>CM077151.1:250820967-252038426 GCA_039583875.1 Platanthera guangdongensis | reverse complement strand
CTCATAGTGACCATGAGTACTATCATGATCATACTGTTTGTTGGTTGCATTACTTTCTGAAAGATATGGTACCTAAAACCTAGAAGGGGGGGGGGGTGAATAGGTGACCTAATCCTTTTTTAACTTTATGGTAGCAACTGTTTATTATCACAGATTTCTAACTTTTGCACAACAATCACAAGCATTCACAGCATACACAGCACAATACACACAACACAGTGGTTTATAGTGGTTCCCCAAGATATGGGTACATCCACTTTCCCCTTCGCCTATCTAGCAGTGTACTAGATTCGGCCCAAACTCCTCCACTATCTCAAACCCAAATTGGTTCCTACACCTCAGGCCCAAAGCCTTACAACTCAGCTTTATCCCAAAGCCTACACTCAGCCAATCAAGGCCTACAACTCAGCAAACCAAGGCATACACTCAGCCAACCAAGGCCTACACTCAGCCAACAAGGCCTACACTCAGAGATCTCAATCTCCTACACTCAGGCTCATATCCCTACCCTCAGCCTTTATAATTATAGGCTTACAATTCTCTCAAATCCAAAGGATCCTACAAGTTAAAATGTATTACAAATAATAACTCTACAACTCAGAAATAAGAGGGGAGTTGAGAGTTTCTTGATGAGTTCTAGGAAGAACTCAGCTGGATTCACTCTGACTTAGCTTTCTTCAAGCTTCTTGAGTAGAACTGAATAAAGATGAATCCTCCTACAGTAGTTCCTTGGAACTCTGCTACTTAAGATCCAGAAATTGAATCTGAATCCTTCTTCTCAGCCTAGGTTCCAGAGGCTGATTTCTTGTAAGGAGCCCTCTCTCTCCAATTCTTAGATCTGCACTTGGACTGCAGATCTTCTTGTGTTGATACTTGGTATCACTTAATAAATTGTTCTTCAATTGATTCACAATCTGAATTACTGAAACCTTGACTTTTATTCCTATAAACTGTATGTGCCTATTTATAGGCCTTCTTCATGGTAACGGCTAGGTCCGTTCATAACTGACTTCTGACATCTCTGACAGTTGCTGTAGACGGCTGGAACGGCAGCTGTCAAGTCATCCAGTCATTTCTTGAAATCTCTAACTGTCTGTAAGTGTCGAGACTTTCTGTCTTTAAGTGTCGACACTTATAGTCCAAGTGTCGACACATGTTGTGTAAGTGTCGACACAAGTCTACAAGGTGTCGACACAACTCCTTGTATGTCTCGACACAGATTCTTCTGCATGTGTCGACACTAAAATTGAGTGTCGACACAAGTACTTGTTCTTCTAGCTTTTGCTGAATTCTTCTAAGTGTCGACACTTCTCCTTTGTGTGACACAACTTCTTGTATTGAATCTGTCAAGTGTTGACACTGCTTCTTGGTGTCGATACATAGTCTTCAATGTCGATACATGCTGAGTGTCGACACAGCTCTTTGTGTCGACACACCTTCTTCTTGTTGAGTCTTCAGCTGAGTGTCGACACATTCCTTAGTGTCGACACTTGTCCTTAGAATATTTGTTGATGATCTTTCTGATCTTTGCTAAGTGTCGACACAGCTCCTTGTGTCGACACTTTCTTCAAGTGTAGAGTCTTGTAGCTGAGTGTCGACTCATTGTGCTGGGTGTCGACACTTACTTCATGTGTTGACTCTTCTGGTTGTGTGTCGACACATTGTGCTAGGTGTCGACACATACTTCAAGTGCTGACTCTTTCTGTTGAGTGTCGACACATTGTCTGAGTGTCGACACTTAACTTAGTCTCTGCAGACTTTTGCTGAGTGTCGACACAGCTCCAAGTGTAGACACTTTCTGGTGTAGACACAGCTTCACGGGTGTCGACACAGCTCCTTGTGTCGACACATTCTGTCTGCACTTTTCTTCACTGAGTGTCGACACAGCTCCAAGTGTCGACACTTTCTGTCTGGTGTCGACTCTGCATTCCAGGTGTCGACACAATGACTCCAAGTGTCGATACTGCTTGTCTGGGTGTCGACACAAGCTGTCTCAAGTGTCGACACTTTCCCTCTGAGTGTCGACACATGGACTTAGAAACTTTTTGCTTCTGTCAGTGATTTCTTAACCTGCACAAGTACTCAACATACATCAAACTAATATAATACATTATGAGTATATCATTGAGTTGAGTGAGGCTTCTTCAAATCAGGTACATTTGAACAATGTACCCAACAATCTTCCCTATTTGGAGAAGTCATATCCCTTAGCAATGATATACACCATTCATAATTAAAAATTACAAAATGATGTAAAGCAGATTATATTCAGCAGGGTAGGTGTAAACATAAACATGTAATTATTCAACATGTATACAACATTTCATCATTTCGAACAAAACAAGAATAGACATATCACAGAACAATCATGAATATATTTTAACATATATTGTTCTAACATTTTTCTTTACATTTTCAGTAGTTTACAAAAATGTTTACATTCAAAAATTACAACAATCTTCAAGTCAATTCTTAATCTATTTCTGGTCTGGTTCTTTGATAACTATGCCTTTGCCAGGTTGGACATGAGCTTTGACAGGAGCTTCAGCAGTTTCAGCAACAGCAGGTCTTGCCTTTTAGATCTTTCTTTTTGAGTTCTTCTGCTTGATCTTCTGCCTCTCAAAATAATGATATGGCTTATGGAAGTATTGCTAGGCTCCACTGCAGTAGGAGGTAGCTTTCCATCTTAACCTTCCTTCTGAAATGAACTATTGCTTCCTGCCTGATCTATGTTTTCTCCATTCAGCTTCAGAGAACCATTTGTTCCTGTCAAGTGTATTGTCCTTGGCAGCTTTCCAGGCAGTTAAAATTATATTCCTAGAGATAGGGCTCATTGTTCAAAATCTGGCTTTTGTTCTGCTTGTTCCCTAAACCATCTTTTTAGACAGCCTTGTCTCTTCCTCCTTCTGCAATGCCTCTTGCATGGCTTCAGACATAGGTTGAACAACTTTTCAATATGAACATGGTCCTTGCCTCAGGTGGGCTATACATATGATGAATATCAGCTTGCCACATGTCAAAATCTGGTGGAGGAAATATCACTTGAGCTACCTCTGGTTGCTCTCCTCCAAGATATGCAGTTTGAATCCCAGATTCTGCAACATTATCATCATCACAGAGTGGAGGATAGCCAAGTGTAGCTCTGATAGAATTAGATATCCATTTAGCATGGTCAGAGCTAGCTTTGACTAAAACTCTCTCCCCCTTTATGACTTCTCTAGCCATATGGTCTCTGACATCATCCTTTGAAATCTTATTTGACTGTCCAAAATATCTGATTCCCTCTTTAAAGAATGGTTTGAGCTTTTGTAGTTGATCAGAGATAGCTTTCTGAGAGGCTTGGATTGTAGTCTTTACACAGAAATTTCCTCTTGAAAGACTTTGTCAAATCAGCTTTAGCAGCAGCAGTAGAGGTAGAAGGTTTTAGCTTGTTCTTTAACTCAGTGATTATAGCATTATGAGAATCGGTCAGATTGTCATTCATTCTTATCTGATTTTCCAGTACATATCCTTGTTTTAATGCTATATCATCTACCTGTGCCTTGATCTTCTCTTGGTGTGTTGCCATATACACCACTGCATTACCACCCTTGTGGAAGCATTCAGTCATTTCTTCTTGTTAAGGTTCACTTCAAACCTTATTGACTTTATATCTTGGGCAAGATCAAACTGCAAAGCTTTGTGCCCTTCATCTACATAAGCCTCTATGACTTTTCTTTGTTCATCAATTTTTAATCTGCAGTCCAATCAGTAAAGCACTATAATCAACGTTGGAGCTTGTTGAATTATAGGCTGTGGGGCTATAGACTGTAGAGCTTTCTTGTAACTCTGACTTCTCTTTTAAAAACATATAATTTTTTCTTCTTTGCCTAGCACTCTCTCATCTTCAGAGGCAGAAGTGCTGGCTATCTCAACCTATCCTTAGGGCTTTGAGGCTTATCTTTTGCACTTCAGATGCCTTTTCAGTTTCTGGCCTAATAGCTCTTCCAGAACTTCCATTTGCCCCCTCAGCAGCAGCAGTATCTCTTCCAGCAGCTTCTTTGTCCATGTCAAATCAACTTGATCTAGATTGAGAAATAAATCTTCCATGGTGAACTCTTGAGGTGATTGAGCTGGAGACATTCTTTGTGCTTCAACTACTGGAAAGCAGATGTGTCTTTGATTACAACATCTGGATCTTGACTATGCAGCGGAGTTTGCTGAGGAACATCAGACAAATCACATCTTCTATAAGATATTCTAAAGTATTTAGGTCAGTGAGTACCTCTTGGATGATGATGGTGGCTTGCTCACTGTCCAATGTAGATGGTTCTTCTACAACTGGAGGCTCCCCCTGGCTTTGATCCCTGTGAGTGGGGCTAGCCTGTGGTAGCTCCCCCTGGATCTCAGCAATATTTTGAGCAGCAGGAGTCTTTCTGCAGCCACTTTCCTCTTGGTCATCAGGAGTGAAAACAACATGTTCTTCACTCCCTGAACTGCTGGAGGATTCTTGTTCAACTGGAGCAGTTTTTCTCTTTTTCTTTTGAGGAATCTCCTTCTCAGGTACTGGCTTCTCTGGTGTTGATATTTCCTTGGATAACACCCTGTCCCCATCTGGAAAAGATCCTTTGATCCATTTCCTCATTATGGTTATCTTGATGCTGCAGCTGTATTCATTACCTCTGGTATGGTACCAGCTAGGTAGAGACTAATGATCTGCACAGATTGGGCTTCTTCAAGCTCTCCTTAATCTTTTCATAAATCACTTGAGACCAGTCTGTTTTCAGAGTGAAGATAATTCTTGTCATGATGCCAAACATATGGGCAGACACTCTGTCATGCCCTCCAGTCTTGCTGAGTAAGACTTTTCCCACAATTTCAGACATGAACTTTCCTTGGTTTATTCATGCCATTTTCTGTTGAATACAGATCCTATCTTCATCTTAGGATCAAGACCCACACCGGTTAAAGCCTTCCCTGGTCTTTGAACCATAAACCTCTCTTCATCTTGAATTTTGGGTAGTTGAGTACCTTTCTTACTGACTTCTTTAGGTGAAACCTTGATCTTAGTTCCATGAACTCTGGATTTGATCTGAATCCAAATTCATCGACTGCAGCTCCATTAGGAATTCAAGCACTTCTTCTTCCAAATCTTTGTAAGTTCAGACAAGAGAAATTCTAGTCCAGAATCGGCGACTAGGGTTACCACTGCCGAATTTCTGATCTGCATCGTCGACGCGCCACGCACTAGCTCATAGCCCCTCGTTAAACGTTCTCCTCAAGCTTAGGAGCCATTAGGGTTTGGAGAATTTGTCTTAGAAAAGAGAGGTGTCGCACACGTAGTTTTGGCTCGAAACTTTGAAAGCGTGTCGACAAACAAAGACAGAACCCTATTTATACCTGTCTAATTTTGAAGATGAACAGGCGGGACGGTATCTTAAGATGTGTCGACACTAAAATAAGTGTCGACACAGATTATAATGTCTCGCACCATGTGTCGACACAAGTTTAGGTCACAAGATTTTTATGTGTCGACACTTAGTTTATATGTCGACACAACATAACTCGACACATTGTCGAGACTTTACTTAGAAATTCTGAGTAAAACATAAGTGTCGACACAATATTGGATGTGTCGACACCTACTAATCATGTGTCGACACTAACATCCTGAAGTGTCGACACCAACATCCTGGATGTGTCGACACCTTTTTCCTGAAGTGTCGACACACCACTATTCTGTATCGACATAGACTTGTCTATGTGTCGACACCTTTTTACTTAGCCAATTTTAATTCTGTAAACTTATTCTAGTTTTCATTCCTAGTTCAATTTTGAATCTAGTGAACTTAGCTTCTTCTAGGGGCTTAGTAAACATATCAGCTATCTGATTATCTGTATTAACATATTCAAGTAAAATATCTTCTCTTTCTACATGCTCCCTAAGAAAAATGATATTTAATTTCAATATGTTTGGTTCTACTATGAGATACAAGGTTATTAGCTATTGAAGTAGCACTTGTAATCACAGAAAAGTGGAGTTCTACTTACCTGAAATCCATAGTCCTCTAGCTGTGTTGATCCACAGAAGTTGAGCACAGCAACGTCCTGCAGCCATATATTCTGACTCAGCTGTGGAGATAGCCACACTGGTTTGCTTCTTGCTACTCATGAATTAGTCTCCCCTCCTAGGAATTGACAGGTTTAGTAGTACTTTTTCTATCCTCTTTGCATCCTGCAAAGTCTGCATCTGAATGACCTGTTAGATCAAAATCTCCATTCCTAGGGTACCAGAGGCCTAGATAGGGAGTGCCCTTTAGATATCTCAATATTCTTTTGACTGCTGTCAAATGAGACTCTTTAGGGCAGGCTTGATACCTGGCACAAACACATGTAGCATATATGATGTCAGGTCTACTAGCAGTCAAGTATAATAGGGAGCCAACTATCCCTCTATACAAGGTTTCATCTACAGGTTTCCCGGCATCATCCTTGCTAAGAGACATACTTGACCCCATAGGAGTCTTCATGGTGCTGGATGAATCCATACCATACTTCCTTATGAGTTCTAGGGTGAACTTGGACTGACATATGGATAAACCATTTTCAGTCTGTTTAACTTGGAGACCCAAGAAAAACTTCAGCTCTCCCATACTACTCATCTCAAACTGACCTTGCATAAGTTTTGCAAACTTTTTGCAAAGGCTGCTTTCAGTAGACCCAAATATAATGTCATCTACATATATTTGGACTAGTATAACTTTGCCTCTAGATTCCCTAAGGAATAGAGTCTTATCTATTTTCCCCCTTGAGAACTTGTTCTCAATAAGGAAACTAGATAGGGTTTCATACCAAGCCCTAGGGCTTGCTTTAACCCATATAAAGCTTTCCTAAGTCTATAGACATGATGAGGTAGAGTTGGATCAACAAAACCTGAAGGCTGCTCCACATAGACTTCTTCTTTCAAATTACCATTTAGGAATGCTGACTTGACATCCATTTGGTATACCTTGAATCCTTGATAGGTTGCATAGGCCAAGAACATTCTTATGGCTTCCAGTCTGGCTACTGGAGCAAAGGTTTGATCAAAGTCAATACCTTCTTCTTGCCTATATCCTTTAGCAACCAGTCTAGCCTTATTCTAATGATGACTCCTTGTTCATCCATCTATTCCTGTAGATCCACTTAGTTCCTATTACATTGTGGTCTTTAGGTTTGGGAACCAATTCCCAGACCTTGCACCTCTTGAACTGATTAAGCTCTTCTTACATTGCTTCAGTCCATTGTGGATCTTGTATTGCTTCTTCAAACTTCTTAGGTTCAACTTGTGACAGAAAACTGGAATAGATTGCTGCATTCATGTTTCTACTCCTGGTTTGTACTCCTTGTCTTGGATCTCCAATAATCAACTCTACTGGATGATCTCTTAGATGCCTGTTGGCTGGAGGCAATCTTACTTCTGGTTGAACCACTTCAGCATCTGCATCATGCTGTACTCCTTGTATTTCTTCAGTAATTGGCACATGTAGTTCTCCCCTGGACAACAGCTACTGTCTTCTACTTGCTGTCTTGCAGCAGGCACCTCTTCTATAGTAAGCTTGTCCATTGTCTTTGTCAGACCTGTGGGGCTGCATACACTACTAGACAACTCATTATTAATAAGTTTTGTCTCATCAAAAACTACATGCACTGATTCTTCTACCACTTGTGTAGTCAAGTTGTAGACTCTATAAGCCTTACTGTTGTTGCTGTACCTAACAAAATTCCCTCTTGGGACTTGTCAGCAAACTTAGTTAAGTAAGACTTCCCATTGTTAAGTATGAAGCATTTGCAACCAAAGATCCTAAAATAGGATAGGTTTGGTTTCCTGCCTTTCACAACTTCATAGGGGGTCTTGTTTAAGCCTTTTAGTGATGGTAGCCCTGTAACGCCCCGGATTTTTATTACGTACGCATGATGGGCGTTACGTTGGCTTTGATTGTAGTTGAGCATGGTTTTTCCCGCGGGCATGCGAGTGGCTGTTTTGGTTGCCGAGTTGCACGATTCCCCAGCAAACCGTAGTCCAATAAGGGACTCGGTGAGGCCTCTTAGGGAATGCCTGCACGTTTTCGCGCCGGGGAATGTTGCTCAAAATCAGTTGTTGGTTCAGGAAACAAAAAAAAGGGTAAAAAGTGCTTAAGGCAAAAATGGTCTAGGACCTCCCAGGAACATTTTTCACAAAAGGGGAAAATGGTCGTTTTTGTGCTAGACACGCCCCATGTCACGGGCGTGACCCAGGCCGTGACCTGGGCGTGACCTTCTTGACTCGACGATTTTTCTTGCGTCGAGTTGAGCTCGACGAATGGGTACACGCCCCCTGACACGGGCGTGTCACGGGCCGTGTCCCGCTTCGTCGAGTGTCGAGTGTCGATCGTCGAGTATCGAGCATCGAGTATCGAGTGTCGAGTCGTCGAGAGAGGGGACACGGCCTGTGACACGGGCGTGTCACAGGGCGTGTCAGGCTGGGTCGAGTGTCGACACTTTCTGTCGACGAGGTGTCGAGACACGGGTTACACGCCCTAGGTCACGGGCGTGACCGACCCGTCACGGGCGTGACCGACCCGTCACGGGCGTGTACCCCGGCCGTGTACCGTCTGGATAAACATGGAATTGCCGCCTTTCGGCGCCGCTTATGGTACACGCCCTGTGTCACGGGCGTGACACAGGGCGTGACCGGCCCGAAATCGACTTGTTCCAGTTTTTTTTGTGCCGTTCATTCCTTGATCCTGCATCGAACGGTTCAGCTCTGTTCTGGGTAACATAAGTCCGAAACAGAACTCTTTATTTTCATCTTCTTCCTCTTCATCTTCATCTTCGTCTTCCTTCTCCTCAAAGAGCAAGCACAAAGAGCAAGGGAGCAAGCAAGACAAGGAAAGAGAGAACAGCCGTCGCGACATCGTCTCGGTTCAGGCAAGCGGTGCCCTCCACCCTTGCCAATCTTCGTACTTGATTCAATTCTCTATTTTTTTTCTAGTTTGATCAATCCTCTTGTTTGTAAATTATGACCTTGCTCATGATGACCTTGCTAATTATGTATAACCTTGCTACTTTCCAACTTATGATCACGCCAAATATGACCTTGCAAACAAATTCCCTATGCTCTCATGTACTTATTAATGTGCCTAGCCTAATTCATGTAGCTAGTTCCTTATGTTAATTCCCTAGGCTAAATTCCCTAGGTTTAGGTTTGTGATTCATGACATGAACAGAAGTCTACGGGGCATATTATGTAGTATGGGATGCATAATATGTGGTTGTATATGGATTCACCATAGGGGCAACATGTGAGGGTTATGTAGTATGGGATGCATAACCTCACCACATGGATGCGACTAGCACGTTTTCTTTTCTTCGTTGCATGCAATGCTATGTAGTATGGGATGCATAGCATTGTGATGCGTACGACCGCTCATGGCATGCATTAAGGCCTTTTCTAGAATGCATAGCACAGCACGCATAACATAACATTGCATGAGCACAACGTGCCAAGCTAAAACTTACATGATGACACCTGTACACTCATGGTTTTGGGTCAAATCAAGTCATGCATCCATCGGTTAGGCACAAATTAGTGGGATGACGGTGAGTCATCTTTAGGTTAGGCATACCATCATTCTCAAACGCCAAAAGCAAGTTAGTAGTTGATGTTCATATTTTGATATGTATGGTCTGTACATAGCCGTTGTGTGGTTTGTTGGGTTTGAGATTGACAAGAGTGAACGTGTTTTCTAGGATGTCGAAGCGTCCAGTGACAAGGCAAACTCCCCAATCCGAGGGTGAATCTTCGGGCGCGCATAATAATGCACTGATAGATAGTCTTCGCCAAAGTAATGAGGCTTTGACGAGGCAGGTGCAGGAAGTGCAGTCCCAGCTTCAAGCTATGTCATCCGCTATGTCTGGGCTGGCACCAAGAGGACAAGAGACGGTGAGAGGCCCACTAGTTCGACTCCTTCAGTGGCAGTGACACCCCCAGTTGTGGTTCCTCCTGCGATGACGTTTATCTCGCAGTTTCAACGCCTTGGACCACCGACGTATGACGGAAAAGCAGACTTCGTAATCTTGGATGACTGGGTGATCAGGTTAGAAGAAATGTTTGTGTATGCTGGTGTGACTGAGGACCAAAAGGTGATGCTTGCTGCCTATCAACTTAAGGGATTGGCGAAAGGTTGGTGGTTACGAGAAAAGGAAGGCCTAGGGGCGGGCTGCTCGTGGGAAGTGTTCAAAGAAATGGTACGACGCAAGTTCCTACCGGCAGTGGAAAGGGACCGCATGATGAATGACTTTTTATACTTGAAGCAGAGGAAACTCACAGTGAGTGAGTATGAAATTGAGTTTAGCAAGCTCAGTCGGTTTGCCCCGAGCTTGGTAATGACGGAAGCTGATCGAGTCAAGCGGTTTTTGGGCGGACTCCGCAGCGACGTACAGCAGTTCGCAAGTGCTTATGGAGCAACGAGTTACACTGCTGTGGTTGAGGCTGCGTTGAAGGTGGAAGCGATCGAAACTGCAAAACAAAGAGGACAACTGATGAGGAAGGAGAAGAGGAAGCTGGTGGGAGGGAAAAGCTCCCAAGACGCAGATGTAAGGAAGAGAACAAGGAGACATGTAGCTTCTGTGGCCGAGCTGGTCACCCCTTTGAGACATGTTTCAAGCGGTTGGGGATGCAAAAGAAGGAGCAGGTGCACGCCATTCAGGGTGCGCCAACCAGAGACTTGGAGTGTGCATTTTGTGGGAGAAGAGGTCATGATGTGAGCCGCTGCTGGGCCAAAGACAAGGTATGCTTCCAGTGTGGCAGACCAGGACATCTTCGCGCAAGGTGCCCACAGGTTCAAGCTGTGTTGCAACCCGCACCACTCCAGGCTTTGCCTCCGCCTCCGCGCTTGGACAAAGGCAAAGGGAAGTTGAATGTGGTCTCTGCAGAGGAAGCGCATACATCACCGCAGGTTATCTCAGGTTCGATTCCGTCCTCTGGTTCTCGTTTTGTGTATGCCTAGTATGTGTAGTTCTTAGCGTAGCATATATACCTTATAGGAACCTTTAAGGTCAAGAACCGTTGGGCGCGTGTTCTCTTTGATTCTGGCGCGACCCATTCATTTGTAGCGCGAACCTTTCTGGATCAATATCATTTGACACCAGAGTGAGTGGGGAATGCGTTTTTGGTGAAATTTCCTTCTGGCGCTTCTGTGGTGGCAGACTGGGGTCTTCTTGATTGTCCCATTTTGTTGGGGGATTTTATAGCAAGGGTTGATTGCAAGGTAATCGATTTGGAAGATTTCGACGTCATTCTGGGTATGGACTGGTTATCCCGCTATGACGCCGTCATCCAGTGCAGAGGAAGCGCTTGGATTTTGTCAAGGACGATGGTCAGCCAGAAGTGTGTATGGTGATTCTTACCAGGATTCTCCAGGGCTTTCGGCGGTATGTGTTCGGACGTTATTTGTTTCCGACTGTTTTGCTTGTCTTTTCTCAGCTGTGGGGACGAGTGCTGTTTTGCCGCGTTTGGAGGAAATTCCTGTTGTGCGTGATTTCCCAGATGTTTTTTCCTACTGACCTTCCTGGTCTTCCCCCTGATCGTGACGTCGAGTTTGTTATTGATTTGGAGCCGGGTACGCGACCGATCGCGAAAGCGCCGTACAGGATGGCCCCGCGTGAGCTAGCAGAGTTGCGTACACAGTTGGATGACTTATTGGCAAAAGGGTTTATTCGGCCGAGTTCATCACCTTGGGGTGCACCGGTGTTATTTGTAAAGAAGAAGATGGATCGATGCGCCTTTGCATCGATTACCGGGAATTGAACAAGGTGACGATTAAAAACAAGTACCCACTGCCAAGAATCGATGATTTATTTGATCAACTGCGTGGCAGTTCTATTTTTTCGAAGATTGATCTCCGCTCGGGCTATCATCAGCTCAAGGTCCCGAGAATCTGATATTCCGCGAACTGCGTTTCGATCAAGGCATGGCCACTTTGAATTCCTTGTGATGTCGTTTGGATTGACCAATGCACCATCAGCTTTCATGGATCTGATGAACAGAGTGTTCAAGGACTATTTGGATAAATTTGTGGTGCTGTTTATTGATGATGTTCTTATCTACTCCCGCAGTGCTGAGGAACATGAACAGCATCTGCGATTAGTATTGGCCACTTTACGAGATCAACGGTTATTCGCCAAGCTAAGCAAATGCGAGTTTTGGTTGCCGCAAGTTGCTTTTCTGGGTCATGTCATTAATCACCATGGTATTTCAGTGGATCCCGAAAAGATTTCTGCGGTCATGGAATGGAGAAGACCGGAAACACCCAAGGAGATTCGAAGCTTCTTGGGCTTAGCTGGCTATTATCGCAGATTTGTCGAAGGTTTTGCGACGTTGGCCGCACCTTTGACTCGATTAACCCAGAATAACGTGGCATTTGAATGGAATGACAAGTGTGAGACCTCCTTCCTGGAACTCAAACGTCGATTATGTACCGCTCCTGTGTTGGTCTTGCCGACGGAAGGAAAAGAGTACGAAGTGTTTGTGGATGCGTCGCACGTTGGACTTGGTTGTGTGTTAATGCAAGACAAGAAGGTGATTGCGTATGGGTCTCGGCAGTTGAAAAGTCATGAAAAGAATTACCCAACGCATGATTTGGAGTTCGCAGCGGTGATCTTTGCCTTAAAGTTGTGGAGACACTTGCTATATGGTGCACAGTGTAAAATCTTTACAGATCATAAGAGTTTGAAGTATGTCTTCACGCAAAAAGAACTTAACTTGCGCCAACGATGATGGCTTGAATATGTCGCGGAGTATGATGTGGACATTCAATATCATCCGGGGAAAGCGAATGTTGTCGCCGATGCTTTGAGTCGGAAGACTGGGAAATTATTTCATCTTTCTGTTGATCGTCTCGTAGAGAATTTTTATTGATGGAGATTTCCGTGGGAAGATATGAACCGCAAAGTCATTCGGCAATAGAAGAACCGTCATGGCTGATGCTTACAAGACAACATCAAAAAGACGATCCGGATCTTTTACATTTATTCCTTCGGACTGAAAAGGGTGAATTACCGGATTTTGCGATTGATGGTGCAGGCACGTTAAAGTATCGTGGGCGCTTTTGTATTCCTGCAGTTGGGGAGATTCGTGAGATGGTGTGTAAGGAAGCACACGACGCAAGTATGGTCTACCATCCAGGCTCAACCAAAATGTACCGTGATTTGAAACAAAGTGTCTGGTGGTATGGAATGAAAAGAGATATAGCGCAGTTTGTATCGGAATGTCATACCTGCAAGCGGGTGAAAGCTGATCATGGGAGACCTGGTGGCAAGTTGACACCATTGGAGATTCCAACCTGGAAGTGGGAAAGCATCTCAATGGATTTTATTACAGGTTTACCAAGATCTCCCCGAGGACATGACTCCGTGTGGGTGATCGTGGATAGATTGACCAAGTGTGCTCATTTCATACCCTTTAAGGTCAACTACCCGATGAAGACAATAGCGGAGCTCTATGTGAACGAGATCATCCGACTGCATGGTGTGCCTGTGAATATCATTTCAGATCGAGATTCCCGCTTTACCTCTCGTTTTTGGCGCAGGTTACAAGAGGGTTTGGGGACAGATTTGCGATACTCCACCGCTTATCATCCTCAGACGAATGGCCAAACCGAGAGAGTAAATCAAATTGTCGAAGACATGATTCGATGTTACATTCTGGAGTATGGCGGAGCATGGGATGAACGTTTGCGGCTTATGGAGTTCGCGTATAATAATAGCTATCAAGAAAGCTTGCAAATGGCTCGTTTGAAGCGTTATATGGGCGACGATGTCGAACCCCACTCTTTTGGACTGAGGTTGGCGAGCGGCCTTGTTGGGGCCAGAGGCGCTCGAGGATATGGAAGTTGCAGTACGAGGTATTCGGGAGAAGCTCCGAGTCGCCCAAGAGCGATATGAAAAGTATGCCAACCGACGAAGGTCGGAATTAGAGTTTGTGGTGGGGATTCTGTTTTCTTGAAAGTCTCCCCAATGGTTGGGATTAAAAGGTTTGGGAAAGAGCGCAAGTTAGACCCAAGATTTGTGGGTCCCTTCAGGATTCTTGCGCGAGTTGGTGCATCTGCCTACAAACTGGAATTACCTGTGAACTTTCCTGGTGTTCACAATGTGTTTCATGTGAGCCAACTGCGCAAGTGTCTGCGGAATGACACGCAAGTGTTGGACGTGGTGCCGCCATTGGCGCCAAACCTTTCTTATGTGGAGATGCCCATCCGGATATTGGACTCCCAAGATCGTGTGTTGCGGAAAAAGAAGATTCCTATGGTAAAGGTGTTATGGAAAAATCAGGATGTGGAAAGCGCGACGTGGGAGCTCGAGTCAACGATGAGGGCGGCTCACCCTCATTTGTTCCCGTAAGCTGGTATGTGATTTAGTGTTTGATTGGATTCATGTTTTGGTTTACTTGTGTGTTGGGTTTTGTGAAAAGTTTCGAGGCGAAACTTTTTGTTAGGGGGAGTGATTGTAACGCCCCGGATTTTTATTACGTACGCATGATGGGCGTTACGTTGGCTTTGATTGTAGTTGAGCATGGTTTTTCCCGCGGGCATGCGAGTGGCTGTTTTGGTTGCCGAGTTGCACGATTCCCCAGCAAACCGTAGTCCAAATAAGGGACTCGGTGAGGCCTCTTAGGGAATGCCTGCACGTTTTCGCGCCCGGGGAATGTTGCTCAAAATCAGTTGTTGGTTCAGGAAACAAAAAAAAAGGGTAAAAAGTGCTTAAGGCAAAATGGTCTAGGACGTCCCAGGAACATTTTTCACAAAAGGGGAAAATGGTCGTTTTTGTGCTAGACACGCCCCATGTCACGGGCGTGACCCAGGCCGTGACCTGGGCGTGACCTTCTTGACTCGACGATTTTTCTTGCGTCGAGTTGAGCTCGACGAATGGGGTACACGCCCCCTGACACGGGCGTGTCACGGGCCGTGTCCCGCTTCGTCGAGTGTCGAGTGTCGATCGTCGAGTATCGAGCGTCGAGTATCGAGTGTCGAGTCGTCGAGAGAGGGGACACGGCCTGTGACACGGGCGTGTCACAGGGCGTGTCAGGCTGGGTCGAGTGTCGACACTTTTCTGTCGACGAGGTGTCGAGACACGGGTTACACGCCCTAGGTCACGGGCGTGACCGACCCGTCACGGGCGTGACCGACCCGTCACGGGCGTGTACCCCGGCCGTGTACCGTCTGGATAAACATGGAATTGCCGCCTTTCGGCGCCGCTTATGGTACACGCCCTGTGTCACGGGCGTGACACAGGGCGTGACCGGCCCAAAAATCGACTTGTTCCAGTTTTTTTTGTGCCGTTCATTTCCTTGATCCTGCATCGAACGGTTCAGCTCTGTTCTGGGTAACATAAGTCCGAAACAGAACTCTTTATTTTCATCTTCTTCCTCTTCATCTTCATCTTCTTCTTCCTTCTCCTCAAAGAGCAAGCACAAAGAGCAAGGGAGTAAGCAAGACAAGGAAAGAGAGAACAGCCGTCGCGACATCGTCTCGGTTCAGGCAAGCGGTGCCCTCCACCCTTGCCAATCTTCGTACTTGATTCAATTCTCTATTTTTTTCCTAGTTTGATCAATCCTCTTGTTTGTAAATTATGACCTTGCTCATGATGACCTTGCTAATTATGTATAACCTTGCTACTTTCCAACTTATGATCACGCCAAATATGACCTTGCAAACAAATTCCCTATGCTCTCATGTACTTATTAATGTGCCTAGCCTAATTCATGTAGCTAGTTCCTTATGTTAATTCCCTAGGCTAAATTCCCTAGGTTTAGGTTTGTGATTCATGTAATTATCAATTTGCCTATGCTAATTTACTTCATGTAATTATCAATTTACCTATGTTACTTCATGTGGTTTATGTACTCATGTTAGTCAATCCTATCATGTGATTCTATTTTGATACAAAGCATGTGATTATGTATTTCTCACACTCTACGTTGGCAATTGGGAGTCATGTGTGAGGACGATGAAAGGAAACGTGTTACCTTGGGTTATGGGGTGTTTTGCGAGGCGAATTCGTGAAGCATGGCGGGAGCGTTTGTGTGAGAGTTTTGCAAGGGGTGGTGTGGTTTCAGCCTGTGGCCACCGGGTTTTGTTTTTGTGGTTAGAGAGACCACTTTGGCCCCGATTTGGGCTGGTTTTGTTTGGTGCGTTCCACTATAGGGCCGCCACCGATAAGACCCTTGTGAAATTGAACTTAACCGCCGCTTATGCTTCACTTGTCTAGTAGGTTCTTGTTCTATGAATGATGGAATAGGCATGTGTTTTGCCCTTTGGTTTCTGCGGTTTGAGCAGGACTTGAAGAACTAGCACGCACTTGGTGCGGTTGATCCTTTGGCATGACATTGTTTTTCTACATGTACGCACTTGTTTTGTGCACTCTTTTGACTTAAGCATTGCTATGGGGTCGGTAAGCCCCTTCTTGATCCATTATGAAATTTGTACTCTCTTTTGTATACTTTTGGTTGATTGCTGAGGTATTCTTTCTTGAATGCCTCAGGTGCAGGTTGTAGCCGGTTGAGCGGCTAGGTTGGTTGGAGGCGTTTCTTGGAAGCTAACCGAGCATTCAAAGCGAGGTAGTTCTTCTTTTGTTGTACAGACATATATATGCCCCAATGGGTTCGTGTCAGCTTGTTGGCGCCCATTTGGTGGATTTTCTTTTATGTAAATATGAACTACTGCTAATGTAACTCCTTTGGATAGAATGTACTTGCTTTTGGGATGGTTTTCTGGTAGGTTGCATTAGGTATTTTGAAGTTACCAAAACTATTATCGTAGCTCATGCATACATGTTTTCATCAATTAAAACGTATTTTCAAATAACGTCGACAAAGAGAATTTCTTATAAGAATATCACTATAGGCTGCATATAGGAGCTCGTTATAACTAAACAAAGTATTTCCGCCGCGCACAACTATAGTTTTACTATGTAAGGCCGAGGGATACGACCATTGAATCCAAACATTTTCCTGCATATAACTGTTGAATTTCAACTTGTAGAGTAAGCGTCAAGAGTTGCCTGAATGTGTGCAGTTATCCCCTGCACGACGTGGCATCATAACCCGTAGTTCCTCTTGCTCTGATACGATATGCTCGTTGAGGAAATGCGGGTTGTGACAAGCCCTATTTATAACATGGCATGCAGTGTTAACTGCTTCAGCCCAGAAATACTCTGGCAGAGATGTATCACTAAGTAGGGTCCTACCAGCCTCTATCAAGGTTCTATTCTTCCTCTCAGCAATGCCATTTTGCTGAGGTGTTCTAGGTGAAGAGAATTCTTGAAATATCCCAAAGTCTTCACACAGTTTTGTCATGCTATCAGACTGAAATTCAATACCATGATCACTTCCAATTTTGACCACTGTACTATTTAGTTCATTCTGAATTTGCTTGACAAAGTTATAGAAGACACTAGGTGTTTCAGATTTCTGTCTTAAGAAGAACACCCAGGAAAACCTGGGGTAGTCATCTACAACTACAAAGGTATAGACCTTCCTACCTAAGCTGTGAACTGGCATTGGACCAAAGAGATCCATATGCAAGAGGTATAGACACCTCACAGCATCTTTGTTTCCAATGCTTCTAAAGGTGGATTTAGTCTGCTTGCCCTTTTGACAAGCTGAGCAAATACCATCTTTAACACACTTAACTTGAGGACCATTCCTCACCAACTCTTTGCTAAAGAGTTTGCTAATAGTCTTGTAGTTAAGATGGGCAAGCCTCTTGTGCCATTTGACACAATGAGAGACTGTCTCATCAGCTACAAGACAAACTGGAGAACCATTGTTCTCAACCATAATGTTTAGGCAGTAGACATTCCTCTTCCTATAACCAGTCAAAATGATCTCTTGATCACTTGACCTCTTGATATGAAAACCATTCTTAACAAATGAGATGTCATACCCTACATCACTTAATTGACTTATACTTATTAGGTTGTGTTTCAACCCTTTAACATAAGCCACTTGAGTAATGGTAACAAAGTTTGTAGAAATGTTACCAAATCCTTTGATGATTCCTTTTCAGAACCACCAAAGGTTACTTTTGGACCATCTTTTACTGGAATATAGTCCTTTAGTAATCTTCTTGTTCCAGTCATATGTCTGGAACATCCACTGTCCAAGTACCATGTAGGAGTATGGCCACTTGGACTCACCTGCAAAACAGATTAATGAACCTTAGAACCCAAAGAATTCTTGGGTCCTTGGTACTTGTTAGTCTGTAACTTGACAAAACTACCTACTGGCTTTCCACCAGGTAGCTTGCTACTCACCTTGGCACTGGCATTGTGCCAACAGTCCACTGCAAAGTGGCCAACCTTGCCACAGCACCAGCATTCAAACTTGTTGTACCTTTGCTTATGTACAGCCTTTGCTGTCTTATCTACAGTAGACTTGTTGAATGATGGGGCTTTGCCCTTGGACTTGGACTGCTCAGTCCTTGCAGGTCTAATAAAGCCCAGTCCAGTCTTCCCTTTATGATGAACAAAATTATTAATTAAAGGTAACACTGACTTAGGTTTAGAAAACCTAACAACTAAGTCCTTCTCCTTCTGAAGATTGATCTCCAGACTCTTAATTTGATCATTCTTAAATGATATAGTACCCATCTGAATCACTGTAATGTGTTTCAGCCTAGCTATCTCATTCAACTTTTGATCAAACCGCTTCTTAAAATCTGTTGCACCAGCTTTAAGATCAGCAATTTCCTTTGCCTGACTTTTGGCTAGGGATTTGCTTTTCTTGTAAGCTTGCAACAACACCTTATATTCATCTATAAGCTGATGAATATCATCCTCAGACTCAGATACATTATCATCACTTGATGAAGAAGAATCTGAACCTGAACTAGAACAAGAAAATGAACTTGAACTTGAACCTTGTACCTGACTGGGTCCTGGCTGCTCCAGGATTTTGGCACTCTCTGTCAAAGCCATTAGCCCTTGGCATTGACTATCTTCTTGTTCATAAATAGACTCCATGATCTGCATGAATTCATCCTCTTCTTCTTCAGCAAACAGCCCTATGTAGGCTTCAGCCTCAGACTCAGTTTCTGAAGAGGAGATATCTGATAGAGTCTTCTCTTTCTTGGCTACAAAATACTTCTCTTTCTTTCCTTTGAAGTGAGTCTTTTTCCTGTCACCAGATTCCTTTCTCTTCTCTGGACAATCTGCAATAACATGGCCCTGTCTATTACAGCAATAACACACTATCTTTGATCCAGTTGCCTTGCTTGACTTTATCCTCTTCCTGTCTTTCTTTGAAGGCTTTTTCTCCTGATAAAAGACTTCCTTTTCCTTTGAAGAAGAAGGTCTTGACCTCCACTGTTTCTTCTTCAAGAATTTCTGAAAGTGCCTAGTGAAGGCAGCAAAGTCTTCATCACTTTCACTGCTCTCACTCTTTGTGCTGACTGACTCATCAGACTCTGAATCAAGTACCTCTGGAGGTGGAGTTGATGACTTATTCCTGCACTTTTTGGGAACTTCTGTCTTGAAAGCAACTGATCTTTCCTTGTGTTCAGTCCTTGTTGATTTCTCTTCCTCTTTCCTCACTGTCAATTGCATCTCATATGACAATAACTTGCCAAACAGTGTAGGAGGAGGAATTTCTCCCAACTTAGCCATTTCTCTTATGACACAGATCTTTGTGTCCCAATCTTTGGTTAGGGACCTTAGGAACTTATCATTTAGTTCATAGTTACTGAACTCTCTTCCATAAGACATGAGTTCATTAACTATTCTGTAGAACTTCTTGTAGCACTCAGTTATGTTATCACCTTTACCTTGTCTAAAGCTCTCATACTACTGATTTAGCAAGGATTTTCTATCTTGCCTAACTTCTTCAGATCCTTCCATATACACTATAAGAGTGTCCCACATCTCTTTAGCTGTCTCGCAGTGTATAAGATTCTGAAAAGTTTCATCATCAATGGCACTCACTATTATGTTCTATGCCCTCTTGTCCATTGTGGCTAGGACAATCTCATCCTTTGTCATCTCAGAGAAATCCTTTGGAGTTCTCTGATTTGCATCCAATACTGAAATCTTCATTGGCACATAAGGCCCTTCCTTTACTATGATGTAGATTCTAGGGTCAGAGGCTTCCATAAATAGCCTTACCCTTTCTTTCCAGATCCCAAAGATCTCTTTCCTGCATATGGGTAATTTCATGGAACCCAATTCATTGTGATTCTCATAAGAACCCATGTTTCTTAATTTTCTTGAATTTCTTGAAACTGTGTTTTGTCTTACACTGAATCTGCCAAACAGGATCTCCTCAGACTGTTAGTCCTTTTTGAGGAACCTGGCTCTGATACCACTTGAAAGATATGGTACCTAAACACCTAGAGGGGGGGGGGGGTGAATAGGTGACCTAATCCTTTTTTAACTTTAATGGCAGCAAACAGTTTATTATCACTAATTTCTAACTTTTGCACAGCAATCACAAAGCATTCACAGCATACACAACACAATCATAGCACAACACAGTGGTTTATAGTGGTTCCCCAAGATATGGGTACATCCACTTTCCCCCTTCGCCTATCTATCAGTGTACTAGATTCGGCCAAACTCCTCCACTGTCTCAGAACCCAAATTGGTTCCTACACCTCAGGCCCAAAGCCTTACAACTCAGCTTTATCCCAAAGCCTACACTCAGCCAATCAAGGCCTACACTCAGCCAACCAAGGCCTACACTCAGCCAACCAAGGCCTACACTCAGCCAACAAGGCCTACACTCAGAGATCTCAATCTCCTACACTCAGGCTCATATCCCTACCCTCAGCCTTTATAATTATAGGCTTACAATTCTCTCAGATCTAAAGGATCCTACAAGTTAAAATGTATTACAAATAATAACTCTACAACTCAGAAATAAGAGGGGAGTTGAGAGTTTCTTGATGAGTTCTTGGAAGAACTCAGCTGGATTCACTCTGACTTAGCTTTCTTCAAAGCTTCTTGAGTAGAACTGAATAAGACTGAATCCTCCTGCAGTAGTTCCTTGACCTCTGCTACTTAAGATCCAGAATTGAATCTGAATCCTTCTTCTCAGCCTAGTTCCAGAGGCTGATTTCTTGGAAGGAGCCCTCTCTCTCCAACTTCTTAGATCTGCACTTGGACTGCAAGATCTTCTTGTGTTGATACTCTGGGTATCACTTTTTTAAATTGTTCTTCAACTTGATTCACAATCTGAATTACTGAACAACCTTGACTTCTTATTCTTTAAACTGTATGTGCCTATTTATAGGCCTTCTTCATGGTAACCGGCTAGTCCGGTTCATAACTGACTTCTGACATCTCTGACAGTTGCTGTAGACCGGCTGGAACGGCAGCTGTCAAGTCATCCAGTCATTTCTTGAAAATCTCTAACTGTCTGTAAGTGTCGAGACTTTCTGTCTTTAAGTGTCGACACTTATAGTCCAAGTGTCGACACATGTTGAGTAAGTGTCGACACAAGTCTACAAGGTGTCGACACAACTCCTTGTATGTCTCAACACAGATTCTTCTGCATGTGTCGACACTAAAATTGAGTGTCGACACAAGTACTTGTTCTTCTAGCTTTTGCTGAATTCTTCTAAGTATCGACACATCTCCTTTGTGTCGACACAACTTCTTGTATTGAATCTGTCAAGTGTCGACACTGCTTCTTGGTGTCGACACATAGTCTTCAATGTCGATACATGCTGAGTGTCGACACAGCTCTTTGTGTCGACACACCTTCTTCTTGTTGAGTCTTCAGCTGAGTGTCGACACATTCCCTTAGTGTCGACACTTGTCCTTAGAATAATTCTGTTGATCTTTCTGATCTTTGCTAAGTGTCGACACAGCTCCTTGTGTCGACACTTTCTTCAAGTGTAGAGTCTTTAGCTGAGTGTCGACACATTGTGCTGGGTGTCGACACTTACTTCATGTGTTGACTCTTCTGGTTGTGTGTCGACACATTGTGCTGGGTGTCGACACATACTTCAAGTGCTGACTCTTTCTGTTGAGTGTCGACACATTGTTCTGAGTGTCGACACTTTAACTTAGTCTCTGCAGACTTTTGCTGAGTGTCGACACAGCTCCAAGTGTCGACACTTTCTGGTGTAGACACAGCTTCACTGGGTGTCGACACAGCTCCTTGTGTCGACACATTCTGTCTGCACTTTTCTTCACTGAGTGTCGACACAGCTCCAAGTGTCGACACTTTCTGTCTGGTGTTGACTCTGCATTCCAGGTGTCGACACAATGACTCCAAGTGTCGACACTGCTTGTCTGGGTGTCGACATAAGCTTTCTCAAGTGTCGACACATGGACTTAGAAAATTTTTTGCTTCTGTCCAGTGATTTCTTAACCTGCACAAGTAAACTCAACATACATCAAATACATTATGATGTATATCATTGAGTTGGGTGAGGCTTCTTCAAATCAGGTACATTTGACCAATGTACCCAACACTTTCCTAAAGAAAATAGGGGGCATTGTAGCTAGTGGCTTTGCTGGGACCTTATATTTTCTATGAAAATTGGTGGCCCTAGTTCTGCCCTTGAAACCTAGATCAGTCTTTCCTTTATGAGAAATGAAATTATCTGTTAAGGGCAAGATTGATTTTGGCTTAGAGAATTTATCCACTAACTCTTTTTCTTGTTGAAGTTTTGCCTCAAGTTTTTTGATGTGATTTTCCTTGAAAGAGATTGTGCCCATCTGAATAACAATAATGTTTTTCAGTTTGGCAATTTCCTTCAGTTTTGAATCTATCAACACGGCTGAATCTGATGCAGCCTGCTTCAGAGACTCAATCTCCTTGGCCTGCTCCTTGACAAGAAACTTGCTCCTCTTCAGAGCTTGCAATAACCCACCATACTCATTAATGAGTTGATGTACATCCCCATTTAGATTCAGAACCATCCACATCTCTTGATGTAGAAGTTTCTGATTCTGATGCAGTGCAGTAATCTGAAGCTGAGGGAGAACTGTATACCTTACTAGGACCAGGTTGATCCTGGCACTGATCATTTTCTGATAGAGCCATCAACCCTCTACAACAATAATCTTCTGCTCCATTTATGGAATCCAGCATTTGTAGGAATTCTAGTTCCCTAGAATCCTATTCTGTTGAGATCAACCCAACATATGCTTCAGCATTATCTTCATCTCCTGATCCTGAAGATGAAGAGTCTGTCCAACTCTTCTGCTTCTGAGCAACAAAGGATTTCTCCGTCTTGCCTTTCACTTGATGCTTCTTCTTATCTTTAGATTCAGTCCTCTTGTCATGACAGTCAGCTATGACATGTCCAGGCCTGCTGCCACAATAACAAACAATCTTAGAATTAGTTTGTTTGCTAGGTTTTGAGGCATACCTGTCCTCCTTGGGAGTCTTCTTTTTCTTGTAATACTCATCCTTAGAAAAGGATGTTGATGGCTTGGTTCTCCATTTCTTATTTTTCATGAACCTTTGGAATTGCCTTGTAAATGCAGCAAAGTACTCATCAGATGTGTGGCTCTCTGATGTGCTGTTCTCAAGATTTTCTTCTTCAGCCTCAGCACTCCTTCTGGGTGGAGAAGAAGACTTTCTCCAACCCTTTCTTGTGCCTTCAGCCTTGAAGGCTACATACCTTTCTTTATATTCAGGCTTACTGCTTTTCTCCTCTTTTCTGGCAGTGAGCTGCATTTTATATGATATCAATTTTCCAAAAAGTGTGGGTGGAGGTGTATCAGCAAGCTTGGCCACTTCTCTGATGGCACATATATTTGTGTCCTAGTCCTTTATTAGTGACCTGATAAACTTGTCATTTAGTTTATATGTGCTGAAGACTCTTCCATAGGTCATCAGCTCATTGACAATCCCGAAGAACTTCTTGTAACATTCAGATATGCTGTCAGTCTTGGCTTGTCTAAAGCTCTCATATTCTTGATTCAGCATAGATTTTATGTCCTCTCTGACTTCTTCTGTTCCCTCTATGTAGACAATCAGTGTGTCCCACATTTCCTTAGAGGTTTTACATTGCACCAGATTCTGAAATATGGCATCATCTATATCACTTACTATAATGTTTTGTGCTCTTTTGTCTAATGTTGCCAGGATGATCTCATCCTTAGTCATTTTAGAATAGCTCTTAGGGGTCTTAACATTTGCATCCAGAGCTGATACCTTCATTGGTATGAAGGGACCCTCTTGTACTGTGATGTAGATTCTTGGATCAGACGCTTCCATAAACAACCTGACCCTTTCCTTCCATATGCCAAATCATTCTTTCCTGCAGATAGGCAGTTTCATAAATCCAAATTCCTTCTGAT
This sequence comes from Platanthera guangdongensis, assembly GCA_039583875.1. Taxonomy (NCBI): domain Eukaryota; kingdom Viridiplantae; phylum Streptophyta; class Magnoliopsida; order Asparagales; family Orchidaceae; genus Platanthera; species Platanthera guangdongensis. Next base: position 252,014,114 of record CM077151.1, on the reverse strand, counting down.
TCTCTATTGAACCCATTCTCGGAATCTATTACTTGCCTTGGAGATCCACTCAGACTGTTAAGTCAATCTTTGAGCAATCTCCCTCTGATACCACTTGAAAGACTTGATTTCAAGAGACTAGACACCTAGAGGGGGGGGGGGTGAATAGGTTCTTATTTTTCCTTCAAAATTTTAGGCAAATATTAAAATCTATCTCAACACAAAAATAATGTAAATCACAGAACACAACACAACATACACCTTCACACAGCATTCCACAGATTGCACACCTGATTTATAGTGGTTCCCCAAATGATAGGTAAATCCACTTTCCCCCTTTGCCTATCTAGCGGTGTACTAGATTCGACCTAACTTCCTTCTTTCTTCTCAGATCCGCAGATCTTACAGCTCAGAACCAAGAATGGTTCCTACAACTCAGACTTATACAAGTCCTACCTCAGATCCTTCCCCAAGAACCCTACCTCAGGCCTCAGCCCTACCTCAGCCTATGTCACTAGGCTTACAACTCAGAGTGAAACCCCACTCCTATAACTCAGGCAAAAGCCCTAACTCAGCCTTTATAATTACAGGCTTACAACTCAGACTATCATAAGTCCTACACCTCAGGCACTCAGCCCTACCTCTGCCTTTATAATTACAGGCTTACAACTCAAATCTTACAACAGATCCTACCAGAAATTGTTTGATTAAGAGATACATAAATTTCACAAAATAGATCTTTTCACTGGTGTGAGCTTCTTGATCAGTTCTTGAATAAAATGATCTTCAGATCCAACCCGACTTAGCCGTTTCAAAGCTTCTTGATAGAACAAAATAAGGTTGATCTTCACTTGATGTATAAGTTGATCTTCAGATAGCTTCCACCTTGAATTCAGAATGAGATTTGAATCTTCCTTGCAGACTGATCTGGATCTGCCTTCGTAAGGGTTTCCCCTTTTCTTGTTGTAGAAAACTCTCTCTGAAGGATTCACTTCTTAGTGTTGTGTGTTCTTTTTTTTCTCTCTATGCTGTTGTATCGAACCAGTCCTTTTTATAGAGTTTCCTCCTGATTACCGGCTGATCTGGTTTGTAACAAGCTTCTGACAGTTCTAACAAAGGTGTCAGACCGGTTGGTTATGACAACTGATTCTTCAAAGACTTTCCAACTCAGCATGAACCACTCAGCAAACTGCTTCATATGTGTCAACACAAATGGACTAAGTGTTGACACAAGTCTTGATGATGTCTACACAACACTCCACGTGTCGACATAGTCATTCTTCTGGTACTCAACACAACATCTGTTAAATGTGTCGACACAAGCCCTCTGTGTCGACATAATTCTGCTTCCATTGTCGACATAACTCCTGGGTGCCGACACAGCTTCTGCTTTTAGTGTCGACATAACTCCTGGGTGTCGACACAGCTTCTGCTTTCAGTGTCGACATAACTCCTGGCTCAGGTGTCGACTTAAGTCTAAGCGTCCACTCAACTTCTTCTTTAGGTGTCGACACAATTCCTGGGTGTCGACACAAATCCTCACAAGTGTCGACATTTATACTTAGAAAATTTTCTTCCAATTCTTAAACCTGCACAATGAAACTCAAACATACATCAAATAAAAATTGATGTATATCATTGATTAAGATGAGGCTTCTCCAAATCTGGTACAAATTAACAGTGTACCCAACAATTGTCGAGGAGATCAATGGTTTTTTCGAACTCTTCCAGCCATTCCCGATCATGGCAGCACTTGTCCAGGTACATGATGAGCAGCGAAGTATCAATACCGTAAGCGTTGTACTATCTCAGCAAACCTCAACCAACAGATCGACATTCTGCATTGCCTGTCGTGGTTGTGAATTGATGGGAGAGGATTTGTTGGCGCTCGTTCATGACAGAGTGTAATCCAATAACGGGGGAGAATTTCCTATCATTGAACTCATCCGTCAAATTCATGCGTCCTAACACGTTATGATGATGGTCGGCCGAGAGATGAGTCCCGGTGATGGCGCCCTCCATTCGGTTGAAGAACGTGAGTTGGAGAGCAATGCAGTCGTTGACCAGGCTTGTCAGCATCGATTCGACTGGACCGAGAGTTCCATTGTACCCGTTGCAATGCTGAAAGAATGACAGAAAGTCGGGAAACACTGTTGGATCCTGAGGCGACATTGATTGCCTGAGTACGGCATCCCGAGTGCGCATTTCCAAATACCATGACACATGAACACGATATAGTGTGGCTTGGCGCATGTATTGATTCGTTCGGGCACAACAAATCACCATGGCGACATCAACACTGCCGGAACGGGACGTGTACAAGTCATATGCCATTTGAACAAGACTGACATCGTGCGGACTTTGCTCGAACAGCTGTACAGGATAGTTAAGGATGATGGGCGTTGGGATAAATTTCTCAGTTTTGGCCTCGTCCATTACATGGAATGTGGCACCACAACCTCTTAAGATCGTAGACTTCTTGTTCACGTATCGAGCAAAGAGAGCATATCTAGTGGTGTCGATGCAACTGATGATTCACGGGGCACTAAATTGCTTGCGAAAAAGAAATCTGACTTTTTTGCAAGGCAGGCATGCACTCGCTGTCACATTGACGCAGTACTGCCGTTCCAGATCAATCACGAACAACAATTTCAATAGATACTCATTCAGGTCATGACACTTGCTCCACAGTGGCACGGGCGAATCAGATCCGATAGGAGGGCACATGCCATCCTCAATTAGTTTTAGCTCGATCTTAATCCAATCATCCTGAATCTTGTTCAACATTCCAGATTTCTTGCCACAAATACATGGCTCACTAGTGGGGTGGTCGAATGTTGACGAATAAAATGACGACGTTTGGGTCGGAATCTATTCCTGTGGAATTTCATGGCAACGACAGACGAATTATAACGTGAAGAAACTAGTAATCTCATATCTGGCATTGTCATCCATTTGTCGACCGGTGCAGGAATTGATGTACATTCCAAAGATAACAAAAGTTTTTTTCATCGCACATTCCCAAACATGTTATACAAAAATTCATTTATTTTGATTTCTTCTATTAAGTCTTTTCTCACTTGCAGCCAATTATCGCCCATTTCCAATGCCAAACTGACAACCCTGTAATCGCAATGCCCATCTCCAACCACATTTACAACATCAATGATATGATTATAAATATAAGCAGACATTTCTTTTCGAACACTTTCAAGATATCTGTTGTGGTTCCTTCTTGGAATCATCTTCTTTGCTTTCTTTTTTGGGTATTGTTCCCCTTCTAGCACATGCTCGAACAATGATAGCTCCCTCTTTGTAGATTTGTAGTCATCTTTAAACTTTTTATAACTACCATGTGCTCTCCCTTTCAACTTAATTGGCAAAATTGGTTCTAGTGTTTGAGTCACGCTCGGTTCCAATATTTCTCTAAGCTTCTTTTCATTTCTCTTCTTTGAGAATCACTTACGTTCTTATATTTTTTTAGCAAGCCATCTAGCTCAACTTGTTCGATCCCAACTAAGTCTATCTCCGCCTCTTTCATATTTGTTTCCCCAACAATTTTTGGGTGCAAAATGAGTTGTCTCCAGTACTTATGAACCATCCATAATGGGTACCCTGAAGATTGATGTCCATATTGAATTAATTCATGAGCACAAGGTAAACCCATTGTGAACCTCATTTTGTGCAAGAACTTTGATGAGTCTATGAAATTACCACTCTTAACCAAGTCCTCATCTTTCTTTATTATTTTCAAAGCTGCAACTGAAACACGCCCAAGTATATTAGTATATAATGAAACCCTAAAACCTTTGTTCACTTGTATGGAACTCTACCCAAATGATCGTTTTATCTCCGTGTGCTTCAATGTTAACATCCGATGAAATAATTTTCATGTAGTAGACAAATTGCAAATAGAAACTTCCAAGAATTTTTTTAAATGACTATGAGCGCCCCGACACGGTTGGTGGTAGAATTTCCAAAATGCAAAAGTTATCAATCCATGCGCATATAAAGTACTCCTTATAGGGTTCTATCCAAGTCGTTACCATATATTGAAGAACATTGGAATATTTTTTTGGAATACTTCATTAACATAGAGTTTAATTGATCATTGTAATCATGTATTGTAAGTGATAAACCAAAAGTTGTCATTCAACCATAAAAGCCTCAAATTCCTTACCTTGTGTAAATTTTTTTTCAGTGGGCACGGACGTTTCTGTTGATATGAACTTGACATAAAATGGTCTTTGCTTGAGGAAAGAATAATTTTATGGCATTTATCAATGCGATCTCTCTATCCACAATCAAGACATTAGACAACGATGTAGTTAACATGCTCTTAAAATAATGCAATGCCCATATGTAGCTGCCTTCCGTTTTATTTGAGATAAAAGCAAATGCAGCATAAAAGATCATATTTGTAGATGTGATCCCAACAATGAAAAGCAACGACAATCTATAACAATTAGTTTTATACGTGCAGTCCATGATAAAAACATCAGGAAACATATTGCATAATCGAACAGATGTTGGATGAGCAAAAAAAAAGGCCTCCAAGTTTGCAGTAATAGGGTTCACAATATTGTAATTGTTGTACTCCACATCATTAATTGACTGATAAAGAAACTGAATTGGACTCTTTCCTTTCAACTCTTCCTTAAATAACCTAACTCTCTCATTATAAATTGTTCTCATTATTGAGACATTGGAAGAGTTTCTTTTCTTTAATGTCGCTAATATTTTTCTTGACTTTACAGCAGATGCATACATTTCTGCAACGATTTTCTTTTCCTCATCATCTAATCTACCAGCATAACTGTGTCCCTCGAGGTGAACAAAGCTATGATTGTGCATTCCACATTTGACTCCTACTTTCCACTCATCTACACAAGAATCCTTTTGTCCAAGTATAGCAAATGGGCATCCACATCTTTTAGATCTAGTTTTTCTTAAGTTTCTCTTAATGTAACCCTTTCTCTATTGATTATCCCTAGGGAGACCACCTCTATCACATCCTAGGAAAACCATTGGCCTTGGTCTACCATCAATCTTATCCGCTCTCTGAATAGTAACAACGAATCCTAACCCGACGACAATATTCCGAACCCACTGAACTAATTCATCTTTAGTAGGAAAATGAGTATAAGTAACAAAATGCATTCCTACAAAAAATTTAAACGAAAAGAAAATATATAATCAATCAATAGCTAGAACCATTGCATTTAAAACAAAATTTTAAATTATCAATTACCTAGCTTAATGTATGAAGAATTTCTTGAAATGCACTTGATTATGCACGAGAAAAAAAAGCATAATCTAAACACCTACAAATACAAGGGAATGCATACATTTAAACACCAAACAACATTTGTCTAATTTACATATAGATGACTCTTCATACTACCAACAGGAGTCAAACAATATATACATCACCACAGGTACAAAAACTAGAAGATTTTGGAAGTATATAGTTATGATACATGGTCAATCATGATCGGTTTGTAGCCATTGCACAACAAAAAAGTGCAAAGCAAGGATATAAGGGTTTTAAAGATATACTGACCAATCTATTAGCTTATGGAGAATACTGAATGCAGCCCCAGTAGTGAATGTACCAAGAATGCTGCCCCAACAAGCTGCAATCAAGAAGGAAATATTTACCCTCAAATCCCACCAAAATAGCAACTACAAGTCTACAAGTGCACTAACTGATGCCAGAGTGACGTTTAGGGTCATCTTATGATTTTATAGTTAGAAGAAGATACCCTCCAAAAATCCCAAAAAACAATTCAATGTATCCACTGTGATTACTAGTTTTTATTTGTTGTTTGGTATATAGCATGTCATCGTCTTACATTTTAGTACATCTTAAACACATTATAGTAGTTGCATTCCATATGCTCAAACTCATAACTAATCCATCGACCCAAGAAAAATATAGCTCCACCATATTTAAAAATGTGACACATGTTTAATCATCACAAGAAGTATTAAACAAGTAAAAAACTACACTAAATGACAACGATAACGTACTCCCAAGAGGAAAATGAGCATCTAGGAGGAAAAACGCGTGCTGGGCGAAAAAACATGCTCCCTGGAAAATAATGTGCGCTTTGGCAAAAAATGTGCGCATGGTCAAAAAAAAATGTACACCCTTGTAGAAATTGAGCACCCGTTAGAAAAATGCACGTCCGGGCAAAAAATACGCATCATAGCAAAAAATATGTGCCCGGACGAAAACACACGCCTTAGCAAAAATGTGCCCGGGAAAAAATGAGGGTCAATGTGAAAATTAGCGTTCATGCGTAAACGCGCCCCCGAGTGAGTTCGCAGTTCCATAATACTTAATCTCAAAACAACGACAGGATCTAAACATTCAAAGAAAGGTTTTGTAGGTTTACTTCAATATTGATGACTTTGGACTCAAAGCCAATTTCTCCCTAAAATCGTTCATCTAAATAACATTATTGTTTTTTTGTATTCTAAAATTCAATTCTTGAATATCAATGTTATCAGATGGACACCCTTTTGAAAATTATGTTTTTAAAAAAAAATTTATGAAAAGTAAGGAACCCCATGTCACGATGTCAATGTTAGCTCACTCGCCCCATGACCAATGTTCAAAATAATTCTACATATGTTGAGAAGACACTAGAATAATGTATATTCTTTTACAAGATTTTAGAGTCATGTAGAGATTTCTATGATATTCTAGAAAAGGGTAGAATAATCTAGAATATTCTAGAAGAATGCAGAACATTTTAGATAACTCTAGATGAGTGTAGAGGTATCTAGAATGGTATGGAGTTTTGTAAAAGTTGGGGGTAATCTAGAAGAGTCCAAAATACTCTTGAATGTTGTATAATAGTGTGGAGGCTATGAGAAAAGTGTAGAATAATTTAGAAGTGTCTAGAATATATAGTTTCTAGAGTCTTCCCTTGGTTGGGGGGAAAACTTTTTTGGAGTCTATAAAAAGGGGATGCGTGTCCATTTGTGAGTGGAGAGTATTGTGATCTTGTTGTGAGTCTCCTCTTGTGAGGGTTGAGTACTTGTGAGCTTTGAATGTTGAGTGTTGTTGTATGTTTTGATCCTTTGTATGTCTTCTTCAACTGTCTCTCAAACTGTCTTATAATTTTATTCGAAAAGTTAATTAAAGGATTTCTTTCATTCCACTGTCTCATTGGATAAAGGCTTACTAGGTTAGTAAAAGTTGGTGGGAGATGTAGCCAAGTGTTGCACGCACTTAGTGCTCAAATACTAATTCCGTGACAGTTGGTATCAAAGCCAGGTTTTACATATCATGCTGCATTAAAGCCAAATATGGTAAGAGAAGACTCTCATATTGAGGAGAGGAGCGAGGTCGGGATACCACACAACAAACTAGCAAAAAGAGGAGGGAACAAAGTTGGGTTCGAGAAGACAGGCACTTGGTGCTATGGAGGACTAGGATAATCGCAAGGAGGTCATGGAGATCAATAACCGCACAGTACAAAAAGAGTGAGAAGCCATTCGTGTAGAACTAGAAAAGAGACTCCAATATGGATTTGACCACAATGCCACATTAAATACACATATCAACAAGTTTGAGGATCAATCTACTCAACTAATAGAAAATATCGCACACTTAGAGAAAGAACTAGCCATACGCAAGAAGGTTATTACATATGGGAGTATCAACACCTCTACTACCATTCCTAGAATGGACATTCCCAAGCCAGAATCATTCTTGGGCAAGTGAGATGCCAAGGAAGTTAAAAATTTCTTATGGAAGATGGAGAACTGTTTCTAGGGTTGCCATCTATAAAATGACGCAATCAAGGTACGTACTACTTCCCAGTTTCTTGATGATAATGCAGCAATATGGTGGTGAATGAGGCAGGAAGATGTCGCTAAAGGACTGTGTCAATTGGACACATGGGAGGAGTTCAAGAGAGAGTTTACACACCACTTTTACCCGGAGAATGTTGTGTATCTTACACGAAAGAAGTTGAGACAAAGACGAACAATAGCAGAATATGTAAGCGAGTTTACAACACTTATGTTACAAATCCCTGACATGTCTAAGGAGGATCGACAATTATATTTTATGGATGGACTAAAAATGTGGGCAAAATAAGAGGTGCAAAGGAGTTTCCCGCATACTGTCGATGAGGCAATCATGGCAGCTTAATCACTTAGTGAGTTCCACCAAGAGGAAGAGATAGGGCCATCTCCCAAATGCTGAGTATGTTGAAGTTGAGCCCAACAACTATACACCCCGTCAAAGGAGGTTTGAGGAGAGGAGAAGGTCACCCTCTTGCTTTGTATGTAAGGTACCCCATCACATGAAAGTTTGCCCGAAGCTTCGCACCTTGACGACAAGGATGAAGAAAGAAGAGTCAACAAGTGGGGATGAGGAGGAGCCACATGAAATCGCTAGGCTGAGTATTATGCAATGCCTTAATTCCGTATCTACTCAAGGATTCTACATAAGACACTCACCTTTGCAGTGTTTCTTTTATAAAGGACTGCACAAAGTAAATGCTTGCCTGACTTTGGAAACTATAAGAATCATGGTTGATCAAGTAGGGACAAGGGATAACTACAATCCGAGAAATACAAATCAAACCCATACTAGGAGAAGGATGGTAAGGGAAGGACAAACGATGGTGGATGTGGATATCAGTGGCTCAAAGATGAGAGCCATAGTGGACACAGATGGAACCAATTTCTTCATGTCCAATATTGCTACAAAGAAAATTGGACTACCAATCATGTCTGGACCAACACGGCTCAAATTTTCTAACTCCCAGGAAGTGCGAACTATTGGTCTTGCTCTAGATGTCAGTGTTCGTCTTGGAGGATGGATGGGTAAGGTTCCCATTGAAGTTATTCCCTTTGACGATTATGATGTTATCATTGGGATGAGTTTTCTTGATCAATTTGAAGAACTATTCATTTTACCAACATCTGAGATGCAGTTCATTGACAGTCCAACTACATACTCGGTGCCAATAAGGAGAGTACTTGGGAAAGGAGTGAAGACCCTCTCTGCGATAAGGAATACACAAAGAATGTGAAATAAGGACGCGTCGAGCACGACACATGGATTCAGTGGGGGAGAATCTCACGATGTCGAGGTTAACTCACTCACCCCATGAACAATGTTCATGATAATTCTACATATATTGAGGATACTCTAGAATAATATAGAGACTTTCAGAAAATTCTAAAGACATGTAGAGATTTCTAGAATATTCTAGAAAAGGGTAGAGTAATCTAGAATATTCTAGAAGAATGCAGAACATTATAGATAACTCTAGATGTGTGTATGGGTATCTAGAATGGTATGGAGATTTGTAGAAGTTGGGGGTAATCTAGAAGAGCCTACAATACTCTTGAATGTTGTATAATAATGTGGAGGCCATGAGAGAAGTATAGAATAATTTAGAAGCGTCTAGAATATATAGTTTCTAGATTCTTCCCTTGGTTGGAGGGAAAACCCCTTTGGAGTCTATAAAAATGGTATGCGTGTTCATTTGTGAGGGGAGAGTATTGGGAGCTTGTTGTGAGTCTCCTCTTGTGAGGGTTGAGTACTTGTGAGCTTTGAATGTTGAGTGTTGTTGTATATTCTGATCCTTTGTGTGTTTTGTTCAACTGTCTCTCAAACTATCTTATAATTTTATTCAGAAAGTTAATCAAATGATTTCTTTCATTCCACTAACTCATTGGAGAAAGGCTTACTTGGTTAGTAAAAGTTGGTGGGAATCCTAGCCAAGTGTCGCACGCACTTAGTGTTGAAATACTAAGTCCGTGACACCCAGCTTTTGAAAAACCATGAATACTTTTTTTCCAAGAAACTCTTTTGCTACCGCTGCGCAAACAAATGCCTAAAAAACTGTGGTGGCGGTGAGACTATGGGAATAGAACTTTTCCCACAACCACCACAGTTCCAAACATAGCGTTAGTAAGAAATAAAATAATAATAATAATGTATTCATTCAAATATATCATGCACTCTATATTTTATACATGTGTGTTTGCCCAAAATTCATACTTGTTTGTCTCAATTAATGTTGCAATTCTAATGACATAATATTAAAATCGAACATTTAATACAGAGTAATGTTATAAGCACTCTGATTCTCGTTATTACTACCCCCCAAAAGCTTGTTTTTTTCTCTTCCTATGCATTTTTAATTACACCCATATTTTCTCCCTATAGTCGGAACAGAGCACCTCCATCTTCTTCACAGCTTGCTCTGGAGCGTCGTTTCCATCCAAAATGCATATATCGTCCCCGCAAATTTCGTCAACCTGGCATTGATTTGACGCCACCAACCATAGTCTCACCCATATGTTGTTGTACCTCTGACAATGATGCAAGTTATATCGATATCAATCCCATCATTTTCCCTCTTGCGTCTCGATTACCACATATCCCTCACAACCATCCCTCATATTTTCAACAAGTTCCCCCCTCTCTCCCCTTCCCTCTTTTTATTCTGTCATTTCTTCCATAAAATGCTCGACGGAAGAACTCCATTACCACAGAAATGGAGGTCGAATGCCGAGAGGTATGTTTTCTAATCTAATTCCATTAATTAATTTATTTATTTTCTACATGATTACATTAAGAACTCCGGATTAGTCCAGCTGTTCACCTGTCAATGGCTTCCCTTCTCTTCCCCGTCGAAGTCTCTCATCTTTCTTTATGTTGTGTCCATTGATGCTAATGGCCTTGATTTGATGATGTCAAACTTGTCAATGAGATAGAGATAGTTGGATTTGATGTATGGTTAAGTTCATGCATACAGGTTAGTCTTTGTCACAATGATTGGACAACAAGTTAAGGAGACAATGACAGGTGGAATTTAGGTGGAGTTGGAAATCCAGAAAAAATGCCTAAGTCCAAAAGCATCGTGTGAGGCAATCTCACTCAACGCCAATCATCCTATAGCATTGAGACAGAGGTCAGGCAGACAAATCTGAGGAAGAAAAATGGCTAAGTCCAAAAGCATTGAGTGAGACAAGCTCACTCAACGCCATTCAGTCGATAGCGTTGAGATAGAAGTCAGCCAGTCAAATATGACAGGAAAAAATCAGGATAAGTCCAAAAGCATTGAGTGAGGCAAGCTCACTCAACGCTATTTAGCAAAAAGCACTGAGATAGTTGGGACCGCTGAGAAGAAAGCGCTGAGACAGCAAGAAAAGTTGACTAAGGCAAAAAGCGCTAAGACAACTGAGACCGCTGAGAAGAAAGTGCTGAAACAGCCAGAAAAGTTGACTAAGGCAAAAAGCGCTGACACAGCTGAGACCGCTGAGAAGAAAGCGCTGAGATAGCCAGAAAAGTTGACTAAGGCAAAAGGTGCTGAGACAGTTGAGACCGCTGAGAAGAATACATTGAGAAAAGGTTTTCTATAGGCTAAGTTCAAAAGCGTTGAGTGAGCTCAACTCACTCAACACCATACAACTAAAAGGGTTGAATCAAGGTCATCCTATCAAAGCTTTACTGTGGAGAATCTAGAAAATCGGCTAAGTCCAGAATTGTTAAGTGTGGCAAGCCCTCTCAACTCTCTCAACGCTGTCATGCAAAGCTAAAGAATTTTCTAAGTCTAGAACCGCTGAGACAATCATTCATCGAGCAGAGATTAGCTTTCGTCGACCAGAGATTTGGGTTCGTCGAACGGAGGTTAGATTTCGACAATATCATTGGTTGCCTTTAAGAAAGATTCAGCTAATAGATTTTGTCGACCAGAGTTTTGGTTTCGTCAACCAGATTTAGAGTTCGTCGATCTGAGCCTTCACCTGAAGACAAAACTAGACTGGGAAAATTCGTCGATCTCAGTTTCACTATTGAACTCATATTTCTTCAAGCTCAGCCTGGACCTAAAGAAAGAACAGGGCTGAGAGAATTCGTCAACCTTAGCTTCACGGTTTTGTAAAGCTAAGTTCAAAGATCGTCCAACAGAGCCTGAAGTTCGTCGAACGCAGGATTTCAGAAAGATAGTTGATTTTGGCTAAGTCTAGAATGGTGCTGACTCAGCAAAGTCAATAAGTCAACAAACATTCAGACTCATTGCAAATCAAAATTAACATCATCGTCAGTCTATAGTGGATCTCAAGTTAATACAGCTGAGGATTTAACCATAGTTAATACTGGGACACGTGTCGATCATCTCGCCAAAGTGACGGGATTATAAATAATAGATGAAATTGAGTCCTGAAAAGGCTTTTGGGAAGTGATTAAGAAATTGGATTAATTTCTGATTAAAGAGAGGCGGAGTTTGCCATCTTTATACGCCATTATTGCAGAGGCCAAGAACTTCAAGATCAAATCAGAAGGGCTTCTGAGTTAGCTATTGCAATCAGCATCCGCTCCAGCAGGTTCAACGTATAACTCTGAGGAAGACAAATCAGCCAAGGTATGCCCTAGATGAAGTTATTTTCTCGATTCTAGCCGGGCCAGAACTGAAGATAAATTTGCTGGATCAAGCAAGAAGGAAGGGCTGATATCTGATCAGTCCAGGTAGACAGGTACAAGAAGTTTCTCTAGTGTCTGCAATTCATTTCTTTGAATACATTTTGTAAGATTCATTTTGAATATGTATGGTAAGGTTGTTGCCTGAGTTGTAAGCCTGGATTATAAAGGCTGAGGTAGGGCATGATTGCCTGAGTTATAGGTATGTAGATTCACACTGAGGCAGGGCAGGATTGCCTAAGCTGTAGGAGTGTGGAATCACTCTGAGGTTGAGTCCTTGGATGAACTTGAGTTGTAGGATCTTGGTGATCTGAGTGGCAGGGCTTGAGCCTGAGTTGTAGGAGTTGTTGGGCTCTAAGTTATAGGAGTCAGTTGAACTCTGAGTTGTAGGAGCTGTTTGGGCTCTGAGCTGTAAGATCTGTGGATCTGAGGAAAAGAGAAGGACGTTTGGCCGAATCTGGTATACTGCTAGATAGGCGAAGGGGGAAAGTGGATGTACCCATCAATTGGGAAACCACTATAAAATCTTGTAACTGTGTTGTGCTGGAATGAATGAGATAACTATGTTGTGCTGTGTTGTAAACCTGATTAGTTGCTGATGTTTTGAAAATACACCTATTCACCCCTCCCCCTTTGGGTGTTTAGTTGTTCTTGAATCAAGACTTTTCAAGTGCTATCAGAGGGAGGTTGCTTAAAATAGACTTAACAGTCCGAGTTGATCTCCTGAGGCAGCTATCAGTAGGCCAAAATGGGTTCGAGTGAGAATCATAAAGAACTTGGATCCATGAAACTTCCTCTTTATAGGAAAGAAATTTTTTGGCATTTGGAAGTAAAGGGTCAGACTTTTTATGGAAGCATCTGATCCTATAATTTATATCATAGTACAAGAAGGACCTTTCATTCCAATGAAGACATCAGTTCTTGATGCAAATCTGAAGATCCCAAAGTAGTATTTTGAGATGACTAAAGATGAAATCATCTTAGCCACATTAGATTAGAGGTCACAGAACATTATTGTTAGTGTTATAGATGACCCAACCTTCCAAAACCTAGTCCACTACAAGATATCTAAGGATATGTAGGACACTCTGGTGGTTTATATGGAGGGGTCTGAAGAAGTGAGAGAGGACAAGAAGTCCATGATAAATCAGCAGTATGAAAGCTTCATGCAGGACAAGTCAGATGGTATTGCTGAGTGCTTTGAGAAGTTCTATAGAATTGTGAATGAGTTGAGGACATATGGCAGAGTCTTTAGCCCTTATGAATTAAATGATAAGTTCCTCATGTCTTAAACTAAAGATTGGGACACAAAAATCTGTGCCATCAGAGAAGTGGCCAGACTTATAGACACTCCACCATCAACCCTATTTGGAAAGCTGCTATCTTATGAAATGGAGCAAACTGCTAGAAAGGAGGAGGAGAAAGTCAGCAAGCCTTCAGTCACAGATAAGTTAGTGGCCTTCAAAGCTGAAGCCACAAGGAAAAGCAAAAGAAAGATCCCTTCTCTAGCAAGGAAAGTTGTTGATTCAGAGCGAGAAAGCTCAGATACCAGCACATCAGACTGCCATATTTCTGATGAAGACTTTGCTTCCTTCTCTAGGTAATTCCAAAAATTCATGAGGAAGAAGCACTGGAGAAGCAGGCCATCCACTTCTTTCAAAGAAGATTACTACAAGAGCAAGAAGAAATCCTCTAAAGAGGACAGGTATGGCTCTAAACTAGGTAAACATACTTCTTCTAAAGTTTTGTGTTATTGTTGCAGTAAGTCAGGGCATGTTATAGTTGACTGCCCTGACAAAAGAAATGATGCTGGTGGAAAGAAGGTATATCAGCAGAAGGGTAAGAAGGAGAAGTCTTTTGTTACCAAGAAGAAAAATAGTTGGAAAGATTCCTCATCATCAGAGTCAGAAGAGGCAGATGAAGCTGAAGCCTATATTGGGCTATTTTTTGCAGAAGAAAAATCTGAAGAAGTAGACTTCTTAAAGTTGTTGGCTGCTATCACTAGAGAAGCTGATGATGCTGCCAGATCTAAAGAAGAAGAATAGTTAGTCATTACCTTGGGCTGATGGCCTTGACCGAGGAAGGACCTTGCCAGGAGCATCCTGACCCTAGTAAGGTACATTCTACACCTTCTTTGTCAGATTATGTTACCAGTCCATAATCAGAAGCATCTGCATCAAGAGATGAAGATGGTTCTGAATTTGAAGGAGATGTCAATCAATTGATTGATGATTATGGTAAACTCCTGCAAGCACTGAAGAGGAGCAGGCTCTTAGCCAAAAACCAGGTTGAGAAGATTGCCCATCTGAAGCAGGCTGTTTCAGACTCAGCAAACATGATGGACCTGAAAATAAAAGAAGTCAGCAAGCTGAAAAACATCACTGTCATTCAGATGGAGACAATAACTTTCAAAAATAATCACATTAAGAATCTTGAAGGCAAACTCCAAAAGGATAAGGGGTTAGTGTCTAAGTTCTCCAAGCCATGTTCATTATTGCCAATGATTGATTCCTTCTCCACCCAAAAGGGTAAGAAGGGGTTAGGATTCAAAGGGAAAACTAGATCTGCCTTTTCCAAAAGGAAGGGCAAAGCTTCAGTGCAGCCACTAGCCTCCAAGACTCCAATTCCTTTCAGGAAAGTAGTGCTATCATCAAATGGGTATGACCATGACAACACTTGTGGCCACTGTGAGTATGGTTTTGGGATTGGCAAGAGTGCTAGTGCCTATAAGGGAGCCCATGAAGAAATCCAAATGGCCCATCCTGGACCATTTATGTTTGGTGCACCAGCCCCAACACTCAAAAATAAGGATGCATCTCATTCTCAATGTCTGCCTGTCCACAATCATTCTAAAGGAAAGTCTATTAGCACACCAGACTTGGGTATATCTGAAGCTATCATGAGCTTGCACCCTGAAAAGAAGGCAGCTGTTGATAGGGTTCAAGATATCCCTAGTAAATCAGCTGTCAGAAAAATTCCAAAACAGGTTGTGGTTGGAAGACTTAAGAAAAAGGCTGTTGTACCTGCTAGATTAAGAGATGCAGACTACTATACATTAAAGCCAACCCTTAAAAGAAGGAATAATATTTATGAGTGTTGGTGCTGTGGCAAAGTGGGCCACTATGTCATTGATTGATGGCATAATAAGAGTGTCTAGAGGAATTATGCTAGCTTACCTGTTAGAAGAGTTGTAGGTAGGCATGTTCAGTTTTAGTCTAACCTGCACCTAGGACCCAATAAGAATTAGGGTCCTATGGAAAAATGATTTATTTTTGCAGGTGAGACCACGTGGCCATACCCCTATATGGTACTTGGACAGTGGATGTTCCGGGAACATGACTGGGACAAGAAGTTTATTGAAGGAGTACACTCCAGTTGAAAATGGACCCAAAGTCATTTTTAGTGGTTCGGAAAAGGGAATAACCAAAGGTTTTGGTAAGATTACTAATGGCATAATCACCAACACACAAGTAGAATATATGAAAGGATTGCAACATAACCCAATAAGCATAAGAAAACTCTATGATCTTGGTTATGACATTTCTTTCCTCAAGGATGAGTGCCAAATTAGGAGGTCAAGTGACCAAAGGGTCATCTTGACAGGCACTAGGAGTTGAAATGTATATTGTCTCAAATTTGTTTGTGAGAGTAAGGATTCTTCTATATGCCTAGTTACAGATGAGTAAGTTTCAAATTCTATTCAATGGCACAAGAGGATGGCTCATATAAATTACAAGACCATAGGCCAACTCTTTAGTAAAGAGTTAGTGAGAAATGGTCCTAAGGTGAAGTACATCAAGGAGGGTATCTGCTCGGCATGCCAAAAGGGCAAGCAGACCAAGTCCTCCTTACAGAGCCTTGATACCAAAGACTCAGTGAGGTGTTTATACCTCCTGTATATGAATCTATTTGGTCCTATGCCAGTTCATAGTCTAGGTAGGAAAGTCTACACCATTGTGGTTGTTGATGACTTTTCCAGATTTGCCTGAGTGTTCTTTCTAAGGAAGAAATCTGAAACTCCTGATGTATTCCAGACATTTGTTAGACAAATTCAGAATGAATTTAATAGTACTGTGGTCAAAATCAAAAGTGACCATGGAATTGAGTTTCAGTCTGAATGCATGACAAGATTCTGTGAAGAGCTAGGGATTCAGCAAGAGTTCTCCTCTCATAGAACACCCCAACAAAATGGGATTGCTGAGAGGAAGAATAGAACTCTCATAGAGGCTGGTAGAACCTTATTAAGTGACACATTACTCCCAAAATATTTCTGGGTTGAGGTAGTAAACACTGCTTGTCATGTTCTTAATAGGGCTTCCATCACCAAAAGGCACACGAAGACTCCCTATGAGATTATGAAAGGCAAAAGACCAAACTTATCCTACTTCAGGATTTTTGGTAGTAAGTTCTTTATCCTAAACAATGGTAAGTCCTATGTGACTAAGTTTGCTGCCAAGTCCCAAGAAGGGATATTTCTTGGGTACAACAACAATAGTAGGGCATATAGGATCTATAACTTGACTACTCAAGTTGTAGAAGAATCTGTACATGTTGTCTTTGATAAGTCAAACTTAATTAATTGTGAGCTGCCAAGCACCTCTTCTAGTTTTACAGGTTTAAAGGATGTGATGGACAAGCTTACCATCAAGGAAATGCATCCAACAAGACAAGATAAGGAAGAAGATGGTTGTTGTCCAGGGGGAGCATAAGAGTCATATGCTGAGGATGAAGAACATTCAGCAGAACACACTGAAGTTCAGCCTGCTGAAGACAGTAAAGACTAGCCAGCTGAGATCAATGCAGAATAGCAAGATGATGCAAGAATACCTCCAGCTATGAGATATTTGAGAGATCATCCAACACAATAAATCATTGGTGATGCAAGATAAGGTATTCAAACTAGGAGCAAGAGCTTAAACACAGCTCTATATTAAGGCTTACTATCACAGATAGAGCCAAAGAAGCTTGAACAGGCTGTTAAAGACTCTTACTGGATTGGAGCTATGCAGGAAGAGCTGAACCAATTCAAAAGGTGTAAGGTATAGAAGCTGGTTCCTAGACCAAAGGGACATAATGTCATAAGAATAAAGTGGATCTACAGGAATAAGCTAGATGAGAATGACATTATTGTCAAAAACAAGGCAAGATTGAAAAAGAACAAGGCAAGAAGAAGGAATAGATTTTGACCAAACCTTTGCTCTAGTAGCAAGATTGGATGCAATAAGGTTATTCCTTGCCTTTGCTGCCTATCAAGGATTCAGAGTCTTCGAAATGGATGTAAAATCAGCATTCTTAAATGGAGACTTAAAAGAGGAAGTGTATGTGGATCAGCCACCAGGTTTTGTTGACTCTCACTTTCCTAATTCTGTTTACAAGCTTAAGAAAGCTTTATATGGGTTGAAGCAATTCCCTAGAGCATGGTATGAAATATTGTCTACTTTCCTCATTGAGAACAAATTCTCAAGGTGGAAAATAGATAAAACCCTATTCCTAAGGGAATTTAAGGGCAAGATCATCCTAGTCCAGATATATGTCGATGACATTATCTTTAGATCTACTGAAAACAACCTTTATAGGAAGTTTGTCAAGCTTATGCAAGGGAAGTTTGAGATGAGCAATATGGGTGAGCTAAAGTTTTTCTTGGGACTCCAAGTAAGACAGACTGATGATGGCTTGTCCATATCTCAGTCTAAGTTCACATGAGAGTTGATTAAGAAATATGGTATGGAGAATGCCTCCATCATGAGAACTCCAATGGGATCAAGTATGCCTGTAGGCAAAAATGAGGCAGAGAAACCTGTTGATGAGTCTTTGTATAAAGGGATAATTGTCTCCCTTCTATATCTAACTGCTAGTAGTCCTGGCATCATGTATGCCACATGTGTTTGTGCTAGGTATCAGGAATGCCCCAAAGAATCTCATTATCCTGCTGCAAAGAGAATTCTAAGGTATCTTAAGGGGACACCAGATCTTGGTCTATGGTACCCTAGGAATAGAGATTTTGAGCTAACTGGATTTTCAGATGCAGACTTTCCAGGCTGCAAGGAAGACAGGAAAAGTACCACAGGTACATGTCAATTCCTAGGTGGAAGACTGGTGTCGTGGAGCAGCAAGAAGTAGACTAGTGTTCCTATCCCCACTACAGAGTCAAAGTACATTGCAGCAGGCAGTTGCTGTGGATACAACATCAACTACAAGATTATGACATTAAGATAAGTAGAACTCCTTTATATTATGATTCTACTAGTTCAATTTCTATTGCTAAGAATCCTGTTTCACATAGCAGGACTAAGCACATAGAAATTAAGTATCATTTTATTAGGAAACATGTTGAGAATGAATATATTAGCCTTGAGTTTGTCTCCACTGACAAACAAGTGGCTGATATCATCACTAAGTCTCCAAATGAAGCCAAGTTCAACACCTTCAAAATTGAGATGGATATGTTGAACTTAGAATAGCTTCAGGTTCTCCCTATGGTATTATGCTTGGTATAGGTGTGTTGGTTTTGCAGGTGAAACAGACCTATTGGAAAGCAAGATGAGAGAAGTTGCTTCTTCTCATATGGTACCAGCAGCTGCAAGAAGAGTTTCAGTGCTGTCAAGTACTTTCAGGTGGTATCAAGTGGCATCCAATGATATAAAAGTCAGCCCTCTATAAGGGGGAGAGATGGTGGTCAAGTCGGGGCATGTTGGCAATTGAATTCCTGGCTTTGTCTACATCAGCTAGGAGGAGTATGCAAGGGAAGAAAAAGACCTGATGTTCCCTCCTGACTATCTGAAGAGGTCAAAAAGGGGGAGAGATTGTGGTCAAGTTTACCTTCCTTTGTAGAGATGAAGATGAAGGTCCTTCATGTTTAACAACAAATAAGGGGGAGCTAAATTGGAGAGATAGAGATGTCTCTCAGAAAGGATCAAGCTCCTTCACTTCTTCATGGCAGAACTACAGGGGGAGAAAGTCATGGGGAGATAAGGTTGATCAAGAAAGACAGGCTCAAACAACTCTCCCTGCAGTAATCCAGGGGAGTAGTAATATTCATGTTTGCTGTATTTTCTTTGCATTTATTTTATTTTCCTGTGAGATGTCTATCTCATTGACAAAGGTACTTGACCAGTGGTTTTGGCATCTTCAAATATGGGGAGATTGTTGGGTCCATTGATCCTAATGGCCTTGATTTGATGATGTCAAACTTCTCAATGAGATAGACATAGTTGGATTTGATGTATGGTTAAGTTCATGCATACATGTTAGTCTTTGTCACAATGACTGGACAACACGTTCAAGATATAATAATAGTTGGAATTTAGGTGGAGTTGGAAATCCAGAAAAAATGCCTAAGTCCAAAATTGTTGAGTGAGGCAAGCTCACTCAACGCCAATCAGCCTATAGTATTGAGACAGAAGTCAGGCAGAAAAATCTGAGGAAGAAAATGGCTAAGTCCAAAAGCATTGAGTGAGGCAAGCTCACTCAACGCCATTCAGCTGATAGTATTAAGACAGAAGTCAGCCAGTCAAATATGAGAGGCAGAAATCAGGCTAAGTCCAAAAGCGTTAAGTGAGGCAAGCTCACTCAAAGCCATTCAGCAAAAAGCACTGAGACAGTTGGGACAGCTGAGAAGAAAGTGCTGAGACAGCCATACAAAGTTGACTAAGGAAAAAAGCACTGAGACAGCTGAGACCGCAGAGACAACTAAATAAGTTGACTAAGGCAAAAAGTGCTGAGACATCTGAGACCGCTGAGAAGAAAGCGCTGAGGCAGCCGAAAAAATTGACTAAGGCAAAAAGCGCTGAGGCATCTGAGTCCGCTGAGAAGAAAGCGTTGAGACAAGGTTTTCTGCAGGTTAAGTCCAGAAACATTGAGTGAGCTCAACTCACTCAACGACATACAACTAAAAGCATTGAATCAAGGTTATCCTCTCAAAGCTTTACTGTGGAGAATCTAGAAAATCGGCTAAGTCCAGAATCGTTAAGTGAGGCAAGCTCTCTCAACGCTCTCAACGCCATCATGTAAAGCTGAAGAATATTCTAAGTCCAGAACCGCTGAGACTATCATTCTTCGAGCTGAGATTAGCTTTCGTCGACCAGAGATTTTGGTTCATCAAATGGAGTTCAGATTTCATCGATCTCATTGGTTGCCTTTAAGAAAGATTCAGCTAATAGATTTCGTCGACCAGAGTTTTGGTTTTGTCGACCAGAGTTAGAGTTCATCAATCTCAGCCTTCACCTGAAGACAAAACTGGGCTGGGAAAATTCGTCGATCTCAGTTTCACTGCTGAACTCAGATTTCATCGAGCTCAGCCTGGACCTGAAGAAAGAACAAGGATGAGAGAATTCGTCGACCTCAGCTTCACGATTTCATCAAGCTAAGTTCAGAGATCGTCCAGCAGAGTCTGAATTTCATCGAACGCAGAATTTCAGAAAGATAGTTAGTTTTGGCTAAGTCCAGAATGGTGCTGACTCAACAAAGTCAACAAGTCAACAAACGTTCAGACTCGCTGCAAATCAACATTAACGTCTACGTCAGTCTATAGTGGATCTCAAGTTAAGACAACTGAGGATTTAGGCTCTGTTTGGTTGGGCTGTTGCTGATGGAAAGCTGCTGATGAGATGTTGCTGATTGAAAAAGTGCTGATTCTGGAAAACAGAGTTTTGTTAAAAAACTGTTTGGGTGAAACAGAGTTTATAAAACGGAGTTTTCGAAAAGTTGTTTGGATTCGAAATGGAGTTTTTAGTCAATTTTTTTTTTCAAATATGAAAGTGACATAACACAACACTAAACAAAGATTCATTCATAACACATAATTAAGGTTCTTTGATACAATTTTTACACTTTATGCTCTTGCTTCATACTGCTGATTCGCAATACTATTACGTAGCGCAATCATCTCCTCTACACCACCTGCAGTGTCAGTACATGTCTCCTGTGGACCTTGTGAGGGCATCCCATGGTCTTGAACCCTTTGCTCAGACTCACTAAAATCAATGTCCACACGTGATGGATGCCGACGAATGAAATTATGTAAACACATAGTGGCAATCATAATAGCTACTTGCTTGTCGAAACGATAGCTTGACATGTCCCTCAGTATGACCCATTTCTTTTTCCAAACACCAAACGATCGTTCTATCACACTTCTTAGTGAAGAGTGTGCGTGATTGAAAATCTCTTGAACTCCTTCGGCTCGCCGACCACTACGAGCAAAGTCTGGTAGCTGATATCGCGTATCTTGATACGGTTTCAGATATCCTCTATATGAGAAATAAACTACCAACAATTATTACATTGAAAGAACAATAATAAAATATCACAAACATAATAGTGTCCAAAACATCAAAACATCATAAGCATAATACTGTCCACATTATTTATCAGAAAGACCACATCATAAACGGAATATTGTCCACCACAGAATAGTCTGCACTGCAACATAAAAACAAAACAGAATCTGATAGTGGGTAATATATCAGAAGAGAACACAAAGGTCTCCACTACCCCCCACGGAGGAAGCGATTACGTAGCCACTTTACGTTCATCCCATCTGGTAAGCACAAAAAGGTCTCCCTATGATTTTTGTCCATGAAATACGTGATTGCAAAATCATGGAACTCTTCATCAGACTGCACTTCCTGGTACATAGCCAATTTGTCTATCGCCTGGCGGATGCTAAACTCGGAAGTAGCTTTTTTTGGTGCCTCCTGGATGCATCGACTAATGGTTTTAGAAGACTCTGCCAAGTCTTCTAACACGGAAGTAATAACTTTGTTTTTCCCTTTTTTCCGCTTCTTGACAGGTGCTGACGTAGTTGTGTTATCATGTGTCGCTGGATCACCAATGACACTAATGTCCTCCGGCTCACCTTCTGACATTCCTCTTTCGTCAACTGACTCGGGGATCTTGTTAATGGTGCTCGGGGTGCAAGCATGATGTCCTGTGGCGACAACAGAGCCGAACATCATATGCAATTTCTCCTCCAGGTCTGGATGTATTCCTGAGAAGCGAAATGTTTTGGCCGCCGGGACAACCTACAAAATAAAAATATTTCAAGTTAGATAGTGTTTCTATAAAAATAATGTTAAACAAAGAAGTTATGGAAACTGGTGTCACCTTCAATATTTCGTCCCACCACTCGTCCGAAGCGTCTATAGTTTTCCTTGAAGCATTCCAACCCAAACCGATGTCACCACGTTTTAACTCCGTCCATAATTTCCTCTCCTTCTTCAAATGATACCATTTATTTTTCAATTGGACTTTGTCGTAATGTTTTGTAGTAAGCTCCTCAAAATTCTTCATAACGTTGTTCCAACCTTCTTTATTAAAATGTGTGGTTGGTCGATTCCCAAGTTCAATCTCCTTAATACATATGTCACAGAAAAGCATGATAGTTGTATTGTCCCAAAATGCGGCCACACCACCATCTTTTGATTTTCCCATCTTTAGAAAATAAAATAAGTTAATTTTTTATGAAAACACACGCATACATAGAACAACACACACACACACATAACAACACACACATACCACACAACATATAACATACTCACACACAAATATATATACAACACACACACACACAAATATATATACAACACACACACACACACAAATATATATACGCATACTCACAACATATAACATACTCACAATATATAACATACAACAAATATATATACTATATAACATACTCACACACAAATATAACACACACACACACACATATATAACAAACACACACACACACACACAAATAACAAACACACACACACACACATAACAAATATATATACTCACAACATACTCACACACAAATAACAAACACACACACACATACACATATAACATACACACACACATAACAACACACACACACACACAAATAACATACACACACACATAACAACATACGCATATAACAAACACACACACACACACACACAATATATATAACATAGTCACACACAATATATATAACAAACACACAAACACACACACACACACACACATATATATATATAACAAACACACACACACACACATATAACAAACACACAAAACAAAAAATCACACATATAACACAACACACACACACACACACACATCTATCAAACACACAAAACATTTAACACAAACACAACACACATAGAACATAACACAACACACACACATACAACACACACACACACACACACATAACACAAAAATATATTTATTCCAAACAAACACACACACACACACACATATAGCAAACACACAAAACAAACACACACACATACAACACAACACACATATAGCAAACACACAAGACAAACACACACACACACACACACACATACAACACAACACACACACACACATACAACACAACACACATATAGAAAACACACAAGACAAACACACACACACATACAACACAACACACAGACACACATACAACACAACACACACACACACACACACACACACACACACACACATACACAAACACATACACACACATATAGCAAAGTCTGGAAGCACACAAATGGAAGACTGAAAATCTGGAAGCACATATAGCAAAATCTACAACACACACACACATATTTCCCAAAACCTGGAAGCACACACACACAAGCACACATACAACCCAAACTCTGCAACACACACACACACAAAGAGCACAAACACATACACACCACAACACAACAAGCACACACATGGAGGAAGACTGAAAAGCCAGATCTGAAAAAAAATGAAAAGCCCTAAATTTGAAAAGGAGGAGAAGGGGTATACCTGCTCGGGTCGGAGGAGAAATTACTGGAGTCGTGCGACCACGAGCCGGGCGTCGTCGTCAGGGAAGAAGGCCACCGCGATAGCTGGAGTCGTCGTCGTCGTCGATGATGCTAAAAACGTCGACGCCCGAATTCTAGAGTCCCTCGTCGTTGATGCTCGGGAGAGCTTCTTGCCGGTCGATCCAGGAGAGGCGTCGGAAGTGTCGTCGGGGAAGAGGAGCGGACGAAGCAGGGGTTGCGCCGGGGAAGAACGCTGTCGTCGGGGAAGCGTCGGGGATGAAGACGGGATTTTGATCAGCAGCTTTTGTGCGGCGGAAAGCACAAATATCGCGCGGTGAGGCTATAGGGCAAAATCGTGGATTTTACAAACCGCGGTTTGCATGATCAGCTGCGCCAAACGCCGCTTATGCATAAAATTGAGGTGCGGTTCAAACGCACCGGAGGCAAAAAGCCCAACCAAATGCTACCTTAACCACCATTAAAACTGGGACATGTGTCGATCATCTCGCCAAAGTGACGGGATTATAAATAACAGAAGAAATCGAGTTCTGAAAAGGCTTTTGGGAAGTGATTAAGCAATTGGATTAATTTCTGATTAAAGCGAGGCAAAGTTCGTCGTCTTCATCCGCCATTGTTGCAGAGGCCAAGAACTTCAAGATCAAATCAGAAGGGCTTCTGAGTTAGCTATTACAATCAACATCCGCTCCAACAAGTTCAGGGTATAACTCTGAGGAAGACGAATCAGCCAAGGTGTGCCTTAGCTGAAGTTATTTTCCCGATTCTAGTCGATCCAGAACTGAAGATAAATTTGCTGGATCAAGGAAGAAGGAAGGTATGATATCTACTTAGTCCAGGTAGACAGGCACAAGAAGTTTCTCTGGTGTTTGTAATTCATTTCTTTGAATACATTTTGTAAGATTCATTTTGAATCTGTGTGGTAAGGCTGTTGCTTGAGTTGTAAGCCTGGATTATAAAGGCTGAGGTAGAGCAGGATTGCTTGAGTTGTAGGTGTGTGGATTCACACTGAGGTAGGGCAGGATTGACTGATCTGTAGGAGTGTGGAATCACTCTGAGGAAGAGTTCTTGGATGAACTTGAGTTGTAGGATCTTGGTTATCTGAGTGGCAGGGCTTGCGCCCGAGTTGTAGGAGCTATTGGGCTCTGAGTTGTAGGAGTCGGGTGGACTCTGAGTTGTAGGAGCTATTTGGGCTCTGGAATGTAAGATCTATGGATCTGAGGAAAATATAAGGAAGTTTGGCTGAATTTAGTATACTCCTAGATATGCAAAGAGGGAAAGTGGATGTACCCATCAATTGGGGAACCACTAAAAAATCATGTGTACTGTACTGTGATGGATTGATTGAGATAACTGTGATGTGTTGTGTTATAAACCTGATTAGTTGCTTAAGTTTTGAAAATACACTTATTCACCCCCCTCTAGGTGATTAGTTGTTCTTGAAATCAAGAATTTTAACTTTACCATGGTTAATCTCACAAATGTTTTTATTAATTTCCTGCATGTTATGGGATGGAATGTGGTGGCTATATGTGAGGCCATAAGAGCGTAAAATATGGGCATGCAAATAATTTTTTTGGACTTTAAATAGCAATGGACTCTAAATAGCAAGACTCTGATTGCCTATAACATTACTCTAAATATAAGCATGTGTTAGAATCTAGTTGACCACCAATAGTTATGCGGTAGAGTAACAAAAGTCAGAGCTTTATATTTCTTCTAGTTTTTGGGCATGACACACATAGCTCCATTGAGAATCACTTTTGCTATAATCAAACAACTTGACTGGAAAATGAGGGTCAACAATTATTGCCCAACCACTATATAATAACAACCTCCTCCGATCGTCTAGGAAGATTTAGGATGAGCTATCTCAAACTCTGCCAGTATGTAAACTGTTGGAGCTTGAGGAGACCAGGCATACTTATGTCTAACTATAGCGGTATTCATGTCTCAGCAACCTCGCGGTTTGGTCCAGCGGTCAGGTGGAAAGCAGCAGTGGCAGTCTGAGGGTTAGCCGTAGCAACAATCTGGAGGACATCCGTAGCGGTCTGAGGAAGCCGCAGCAGTCTGGTAGAAAGATGCAGTAACGGGCTGTCAGTTAGTCGCTGCGGTTTGAATGAAGCAGTAGCAGTTTGGCAGAGAGGAGAAACAACAGTTTGTCGGTTAGTCGCAGTGGTCTGGATGGATCCGCACAAGTATGGTTGAAGTCATAGCAGCAGACAGATGGTTAACCGCAACTGCGGTCTGGTGGCAACCCGCGGTTACAGTCTGATAGCTTGCAACTGCTGTGGTCTGGTGGGCAGCCGCAACTGCGGTCTGGTGGGCAGCCGCAACTGCGGTCTGGTGGGCAGCCGTAACTGCGGTCTGGTGGGCAGCCGCAACTACAGTCTGGTGGCAACCTGTATTTGTGGTCTGGAAGCCTGTTTCAGCGGTCTTCCCTGGCAGACATGAGACTTTGCTAGTTGTCGATTGGTGTTTTATTATTTGTTGTATAGTGGGCGGTTTGACCGTGTCAAACCGCGTAGGTCGCCGGACTTGTATTTAGTCTCACATCGGTTGTTGTATTCTCTAATCTCCCCCAATTTCTATAAATAAGGGGGCATACCTATGTAATGATTATCTTTTTGGAGTAATAAAGTTTGCGGTTTATGTAGCTCTTTGTCCATTTTTCACATGGTATCAGAGCGGATCGATCATTTGCTCCAATTTGCGCGACTTCTAGTCTATCCGCGCGGCTTCTCTTTTGTTAGTATGACTTCCGCTCTGTCCACGCGGCTTTCCTCCCTGCCCTCCCTTACTTCTTCTCTCTCCTCATTGTGGTTTCTCTAACTGCTGCGGGTTCCGCATCCTGGTTGCGGCCTCTTTTTCTTGTCGCTGGTGTGTTGTCACCTTGACTGTGCTGTATTTTCTCTTCTCGTTGCTTATCTGTCCGCGCAACTTATCTTCTCTATTATGGACTCCGTATTTTGGTCGCAGCATCTTTCCTGCTGCTGGTGTGTTAACACCGGGACTGTGCGGTCTCTCCTCTTGTTTGTGCGGCTTGTTGCGCTGTTTGTCCGTGCAGTTTGTTCTGTGAAACCGCGCGTTTCTCTGTTTTTTATGGAAACCCCTTCTTCTTCTACTCTCTCTATTTCTACTTCTCTTTCTACTTCTTCTTTCTCTGCTTCTGGTAGTTTGGCGACTGCTTTGAAGCTTACAGGTCCAAATTATCTTGACTAGAGTGGCTCTTTCATTTTTCTCTTGCGTTCTCAGGCCAAACGTCACCATTGGACGATGACCCTCCTCCTTTTGGATCTGTTTCTTTTCATGATTGGGATGCTTCTGATGCATTGGTGCGGACTTGGTTGGACAACAGTTTATCTGACGAGTGCCTTCCTATCATCTGGCATGATCTGACGGTCAAGGTTTCCTGGAATCATCTTGCCGCCTTGTATTCCAAGGGATCCCAAACTTCGTGGATTTATAGTCTATATGCTGATCTCTTCGCTCGGTCAGTCTTGACTCCAGCTTTTACCTATCAGGAGGTTCAGACTATTGGTGCTGAACTTTGTTGGGTCCATTGTTCCTAATGTCCCTAATTTATAAGAAGTCAAATAGGTCAATGTTACACACATCAACTGTATTTGATGTGAATTTGAGTTCTTGAGTGCAGGTTAGTCCATTTCATATTGATTGGACATATGGACACAAGAAGTGGTTGCTGGACAACACAAAAATAGTCTAAGTCCACAAGCGTTGAGTGGAGAAAGCTCACTCAACGCTAGTGTACAACCCCGTGTCCAGCGAGCAAGTTCAACAAGGGCCACACAGGCGAGCTCAGCGAGCTCGGCAGCAGCAGGCGAGCTCGACAGCAGCAGGAGCGGGCCAGAGCTCGGCATCCGTCGACCAGAGATCGACGATCGACGACCCAGAGCTCGGCATTCGCCGAGCGAGCTGCAACTCGCGGCCCCGCAGTGGAGCTCGGCAGCAGCTAGGCGAGCAAAGCACGCCGAAGTGGCCAGGGGTCCCAGCTCGCCTGAGGATCAGAGGTATTTTTTACTATTCTATCCCTGCTGGCCTGCCCATAGCCCTTCGAAACAGCGGAGTTTGGCTGTTGGCAGGCCCAGCCAAGGGTTCTCCGGTAATTTCAGGTCAGCTATTTTGGTTATGGGCAGTCCGGGTTTCAAAAACTATAAATAGGACCCAAGGGGTACACCCTAGAAGGCAAGTTTTCCCTGAGCTCCTCTCCCTAAATTCTCTAAGTGCTTTCTGAGGGTACCTTAGCTCGGCTTCAGGCTAAGGAGGGGAAGCGCTCTGAGATCTTCCGGGTTTGGGGTGGGACCTCCCCGCCGAGCCCTTGGGTCTGTTTTCTCCTTGTCCAGTTGTTTTTTCTTGCAGGAGCGAAGTAGGCGCGAGACCACCCCTTTCCCCAAGGGCGAGCTCCACAGGAAGCCGGGTTCCGGTTTCAACATTTTGGTGCAGGTGAGCGTGGACCGTGGTCAGCACAAAAAAGTTCCCGCGAGTTCAATGACGGGACAAGGATCCGACAGGCCGAGCTCGCCGCCCCCCCCGCCTCTCGCAACGGTGGGAATGTTCGAAGACTTCAGAAGCGAGGTGCTGAATTTGGTCAAGTTCGCACTCGGCACGCGGGCCGAGTGCTCGACTCCGGCGAACCAGATCGCGGCCGCCCCCTCATTGGGCGAGGACGCACCCGGCAGGCGAGCTGGGAAGGAAGTGGCCGAGGAAGGCCGAGGGTGCGAGCTCCCCGGGCGCGAGCTCTTCCCAGGCTCGGCAGGCCGAGGTCGCTTCGGCGAGCTGGGCTCGCGAGACTCGCCAGCTCGCCCAGTGGGAGGAGGGAGTCCCTTCAGCGAGCTGGTCTCTTCAGCTCCAGTTCCAGATGGGTTCAGGGAGCCCGAGATGTCCTATTACACTGGGAAGGGAGACCCGGTACAGCACGTCCAATGGTTCGAGGACGTGGTCTCGATCCGTCAGATGTCGGACGGATTCAAATGTCGGCTCTTTGCCATCACCCTCCGAGAGAAAGCGAGAGAATGGTTCCACCAGCTACCGGCCAGCTCTATTTATTGCTTCGAGGACTTGCGCCGAGGATTCATGCTGAGATTCACCACTTCGAAGAAGAGGAAGAAGGAGTCTGAGTCCCTGTTTCACATCAAGCAGGGGTGAACGAGACGTTGGGAAGCTATGTGGACCGATTCCAGGAGGAAGTTACTCAGGTTCAGGAGATGCCAGGCCATAGTCTGATGATGGCCTTCACCCTAGGCCTGCAGCAGGGCTTCTTCCGGATGGAGCTGAAGAGAGTTCCCCCCTTCTCCTATGAGGAGTTGATGGAAAGGGCGGCGAGAGAGGTTGACGGGGAGGCGTCAAACCCGGAGTTTGCAAGGAAATTGGCCAGGTGGGCCACAGAGGAGGAGAGGGAGTCGAAGGGAGGAAGAGGTCAGGAGGAAAGAAGAGGGGAGCCCAGGCAGAGGGAGCAGAGGCAGCTCCAAGGGCAGCAGCAGCCGGGGTGGGGGCGTCAGGAGCCCGACCGTCGGCTAGGCTGGAGGCCAGAGTGGCAGGGGCAGGGGCCACAGAGGGGAAACTTCGGAAGAGGTCACTTCCAGGGGAGGCAAGACCAGTTCCACCCCCCAGGCTGGAGGCAGGGCCAGAGGCCCCGGCTCCCCGATCAAGAGGAGGCCATGGCCATAGCCTTGGGGGCCAGGAGAGGAGCGTGGAGGAGAAGAAGGAGGGAGGTTAGGGTGGAGCTGCCCTACTGCGACTTCCATCAGGAAGAAGGGCACGCAACAGCCACGTGCCCGGAATTCTTGGAGATGAGGGGGAACAGGGAGCAGCAGCAGCAGCAGGGGGCGCGACAGGAAGTAAGGATCGAGGAGGTCCTGCCTCGGGCGGAGGAGGATCGGTGCGAAGACCGGGTGGATGTGGGAACCCGAGGAGGGATCGGGATGATCCACGGGGGAGCAGGGATCGAGGCCTCCCGCAAGGCTAGCCTCCACACCATGTATCGGCGAAGCGTCGCCTCTACATCCCAAACCCCGCCACCAGAGGAGAGGATCACCTTTTCCAGGAGTGATCTACCAGACCACGAGGACCCGTTCTGTGATGCGCTGGTCATCAAGACGGCCATCGAGAACTTCACCGTCTCACGGATCCTCGTGGACAACGGGAGTTCCGTCAACGTCGTCTTCAAAAGGCGTTTGACGCAATGAAGGTGGAGGCGAGAAGAGTGCTGGCCTCAGATGGCCCCCTGTTCGGGTTTTCAGGAGAGAGGA
Source organism: Platanthera guangdongensis (assembly GCA_039583875.1). NCBI lineage: Eukaryota > Viridiplantae > Streptophyta > Magnoliopsida > Asparagales > Orchidaceae > Platanthera > Platanthera guangdongensis. The sequence goes on along the minus strand of CM077151.1, from coordinate 251,983,626 downwards.
AGGAGGTAGAAGGAGGAGTCGGACTCCATGTCACCTTGGGGGGGCAGTCCCGAAACTGCAAGTTCGTCATTGTGGACGCCCCCAGCAGCTACAACGCCATCTTTGGAAGGCCCCTGATCAGCGCCTTCCGCTGCGTCCCTTCATCTTTTCATCAATGCTTGAAGTTCAACACCGAGGGGGTCCAAGTCAGGGTTAGGGGAGACCCAAAGGTGGCGCGGGAGTGTTATGTCACTGCGGTAAACACCATCTCTTGGCAGGAGGGAGCCGAGGAGATGGGGCGAAGGATGGAGGAGGTCGAAGAGGAAGCTGAGGAGCAAGAGCTCGGAGAGAAGGGCTGCGCAGAGGAAGCGGCCGGAGGAAGTTTGGAGGTGACCGAAGTGAGGGTCGAGGAGGAAGCGATGGAGGTAGAGGTCCCCGCCCCGGAGAAAAGGGACGCCGAGGGATGGGCGGAGCAATCCAGGCTGGAGGCAGCTGAGGAGGTGGTGGAGCTGGAGGTGCTCACCCGAGGAGGAAGGGTGGAAAAGATCCGCGTCAGCGGGGGGCTGACCCCGGAAGACCAGGGCAGGATGCTGGAGTGCATCTAGAAGAACGTGGACATCTTCGCCTGGAACGCCGCGGAGATGCCGGGGGTTGACGCGGATGTGGCCTGCCACCGCCTCAACTTGGACCCGGGAACACGCCCCGTTCAGCAGAAAAAGAGATCCACGGCGGACAAGCTGGCGGAACCCATCAGGGAGGAGGTGGCGAAACTTCTCAAAGCGGGCTTCGTGTCCGAAATTCAATACCCTGGCTGGGTCTCGAACGTTGTGATGGTCAAAAAGGGAGACGGCCGCTGGCGGTTGTGTATCGATTTTTCCCTTCTTAATAAAGCTTGTCCTAAGGATTGTTACCCCTTGCCTCGGATCGACGCGCTGGTTGACTCAGCCGTCGGCTTTTCTGTAATGAGTTTTTTAGATGCATTTTCAGGTTACCATCAGATCAGGATGCACCCCCCGGACATAAAGGATGTCTCATTCATCACAAGCGACGGCTGCTACTGCTATAAGATGATGCCGTTCGGGCTGAAGAACGCTGGGGCCACCTACCAAAAAATGATGGATAGGGTCTTCAAGGAGCAGAGGGGGAGGAATCTGGAGGTATATGTAGATGACCTCATGATCAAGAGCCGGGATGTGGACTCCCACCTCCGGGACCTGGAGGAGACCTTCGCCACCCTGCGCAAGTACAAGATGCGATTGAATCCACTAAAATGTGTCTTCGGGGCCAGCAGGGGAAAGTTCTTGGGGCATCTCCTCACCCCCACGGGGGTCGAGCCGAACCCAGACAAGGTCAAGGCCATCTTGGAGCTGGGATCCCCGCGGAATGCAAAGGAGGTCCAACGGTTGACAGGGAAGCTAGCAGGGCTGAGTCGCTTCCTCTCTCGGGCAGGGGAGAAGTGCTCCCCCTTCTTCAAAACGCTAAGGGGGGGTCAGAGGTTTGAATGGAGCAGGGAATGTGAAGAGGCCTTCCAGGACCTCAAGGTGCAGTTGACACAGGCTCCGCTGCTCCAAGGACCGAAGGAGGGGGAGGACCTGTTCTTGTATCTGGGGGTCGGGACGGAGGCCTTGAGCTCGGTCCTGGTTCGAGAAGAGGGGAAGAGACAGCTCCCAGTCTATTATGTGAGCCGGGTCTTGAGGAAGGCCGAGCTCCGGTATCCGATCTTGGAGAAGCTTGCGTTCGCCCTAATCATCTCGGCTCGGAGGCTACGACCCTACTTTCAGGCACACTCAATCCGAGTGGTGACCGACCATCCCCTCCGCAACATCTTTGAGGGGGTGGAGCATTCAGGCAGATTGGCTAAGTGGTCGGTGGAGATGAGCGAGTTCGACGTCTCCTTCGTTCCGCGGCTCTCGATCAAAGCCCAGGCGATGGCCGACTTTCTTGCTGACTATGTGGTTGAAGTGGCGGAAGGAGAACTCACTCGCCCGGCTCCTTGGAAGGTGAGGGTGGATGGAGCATCAGGAAGGCATTCCTTAGGAGTGGGAGTGATCCTAGAAAGCCCTCAAGGGACCCGGATCGAGCAAACGGTGGTGGTGCACTTTCCCATTACCAACAACCAGGCCGAGTACGAGGCCGTGATAGCAGGGCTTCGCCTGGCCAGGGAGCTTGGAGTGTCAGATGTGGAGGTCCTCACAGATTCCATGGTGGTAGCCTCCCAAATCAACGGGGAGTTCGAGGCAAAGGAGCCCACCCTACGATCATACTTGGCCAAAGTAAAGGGGATCATTGGGACTTTCCAAACTTTCGCCATCCAACATGTGCCCAGGGAAGAGAATGAACAGGCCGATCAGTTGGCTAAGCATGGTCCCCAGGTGGGGGGCACCATCACCGACCTGTTCCGCCCCTCCATCGAAGAAGGAGAACTCATGGAAATCGATCAACAAGCTTCATGGATGGATCCTGTGGTGGTTTTTCTCTCCACGGGAGAGTATCCGGAGGGGGTAGACAAGAAGAAGCTGAGGCACAAGTCAGCATACTACCTCCTCCAGGACGGGCAGCTATACAGAAAGACCCTCTCAGGGATGCTGGCCCGCTGCGTAACCGAGGGAGAAGCGCGAAGGATCTTGGAGGAGGTCCACTCCGGGGAATGTGGGAGTCACTCCGGGAGTCGGACCCTGGAAGGAAGGATAGTCAGGCAAGGTTATTTTTGGCCCACCCTGGGCCGGGACGCTGCAGAATTCGCAAGGAGATGTCACAAGTGCCAACTGTTTGCCCCTCTCCAGCTACAGCCGGCCCAACGGCTCCGTAGTATCACGGCCCCATGGCCCTTCGCGATCTGGGGAATGGATCTGGTTGGGCCGTTTCCCCAAGCCAGCGGTCAGAGAAGGTTCCTCCTAGTGATGATTGACTACTTCTCAAAGTGGATGGAGGTGAAAGCGTTGGCTAAGGTGACCTCCCAGGTGATCAGGAATTTTGTATGGGGGGAGATCATCTGTCGCCATGGGCTGCCCCAGGCCATCATCACAAACAATGGGCCCCAGTTCGCCAGTGCCGAGTTCACCAGCTTTTGCGAACAACTTGGGATCGATCTCAGGTTCGCCTCGGTCCATCACCCCAGGAGTAACGGACAAGTGGAGGCTGCAAACAAGATCATCGTCAACCTTCTCAAGAAAAAGGTGGAGAACCTGAGAGGGAGTTGGGTGGAGCAGCTTCCCGCTGTCCTTTGGGCCCTGAGGACCACTCCCAACACAGCTACAGGAGAGACCCCCTTCAAACTCTCCCACGGGTGTGAGGCAGTGCTCCCCATTGAATTCGAAGTCCAAACGCCGCTAGTCGTGGCGGCAAAGGAAGACCGCGAGGAATGGCAGGCAGAGAATGAGGAGGAACTGAGGCTCTCCCTCGACATGGTAGAAGAAGTAAGGGACCTTTCTGCCATCCGACAGGAGGAGGTAAAAAGAAGAATGGCCAAGTACTTTGACAAGCATGTCAGGATCAAGCAGTTCGTGGAGGGGGACTTGGTGTTGAAGAAAGTAGATGCAGCAGGGAGGTCAGCATCCGTGGGAAAACTCAACCCCAGCTGGGAGGGACCGTTCATTGTAAAGGTGGCCTTGGGGTCGGGGGGCTATCGACTCCAAAATGTAGAAGGCGAGACCCTGAGTCTCACCTGGAGTGGTGACGACCTCAAACGCTTTTTTCCCTGAAACATGTAAGCAACACCTTGATTATAAATAAATTCCTTCAAGCTCTCCGATATCATTATAATTGGCCTGCATGGTGGAATGTGATGTATTTTGGACCCCGAGCAGATCCCGCTGTCAGGCTCTCACCTAGCTGACAGGGCTGGAAGTCACTCGGTGTCATCCTTGGCCTCAGCAGATCCCGCTGTCAGGCTTTCACCTAGCTGACAGGGCTGGAAGTCACTCGATGGTGGTGGAAATGGACCCCGAGCAGATCCCGCTGTCAGGCTCTCACCTAGCTGACAGGGCTGGAAGTCACTCGGTGTCATCCTTGGCCTCGAGCAGATCCCGCTGTCAGGCTTTCACCTAGCTGACAGGGTGGAAGTTACTCGATGGTGGTGGTAATGGACCCCGAGCAGATCCCGCTGTCAGGCTCTCACCTAGCTGACAGGGCTGGAAGTCACTCGGTGTCATCCTTGGCCTCGAGCAGATCCCGCTGTCAGGCTCTCACCTAGCTGACAGGGCTGGAAGTCACTCGATGGTGGTGGTAATGGACCCCGAGCAGATCCCGCTGTCAGGCTCTCACCTAGCTGACAGGGCTGGAAGTCACTCGGTGTCATCCTTGGCCTCGAGCAGATCCCGCTGTCAGGCTTTCACCTAGCTGACAGGGCTGGAAGTCACTCGATGGTGGTGGTAATGGACCCCGAGCAGATCCCGCTGTCAGGCTCTCACCTAGCTGACAGGGCTGGAAGTCACTCGGTGTCATCCTTGGCCTCGAGCAGATCCCGCTGTCAGGCTCTCACCTAGCTGACAGGGCTGGAAGTCACTCGATGGTGGTGGTAATGGACCCCGAGCAGATCCCGCTGTCAGGCTCTCACCTAGCTGACAGGGCTGGAAGTCACTCGGTGTCATCCTTGGCCTCGAGCAGATCCCGCTGTCAGGCTCTCACCTAGCTGACAGGGCTGGAAGTCACTCGATGGTGGTGGTAATGGACCCCGAGCAGATCCCGCTGTCAGGCTCTCACCTAGCTGACAGGGCTGGAAGTCACTCGGTGTCATCCTTGGCCTCGAGCAGATCCCGCTGTCAGGCTCTCACCTAGCTGACAGGGCTGGAAGTCACTCGATGGTGGTGGTAATGGACCCCGAGCAGATCCCGCTGTCAGGCTCTCACCTAGCTGACAGGGCTGGAAGTCACTCGATGGTGGTGGTAATGGACCCCGAGCAGATCCCGCTGTCAGGCTCTCACCTAGCTGACAGGGCTGGAAGTCACTCGGTGTCATCCTTGGCCTCGAGCAGATCCCGCTGTCAGGCTCTCACCTAGCTGACAGGGCTGGAAGTCACTCGATGGTGGTGATAATGGACCCCGAGCAGATCCCGCTGTCAGGCTCTCACCTAGCTGACAGGGCTGGAAGTCACTCGGTGTCATCCTTGGCCTCGAGCAGATCCCGCTGTCAGGCTCTCGCCCAGCTGACAGGGCTGGAAGTCATTCGATGGTGGTGATAGTGGACCCCGAGCAGATCCCGCTGTCAGGCTCTCACCTAGCTGGAAGGGCTGGAAGTCACTCGGTGTCATCCTTGGCCTCGAGCAGATCCCGCTGTCAGGCACTCATCTGGTTGACAGGGCTGGAGGTTACTCGATGGTGTCGGCCTTGAAGTCGTCAGGTGTAGGTCAAAGTCTGTGGCAGGAAACGAAGGGGAAGGGTTCTGGCAGGGCGAGCCTGGTCTCGGCGAACTCAGCTCGGCATAGCCAAGGAGACAAGCCAGACCAGGGCGCCTCGCACCCCAGGCCCATCATACTTCGAAAAATTTCTTCTTCGATGGGCACAACCTGGGTGGCTCGCGTGCGAGTAGAGGCAGGCAGATAGAAGGCAGAAGGCCGCGCGCGAGTAGTAATGGCGTAGTAAGGACGGAGAGTAACTCGCCGAGAAATCATTTGGGACTCGGCGAACACTCCAAACACACTTCGCTCGCGTGAGCGCTCTCATGATCACTCTACTCGCAGAACCTGTCTCGGCGAGGTCGCGGGAGAAAACACTCACATACATTCATGACACAATGAGCATAGTAAAAAGGACACCGGTATGATCAAAACACTTTCATTTATTATTCACAAACATACAGGGAGCTCGCCTCTGCGAGAAGTCAAAAAAAGGAAAAAGAACAAAAATACAGGGCCGTCAGCTGGCCTCGCCCCCTCCGCCGGACTGGTCCTCGCCGTCGCCCGAGTGGTCCTGGAAGCTCTTCCCGAACATCGCGTCCAGGCTATCCTCCTTCTCGCTGGGCGGCGTCGCCGGAAACAGACTCGGCATCAGGTCCCGAGCGGAGATCTCCCCACATCCTTCCACCAGCACCCCTGAGTCCTTCATCATCGCGAGGGTGCACTCGGCGGTCTGGATGGAGTTGATCCGCAGTCTCTCGACGAGGTCCGCCTCGCCGAAGATGCGCGGGCACTTGTAGGGGAGTGTGGGATCAATGTCGTGCCCCGGGAAGAAGATCTCCGCCTGGCGACGCACTTCGCCGAGAAGGTGCTGGTTCTCCCCCTTCAGCTTCACGTTCGCGCTCTCCAACTCGCCAAGGCGTGCGCGCAGTTGGACGATCTCCTCCCCTCGCTCGACGTCGCGAGCCTGGAGCTCCCCAGCAGCGTCGGCATCTACGGCCAGCTGCGCGCGCAGGCGGCCGTTCTCCTCCTCTAGCTCAGTGTTGCGAGCCTGGAGCTCGCCCGCCGCTTTGGCATCCTGGAAAAAAGCTCACTTAGCAGCAGCACAAAGCTTTCCAAGTAAAAGAGAGTGGTGCGTGACACTTACCAGCCCGCCAGCAGTCTTGGCGAGGAGACTATCCGCGATGCCGAGCCGCCTCGCCTGATCGGCAACCTGCTCCTTGGCGAGGTCGCGAGCCTGCTCGGCCTTTTCGAGCTGGTGGCTGATGGCGAAGCTGCGGCGCGCCAGCATATGGTGCAGCTCCAGGGTCCGCAGATGGGACTGCAGCCCCTCATGGCCGAGCTGCCGGAGGGTCGACCTCTTGTAGGCCTCGACATCCTCCCGGCCATAAAGGCCAAAGCCGAGGGCGTAGGCATGACCGGTGGCGGGCTCGCGGTCGTGCCAGGATGGGTGCAGGGTGGAGACGGAGACTCGATGAGCGAGCTCGTCCCACTGCAACATGGGCTCGCCCGCGGAATCCTTCCAGCGAGCGCCGAAGTTGAAGAGGGGGTGCTGCTTCGGCGGCGCGCGCTCGCGGGCAGCCCTCTTCGCCGAGGGAGGAGGGGAGATCGCAGCCGAGGAAGAGGGGGCCTTGCCACCCTTTCTGCCCTTGCTGGTGGTCTCCTTCAGCGGGCTCCCCGGGGACACGTCGGGAGGAGTCTCCGACGAGCTGATGTACTTGGGGCTGGACTGATGTTGTTGTTGTTGTTGCCCCCGCGGAGCCAGCAGGGCTCTCCGCATCTTCTTCACCTGACGGGGGCCGGATGGCGGGTTCGACCCCGCGTCCTCAGGTCGCCTCTTGCTGGAAGAGGGCTGCGAGGAGACCGCCTCATCTCGGCAGGCCGCTGCCGCCGCCCTCTCGCGAGCAAGAGGGTCAGTATCAAGCCCCGGGTCCGCAAAAGGCGGGTTCGCGGGGATTATTCGCTCCCCTGCAGAAAAATACTTGGGAAGGTTAGAAAACTCAGGGATGATAATGTGTCGAGTCCGCGAGTAGGCGAGCTCGGCAAGAGGAAGGAAGCATACCTTCGCCGGGCAGAACCGGGGGGAGCGCGTCGAGGCCCCTCCGCAGGAAGGCGACCTCGAAATCTTTGTGGAGGAAGAATTTGTGGAGCTCGGCGTCGTTGCCGGACACGGCCGGCGGGCGGTACACCTCCTCGCCTTTCTGTTGCGGCGAGTAGGGGATGTTGCCGAGATCGCCCTTGATGAAGGCGATCTTGGTCATCCAGGTGTGGTGCTTGTTCGCGATCTCGCGAACTTTGATCAAGGAGCCGCCGAAGTAGGCGACCCCGTCCGTCGTCGCCTTGTAGGAGAAGAGTTTCCTGAACACCGTCAGGTTAAACTCGATCCTCTCCCGCCGGAGATAGCTCGCGAACGCCACCATCATGGCGATGGCGTTCGAGTTCAGTTGCGCGGGGACGGCCCCGTAGTATTTCAGGATCTGCCGGATCTCCGGCCACAAGGGAAGTCGCAGCCCCACCTCGAAGTGCGAGATGGGGAATGCGAGTTCGTTCTCATAGAACGTGTTGATTGCCTCGCCCGGCCCCGGCCTGCGTGCCTCAAAGCCCGGCGGCACATACAGGGCCTTGAACTCGGCAAGCTCCTCCTCGCTGGTGTGGCCGTCAAAAAAGCAATAATCCGCGAAGTGCTGCGCGCACTTGGAGCAGCCATCAGCGTCCGGATTAGTCTTGCCCATGGTCGCAGGAAAGAAGCAAAGCACAGCGCGAGCAGAAGAAGGAAAAAGCAGGAGGGGAAGCAGAGCAATAAAGATAGTACGGGGGTAGGTGAAAGGGGGGGGGGGGGGGCTATTTATAGGAAAAAGAATCTGAAGCAGGCTGTCACATCGACGCATCTCGCCACCCCAGCTCGCCACCCCAGCTCACCACCCCAGCTCGCCGACTTCCGGCCCATCCTCACTAAGGATAAGTCAAAACATTACGGATTTTTATTTAAATAACAAATGAAAATGTTCTAAAAATTATTCATCCCAGCAGGGGAAAGTTCGAAACAGAAAACAAGGCGCGCGAGCGCCGGTCGGCTCGGCAGGGGAGCCCGCAAATTTACCTACCCCGGCCTCGCGATCCCCGCCCTCCAAGCTGCCGCGCGCGGAGAAGCTCGCGGATCCTTCCAGAGTTCCTTTGCGCGACCAAGAGACCGTCATCTATCTCATCCAGGAGTCGGGAAGGAGACATCAACTCGCCAGGCCGGCCGAGGCGCACCTCCTCAGCAAGGCGCGCATAGTCGCGCTGCAACGTCTCGTTGACTCCTTGCACCTCGTGCAGACCACCCACCAGCTTCTTGAGGAGCTTGACCTCCCTCCTCGACAGCTCGCCCTGATCCACCTCCGGACCCAGATAAGAGTCCAGCGAGCTCGGAGACGGCAGGGGAGAATGGTGGGCTGCCCGCGAGGACTCCTCGGCAGCCGACTGACTGGGAAGGGCTGTAAAGGCAGATGTCAGCAAGAGCAAAAAAGCTTGTGAAGCACAGAGTTGAGCGAGGCAGACCTGAAGAGCTCGGCGGCTCAAAGGAGATGCGAGGAGGGATGAACCTCAGGTCCTTCCCGCGACCTGGGCCGCGAGCCCCCGGCGAGATGGGCTCGAAGCCCGGGACAGGAATGGACCCCAGGCCCCCCCGGCGACCGCGTCAATTTGCCGAGGGGAGTCAGGTGGTGAAGCTGCCCTCTGCGAGCTCACAGGCAGGATCCCGAAGAGGAGCGGCGGATCCCGTGGATGGTTGTCCGGGGGTGAGAGTCGCGAAGTGGCGGGCATAACCTCGCCTTGCGGCGTAGAAACCCGCGGCACGGTGCCCTCGTCATCTGGAAGGCCGCCCTGATCGTCACCAACAACAACGACCTCCTTATCATTCTCCAGAATAGTTCGAGTAGAAGAGCCGGTCTCGCGAGCCAAAGTGGCCCTCAGGTCGTGGAAGATGGGCTCGGCCGCCTCGAGAAATGGCCTTGACCTCTTGGAGCTCGGCTCGGCAGGGTCAATTTGAGGGACCTTTGCGGGGACCGCCGTCAGCGCGGCAATGCGAGCCTCGGAAGCCTGGCGGGCTCGATCTATGCGCTCTTGAATCTCCTTGGGAAGGGGCATCTTGGCAAGGCAGCAGGGGGAATGGCAAGAGCCAGGCAGCAGAGCAGGTGCATATATATAGCCGCAGGTGGCCCCCACCATAAGATTCCCTTCAACTCGCCAGCCGGAGCTCGCCGCACACTTCGGGTTGGATGTTTCTTTCCGAGCTTTTTGACAAGCTCGAAAAGAGCGGGGATTGTGTACAACCCCGTGTCCGGCGAGCAAGTTCAACAAGGGCCACACAGGCGAGCTCAGCGAGCTCGGCAGCAGCAGGCGAGCTCGGCAGCAGCAGGAGCGGGCCAGAGCTCGGCATCCGTCGACCAGAGATCGACGATCGACGACCCAGAGCTCGGCATTCGCCGAGCGAGCTGCAACTCGCGGCCCCGCAGTGGAGCTCGGCAGCAGCTGGCGAGCAAAGCACGCCGAAGTGGCCAGGGGTCCCAGCTCGCCTGAGGATCAGAGGTATTTTTTACTATTCTATCCCTGCTGGACTGCCCATAGCCCTTCGAAACAGCGGAGTTTGGCTGTTGGCAGGCCCAGCCAAGGGTTCCCCGGTAATTTCAGGTCAGCTATTTTGGTTATGGGCAGTCCGGGTTTCAAAAACTATAAATAGGACCCAAGGGGTACCCCAGAAGGCAAGTTTTCCCTGAGCTCCTCTCCCTAAATTCTCTAAGTGCTTTCTGAGGGTACCTTAGCTCGGCTTCAGGCTAAGGAGGGGAAGCGCTCTGAGATCTTCCGGGTTTGTGGTGGGACCTCCTCGCCGAGCCCTTGGGTCTGTTTTCTCCTTGTCCAGTTGTTTTTTCTTGCAGGAGCGAAGTAGGCGCGAGACCACCCCTTTCCCCAAGGGCGAGCTCCACAGGAAGCCGGGTTCCGGTTTCAACAGTTAGAGGTATGGTTTATCGAGTAGAAATTTACCTAAGTCCACATGCATTGAGTGAGGACATCTCACTCAACGCCATATAACATATAGCGTTGAGAGCATCTCAGCCTAACTGAAAGATAGCCAAAAATCTGGCTAAGTACAAAAGAGTTCAGTATAGTCTACTCACTCAACGCCATATAACTTATAACATTAAGAGCATCTCAGCCTAACTGAAAGATAGCCAAAATTCTGGCTAAGTACAAAAGCATTGAGTGTGATCTACTCACTCAACTCCATACAACTCAAAGTGTTGAGTGTTGCTGTGTTATTCAACTCCACAGAAATGTTGAGCAAAAATTTGACTAAGTCCACAGGCGTTGAGTGTAACTTACTCACTCAATGCCAGATAATAAAAAAAAATTATGTTAAGCAGTTTGTCGTTGAGTGGAGCTTACTCTCTCAACGCCAAGGCAAAAGGCATTGAGTGTAGCTTACTCTCTCAACGCCAGTTAACAGAAATTCTGTTAAGTTGTTTGGCATTGAGTGGAGCTTACTCTCTCAATGCCAAGGCACAAAAAATTTTGCTAAGGTAAATTGCGTTGAGTGAGGCATGCTCACTCAAAGCTCTCAGCGTCTAAGATGCTGCAGAGGCAGAAAATTGGCTAAGGCAAAAAGCGTTGAGTGATGAAGACACACTCAACGCTCTCAACGCCTTGATATAGAGATTTGGCTAAGTCCTAATGAGTGGATAGTTTGGCTTTCGCCGAGCTCAGCTTCGGCGAACTGAGCTCAACGATCGCCGAACTAAGTATGAAGATCGCCGAACTGAGTTTAGCCTTTCGTCGAACTAAGTCTAAAGTTTGTCGAACTGACTTTATGCTTTTGTCAAGATGAGCTTGCCATTCGTCGAATGGAGCTCAGCAATCGTCGAGCTCAATACCTAGACAGACAGAATCTTGTCTAAGTGTTGTGGCGTTGAGTGATACCTACTCACTTAACGCCTTTGGTTGTAATGATTGAATTTTGGCTAAGTCTACAGATGCTGAGTCATGCTGACGTCAGCAAAGTCAAAAGTCAATCAAAATTCAAATGTTGTGGAAATGCTGCCAGAGACATTGGGTGGGCCAGCTATTACTATCTTCTACAATTAACAAGAAATATTTCATCATTATATGTTGGGGCCCACTCACAACAAAGAGCCATTGCATCAGGAATGAATGGAAAGCGTGGGCTGATTGGCTTAATCTCCGCCATCAATCCTGGTGGTGGGACCCACTGCTCGTTCAGCCAGAGATATAAAGAATCAGATCATCAAATCAAAAGGGAATTGGCCTGGGTTTTCTGAAAAAAAAAGTGCGGCTGAACGTCATCTTCTTCCTCACCATTTTCATCGAGCTTAAAGCAGTTGTTTTGCACAGAGAACCTTGCCGGGGAAAAGATAGCTGAAGCAATCCCTATCTGCAACAACAGGATCTGAGGCTAGCAGATCTACAAGTTTTGCAAGAAAAAGGGAAGCTTCTTAAAGAAGAATCTTACTACCTATACATTGCCTTCAACAATAGGATCTTGAATCTGAAATCTGCTCATTTCAAGAAGAAAGAGACACTGAGGTTGCTCTAGTGTCTAATCATCTTATTCTTTATTTCTATATTTTTTGTAAAGATTCTTTGTGAATTTAGGGTTTGTATGCCTGTACTATAAAGGCTGGATCTTAGTGACCGGTGGTGGGCTTTGTGCCGGGTGATAGGTCTTTGTGACTTGGGTTGGCTTTGTGCCTCAGTTGTTGGTCTGTGTGACCTGTGTGTGGTCCTGCGGGATCGTTGGTGTAAGCTATTTAGTAGCTGAGTTCTGGAGGGAGAGCCAAATCTAACACACTTTTAGATAGGCGCAGAGGGACAGTGGATCTACCCAAGATTGGGGAACCACTATAAATTACTGTATCATCTGTGAATGATCTTGAAAGCTAAAAAATAATCTAATCACCAGACACATAAATCAGATTACAGTTAGAAAATTTTAAAAGCGACAAAAACATATTCACCCCCTCTTGGTGTTTAGCTAGCCTTGAAAATAACACTTTCAAGTGGAATTAGAGGGAGGTTGCTCTTTAAATGCTTAACAGTCTGAGTAGATCTCCAAGGTTAGCTAGAAGTCTGTCTCCATCAGTTCAGGAATGAACAATAGGGAGCTGAGTGCTGTTCGACTTCCAATCTGTAGGAAGGAAGACTTTGCCATCTGGAAAGCAAGGGTGAGGCAGTTCATGGAAGCTGTAGACCCTAGAATGTACATTATAGTTGAAGAAGGACCTTTCATCCTAATGAAGGTCTCTGCACTGGATGTCAATATCAAGACTCCCAAGACTTATGATGGATGACCAAGGATAAGTTGGCCCTGGCCTCAATAGACAAGAGGGCAAAGAACATCATTATGAGTGCTGTTATGATTCTACACTATAGAATCTGATCCATTGCCAAATAGCAAAGGAAATGTGGGAGACCCTTGTATCTACATGGAGGGGACAGATAAGGTCAGAGATGATAGGAAGTCCATGCTCAACCAAGAGTATGAGGCTTTCAGGCAATCCAAGGAGGACAACATAACCATCTGTTATGAGAAGTTCTTCAGGATTATCAATGAGTTGAAGACCTATGGAAGAGTTTTCAGCAACTATAAGCTAAATGACAAGTTACTTAGATCTCTCTCTAGAGAATGAAACACAAATATCTGTGCCATAAGAGAAGTAGCAAAGCTGGGTGAAACGGCTCCTCACACCCTCTTTGGAAAGCTGCTTTCTTATGAAAAACAGCTGGCTGTCAGGAAAGATGAGGGGAACAACAACAAGCCTCTGGCAAGGGACAAGTCTGTGGCTGATGAGTTGTAAATATACGCAATTTTATGTACATTAATTAAGTAGTTTTCATTTATTTTTGTTATTTTTACTTAATTTTGTTCAATAAATTGTTTCTTTTTTGTAAATTTTATTATAACTTAGCTTTATTTTTGTTTCCTGAATTTTTCAGGAAATTGTCAAATTTTGCTTGGATCACGCCCGTGTACTATGGGCCACGCCCATGACCTGTGCGTGACAATTCAAATCCAGTGAAATCGGCCGCAAATTGAAGAAAAATCCTGTGACACGCCCAACGTCAAGCCCGTGTCTAATGACACGCCCCGTGACCCCAGCCTGTGTCACTCCTGCTCAACGAAATTGCTCTCGACGTTCGTCGACCAACCCGACCCGCCCAGCGTCACGCCCGTGACCTAGGGCGTGACTCCTCCACCTGGCCGACAAGACCCGCACGGTGAATTTTCGACGCGACCCACGCCCAGTTCTACCTCCCCGACATGCCCACCGTCACGTCCGTGACCTGGGGCGTGTCCTCCGTGTTTTTAGCTGAAGTCAACTGTGATGTCAAATCTCTGCGCCGCATTATGTACAGTACTGACACGCCCCCTGACACGCCCGTGTTAGAGGGCGTGTTCCATGAAATTTTCTTCTATAAATACCCCTGTTCTGTATATATTCCTGTTCCACTTTTTGGTTCCACTTTGCTTAGGGTAGGTGCTGCCTAAATGCTTTCTTATGCTATGTAAGAGATTTTCTTTCCCCCTCTCTTAGTGTTTGTTTTTAGCTTTCTTGTAATCACTTGTCCATTAATAAAATGCGTTAGTTTTTTCTCTCTTTGCATAGCTAGGAATCCATTTATGCGCCCTACTCAAAGTGATTTTTAATTTCTGTTCTTATTTTATTTTTTTTATGTTTTTCAAAATCTTTTTAGTTTAAGACTTTTGTCTAATTTCTAGCCGTCGTAATCGCAATTTTATTTTCGTACACCGACTTGTTTAGGTTTAGTTTATTATTTTTACTTTGTATTCATTTCTATAGGTTTATAAAAATGTTTCAAAAGGTGGTTTTTAATTTTCTTTAACTTAGGTTTTTTAGGATCGTAAAACTTTTCGTATCTTTTAACTTTATTTCCACCTTTTTAGCATTTTTAGAGAGTTATAAGAATGAAAATATAGTTATTTTAATTTTTCAAACACTTCCATTTTCGCTTTTATTTAAAAAACCGTTTTGCTCGTTTAATTTTTCTGTTCTCTATTTACGCATTTCTACCGTATTCTAACGGTAGAAATGTAGTCGTTTTAATTTTTAGATAACTTTCATTTTGCGTTTATTTGCAAAACTTCTGGCTCGTTTAATTTTTATTTCAGCTTTTTATGCATTTCTACCGCATTCTAGCGGTAGAAATGCAGTTGTTTTAATTTCTCGGTAACTTAGTTTTTCTTATTTTTTTCACTCGTGTGCGTGCGTGTATGAGTTAATTTTCATAGCTTTATTTCAATTATGAAGAGTGTGTGTGTGCGCATTTATTTCCGCCTACTTGTTAAGAGTTAAATGACGCAGTATTTTATTTCTATAGAGTTGTGTTTAAATTCATGTCGAGTGAGTGTGTTTTACTTCCTGCCGTGTGTGTGCGTTTTCAATTAAGTCGAGTGCGTGCGTTTTACTTTATGTCAGGTGTGTGCGTGTGTTTTATTTTCAAGTAGAGTGCGTGTGTGGATGCATTTATTTTCTCCTACTCGTTTGAGTAGGACTCGCTTTATTTCTCCTGCCCACTCATTTGAGCCGACACTTGTCTTTTACTGCTTTCATTTCAGTCCTACTCATTTGAGTAGGACTTGCACTTCAAAACTTTCATTTCAGTCCTACTCGTTTGCGTAGGACTTGAAAATTACTGCTTTCCTTTACAGCTTTTCTTTACTCCTTTCATTTGCTGCTTTCATTTTCTGCTTTATTTATTGCTTTCACCGCTTGCCGTCCCCATTCCGATGAGTGGCTAACCGTTCTTAGCCCTCAGTAACGAAGAGCATTGGGATAGAAAAAATAACTTTAAATAATTAAAGGTCCTGTTTTTCTTATTTATTAAAATTTCTTAAGGTTTGCCTCGGGTTTACGACGCGTAGAACCACATATCGATGTGTGGGTTCTATTTCCGTAGTCTATACGCTAGCTAGCCGAGAGGCCGTGCGTATGGACTGATCACCCCTTGGTAAAGAGAGTTCCGACTAACCCTTGAGAGAGGAGGCGTGCAAACTCTACCAGATTGGATTCCCTACCCAATAGCGGGGTTCTTAGCATAATGCGGGCGTTAAGAGGAATCCTTCGTCGGACTAACGTTCGGTCGAATAGTCTTAGCGTTCAGGTGAGCGATATCCCTATAGCTAGGTGAACTCATTTTAGTGGAACCTCCACGAGCAAGTCTCCTCCTTAATTAATTTGAAATTTAGGATCTCTTTTTATTAAAAGTTTATTTTAGTTCTAATTCAATTCGGTGCGGTTGAGCTAAGCTCTTCATCGGCTCCACCTTTTATGCTTTCATTTTCTATCATTTTTATTATATATAAAAGAATACCCGACATGTAATTATCAGTAAAATAATAGTCCCCTCCAGGGAAGAGTAGAAATAATCAACCCGATCCCGAGAATAATATGACCTCGATATTCTATGCTGGAATATCCTGTATTACACACGATAGGTGCACTTGCCTCCTTTCGTTAAAACTCGATCTAAACCGTTTTATATCCAAATAATAAATACGCACGCCCCGTTTTCTAAATAAAAACCATAACCGCTTTTCTTAAATAAACCGCCTCCGGCGACGCGTGACCGTAATAATTTTTGGATTTTTAACCCGCATCAGTGGCTTTCAAAGCTGAAGGCTCCAGGAAAAGCAGAGAGAAGTCTCCATCTCCACCAAGGAGAGATGCTGAATCTGATGCTGTAAAATCAGAGGAAAGCACATCATGTAACAACCCAAAAGTTCAGGATGGGAAATTTTTGGGTGACACGACCTGGGATACGGGCGTGTCCGAGGGCGTGTCCTGCTCGGGTGCGTAGCAGTCGCGAGGTCGCCGAAAGTGCGTTCGATGAAGTGTTCGGGCGAAACACGCCCCGTGTCACGGGCATGTCGGGGCGCGACCCAGTGCGTGTCCTCCTTTGTGTCGACACTCGACACTTTGGTCGATGAAAGTGGTCGACAGAGGGAACATGCCCAGTATCACGGGCGTGTACCATCCGACACGGGCGTGTCGGAGGGCGTACCCCCTCTGGTCGACGAAATGTGCTCGACAATCATCGAGTGCAAGTACACGCCCCGTGTCACGGGCGTGACGTGGCCGTCACGGGCGTGTACCCTGGCCGTGACTTCTTTCGGGATAAAGCGGCTTCTGCACCGCTTAAAGGACACGGCCTGTGACACGGGCGTGTCACAGGGCATGTCAGGTCCGAAAAGTGTTTTTGTCAGCGTTTTCTGGCCGTTCATTTTCTTGTTCTGGATCTAATGGTCCAGGCTTCTTCCCGGTGGATAAAAAGGGCCGAGAATGAGGTTTCTTCCCTTATTTTCATTCTCCTTCTTCTTCTTCTCATTTCAAGAGAGTGAGAAAGAGAAAGGGGGAGCAAGGAAAGGAAGGAGGAAAGAGAACCAGCTGCTGGAGGAGCCGTGGAGTGCAGATTGAAGATCCGAGAGCGGATTCGTGAAGGCAAAGCCGAGGCGGTGACTTCCATCCGGCTACTTCATGGCACCAAAGCGATCTTCAAGGGTAACAATCTCCTTCTTGGACAATCCCTCGTAAAAACAATTAGTATTTCGTGCCTCCTCAGCGAAAGTAGATCCCATATAATGCCCCAGTCTGGTGAACTCATGCAGGTAAGTATCAATATCCCGCTCACCCTGCACTAGACGTAGAAACTCATTCTCCATGGCAATCCGCTGCGATACTGGCACATACTTTGCCAGAAATAACTGTGAGAATTCTTCGATCAATAGTTCTTCCAATCTTCGTCCCACCAAGTGATGCACTTCCACTTCGTTCCACCACAGCCGTGCATCTCCATCCAACAAAAATTTGGCTAAAGTCACTTTTTGTGCCTCCACAGTCCTGAGTGCAGTCAGGATCCGCTTCACTCTTGCCAGCCAATCCTCCGCCTGCGTTGGGGAGATCACCCCACCAAACGTAGGTGGATGAAAGTCCATAAATCGCTTCAACTGCTCATCCGCTCCTTGTTCTGCCATTACAACTTCAGCGCACCCTTGCCTTGCACCACGCCATACTGGCACTCCTGCAGGCCTTGCCTGCCCAGTAGGCTGTGCCTGTAACAGTGCGAGCACTGTTTCAGTCACCATACGTATAGTCTCCGCCGAAGGAGGCGTAGGCGCTTCAACTGGTGTCACACTCTCATCGGACCACTGGGGCTCAGACTGCCCCGCACCACTCCTCGCCACCTATCAATGCACAAAACACCATTAATCATTCATGTCCTAATGGTAATTATACATTGACTACACACTCACACACTGTACATGCATGAAATACATTCTTAGTGGACACAGAGTCTTCTCCGGTTTACCCATGATCATCACCAATCCAGTCTATCCGTCTAGATGGGCTTCACAAATCATGCCTATGCCGTACTCCACACTTCCGGCTCTAGATGCAAACTCAACGAAGGAATCACTTACGAGATCCACCTCTTGGTGGAGGATTCCAAGCACATGCATAAAGAAAGGACTTCGATGTCCAAGAAGGAGATCGTTACCCTTGAAGATCGCTTCAGTGCCATGAAGAAGCCGGATGGAAGTCACCGCCTCAGCTTTGCCTTCACAGATCCGCTCTCGGATCTTCAATCCGCACTCCATAGCTCCTCCAGCAGCTGGTTCTCTTTCCTCCTTCCCTTGCTCTCCCTTTATTTCTCTCTCTCTTGAAATGAGAAGAAGAAGAAGGAGAATGAAAATAAGGGAAGAAACCTCATTCTCGGCCCTTTTTATCCACCAGGAAGAGGCCTGGACCATTAGATCCAGAACAAGAAAATAAATGGCCAAAAAATGCTGACAAAAGCACTTTTCAGGCCTAACACGCCCTGTGACACGCCCGTGTCACAGGCCATGTCCTTTAAGCGGTGCAGAAGCCGCCTTATCCCGAAAGAAGTCACGGCCAGGGTACACGCCCGTGACGACCACGTCACGCCCGTGACATGGGGCGTGTACTTGCACTAGACGATCGTCGAGCACATTTTATCGACCAGAGGGGGGGGGCACGCCCTCCGACACGCCCGTGTCGGATGGTACACGCCCGTGACACTGGGCGTGTTCCCTCTGTCGACCACTTTCGTCGACCAAAGTGTCGAGTGGCAACATAAAGGAGGACATGCCCTGGGTCACGCCCCTGACACACCCATGACACGGGGCGTGTTTCGCCCGAACACTTCATCGAACGCACTTTCGTTGACCTTGTGACTGCTACGCACCCGAGCAGGACATGCCCTGGGACACACCCGTGTCCCAGGCCGTGTCACCCAAAAATTTCCCATCCTGAACTTTTTGGCTTTTACAACCCTCCCCTCCTACAAGAAATTTCGTCCTTGAAATTCGTACACAGGAGGGAAAACAGCAACCAGAGTGTTATAACATCACAATTTTACGTTACTACAACATTTGCCCTATACAACCACGTTGCCCCATTTGCAACCGCTTACTCAATAAAATTCAAACACACATTTCTCGTTGCACCACAAGCAAACGATCCGGGTTCGAGCTCAGCGGCCGCAGCTTGTCTCTCCCCACGGCATCGCAAAAACGAACAATATATACAACACATACATAAATCCCTACATGTGCACATTCATCCACAAACTTACATCGACTGATCTCAAACCAAACACATCATATTCTACACGATGATCGAGCGATCACTTGACTTTCATAAGTGTGCACCAACATTTCAACATGTAACACAACATATACCATACATCGCCTTAGTCATGGCCTTATATACAACATTATTCACATCACCAAAGTGATACAAGTCATTATTCTTACTTCCGCTCAGCCTCCCGATTTTGCATTTCTCGTGTCAAAGCCAAATTAAACAAGCGAGGCTGAATTTCACCAATTAAGCTTTGCGGCTCTTGTACTTCCAAAGTATGCAATCGCAGTTGCGTCCGGGATGCAGATGACTCGGCCACTGCTTTACCCTTTTCTTTATAATACGCACCTGGCTTTTTCTCACTTCTGGAAGGGCCACTCCAACAATCACGGGCTATATGTCCCGGCTTTCCGTACTTAAAACATGTGTGTAGTTCACCTCGTTCTTGCCCATAGGTTGCCTCCGACGAAACATCGAAGTCCTTTCTTTATGCATGTGCTTGGAATCCTCCACCAAGAGATGGATCTCGTAAGCGATTCCTTCATTGAGTTTGCATATAGAGTCGGAAGTGTGGAGTACGACATAGGCATGCTGTGTGAAGCCCATCTGGACGGATAGTCTGGATTGGTGATGATCATGGGTAAACCGGAGAAGACTCCGTGTATTTGATGGATGCATATGACTTGTACGTGTAAGCTCTGTTGTATGATTGCTAGTCTTGGGGGCTTGTGAGTCCCTTGTGATGTGAGCGCGGTGGGCGCTAGTTGTGGCTACTCAGGAAGGAAGGCTGACCCGCGTCTAGTACTGCGCTACTGACGGATTGGGCAACGGGAAAGGCAAACCTGCCCCTAGTGGAGAGGTCGATTAATGACAAGGTGTGGGAGTAAGTGAGGCAGATCCTACTTACTGCACCATAATGTTGGGTCGATTTGTTAATGCTCAAGTTTGCCATGAGGTTCTCACCTCTGAGTGGTCTGGGCGGAATGTCGCCGGTCTGCACGTTGGTGGACTAGGACCGGCCATCCAACATGTTAATAACCTCTGATCGGTGGTGTTACCATGGAGTCCGGTACACCGTAAGGTGCCCTGAGTGCACAGAGCGTCTGGTGGATACCGTCGTTTGTGATGTGATTGTGGTTGGTAGTTTGATAGTTATATGGATGTCAATGCATACAGGGAAGGAACCACTGCCCCGGATAAGGGGTATGGTCGTTATAATTGGTCAGCTAAAGTTGACAGTTACTTTGTTTGCCTCTTTTGGTAGATATGTGTTTGCAGGTGCTGCTGCTTGATATGAAATGAGTGGAATGGAGGCTTGTTGCTAAAGGCCCTTGAAGGCCGTGTGATGGATGCATATGACTTGTACGTGTAAGCTCTATTGTATGATTGCTAGTCTTGGGGGCTTGTGAGTCCCTTGTGATATGAACGTGGTGAGCGCTAGTTGTGGCTACTCAGGAGGGAAGGCCGATCCGCGTCTAGTACTGTGCTACTGACGGATTGGGCAACGGGAAAGGCCAACGTACCCCTGGTGGAGAGGTCGATTAATGGCAAGTTGTGGGAGGAAGTGAGGCAGACCCTACTTGCTGCACCATAATGGTGGGTCGATTTGTTAATACTCAAGTTTGCCGTGAGGTTCTCACCTCTGAGTGGTCTGGGCGGAATGTCGTCGGTCTGCACGCTGGTAGACTAGGACCGACCAGACAACATGTTAATAACCTCTGATCGGTGGTGTTACCACGTAGTTCAGTAAGGTGCCCTGAGTGCACGGAGCATCTGGTGGATACCAGCATTTGTGATGTGATTGTGGTTGGTAGTTTGATAGTTATGTGGATGGCAATGCATACAGGGAAGGAACCACTGCCTCGGGTAAGGGGTAGGGTCATTATAATTGGTCAGCTAAAGCTGACCGTTACTTTATTTGCCGCTCTTGGTGGATATGTGTTTGCAGGTGCTGCTACTTGATATGAAATGAGCTGAATGGAGGTTTGTTGTTAAAGGCCCTTGAAGGCCGTGTGAAGAAACGTGGTTGGATTTCATGTGTGGCCGGCCTGCGTGCCGATGTACGAAACTGTTGATTTGTGTAAAGAGGAACTTGTAAGGCCTTAAGGCCATGTGTGTGTGGGTTGTATACATTCCTGGTTTATATATAAATGCAGAGTTTATATAGCAGTGGACATTCTCTGAGCTGAGTTCATTTAACTTAACAATGCTACGCTAGAATGGATTGAGTTAGGATGCGAGTAGATTTTGATTTCCACAAGTAATTCCGCCGTTTGTCTGTGACATATGGCGTGGGGCCCCGGCCGGACCCACCATTATATGCCACACGAAGAGTGGGGGCGTTACACATCATACTGCCATTGGTCTGATGAAGACTTTGCTGCCTTCACCAGGCAATTCTAGATGTTCCTGAAGAAGAAGCACTGGAGAGGCAGGCCTTCCTCCTCCTCTCATTCTAAGGATGACTACTACAAAGGCAATAAAAAATCCTCTAAGGAGGACATGTATGTTTCTAAATCTGGTAAACATGTTTCCTCTAACATGATTTGCTATCATTGCAGAAAACCTGGGCATGTGATAGCAGACTGCCCAGTCAAAAGGAAGGAACATGGTGAGAAAAAGGATCACCAACAAAAAGGCAAGAAGGAGAAATCCCTCATTGCCAAGAAGCAAAAAAGCTAGACTGACTCCTTGTCAGAGTCAGAAGAAGAAGAAGCCTACATTGGGTTGTACTCTGCTGAAGAAGGAGTTGTTGAAGCAGACTAAATCAAAAGGCTGGCTGATTTAGAAGAAGAAGCCGAGGAGGTGCATCCTGCTGTCAGGATTGAAGACAGGGCCCCTCTATCACAATCAGATGGTGATTCAGAGGTGGATTCTTAAGAAGACAGCTGCCGCCTTGGGCTGATGGCCAGGTCGGATGAAGAAATCAGCTAGGATCAGCCTGGTCTTAGCAAGGTAAATTCTGTCACTAGCTCTACATGTTCATATTATGAATCTATTCCAGATTCTTGTGCTTCTGCATCAAGTGATGATGATGGTTCAGGATCTGAGGGAGACATCAAACAATTGATTGATAATTATGGTGCACTTCTACAAGCTTTTAAGAAGAGCAAGCTCCTGGACAAACATCAGGCTCAGTAAATTGCCTCCTTAAAGCTTGCTGCTTTAGATTCAGCAAAATTGCTGGATTAGAAGACTCAAGAAGTCAAAAAACTGAAAAATGTTACCATCCTTCAAATGAGCACCATAACCTTCAAGAACAATCTGTTGGAACACCCTATTACTAATTTGGGTCAGGATCACTATGTCTCTTAGGAAACTTGTTTTGACCTCATTGTATAGATCTAAAGGTCAAGTAGAATTGAGTCTAAGGGTTAGTATTTAAGTTTGGAAGCTGCCCTCAAGACTAGGATTTTCAGTTTCAGAATACTAAGTCATTTCGTCGAGCTCAGTACGACGAATCATCGAACTCCAATCGACGATCGTTGAGCTCACTTCGACGAGTCGTCGAACTCCATTCGACGATCTCTGAGCTCAACTTCATCAAGTCGTCGAACTCCATTCGACGATATTCGAGCTCAGTTCGACGATCTTGACTTCAATTTGGTTCTCAATCTCTGAGCTCAGTTCGACGATAGTTGAGCTCAGATCGACGATCTCTGTTTTTGTATAAGTCCAAATCTCTGAGCTCAGTTCGATGTTTTCTCTGAAGAGTTCAATGATTTTCAAGATTCAAATTCAGACAGTTAAGGAATTACTGTCAGCATTTAATTCAGAGATCTTGTAGCCGTTTTCATTTAATCTGGAGCAAGTTTCAAGGAATTATCAAGGAATGTTTTATTGGACTTTCCTCCAGAAGACAAAAGCAATTAAGGATATAATTAATGACAGGCTAATGGCTATCTTGACAGTGGATCATTTCTATTCAGAAAAAGAGAATAAAAGATTAGATTTTTCAGAACTGAAAGAGAAGAACAAGGAGAGACACATATTCTGAAATAACAATTCTCTGCAAACTTCTTCTGCAACAACTCTTACAACATCAACATCAATTACAAAAGAGAAAGAGTTGCAGACATTCTTAGTCTCAAGAATTCATACAAGAACACTAACACCAAAAGGAGATCACCCTACTAAATCTTCATATCTCTTTTGATTCAAGTGTTCAAGGCCATCATCATTCAAGACTCCAGACACCACACATTTCAGTTGCTGCTGAAATCATCTATTGCTGGAGATCAAATCATTTGAAGGCCTATCACCCTACTGCAAAGCTTCACTTCCTGAACAACTCAAGATCTCAGGGGGAGCTTTGACAACATCCACTTTTCTTCTCTCTGCTTGTTGATAGAGAAGATCATCTCATCCCTCTCCCTCTCTCTCTCTGCTGTAAAGGGTTTTTCAAACTCCCTTCAAAAGTTTGTGTTTGGTTTCTGAGACCTTATAAACACTCAGTGGTGGCAAGACACCTAATCAAAAAATCTGGTTTGGTTTTTGAGCACCTTATCAAAAGCTCATTGGTGCCCAGGACACCTGATCAACTCATCCTACAGTGAATTCCTACCTAGGGTGGTAGAAGATTGGATATACCCAGGTTGATTGGGGAACCACTATAGCTCCTTGTGTTATCTGGTTGCTTGTCTTTCTTTTTGTTTCTGGCTGTGGTTTGTGACTAGGTTGCTTTGTGATTAGATTGTTCTGTGATCATTCTGTGATTAGATTTACTTTTTATTATTTGCTTCCCTGTTCACATAAGAATACAACAACTGTTGTAAAAGTTTTTAGCAAGCACCATATACTCTATTCACCCCCCTCTAGAGTATATCAGATCTAACTTGCACTTTCAATTGGTATCAAAGCGAGGTTGGTTAAACATACCACACCTTAGTGGTTGCACAGGATAACACCTGAACCCAAAGATCCCTATAGTTAGATCTGTTTATTTTTAGTTTTGTTATTAGAATTATTTCCTCACAAAACATGGCCCAAAACAAAGATTATACTAGCACCAGATCTCCATTGTGCAATCTCTCTAAGTTTGCACTTTGGAAAGCAAGGATTAGACTCTACATGAATTCTATTGATGAGGACCTCTTCAATTCTGTTTTGACAGTGTGTCCAAGACCACCAGAGAACACAAGTACAAGTGCTGTTCCACCTCCATCAGGAACAGATGCTGACATCAAGAAGTGGAAAGTAGCAGATGCAAAGGCTATGAATATCTTAGCCCAGACTATGTCTGATGACATTTTCCAAAAGGTACCTGAATGCAACTCAGCAAAGGAGATCTGGGACAAGCTATTTGAAATAGTCTCAGGATATGCTGATGAAAGATAGGACAGAAGATCTCACCTCATAACTCAATATGAGAACTTCAAGAAAGGAGAAGCTGAGTCAGTAGGAGATATATACAACAGACTCAGTCTTATAGTCAATGAGCTGAAAACTTTGGATAAAGAGATCTCATTGACTGAGCTAAATGACAAAATCCTAATGTGCTTCCCAAGCACTTGGGACTCAAGGATCTGGCTAATCAAGGATGCCAGAAGTCTCAATGAAATCACAACAGAAGCTCTCTTGGGCAAGCTCAAGTCTTATGAGCTGATCATCAAAAATAAAGAAGAAGAGCAGAAGGCTGCCTCACCAGCCACAAGAAAGGAAAAGACAATAGCTTTCAAAGCCACTGAAGATCAGCCTGAAGACAAGGTGACAGGCAATGATTAGTTGCTTAGTCTATTGGCCAAAATATTTTACAAGATGGCCAGAAAGGACTTCAGGAAGAGATCATACAAAGAGCATGATAAGCCAAGGTATGATAAGTCAAATAATAAAGAAATTATTTGCTTTGGTTGCAGGAAACCAGGCCACATTGTGCCTGACTGTCCAGAGAACAAAAACAAGGACAAAAAGGACAAGAGAGAAAGAAGAAAAGATAAGAACTTCAAGAAGAACAGCAATGGCAAACCCTTCTCAAGCAAGAACAAACACACAAGGAAGGGATTCATTGCTGAATCTTGGAGTGAGACAGAAAAAGAATTAGAAACTTCTTCCAGCTCAAGTGATGATGAGGATGATGCTGAAGAGAAGGAATTCTGCATGATGGCTATCAATGCCTCACAACATAACTCTGATGCAGAAGAGTCTGAATTTGAATCAGAGACTCAACTTGAAGAGGACCAGGTAATAGACTTTTTTGATTTCAATTCTGAGGACTTTAAGTATGAATTTAAAGCACTATGTTTAGACCTATTAAAATCTGAGAAGGAAATTATCTCTCTCAGAAATCAATTGTCTGAACATAGTACCTTAAAATCAGAAAACCTCAAACTCTCTGAGGAGTTGGAGTGCTGTAGGGAGCAGATAGCTTCACTGAAGAGTGAGCTATCAGAGGCCAAGAAGCTTGAAGAATCCCTCAATGGGAGAAGTATCAAGCTAATGGACATCACAAGCACAGTGAACTCTAGATTCAATAATACACTGGGCTCGGGTGCTTCATCCAGCCAACCTATAGTTCTAACAACCCCAATTAAGTTTATTTCTAATAAAGGCAAGGGAGTTGTAGAGGTAGCTAGGAAAAATTCTGACTTACCCAAGAAATCAAGTGTTCAACAGAAATCGTCGAACGGAGCTAGACGATCGTCGGATGCAGATCGACGATCTCAGGCAAAATCGTCGAACTCAGGTCGATGATCTCTAATTCCTGAACTCTGCCACAGTCGATCGTCGAACGGAGCTCGACGATCTGACCCAAGATCGTCGAACGCAGCTCAACGATCGTCGAGCAGAGATCAGAGATTTGAAAACTTCTTCAAGGGCAAATCAAATTCAAATCCTAGGGGTCCTTCATCCAGATTTAACCCTTATACTGAATGGATAATACCTCCAAGGAGATATCATCCTGAAGGTTATAAGAGTCAACCAGGGATGTCATTTATTTCTGAATTTAAAGGTTATCAACCTAGGCCCAAGGTAAACTGGGTCAAAAACAAGTAAATTATTTTATGTGCAGGTGAAGACCTATCCAACATCAAACCATCAATGGTATCTGGATAGTGGGTGCTCAAAGCACATGATAGGAAGCAAGGACAATCTCACATCCTTTAAAGTCAAGCTTGGACCCAAAGTCATATTTGGTGATTCAAACCTTGGACTAACAAAGGGATATGGTGCAGTCCAAATTGGCACAGTCACTTTCAAGAAAGTAGCCTATGTGGAAGGACTGCAGCACAACTTGATCAGTATCAGTCAGCTATGTGATGAAGGCTTCCAAGTGACTTTCAACAAATCATTATGCAAGATCAAGTTAGAGGACAACACAACTGTGTTGACAGGTAAAAGGAAAGGTAACATCTATTTAGTAGACTTTCTTTCAATTGATGTAGATATTTGCCTGTTTAACTCTGTTAGTAGATCTAATGTATTATGGCATAAGAGATTAGGACATATAAATCTTAGAACCATTGCTAGGCTATCCAAGGACAACCTTGTTAGAGGACTACCTTCTGGCCCCTACAAGAAGGAAGGACTCTATAGGGCTTGTCAATTAGGCAAGCAAACTAAAAATAGTTTCAAGTCACTTAATAAGAGTGATTCACCTAGGATCTTGTATCTATTACACATGGATCTTTTTGGACCCATTACAGTGCAAAGCCTAGGAGGGAAATCTTACACTTTAGTATTTGTAGATGACTTCTCTAGATTCACATGGGTGTTCTTTCTGAGGAAGAAGTCTGATAACTTTAAGTGTTTGACAGAGTTTCTCAAATGCATACAGACTGAGTTCAATACTCACATTACCCTGATCAGAAGTGATCATGGGACAGAGTTTGATACTCTTCTTATGCAAGAGTTCTGTCAGAGTGAAGGGATCAGACACACTTTCTCAGCTCCTAGAACTCCTCAACAAAATGGGGTAGCTGAAAGGAAAAATAGAACCCTTATTGAATCTGCCACTACATTGTTGTCAGATGCTCACCTTCCTCTATCGTTTTGGGCAGAGGCAGTGAACACCTCCAACTATGTGTTGAATAGAAGTTTAATACATAAACTAAAGGTCAAGACTCCCTATGAATTACTCAAAGGGAAGAAACCTAAAGTAGATTATTTTAGAATTTTTGGTTGTATTTGTTATATTCACAATAATGACAAGAAGTATTTAGCAAAATTTCAAGCTAAAGCTGATGGAGTGTTTCTCGGATACTCCATGATCAGTAAGACTTATAGGGTTTATAATAAATCAACTCTTAAAATTGAAGAATCTTTTCACATATCTTTTGATGAAACTAACATGTCTTTCAAGGAGAAGAACACTTCTACCATAGAACCTTTGCAGGTACATTCTCTTGCTAAAGACTTGGAAAGATTACAAATCATTCAAAAAGAGGAAAGCAGTGAAGATGAAGAAGACATTCAACATCCTGAAGAGAAACCTTTTGAAGAGCCAGTTGTTGTACTACAAGAGAAAACAACAACACAAGTTGGTGAACAATCAAAACCCCCTGTTGATTTAGTAACATCAAGAGACCATCCAATTTCCCAAGTAATTGGAGACATCTCAGCTGGTGTGCAAACCAGAAATTAGGTCAACCAAAACCTGATGCACACCTGCTTCCTATCTCAAATTGAACCTCAATCCATTCAAGATGCAGAGCAAGATCCTCACTGGATCATTGCAATACAAGAAGAGTTACATCAATTTGAAAGGAACAAAGTTTGGGAACTAGTACCAAGGCCTAAGGATCACTCTATTGTTGGAACAAAGTGGGTGTTCAGAAACAAATTGGATGGTCAAGGAGTCATTGTAAGGAACAAGGCAAGGCTAGTTGCTCAAGGGTACTCTCAATAAGAAGGCATAGATTATGAACAGACTTTTGCACCAGTTACAAGGTTGGAGGCTATTAGAATCTTCTTAGCATATGCAGCACACAAGGGCTTCAAAGTGTACCAGATGGATGTAAAGAGTGCTTTTATCAATGGAGACATCAAATAAGAAGTCTATGTCAGACAACCTCCAGGTTTTATCTCTCCATCTCATCCTAATTATGTTTTAAATTGCATAAAGCATTATATGGTCTCAAGCAAGCTCCTAGAGCATGGTATGAGACCCTAGCACGCTTTCTCCTGAAAAATGAGTTTATAAGGGCTAGAGTAGACCAAACTCTTTTTATTAGAACCCATAAGTCCCATACCCTACTAGTACAAATCTATGTAGATGATATTATATTTGGTTCTACTGACTCAAATTTGTGCAGAAGGTTTTCCAACCTAATGCATTCTAAATTTGAAATGAGTAGCATGGGTGAGCTATCCTTCTTTCTAGGATTGCAAGTCAAATAACATGATGAAGACATATTTATTTCTCAAACCAAGTATGCAAAAGAATTGGTTAAGAAATTTGGTATGTCTGAAGTATCTTGTATAAAAACACCTATGCCTACTAATGCTGTATTAGATGCTGATGAACATGGGAAACCTGTTGATCAGACAACATATAGAGCAATGCTTGGCTCCTTATTGTATCTTACAGCTAGTAGAACTGACATAATGTTTGCTACATGTATATGTGGTAGATTCCAAGTGAATCCTAGAGAGTCACACCTAACATTAGTAAAAAGGATTCTCAGGTATGCTAAAAGTTGTCCAAATCTAGGTCTCTGGTATCCAAAAGATTCAGCATTTGACTTAACTGGATTTTCTGATGCTGATTATACTGGATGCAGAATTGACAGGAAAAGCACCAGTGGAACTTGTCAGTTTCTTGGTGACAGACTTGTCTCTTGGTTTTGTAAGAAACAAACATCTGTGTCAACTTCAACTGCTGAAGCTGAATATATGGCTGTAGGTATTTGTTGTTCACAAATCTTGTGGATTCAAAACCAACTCCTAGACTATGGCTACAACTTAGAGAAGTATAAAATCTTTTGTGATAATACCAGTGCTATTTCTATAGCTCAAAATCCAGTCCTCCATAGTAGGACAAAACACATAGAAATTAGGCATCACTTCTTAAGGGATAATGTTGAGAAAAATAAAATTGAACTTCAATATATCCCAACTGATTTGCAAAGGGGAGATATTTTCACCAAACCCTTGGATGAAAAGAAACACACCTTCTTCCTAAATCAGTTAGGAATGTTAGATGGAGGAAGTTTAAAATAAGTTCCAAGATTTTAAAACTCTAAAAATGACCAAGACTAGACAAACATCTTGATTTTTCTAGTGTCTAGAGTGTTTCTGGTCTCTGAACTGCGCACGACGATTTTCCCCCAGATCATTGAACGGAGATCGACGCTTTCCGAAATCGTCGACCAGAGTTCAGCGCTTCTCAGACAATGTTCAGCTATCTCTCCAGGTCAGCGATCGTCAAACGAAGCTCGACGATTTTGTTCTCTGAACTATCGTCGAACGGAGCTCGATGCTCTCCAATATCGTCGAACGGAGATCGACGATGTTGGTGACCTTTCAGTTTCCTTTAGAAGCCCCGATCGTCGAACTGAGTTCAACGATCTTTCCTTTTCTGCATCGAACCCTAATATAAAATTCATTTTTCGGCCGTCGTTCTCCCTTGCATTTTCAATCTCTCTGCAAATTTTCTCTTTCCCTCCAAACATCTCTACACTTGGTTGTTTGTTTGTTGATTTTTGCAGGAAAACAATGGCCGTCTCAATTGCAGTTCTGGCCGCCATGAAATTTGATGCAAGATTTGATATTGACATGGATTCTTTCAACACCAGTGATCAGATCTTCAAAGATATTCTAGAACTATTCAAGGAACAAAAGCTTGTTACCATCATGTCTACCAGGATCAAGTTGGCTGCTGATGAAATCAAGGAATGGGTATATACTGCTCACAACCAGGATCAAAATACAGTTGTTGGCTCAATTTCTGGAACCCAGGTACCTCTGACACCTACTATTCTGACAGAGATTTTTGGATTGAATTCTGGAGAGGATTCTGTTGAAATGACTGGAGAAGAATTTTCTACTATGCTTGATAGAATGGGTCATTCTGATGCAAACCCTAGCAAGCTGCTGAAAAAGAATTTGGTTGTTGAGTACAGATTCTTGGCTGATGTTGTAGGAAAAGTTCTGTTAGCCAAGCATTCATCCCATGATACCATCTCCAGGTATTAGCTGTGCTTGATGGGTGCTATTATAGATAAGAAACAATTAAACTGGGGAGAGATTTTCTTTGATCTGATTAAGAAGAAGATAAGTAAGAACTTTGTGAATTATGGAAGGATACTAGGGCTGTTTCTTCAAAACAGGTGCCCTGCTCTGCTAGTATCAAATGGGATGCACATCAATGCCTCCAAGAGGCTCTCCTGTGCCCTATTTGGCAAGTGGGACAGACAGATAGTGAAGCCCAGTAGGCCCTCTGTATCTACCACTTCAGGCACAAGGACTGTTACAGTCTCTTCCCCTCAAGTCTCTGCCCATGCAGAAGACTTGCCTAGATCTTCTTCTCCTCCTCCACCTCTTATTTCATCTTCACCAGTCACCTCCACCATTAAAATTTCCTCCACAACCATCATCATTTCCACCCCATCTCCAACATCTATTCCATCTCCAATTCCTTCAATAATAGAAGAAATATTCCATCCTTTACATACCTACCCTCACCAAGACATTGCCTCATCCTCCCCTATTCCATCCTTCAATCTGATAGATGATTCCTTTATGGATGACTCTCCCTCATCTCCACCTGAACTACCATCCTCATCCACATCATATCAACAGCTACTATAAGATATCATTGCTCAACCCTCCTTCACACCTTCTATTTCACTTCCATTATCTTCCATATCAACAATCCCCACATCTCAACCTTCCTTTCCCCCATACACCAGCTCTCCACCAACATCTCCAGCTGCTCCACCTTCAGTCCCTACCTCTTCACAAATCCCTATTGAGCATGTAGATATTCCAGCCTTAGCAGACAGACTTTATGAGCTGATAGCTCCCAGGCTATCCCTCTTGTTGGAGACCTCCTTGGCTCCACTTTTAAAGTCAGTTGTAGACCTGTCTGCCAGGCTATCTTCTCTCATTCCTCAGGCAATCCCTTTCTCTGGGTGCCTTGATCCAGCTCTCTCTGAATCTAGGTAGGGGGAGATGCCTCATGAAGGTGATAGATTGCCTGCTGCTGCCATTTCCTCAGTTCAAGCTGTTGTTACTTCAACTCAAGCTCCAGCCTCAACACCACAAGTTGTTGTTTTCTCAATGGATCTCAGATCTTTATTATCAGATTTTGATTCAATATATTTCAGCTGTCTTCCAGAGCATACTGCAGTCCAGCCATCTGAAGACCTCTCCAAGGCCATTGTGCCCATTTCAAGCTGTGACACCAGTATTATACATTCCTTTGTGAATTCAGTTTATGCTGCTGCCCCTGCTGGTTCTGTTGTTGCTGCCCCTACTACTGTTATTGATGGTTCTACTACTGTTGTTGTGTTTGAAAGTTCTGATACTGCTGATGTTTTAGTCTCTAAGGATATACATATGACAGAGGCATATGATTTTGAGCCTGCTGACACTGCTGATGTTGCCCCTGCTAATGTTCTTGTATCTGAAACTGTTATCTCTGAAGCTGCTGCCCCAGTTACTACTGTTACTATTGCTGCTGTATCTTTTGAGAGTGTTGCTCCTGAAAGTTTTGTATCTGCTGATGTAATCTCCTCTGCTAGTACTGCTTCTATTTCTCCTTCTACTGCTGTTACTACTTCTGCTGTCACTACTGTTACTTCTGCTCAAACCCAACAATAAGAAGACTACCTTAAAAGGATTGATGCTTTATATGATGATCAGAGCTCAGAAAGTAATCAGTTCAGAACTGATTCAGATGATTCTTCTGCTACTATAGCAAGGAAAAGAAAAGCAAGAAGCAAGGAAATGAAAAGAGTTCCTCAGGCTAAAGTCAAAGATACAAATGATATACCTTATTACATATTGCATGACTGCCCCATTACTGAACACTGGATGCAATATTCTAAGAATCAACTAAAGGCTATGAAAAAGAAGAGAAAGTATGAGAAAGGTTCCTCTCAGTTCCATCATCCTCCTCCTCCTCCTCCTGATGCAGGTGCAGGTGGTAGCTCTGCTACTCAACCCTCTGCCAGAAGCCAAATCCCCTATCAGTCTCAAGGAAAATCTCAATATAGGGGAAGCCAATCCAGAGGCTATCAATCAAGGAGAGGAAACTATAGAGGAAACCAAAGAGAATTTCAAGTATACTCCAAAGGTTATTCCAGACAACATCCATACTCAAGGGAAGGACCAGGTCCATCTGATACTACTTCAGGTCCATTTCCTTACAAGCTGAAAGAATTAGTCTCCTCCAGAGCTCCTCCAGACAATCCCTCTAACAGATATGAGCCTCCAGTGCCTTTTGAGGATCCAGAGAACAACCCTACTTCTTGGACAGCCAGGATGAAAGAGTTAGCTGCTCTGGACCAGATCAAGAAAGCCAGAGAACAAGGCAAAGACACCTCCAGTATTACTAACTTGTCAGAACAAAGGAAAAAGGAACTGGAAAGATACTCCTCCAGCAAGTTCTTTGATTCTGAAAGCTACATGAAGCTGCACCCTGAAGCTGTAGTACCAAGGCCAAAACAACAAACATCTCTAGGTGCAGCTGATGACAAAAGATCTAAGAAGGAAGCTCTTAATCCAAACAGGGAAATAAAACTTATAAAGAGCAAGGAAAAGGAGTAACTCTGTAAGATGACAGTACTTTTTGATTTCTGAACTATCTGAGTTATATCTATGATTCTGCAATGCTTTGTTTGTTGTATTTCTGTATTGTTGCTTTGTATGTTGCTTTTATTTCCTCAAATGTCTGTAAATAGTAATCCTTACCCAAATATGGGGAGATTGTTGGAACACCCTATTACTAATTTGGGTCAGGATCACTATGTCTCTTAGGAAACTTGTTTTGACCTCATTGTATAAATCTAAAGGTCAAGTAGAATTGAGTCTAAGGGTTAGTAGTTAAGTTTGGAAGCTGCCCTCAAGACCAGGATTTTCAGTTTCAGAAGACTAAGTCATTTCGTAGAGCTCAGTACGACGAATCGTCGAACTCCAATCGAAGATCGTTGAGCTCACTTCGACGAGTCATCGAACTCCATTCGACGATCTCTGAGATCAACTTCATCAAGTCGTCAAACTCCATTCGACGATCTTCGAGCTCAGTTCAACGATCTTGACTTTAGTTTGGTTCTCAATCTCTGAGCTCAGTTCGACGATAGTTGAGCTCAGATCGACGATCTCTGTTTTTGTATAAGTCCAAATCTCTGAGCTCAGTTCGACGATAGTGGAGCTCAGTTCGATGTTTTCTCTGAAGAGTTCAATGATTTTCAAGATTCAAATTCAGACAGTTAAGGAATTCATTTAATTCAGAGATCTTGTAGCCGTTTTCATTTAATCTGGAGCAAGTTTCAAGGAATTATCAAGGAATGTTTTATTGGACTTTCCTCCAGAAGACAAAAGCAATTAAGGATATAATTAATGACAGGCTAACGACTATCTTGACAGTGGATCATTTCTATTCAGAAAAAGAGAATAAAAGATTAGATTTTTCAGAACTGAAAGAGAAGAACAAGAAGAGACACATATTCTGAAATAACAATTCTCTGCAAACTTCTTCTGCAACAACTCTTACAACATCAACATCAATTACAAAAGAGAAAGAGTTGTAGACATTCTTACTCTCAAGAATTCATACAAGAACACTAACACCAAAAGGAGATCACCCTACTGAATCTTCAGATCTCTTTTGATTCAAGTGTTCAAGGCCATCATCATTGAAGACTCCAGACACCACACATTTCAGTTGCTGCTGAAATCATCTATTGCTGGAGATCAAATCATTTGAAGGCCTATCACCCTACTGCAAAGCTTCACTTCCTGAATAACTCAAGATCTCAGGGGGAGCTTTGACAACATCCACTTTTCTTCTCTCTACTTGTTGATAGAGAAGATCATCTCATCCCTCTCCCTCTCTCTCTGCTGTAAAGGGTTTTTCAAACTCCCTTCAAAAGTTTGTGTTTGGTTTCTGAGACCTTATCAACACTCAGTGGTGGCATGACACCTGATCAAAAAATCTGGTTTGGTTTTTGAGCACCTTATCAAAAGCTCATTGGTGCCCAGGACACCTGATCAACTCATCCTGCAGTGGATTCCTACCTAGGGTGGTAGAAGAGTGGATGTACCCAGGTTGATTGGGGAACCACTATAGCTCCTTGTGTCATCTGGTTGCCTGTCTTTCTTTTTGTTTCTGGCTGTGGTTTGTGACTAGGTTGCTTTGTGATTAGATTGTTCTGTGATCATTCTGTGATTAGATTTACTTTTTATTATTTGCTTCCCTGTTCACATAAGAATACAACAACTGTTGTAAAAGTTTTTAGCAAGCACCATATACTCTAGTCGCCCCCCTCTAGAGTATATCAGATCTAACTTGCACTTTCAATTGGTATCAGAGGGAGGTTGGTTAAACATACCACACCTTAGTGGTTGCACAGGCTAACACCTGAACCCAAAGATACCTATAGTTAGATATGTTTGTCTTTAGTTTTGTTATTAGAATTATTTCCTCACAAAACATGGCCCAAAACAAAGATTATGCTAGCACCAGACCTCCAGTGTGCAATCTCTCTAAGTTTGCACTTTGGAAAGTAAGGATTAGACTCTACATGAATTCTATTGATGAGGACATCTTCAATTCTGTTTTAACAGTGTGTCCCAGACCACCAGAGAACACAAGTACAAGTGTTGTTCTACCTCCATCAGGAACAGATGCTGACATCAAGAAGTGGAAAGTAACAGATGCAAAGGCTATGAATATCTTAGCCCAGACTATGTCTGATGATATTTTCCAAAAGGTAGCTGAATGCAACTCAACAAAGGAGATCTGAGACAAGCTATCTGAAATAGTCTCAGGATCTGCTGATGAAAGAAAGGACATAAGATCTCACCTCATAACCCAATATGAGAACTTCAAGAAAGGAGAAGCTGAGTCAGTAGGAGATATGTACAATAGACTCAGTCTTATAGTTAATGAGCTGAAAACTTTGGATAAAGAGATCTCATTGACTGAGCTAAATGACAAAATCCTAATGTGCTTCCCAAGCACTTGGGACTCAATGATCTGGCCAATCAAGGATGCCAGAAGTCTCAATGAAATCACAACAGAAGCTCTCTTGGGCAAGTTCAAGTCTTATGAGCTGCTCATCAAAAATAGAGAAGAAGAGCAGAAGGCTGCCTCACCAGCCACAAGAAAGGAAAAGACAATAGCTTTCAAAGCCACTGAAGATCAGCCTGAAGACAAGGTCACAGGCAATGATGAGCTGCTTAGTCTACTAGCCAAAAGATTTTACAAGATGGCCAGAAAGGACTTCAGGAAGAGATCATACAAAGAGCATGACAAGCCGAGGTATGATAAGTCAAATAATAAAGAAATTATTTGCTTTGTTTGCAGGAAACCAGGCCACATTGTGCCTGACTGTCCAGAGAACAAAAATAAGGACAGAAAGGACAAGAGAGAAAGAAGAAAAGATAAGGACTTCAAGAAGAACAACAATGGCAAACCCTTCTCAAGCAAGAACAAACACACAAGGAAGGGATTTGTTGCTAAATCTTAGAGTGAGATAGAAGAAGAATCAGAAACTTCTTCCAGCTCAAGTGATGATGAGGATGATGCTGAAGAGAAGGAATTCTGCATGATGGCTATCAATGCCTCACAATACAACTCTGATGCAGAAGAGTCTGAATCTGAATCAGAGACTCAACTTGAAGAGGAACAGGTAATAGACTCTTTTGATTTCAATTCTGAGGACTTTAAGTATGAATTTAGAGCACTATGTTTAGACCTATTAAAATCTGAGAAGGAAATTATCTCTCTCAGAAATCAATTGTCTGAACATAGTAACAGCACTAGCAGAGGAGATTACATCAGCAGATACAAAACTTTCAGGAGCAACACTCTCAGAAGATACAGCAGCAGTAGTAACAGCAGTAACTGGGGCAGCAGCTTCATAGATAACAGTTTCAGATACAAGAACATTAGCAGGGGCAACATCAGTAGTGTCAGCAGGCTCAAAATCATATGCCTCTGTCATATGTATATCCTTAGAGACTAAAACGTCAGCAGTATCAGAACTATTAGACACAACAACAGTAGCAGAACCATCAATAACAGTAGTAGGGGCAGTAACAACAGAACCAGCAGGGGCAGTAGCATAAACTAAATTCACAAAGGAATGTATAATACTGGTGTCACAGCTTGAAATGGGCACAATGGCCTTGGAGAGGTCTTCAGATGGCTGGACTGCAATATGCTCTGGAAGACAGCTGAAATATATTGAATCAAAATCTGATAATAAAGATCTGAGATCCATTGAGAAAACAACAACTTGTGGTGTTGAGGCTGGAGCAAAATTGCTGGATTAGAAGACTCAAGAAGTCAACAAACTGAAGAATGTTACCATCCTTCAAATGAGCACCATAACCTTCAAGAACAATCATATCAGGAATCTTGAAGGAAGGGTCCAACAGAAGAGGGAACTTGTGGCTAGCTACTCCAAACCTAGTACAGTGTTTCCCTTGATAGACTCATTCTGCTCCCAAAAGGGAAAGAAAGGGTTGGGATTCAAGGAAAGGACAAGAGCTGCTAATCCTAAGGGAAAGGGCAAAGATCAAGTGGAGCCACTATCCTCTAAGGCTCCAGTCAAGTTTAATAAAGTACAGTTTCCTTCTAACAGCCATGACCATAAGAGCCTTTGTGGTCATTGGAATCATGCTCCTCCATCTTATGTGAACAAAGATGTTCCACAAAACGGGGGCTTTTATAGCAAAGGTGCCAGTGCCCATGAGAAAATACAAATGGCCCATCCTGGACCATTTGTGTTTGGTGCAACAACCCCTTCAGTCAAGGGTAATGATGCAGCTTGTTCTCAAATTCCTCCAGCCCACTCTAAGACAATGGGCAAGGCTGTCAGTAGACCAGACCTGGGCATCTCTGAGGCCATCAAGAGCATGCTGTCTGAATAGAAAGTTGCTGCTAGAAGGGCTAAAGATATCCCAAGCACTTCTACTGCCAGACTAACCACTTGTCAGACTAGGGCTGGGAAACCATGGA
Organism: Platanthera guangdongensis; assembly: GCA_039583875.1. Classification (NCBI taxonomy): domain Eukaryota; kingdom Viridiplantae; phylum Streptophyta; class Magnoliopsida; order Asparagales; family Orchidaceae; genus Platanthera; species Platanthera guangdongensis. The sequence continues at coordinate 251,946,509 of CM077151.1, read as the reverse complement.
ACAGGACTGCTACTGCACCTTCTAGATCCAGAGCTATTGTTAACACAACCATTATACCAGCTCCAAAAAGAAGGTATAACATCCATGAGTGTTAAGGCTATGGCAAGGTAGGCCACTTTGCTGTTGATTGCCGACACAATCCTAGTGTGTAGAGAGCAAAGTTCAGCTTGCCTGTTAGAGGCATAATTATTTTTAGCCTAACATGCACCAAGGACCCAATAAAAATTGGTGTCCGAAGGTTAACTGACTTATGTTTTGCAGGTTAGTCCAAGTGCCCATACCCCTATTTGGTACTTGGGCAGTGAATGTTCCAGGTACATGACTGGAACAAGGAGCATGTTGAAAGATTATGTTTCTATAAAGAATGGACCAAAAGTCATCTTTGGTGGGTCAAAAGAAAGGGTGACTAGAGGTTATGGTAAGATCTCTATTGGCATAGTCACTATCACTAGAGTAGCCTATGAAGAAGGGTTGCAACACAACCTGATAAACATCATCCAACTCTGTGATCTTGGCTATGACATAGTATTCCATAAGGCTAAATGCCAAATTAGGAGGTTAAATGACCAAGAGGTCATCTTAACAGGCACTAGGAGTGGAAATGTGTATTGTTTAGATTTTCTATGCTCTAGCAAAGATTCACCTGTATACCTAGTTGCAGATGAGAAAGCATCTTCCTGTGTCCAGTGGCACAAGACGCTAGCCCATCTAAACTATAGGATCATAAGCAAGCTATTCAGCAAAGAGCTGGTTAGGAACAGGCCTAAGTCTATATGCACTAAGGATGGTATCTACTCTGCATGCCAAAAGGGCAAATAGACTAATACCTCCTTCAAGAGCATTGGCTCCAAGGATTTAGTGAGGTGCTTATTCCTCCTTTATATGGATATGTTTGGTCCTATGACAATTCAAAGTCTAGGTAGGAAAATCTACACCCTTGTGATTGTTGATGACTTTTTAGATTTGTCTGGGTGTTCTTTCTAAGGAAGAAATCTGAAACCATTGATGTCTTTCAGACATTTGTCAAGCAAATTCAGAATGAATTCAACAGCACTGTGGTCAAAATCAGAAGTGACCATGGGACTGAGTTTCAGTTTGAGTGCATGATAAGGTTCTATGAAGAGCATGGGATTCATCAAGAATTTTCCACTCCTAGAACACCCCAAAAAATGGAATTACTGAGAGGAAAAATAGGATTCTCATAGAGGCCGATAGAACCTTATTAAGTGACTCATCTCTCCCAGAATACTTCTAGGCTGAGGAAGTTAACACTACATGCTTTGTCCTTAATAGGGCTTTTATCACAAAGAGCCACAAGAAGACTCCCTATAAGATCTTGAAGGGCAGAAAACCAAACCTAAGCTATTTCAGGATCTTTGGTTGCAAGTGCTATGTGCTTAACAATGGAAAAGTCCATTTAACTAAGTTTTCTATCAAGTCCCATGAAGGGATCTTTGTTTGGTATAACACTCATAGTAAGGCATATAGAATCTACAACTTAACTACCCAAGTTGTAGAAGAGTCAATGCATATTATTTTTAATGAATCCAACATGGTTAACTGTGAGCTGCCAAACTCCTCCTCTTCTAGTATTACAGGTACAGAGCATATGATGGACAAGCTGACCATCAAGGAAGCTACCCCCACAGTCCAAGACAATGATGATGGACTGACTGTTCCAAGAGAAGGGGAAATCATCCCTAAAGAAAATGAAGACCAGCTAGCTGAAAACCTTGAAGATCAACAAGCTGCAGCTAGATTGCCTCCAACTACCAGGCATCTAAGGGACCATCCAGTTCACCAAATTATTGGTGATGTACATCATGGGGTCCAGACCAGAAGTAGGAACATGAATACAACTATTTACTCAAGCTTCCTATCTTAAGAAGAGCAAAAGAAGTTTGAAGAAGCAATCAAGGACCAGCTCTGGATTGGAGCAATACAAGAAGAATTGGACCAATTCAAGAGATGTAATGTCTGGAAGTTGGTTCCCAGACATCAAGGACAAAATATCATAGGGACTAAGTGGATCTTCAGGAACAAGCTGGATTAAGATGACATTATTGTCAAGAACAAGGCTAGACTGGTGGCTTAAGGCTACAGGCAAGAAGAGGGCATAGACTTTGACCAGACCTTTACCCCAGTAGCTAGATTGGAAGTTATAAGGATCTTCCTTGCATTTGCTGCCCATCAGGGATTCATAATCTACCAGATGGATGTCAAATTAACATTCCTGAATTGGGACCTCAAAGAGGAAGTTTATTTGGCTAAGCCACCAGGTTTTGTAGATCCTAACTCTCCCAATTTTGTTTATAAGCTTAGGAAAGATCTATATGGGCTAAAACAGGCCCCTAGGGCTTGGTATGAAACCTTGTCCAGCTTTCTCATTGAGAACAAATTCTCAAGGGGGAAGATAGACAAGACCATATTCCTAAGGGAATCAAAGGGAAAGCTTATCCTAGTTCAAATATATGTCAATGACATTATCTTTAGATCTACTGATGACAACATTTATAAGAAGTTTCCTAAAATTATGCAAGGAAAGTTTGAAATGTGCAACATGGGTGAGCTCAAGTTCTTCTTGGTACACCACGTAAGACAGACTGATGATGGCTTATCCATATTCCAGTCCAGGTTCACCAAGGTGCTAATCAAAAAATTATGGTATGGAGAATGCCTCCACCATGATAACTCCCATGGGATCAAGTATGGCTATAGGCAAAGATGAGGCAGGGAAACGTTTTGATGAGTCTTTGTATAGAGGGATAATTGGTTCCCTTCTATACCTGACTGCTAGTAGGCCTGACATCATATATGCTACATGTGTTAGTGCTAGGTCGGGCCTGCCCTAAAGAATCTCATTACTCTGCTACAAAGAGAATCTTGAGGTATCTTAAGGGCACACCAGATCTTGGCATATGGTACCCTAGAAATAGGGATTTTGATCTAACAGGATTTTCAGATGCAGATTTTGCTGGTTGCAGAGAAGACAAGAAAAGAACTACTGGAACCTGTCAGTCCTTAGGAAGAAGGCTAGTATCTTGGAGTAGCAAGAAGCAAACTAGTGTGTCTATATCCACTACTGAGTCAGAATATATATCAGCAGGGAGCTGTTGTGCTCAGCTGCTATGGATCCAACATCAGCTCCACGATTACAACCTGCAGGTAAGTAGAACTCCTCTTTATTGTGATTCTACAAGTGCTATTAATATTGCTAGGAATCCTGTCTCACATAGCAGTACTAAGAATATATAAATAAGATATCATTTTATCAGGGAGCATGTGGAGAAGGAAGATATTAGTCTTGAGTTTGTTCCCACAGACAAGAAAGTGGCTGATATCTTCACTAAGCCATTAGTTGAAGCAAAGTTCAACACCCTCAAATTTGAGTTGGGTGTACAACCCGTATTCGTCGAGGATGGGTCCTACCATAGCCAGGTCAGCAGAAGTCAAGGTCAACAAGTCAAGACAGAAGTCAACATTAGCACGCAAGACCGTAGAAGGCCTGGGCAAGTATGGCGAGCTCCCCTCGCATACTCATCAGGTAGGCGACTAGACGAGATACTCACCTAGCCCGTGCGATTTCCTCCGAAAGTCGCCTAGTCGCTAGGGGGTGGGGTATAAATATAACCTCCCCTCCTTAGATTTACCTGTAAATAGGACCCTAGGGGTACGAGATGAGGCACTAGAAATCCTCTGCAGGATACTCGCGAGCTCTCCTTTCAAGATACTAGCCGAGCCATTGGATTCCTTTTCCTTAGAGGCCAGGTCGCGACCTTATGACTTCGTCATCAGCTAGTCTCCCTCGTACCTAGTTCGACCATTACTGGTTGAGAAGGGGTTGCTTCTTTAGAACATCCGGGTATGTGGTGGGACCTTCCTGCTGCAACCTCTAGGGTCCTGTTTGACTTAGTTCTTCAACCTAGTCATCCTAGCCATCTGATCTTACCCCTGAGCCGGTAACCTTAGGCGGCATTAGTTTGAATTCTGAGGTTGGGAATTTTCCTGGCCTCAACACTTGGTGTGGTGAGTGTGGATTGCGGCCAAGGAGGAAAGTTTAGTGGTTTAGTAAGATGGCCAATGTTGGCGAGCATGAAGAGTTGGTGGAAAACTCGGCAGGAGTTGGAGATGTCGCGCGAAGTGGCGAGTTCGTGACAGTTGTCGCGTTCGAGGAGTTTGCGAAGAGGATATAGAAGACTATCCTCGTCGGGTTTTCTCATCGCCTCGATGTCACGACGACTACCCCCCGTCGCGTGACACCGCTGGATGAGGAAGCGCTGCTGAGGCGAGCTGGAAAGGAGCCCGCTTGGGCAAGGGAAGAGCGACTGATGCAGTCGCAACATCATCCGACGGGCAACCCAGGGGTCTACTGTCGGGCTCCGATGTCATCGGCGAGATACCGAGATACTCGACACTGAAGCGAGTATGATGTCTCTAGCGAGGATAAAACTCTCCACCGCCAGGGAGGGAGGAGCCCCTTCTATGACAAGATCGTCACAACCACCATTCTCAAAGGGTTCAGAGAGCCCGTTCTCACCTACTACTCTGACAGGGATGACCCTGTCAGGCATCTTCAATGGTTTGAAGACGTCTCCATCCACAACATGTCCAACGCCTTCAAATGCAGGTTCTTCTCCATCACCTTCAAAGAAAATCATGTTTTCACATATATGTACAGATAGTGGCAACCACATAGTTTCTCTTTGTGCTATTTATGTGGCCTTAAGGTTCTGCTCCGAGATCGATCCGAGAAACCGACTGTCGACCCGTTCCTCCTAGATAGCCAGTACGGATGATGGGACAATGCCTCCGGAAGTGCTCTTATAAGACTGAGCCTCTGCACTTATGGCCAAGATCAGCTCCCCCCGTGTATGTCGGCCTATGTACCCCCAACTGCATCTCTCCTCTGACTAGAGGAACTATCAGGAACAGGTTTGGACTCTAATCTCTTGGATTCAATGAAGGATCGACCTTGCCAAACTCTCATTTGGGCCACAGCCCTTCAAATTACTTTCAAAGGAAGGATAACTGGCCAAAAGGCAGGGATAAGCCCAATGGAAGGCGTTAGTCGCGAGTGCGTCCTGGAGGATCCTCGAAAAAACATTACCCCTCGCTCATTCATTTACGCTCGTAGCCAAGTGGCAGAGCTGAAAATGATCTCTACAGTTGGATTGGGCAACATGCCTTCGACCTGTTTCTCCTAGATATCCTAGGGAGGACGATGGGACGATGCCTCGGGATGTAAGCATCCTTGTAAGACCAGACCCCTGCATTGACGACCGAGATCAACTCCCCCCTTGCATGTCGGCCTAGTTACCCTCGATTGCATCTCTCCTCCGACTGGAGGAACTATCAGGAACAGGGCTGGACGCCAACCTCCCAACTCGACGACGGCGAGATCATCGTTCTCTTTATAGTTTCTTCATCCTCAAAGATATTGATGCACTTGATTCATTGGAAATCTTTTAAGCGGCAGGAAAAATGACTCCAACATTTGAAGTCCTTGAGTGCCAGTGTCGTCGTAAGTCCAAGTACCTACACGAGCTCCTCTCCTGCATATTGGCCAAAGACCTCCACGAGTGAGATCAAGTTCCTCGTTGGAGTGATGTCGTAGTCCGAGAACTCTATACGAGCTCCTCTCCTATAGACCGACTACTTGCCTCCCCGAGTCGACTTACACCACTCTAGTTGAGCAAGGCTTCTGAGAGTTGTAGACTCCCATAATGTTTGAAGTCCTCGAGTGGCAGTGTCGTCGTAAGTCCAAGTCCCTGCACGAGCTCCTCTCGTGCATATTGGCCAAGGAACTCCTTGAGTGAGATCAAGTTACTCGTTGGAGTGATGTCGTAGTCCGAGAACTCTGTACGAGCTTCTCTCCTGCAGACCGACTACTTGCCTCCCCGAGTTGACTTACACCACTCTAGTTGAGCAAGGCTATTGAGAGCTGTCGACTCGCACAATGTTTGAAGTTCTTGAGTGGTAGTGTCGCTGTAAGTCCAAGTCCCTACACGAGCTCCTCTTCTGCATATTAGCCAAGGACCTCCTCGAGTGAGATCAAGTTTCTCGTTGGGTGATGTCGTAGTCCGAGAACTCTGTACGATCTCCTCTCCTGAAGACCGACTACTTGCCTCCCCGAGTCGACTTACACCACTCAAGTTAAGCAAGGCTCCTGTGAGCTGACAACTCCAATAATGTTTGTGTTGGGTACATTGGAAACTGTGTACCTGATTTGGAGAAGCCTTACTTAACTCAATGATATTCATCAATGTGTATTTGATGAGATGTTGAGTTTTAATGTGCAGGTTAAGAAAATACTGGAGAATTTTCTAAGTACAAGTGTCGACACTTGAGAATGAGATGTGTCGACACCAGAAGCCAGATTGTGTCAACACACAGGACTTGTGTTGACACCCAGAAATTCTGTCGACAATAATTATGTCGACACACAAGACTTGTGTCAACATACACAAGAATTCTGTCAACACAAACTATGTCGAGACTAGAAGCTATTATGTCGACACACAAGACTTGTGTCGACACATTCCACAGAAGCTGTGTCAAGTAGATAAAGAAGGGCTGAGTTGACATTATGTGAGCTGTGTCGACATCATCAAGAATTGTGTCGACATATGGTATATTTGTGTTGACACATTTGAAGTATTATCTCGATGCTTTTTTCTGCTGAGATAGAGTACAATGAGGTATCAGGTGTCAAGACTGAAGACTTGACAGCTGTCATAACTAACAAAGTTGTTGCATCTATCAGAACTATCAGGCGACCATAATAAATCGGATCCGCCGGTAACCTCAGATGGGTCTATATAAAGACCTGTTATATCATCAAAATCATCATCTCTCTAAAAAAAGAAGAAAGGACTTGACATTTTACTAACAGTTGAAATCTTCAAGTGATCAAGAGAAGGCAGATTCTGAACAAATCTGCAAAGAAGATTTCAGATCAAATTCTGAATATTAAAAGGAAAATGGATTGAGGATCATCTCCAACTTCACAAGAAGATCAACCTTACTTTGTTCAGATTCAAGAAGCTTTGAAGAAGCTAAGATAGGTTGAATCTTTAGCAGTCAGATCAATCAAGAACTGATCAAGAAGCCTTCACCCCTTTCTCTCTCAACCTGGGTGAAGGATTTATCTCTTTTATAATCAATTTTTCTATAAGATCTTTTATAGATCTGAGTGTAAGAGAGTTATCTCTCTGAGTTATAAGCCTGGTGGAAGAGGCTAAAGTAGGGCTTGATTGCTTGAGTGGTAGGAGTGTGGACTCACTCTGAAGTAGGATTCTCTGATAGAATCTGAATTGTAGGACTTTCTGAAGTCTGAGCTGTAGGAACCATTCTGGGTTCTGAGTTGTAAGATCTGAGGATCTGAGAAGGAAGAAGGGAGTTAGGCCAAATCTAGTATACTGCTAGATAGGGGAAGGTGGAAAGTAGATGTACCCATCTTTTGGGGAACCACTATAAATCTATGTGTATGCTGTGATTGGTTGTGTTTCTATTAATCTGTGTTGTTACAATTGTTGTATAGGTTATCAACTAGTGACACATATTATCTGTCTTAATGAAAAGGAATTGACCCCCCCCCTCTAGGTGTTTAGGATATCTTGAAACCAATTCTTTCAAGTGGTATCAGAGCCAGGTTACTCAAGAATAGACTTAATAGTCTGAGTTGATCTATAAGGCAGTTATCAGTTAGACAAAATGGGTTCAGGTGAAAATTACAAGGAACTTGGATCCATAAAACTACCTATATGTAGAAAGGAAATCTTTGGCATATGGAAAGAGAGAGTCAGATTATTCATGGAAGCAACTGACCTAAGAATCTACATTACAGTTAAAGAAGGGCCATTCATTTCTATGAACATCTCAGTTCTTGATGCCAACCTCAGGACTCCAAAAGGTTACTCTGAAATGACAAAGGATGAGATCATCTTAGCCACTATGGATAAGAGAGCACATAACATAATAGTTAGTGCTATATATGACTTAACTTTCCAAAACTTGGTTCACTGCAAAACCTCCAAGGAAATGTGGGACACTTTGATTGTCTACATGGAGGGATCAGAAGAAGTAAGAGAGGACAAAAAGTCTATGCTAAATCAAGAATATGAAAGTTTTAGACAAAGTAAAACAGACAGCATAACTGAGTGCTACAAGAAGTTTTTCAGAATAGTTAATGAGCTAATGTCATATGGAAGAGTCTTTAACACATATGAGATCAATGATAAGTTTCTCAGATCACTAACCAAGGTCTGGGATAACAAGATATATGCCATCAGGGAAGTGGCCAGACTTGCAGACAACTCTCCTCCAACCCTATTTGGAAAACTGCTATCATATGAGATGCAACTTATGGCCAGAAAGGAGGAGCAGCAAAGCAATAGGTCTGAGTACAAAGAAAAATCTGTGGCCTTCAAGGTTGAAGCCACAAAGAAGGACAGGTGGATGTTTCCATCTCCTCCTAGGAAAGCTGCTGAAGTTATCTCAGATAATTCTGACAATAACACATCAGATAGCCCTAATTCTGATGGAGACTTTGCTACCTTCACAAGGCAATTCCAAAGATTCATGAATAAAAAATAGTGGAGAACCCAGTCATCCTCCTCACAGTCCAAGGATGACTATTACCAGAAAAATAGATCTTCTAAGAAAGACAGGTATGACACTAAACCTAGCAAAATAACTTCTTTTAAGATTGTTTGTTATTGTTGCAATAGGTCTGGACATGTTGTAGCTGACTGCCCTGATAAAAGAAAGGAATCAAATGACAAGAAGAAGCATCAAACTAAGGGTAAGAAGGAGAGATCCTTTGTTGTAAAGAAGCAGAAAATTTGGACTGACTCCTCATCATCAGGTTCAGGAGAAGAGGCTGAAGCTGAAGCCTATATTGGATTGTTCACTACTGAAGAGGATTTAGTAGAATCTGAATTCTTACAAATGCTGGACTCTATAAATGGGATTGAAGATCATTATTGCAAAGGGCTGATGGCTTTGTCTAAGGAAGATCAGTGTTAGGATCAGCCTGGTCCCAGTAAGGTAAACAACCTATCTTCAGTTTCTGATTATTATACTGGATCAGAATCAAAAGCATATACATTAAGAGATGAGGATGATTCTGAATCTGAAGGGGATGTTCATCAACTAAATGATGAGTGTGGTGATCTGTTGCAAGCTCTTAAGAGAAGCAAAATCCTTATCAAAGAACAGGCTAAGGAAATTGCATCTCTTAAATTGGCTGCATCAGATTCAGCAAAATTGATGGATTTGAAGTTTAATGAAGTTACCAAACTAAAAAACATAACTATTATTCAGATGGGTACAATTACCTTCAAAAATGATCACATCAAGAGTCTGGAAGTCAGACTTTAAAGAGAGAAGGATCTTGTGGCTAAATTCTCAAAGCCAAGGTCAGTCTTACCCTTAATTGATAACTTCATCCTCCAAAATGGTAAGACTGGATTAGGCTTCAAGGGAAGAACAAGGACAACTAATTCCAAAAGAAAAAGGCAAAGCCCCAGTTCAGCCACTAGCCTACAAACCTATTTCTTTCAGGAAAGTGATGCAGCCTACTAACAGGTATGACCATGACATCACATATGGTCACTGTAAGCATGGTGATCAGAATGACATGGGTGCAAATGCCAAAAGGGCAGCCCATGAACAAACACACCATGTTCTTCAGGAATCATCAGTGTTTGATGCACCAGCCCCAACACTCAATAAAAGGACCATTGTACCTACAGAATTAAGGACTGCTAACAGCTATGCTATTAAGACTATACTTAAAAGAAGATACAACAAATATGAGTGCTGGTGTTGTGTCAAAGTGGGTCATTATGCCATTGATTGTTGGCACAACACTAGTGTCAGGAAAAATGTCAGCTTACCTATCAGAAAGGCTGTAGGCAAGTATGTCAAATTTCAAGCTAACCAGAACCTAGGACCCAATAACAAATGGGGTTCTAAGGATAAGTAATTTTATTTGATGCAGCTGAGTCCAAGTGGCCATACCCCAATATGGTACTTAGACAGTGGATGTTCCAGGCATATGACTGGAACAAGAAGGATGTTGAAGGATTACTCTCCCATAGAAAATGGACCCAAAGTGATCTTTGGTGGATCTGAAAAGGGGGTCATCAAAGGGTTTGGTAACATTTCCAATAGCTCTATCACTATCACCCAAATGGCTTATGTGAAAGGTCTGAAACATAACCTAATAAGTATAAGACAACTAAGTGATCTTGGTTATGATACTTCTTTTATTAAAAATGGGTGTCAGATTAGAAGAATAAGTGATCAAGAGGTCATCTTATCAGGTTATACAAAAGGAAATATCTATTGTCTAAATTTTATGGGTGAGAATAAAGATTCTCCTATTTACCTAGTTGCAGATGAGAATGCTTCTCATTGTGTCAAATGGCACAAGAGGCTAGATAACCTTAACTACAAGACTATAGGTCAACTCTTTAGTAAAGAGTTAGTGAGAAATGGACCTCAGGTCAAGTGCTTCAAGGAGGGTGTTTGTTCAGCTTGTCAAAAAGGCAAACAGACCAAGACCTCCTTCCACAGTCTTGATACCAAAGATTCAGTGAGGTGTTTGTACCTCCTACATATGGATCTATTTAGTCCTATGCCAGTTCATAGTCTAGGTAAGAAAACTTTTATATTTGTGATTGTGGATGACTATTCTAGATTTACATGGGTTTTCTTCCTGAGGCAGAAATCTGAAACCCCTACTGTCTTCCACAATTTTATTAGGCAAATTCAGAATGAACTTAATAATTCAGTGGTCAAAATCAGAAGTGGTCATGGGACTGAATTTCAGTCTAAATGCATGACAAGGTTTTATGAAGAACTTGGGATTCATCAAGAGTTTTCCTCACATAAAATTCCCCAGTAAAATGGGATTGCTGAAAGAAAGAATAGGACTTTTATTGAGGCTAGTAGAACACTACTAAGTGACACTTCTCTCCCAGAATATTTCTGGGCTGAGGCAGTAAACACTGCATGTCATGTTCTCAACAGAGTTTCCATCACCAAAAGCCACAAGAAGACACCCTATGAGATTATAAAAGGAAGAAAACCAAATTTAGCCTACTGTAGAATCTTTGGTAGCAAGTGTTATGTTCTTAATAATGGCAAGCACTATTTAACTAAGTTTGCTGTCAAATCCCAAGAAGGGATATTTATTGGGTACAACAACAGCAGTAAGGCATACAGGGTCTATAACTTGACTACTCAAGCTGCAGAAGAATCTTTCCATGTAGTCTTTGATGAATCTATACTAATCAACTATGAGCTGTCTAGCACTTTTTATAGCTCTACAGGTTTGAAGAAAAAGAAGGACAAGTTAACCATTAGTGAAGACCAACCTGCAAGACAGGATGAGGAAAATGATGGATGTTGTCCAGGGGGAGTATAAGACCAACAAGCTGTTGATGAAGACAATGAAGTACAGCTTGGTGGGGAGATTGGAGAAAATCAAATTGTAGATAGATTGCCTCCAGTAATAAGACATCTAAGGGATCATCCATCTCATCAAATTATTGGTGATCCAAGACATGGTGTTCTGACCGAAGCAAGAGCTTGAACACAGTTCTATGCTCAAGTTTCTTGTGCCAGATGGAACCCAAAAAATTTGAAGAGGCCATATAAGACCCAAATTGGATTAATGTCATGCAGGAAGAACTGAATCAATTTAAAAGATGTAAAGTCTGGAAGTTGGTTCCTAAACCAAAGAATCATAATGTCATAGGGACTAAGTGGATCTACAGGAACAAGTTAGATGAAAATGGCATTATAGTCAAGAACAAAGCAAGACTGGTAGCAAAAGGATACAGACAGGAAGAAGGAATAGACTTTGACCAGTCATTTTCTCCAGTGGCAAGGTTGGAAGCAATAAGACTGTTCCTTGCCTTTGCAGCTTACCAAGGGTTCAAGGTATTCCAGATGGATGTAAAGTCATCATTTTTGAATGGTGACTTAAAAGAGGAAGTTTATGTTGAACAACCCTCAGGTTTTGTACATCCTCTTTATTCTAACTATGTTTATAGACTTAAGAAAGCTCTATCTGGATTGAAACAAGCCCCTAGGGCTTGGTATGAATCAAAATGCAAGATCATCCTAGTCCAAATATATGTTGATGACATTATCTTTGAATCAACTGAAAACAACCTTTGTAGAAAGTTTGCTAAACTTATGCAAGGGAAGTTTGAGATGAGCAGCATGGGTGAGCTGAAGATCTTCTTGGGACTCCAAGTTAGACAGAATGATGATGACTTGTCCATATCCCAGTCTAAGTTCACCATAGAGTTAATTAAGAAACATGGCATGGAGTCATACTCCACCATGAGAACTCCAATGGGATCAAGTATGCCTATTCGCAAAGATGATGCAGGAAAACTTGTAGATGAATCTTTGTATAGAGGGATAATTGCCTCCCTTCTTTACTTAACTGCTAGTAAACCAGATATTATGCATGCTACATGTGTCTGTGCTAGGTATCAAGCTTGCCCAAAAGAATCTTATTATACTGCTGTCAAAAGAATTTTGAGATATCTTAAGGGAATACCAAATCTTGGCCTTTGGTACCCTAAGAATAAAGATCTTCTACTAACAGGTTATTCAGATGCAGACTTTGCAGGTTGCAAAGAAGATAGAAAAATCACTAATGGCACATGTCAGTTCCTAGGTGGAAGATTGGTGTCATGGAGCAGCAAAAAGCAGACAAGTGTGGCTATATCCACTACTCAGTCAGAATATGTAGCTGCAGGCAGTTGCTGTGCTCAGCTGTCATGCATACAACATCAACTTGAAGACTATGACATCAAGGTAAGTAGACCTCCATTATTTTGTGATTCTACTAGTGTCATATCTATTGCTAGAAATCCTGTTTCACATAATAGAACTAAGCACATAGAAATAAGGTTTCAATTCAGTGGAGATCATGTTGAAAAAGAAGACATAAGTTTAGAATTTGTCAACACTAATTATCAAATTGCTGACATGTTCACCAAACAACTAGATGAAACTAAATTCAATTACTTTAAAATTGAATTAGACATGCTAAACTTGGAATAGAATGATAAATATGACTAAGTAATTCTGACTCGACACATAAAGAAATCTGTGTCGACACATAGTAGTTGGTGTCGACACATAAGGAAAATTCTGTCGACACATCAAGAAGATTGTGTCGACACTCAGAATTTGGTGTCGACACATAGCTCTCCTGACACTTAGATATTGGTGTCGACACATACAGTCCTCTGTGTCGACACACAGTAATTAGTGTAGACTCTTAAGGTTGTCTGTGTCGACACATCGCAATTGGTGTCGACACCTAGTATTGTAATACCTTTAAATTCTCTGTCGAGACTTTAGTAGTCTGTGTCGACACCATCCCAATTGTGTCGACACAATAAGAAAATTTTTGCCCACCTTTTGGCCTTCATTATTTAGAGATATATAAATAGGTGGCAACAAGACCATGTCGACTACGCTCTCAGAATTCTCGAGACCAAACCATTTGTGTCGACAAGATCTTCATCTTCCTTCTCCTCAATCTCTCGCTCTATCTCTCATCCCTAATGGCGCCAAAAATGGAAGAGAACATCAACGAGGGATATGAACTGGTTCGCAATGCGTTTGAGATAGCCACACAAGAAATCCAAGCCATGATTACCCTAATCACCGATAATGTATTGGAGTACTTAGTCTCAGAACCTACCAGGATATGGAAGAAGGATGTTCTTGAATTCTACTCGTCGGCATCAATGGATTCTAAGGGTATGAAAATTAAATCATCTGTTCAAGGAACTAAGGTAAAACTCACACAGAAGAGTTTACGTAAGATACTTCAGCTTCTTAGGATTAAGGAAGAAGATGACATAGCATCTTCCATGACAAAAGATGCTCTCTAATAGTGTGGGCTGGCTCCCACTACCAAGATTGGATCTTCAATGAACAGGAAGAGAATGAATTCCCAGGGCAAATTCCTATCTGAGATTATAGGCAAGGTTATTCTGTGCAAATCAGGAGGACATGATAGGATTTTCGCCCATATGTTCAATCTCATGATCAGAGTTATATTCAAGATGAAAACTAACTGGTCTGCTGTTGTCTTTAAAAAGATCAAAGAAAGTATCAAGAAACCTAATCTGGGCAGAATACTAAGCCTGTATCTGGCTTTGAATATTCCAGAGGTCATGAATCAGACTACAGGTTCTAAGATTAATCATATAAGGAGAATGGACTTAAGAATACTGTCCAGATGGGATAGGGTGTTGACCAAGGATGTTTCTACTCCTCAGAAACACATAACAAAGGTTCAGAAAAAGAAAACTCTAACCAAGGAATCTGAATTTTCTAGTGATTCAGAGGAGGAAGTTGTCTTCAGCTTAGATGGAGAAGGACCAGAAAGGATTAGAAAATCACCTACTCTAGAAATTGTAACTGATGGTCAGGTGTAGGGGGAGCAGATTCCTTCAAGCAACATCCCAGTGGATCAGGTCCAGGAAGAGCCTCTTCAATGGGGAGCTAATGAGCTTTTTCCAGTTCCAGCTCAACAAGTGCCATCACCTTCAGGGGAAGCTACAGTACAAGAGCCAAATGTCCAAACAGCTACATTGGTCAGTGAAGCAGCCACTCAATCTATACTTGAGGTCATACAGGATATAAATCAAGCTGCTATAGGCACTGAGAATGATGCACTGGACGTGCTCATGCATGAGGTTGATAAAAATAACCAAGATAATGTCCCTGAACATGAAATTCCCATGGAAGAAACTTTTGACTTTGAAGGAGGTCCATCTGTTGAGAAAGCGAAAGTTATTCCACCAGTTCACATGCAACAATAGGCCACATTAGAAGAATTATTTCCTAATTTACTAGGAGCAAGAACTGAGGGGGAGCTGGCAAGAACTGAGAGGGAGCTGCCCATCATTGCCTCTAGTCCAAAAGATACAATGACCATAGATAGTTCATCTGCTTCCTCTGCAGATGAAGAGGCCTCCAGGGAAAAGAAGAGAAAACTTGTGGAGCTCAGGAAGAGGAGTTCAAGCTCTAAGAAAACCTTGAAAAATGCACCACCAAGTCCAGCTCCTGCAATAGACTTCAGTTCACTGTTAGTGTCACTACAATTGAATTGGATGAGAAAAGAGTTGCTCTTGAAAAATATATGGATGAGAGTAATAAAAATCTGCAATCTACCTTGGCAAAGGATATCAAATCCATTAGATTTGAAGTAAATTTGCACAAAACAGAAATGACTGAATGCTTCCAAAAGGGAGGTCATGCTGTCGTATACTTGGACAAACAACAACAGGAGGCCAAGACTCAGAAAGATGACATTATAGTAAAACAAGGTTATGTTCTGGAAAATCAAATCAGAATGAATGAAAATCTCACAGAATCCCATAATGTTATTGTAATAGAACTCAGGAATCAAGCAACTGTTGTCACTGAACACATGGTTAAAGTAAAGTCTGAGTTTGATAAACAACTCAAAGAGGATTTAGCTACTGTCCAAACCGCTCTCAAGGCATCTCAAAAGGCAATTAATGATCAGATGCAGAAGTTCAAATCCTAATATACAGAAGGAACAAATTATCTAGCTAATCAGATACGATTTTAAAAGGATGATCTACGAGACCATATCGAAAGAGAAGTCATAAAGGGGGAGAGAGTGTTAGTCAAAGCAAGCTCCGATCATGCTAAATGGATATCCAATTCCATCAGACAAACTCTTAGTTATCCACCCCTTTGTGATGATGACAACACTGCAGAATCTGGAATCCAACCTGCTTATGTTGAAGGGATTCAGCAGGAAGTAGCCCAAGTCATCTATCCATCTCAAGATTTTGAAGGAACTCAGTATGTAGTACAATAAATGTATAGTCCTCCAAAGGAGGTACAAAATGTTATTATTAAAAAGGTTGAACTGTCTGAAGCTGCATTACAAAGAGAGCAAGAAGCACAAAGAGCTAGGGATGCTCAGAAAGAAGCTCAACTATCTAAGAAAAGGTTCAGAGAATAGGTAGAATTAAAGCCTGATTTTGAACAATGGAGTCCAACCTCTAGGAATATTATTCTCACTGCTTGTCAAGCTATTAAAGAGAATATGCATGATAGAGGTAAGTGGTATTCTGAACAGGAATGGAGCAAATATCAGAAGCGGTAAGATGTCATATACTAGTTCAGAAAAGACCTTAAAGCTGGGAAAATACCTGCTAAATCTGTGGAGCCTATCAAATATTTTCCAAAGCCTTATCATTAATTTGAAAGGCAAAAGACCAAGACTGAAGAGATCAAGAAGAAGGAACTGAAAGGAAAGAAGCCGGTTGATGACACAGAAGCTAATGTACAAGCTAGGATTCAGTATGGCAAAGGAATTGTCATCAAGGAGCCTGATCAATCCTAGGATAGATTGACTAGGTTTAGAACTATGTAATTTTTTGTTCTAAAATCCTTGTAATGTAACAAAAAAAATTGATTCTTGTTCACTGTATTTTATTATATTTTGTGATAATATTACATGATGTTTCTGTTTATGAGTTACCCTGTCTGAGTAATGCTTTTATACATCATAATTTTTGTTTTATTATAAGTGATGTATATCATTGACTAAGGGTTATGGCTTCTCTAAATATGGGGAGATTGTTGGGTACATTGGAAACTGTGTACCTGATTTGGAGAAGCCTTACTTAACTCAATGCTATTCATCAATGTGTATTTGATGGGATGTTGAGTTTTAATGTGCAGTTTAAGGAAATGCAGTAGAATTTTCTAAGTTCAAGTATCGACACTTGAAAAGGAGATGTGTCGACACCAGAAGCCAGATTGTGTCGACACATAGGACTTGTGTCGACACACAGAAATTCTGTCGACAACAATTGTGTCGACACACAGGACTTGTGTCGACACACACCAAAATTCTGTCAACACGAACTATGTCGAGACTAGAAGCTATTGTGTCGACACACAGGACTTGTGTCGACACATTCCACAGAAGTTGTGTCGAGTAGATAAAGAAGAGCTGAGTCGACATTATGTGAGCTGTGTCGACATCATCAAGAATTATGTCGACACATGGTCTATTTGTGTTGACACATTTGAAGTATTATCTCGATGCTTTTTTCTGCTGAGATAGAGTACAATGAGGTATCAGGTGTCAAGAATGAAGACTTGATAGCTGTCATAACTAACAAAGCTGTTGCATCTGTCAGAACTCTTAGAAGGCCGTTATAAACTGGATTAGTCTGTAACCTCAGATGGGTCTATATAAAGACCTGTTCTATCATCAAAATCATCATCTCTCTGAAAAAAAGAAGAAAGGACTTGACATTTTACTAACAGTTGAAATCTTAAAGTCATCAAGATAAGGAAGATTCTAAACAAATCTGCAAAGAAGATTTCATATCAAATTCTGAATAGAAAAAGGAAGCTGGATTGAGGATCATCTCCAACTTCATTTGAAGATCAACCTTACTTTGTTCAGATTCAAGAAGGTTTGAAGAAGCTAAGACAGGTTGAATCTTTAGCAGTCATATTAATCAATAACTGATCAAGAAGCCTTCACCCCTTTCTCTCTCAACCTGGGTGAAGGATTTATCTCTTTTATAATCAATTTTTCTGTAAGATCTTTTATAGATCTGAGTGTAAGAGAGTTATCACTCTGAGTTGTAAGCCTGGTGGAAGAGGCTGACGTAGGGCTTGATTGCCTAAGTGGTAGAAGTGTGGACTCACTCTGAGGTAGGATTCTCTGATAGAATCTGAGTTGTAGGACTTTCTGAAGTCTGAGCTGTAGGAACCATTCTGGGTTCTGAGTTGTAAGATCTGAGGATCTGAGAAGGAAGAAGGGAGTTAGGCTGAATCTAGTATACTGCTAGATAGGCGAAGAGGGAAAGTTAATGTACCCATCTCTTGGGGAACAACTATAAATCTGTGTGTATGCTGTGATTGGTTGTGTTTCTATTAATCTGTGCTGTGATAGTTGTTTCATAGGTTGCTCACTATTGAAATATATTATCTGCCTTATTAAAAAGGAATGGAACCTATTCACCCCACCCCCTCTAGGTGTTTAGGATATCTTGAAACCAATTCTTTTAGTTTGAACTCCATGAGTGGCAGTGTCACTGTAAGTCCATGTCCCTGCACGAGCTCCTCTCCTGCATATTGGCCAAGGACCTCCTCGAGTGAGATCAAGTTCCTCATTAGAGTGATGTCGTAGTCCGAGAACTCTATACGAGCTCCTCTCCTGTAGACCGACTACTTGCCTCCTCGAGTCGACTTACACCACTCAAGTTGAGCAAGGCTCCTGAGAGCTGACGACTCCAACAATGCTTGAAGTCCTCGAGTGGCAGTGTCATGGTAAGTCCAAGTCACTGTACGAGCTCCTCTCTTGCATATTGGCCAAAGA
This sequence comes from Platanthera guangdongensis, assembly GCA_039583875.1. NCBI lineage: Eukaryota > Viridiplantae > Streptophyta > Magnoliopsida > Asparagales > Orchidaceae > Platanthera > Platanthera guangdongensis. The sequence continues at coordinate 251,928,079 of CM077151.1, read as the reverse complement.
CCTCCTCGAGTGAGATCAAGTTCCTCATTGGAGTGATGACGTAGTCTGAGAACTCTATACGAGCTCCTCTCCTGCAGACTGACTACTTGCCTCCCCGAGTCGACTTACACCACTCTAGTTGAGCAAGGCTCCTGAGTGCTGACGACTCTAACAATGTTTGAAGTCCTCGAGTGGCAGTGTCGTCGTAAGTCCAAGTCCCTGCACGAGCTCCTCTCCTGCATATTGGCTAAGGACCTCCTCGAGTGAGAACAAGTTCCTTGTTGGAGTGATGTTGTAGTCCGAGAACTCTATACGAGCTCCTCTCCTACAGACCGATTATTTGCCTCCCCGAGTCGACTTACACCACTCTAGTTGAGCAAGGCTCTTGAGAGCTGTTGACTCCAACATTCAAAGTCCTCGAATGGTAGTGTCGTCATAAGTCCAAGTCCCTGCACGAGCTCCTCTCCTGCATATTGGCCAAGGACCTCCTCAAGTGAGATCAAGTTCCTCATTGGAGTGATGTCGTAGTCTATAAACTCTAAATGAGCTCATCTCCTGTAGATCGACTACTTGTCTCCCCGAGTCGACTGATTCCTGCCCACAATTGAGCTTGGCTCTTGCTGGGTGTCGACTGATTCCCACCCCCAGTTGAGCTTGGATCCTACTGGCTGTCGACTGATTCCCACCCCTAGTTGAACCTGGCTCCTGCTGGGTGTCGACTGATTCCCACCCCCAGTTGAGCTTGGCTCCTGCTGGGTGTCGACTGATTCCAACTGCCAGTTGAGCTTGCCTCCTACTGGGTGTCGACTCTAGTCTTCAGGCCTGTCGGGTTTAGTTCCGGCGAGACAAACTATTGTGCATGTGTGCGAGTATGTTATGGCGAGTATGTCTTGGCAAGCGTGCAAGCATGGTAAGCGAGTATACGTGTGGACACTGGCGAGTATCGGGATGCGAGCTATTGGAGAGACTATGACTGCGCGAGTAATAACTACGCAACTATGACCGATGTCAACGCGCGGGTAAAGCGTCATGAGCACTCTTCCTCCCCGAGTCTATGAGCCTAGCGAGCGCCATCAACCAGCAAACATGCGAGTAAGGAATAAACAGTGAACACGGTAAAATTAAAATTGCATAAATATGTATAGAAAAAATTTACAAGTTATAAAATTTGGTTCTGTTATATGTGAGTATAACAAATATCAGCGAGCAACTAGGACTCATCGTCCCCAGTATCAGGCTAATATTTGTCGTCTTCAATATCGACGTCCTCATCTTCCTCGCCGCCCTCCTTGCTCTCCTCCCCACCGTTGCTACTGCCGCTATCGCTACTGCTGCTGCCGCCGCTGCCGCTGCTGTTGGAGCCCGATCTAGAAGAAGGGAGGCCATTGGGCGAGGTCGACTCCTTGGCAAGCAATTCAGGGATGATATTGTCAACGGTGAGCTTCTTCAACCACTCGACGAGCTGGCCGTTGATCCTAAGCCTGGCTAGTATGATGTTCACCACCGCTCGAGCTATCTTGCGGCGGACCGACATCCTCTCCTTCCAAAGGATGCGAGATCTTTTGATCGCCCAATGCGGGTCATCCTCTGGCCGCGACGCACCTTTCTGGGGAGCTGAAGAACTCGCGCGACCCTCAAAGGTAGTCAAACGAGTCTCCATCTCGGCGGCGCAGAATTGTGCTGCCTCCAGCTCTGCATGAGAGTTGGCGGGCTTCTCCTCGCACTCAGAGAGCTTTTTGGCGGCCTCAATATTGGTAGCCTGTGATGAAGAACAGACAGTCAACAAAAGAAATCCAAGTCCAACACCATCAACATCGCGCGTAGGAAGCGACTTACCTCGTACTCTCTCTAGTGGACCGACTGCATGCCGAGGTCGATAGCCTTCTTGGTGACGACCTTCAGGGCCGAAGTCATCTCCAGCAACTTTCTTGACGAGAAATTATTGGGCACATTGAATATATGTACCAGATTTGAAGAAGCCTCACCCTGCTCAATTATATACATCAAGGTGTATTTGATGTGCTTTGAGTTTATTTGTGCAGGTTAAGTAACTGCAGGATTGCAGGAAAAATTCTAAGTCCATGTGTCGACACCTAGAGGTGAAGTGTCGACACTTATGGAGGCTTGTGTCGACACCTAGAGAAGCTGTGTCGACACTTGGAGTAATTGTGTCGACACCAGGAAAGGCAGAGTCGACACCAGAAGAAAAGTGTCGACACATATATACAGTGTCGACACCCCGTGAAGAATTGTCAACAATATCAGTGTCGACACTTAGAAGCAGTGTCGACACCCAGAGGAACTTTGTCGACATCAATTGTGTCGACACCAAAAGGCAGTGTCGACACTCAGCAAACTTCTACAAAGTTAAAGTACTTGTGTCGACACAAAGGAGATGTGTCGACACTCAGCAAGTTTCAACACATGAAGGCATGTGTCGACACAAAGGAGATGTGTCGACACTTAGCAAGTATCAACAACAGAAGAAGATGTGTCGACACAAAGGAGATGTGTCGACACCCAGCAGAAATCAGCTAAAGTATTAAAGAAGAAGTACTTGTGTCGACACACTCAATCAGTGTCGACACATTCAACAGAAGGCTTGTGTCGACACACAGAATCAGTGTCGACATATTCTGAAGAAGCAGTGTCGAGAAGCTGTTACAACAACACAAGGAGTTGTGTCGACACCATCAAGGCTAGTTTCGACACTTCGTTCACTTGTGTCGACACTTGGTCTATTTGTGTTGACACATAATGACTATCTGTCTCGACACTTTCAGACAGTGACAGAGAATTCAAGAAGTGACTGGACGACTTGACAACTGCCATTCCAGCCGGTCTACTTCAACTGTCAGAGCCATCAGAAAGTTGTTAGAAACCGGATCAGCCGGTCACCTTGAAGGAAGTCTATATAAAGACCTTTCTCCTTCAACAAAAGAGAAGAATTTAAGGAATTCAATGAATTGAAAAACAACACAACAAAGAAGAAGACCTTCACCAGAAGATCTAAGAAGTTGGAGAGAGAGAGAGAGAGCTCCTTCTAAGAAGACAGCTGTTGAACCAGGCTGCTAAGTAAGATTCAGGTTGAGATCTGAATCTCAAGACAACAGTTGATTGAAGATCATCTGCTCAGGAGAATCAAACCTACTGTGTTCTAATTCAAGAAGCTTTGAAGAAAGCCAAGGGAGGTTGATCTCTGCCAAGTTCTTTCAAGAACTCATCAAGAAGCCAGTCAACTCATCTCTCTCTTTCAGAGTTGTGGTTATTATCTTTGTATTATCAAATTTCTTGTAGGATCCTAAGGGATCTGAGTTGTAAGCCTAATTTATAAAGGCTGAGTTGTAGGGATTTTGTGCCTAAGTGTAGGAGATTCAATTCTCTGAGTGTAGGCCTTGTTGAAGGCTGAGGTAGGGCTGTTTAGCCTGAGTGTAGGCCTTGTTGAAGGCTGAGGTAGGGCTGTTTAGCCTGAGTGTAGGCCTTGTTTAAGGCTGAGTGTAGGTCTTGTTGAAGACTGAGTGGTAGGGCTTTGATCCTGAGTTGTAGGAGTGGGGTCACTCTGAGTTGTAGGAACCTATTTGGGATTCTGAGCTGTAAGATCTGAGGATCTGAGGAGAAGTGGAGAAGTTAGGCCGAATCTAGTACACTATTAGATAGGCGAATGGGGAAAGTGGATGTACCCAAAACTTGGGGAACCACTATAAAAATCTGTGTGCACTTTATGGATGCTAAATTCTGTGATTGTTGTGATAAGATAACTGTAGAATTGCATTAGCTGTACAGCTTTTCTGCCTTAAAATTAAAAAGAAAAAGAACACCTATTCACCCCCCCTCTAGGTGATTAGGCACTATTTCTTTCAAGTGGTATCAGAGGGAGGTTACTCGAAAAGGGACATAACAGTCTGAGTAAGATCCTGAAGGCAGATTCAGTACAAACAGGAATCAAGAACATGGGTTCTGGTGAGAATCAAAAGGAGTTGGGGTCCATGAAATTGCCCATCTGTAGAAAAGAGATTTTTGGCATTTGGAAAGAGAGGGTTAGACTCTTTATGGAAGCATCTTACCCAAGAATCTACATTACAGTCAAAGAAGGGCCATATGTGCCAATGAAGGTATCTATTCTAGATGCAAATCAGAAAACTCCCAAGGACTATTCAGAAATGACTAAAGATGAAATAATTCTGGCCACTGTGGACAAGAGGGCCCAGAATATTATTATAAGTGCAATTGATGATGCCACATTTCAGAACCTAATACATTGTAAAACCTCAAAAGAAATGTGGGACACACTGATAGTTTACATGGAGGGATCATAAGAAGTAAGACAAGACAGGAAGTATTTATTAAACCAAGAGTATGAAAGCTTCAGACAAGGCAGGTCTGATAGCATAACTGAATGCTACAAGAAATTCTATAGGATAGTCAATGAATTGATGTCCTATGGAAGAGAGTTCAACAATTATGAGTTGAATGACAAGTTCTTGAGATCCCTGACTAAGGACTGGGACACCAAGATTTGTGCCATAAGGGAAATGGACAAATTAGCTGATATACCTCCTCCAACCTTGTTCGAAAAACTGCTATCTTATGAGATGCAGTTAATGGTCAGAAAGGAGGAAGAGAAGACAACTAGAGTGGAGCACAAAGAAAGATCTGTGGCCTTCAAGATTGAAGCCACTAAGAAGTATAGAAGTATGTCTCCATCTCCACCTCAAATGGTTGCTGAGGCTGTGTCAGATAATTCAGATAGCAAGACTTTAGAAAGCAGTGAAAGTGATGAAGACTTTGCTGCATTTACTAGGCATTTTCAGAAGTTTCTAAAGAAGAAGCAGTGGAGGTCTAAGCCTTCCACTTCTCAGCCTAAAGATGACTACTATCAGAAAAGGAAGTCATCAAGGAATGACAGGAGAAAGTCCAAGTCAAGCAAAGCTACATCATCAAAAATTGTATGATATTGCTGCAATAGGCAGGGACATATAGTAGCTGACTGTCCAGAAAAGAGGAAGGAGTCAACTGACAAGAAGAAGACTCAGTTCAAGGGCAAAAAAGAAAAGTCCTTTGTTGCAAAGAGAGACAAAAGCCTGACTGATATGCCATCTTCAGATACAGAAACAGAAGCTGAAGCCTATATTGGCTTGTTTGCTGAAGAAGAAGAAGATGAGTTCATGCAGCTAATGAACTCAATATATGAGCATGAGGACAATCCGTGCAAGGGACTGATGGCTATATCAGAAGGAGATAAGATCCAAGATCAGCCTGGACCAAGTCAGGTATAAAATTGTTCTTCTAGTTTAAATTTGAGTGCTGGATCAGAATCAGATACATCAGCATCAAGTGTTGTGAGTGGATCTGAATCTGAAGGAGACATTCATTAGTTAATTGATGAATATAGAGTATTGTTGCAGGCCTTTAAGAAAAGCAAAACCTTGGCCAAAATTCAGGCAAAGGAGATTGCTAGTCTTAAAGTGGCTGCAACAGATTTTGACAAGTTATTAGATCAGAAACTAAATGAAATAGACAGACTGAAGAATATTACTGTTATTTAGATAGGGTCTATTACATTTAAAAATGATCAAATTAGAAATTTGGAGATTAGTCTTCAAAAAGATAGAGAGATTGTTGCAAGTTTTTCTAAACCAAAATCTGTTTTACCTTTGATAGATGAATTTGTACATCAAAATGGTAAAACTGGATTGGGGTTTACAAAACTTGTCTGGACAGCTAAGTCCAAATCTAAGTGCAAAGCCCCAACACTTAACAAAAAGCCTGTTGTAGCTAATCCAGCCAGGGTTGTACCTAAATAAAGGTACAATAGGTTTGAGTGCTGGTGTTGTGGAAGATAGGCCACTTTGCCATAGATTGTTGGCACAATTCAAGTGTCAAGGAGAGTAGCAAACTGCCTGCTAGAAGAGCTACAGGTGGTTTTGCTAAAAGTCAGACTAACCTACACCAAGGACCCAAGAGTTATTTGGGTTCTAAGGTTAAGTAATCTGTTTTGCTGGTGAGCCAAGTGGCCATGCCCCAATATGGTACTTGGACAGTGGATGTTCCAGGCACATGACTGGAACTAGGGGATTGCTAAGGGACTACATGCCAATCAAGGATAGTCCTAAAGTTACCTTTGGTGGTTCAGAAAAGGAATCATCTAAGGCTTTGGTAACATTTCTAGTGAACTAATTACTATCACTCAAGTGGCTTATGTAAAGGGTTTGAAACACAACCTCATTAGTATAAGTCAGCTGAGTGATTTAGGATATGACATCTCATTTGTCAAGGATGGTTGTCATATCAAGAGGTCAAGTGATCAAAAGATCATTCTGACAGGTTATAGGAAGAGAAATTTTTATTGTCTTGACTTTGTGTGTGAGAACAATGGTTCTCCTATCTGTCTTGTAGTTGATGAGAAAGTCTCTCATTGTGTCAAATGGCACAAGAGGCTAGCCCATCTTAATTACAAGACCATTGGCCAACTCTTTAGTAAAGAGTTACTGAGGAATGGTCCTCAAGTTAAGTGCATAAAGGATGGGATATGCTCAGCTTGTCAAAAAGGCAAGCAGACCAAATCCACCTTTCATAGCCTTGAGAACAAGGATTCTGTGAGGTTCCTATGCCTCTTGCATATGGATCTTTTTGGTCCTATGCCAGTTCACAGCCTAGGTAGGAAGGTCTACACATTTGTGATTGTAGATGATTATTCAAGGTATTCCTGGGTGTTCTTCCTAAGGCAAAAATCTGAAACTCCTAGTATCTTATATGGTTTTGTTAAACAGATTCAGAATGAGTTAGATAGTACAGTGGTCAAAATCAGAAGTGACCATGGTACTGAATTCCAGTCTGAAAGTATGACAAAGCTGTGTGAAGAGTTTGGGATATTTCAGGAATTTTACTCAGCAAGAACACCTCAGCAAAATGGTATTGTTGAAAGGAAAAATAGAACATTGATAGAGGCTGGTAGAACCTTATTAAGTGACACTTCTCTCCCAGAATATTTCTGGGCTGAGGTAGTAAACACTGCATGTCATGTAATTAATAGGGCTACTATCACCAAGAGCCACAAAAAGACCCCCTATGAGATTGTAAAGGGCAGAAAACCAAATCTATCCTATTTCAGGATCTTTGGTTGTAAATGCTATATACTTAACAATGGAAAGTCTTATCTAACCAAGTTTGCTGCCAAATCCCAAGAGAGGATCTTTGTTGGGTACAACAACAATAGTAAGGCTTATAGGGTCTACAACTTGACTACTCATGTTGTAGAAGAGTCTATTAATGTAGTCTTTGATGAAGCTAGATTAATTAACAGTGAGTTGCCAAGAAGTGTATGCAGCTCTACAGGTGTAACTGAGAAGATAGACAAGATAACCATTGCAGAAGACTCCACTGCAAATCAGGATGATGGTGGCTGCTGTCCAGGGGGAGTACTAGATACTCCTGATGCTGAAGAAGACCAAGAGGTACAGCATATTGAAGAAGCTGGAGGTGTACTACCTGAAGACAGACTATCACCAGTAAATAGGCATTTAAAGGATCATCTAGTCAATCAAATTATTGGAGATCCCAGACATGGAGTGTAGACAAGAAGCAGGAATCTGAGTACAATTCTTTACTCCAGTTTTCTATCCCAAGTAGAACTAAAGAAGTTTGAAGAAGCAGTTCAAGACCCTCATTGGATTGAGGCCATGCAAGAGGAACTCAACCAGTTTAGGAGATGCAAAGTCTGGTCACTTGTTCCTAAACCAAAAGGCCACAATATCATTGGAACTAAGTGGATCTTCAGGAATACGTTGGATTAAAATGGAGTTATTGTGAAGAATAAAGCAAGATTGGTTACAAAGGGATATAGGCAGGAAGAAGGTATTGATTTTGATCAAACCTTTGCTCCAGTAGCCAGACTGGAAGTAATAAGGATGTTCCTTGCCTATGCAACCTATCAAGGGTTTAAGGTATATCAAATGGATGTTAAGTCAGCTTTTCTGAATGGAAATCTGAAGGAAGAAGTCTATGTAGAGCAGTCATCAGGTTTTGTAGACTCCCTTAAACCTGCTTATGTATATAGACTTAAGAAGGCTTTGTATGGGTTGAAACAAGCCCCAAGGGCTTGGTATGAAACCCTGTCTAGTTTCCTCATTGAGAACAAATTCTCAAGGGGGAAAATAGACAAAACTCTATTCCTTAGGGAATCTAAAGGCAAGCTTATCTTAGTCCAAATATATATAGATGACATAATATTTGGGTCTACAGAAAGTAGTCTTTGCAGAAAGTTTGCAAAACTTATGCAAGGATAATTTGAAATGAGCAGTATGGGGGAACTTAAGTTCTTCTTTGGTCTCCAAGTTAGTCAGACTGAAGATGGCTTGTCCATATGCCAATCTAAGTTCACCCTAGAGTTGATTAAGAAGTATGGTATGAAATCATCCACTACCATGAAAACTCATATGGGGTCAAACATGTCTCTAAGCAAAGATGATGCAGAGAAACCTGTAGATGAGACTTTGTATAGAGGGATAGTTGGCTCCCTAATATATCTAACTGCTAGTAGAGCAGATATCATGTATGCTACATGTGTCTATGCTAGGTACCAAGCATGCCCTAAAGAATCTCATTTGACTGAAGTCAAAAGGACTTTGAGATATCTCAAGGGCACACCTTATCTAGGCCTTTGGTACCCTAGGAATGGAGATTTTGTACTGATAGGTTATCCAGATGCAGATTTTGCAGGCTGCAAGGAAGATAGGAAGAGTACAACAGGAACCTGCCAATTTCTAGGTGGAAGGCTGGTGTCATGGAGTAGCAAGAAGCAGACCAGTGTGGCCATCTCCACAGCTGAGTCAGAGTATGTGGTTGCAGGAAGTTGCTGTGCACAACTCTTATGGATTCAACACCAGCTAGAAGATTATGGTATTCAAGTAAGTAGAACACCTTTATTTTGTGATTCTACAAGTGCTATTTCTATTGCAAATAATCCTGTCTCCCATAGTAGGACTAAGCACATAGAAATTAAATACCATTTTCTTAGAGAACATGTAGAAAAGGAAGATATTTCCCTAGAATATGTTAAAACAGATAATCAGATAGCTGATATGTTTACTAAGCCCTTAGATGAAACTAAATTCAATAATTTTAAAATTGAATTAGGAATGTTAAACTTAGAATAGTTTAAGAAATTGGCCAAGTAAAATGGTGTCAACACACAGAATTATCTATGTCGACACATAGATGTGGTGTCGACATTTCAGAGAAATGGTGTCGACACATCTAGAAAGTCTGTGTCGACACTTCAGAGAATTAGTGTCGACACTTGCAGAGTAGGTGTCGACACATCCATGGTGTTGTCGACACTTAATATTTACATAGAATTCGTCGAGTAGAGTCTCGACTAATCGTCGAGCTGAGATGTATAAGTGTCGACACATATATTCTGTCGACTATATTTTTGTCAACACATAGTTGTCGAGACATTAGAAGTAAGTGTCGACACTTTTCAACAGTGTCGACACATTTCAAGTATTTTGATGCGCCCTTTCAACTTCGATTTTAGGAAGGTATAAATAGGACTTCACCTTTGTTTGTCGACACGCTCACCATAGTTTCGAGACCAAACTTGTGTGTCGACATCTCTCTTCTCTAAATTCAAAATTTCTTCAAACCCTAATGGCGCATAAGCTCGAAGAGAACATTAATGAAGGTTATGAGCTGGTCCGACACGCCTTTGATGACGCGGAACCAGAAATCAAAGATATGGTAACCTTAGTTGCAGAGACTGGGTTAGAGTATCTTGTATCAGAACTAATCAAGATTTGGAAGAAGGAGGTCCTTGAATTACTGAGTGCAGCTACTCTTGATGAATCTGGACTCAAGATTAAGTCCAAAGTTCATGGAGCAAAGGTGAAAGTCACCCATAAGAATCTCAGAAAAGTTCTACATCTTCCTAGAACTAAAGAAGAGGAAGATGTATCTGCTTTAAAGACAAGGGAGGCACTGTGATGGTGTGGACTTGATTGAAACCTTAAAATTGGATCTGTTTTTAATAGAAAAGGGATGAACATGCAGGGCAAGTTCTTATCTGAAATAGTAGGTAAGGTGATACTGAGCAAGCCTGAAGGACATGATAGAATTTCAGCTCATATGTTCAGTCTAATGACAAGGATCATATTCAAACTTAAAACTGATTGGTCAGCAGTAATGTTTGAAAAGATAAAAGAGAGTCTGAAGAAGCCCAATCTTGGTAGGATTCTGAGTTTATACTTAGCTGGAAGTATACCTGAATTAATGAACCAAGCTGTAGGTTCAAAGATAAACCACATGAGGAGAATGGATGTTAGAATTTTCTCAAGGTGGGATAGAGTGTTAACAAAGGAACTGCCAACTCCAGAAAAGGAAACACCTCAGAAGAAGAAGAAGAAAGTCATTGTGGCTCCTGAAACCTCAAGTAGCTCAGAGGAGCAAGTTGTATTCAGTTCTGATGAAGATGAAGCTAATAAGGATGCAGTTGATGTAACTGGAAAGTCACCAGTAAGGACTGAGGATGATCAGAGGTAGGGGGAGCTACCTTCTGCTAGCCCTATTCACTTGGATCCACTCCAGGGGGAGCCTCTACATGTGGTTGAGCCAACTCAATTAGAGAGTGAAAGGGCTACCCAAACAATTCTAGAGGTTATCACTGAAGTTAATCAATTAAATTTCAATATTGAGGATGAAGTTTTGACTGAATCATTACTTGATGTTGATCAGCAAACACAGTTACATAGTCAACCACAGGATGTGATCATGGAGGACACATCAGTTGTTGATAAAGAGGTATCAAATGCTCCTGAGATCAGAGATTCTCCAGTTCAACCTCAACAGGAGTATACACTGGAAGAGCTATTCCCTGATCTCTTACAGACTGACTTTAAGGGAGAGAAAGAAGCTGTTGAGGGGGAGCAGGTAGAACTTGAGAAGGAGTATGTAGAGGAAATTGCTACAATAGAGACTGAAGAGCAAAGGAATGCTGAGGATCTACCAAGGACTGAGAAGGATTTACCTCCTAGTCCTAAGGACAGGGTAGACATAGCCAGTACTTCTGCCTCAGAGGATGAAGAGGCTGCTAGAGCCAAGAAGAGAAAGTTACAAGTCTTCAAGAGAAGAAGCCAGACATACAAAAAGGCACTACAAACCATTGCTCCACAACCTGCCCCAACTAATGACTATAGTTCCTTGTTGGTGGCTATGCAGATCAAGCTAGATGAGCAAAGAAAGGCTATGAAAACTTATATGGATGTGCATAAAGGAGGCAATGCAGTGGTCTATTTGGCTACTCACCAAGAAAAGATCAAAACTCAGGTTGATGACATGGCTGTAAAATAAGGTTATGTACTGGAAAATCAGATTAGAATGAATTATAATCTGACAGCATCTCATAATGCCATTGTCACTGAAATAAAAACTATCGCTACTGCACAGCCTGCAGAAAGTGCAACTGCCAAAGCAGATTTTGATAAGAAGTTCCAGGAGAGCCTAACTGCTATTAAAACTGCCATAGAAGATTCTCAGAAGGCTATTACTGAACAGCTTCAGAAGTTTAAACCTTTTTATAAGGATGGAGTTAACTATCTGAATGCTCAAATAAGATTTCAAAAGGATGATCTTAAGGATCATATAGTTAGAGAAGTCATAAAGGGGGAGAGGGTGTTAGTCAAAGCAGACTATGATCATGCAAAATGGATTTCAAACTCCATCAGAGCCACCTTTGGATATCCACCTTTATGTGATGATGACAATGTTGCAGAATCTGGGATAAATCCTGCTGTGTTTGGAGGAGAGCAAGCTGAAGTGGCTCAAGTGATTTATCCTCCTGCAGATTTTGACATGATACATCAGGAGGTACAATCTATGTATAGTCCTCCTGAGGGTAATCATAATGTTATTCTTGAGAAAGTTATACAGCCTGTGCCAGAGGCAGTACTAAAAGAGCAAGAAGCATTATTAAAAGAATAAGAAGCCCAATTATCCAAGAAGAGGTTCAGAGAACAGGCTGAATTAAGGCCAGATTTTGAACAATGGAGCCCCACATCCAGAAATATAATTCTGACTGCTTGGAAGGCTGCAAAGGATAATATCTTGGATAGGGGCAAGTGGTATTCTAAACAGGAGTGTAGAAAACATGAGAATAGACAAGAAGCCATAGTGTAATATAGAAGGAAGGCTAAATTGGGAAAGCTACCTCCTAATACACAGGAGCCTAGCAAGTACTTCCCGAAGCCTTATCATTATTTTGAGAGACAAAAGATCAAGGCTGAAGAACAAAAAAAGAAAGATCTTAAGGGAAAGAAGCCTGCTGATGACAATGAAGCTCCAGTTCAAGCAAAGATTCAATCTGGAAAAGGCATTGTAATCAAGGAGCCAGAGCAGCCTTAGGATAGAATTTTCTTAACTTTACAATCTTGTAATCATTTGCATTAAACTTGATGTAAACTTTTGATTAATGAAAATGTTGAAAGTTGTAACAAAACTATGGTTGAAGTTCAAATTATTACATTGCTTTCTCTGTAATGATAATTTTTACTTGTTTTGTTAAAGTATTCACAATGTCATATAATACTGTTTTACATCATACTGTGAATTTGTTATGTATGGTGTATATCATTGACTAAGGGTTATGACTTCTCCAAATAGGGGGAGATTGTTGGGTACATTGAATATATATACCAGATTTGAAGAAGCCTCACCCTGCTCAATGATATACATCAAGGTGTATTTGATGTGCTTTGAGTTTATTTGTGCAGGTTAAGTAACTGCAGGATTGCAGGAAAAATTCTAAGTCCATGTGTCGACACCTAGAGGTGAAGTGTCGACACTTATGGAGGCTTGTGTCGACACCTAGAGAAGTTGTGTCGACACTTGGAGTAATTGTGTCGACACCAGGAAAGGCAGAGTCGACACCAGAAGAAAAGTGTCGACACATACAGGCAGTGTCGACACCCCGTGAAGAATTGTCAACAATATCAGTGTCGACACTTAGAGGCAGTGTCGACACCCAGAGGAACTTTGTCAACATCAAATGTGTCGACTCCAGAAGGCAGTGTCGACACTCAGCAAACTTCTACAAAGTTAAAGTACTTGTGTCGACACAAAGGAGATGTGTCGACACTCAGCAAGTTTCAACACATGAAGGCATGTGTCGACACAAAGGAGATGTGTTGACACTTAGTAAGTATCAACAACAGAAGAATATGTGTCGACACAAAGGAGATGTGTCGACACCCAGCAGAAATCAGCTAAAGTATTAAAGAAGAAGTACTTGTGTCGACACACTCAATCAGTGTCGACACATTCAACAGAACGCTTGTGTCGACACACAGAATCAGTGTCGACACATTCTGAAGAAGCAGTGTCGAGAAGCTGTTACAACAACACAAGGAGTTGTGTCGACACCATCAAGGCTAGTGTCGACACTTAGTTCACTTGTGTCGACACTTGGTCTATTTGTGTCGACACATAATGACTATCTGTCTCGACACTTTCAGACAGTGACAGAGAATTCAAGAAGTGACTGGACGACTTGATAACTGCCATTCCAGCCAGTCTACTTCAACTGTCAGAGCCGTCAGAAAGTTGTTAGAAACCGGATCAGCCGGTCACCTTGAAGGAAGTCTATATAAAGACCTTTCTCCTTCAACAAAAGGGAAGAATTTAAGGAATTCAATGAATTAAAAAACAACACAACAAAGAAGATGACCTTCACCAGAAGATCTAAGAAGTTGGAGAGAGAGAGCTCCTTCTAAGAAGACAGCTGTTGAACCAGGCTGCTAAGTAAGATTCAGGTTGAGATCTAAATCTCAAGACAGCAGTTGATTGAAGATCATGTGCTCAGGAGAATCAACCCTACTGTGTTCTAATTCAAGAAGCTTTGAAGAAAGCCAAGGGAGGTTGATCTCTGCCAAGTTCTTTCAAGAACTCATCAAGAAGCCAGTCAACTCATCTCTCTCTTTCAGAGTTGTGGTTATTATCTTTGTATTATCAAATTTCTTGTAGGATCCTAAAGGATCTGAGTTGTAAGCCTAATTTATAAAGGCTGAGTGGTAGGGCTTTTGTGCCTGAGTGTAGGAGATTCAATTCTCTGAGTATAGGCCTTGTTGAAGGCTGAGGTAGCGCTGTTTAGCCTGAGTGTAGGCCTTGTTGAAGGCTGAGGTAGGGTTGTTTAGCCTAAGTGTAGGCCTTGTTGAAGGCTGAGTGTAGGTCTTGTTAAAGACTGAGTGGTAGGGCTTTGAGCCTGAGTTGTAGGAGTGGGGTCACTCTGAGTTGTAGGTACCTGTTTGGGGTTCTGAGCTGTAAGATCTGAGGATCTGAGGAGAAGTGGAGAAGTTAGGCCGAATCTATTACACTACTAGATAGGCGAAGGGGGAAAGTGGATGTACCCAGAACTTGGGGAACCACTATAAAAATCTGTGTGCACTCTGTGGATGCTAATTTTTGTGATTGCTGTGATAAGATAACTGTAGAATTGCATTAGCTGTACAGCTTTTCTGCCTTAAAATTTAAAAGAAAAAGAACACCTATTCACCCCCCATCTATGTGATTAGGCACTATTTCTTTCAGAAATGCCCCAGCTCGACAGCCCGCGCAAGCGAGCATGCGTTTTGCTGGGCGAGATCCTCAGCGCTGAGCTCTAGCAGCGACTCAACATTAGCTCGCCTATACAAAGTATGGAGGACAGCGAAGGCCTCCCCCTTGTCCACCCAGTCCGCAGACCAAGAGGGGAGGTTGTTGCTAAGCGTCACCAAGTGGTCATCTTCCGACCAAGTCACCAGCGGATGGTTGTAAGCATCCACTGCCCCTCGCCCCAAGTTGAAGTTGCGGTGGAAGTGGGGAGGTCTAGCATCCAGCGACAACTCTTGGTCGCCATGTTGCGGCGACAACACCTTCTCCCTCTTAGTCGCAGGGCCCGGCGACCTGGCCTTCGCCTTCCCTTTGGCGAGCTTCTTCTTCTCACCGACATCGGGCGGAGGGTTGGACTCTGGGAGGGAGTAGGCGACCTCCTTCGCCGAGGGAAGCAACTTCTCTGGAAGCTTGCACGCCACTGCAAATGTCGAGCAAACATATCAGTACCAAGCTACAACAAATGGATGCAAGCATGAAAATAAACGAATTCTCGCTCAAATCTTACCCTCATTGGGGTGGATCTCCTGGAGCGTGTTGATGTTAAGTCGATAGAAGATAACATCGAATCGGCGACCTCGGAACGATTCGAACAGCTGCTTTCGTACACCTTCCAAGATCGACAGGGGAAGGCGACATCGGTGGGTTGGCGCGGCCTTCCCATAATGCCCGCGAAGTCTCCATGGATGACGAACAGCTGCTCGCTCCATCGGTGGACTTTGTTCGCCATCCCCATAAAGGTGCATACATGGCTGCTGAAGTATACGACTCCCTTGGCAGTCGCGGCGAAGGCGAATATCTTGCGAAAGAAGGAGAGGTCGAAGACGACCCTCTCCGCCCGCAAGTCATTATGATCGCTAGATTATTGGGGTTGATCTGCGCGGGAACGATTCCAAAATATCGCAGAATCTCGCAATATTCGGCAATAATGGAAGTCGCAGGCCGACGTAGAAGTGACGGAGCGGCAGAATCATCACACCCTCGATGTGGGTGTTAAGTCGCTCGCTGCGAGTAGGGAGTCTTGCCGACTATTCATCTGGTAGAAGCCTCTCCATGAATGACGCCAAGTCTCGCTCTGTTATTATGTATTTTTTGAAAGCCGTGTCGGCGAAGTTAGCGGCGTGGGCTTGTCGGCAAGCACTGGCATCATCTCACACCATTTTGCGAGCTGGCGAGTTGACGAGAAAAGAAGGAGAGAACAGAAGGCGAGAAAAGTAGAGATAGAAACATACGAGCAGAAAAAGATACTCGCGAGCTTGGGATCGAAAAGCGCAGCAACGTACTTATGTCCTACCTACCCCCTCTATTTATAGGCGAAGGAAACAGGGGGGTATATATCCGTCCTGGCGAGTATCAGCCTAAGTCACAGTTTAGGCGAGCAAGCGTATCCCAGCATTAGACCTACGTCACGCGGTGCATAAAAGAACATCACGACGTTATCAAAACCTGTACAATAAACTCAGCACATCGCAGAACAACAACAAGCAAGACAGCAAAAGAGAAAAAAGAAGCGTAAGATGCAAACTCGCTTATTACAAATACAAATTATTGTTTATTACATATAGTCGCACATGGCGAGTTCAAATAAAGAAAAATAAAAATCTAAGTCCTAGGTGGTCGCTCCGGTGGATGAGGATGTCATCCAGCCCAGCCCATTTCCCGAGCTCATCGGTAGTGTTCTGTCGCCAATGCCATCGCATCGTCCCGAAGTCGCTGCTGCTCCTCCATCCTCATTAATCGCCCAACAGAGCCCATACTCGCCCGGATGCCGTCCAGCTTGTCAAGGACGAGTTGGAGGCGATGGTTGTTTATCGCCAGCTAGCGATCATTCTCCTTCACCATGTGGAAGCGGGCTTCGTAGCGCTCCAGGGTGATCCGGAGCTCTTCGATCTTAGCCACCCACACTTCCAGTGATGTGATCTGACGATGCGGCTCGCAGATCGCCAGCTGGTCAAACTTGATCTCCAGCTCTAGGTAGGCGCGAGCAGCGGCATGACGATACTCGCTACCCAACAACCCGATGGAGTCGATGAAGGCCGCCCCGGGAGTCCCCGGGCGATCTGTAAAAACAAAGAAGTCTCAAGATTAGAAATAGACCTCTTAAGTTGCCAAATGAAGCACTAGTGACGGCGTTTACAACGATGAGGAGCCCTTAATCGGCGAGGAGAAGGGCTGCGGCCTAGAACATCTCGCCGGCCAGAATACGGGCCACTAGCATGCTCGGCCACTATATCCTGCCCACGACCTCCATGGTCAGGATTCCTGACTCTCGGCGGAAAGTACCTCGGGCGCGGCTTGTCCGGATTCCGGGCCAAAGATTTCGACGGAGGCGGCGGAGGCTATGATGAACTCGCCTGCTGATGTGAGGTCTTCAGCGGAGGAGGCGGCGGAGGTCGTCCCATGATAGTTTGTTGCAGAGCGACCAGAGGCGCCGACGGCGACAAATAAACATTTACAGCTCGGATAGAAGTAGCATTCGAAGGTGGCGGCGGCGGTAAGGAGCTCACTGCTGGTGGTGGGGAATCTCGTGCTGGAGCGGGCAGGATCTTACTTGCCAGAAGGTCCTAGCTCTCCGAAATGACCTTTGGCGGAGGCTCCTTCGATGATGGTTCCTTGCTCATCGTAGGAACTGAGGCTTCAGATACCTTCTTCGCGCCAAGGTTAATCTGAACTGTATGCGCGGTCCTGAGGGGTTTCCAGGCTGCGAGGGCGAGCAGCGGCACGGAGTTCAGAGGGGCGACATTCAGAGCCACGTCGGCGACATCTGGTGGAGAGTCTACGAGCAAAGAAACAATGTCAGCGAGAAGTATAACGACGACTAATGGATATAGAAGAAGAATGACTCGACAACATGGCGACCTGGCAGGGCGACGACTTCAACCTACTGCGGTGCTGGAGTGTTATCTATTTACGGGATATCTAGCAAGCCGAGGAGGCTCGAGTCAGCGGGAACTAGATTGGGGATGTCGTCAAGCCCAAGGTCGCTGAGTAGCTTCAGAGTGCTAGCATAATGCGTGGGATTATTTGTCGTGACTTGCGTGGATGGTGGAGGCAGGTCGACCGTGTCAGAGGCAGGTTTCTTCTTGGACTTCTTGGTTTTCTTCTATTTTAAAGCGGGTAAGTCGGCGGCGACATCTTCTTTGTGCGGCCTTTTGGGCTTAGCAGTGCCGAGAAAGCCTGTTAGAGTGGCGAGGCTTTCTCGAAGAAGTTTATTGGCATTCGACATCTTGCGTGAGCTCCGGAGATCCGCCTGAAAAACCAGGCCCCCTCCTATTTATAGAGATCGGCAGGCAGGCGTCAAGTGCGAGAAACCCTGATACTCAACATTGCAGCTCGTCGAATAAATGTTGGATGATTCTTTTTGAGTTCCTATGTCGCTCGAAAAGAGCGGGGATTATGTACAACCAGTATTCGTCGAGATGGGTCCTACCACAGCCAGGTCAGCAGAAGTTAAGGTCAACAAGTCAAGACAGAAGTCAACATCAGCGCGCAAGACCATAGAATGCCTGGGTGAGTATGGCGAGCTCCCCACGCATACTCGCTAGGTGGGTGACTAGGCAAGATACTCGCGTAGCCCGTGCGAGTTCCTTCGGAAGTCTCATAGTCTCCAGTGGGTGGGGTATAAATATGACCCCCACCCCCCCTCCTTCGATTTGCATATAAATAAAACCCCATGGGTACGAGGTGAGGCACTAGAAATCCTCTGCAGGATGCTCACGAGCTCTCCTTTCAAGATACTAGCCGAGCCTTTGGATTCATTTTCCTTAGAGGTCAGGTCGCGACCTTGCGACTTCGTCATCAGCTAGTCTCCCTCGTACCTAGTTCGACCATTTCTAGTTGAGAAGGGGTAGCTCCTTTCGAGCATTCGGGTACGTGGTGGGACCTTCCTACCGCAACATCTGGGGTCCTGTTTGACTTAGTTCTTCATCCTAGTCATCCCAGCCATCTAATCTTAGCCCTGAGCCGGTAACATTAGGAGGCATTGGTCAGAATTCTGATGTTGGGAATTTTCCTGGCCTCAACATTGGGTATGTTGAACTTGGCATAGCTTCAGCACTCCCTTATGTATTTTTTGGTGCAAGTGTTGTTCCTCCTGCTGGATAGACAGAATCCCCAGTTGTATCAGTTCACTAATGCTTCTACTGAGGGGGAGTAAGCTACTCTGGATAGAAGAAAGAAGTTCAGCCAATGGGAAGGCCAGCCCCCATCTGCCTATTCTATAGAAGTCAAAAAGGAGAGAAGAGAAGAGAAGAGAGAAGGTCCTAACAAGGGGGAGACATAGCAAGGGGGAGCTAGTGAGAAGACATGTGGCACTCATGGAAGGACAAGCACCCTGCAGCAAAATAGGGGGATTAAGTAAATGAGGTACACTTACTCAAAATTTCCATATTTATTTTTTGATGTATAGGTTGTGTGTGCCATTGACCAAGGACAGAAATGACGTTTTGACTTCTTCAAATAGGGGGAGATTGTTGGGTCCATTATTCCTAATGTTCCTGATTTGTGAGAAGTCAAATAGGTCAATATCACACACATCAACTTTATTCAACGTACATTTGAGTACTTGAGTGCAGGTTAGTCCATTTCATATTGATTGGACATATGGACACAAGAAGTGGTTGTTGGATAACACAAAAATAGTCTAAGTTAACGGGCGTTGAGTGGAGAAAGCTCACTTGACGCCAGAGGTATGGTTTATCTAGTAGAAATTGACCTAAGTCCACAGACGTTGAGTGAGGACAGCTCACTCAACATCATATAACATATAGCGTTGAGAGCATCTCATCCTAACTGAAAGATAACCAAAAATCTGGCAAAGTACTAAAGAGTTGAGTGTAGTCTACTCACTCAACGTCATATAACTTATAGCATTGAGAGCATCTCAGCCTAACTGAAAGATAGCCAAAATTCTGGCTAAGTACAAAAGCGTTGAGTGTGGTTTACTCACTCAATGCCATATAACTCAAAGCGTTGAGTGTTGCCGTGTCAGTGAACTCCACAGAAATGTTAAGCAAAAATTTTACTAAGTCCACAGGCATTGAGTGTAGCTTACTCACTCAAAGCCAGATAATAGAAAAATTTTTGTTAAGTAGTTTGCCATTGAGTGGAGTTTACTCTCTCAATGCTAAGGCAAAAGACGTTGAGTGTAGCTTACTCTCTCAACGTCAGTTAACAGAAATTCTGTTAAGTTGTTTGGCATTGAGTGGGGCTTACTCTCTCAACGTCAAGGCACATAAATTTTTGCTAAGGCAAAATGCGTTGAGTGAGGCATGCTCACTCAACGCTCTCAGCGCCTAAGATGCTGCAGAGGCAGAAAATTAGCTAAGGCAAAAAGCATTGAGTGATGAAGACACAATCAATGCTCTCAATGCCTTGATACAGAGATTTGGCTAAGTCCTAATGAGTGGATAACTTGGCTTTCATCGAGCTCAGCTTCGTCGAACTGAGCTCAACAATCGTCGAACTGAGCATGAGGATCGTCGAATTGAGTTTAGCCTTTCGTCGAACTAAGCCTAAAGTTCGTCGAACTGATTTTATGCTTTCGACAAGCTGAGCTTGTCGTTCATCGAACGGAGCTCAGCGATCGTCGAGCTCAATAACTAAATAGATAGAATATTGTCTAAGTGTTGTGGCATTGAGTGATACCTACTCAATCAACACCTTTGGTTCTAATGATTGAATTTTGGCCAAGTCCACAGATGCTGAGTCATGCTGATGTCAGCAAAGTCAAAAGTCAACCAAAATTCAAATGTTGCGGAAATTCTGCCAGAGACATTAGGTGGGCCATCTGTTGCTATCTTCTGCAATTACTAAGGAATATATCATCATTATGTGATGGGGACCACTCACAGTAAAGAGTAGTTGCATCGGGAATGAATGGAAAGCATGGGTTGATTGGCTAAATCTCGACCATCAATTCTGGTGGTGCGACCCACTGCTCAATCAGCCAGAGATATAAAGAATCAGATCATAAAATCAAAAGGGAACTGGCCTAGGTTTTCTGAAAACAAAAAGTGCGGCTGGACGTCATCTTCTTTCTCGTCATTTTTGTCAAGCTTGAAGCAGTTGTTCTGCACAGAGAACCTTGTCGGGAAAAATATAGTTGAAGAAATCCCCATCTGCAACATCAAGATTTGAGGCTAGCAGATCTACAAGTTCTGCAAGAAAAAGGGAAGCTGCTTGAAGAAGAATCTTACTACCTATACATTGTCTTCAACAACAGGATCTTGGATCTGAAATCTGCTCAGTCTAAGGAGATGGAGACACTGAGGTTGCTCTGGTGTCTAATCATCTTATTCTTTATTTCTATATTTTATGTAAAGATTCTTTGTAAATCTGGGGTTTGTAAGCCTGTACTATAAAGGATGGGTCTTAGTGACCAGTGATGGGCTTTGTGTTGGGTGATAGGTCTTTGTGACCTGGGTTGGCTTTGTGCCTCAGTTGTTGGTCTGTGTGACCTGTGTATGGTCCTACAGGATTGTTAGTGTAAGCTATTTAGTAGCCGAGTTCTGGAGGGCGAGCCGAATCTAATACACTGTTAGATATGCACAGAGGGACAGTGGATGTATCCAAGATTGGGGAACCACTATAAATTGATGTGTCGTTTGTGAATGATCTTGAAAGCTGAAAAATAATCTAATCACCAGACACATAAATCAGATTACAGTTAGAAAATTTTAAAAGAGACAAAAACCTATTCACCCCCCCTCTAGGTGTTTAGCTAGCCTTGAAAATAAGACTTTCAAACTTCTTCAGCATCGCCCTTTTTTCTGCGGAATTGGCAGAGCAACACTGGCATTTCAGGAGCTTCTGGTTGTTTGCTATTTTCTTTGCCTGCCGGATTACTATGATATGATCCGTCAAACAATTCTTGGAGAGGCGGATACTCTAACTCCGAATGCTGTTGCTTCTTGGATATCTGATGTTACTACTTTATTTCAACGTCCTTTGCTCTCCTCTCCGTCTCCTGATCTTGTGGCTCATCCAGCTCGTCATGACATCTCTACTGGCCGTGGTGGTCATACTGGTGGCCCGACTTGTATTTAGTCTCACATCGATTATTGTATTCTTTCATCTCCCCCAATTTCTATAAATAAGGGGGCATACCTATGTAATGATTATCTTTTCGAAGTAATAAAGTTTGGGGTTTATGTAGCTCTTTGTCCATTTTTCACATGGTATTAGAGCGAACCGATCCTTTGCTCCAATTCGCGTGACTTCTAGTCTATCCGTGCGGCTTCTCTTATGTTAGTGCGGCTTCCGCTCTATCCGCACAGTTTTCCTCCCTACCCTCCCTTACTTCTTCTCTTTTCTCGCTGCGGTTTCTCTAACTGTCGCGGGTTCCGCATCCTGGTCGCGGCTTCTTTTCTTATCCCTGGTGTGTTATCACCTTGACCGTGCGGTCTTTTCTCTTCTCGCTGCTTGTCTATCCGTGCAACTTCTCTTCTCTATTGCGTACTCCGTATTTTGGTCGCAACATCTTTCCTGCCACTGGTGTAACACCCCCATCCGTCACATGACATATAACAGAAGGTCCAACTGGAACCCAACGCCATATACCACAGACAGTCGGAAGGGTTACATAAGAATATTCAAACTATCCAATTAAGACTACTTGT
This sequence comes from Platanthera guangdongensis, assembly GCA_039583875.1. Classification (NCBI taxonomy): domain Eukaryota; kingdom Viridiplantae; phylum Streptophyta; class Magnoliopsida; order Asparagales; family Orchidaceae; genus Platanthera; species Platanthera guangdongensis. The sequence goes on along the minus strand of CM077151.1, from coordinate 251,905,844 downwards.
CCTACACAGAGAATTCTAGCGAAAGCTTTTAAAGGTAGAAAGAACCCAAACTTGTATCCAATAAACATGAATGTCCACAACCAAAACCACTGGAATGAAATAATAATACACTGAAAGAAACTTGGCCTTACGGACTTACAAAGGTTCACTTAATTAAATAGTGTTTTTCATACATCGGCTCGCAGGCCGGCCACACATGACAAAAATAAAGTACAACTATTCGCTTTGGCCTTCTAGGGCCAGCACAGCAACATGGGCTCCAGCCCGCTATTTGGTACTTGGCTCCACAGCACCTGCAAGCACATACCACCGCACGGTGGCAAACAAAGCAACGGTCAGCAAAAAGCCGACCAAATTATAACGACCCCGCCCCTTTTCTCGGGACGGCGGTGCTCTATCCCTGCATATCGTTAGCCCAGCAAAACAGTTTTATAAAATATACTTTGCAAAGGTGTAGGCTCGCACGGCCAAACACCCCGTGCACTCAGGGCACATTAACGATGAATCCTGACCAATCAACGTCTTCACCATCACCCCCGGGATGGCAACAACATGAGCATTTTAGCCTTTCTGACCACTGTCTAAGGCTCCCGACTATGCCAATGGCCAGTCCCCGTTCTCGGGTCTCTCTCACCGAACCACATATCCTAGGTCCGATTCCACTCTCCTGTTGCTCATACCGCCTAGTCAATTTAAGTCCTACGCGCGGTCCAAGCTTCTCTCGGATCCTAATATTTACAAACAATCACATAACTCAGTTATGTTCAAGGCCGGTTCCCTGACCGCCAAGTTAGCAGAACAATGATTCCGCTCAGTTTTCCGGGTGCGCCTTGGAGCTAGCCTCCAAAGATCCCTGCTGCAATCTACCGCGTAGAAACTCAAAAACACAAAGTACGGAGTCTTCTCCGACAAAACATAACAAATGCAACATCACCGATCCAGACCAACATGTCCGGGTAGGCTTCACACACAATGCCTATGTCTGTACTTATGATTCCGGACTCTATATGCAACAGAAGGGGGACTATTCACGTCAACCCTATAAGACCCCTTTTTTCTTTTTAAAACACCGGGGTCTTAGGCCCAGAACCGCCGCTTTGCGGTGACACTTTCTCACCCTAGAAGGTCATCACTACAAAACACCGATCCTGCCGGCCAAACCGATCGCAACTGTAGCAAAATAGTAAAGCAAGTCCACATAAATCACATATATATGTAAATAAACTCCACAAAGGGAGTGTCCACAGATACATAGAAATATAAGGTCTTGGGCTCATGCCCAGTACATCATGTCCTCACTATACATCTCTCAACACGGAAGCAAATACTATAACTAATAATGATCAGGACTCACAGTCCCTGCCGTCTGAACTCCGGAACTAGACTGCCCGATCTCCAAGCATGCCGACCTCTGGGGCTGCTCCTCCATGCTGGGCTCCACGATCCCCTAAAAGATGTGGTTCGAAAACCGTTAGTCTAAAAGACTAAGTCCTATCATCCCCCACCCCTTCCCCTATGGCTCCTAGGCACCGAGCGGAGAGGAAGAAAGGGGAGGACTTGAAGGTGGAGAATATCAAATTATCAGGTGGCGGCGGAACTAATCTAGCAGTTCTATATTATATACGACAGTAATAAAGGTATAAAAATCTGAACAAGGAAAGTAACCTTCACTTATGTGGGAACACATAAGCCAAGGGGTCTTCTGTAAGGCTTCCATCGTATAAAAAGTCCCATACCAATTTATACGTTGGGGTGTCGGTTATCAAACAGCAGTAAATATATATCAAAATTGACATTAATTTATAAACTTGCCCACACAAGCTTATAGACCAAGGGGTCGTTTTGCAAGTCCTATTGTATAAGCGTCCCATTCCACTTATACCTTAGGTGTTAGGGGTTGAATAAATCGATTATGCAATGACATGCAAGTGGGTATGATGGAACATGCAAATGCAACACACACACCCGACTCTGTGCACACAGACCTTTAGTTCCCCCTTTCCGGAGCCGTAACCTCCCAGGATACCTCCGTAGTGGCAGACGGAAGCGGTGGGTTGGGCCTCGCCCACCTCTAAAGCAGTAAAGCACTACCAGTCAGACCTATCGTACGCCTCAATGCTTGGTGCACGAAGCTGACTCCCGCGTACTCTTGCCGGCTGGTGCACCGGACTTCTGTTGGCGAAGTGCTAACCACACTTGCTGAGTCAGCGTATTGGCATCGGTGCATCGACCCTCCAATACCGATGACCCACCATCTTAATTTTCTTTCCTTTTATGCACATGGAAATTTAACGTATCAGTACCGAGCCAAAGCTCCCCAGACCATCCCGTCCGTCACAAATATCAACCGAGCCAAATCTCGCCGGACCATCCCGTCCGTCACCAACATCAACCGAGCCAAAGCTCGCCGGACCATCCCGTCTGTCACCAACATCAACCGAGCCAAAGCTCGTCGGGCCATCCTACCCTTTTCCACAAATATCAACCGAGTCAAACCAACTCCCGAGACACCGGGATGTGTGAAAGTGAACCCCTAATTTTTCTAGTTGCTCTTTAAAATTTATCACTCCTACCGTTTACGTTAGCCCAGGACTGCCCAAGGTATACCCCGTGAAGGGCTCTCGAAGGCACTAGGAACTATGATGGAATTATGCCCAAAGCTCCCTTTCGCAAGGCACTTACTATTATTGGTTGCTACCCGATTTCCCGACCCAAAATTAATTTTACTGAACCTAGCTCTAGTACATTAAACACTTCCTCCCTACGGGAAAGACGATCTTTTGTCGATCCTGGGCACCGCCTAACTCTAGCCAATCCATCCCTCTACTCATCCTACTACCAGTAATGAACTTATTTTTATCTATCCAAACCAGCAGACCAAGGCATGCATCAAATTATACTCCAACATAATTTCTGATTTTTACTATATGCAGACCACTTAAGCTATATGACCCGTAAAAAGGGAGGTACAACAAATAATCATCCAATACTCCTATAATAATTATTGGAGGGCCATTATGAGCTTTGTGGACTAAATCCAGAATTTCACAATTTTCCTATTTATTTGATAGTTTATTTAATTAATTTAGTAGCCAAAAATCCCAAGTTTGAACATGAAGTACCAATTTCAGATAAGGTAATATTCCACCAAAGTTGTTTTAAATAAAATATGAATATATAACTAAAAATCCAAAGTCTCAGAATTTTCCAGTAAGGTTTGACCCCTTAATTTTAATTTCAAATATATCCTATAATAAATCATTTTAAGAGAATTTACAGCATTAATAATTCCAAAAATTCAGATAAAATTCATGGATGATTTTAAGGGCATATAAGTACTCTAGATCAAGTTTCACAATTTATCATTAAATAATAAAGTCTATATTTGATTTTTCTCATAATATTCCAAGATAAGGGGTTAATGAACAAAATATAACAATTATCAATCTTAAAATTCCAAATAAATTTCCATAGTGAAGGTTCATTTTAATCCAACGGGATTCTAGATCAAGTGTTATCTTTTAGTTTGTTTTCTAGCTTTAGTTTTAATTTACCTTGAATTTATATTCCGATAAAATAATATTAATTTGCGTGAGTAGGAGTACTCAACAGGCCCCGAGTCTAATACGACATTTCCCATACTATATTTCGATAGGTACGCTTGCCTATTTAAGATTATAGTTTGGATACATTTTAAAACTATAAAATTCCTCATCATCATCCATAATAAAAGTGGGAGTAGAAATGTCTCTAGGAGGGGATGCAACAATGAGGCGAGCAGCTTTTGGTGGAGATGAAATAACAGGGACCTCTGTAGTGGCAAAACTAGCCTTTAGTTGCATGGAAACCTTGGGGCTTATTGGGGAGGTATATGGGACTATAGCCATGGATGGATTTATGTTGTCTGCTGGCAGAAAGTTCAAATGAACTGTATCAAAAATGCTTAATAAATTCAAAAGATCAAATGTGGGATTTATAATATAATCACCAATAGTATCTATTTTCTCCGAGACTGTCTCATCCACTTCCATATAAGATTCAATAAAATTAATTAAATTAAACAGATCATCATCATCAGCTTCTGCATCTGCATCTGCTGCTGTTTCTGCTGCTACTGTTGCTTCTGCTGCTGCTGCTGCTGCTTTTTCTGCTGCTACTGCTGCTACTGCTGCTTCTGCTGCTTGTGTTGCTTCTGCTGCTACTTCTTCACTGAGTATCTCCCCCTGCCTGATTTTAGTGGGAACTGGAGCCAGGCCCATAACTAAATATGGAGGAGTAGAGAGAGCAGAGATTTTATCAGCAAGAGAGGATATGGAGGTAGCAAGAGGTTAAATAGCCTCTGCTATAAAGGTTTTGAGAAGGGGAGTGAGAAGTGCTATAATAGGTGGAATGATGAAGGGGTCCTGTGGCAGAAATTTAGAAGGTGTCTCAGTAGAGACAGAAGGGGGATGGTAGTGGATGGTGGAGGAGGATATAGAGAATCTTGCATTGGTTCATCTTGAGGAGAAGGAGTATGAAGGGGGGATATAAGCAGATTGAATGATGGTAGGGAGGACAGATTGGAGAGGGGAATGTCAGCCAAATGAGGTGGAAGAGGGGATGAATGTGGTGATGGAATTGGTGTACCATGTAGTGATGGAGTTATTGTACTATGTTGGGATGAAGGTGAGGTATGAAGGTGAATATGAGTTGGGGATATATGTATTGGGGATGATGGAGATGTGGGAGTTTGGACTATGGTGTGAACTAGGGAGTGGAGTTGGTGTACCATCTGAAGATGAGTTTAGATGGCTGGAGGTGATGGAGGAGAAGATGGAGCTACTTCAGCAGGGTGGGGAGTGGCCAAACCAGCCCTTGTACTCTCAGAAGGCCTGGTGGAGGAGGAAGAAGCCTTGGATGGCTTGGTGATGCTCCTCTCACACCTGCCAAAGAGGGCACAGGAGTGCCTCTTGGAGGCATTTATGAATATGGTCGGGGTGACCAGGGATTCAGTATCCTTTTCCTTAAGGAAGATTCCTAGAATCCTTCCAAAGCAAACCTCCTTTTTGGTGTTCTTTTTCTTAATGAGTTCAAACATAATTTGAGCCCAGTTCACTGGCTTCTTATTCACCACTGCACACATCACCAGGAATTGATATCTGGTGTTGTTATCATGGGCTGTATGCTTGCCCAGTAGTACTTTCCCCACAACATCTGCTAGAAATTTATACTCAGCAGATAGATGTTTCTTCAGCAATTTATTGGGGGTTTCTCCAAAATAACCTATGTTATTCAGCATTTCATTAAATTCCTCACTATCAATTTCTACGTCCTCTTCACCATTTACTAATCCAAAAATCTCTGTTAAAACTGCGGGGGTAAGAGAGATTGCATTACCCGATATAGTTCCTGTCATGGTGTCTTTATCTATTATGGAGGAGTGTAGACCCATTCCCTGATTTCTGCGATGGCGAGCTTGATCCTGGTGGTCATTAAATTTTTCAACTGTTGTTCTTCAAGCAGTTTTAGAACTTCTAGGAAGATGGGGTCCGAGTGTTGAAAGGATTCGAAGTCTATATCAAATCTAGTATCAAATTTCATTGCTTCCAGGCTGCCTGCTGGAATCGCCATTAGTTCACCTGCAACAGAGAAACAGAGATCAAGTGCTATGGAACTGAAAGCGAGAGACGGAGGTCGAAGAAAAACCTAGATATAAGATTTTCCAGAATATGAATTGACAAACTCCGTTCCACGAAAAATAAAAGAATTCTTCGATCTGAGGTCAACAAAATATTCTGTAAAAAAAAACATTCGTCGATCTCAGTCTGAAGATTTTAAAATATTTCGTCGAGCTCTGTTCGATGAAAAATTTCCGAAGCAGATTCGTCGATCTCCGTTCGACGAAAACAACTTCTCTCACAGAGAGTTCGTCGATCTCCGTTCGACGAATATCTCCAGAACTTTTCTTCTGTTCGTCGATCTCCGTTCGACGAACTTTGAAAAATTCGTCGACTACAGACAGAAATTAAACTAAAGCTTCTCCATTGATCATTCCAAGCTGATTTATAAAGAATAAGCGATTTCTTTCATCCAGGAGTTTGGTGAAAATATCTGCTCTTTGTAAATCAGTGTAGATATAGACAAGTTTAATTTTATTTTTGTCTACACACTCTCTAATGAAATGATGCCTAATGTCTATATGCTTAGTCCTACTGTGATGGACTGGATTATGTGCTATTGATATATCACTTGTGTTATCACATAAGAGAGTTGAATTATTTAAGTTGAACCCATAATTCAGGAGTTTGTTTTGAATCCACAGCATATGGGAACAGCAACTGCCTGCTGCAATATATTCTGCTTCAGTAGTTGATGTAGACACAAATGACTGTTTCTTACGGAACCAAGACACTAATCTCATACCAAGGAACTGGCAAATCCCTGAGGTACTTTTTCTGTCTACTCTGCATCCAGTAAAGTCAGCATCTGAGTATCCAGTTAACTCAAATTCTGACTTAGTAGGATACTAGAGTCCTAGACTAGGACAACTCTTTATATATCTCAAAATTCTTTTTAGGAAAACTAGGTGAGATTCTTTAGGGTTCACTTGGAACCTAGCAAAATGACAAGTAGCAAACATTATGTGAGGTCTGCTAGTTGTAAGGTATATTAGGGACCCAACAATGCCCCTATATAATTTCTGATCAACAGGTTTCCCATGTTCATTAGATTCTATTATAGCATTAGTGGCCATGGGTGTTTTCTTTGCTGAGGCATCAGCCATCCCAAACTTTTTGATAAGCTCTTTAGCATACTTAGCCTGGGATAGGAAGATACCATCAGGTAGGTGCTTCACTTGGAGACCAAGGAAGTAGGAGAGTTCACCCATGCTACTTATTTCAAACTTTGAATGCATGATGTCAGAATAGCTCTTTGGAATCTGCAGACCCAAATATAATGTCATCTACATAAATTTGTACTAACAATGTTTGATCCTTATGGTGCCTAGTGAATAATGTTTTATCTGTAATACCTCTAGTGAATTTATGCTCTATCAGAAAGCTAGCTAGGGTCTCATACCAAGCTCTTGGAGCTTGCTTTAAACCACAAAGAGCTTTATGCAATCTAAAGACATATGAAGGATGGGTTGAAGAGATAAAATCTGGAGGTTGTTCAACATAAACCTCTTCTTTAAGTACTCCATTTAGAAAGGCACTCTTCACATCCATGTGATAGACCTTAAACTTCTTGTAGGCAGCATAAGCAAGGAAAATTCTTATTGCTTCTAACCTTGCAACTGGTTCAAAGTTTTGGTCATAGTCAATTCCTTCTTCTTGCCTATAACCTTGAGCAACAAGCCTAGCCTTGTTTCTCACAATTACACCATGGGTATATAGTTTGTTTCTATATACCCATTTAGTTCCAATGACTGGGTAGTCTTTGGGTCTTGGAACTAAATCCCAAACTCTACATCTCTCAAATTAGTTGAGTTCCTCTTGCATTGCCATGATCCAGTGGGGATCTTGCTCAGCATCTTTTATGGATTGAGGCTCAACTTGAGAGAGAAAACAGGCATGCATCATATCTTGGTTGAGTTGATGTCTTGTCTGTACACCTATTGTTATGTCTCCAATCACTTGAGATCTAGGGTGATCCCTTAGTGTGATAAGATCAGTGGGTGGAGTTGGTTCAGCAACAGCATGTGGAGTTAATTTCTCTTGTGGAATTATGTCTGCTTTTGAAGGAATTTCAACTTCTTCCAAGGGTTCTTCTTCACTGTCTTCTTTAGCTTGTGGAGTAGGAGGTGATATAACCTCTTGTGGAAGGTTCAACTCACCCATTTTCTCACACAAATGGGGTACCTGTAAGGAGCTATTGGTAGAAATTTCTTTCTCCTTATAAGACATGTTAGCCTCATCAAAAGTTACATGAATTGATTCCTCAATTTTTAAAGAATATTTATTGAATACCCTATAAGCTTTGCTTACTTGGGAATATCCTAGAAAAATTCTCTCTTCAGCCTTAGCTTCACACTTTCTAATATATTTCTTGTTACTATTATGTATATAACATATACAACCAAATACTTTAAAATAGGTGATTTTAGGTTTCTTTCCTTTGAGCAATTCATAGGGAGTCTTATTCTTAAGTTTATGTATTAAACTTCTGTTCAGTATATAGTTTATTATTCTTACAGCCTCTGCCCAAAAGGATAGGGGCATGTAAGCATCTGCAAGTAATGTGCCTGCAACTTCAATTAAGGTTTTATTCTTCCTTTCAGCTACCCCATTTTGTTGAGGAGTTATAGGAGCTGAGAAGCAATGTCTGATACCTTCCTTCTCACAGAACTCATGCATAAAATAGACTCAAACTCTATACCATGATCACTTCTAATCAATGCAACATGAGTAGAGAACTCAATCTGTATGGTCTTGAGAAAATCAATAAGAACTTTGAATGTATTTGACTTAGATCTCAGAAAGAACACCCAGGTGAATCTTGAGAAGTCATCTATAATAACTAAGGTATAAGATTTCCCTCCTAGGCTTTGTACAGTAATAGGTCCAAATAGGTCCATGTGTAGCAAGTACAAAATCCTAGGTGAATCACTCTTATTAATTGATTTAAAACTAGATTTAGTTTGCTTGCCTAGTTGACAAGCCCTGCAGAGGCCTTCCTTCTTGTAGGGACCAGAAGGCAAACCCCTCGCAAGGTTGTCTTTAGATAGCTTAGCAATATTTTTCATATTAACATGTCCTAGCCTTTTATGCCAAAGATCATTTTGATTGCAAACAATATTAAGCAGACAAATATCTGAAGGTGCAGAATGAAAATCTACTATGTATATGTTACCTTGTCTATTTCCAATTAAAACAATTTGCTTTTCTTTATTAGAAATAGTACAAGATGTTGAGTTAAAGTGTACCTGATAACCTTCATCACATAATTGGCTTATAGAGATGAGGTTATGCTTGAGACCACTTACATATGTCACTTTATTGAAAGTGACCACTCCAATTCTTACTTCTCTAAAACCTTCTGACTGACCCTAATTAGAATCACCAAAGATAACTTTTGGTCCCAGCTTGGACTTAGAGTTGTTTAAGTTGTCCTTGCTGCCAGTCACATGCTTGGAGCATCCACTGTCCAGATTCCATTTTTGATTAACAGCTGGACAGCCCTTTACCTGTAAAGTAAATAATTAGTTATTCTTGACCCAGGTTACCTTGGGTCCTTTGTTTTGCTAATAAGAAAAGCTAGATATCACAAAAAATTCAGGTTGTGATTTATAGCCTAAGGGGTGATATCTTCTAGGTGGAATTATCCAATGAGCAAGTGGATTAAAAGGTTTCCTAGTTTGATTAGAGTTACTGTTATAGTTATGATTTTTACTAAGTCTGACCGGGGTCGACGAAAAGTTGTGAGTTCGTCGATATAGCCCCAGTAGTTGCGAGGGACATGCATTTACGTTAGCAGAGTACGAGCAATATTAAGGAGGTGATGGTTTTTGTGTTCCACCATTCCATTTTGTTGTGAGGTGTAAACGCAACTTGTTTGATGAACATTCCCATGTTGCATACAAAAAGAGGAAAAAGATTGACTAACGTATTCTTTTGCATTATCAGAGCGTAAGACTTTAGTGGAAACATCGAACTAATTTTTAATTAAATGATAAAAAGATGTCCATACATCAAAACGTGCAGAGCATTCTCATAAGATATACAACCAAGTACATCAAGAGACGTCATCAATAAAAGTAACAAAATAAGAACTACCCCGACCAACGGTGAGGGTAGGAGCAGGACCACAGATGTCGGAGTGAACGAGATCAAACGGATGGGTAGAACCGCAATCTTACTTCGGTGGGAAGGAGGAACGGTGATGCTTGCCAAGCTGACAGGCATCGCAGTTGAGAGGAGAACTGTGCAGAGGGAGGTGAGGCAGAAGTTGATGAAGAAGTTGTGGAGGATGATGCCCAAGGTGGAGATGCCATTGTAGGAGATCTGTAGAGGAGGACGAGAAAGCTGACAAAGCAGAAACATTGTCAAAAAAGTAGAGGCCGCCGCTCTTAGTCCCAGTAGCAATCATCCGTTGGGAGCTCGGATCCTGAAAAGAGCAAGAAGTTAGAGTAAACGTGACGTAGCATTGAAATTTCTTGCACAAAGAAGTAACGGACAATAAATTGCATGAAAACTTGGGCACAGAGAGAGTGTCGGCCAGGAGAAGAGACGGAGTGATAAGAACCACTCCCGTCCCATGAACCGGGGATGGAGAGCCATCTACAAGAAGGACCGGGGTCAACCGATCATGTGTTTCAAGGAGATAAAAGCATTGCGGATTGCCATTCATGTGATTAGTTGTATCAGAGTCGATGATCCATTTAACTTGAGTAACCACGTGAGCACTACCTGAGGAAGTGACCACCGAAGCGGACGGCTTGGAAGAGGAGGTGGAAGAGTCACCAGAAGGGCGAAGATGTGGTTGTTTCATCCAGCAGCGATCCACAAGATGCCCGGTGCAGCCACAGTGAGAGCAGAGGAAGCGTGAAGAACTTCGGCCACTGGAATGGTGGTTGCGACTACCAGAGCTGCTCCGTTAAGTCTGGTGAGCATATTATTCTGGAGGAGGAGAAGACAGAAGCAGACACTGAAGGAGAGAAGTAACTGTGGCAATGCATGCAGAAGTTGTATCTAAGTTGGGAGAGTCCGCTTCACCCAAGATTTGTTGGCGAATCATGTCGTAGGAATCGGGAAGACACGGGAGGTAGCACACAACAAGAAGTTCTTGGAAGTGCTTATGCTGTTCGGCTAGATCCGCAGAGAAGGGGCGATGTTGAAGAATCTTAGCCCCGAGAGCTTGGACCTGTTGATAAGCGGCAGCAGGAGACATAGAAGGATGGGCAAAGAGGTTTGCATACAAAGTATAGAAGCGGGACGTCTGAGCCCCCTTCGAGTATAGAGCAGCAAGATGAAGTCATGCCTTCTTGACCGTCTCATCATGACGGATGACAGGAAGACACTCATCGAAAAGACTGTTAGCGATCCAAGTACGCACAAGTGCATTGCTAGCATCCCAGTCGTCAAACTCAGCGAAAGTGGGAGGAGGAGGGTCATCGGTGAGGTGGTGGCGTTTGCATTGTGAGCGAAGGAGGAAGGTGAAGGAGATTCTCCAATCCGGGTAGTGGGAACCAACAAGCTCGGAGACGGTGCCTTAATTCTCGGAATCAATGGGAGGAGGAGGAAGAGTTGTCACAGGAGTAGCGGTGGTGGTAGAAGAGCCAGAAAGAGCCAGGGAAGAAGCCGCGCGGGTAGAGAGAAGAGAGAAAGGTCGCGCAGACAAAGAGCAGTGACAAAAGGAAGAGAAGGAGGAGAGACCGCACGAACAAGCGGCAAGAAGGAGAACAAGTAGCGCGGACAGGATAAGGCACCGAATCAGGCAGACAAGATTGTGTGCACTGATACCATGTGCAAACAAAAAAAGAGAGTCCAGAAATTGGAAAAACTGAATATTTTATATTCCAAAAAGGTGTGTATTACATGGTATAGCCTCCCTTTTATAGAATGAAGGAGATAAGAGAGATTATAATTAAACAATGTGGGACTAAAAGAATTACATGTACAAGTGGTTTAACCTAAATACAAGCTGACCAAGCCGCGCGGTTTGATGAATGAGCAAACCGCCCGGCAACCACCAGAGGGGACACCAAGCCACAACAGAGCCCACCAGGTCGCCTGGTCACCAAGTCGCCAAGGATATATTGATCGACTGCCAGGGCACCAATAGAAACAGACCTGCAACCAAACCGCTGGAGAGAAACTGACAGACTGCCCTGACTGCAATCCGCCAGAGTCAGACCGCCAGACTGCCCGGACTGCAATCTGCCAGAGTCGGACCGCCAGACTGCCCGGTCTCTATTCTGTAACATCTAGCTTCCTCATTGAGAACAAATTCTCAAGGGGGAGGATAGACAAGACTCTATTCCTGATGGAATCTAAGGGTAAGATCATCCTAGTTCAAATCTATGTAGATGACATTATCTTTGGATTTACTGATGACAACCTCTACATGAAGTTCGCCAAACTTATGTAGGAGAAGTTTGAGATGAGCAGTATAGGTGAACTTAAGTTCTTCTTGGGTCTCCAAGTAAGACAGACTGATGATAGCTTGTTCATATCTCTGTTTAAGTTAACTATGGAATTAATAAGGAAATTTGGTATGGAAAATTCCTCCACCATGAGAACTCATATGATATTAAGTATGCCCATATGCAAAGATGAGGAAGGGAAACCTATTGATGAGACTTTATATAGGGGAATAATTGGTTCTCTTCTCTATCTAACTACTAGTAGGTCAGACATCATGTATGATACATGTGTTTGTGCTAGGTATCAGGCTTGCCCTAAAGAATCTCATTACTCTACTACAAAGAGAATTCTGAGGTATCTTAAGGGCACACTAGATCTTGGCTTGTGGTACCCTAGGAATGAGGAGTTTGAACTAACTGGCTATTCAGATGCAGACTTTGTTGGCTGCAAAGAGGACAGGAAGAGCACTTATAGCACCTGTAAATTCCTGGGTGGAAGACTAGTTTTCTGGAGCAGCAAGAAGAAAACTAGAGTGCATCTCTTTGTGATCAATGTCACAAGAGATTGGCACATATTAATTTCAAGACAATTAGTATGTTGTTTTCTAAGAACTTAGTAAGGGATGCTCCCAGTATCAAGTGCATCAAAGATAGCCCCTGTCCTGCATGCCAGATGGGCAAACAGACTCGGGCTACCTTTAAGAGCATCGCAGACAAAGACTCTTCCCGATGTCTTTTCCTTTTGCATACAGACTTGTTTGGTCCAATGCAAGTTCATAGCTTGGGAGGCAAGTTCGATACGCTAGTGATAGTTGATGATCATTCTCGGTTTACTTGGGTGTTCTTTTTGAAACGAAAGTCAGATACGTTTGACATCTTCACTAGTTTTGTCAAGCAGGTTCAGAACGAATTTAACTGCTCAATGGTCAAAATCAGAAGTGACCATAGAACAAAATTCGAATCTGGTGCTATAACAGAATTTTGTGAAGAACAAGGTATCTTTCATGAGTTTTCCTCCCCGCGCACTCCTCAGCAAAATGGAGTTGCGGAGAAGAGAAACAGAACCCTCGTTGAAGCCTGCACGACAATGTTGAAAGACGCTTCTCTCCCGGAATACTTCTGGGCAGAGGCTGTCAATACAGCTTGTCATGTAATAAACCGAGCATTGATCAACAAGCATCATCGTAAGACGCCTTACGAGCTACTGAAAGGCAGGAAACCAACCATGTCCTACTTGAGGATTTTTGGTTGCAGATGCTATGTACTGAATAATGGGAAGTACCCGCGTACTAAATTTGGTGAAAAATGCTTCGAAGGCATATTCATGGGCTATAGTTCCCACAGTCGGGCATATAGGGTCTTCAATAAGAAAACCCTAGTGGTAGAAGAATCAATAAATGTTGTATTTGATGAAGGAAGTTTGCTTAACAGCAATTCTTCCAGTGGTATTCTCGAAGATGCAGGTGCACGACTTGAACAGCTGAGTCTGGATGAGACCGCTAAAGATGACACTCCTAAGTACGTCAAAGTTTCCACCTCCACGTCATCTGAAAATGTTGAAGATCAAATCTCTTAGAAGAAGGAGAAGCCCAAGAAGTAGTCGAAGCCCCAGACGCCAGACTTCTAGAGCTCCGGCATGTGCGGGATCATCCTAGAGATCAGATCATCAGAGATCCTCGTGTCGGTGTCAGAACTTGAAGAGGTACTATTAACAAAGTATTGCATCTTAGCTTCCTGTCACAGGTTGAGCCAAAGAAGTTCGACGAGGCGAACAAGGATGCGGCATGGATTCTGGCCATGCAAGATGAACTACATCAATTCGAACGTTGCAACGTTTGGACGCTTGTTCCCAGACCATACAAGCAGAATGTGATTGGCACCAAGTGGATCTTCAGAAACAAGCTGGATGAACATGGTGTCATCATAAAGAACAAGGCAAAGCTGGTGGCTCAAGGTTACAGACAGGAGGAGGGGATTGACTTCGACCAGACCTTCGCACCAGTAGCAAGGCTCGAGGCAATCAGATTGTTCCTGGCGTACGCCTCGCACAAAGGATTCACAGTTTATCAAATGGATGTGAAATCAGCATTCCTGAACGGTGACCTGAAAAAGGAAGTATACGTCGCTCAACCCCCAGGTTTTGTCGATCCTACTTTTCCCAATCATGTCTATTTTCTTAATAAAGCTTTATATGGGTTAAAACAAGCTCCACGAGCTTGGTATGAGACTTTATCTAGTTTTCTTCTTGAGAACAAGTTCTCTAGAGGTAAAATAGATAAAACATTGTTTCTCAGGGAAGTCAAAGACAAGATTTTGCTGGTGCAAATCTATGTCGATGACATAATATTCGGCTCAACGGACAACAATCTTTGCAAAAAGTTTTCTAAACTTGTGCAAGGAAAGTTTGAAATGAGCAGTATGGGAGAGCTCAAGTATTTCTTGGAACTTCAAGTGAAACAGTCTGAGGATGGAATCTTCATCTCTCAGACGAAGTTCACAAATGAACTCCTTAAGAAATTCGGTATGGAGAATGCAACCTCTATGAGGACTCCAATGGGATCCACTATGTCTCTGGATAAGGATGAGAAAGGTAAACCTTTCGATGAAACCAAATACAGAAGCATCATTGGATCCCTGCTCTACCTTACTGCCAGTAGACCGGATATTATGTTCTCCACATGTGTCTGTGCCCGATATCAGGTGAACACTAAGGAATCTCACTATGTCGCTGCAAAGCGAATTCTAAGATACCTTAAAGGTACTCCTAATCTTGGCTTGTGGTACCCGAGAAACAATGATGTCGAGCTAATAGGCTTTTCAGATGCTGATTTTGCAGGGAGTAGGGATAACAGGAAAAGCACCTCCGGGACGTGTCAATTCCTCGGCAGGAGGCTTATCTCATGGAACAGCAAGAAATAGAATTGTGTTGGAACCTCCACAGCAGAGTCTGAGTACATCTAGGCAGGCAGCTGTTGCGCACAACTCCTATGGATCAGAAACCAGTTAGCCGACTACGACCTTCAGTTCAAGGAAATACCAATGTACTGCGACTCCTCCAGTGCAATTGCTATTGCCAACAATCCGGTGTCGCACAGCAGAACGAAGCATATTGAAGTGCGCTACCACTTCATTCGGGAGCACGTGGAGAACAAGGACATCTCTCTCTTTTATGTCCCCACGGACAAGCAGATTGCAGATATATTTACAAAGCCCTTAGACGAAGCCAAGTTCAGTCTTTTCAAAACTGAATTGGGAATGCTAAACTATGAGGAATGAAGCCTACAAAAGCTCCAGGCTCGTGCAAGAACTGAGGGGGAGCAAGGAACTCAAGTGTGAGCACAGATGCAAGAACTGAGGGGGATCAAGGGGTCAAATGCTACAGACCCCGATTTGCAGAAGCCGAAAAGGGGGAGATTACCCTCTCGGCTACGGCTAAGGTGGCTCCAAGCTTGCTCTCAAGAAATTGGTATTGGTAATGAATAACTCACTCAACTCAATTTCAAGTTTATGATTTTCATTCCTATACGCTTTATTCACCTTAGCTTGTAGGGTTTAGGCTTCTTGAAATAGGGGGAGATTGTTGGGTATTGTATCCACAACGTACCTGATTTGAAGAAGCCCATATACCAGCTAAGGTAAATAGGTAATGTTTTTGACAAATTATTTCAAGTTGTACTTGCAGTTATTCCACGCTAAGTGCACACCAATGTCAGGGTGCAGTAGGTCAATATACACGGGTCTGCACGACGTAATCCCTCGTTGAGCAGATCAGTGTGTTGGCCTACGTGTACTCTCTCTATTGGAGTGCACTTACTTTCAAGTACAGGGCTGTGATCTCGCAAGAGCAGACAAGGAGCAAGGATGGGTCAAGGAGCACATCATGGGTGAAAAGACAAAAATTCGTCTAAGCGTAAATCGGCGAGAATCGCCAATTGATTCTCGCCGATTCGGCGAGAATCACTAGTGATTCTCGCCGAATCGCCGAGAATCGGTGGCTTATTCCCGCCGACTCGATCCAACTACACTTCGAAGCAAGCAACTCTGATTCTAAGTAAGAATCGACGAGAATCACTAAGTGATTCTCGCCGAATCGTCGAGAATCACTGGCTGATTCTCGCCGTCTCGACCCGGGCTGAATCAGTGCGTGCAACCAAGTCAACTTCGACGAGAATCATCCTTGATTCTCGCCGAATCGTCGAGAATCACCTTTGATTCTCGACGATTCGACGAGACTCACTTTTGATTCTCGTCGATTTTTACTTGGGCATTTTTCTGGAACTTCCTGAACCGGATTCTGCCGCTGTCAATGTTCTGGACCAGGTTTTAGGGATTCTTCTTGTGGGTCCCACAACGGTCGAATTGAAAGTATCTACAGTATATATATACGGGTATTTTGAATAGTAGCTATACACAGAAAGAAGCCGAGCAAAGACTTTGACCTAAAATCGCGATCTTCACTCCGCCGCCGCCATCACGCTCGAGCTAGTTGGTCGCCGCCTTTGATCGAGATTTCCTTGTAATCTTCCGGCCACAGAAGCTTAGCCAAGCTTAGAGTCTCACGCGTCTATCCAGAGATCCCTGGTCTCTCGATTTGTTGATCGGGAAAACTTCCCCGTCCGAATCGATCGAGACGACCGATCCTCGTGTGACCGTTGGTAGACCTAGCTAGCTTCGCTACGAAGTTTGGATCTCCAAAGTACAGCAGCCTCACTTCGTCGTCGCTGCCGATCCCGTAAACCTTGCCGTCGCCCATCTTGCCGCCGCCGGTTCCGGGGAGATCCTCTCCAAGAGAGAACTAGGGTTGTGGACTCTTTGTGGACTTCAAGAACACGTCGTCAACAAAGAGGGACACCTTTGTCTCCAAACGTAGTTTGTATCTCTTATACATTCTATTTTATTTTTGTTGTAAAGGAACGGTGGTTCCGTGTTGTAAGGGTTTGGTGCAACCTGTGTTGTGGGAGTGTTGACTCCCACGTGTGGAAGGGTTCCTTCTGATAGTGCAAGGATTGGATTTCAATCCTGTTGGTGAAGAGACCGAGTCGTCCCTTATTGGGAGATAGGTCGAAGGGGGAAAGTGGATGTACCCAAATCGGGGAACCACTATAAATAGCTTGTGTTTTTTGTGTGCTGTGCTGTTAATTTTTATTGTGTAGGTACAATTTTAAATTCCGCAAATACGCTGCACGTCACTTATTCCCCCGCCCTAGGTGAAGATAGTTGACACTAGGTGAACTTTCAGTCAGGCATACATTTCTTTTGTTGGTTCGTGTCAGTTTGTCGACACCCACAGAATTGTTATTTTTGGATACTTACCAGCTGCTTCGTTTTCTTTCTATGGATGTGGATTACTTGCTCTCTGAGATGTTTTATGTTAGGATTGCATGATAGTTATTTTCAAGTATAAAAGAAAAAATTACTATTATTACCGCATGTATTGCATAATTTAAAATGTTAAATCACTATATTTAATGACCGTACAAATCCACTTTTATTACTATTATAAATTAAGAATTTGCATATCTTGAGGGGTCCTTTTGGAACCTCTAAGCTCTTGTAGGATGCCTAATTTGATAAAAGAAGTACTTTCCGCAGCGTTTAATTACTTTTCTTGTGGACTAGATGAGCCACTAAGCCGAGAGATACAACTAACTACTGCACTTAAACTGATTTTACCTTTAAATAAATTAAAGAATCATTCTTCTTGATTAAGTAGGTGATTTGACTGAGCATCCGCAGTTATCCCCTGCTAACGTCGCATCATGACGTGCATTTTTCCCTTACTCTGATACTCCTTTATTGGCGGTGAAAAATGCGGGTTGTGAAAGTGTTGCCCTGTGCCCCCGCTACAAGACTGTAGTCTGTGCCACCCAAACCCATATCCAGCGTGTTTCTCAACACAGTGGGTTTTTACAAATGCGGGGATTCGAACCCACGCCGCCTTGCCCACTGCGTAACAGTGCAGCATGCCCTCCCCAAGGCGCCATGGTGGTACAACCATAAACCTCAAGAGCGCAGTTGGTGATGAGCTCTATTTCCAGGAGAGTCTTATCAAGGTTGTGGGTTCGATCCCCAGCAACAACCTACGGTGGTGAGAAACAGTCACGGAGATGGCTTGGGGTGTACTGGGCCTGCAGGACTTGATGTTTACGGTTGTACCACCGTGGCGCCTTAGGGTGGGCATGCTGCACTGTTACGCAGTAGGAATCTGACCCTCAACCTTTGCCTGCTGGTGGGCCGGCGATGCTATGCTCATAGCGGGCCAGGTCGTTACATAAAAGTGCACTTTTATGTAACGGTCCAGGTTTAGAGCTCAAAACCCCACGACGTAACCGTGCAGCGTGTCTCACCCCTGTGCCCCCGTTACAAGACTGCAGTCCGTGCCACTCAAACCCATCTCCGGCCTGTTTATCAATACGGCGGGTTTTTGCGAATGCGGGGATTCGAATCGACGCCGCCTTGATAAGTCACCTTCCACAGTCCTCATCACCAGCTGAGCTATATCCATTTCTCGATTACGAACTCTACATGCAAAACAACAGGGAGTATTCATGTCTACCCGAAGGAACACCTCACATTCTCCGCATACTCGCGAGAGCGGGCTTCCAATGCAAAAGGAAAGAGGACTTCACATGTCCAAGATGAGAATCATTACCCTAACATTCCTCTTTGACGCCATAAAGATCTAGACAGATGAAAAGGAACACAGCGTCCTCACCTCCGTAGATCCAAACTCGGCTTGCGATTTGTGGCTTCGAAGCTCCACCAGCGGCTGAAACTCTCTTCCTTCTTCTTCTTTGCTCTCCCCTCTCTCCTAGACCTTAGAAATAGAAAGCTTGGAGGAAATGAGACTTTCTAAACCCTATCCCGGGATTAAACCCTGCCAAGATCAGCCAGGACCCTTGGATCCCAAAGGAAAGAAACAGACGGCCATGATTCACACTTAAAATCCAAAACCTGGGCCAAGCGCTCGTGTCCAAGGCCGTATGCCTCAATCGAAGCCGAAACCGTCGAATCCCGAAAAGAACACGGCCTCTCGACACGCCCGTTTTTGGATTGGCACGCCCGTGTCATCCAGTACACGCCCGTGTAGCGGGGCGTGTTCCTCCATCGACACAGGACCAACACCAACCCGAGGAGAACATTAGTATTCGACACGCACGTATCGAATTTGACACGCCCGTGTCAGGTTGAACACGCCTGGGCTCTAGGCCGTGTTTCACCCCCGACACAGCATGGCTCACAGCCCGAGCAGGAAATGTCCTGGGACACGCCCGTGTCTCAGGCCATGTTCGCTGTCTCGACGATCGTCGACTGCAATTTCGTCGACCACACGTCCATTGCCGAACCCGAGCATGACACGGCCCTGGGACATGTCTCAAACTTGGCTCAAAATGCCACTCGTCCCTCTTTTGAGGTTTGGGGCATTACAGCTCTCTCCCTCTTAAAAAAATTTCATCCCGAAATTATAGAAAGGAAAAGATATAAACAAAACTTAAACGGTACCTATGTGGAATAACTCTGGATACTCCTCAAGCAAGGTCTGCTCTAGTTCCCACCAGAGCTCCTCCTGACCGTAGTTGTCCCAATGGACCTTGATCATCCTGATGTCCTTGTTACGCAGTCGCTTGACTTCCGAGTCCTCAATGCGAACGGGCTTGATATTTATCGTCAACCCATTATCAACCGATACTTGATCGACCGCAATCACTTGTGAAGGCTCTTGCACCGCCTTCCGTAGTACCGATATGTGGAATACATCGTGTAGACCACCTAGTTCCGCTGATAGATTTAATCGATAAGCCTCTTCGCCAATCCGCTCTAGAACCTCAAATGGTCCAAGGTACCTCGGGCTTAGCTTCTTCAAGTGCCGTACCCGCGAGACACCCTTGAACGGCTTAATCTTCAAGTACACCCAGTCGCCAATAGCGAACTCCACATTCCTATGCTTGGCGTTATAGTACTTAGCTTGCCGGTCCTGAGCGATTAACAATCTTTCTCGAATTGTTCGTACCAATGAGGTTGCATCTTCCACTTCTTGCAACTTGTATAGCTATGACTCATACGTTTCCAACTACGACAACAGCGTGCGACATCTTCTACCATAAAGGGCCTTGAAGCGCGCCATTTGAATGCTCGCCTGGTATCTGTTGTTGTAAGCGAATTCCACCAAATACAGGTAATCTTCCCACTGCTTCCCGAAATCCAGGACGCACATGCGAAGCATGTATTCCATCGTCCTGTTGACCCTCTCGATCTGATCATCCGTCTGCGAATGAAAGGATGTGCTAAAACTCAGCTTTGTTCCCAACATATGCTGTACCAACCTCCAATCATTGGACGTGAACCGCTTATCTCGGTCACTCACGATGCTGCGGGGCACACCGTGGAGCCGAGCAATGTTATCCACAAACAATTTTGCCAATTTCTCCACAGAATCATCATTCCTATGCAGAATGAAGTGCGACAATTTCGTCAAACGATCTACGACCACCCAGATGGCGTCGTTTCCCTTCTGCGACCTTGGCAACCCATGCACAAAGTCCATAGTAATATCGTCGAACTTCCACTCCAGAATAGGCAAGGATTTCAAGAAACCTCCAGGCTTCTGGCACTCCGCCTTCACAAATGCGCATGTTTGACACTTCGCCACGTACAGTGCCACATCCTTCTTAAGTCTTGGCCACCAGAACAATTTCTTCATATCACGGTACATCTTCGTGCTCCCCGGGTGAATCGAGTACTTTGTATGATGAGACTCGTACATCAATTCCACCCACAGTTTGCCCACATTTGGGACACATAGACGACTGTCCTTCCATAGCAATCCATCCATGACATCAAATTGGGAATTTGACCCATCCAAAGCCTCAACCATGATTTGCTTCATGCGGCCATCCAAATTCAGAGCCTGCCGAATCCAATCAGCCAGGTCACACTGAACTTCTGTCTAGTTCAATAGCGCTTCGACACTAGTCTGCTTTTCAACATAAGAGATCTTCAATGCATCCAACTCCCGAACCAAACGCTCGTCATGAACCGACAGCCAGTTGGCTTGAGCTGGGGCCCTGCGACTCAATGCATCCGCAACTGCATTGCCTTTCCCAGGCACATAATGAATCTTGAATGTGTAGTCCCCCAGGAACTCCATCCATCACCATTGTGGCATGTTCAGATCCTTCTGATCCAACAAGTACTTCAGGCTCTTGTGGTCGGTATAGATGTCGACCTTCACCCCATACAGGTAATGCCTCCATAGCTTTAGGGCAAATATCACGGCCGCTAGATCCAAGTAATGGACCGGATAATTCCTCTCATGCACCTTCAGCTGATGCGAGCCATAAGCTATCACACTTCCATGTTGCAGTAGGAAACAACCCAATCCACTGCCCGAAACATCGTTGTAGATCTCAAAGCCTTCGGTCCCACTCGGCGAACTTAGGACAGGTACCGTGGTCAACCGACTCTTCAACTCCTCAAAATCTCGTGCGCACTCCGGCGTCCAAACAAACTTCTGCTCTTTCCTCGTTAGATTCGTGAGGAGTAACGCTATCCGCGAGAAGTTCTCCACAAAGCGCCTGTAATAGCCGGCAAGCCCTAGAAAACTCCGGACTTTCGCTACCGTAGATAGCACAGGCCACTCTCATATAGCAACAATCTTCGCCGGATTCACCGCAATTCCCTCTCCACTGACTATGTGACCATGGAACACTACTGAGGACAACCAAAACTCGCATTTGGAGAACTTGGCGTACAGTTGATTCCTCATCAACATCTCCAACACCAAATGCAGATGCTTAAAGTGATCCTCCTCACTCTGCGAGTACACCAATATATCGTCGATGAATATGGTCACAAAGTGGTCCAGGTACTCTCTGAAAGTCTTGTTCATCAGATCCATGAACACTGACGGCACATTAGTCCACCCTAAACAGCATGACCGTAAACTCATAATGCCCGTATCTCGTACTAAAAGCTGTCTTGGGGATATCACTTTCTCTTATCCTCAGCTGATAATACCCAGACTTAAGATCCAATTTCGAGTACACCGTTGACTCGACTAACTGATCGAACAGATCATCAATCCTTGGGATCGGGTACTTGTTCTTCTCCGTTAACTTGTTCAGTTCTCGATAATTGATACAGAGCCGCAAACTTTCGTCCTTCTTATTCACAAAAAGAACTGGTGCGCTCCAAGGCGACGAACTTGGACGCACATAGCCCTGTTCCAAAAGCTCTTGAAGTTGTACCTTCAACTCTGCCATCTCCTTAGGTGCTAGCCGATACGGAGAGCGTGACACAGGTTTCGCACCTGGCACTAGCTCAATGGTGAAGTCTATCTCCCGCTGAGGTGGGGCTCCAAAGAGATCGCCAGTGAACACATCAGAGTATTCAGATACCACTAGGATGCTGTCCAAAGTAGGCTTAGGCTTCGAAGCCTCCACTAACATGAAGAACAGCTCTGTACCAGCACGAACCGCCTTAACCACATGAAGAGCAGACATCAAAGTCTTGCTCGACCCTTTCAAGCCTGCAAACGTCGTCTCACGACTCGTTCCCAACTTAACCTCCTTGTGATTGCAATCAATATATGTTTGCTACTCCGAGAGCCAGTCCATACCAAATATCATATCGAACTCCACCAGCGGCAATAACGACGCTTGCAAGTCGAACTCTTGACTCCCAATACGAATCTTTATGCCACAGACTCTATACACGCACATCGAACACCCATTCGGCAACAACACATCCAGTTTGTCCTTTGCCATCGAAGAAGGTACACAGATGCGTGATATAAATACTTCGGACAAAAATGAGTGTGAAACTCCCGTATCATAGAGTGCTCTCGCCGGATTATCACAAATCGAAACAAAGCCTATACAAGCAGTGGTAAGGTAACACAAGCAAGGTAACAAGTATTTAAAACAAACTTGCTATAAATTTAAACCTTACCTGTCACCACATCTGTTTGCTTGATGGCCTCCTGCTGGCCAAGGTTATAGACTCTAGGTTGAGCCGGAGCATAGTGGGACGCGGTTGACTCCACCTCCTTGCCCTTCTCCTCATAGGTTTCTCTCGGCTTCCTCTCGGACTTTGGACATCCGCTCCAGCAGTCTCGGGCAAAGTGTCCCGGCTTCCCATAATTATAGCATGCGCCTGGGGTTTAGCTTGTAGTTGCCCCCGAAGCACCGAAAGAAGGGGCTGGACCCAAAGTCCTACCCTTCTTATTGATCTTACAATAACCAAACTTTGAATTAGTCGGCACCTTGAACTCTGTCTTCATAGCCCCAGAGTCTCTCTTCGCCTACACATTCCTCAGATCCTTTTACAACGACCGGGCCGTATTGACCAGGGTCAAGAAGCCCTGCGTCATAGGCCCCGAGAGCAGTAGCCTTAGGACATCCCTCATACCCTAATAGAAACGGTTCGTCTTACGCTCCTCATTCGCGAATGTAGAGCTAGCATACCGACCCAACTGTGTAAATTCGTGGAGATACTCGTCCACGCTACTCTCTCCTTACGTCAACTTCTAGAACTCATTCTCCATTGCAATCCTCTAAGCCGAGGGAAGGTACCTTGCCAAGAACAGTCTCAAAAATTCTTCTATCGAGACATCCGTAAGTTGTCTTCCCCTTAAATGATGTAGCCCCAAACCTTCCCACCACAGCCTTGCATCTCCATCCAACAGGAACGTAGCTATGGTGGTCATCTATCACTCTTCTATTTCAGTAGTTATCAATATTCTCTTTACTCGGGAGTGCCAATCCTCAGCATGGGATGGGGTTCCCGTACCCGAGAACACTGGAGGATTGAAGCCCATAACATGTTTGAGCTGTCTTTCAGTTGCTCTCCTAGGCACCAAAAGCCCCACCATTACTTGCTCCACCCTTCTCGGTTGCGCTACTTGAAGCGGTACCTGCTCCACCGCAGGAGCAGGCTGCTCTATTTGCCTTGCAGGCTACGCATTGATCATAGCAAACACTACTGCATCCACCAATCGTATGGTTTCTGCCGAGGTAGGTGATTTAGGCACATCATTCGGTACGCTACTAGCCTCATAAACCTGGCATTCTGACGGCCCTGCACCACTCCTGGTCACCTATAGTCGTACAAAATCACCATTAAGCGATCAAACAATATTGCAAAAAGTAATTATAGGAACACGCACGTTCCCCAAACATGTGTATTTTTATTCCTAAGTGGACATTCATGGGTTCTTTTTATGTTATAACGATGACGCACACACATTTGCTCACCACCCCTTAAAAGAATTCATCCACGGATTCATTTAAGTTGACCGAAACCAGTAGTCTGATACCAAATCGCAACACCCCCTATCCGTCGCATAGCATATAACAGTAGGTCCGGCCGGGGCCCGATGCCATATACCACGGACAGACCGAAAGGTTACACAATGAAACCATCCTACAAAAAACCAACATCCTACACAGAGTACATTCTAGCGAAAGCAATTTAAAAGTTGCAAAAATAATTACCCAGCCAACAGCATAAATATCCACTATGATAACCCAACAAGAATGAACGTACAAATACACAAGTACTTTGCCTTATTGCCTTACAAGGGTTTACTTTAAATAAATAATGTCTTCCAAACCTCGGCACGTAGGCTGGTCACACATGAGAAATAAAGTAAACATGCATAATTAGGCCTTCGAGGGCCGGCTCAGCAACAAGGACTTTTGCCCTCTATTTGTCATTCGGCTCCGCAGCACCTGCAAGCAACAATCCACCGAAGCAGTGGCAAACAAAAGCAACTGTCAGCTAAGCTGACCAAATTATAAAGATCCCGCCCCTAAACTCGGGGCGGATATGCCCCTTCCCTGCACATTATTAGCATAGCCATATAATGGAGAAATTACACATCATCATAGGCGTAGGCTCGCACAGCCACACACCCCGTGCTCTCATGGCACATTCTTGGTGAACTCGGTCAAAGTCCGCGGTCTCACCACCTCCCCTTGGATGGCAAATTCTTGTGAGCATTATGGTCTTTCTGGCCAATGCCTAAGGCCCTCCATCTATGCCAACGATGAGTAGCACGTACCTTAGGTCTCTCTAACCGAACGATATAGAGCAGGTACGGTTCCTCCTAACCCGTTGCTCACACCGCAACGTCAATTTATGCCGTCTGCGCAGGTCAAGCTTCCCCGAGTCCCAATCCGATCACATACTTTACATAACCCAGTTATGTGCAAGTTGGCTCCCAGTCCACCATGTTGACAGAATCACGCATCTGCCCAGTTTTCTGGATGCACCTCGGAGTTAGTTACCAAGGTTCCCTATTGCAATCTACCACGTAGAAAACCCGAAAAACAATCAACTGCGCGAAGTCTTCTCCGGCCATTCATGCAATGCAACATCACCGATCCAGACCAACTTGTCCGGGTAGGCTTCACACATCATGCCTATGTCCGTTTTTCGATTACGGGCTCTACATGCAAAACAACGGGGACTATTCATGTCTACCCAAAGGAACACCTCACACTCTATGCATACTCACGAGAGTTGGCTTCCTATACAAAAGGAAATAGGACTTCACATGTCCACGATGAGAATCATTACCCTAGCATTCCTCTTTGGCTCCATTAAGATCTAGGCGGATGAAAAGCACTACAACGTCCTCGCCTCCGTAGATCCGAACCCGGCTTACGATTTGGGGCTCCAAAGCTCCACCGGCGGCCGAAACTCTCCTCCTTCTTCTTCCTTGCTCTCCCCTCTCTCCTAGACCTTAGAAAGAGAAAGCTTGGATGAAATGAGTGTTTCTAAACCATATCCCTGGATTAAACCCTGCCAGGATTAGCCAGGACCCTTGGATCCCAAAGGAAGGAAATGGACGACCACGATTCACACTTAAAATCAAAAACCTAGGCCGAACACGGCTTATGACACGCCCGTGTCCAGGGCCGCGTGCCTCAATCGATGCCAAAACCGTCGTATCCTGAAAAGAATACGGGCTCTCGACACTCCCATGTCAGGCTTGACATGCCCGTGTCATCCAGTACATGCCCGTGTAGCGGGGCATGTTCCTCCATCGACACAGGACCAACACCAACCCGAGGAGAACACAGGTATTTGACACGCCCGTGTCAGGTTGAACATGCCTAGGCTCTAGGCCATGTTTCACCCCCGACACAGTATAGCTCACAGCTCGAGCATGACACGGCCTGGGACACGCCCGTTTCTTAGGCCATGTTCGCTGTCTCGACGATCGTCGGCAGCAATTTCGTCGACCACATGGCCATCGTCGAACCCGAACACGACACGGCCCTAGGACACGCCCGTGTCCCAAGCCGTGTGACCCCTACTAAGTCTCAAACGTGGCTCAAAATGCCACCCATCTCTCTTTTGAGTTTCGGGGCGTTACAGTAGATATCTTCACTAAGTCTCTAGATGAAGCCAAGTTCAACACCTACAAAATTGAGTTGGGTATGTTGAACTTAGAATAACTTTAGGTACTCCCTAAGGTATTATGCTTAGTACAGGTTTGTTCTTTTTGCAGGTTCTGCAGACCTAGTGGAAAGCAAGATGAGATAAAATGCTTCTTTTCAAGTGGTATGAGACAAGATGAGAGAAGATGCTTCTTCTTAAGTGGTATCAACAGCTACAGGACTGGAGACTTTCTAGTCTTCTCTAGTGGTGTAGAGAATTTCTAGTGATACTGAATTTCAAGTGCTATCAAGTGGTATCAAGTGATATACAAGTCAGCCCTGTATAAGGGGCATGTTGGCAGCTGCAATCCTGGCTTCATTTACATCAGCTAGGGGAAAACACAAGGGGAGAAAAAGACCTGACACACCTTCCTGATTATCTGAAGAGTTCAAAAAGGGGGAGAGATGGAGGTCATGTTTACCTTTGGTTGTTCAAGCTCAAGGGGGACAGATAGAAGATGAGTTGATGACTATCAAAAAGGATGAAACTCCTTCATGACAGAAACACAGAGAGAGAAAGTCATGGGGAGATCAAGCTAAGAGGTAATCCTCTAAGGTGTAATGATGACACATATTTTGACTAAAATATGTTCATCATTATTATTATATTTATTTTATAAATTATATGTATTTACTCTTAATTTTAATATAATTATCTAATTATTAATATATCATAATTATTTATACTAATATCATTTTATTTTGTTTTGTGACAGGCCTGGGGGGAATTCGACACGATTCGACGTAAAATGCCCGCTGTCCATTTTTGTACGAGAAATATTTCCCATGCAAATAAGTTTTGCATGCATGTTGCTTTCCCACCTTTTCTCTCTCCTCCCAATACATGAATTATCCTTTATTATTATTATAACTATTCATATATGTATGCATGGTAATTGATTTTTCATGCATGACCATGTATGAATAGTTATAACTATCAATACATGTAGCCTCCTTTCCCATGCAAGCCTCTTTATATAATTATTTCATGTAGCATCTTCTTATTTTAATTTTTATATAATCCTCTCCCATAAATACATCATGTCATGTTGCCACTCATTTTATTTTTTTTCATTTACATGTGGCCGGCCACATTCCTTCCTCTTCTCTATTTTTAGTTTTTTTTTCTTTTTTCTCTCTCCCTTTTTCTTCCCCCCCCCCCATATTTTATTTTCTCCACCACTATTAATAGTAAACCTCATTTCATATGGCCGGCCAAAACTTTCATTCATAACCTCCCACCTCCAAATTAAAACCGGCCATTCATTTCCTCGACCATGCAAACCGCCACCTATTCTTAATTCCACTCATAACCTCCTTAATCAAAACCTCCCACTTTAAGTTCCTCCTTCATTTCTTAATTAATCACATTAACTCCAATCAATTAAAACCTCATATTCATTAATTCATCACCATTTCATGTGGCCGGCTACCTCCATGTTAAACTCCCTCATTCACCTTTTCACCTCCCTCCACCTCTTCATTTCCCCACATTTATTCTCACCAATTAAATCCTATGTCCTTTCTTTTTATTCTTTATCTAGATCCTTCCATGGTTGCTATAAAAGGAGCATGAAGCCAAGGCTTTGAGGAGGAGGAAAAAAAGTTAGAGTTGGAGAAGAGAGCAAGTTCAAGAGAGAGAGAGAGAGAGAGTTCTACCTTGTATGAGAGTTTCTTTTATGTTGTCTCTTATGCTTTAATTTCCATTATGTTGTGTACTTTTGTTATTTCCCTTCTAATGAAAATGCAAACTTTTATTTCATTGTTGTTGTTTTCTTTATCATGAGTAGCTAAATCCTTTCTTAGTACTTGATTGGTTAGTATTGGGATGAAGATTTAATTATAATCTTTCATCTCTAATTTTTGAATTTTTCATTGCGATTTATTTCCGATTAAAATTTGGCGGCGTGTTTATATTACTAGTATATAAAATTTCGCTATCCGATTGGTAGTCTAGTTAGCCGAGAGGCTCGTGAATGTCATAGATCGCTCGAAAATAAAGAGATTTTGATATTCTTCTATGAGAATTGAGGATATCAAATCTTTTGGATTTGGGATTTTTTCGTTCATGCAATTTTAAATTACTTTCAAATTTTAAGAGATTATGTTTGAAATGTTTTTAAAATTAGGAGGTAGTTGTCTTTAGCGAGTTGCTATTGTATTTTTAATCCCCTAATTGAAAAGGATTCTCAAGAATTAGAACGCATCTTTTATAATCAGATTCCCAAGAACGCCCAATCAAGTGCTAAATCGTGAATTTTCTTGTTAGTCAACTCTCTTCGTTGTTACAAAAACCAAAACAAATTTTCACTCAATAAGTTAATAGTTCCACCTTGTGAGTAAAAGTACTCAAAAGACCCGGGAAATACGACACTTGATCATGCTACAAGCGATAGGTGCACTTGCCTACTGCAACAATCAGATTTTAAGCATCAAGTTTTTGGCGCCGTTGCCGGGGAAGTAATTTTTGATATTTTGAAAGCAAGGTTCTATTACTCTTATCATTTTTTTTCCATAAAAATTTTGATTTTTAAATTTTTATAATTAAAACTTCTTGCGAAACGGCCGTGTTGGATTTTCATCCCACAAGACCGCCTAGTATCTCAAGAGCCCTTCACAGAGTATTCCTTGGGAAGTCCTAGAATTTTTTTTATAAATTTTTAATCTTAAAATTTTTATGTGTGGTGTATGACCCAAGGGAATCCGTCACCTCTTTTTGATTTGGATCCGGAAATCGAGCGAACCCTTCGGCACCGCTTACGATTTCGAGTTCCGAATTTTCAAGATACGGAATCCTTAGGAGACACTCCTAATCCTTCATTAATTCTCTCTCCGTCACCGCCTTCTTCTTCACCTTCTTCATTTAGTTCTTCTTCCCATTCTCCTAGATCTCCTTCTTCTTCTTCTTCCAATATGGGTGAGCCAAATGCGGTCGAACAAAGGACTATGTCCTATTATGCCCGTCCAAATTTGGATGAGGCTCAATCTAGTATTGTTCGCCCCGCTATTGCCCCCAATAATTTTGAGTTGAAGCCAAGCATCATCCAAATGGTACAACAATATGTACAATTTGATGGGCTTCAAGATGAAGATCCCAACGCGCATATTTCTAATTTCTTAGAAATATGTGATACTTTTAAAATTAATGGTGTATCCGATGATGCCATCCGGCTAAGGTTATTTCCATTTATATTGCGCACTAAAGCCAAGCAATGGTTGAATTCTCTACCAAGAGGATCAATCACAACATGGGCTCAAATGACGGAAAGATTTCTTACGAAATACTTTCCGCCGGCTAAAACGGCTAAATTGCGCAATGAAATTACTTATTTCTCCCAACTTGATTCGGAAACATTATATAATACTTGGGAGCGTTTCAAGGAATTGCTTCGTCGATGTCCTCATCATGCAATTCCGGATTGGTTACAAATCCAAACCTTTTATAACGGCCTAAATTCTCAAACTAGGCAACATATTGTTGCCGCCGCCGGTGGAACGCTTAATAACAAAACACCGGCGGCGGCATCAGGAGCTTATAGAAGGTATGGCTTTGAATACCTATCAATGGTGTACACCTCGCTCTAAACCACCTAAACCGGCCGGGATGTATGAAATTGATATGGTCTCCAATCTATCTCTCCAGGTTGAGATGCTAAACAAACGATTAGAAGAGATGTCTGCTTCCTCTTCTACACCTACCTGGGATCGTACTTCTTCCCCCTCTCCCACTACGTTGGCCGAGCATGTGGATTATATGGGAAATCCGAATCGGCCACCCTTTAATCCGGGTAATACTAATTATGGTGATACCTATTACCCGGGTTATAGAAACCACCCCAATTTCTCTTGCAGCAATCCGGGGAATGCTATGCGTCCCCCAAACGCAAATCCACCCGGATTTCCTCCACCACAAGCTCCAAAACTTCCTTCTTGGTAGGAAGTTTTCACCAAATATACAGTAACTAATGATGCAAATATCCGAAATCTCACCGGATCCATCCGTAATTTGGAAAACCAAATTGGGCAAATTGCAAAAATGCTCTCCGATCGTCAGCAAGGAGCATTACCAGGCAATACGGAGGCCAACCCAAAGGAGCAAGCGAAGGCCATCACACTTCGGAGCGGTAAAGAGGTAACCACTCATGAAAAGCCGGTTGAAAAGGAGGTACCCATCTCTTCTTCCCCTCCTCCTACTCTTCAAGTTTCAAATTCTAATTCTAATAACATTAAGGAATATCAACCGCCTCTTCCGTATCCGTCAAAATTAGCTAAAGAATAACTAGATGCGCATTACGACAAATTTTTATCTATGTTTAAACAAATTCATATCAATTTACCTTTATGTGAAGCGATAGCTAATATGCCGAAGTATGCGAAATATTTGAAAGATCTTTTAATTAACAAAAGGAAATTGGAAAGTCTGTCTCATGTTACTTTAAACGCCGAGTGCTCCGCAGTTTTAACAAATTCTTTACCTAAAAAAATAAATGATCCAGGTAGCTTTTCTATTCCATGCGTTTTTGGTGATTTATGTGTGAAACGTGCGTTGGCCGATTTAGGAGCGAGCATCAACTTGATGCCTTTTTCTCTTTTTAAGAAGCTAGAATTAGGCACTCTAAGCCCGACTAGGATGAGTATTCAACTTGCGGATAGGTCCATAAAGTATCCGTTAGGAATAGTTGAGGACGTGCTCGTAAATGTTGACAAGTTTATCTTTCCAGTAGACTTTGTCATTTTGTCATTTTTGACAAGTTTCATTTTCCATCACCCCTTCTATGAAAAATACTTCATCCAATGACGACTCTTGTTTTTTCTTAGACGTTTCTCAAGACGAGCCAAATTTTCCTTTTGAAAATTTTTCTAAAAAAAGTTTTTCTTCCTTTTTGGAACTCCCGCATAATTTTCCACCTAATACAATTATGGCCATCAACAATATTTCTGAAAATGAGCCAAAATCCAAATCTTTTGAAGAAATTAGTTTAGAAAAAGATAAAATTTTAAAATCTTCTTACGAGGAGCAACCCACTTTAGAGCTTAAGCAATTACCCGATCATCTCAAATATATATTTTTAGAAAATAATTCTAATTTACCGGTTATAGTCTCGGCCTTTTTAACAGAATTCGAAAATGAAAAATTATTAATCGTATTACAAAAGCACCGTCGGGCTATAGCTTGGCAAATTTCAGATATAAAAGGCATAAGCCCATGTTTTTGTACACATAAAATACTTTTAGAAGATAACTCCCGCAATATCGTTCAACCTCAACGCCGATTAAACCCAAATATAAAAGACGTAGTAAAAAGTGAGGTTATTAAATTATTAGATGCGGGGATTATCTATCCAATTTCGGATAGCAAATGGGTAAGCCCGGTTCAAGTAGTTCCTAAGAAAGGGGGTATAACCGTAGTAAAAAATGAAAAAAATGATTTAATTCCAACACGAACGGTAACCGGATGGCAGATGTGCATAGATTATCGCAAATTAAACGATGTCACTCGCAAAGATCACTTCCCATTACCGTTTATCGATCAAATATTAGAGCGCTTATCCGGTCATAGATTCTATTGTTTTCTTGATGGTCTCTCGGGATATTTCCAAATTCCCATAGCACCCGAGGACCAAGAGAAAACAACGTTTACTTATCCCTTTGGCACCTTCGCCTATCGAAGAATGCCATTTAGTTTATGTAATGCGCCGGCTATATTTCAAAGATGTATGTTGGCTATTTTTGATAAGTACGTAGAAGACATTTTGGAAGTATTCATGGACGACTTTTCGGTTTTTGGAGATTCTTTTGATTTATGTTTGAAAAATTTAGAAAAAGTTTTAAAAAGATGTGAAGAAACAAATCTTGTTTTAAATTGGGAAAAGTGTCATTTCATGGTGCGTGAAGGTTTAGTTTTGGGTCATAAGATTTCTTCTAAGGGTATCCAGGTAGATAGAGCAAAAATAGAAATAATCGAACAACTTCCTCCGCCGACTAACGTAAAAGCTATTAGAAGTTTCTTAGGACATGCTGGTTTTTATCGCCGCTTTATAAAAGATTTTTCAAAGATCACTAAACCTCTCACTCATCTCCTTGAAAAAGATACACCATTTTTATTTGACGACGATTGTCTATACGCTTTTAACTTAATTAAGGAAAAACTTATTAACGCGCCGATCATGATTGCTCCGGTTTGGAAACTTCCATTTGAGATTATGTGCGATGCGAGTAGTTTTGCCGTTGGTGCAGTTTTAGGCCAACGTATTTCTAAAAACTTTCATCCAATCTATTACGCAAGTAAGACACTCACTTCGGCACAAGAAAATTACACCACAACGGAAAAGGAACTTTTAGCCGTTATTTTTGCGTTTGATAAGTTTCGTCCTTATATCACCCTCTCGAAAGTTATTGTTTTTACCGATCATTCGGCTCTTAAATATTTACTTTCTAAACCGGATGCCAAGCTACGCTTAATTCGTTGGATTCTACTACTTCAAGAGTTTGACTTGGAAATCCGGGATAAGAAAGGAGCCGAAAATCTTGCGGCCGATCATTTATCTCGTTTAGAAAATCCATTTATTTAAGAATTAAATGAAAAATCTTTTAATGACTCTTTTCCGGATGAAAGAATTTTAAAAATCAATTCTTCATCTTCTACGCCTTGGTTTGCCAATATTGCCAATTATTTGGTGGCATGTATCCTCCCAAAAGATTTTTCTTTTCAACAAAAGAAGAAATTCTTTGCTGATTTGAAAAATTATTTTTGGGAGGACCCATTTCTCTTTAGAGTATGTGTGGACCAAGTAGTACGAAGATGTGTTTCATTTGAAGAAGGTCAAAATATTTTGAAACATGTACATGAAGGACCGACTGGTGGCCTTTATCAAGCCAATCGGACTGCTCACAATGTTCTAAGTGCAGGCTTTTATTGGCCTAGCCTTTTCAAAGAGGCTCAATCTTTGGTGAGACGGTGCGATACTTGCCAACGGACCGGAAATATTTCTAATAAAAATGAAATGACGCAAAACTATTTTCTTGAATGCGAAGTTTTTGATCTTTGGGGAATAGATTTTGTAGGCCCCCTTCCTTCAAGTTGCGGTAATAAATACATTCTAGTTGTGGTTGATTATGTTTCCCGATGGGTGGAAGCCCAAGCTCTTCCTACGAATGATTCTCGTGTTGTTATTTCTTTTATTAAAAAATTATTTTCTCGATTTGGCATGCCTAGGGCGATCGTTAGTGATAGGGGTGTGCATTTTTGTAACGCCCAACTTTCAAAAATTTTATTAAAATATGGCGTTACACATAAGTTTTCCACTGCATACCACCCCCAAACTAACAACCAAGTCGAAGTTGTTAACCGAGAAATCAAGCGTATATTGGAAAAAACTGTTTCATCTTCTAAAAAAGATTGGTCTTTAAAACTCAACGACGCTCTTTGGGCTTATCGAACGACTTATAAAACCGCCATCGGTTGTACTCCGTATCGATTAGTGTATGGAAAATTGTGTCACTTACCAGTAGAACTAGAACACCGTGCCTTTTGGGCCTTAAAATTTTTAAATATTGATCCCCACTCTGTCGCTGAACATCGCAAATTCCAACTAAATGAACTCGACGAGTGGCGCTCCAACGCTTATGAAAATAACAAGATTTATAAAGAGCGAACGAAGCACTTTCACGATAAAAATTTAAGGCACCCAAAAACATTTAAACCGGGCGACCGAGTCTTACTTTATAATTCTCGCTTGCGCTTATTTCCCGAAAAATTGAAATCACGTTGGTCTGGTCCATTTATGGTGAAAGAAGTTTTCCACATGGCACTGTGTTGCTTTAACACCCTGACAAGGGTGATTTTAAAGTTAATGGTCAGCGTCTTAAACTCTATTATTCTGGTGATATTATTGCCGATGACAATGAAGTTATTTTTCTTCCAAACACTTAGTAATTTTTGTTATTCTTTTCTTTCTTTTGTATTTTTTGCACTTTTCTTTTCTTTTTATCTTTGTTCCGGCGGCTTCTACGAATTGGCCACTGTGTTGCTTCAACGTTGCTGATTTTTATGATAATTCAAGCCAAGTTTCAAGATGTTCTACAAAGCAAGCATGAGGAAGCAGAATCAACCTTAAGACTCGCCAATTTCAAGAAAATATATTTATTTAAGCTTATGTTTATGTTATTATGTTATAAAAGAAAAAAACACACAAAAAAGATAATATTTTAACAAACAAAAAAAAAATTAGGAAACTTAAAATTTGAAAACCATCAAAAATTATTTTCTATCATTATTTTAGTATGTTTCTTTGAGTGTTGTGTAGACTCATGTAGTATTCTTAATCATTGGTAGTATGTTAGGATAGAGTCTAGTTTAACTATATTACTCTTTCATATCTTAATTTTGTCATTTTCTCTTTCATAAATTTTGGCATCATTTTTATTTTAATGGAATAATGTTGTAGTTATCTCTTCTATTCTATGTGTAATAGCGTGCTTATTTTGTTAGACGATATTATTAGACACTCACTCGCAAGGTAGTCTTTCTTGGTGGCTAGAACTTGCCTCAAGCGACTCTCGAAACATTTGCATAAGTTTGTCATGATCTTTTAGAAGTGATTTAGGCCTCCTTTTGGATCGTTTGTGCCTTTTTGCCCACCATAAAAATTCACTTTGTTAAACCATTTTGGGCCTTTCCTAATTTTCTTTATTAGCTCCACCTTTCATTTTCACCAAAGCCAAAACATCTATCCCATGATCACACTAAATATTTGAGTTTTATTAAAATGTTGTGATGTGGTTTTTATTGTGAAAAAAGTGGAATTTTCACATTTTATTTGGAGCTGTTTTGTATGAAAAATAAAATATCAATGTAAAAAATAATAAAAAAAATCAAGTGAAAAAGAATTTCATTGGCCAATTTTGAAAGAAAAATATTCATGGCCTTATGTTTCAAAAAAAAGGGAGAGTTTGTTGTAAAATTTTCTTTTTTGATTGAGGGTTTTATTTTTAAATTTTATAAAACTCTCACCTTGGTTTAGTGTGATCTTTAGCCTTCGTGTTTATCTTTTGATTTCCAAATCCTTATCATTTACCTAAGCCAAATTTTATTCCTAATGAAAGCCCTTTTGATCTTTAAGTCATGACATTACCTTATATAGTGGAGAGAGTGTGAACGGGCAAGCCTATGGTCACCATCATTGATGGATTTCTTTGGAGGTTATGTTGGAGTGTTTTGTAGAATAATCGAAGTCTAGCAACATGTTGTATGTTCAATGCACTTATTTTGGTTGAATCGCTACATCTATTATGTTTGTTAGGTAACATGTTGATGCCTTATTTTTATGTTGGTAGAAAATTTACAATCTAAGTATATGCCATAGTAATATTTTCAATATCTTCTTTATTCTCCTCTACATTGATTTCTATCACTGCACTCATTGGTAGCATATTAATTTTGATAGTTTAATTTTTGTTTTGGTGTTCTTAAACAAAAAAAAACAAGAAAATTTTGTTAATTTAACTTTTATAGTAAGTCTTGTTTTGCTTGAGGACAAGCAAAGACTTAAGTCTGGTGGGATTTGATGACACATATTTTGACTAAAATATGTTCATCATTATTATTATATTTATATTATAAATTATATGTATTTACTCATAATTTTAATATAATTATCTAATTATTAATATATCATAATTATTTATACTAATATCATTTTATTTTGTTTTGTGACAGGCCTGGGGGGAATTCGACACGATTCGACGTAAAACGCCCGCTGTCCATTTTTGTATGAGAAATATTTCCCTGCAAATAAGTTTTGCATGCATGTTGCTTTCCCACCTTTTCTCTCTCCTCCCAATACAT
The DNA here is from genome assembly GCA_039583875.1 of Platanthera guangdongensis. NCBI lineage: Eukaryota > Viridiplantae > Streptophyta > Magnoliopsida > Asparagales > Orchidaceae > Platanthera > Platanthera guangdongensis. The sequence goes on along the minus strand of CM077151.1, from coordinate 251,869,486 downwards.
GAATTATCCTTTATTATTATTATAACTATTCATATATGTATGCATGGTAATTGATTTTTCATGCATGACCATGTATGAATAGTTATAACTATCAATACATGTAGCCTCCTTTCCCATGCAAGCCTCTTTATATAATTATTTCATGTAGCATCTTCTTATTTTAATTTTTATATAATCCTTTCCCATAAATACATCATGTCATTTTGCCACTCATTTTTTTTTTCATTTACATGTGGCCGGCCACATTCCTTCCTCTTCTCTATTTTTAGTTTTTTTTCCTTTTTTCTCTCTCCCTTTTTCTTCCCCCCATATTTTATTTTCTCCACCACTATTAATAGTAAACCTCATTTCATATCGCCGGCCAAAACTTTCATTCATAACCGCCCACCTCCAAATTAAAACCGGTCATTCATTTCCTCCACCATGCAAACCTCCACCTATTCTTAATTCCACTCATAACCTCCTTAATCAAAACCTCCCACTTTAAGTTCCTCCTTCATTTCTTAATTAATCACATTAAATCCAATCAATTAAAACCTCATATTCATTAATTCATCACCATTTCATGTGGCTGGCTACCTCCATGTTAAACTCCCTCATTCACCTTTTCACCTCCCTCCACCTCTTCATTTCCCCACATTTATTCTCACCAATTAAATCCTATGTCCTTTCATTTTATTCTTTACCTAGATCCTTCCATGGTTGCTATAAAAGGAGCATGAAGCCAAGGCTTTGAGGAGGAGGAAAAAAAGTTAGAGTTGGAGAAGAGAGCAAGTTCAAGAGAGAGAGAGAGAGAGAGAGAGTTCTACCTTGTATGAGAGTTTCTTTTATGTTGTCTCTTATGCTTTAATTTCCATTATGTTGTGTACTTTTGTTATTTCCCTTCTAATGAAAATGCAAACTTTTTATTTCATTGTTGTTGTTTTTTTTATCATGAGTAGCTAAATCCTTTCTTAGTACTTTATTGGTTAGTATTGGGATGAAGATTTAATTATAATCTTTCGTCTCTAATTTTTGAATTTTTCATTGCGATTTATTTCCGATTAAAATTTGGCGGCGTGTTTATATTACTAGTATATAAAATTTCGCTATCCGATTGGTAGTCTAGTTAGCCGAGAGGCTCGTGAATGTCATAGATCGCTCGGAAATAAAGAGATTTTGATATTCTTCTATGAGAATTGAGGATATCAAATCTTTTGGATTTGGGATTTTTTCGTTCATGCAATTTTAAATTACTTTCAAATTTTAAGAGATTATGTTTGAAATGTTTTTAAAATTAGGCGGTAGTTGTCTTTAGCGAGTTGCTATTGTATTTTTAATCCCCTAATTGAAACAGATTCTCAAGAATTAGAACGCATCTTTTATAATCAGATTCCCAAGAACGCCCAATCAAGTGCTAAATCGTGAATTTTCTTGTTAGTCAACTCTCTTCGTTGTTACAAAAACCAAAACAAATTTTCACTCGATAAGTTAATACTTCCACCTTGTGAGTAAAAGTACTCAAAAGACCCGGGAAATACGACACTTGATCATGCTATAAGCGATAGGTGCACTTGCCTACTGCAACAATCAGATTTTAAGCATCATGTGACTCACCCTACAGAAATCCAGGGGGATTAGGTAAAATTCATTTCACCGAATTTAATATGAATATGCTTTTATTGCCTATGTAATGTGTATCTCATTGACTAAAGAAGCTTGATCAGTGGTTTTGACATGCTTGATTAGTGGTTTTGACATCTTCAAATAAGGGGAGATTGTTGTGTCCATTGATACCAATAACCCCGATTTGATGATTTCAAACATATCATTGAGATAGACATAGTTGTATTTGATGTATTGTTAAATTCATGCATACAGGTTATCCCTTGTGACAATGATTGGACAGCTAGTTCAAGAGACAATGACGGGTGAACTCAAGGTGGAGCTGGCAGGCAGGAAAATTACCTGAGTCCAAAAGCATTGAGTGAGGTAAGCTCACTCAACGCCATCCAGCTAATAGCGCTGAGAGAAGGCAGGCAGGAAAATTACCTAAGTCCAAAAGCGTTGAGTGAGGCAAGCTCACTCAACGCCATCCAGCTAATAGCACTCATAGAAGTCAGGCATGAAAATTACCCAAGTCCAAAAGCATTGAGTGAGGCAAGCTCACTCAATGCCTTTCAGTTAATAGTGCTAAGAGAAGGCACGCAGTCAACACTGACAGTATTGTAAAGGCAGAAATCGGGCTAAGTCCAGAAGCATTGAGTGAGCTCAACTCACTCAACGCTATACAGCTAGAAGTGTTGAGTCAAGGTAGAAATCAGAATATATCCAGAAGCATTGAGTGAGCTCATCTCACTCAACGCCATATAGCTAGAAGCGTTGAGTCAATGTTATCCTGTCATAGCCTTACTATGAAGAATCCAGAAAATCCACTAAGTCCAGAAGAGTTGAGTGAAGCTTCATCACTCAATGCCATACTGAATCTATCAATGCCAAACTTCAGCAAGAAGGTAATATTACAGAAAATACACTAAGTCTAGATGCATTGAGTGAAGCTTATACACTCAACGCTCTCAACACCATCAGGAAGAAAGCTGAAGAATATGGCTAAGGATAAAACATTGAGAGAGGGATATACACTCAATGCTCTCAACGCAATCAGGCAGAAAGCTGAAGAATATGGCTAAGGGAAAAAAACATTGAGGGAGGGATATTCACTCAACTCTCTCAACGCCATCATTGAAAGCTGAAGAAATTTCTAATTCCAGAATCTCTGAGTTTACCATTCATCGAGCTAAGCTTAGCTTTCGTCGACCGAAGTTCAGAGTTTGTCAATCTCAGCTTTTACCTATAAGAAGGACTCATCTATCAGAATCGTGGACTGGAGTTCGGATTTCGTCGATTGGGTTCATAGAATTCATCGAACTCAGCCTTCACCTGAATAAAGAACTGAGCTAAGGGAATTTGTCGATCTCAGCTTCACTATTTCATCAAGCTGAGTATAGATTTGGTTGAGCTTTGCTTGAAGTTCGTCGAATGCAGGACTTCAGAAAAGTTTGTTGATTTTGGCTAAGTCCAGAATGATGTTTATTCAGTAAAGTTAATAAAGTTCATATTCGATGTAAATCAACATTAATGTCATCGTCAGTCTATAGTGCATCTCAAGTTAATAGAGCTGAGGTTTTAATCACCGTTAAAATTGAGACACGTGTCGATCATCTCGCCAATGTGATGAGTTTGTAAATAGCAGAAGAGATCGAGATCTAATAAAAAATGATCAAGGTATTAATTGGATTAATTTCTGATTAAAAAACGAGAAGCAGAGTTCGTCGTCTTCATCCGTCATTGTTGCAGAAGCCAATAACTTCAAGATCAAATCTAAAGGGCTTCTGAGTTTGCTGGTACAATCATCATCTACTCCAACAGGTTCAGAGTAATCCTCTGAGAGAGACGAATCAACCTAGGCGTGCCCTAACTGATGTTATCTTCCCGATCCAAGCCGAGCCAGAATCTGAAGATTAATCTGGTGGATCAAAGAAGAAGGAAGGGCTGAAATCTGCTCAGTCCAGATCAGGATATTTTCCTGAAGAGAAGAAGTAGATTCATCTGTTAGTTGATTCCAAAACAAGTCGTACATCATTTCAAGATCTTTATAAGATCTTGTTGCTGTGAAGAAGAAGTTAGGGCTGATATCTACTTAATCCAGGTATACAGGCACAGAGAATTTTCTCTGGCTGATATCTTTTATATTTCTTTGTAAGATTCATTCTAAATCTAATTGGTAAGGCTAAGGCCTGAATTTTAAGCCGGTGTTATAAAGGCTGAGGTACGACAGGAGTTGCCTGATTTGTAGGTGTGTGGATTCACACTGAGGGAGGGCAGGATTGCATTAGTTGTAGGAGTGTGGAGTCACTCAGAGGTAGAGTTTTTTGGAAGAACTTGAGTGGTAGGATCTTGGTGATCTGAGTGGTAGGGCTTGTGCCGGAGTTGTAGGAGTCAGTTTGGCTCTGAGCTGTAAGATCTGAGGATTTGAGAAAGATAGAAGGAAGTTTCGCCGAATCTAGTATAAATCTAGATAGGCAAAGGGGGAAATTGGATGTACCCATCAATTGGGGAACCACTATAAAATTTTGTGTGCAGTGTTATGCTGGTTTTGATTGTGATGAGATTGTTGTGATGAGATATTAATCAATTAGTTGCTTAAGTTTTTGGAATTGGACTTATTCACCCCCCTCCAGGTGATTAGTTGTTCTTGAAATCAGAACTTTCAAACGCTCAATAAATATGTTATAATAAATATTATGTAATAAATATGCCACAATAAATATATCTCAATAAATTTGGCGTAATAAATATGGCTCAATAAAAATAACTTATTTAATATCCCTTAACGAAAATATCACAAGAAAATAATGCTCAATAATTATGTCTCAATAAATATAACTCATGAAATATAACTTAATAATTACAGCTTAATAAATATGGCGCAATAAATATAGCCCAATAAATAAAGTCTGGTAAATAAAGCTAAAAATTTTGATCTTATCATTTTTCAGCCGAGAAAAGCCATTTGAAAAAAGTTCGGATAAATGTATCGTTTGGTAAATAGGTTTACCCGTTCGGGCTCGTTTAATGCTATATAAATATGGCACAATAAATATGACATAAATAAATATGGCTTAGTAAATATGGCTCAATAAATATGGCCAAATAAATATGGCACAATAAATATGACCATAACTTTTGTTCCGGTTGTTCGTTTTTCGCCCGAAAAATCCCATTTAAAAGATCTTAAAATTATATATCTATTGGTGAACAGGATTACTCGTTTGGGCTTGTTTGACACTAAATAAATATGACATCGTAAAAATGGCATAATAAATATGGCGCAATAAATATGACACAGTAAATATGGCGTAATAAATATAGCATAATAAATATGGCATAATTATTATGGGCACATAAATATGGTATATAAATATGGCATAAGAATATGGCTCAAAAATTTTATCGCAATAATTATGGATTAATAAATATGGAAAAATAAATATGGCAGAATAAATATGGTGCAATAAATATGGCACAAAAAATATGGTCATTATATTTGTTCTGGTTGTTGGTTATCAGCCTGAAAAAGACAATTAAAAAGAGCATATAAAGGTCTATCCATGACGAACAGGTTTACCCGTTCGGGCTCATTTATTGTTTAATAAATATGGCCAAAATATAAGGCGCAATAAATATGGTGCAATAAATTACACACAATAAATATGGCGTAATAAATACGTGTTAATAAATATGGCACAAAAAATATGGCTCGATAAATATGGCACAAAAAATATGACTCAATAATAAAGTCTCAATAAATATGACATAGTAAATATGGTCTATTAAATATAATTAAATAAATATGGTGCGATAAATATGACTCAATAAATATGACCATAAGTTTTCATCTGATTGTATATTTATAGCATGGAAAAGCCCATTAAAAAGTACTATGAATGATTTATCCATTGGCAAAACATTTTACCCACTCAGGCACGTTTAGTGCTCAATAAATATATTTTAATAAATACAACGCAATAAATATGACGCAATAAATATATCTCAATAAATTTGGTGCAATAAATATGGCTCAATAAATATGTCTTATTAGATATCTCTCAATGAAAATGCCTCAAGAAATATGGCTCAATAGTTATGTCTCAATAAATAAGGCTCAGGAAATATGGCTCAATAAATATGACTCAATAAATATGATGCAATAAATATAACCCAATAAATAAAGACAAAGAAATATATCCTTTGGCAAATAGGTTTACCAATTCGGGTTCGTTTAACGCTATATAAATATGGCGTAACAAATTTGACATAAATAAATATAGCTCAATAAATATGGACAAAGAAATATGATGTAATTGATATGACTCAATAAATATGACCATAACTTTTATTTCATTTCTCTATTTTCATCCCAAAAAAGCCTAATTAAAAGTGCTCGAAATAATCTATATATTGGTGAACAGGATTACCCATTTGGGCTTGTTATCATAGTAAATATGGAGTAATAAATATGGATTAATAAATATGACATAGTAAATATATCTTAATAAATATATCATAATAATATGTCATAATTAATATGGGTACACAAATATGGTATATAAATATGGCCCAAGAATATGTCTCAAAAATTTTATCTCAATAAATATGACTCAGTAAATATGAAAAAAAATAGGGAGAAATAAATATGATGCAATAAATATGGCGCAACAAATATTGTACAATAAATATATCGCAATAAATATGGTCATTACATTTGATCAGGTTGTCGGTTATCTGCTCGAAAAAACCCAATAAAAAGAGCGTATATAGATCTATCCATTGACAAATAGTTTTACCAGTTAGGGCTCGTTAATTGCTCAATAAATATGTCAATAATTTATGGCGCAATAAATATGGCACAATATATTTGACATAATAAATATGGCATAATAAATATGTGTTAATAAATATGGAAAGAAAAATATGGCTCAATAAATATGTCACATGAAATATAACTCAATAATTAAGTCTCAATAAATATGTTTTAGTAAATATATTTCAATAAATATGATAAAATAAATATGGCACAATAAATGTGATTCAATAAATATGACCACAACTCTTGATTCGGTTGTCTATTTCCAGCCTAGAAAAGCCTAATGAAAAGGGTTCTGGATGATTTATCCATTGACGAACAGGTTTTCCAATTCAGCCTCGTTAGTGCTCAATAAATATATTATAATAAATACTACGCAATAAATTTGGCGCATTAAATATATCTCAATAAATTTGGCGCAATAAATATGGCTCAATTAAATATGTCATATTAAATATCTCTAAAAGAAATACCACCAAAAGTATGGATCAATAATTATGTTTCAATAAATATAGCTCAGGAAATATGACTGAATTAATATGACCCAATAAATATAACACAATAAATGAACCAAATTTTTTGATCCAGTTGTCCATTTTCAGACCGAAAAATCCAATTGAAAAGAGCTCGGATAAATCTATTCTTTAGAAAACAGGTTCACCCGTTCGAACTGGTTTAACGCTATGTAAATATGACATAATAAATATGACACAAATAAATATGACTCAATAAATATGGCAAGAGAAATGTGACGCAATAAATATGACTCAATATATATAATCATAACTTTTGTTCTAGTTGTATGTTTTCAGTCCGAAAAAGCTCATTTAAAAGAGCTCGAAATGATCTATTTATTGGTCTACGGGATTGCCCATTTGGGCTTGTTTTGCACTCAATAAATATGTCACAGTAAACGTGGCATCAAAAATATGGCACCATAAATATGACATAGTAAATATAGCATAATAAATATAGCGCAATAAATATGATATAATTAATATGGGTATATAAATATGACACAAGAATATGGCTCAAATAATTTATCTCAATAAATATTGCTTAATAAATATGGAGAAATAAATATGGCACAATAAATATGGCGCAATAAATATGGTTATTACAATTGATCCAGTTGTCGGTTATCAGTCTGAAAAGGCTCATTAAAAAGAGAACATAAAAATCTATCCATTGGCGAATTGGTTTACCCATTCGGGCTCCTTTAGCGCTCGAAAAATAAGGCAGAAAAGTAAGCCGTAATAAAAATGACACAATAAATATGTGTTAATAAATATGGCTCAAAAAATATGGTTCATTTAATATTGCACATGAAATATGACTCAATAATTATGTATCAATAAATATGGCTTTGTAAATATGGTTCAATAAATATGATAAAATAAATATGGTGCAATAAATATGACCCAATATATATGACTATAATTTTTGAACCACTGCCTATTTTCAGCTTCGAAATTCCGATTGAAAAGAGCTCTAAATGATTTATCCATTAGTGAACAAGTTTACTCGCTCGGGCTCATAAAATACTACCAAATAAATATATTATAATAAATACTATCAAATAAATATGTCACAATTAATATATCTCAATAAATTTGGAGCAATAAATATGGCATAATAAACATGACATATTAAATATGGCGTAATAAATATATATTAATAAGTATAGCGCAATAAATATGACATAATTAATATGGGTATAGAATAATAGCATATAAATATGACACAAGAATATGACTCATAAATTTTATCTCAATAAATATGGCTCAGTAAATATGGAGATATAAATATGACACAATAAATATGGCGTAAAAAATATGATCATTATATTTGATCCGGTTGTCAGTTATCAGCCCGAAAAAGCCAATTAAAAAAAGCAAATTAAAGTCTATCCATTGACAAACAGGTTTACCCGTTCGGGCTCGTTTATCGCTTAATAAAAATGGAAAAAAAAGGCGCGATAAATATGGTGTAATAAATATGATAAAATAAATATGGCATAATAAATATGTGTTAATAAATATGCCGCAAAAAATATTGCTCAATAAATATTGCAAAAAATAGGACTCAATAATTAAATCTCAACAAATATAGCTCAGTAAATATGTTTCAATAAATATGATGAAATAAATATGGGCAATAAATATGACTCAATAAATATGACCGGAACTTTTGATCCGATTATCTATTTTCAGCCATGAAAAACACATTAAAAAGAGATCTAAATAATTTATCCATTCGTAAAAATGTTTACCGGCTCATGCTCGTTCAACACTCAATAAATATGTTATTATAAATATTATGCAATAAATTTGGCGCAATAAATATAACTAAGTAAATTTGGTACAATAAAGATGTCTCAATAAATTTGACTTATTAAATATCTCTTAATGAAAATATCACGAGAAATATGGCTCAATAATTATATCTTAATAAATATGACTCAGGAAATATGGCTCAATAAATATGACTCAATAAATATGACACAATAAATATAGCCAATAAATAAATCCATAATTTTTAATCTGATTATCCATTTTTAACCCGGGAAATCCAAAAGAAAAGAGCTCAGATAAATCTAACATTTAATAAAGAAGTTTACTCATTCATCCTCATTTAACGCTATATAAATATGTCTCAATAAATATGACACAAATAAATATGACTCATCAAATATAGCACAACAAATATGGCCAAAGAAATATGGTGCAATAATTTGCCTCAATAAATATGACTATAACTTTTGTTTCGGCTATCCGTTTTCAGCCTAAAAAAGCCGATTTAAAAACACTCGAAATGATCTATCTATGGGTGAATAGGACTACCCGTTTGGGCTTATTTGACACTCAATGAATATAGAATAGTAAATATGGCGTAATAAATATGTCGCAATAAATATAACACAGAAAATATGGCATAATAAATATATCTTAATAAATATAGCGCAATAAATATGACATAATTAATATAGGTACATAATAATGATATATAAATATGGCACAAGAATATGGCTCAAAAATCTTATCTCAATAATTATGGCTTAGTAAATATGAATAAATAAATATGGTATAATAAATATGGAACAATAAATATGACATAAAATATATGACATTATAAATATGGCATAATAAATATGGTAATTACATTTGTTAAGGTTGTCGGTTATCAACTCAAAATGCTCATTAAAAATAACATATAAGAATCTATCTATTGGCGAACAATTTTACCCGTAAAGGCTCGTTTAGTGCTCAATAAATATGACAAAAAATAAGGCGCAATAAATATGACGTAATAAATATGACACAATAAATATGGCGCAATAAATATGGCTCAGTAAATATGGTTCAATAAATATGATAAATTAAATTTGGCATCATAAATATGAATCATTAAATATGACCACAACTTTTGATCCGATAATCTATTTTTAGCCTAGAAAAGCCCAATGAAAAGTGCTCTGAATGATTTATCCATTGACAAACAGGTTTACCCGCTCGAATCTCACAAGCTGATCAATTGATAGTTCTAAGTGATTTAGTTAGAAAACTTAAACATTTTCAATCACAAAGCAAGAAAAATATCTAACAGAATTATAAAACTTCAGCAGATATAAACAATTGTGCCTTGTGAATATATATACAACAATAATAAAGTTCAAAATGCATAAGCATAAAATTATAAATCTTTCGTTGGAGCATCTAAATAAAGTTCTGAAGAAGGTTTGGTGAAGATCATCTTCCTGGTTGGATTTGCAGCTTCTTGCTCAGTCATCTTCAAGTCTTGAGAACCAATGATCTTCAGTGAAGTAGCTCTAGGCACAACTACCTCTGGATGAAGATGCATATATTCGTCAACATTAAAAAGATTCTTTACTTGATACTTATCCAATTCCTTCTTTCTATAAGATGATATTGTTGAAAATTGAGAAGTGTATTTTCCTTCTTCCTTGGCTTTCATTATCTGAGAGAGAGAGAGAGATCAGCTCATTAAACCTTGCCATTCTGAAGTTAGGATCCAACTCTGGATCATAAGTTAGTGAAGGTGGCCTCTCTGGAGTTGATTTATCCTGTCGATTACTTTTAGATGTCTGCTGGCTGCTTTGATTATTATGTTGTGTTGCTGTCTTCTTTGCTGGATACTGGACTGAGATTCTAACCTTGGTCTTGATTGATGTGAATGAGAAGTAGACCTATGATCTTGAGAAACACATCCTGCTGATCCTAGTGTAGGGAGAGGAGGAAGAGGATGACCTCTCCTAAATTATGGGGGTGGAGAGTATCTCCTACTCTTCTTTCTAGCTTTCAACTCATTCTTAGAATACCTCATCCAGTGTGGGGAGTCTCGAGTAAGAGTAATGTTGTGCAGAATATAATAAGGGGTATCTATTGTAGGAGATGTTTTAGGAGCAGCTCTAGAGGGAACCTTCTTTTTGTCTTTTCTTTTCTTTGAACCAAAATCTTCTGAATCATCTGACTCTTCATCAACATCAGATTCACTAGCGGGATTATCATTGAGATTATCAATCTATTTTAGCATCTCAGCAGAAATTTCTGGAGGAGCCTGTGTCCGTATATCTGTATTTACAATTTTAGCCTGTGTCTGTATGATTAGTCCGATTTATATAGGGTTTTTCAGACTCATCTGGGTTAGTATTCTCGCGCTTGCACTTCAATTTTAGTATGTTATGGTTGATATTTCATTTATTCTGCTTTTCATGCTGAAGTGCACTTATAGGCCCAAGGGTGTGCAATTGCGCATTTTATTATCGGGGGTAAGCGTCTGGTGCTCCCCGTTGCTCTTTTTGTGGTTGTTGTTTATATTTTGTTGCTGGGAGCTTATGCTCCAACCTGATTGCATTGTTGTGCAGGTGGTCGGGATTTCCCGAATTCCATTTTCAATTCTCTGTAAAACACACGGTCGTGTGCTTTTCTTCGCGCACGGTTCCAGTTCAATCGTCTTTTTCATACAGCAATTCTGGGGATATATGTTTCGGCCTGTGCATTTTGTTCTCGCACGATTTTGGCCAAACCATGCGAGAAGGAATCGCACGGCCTGCACCTTTTGCCAAGCTTTCTGGTGATCTATAGTAAATCGTGCGTTTCCTTCATGCATGGGCAACAACGCCCGTGCGTGAGTAAAACGCACGATTCCACTGTTTACTCCTGCATTCCTGCGCTCTGTGTTTACCCGTGCGATTTCTTTCACGCATCGGCGGAATCGCCCATGCGCGAGTAAAACGCACGGGTCAATGCATCTTCTTCCGCGATCCAAATCTGGAAGTTAATAATGCACAGTTAGCGCACGGTCGTGCGCGGGACCGTTAGTGACCATTTTTCGGATCTTTTTCTATTTATGCACAGATTTTAAGCCATTGAAGGGAAAATCCGGATTTCAGTCATTTCCTCCGCCATTTTAGGGCAAAGTTCCGCCCTTCCACCTCCGCCCTTCATCTTCCACCAAGAGGAGAAGATCCGGGAAAGCATTCAACGCCAAATCCAAGCTAGAGCTTCCCCTCAGCCTCCTCCTTCATCCTTTTGCTTCAAGAAGGGATTTTATCTAAGTTTCTCCACCAAGCTAGGAGAAGCTTGTGCCATCTTCCACCGGCTCGTGACATGAAAAAGACGGGTTCATTGGGAGTGAGTGACGACCTCCTCTACCCCAGACGCAGTTGAGGACCGAGCTAGGACGCGGATCGACAACCTGACGAATCCTACCGTGAATCCTTGGCAAGACTTTGGATACGGTCAATTTTGCACACTTTTCTTCTCTTGTTGTTGATAGTTTAGTTGAACTCTTTGTATATGATGAAGTTGTGCTATTTTGATATACTTTTATGTGTAATCATGTCTATTTGATTGTATGTGTTCGTTATTTGCTTGAGGTGCGCTCATTTTCCATCCACCATCCATCCGTTCTTGCCGTTCTAGCAATTGCTAGAAGCGTGCGTAGCGAAGAGGTGCTTACGACCCTCAAATACTGGTTCTTACGCTTGCCTACTCGCCCATCCGCCTAGCAATTTGCTGTATAGCGGCCCGTGTAGTCTTCCATCTTGCCTGGCGAAGCATCGCATAGTGGCGTTGCATAGGAGTAGTTTTTAGCGTTTTATTTTCTGTCTCCATAACCATCAAAACCCCCCTTAGTTAGCTCCGACATAAGGAATTTAATCTCAAGTCCTCCTCAATATTAACTCCCCCCTTACTGTGTTCCTTGAAGAGATCGATACTTGGGGACATCCCATTTTATATTACTTGTGCGACCGGTACACTTGCCGTTCAACGCATCAAGTTTTTGGCTCCGTTGTTGAGGAACACAGTCGTGTGAGTTTTTGGAGAGGGAGATAGGAGATAGAAGCCCTTTTACATTTGTATATTTCATGTTTCTTCTTTGCTTTAGTTTTTAGAATCTGTTTCTTGTTTTTATTTGTTCCTCTTCTAGTTTTAATTTTTCTGTAGTAGGTTTTCCTATTCTTTTATCTGTGGTGTATAGTTAATTATTGCTTAGAAACTTTCTGTTGGTTAATTCTTCTTGTTGCACCATATATTCTTATATGAATATCCGTTGTAGATGGTGTGGGGATTATAGGCATGGCAGTGATGAGTGCCCCACTGAAGATTGGGAGCATAATTCTCATGGTTCTGTGTATGGAGCATCGTCTTCCTATGGTACTTCATACACCCAACCCAGGTCTTATGGTCACTACTCTTCTACGCATTCTTCTTTTTCTTATTCCTCTCCGGTCTCACCTGGACCGAGGAGTAATGGAAAATAATGTTTGTGATGTCGTAGCACCGACCACGTGTTAAAGGATTGCGCAGAATTTCAGTGCCAGTTGGAGGAGGATGATGAACCGGGTATCCGATTCACTATATCACCCTCTCAAATGGCCGCCCTTCTAATTCTGATGATATATTCGCAGCACCACCTTGTCTATGGGGGACTACTACAGATATGCCCATCAGACTTTCTACTGATCGGTGTGACGACATTGTGGTGTCGTCTCTCCCTATGCATTCTTCCCCTCTTTTGGAATCACCACCGGAGGAACCCGCACATATTTTCTCTAATGTTATTGTTCCTCTGCTTTCTTTGCATGCATTATCTATCCCAATTTTTAGTGAGTCGGTTGATGATGTTATGTCGGATAGTGATTCAGAGCCTGAGGTTGCGCTAATGTGGGACGAGGATGTTATTATCTCCAATGGAGAATGTGACACCTTGTAACATGATGACGCACCGAGGTGGGATGAAGAGGAGATCCTTTATGATGAGGAAGTTTTCAATTCCTTGTTAGATGAGGAGGTCCAAACCACCATCGAGGACCTCGAGCTCTCGAGTTCCCCTTACTATGACTCATATGACACCGACGGTGATCTATGTTTGGATCCTGCTGGGAGTGAGACCGGGACCACTCCCCCTATTTTTGATTATTTTAGTTTTTTGCCTCCTTTATTTCTTGATCTCCTTTCTATATCTGAGCCCGTGCGGGTTGAGTCTTCACTGGTGCCTCAGGATGAATTGGAGCTTTCGGCTCGGACGATCGATGATAGCATCCTCTTTTGTGAGGATGTTGATTCCTCCTTTATTAAGGAAGCTCCATTGATTGCTTTCTCCTCCTGTCGTCTCTGTGTAGTAGACGATACCTTGCTGGGCAAGGATTTTTTTGTGTGATAAGATGAGCTAGGACCAACGCTCCTCCTTTTCTTATTTCTTATTTCCTCTACCTGTGTTGGGTAGGTATTATTATTTAGGTAGAGGGGTAATTGTTTTATCGTCGTATCGGTACCCGTTTCCGAAACGGATATTGGAACAGTTACCTGTGCATTTTTTATTTCATAGGCCCATTAGCTAGAACCTTTTCCTTAGATAAATAAGTCGTACTGGGATGACAGTAACCGCAGTACTTATCTTTTATTTCCCGTATTTTTATTTCTCATATCTAACTTAGTTTAGTATTTCTTTGTATTTTGTATATTTCCCTTTTGTTTTTGCGGAGCTCACCCCTGCAGGTATTCTTGACAAATTCATATTGGCGGGGTTGTGATTCTTCGTATGGCGGGCCTGCTTCAGATTTTTCACGTGTCTTCTGGTATGCTCACTAGCTGAGCATTGGGTAACCTCTTCCCTTGTTTTTTTATATACATTTCTGTATCATATGCTGAGTAGTTTTGTTTAAGTCTGGGGGAGAGCCATTATTAGTTACCTTTTACATGCGCACATTTCTGGTGCATACTAGAAGCTTCTTTATTTTTATTTTAATTAGTTCATTGTATTGCACACCACTGCACCCACATGAGCACGTGCTTAGCTTTTTATGTGTTGTGAGTTAAACTCATTTCTTTGTTAGATTCGGGAAAATTATGGTGTTGGCTTAGGATTGTGAGATGCAGTAAAATGTTGACATGGCTGTGCTCCTAGTCAACTGGTCTCGTCTCGTGTAGAAATTTGAATAGAATTAATTTTTCTGTATGCTTATAGTTTTATATTTTTCTAATTGTGTAAATGCTTTTTATTCTACTCAAAAATTGGTGAATCCGGTGCGGATCCGACAGTAGCTTAGGGATGTGTGTAGACGACCGTTAGTTTCGTATTGCTCGATTCGGGAGGACGGATAGGCTTTCTCATTGGCTAAGAACTTGCCCCAAGCTATTCTTGAAGCATTGGTATAGGTTAGTCATACATGATGTGATGTAGGCCATCGTTTTGGCCCGGTTGATCTTTGTTTCGTTCCTAACATCATATCCTCGCTAGTCCCGTTGTGCCTACCCTTCTTTTGATTTAGCTCCATCATTATTTCACCAAAGCCTCAAAGCCGATCCTAGTCGCACACCCAAGTCGAGCTTTAGTGTTTTACATTTTCATTTGGGGTGTTGATGTGGTGATATTACATGTGAATATGTGGATGTGCGCCAAAGTTTTATTTGCTGAAATTGTTAAAAGAAAAGTGATTTGAAAAGAAATATATTTGAAAATGAAAAGTAAAAAAAAAAGAAAAGAAAAAGAAAAAGTTTAATTGAAAATCCTATTTGTGATGAGATTGTATTTGGATTAGGCGGTGCACACACCCATATTGTAAAAACTTAAGTCTGGAGGTGTGGTGTACCCGTGTGTATTTTGCTTAGCAGAGGGATTCTTTTTATTATAGCTCATTTGGGTTAGGTGCGTAGCCTTCCTGTTTATCTTTGTTTACCTCAACGTAACCCAAGCCCCATCTCTTCCCCTAAAGTCATACTGATTCGTGTGTGAACCAAACCAGTGCCATGGAGAGAGTGCAAACGGGCAAGCATATGGTCACCGACATTGGTGGATTCCTTTGGAGGTTATCCTGAACCCCGATCTTTGGCAATGCTCGCCTAGCGATTAGTCTACTTTCTTTCTATACGTGACCGGATGATTCACCGTGATTCCATTTTTGAGTAATAATAAAATTTTGATACGCATTGTGAAAAGTATAAATTACTTTGCATACTTAAAAATTTCTACTATTATATTTGTACGCGTACGACAATGCGACATCGCATGGTACTCTGTATCGCAATTTCCTTATTAGCTAAATCATTTTCCCTATCTGCATAGATTTTGTTTGCTCGGGACGCGCAAACAGGTAAGTCTGGGGGTGTGATGAGTCCGATTTATATAGGGTTTTTCGGACTCATCTGGGTTAATTTTCACGTGTTTGCACTTCACTTTTAGTATGTTATCGTTGATATTTCATTTATTCTGCTTTTCACACTGAAGTGCACTTATAGGCCCAAGGGTGTTCAATTGTGCATTCTATTATCGGGGGTAAGCGCCTAGTGCTCCCCGTTGCTCTTTTTGTGGTTGTTGTTTGTATTTTGTTGTTGGGAGCTTGTGCTCCAGCCTGGTTACATTGTTGTGTAGGTGGTCGGGATATCCTGAATTCCATTTTCAATTTTGTGTAAAACAGACGGTCGTGTGCTTTTCTTTGCACACGGTTCTAGTTGAATCGTGCGTTTCACACAGTAATTCTGGGGACATCTGTTTCTGCCCGTGCGTTTTGTTCTCGCACGATTTCAGCCAAACCATGCGAGAAGGAATCACATGACCTGCACCTTTTGCCAAGCTTTCCAGTGATCTGTGGTTAATCGTGTGTTTCCTTCACGCATAGGCAACAACGCCCGTGCGCGTGTAAAATGCACGGTTCCACTGTTTTCTCCTGCATTCCTGTGCTCTGTATTTACCCGTGCGATTTCCTTCACGCACTGGTGGAATCGCCCGTGCGCGAGTAAAATGCACGGGTCAACTCATCTTCTTCCGTGATCCAGATCTGGAAGTTAATAACGCACGGTTAGCGCACAGTCATGCGCGGGACCGTGTGTGACCATTTTTCTGATCTTTTTCTATTTAAGCGCAGATTTTCATCCATTGAAGGGCAAAATCTGGATTTCAGTCATTTGCTCCGCCGTTTTAGAGCAAAGTTCCGCCCTTCCACCTCCACCCTTCGTCTTCCACCAAGAGGAGAAGATCCGTGCAAGCATTCAACGCCAAATCCAAGTCAGAGCTTCCCCTCGGCCTCCTCCTTCTTCCTTGTGCTTCAAGAAGGGATTTTATTTAGCTTTCTCCACCAAGCTAGGAGAAGCTTGTGCCATCTTCCACCGGCTCGTGACACGAAGAAGACGGGTTCATTGGGAGTGAGTGACAGCCTCATCTACCCCAGACGTAGTTGAGGACCGAGCTAGGACGCAGATTGACAACCCGGCGAATCCTACCGCGAATCCTTGGCAAGACTTCGGATCCGATCGATTTCGCACACTTTTCTTCTCTTGTTGTTGATAGTTTAGTTGAAATCTTTGTATATGATGAAGTTGTGCTATTTTGATATACGTTTATGTGTAATCATGTCTCTTTGATTGTATGTGTTCGTTATTTGCTTGAGGTGTGCTCATTTTCCATCCACCATCCATATGTTCGTGCCGTTCTAGCAATTTCTAGAAGCGTGCGTAGTGAAGAGGTGCTTACGACCCTCAAATCCTGGTTCTTACGCTTGCCTACTCGCCCATCTGCCTAGCTATTCGGTGCATAGCGGCCCGTGTAGTCTTTCATCCCGCCTGGCGAAGCATCGCAGAGCGGCGTTGCATAGGAGTAGTTTTTAGCATTTTATTTTTTGTTTCCACAACCATCAAAACCCCCCTTAGTTATCTCCGACCTAAGGACTTCAATCTCAAGTCCTCCTCGATTTTAACTCCCCCCTTACTGTGTTTCTTGAAGAGATTGATACTTGGGGACATCACATTTTACATTACTTGTGCGGCCGGTACACTTGTCGTTCAACGCATCACTGTACAACTATATCTTCCTTTTCAGCCTAAGGCTATGGATCTATATTTTCTGTATTAACCTGTACATTAACATCTACTGTATCTTTGTCTTCAAACATAGTATCATCCATATCTGGCATGAGGGATTCAGCCCAAGCAAATATTGGTGGGGGACAGCCTTTGGCTCTATATCAGTTACTTGATCTATAATATTCTCAACAACTGCAAAGCTTGTCCTTACTTGTTCCAAAACTATAGGACTTATTGGGGCAGTGTAACATACTATTGCTTTAGAAGAATTATCAAAAACTGGAGCAAAACCGGGTTGAACTTCAAAAATAGATAATAAGGAAGATAAGTCAACTGTAGGATTAATAAAAACATCACCAACAGTGATAATTTCTGCTGTTGTCTCTTCTGATGTACAAACCATTTCAGTATCACCAAAAATTTCAACTGCTGCTACTGGAATTGCTGCTGCTAGAGTTGCTGTTGTTGCTATTGGAGCTTCTTCATAGGACATCTCCCCCTGCCTGGATTTAGAGAGACCTCAACCCATGCCCCCCGAAGAAGGGACAGTGGAGGAGGAAGCTAGCTAAGAAGAAGTGGTGGAAATAGAAGCAGAAAGAGGGGCAATAACCTCATCTATGAGCTTCTTAAGGGTAGGAGTGATAAAAGAAAGAATATTAGAAGAAATGGATGAGAAATCCACATACATAAACTCAGGTGAAGACTGAGTAGATGTAGAGGGTGGATTGGAAGAGGATGGAATTGAGGTAGAATAGTTTTGACACAGATAGAATGACTAAGGTACATCCTGAGGATTGAAGGTAGGGGGAATGATATTAGGGATGATCTCTTCTTGGATAGGTGATTGAGGTGGAGTTGGAAGAGGGGTAGGGAATTGGTGTTGAGGAGATGAATGAGGTGGTAGAAGATCAAAATTTGGAGATGACAGTAGTGGATATATATGAAGAGAAGTGGATTTTATGTCATCAAGATGTGATGGTAGAGGTGATTGAGGAGGTGGAGATGGTGTATCCTCAGAAATATGGATCGGTGAGTGTGGAGATAGTGGTCAAGATAGTGATGTAGGAGGGATGGAAATAGAATGTGTGTCTGCAATAACAGTGGATGGTTGTTGAAAAGGAGGAGATAGTAGTCTGGGTGAAGGAGGTGGAGGTGGAGCAGAAACTTCTTTTGAGTTTGGAGGAGTGACTGTATCAGTCCTTGTGTCCTCAGAAGCTCTGGAGGAGGAGGCCCTGGAAGGCTTGGTGATAACCCTCTCCCATCTTCCAAAGAGGGCTGATGTGAGCCTCTTGGAAGCATTAATAAATATGGTCCGTGAGACCAAAAGTTCTGGGCACTTGGCTTGCAAGAAAAGCCCAAGAATTCTCTCATACCCAACATCCTTCTTATTTACCTTCTTCTTAATAGAATCAAACAAGATAATTCCCTAGTTCACTGATTTTTGATTGACCAGGGCACTCATCAGAAGAATTGGTGCCTGGTTTTGTAGTCATGGGCAGAGTGCTTGCCCAAGATTATTTTTCCAACAACATCTGCTAAGAACTTATATTCAACAAACAAGTTCTTTTTTGGTATTTTGTTAGGGTTTCCCTGTGAGTGACCCATTCTAATTAGAATATCATTAAACTCAGCACTAGACAGTTCTATATCTTCTTTCCCATTGATAAAACCAAAAACTTCAGTTAAAATAACTGGTGTGAGAGGAACCTATTGTCTAGATATGGAGCCAATGAGAGTTGTGGAATCTGGAGATGATGATGAGAATACCCATTCCTTTATCTCCTGCACCAGAAGTTTAAACCTTGAGGTCATGAACTTCCTTAACTGTTGAGCCTCAAACAACTGTAAGATGTTCTGGAAAATTTGATCAGAATGGCTGAATGAATTCATATCGATGTCGAAGCCGGCATCAAATTTCATTTCGGAAAGTGTCGCCGTTGAAATCACCATTGCCTGCAAAAACAGGAGATCAAGTGCAAAAGAACTAGAAAGCGCGAGATGGAGTTCGATGAAAACCTAATTATACGTTTTCAGAAGATGAAGCAGCAAACTCCGCCCAACAAAAAATAAAAGCTTCGAACTCAGTTCGACGAAAAATCTAATAAAGAAATAAAAGTGTTTATCTAAGTTTGAAGAGGGGGAAAATAATTGGTCGTTCTCCGTTCGACAAAAATTTTTTTTGAAACAAAATCGTCGATCTTCGTTCGATGAAACGTTTCGCAAAGAAGGGTTCATCGATCTTCGTTCGATGAACACTACACGAAGAGTTCACAGTTCGTCGATCTCCGTTCGACGAAAAATGAACAATTCATCGACCATAGACAAAAATCAAATTAAGGCCTCTCTATTAATCATACCTAGCTGATTTAGGAAGAACAGATGTTTCTTTTCATCTAATGGTTTTGTGAAAATGTCTGCTCTTTGTAAATTAGTAGAGATAAAGACAAGATTATTTTTATTTTTATCTACATTGTCTCTAATGAAATGATGTCTAATCTCTATATGCTTGGTCCTACTATGATGCTCTGGATTTTGTTCAATTAAAGTTGCACTGATATTATCACAAAAGATAGTTGAATTATTTAAGTTGAAACTATAATTCAGGAGCTGATTTTGAATCCACAAAATCTGTGAACAGCAACTACCTACTGCTATGCATTCAGCTTCAACAGTTGAAGTTGACACAGATGTCTGCTTCTTGCAAAACCAGGACACAAGCCTATCACCAAGGAACTGACAAGTTCCTGATGTGCTTTTCCTGTCAACTCTATATCCAGCAAAGTCAGCATCTGAAAATCCAGATAATTCAAATCCTGACTCAGTAGGATACCATAGTCCTATATTAGGACAACCCTTTATATACCTTAAAATCATTTTTAGTAACATAAGGTGTGATTCTTTAGGACTGACTTGAAATATAGCACAAATACAAGTAGCAAACATAATGTCTGGCCTACTAGCTGTAAGATACAATAAGGACCCAACAATAGCCATATATGTTTTTTGATCAACTGGCTTGCCCTGTTCATCAGAATCAACTACATCATTGTATGACATGTGTGTTTTCTTAGCCGAGGCATCTGACATCCCAAATATTTTAAGTAGCACTTTAGCATATTTAGACTGGGATATGAATATACCATCAGGTATATCATCTACATATATTTGTATTGGAAAATTTTTGACTGATGATGTCTAATAAATAAAGTCCTATCTACAATGCCTCTAATTAACTTATGCTATAAAAGAAAGCTAGCTAAGGATTCATACCAAGCTCTTGGAGCTTGCTTTAGACCATAGAGAGCTTTATGAAGCTTGAAAACATAAGAGGGATGAGTTGAAGAGATAAAACATGGTGGTTGTTCAACATATACTTTCTCTTTTAGTTCTCCATTTAGAAATGCACTTTTGACATCCATTTGATATACCTCTAACTTCTTGAATGCTGCATATGCATGAAATATCCTGATAGCCTCTAATCTTGAAACAGGGACAAAAGTCTAGTCATAATCTATGCCTTCCTCTTGTGAATATCCTTGGGCTACCAATCTTGCTTTGTTCCTACAATTAATCCTCAAGCATCAATTTTTTCCTATAGACCCATTTGGTTCCAATGACTGGTTAGTATTTGGGTCTTGGAACTAAATCCCAAACTCTACACCTCTTAAATTAATTTAGTTCCTCTTGCATTATAATAATCCAGTGGGGATCTTGCTCTGCATCTTTAATTATCTCAATTGGAGAAATGAAACAAGCATGCATCTGATCTTGGTTGAGTTGATGCCTTGTTTGCATACCGACTGATATGTCTCCAATCACTCGGGATATGAGATGATCTCTAAGTGTGACAAGATCAGCAGGTGGAGTTGGTTCATCAACAGCTTGTGGAATTAATTCCTCTTGTGAAATTATATTTGCTATTGTGGGTTCACTGCTTTGACAATTTCTTCTTCACTTTCTTCATCAATCTGTGGAGAAGGATGCAATGTATCCTCTTGGGTAAGGTTTAAATCATCCAACTTCTCACACATATAGAGTACCTGCAAAGTGTCTCTGGTAGAAGAATCCTTCTTCTTGTAAAACATGTTAGCTTCATTAAAGGATACATGTACAGAGTCTTCCATTTTTAATGTTGATTTGTTAAATACCTTATAAGCCTTGCTAACTTGGGAATATCCAAGGAAAATTCCCTATGCAGCTTTGGCTTCAAATTTTCTTAAGTTTTTCTTGTTATTATTATGAATATAGTATTTACAGCTAAATACTTTAAAATAATCTAATTTAAGTTGCTTCTCCTTAAGTAATTCATATGGAGTCTTATCCTTAAGTTTATGTATTAAATTTCTGTTAAGAACATAATTTGTTATTCTTATAGCCTCTGTCCAAAAGGATAGAGACAAGTAAGCATCTGCAAGAAATGTCCCAGCAGATTCAATAAGGGTTCTATTTTTTCTTTCTGCTATCCAATTTTGTTGAGCAGTTCTAGGAGCAGAAAAATAATGTCTGATACTTTCCTTCTCACAAAATTCTTTCATCAGAAGATATTCAAACTCGGTGCCATGATCACTTCTGATCAATACAACCTGAGTAGAGTTCTCAATCTTGATTTTCTTAAGAAAGTCTGTAAGAATCTTAAAGTTATCTGACTTATTTCTCAGAAAGAACACCCAAGTGAATCTAGAGAAGTCATCAACAATAACAAGAGTGTATGACTTTCCTCCCAAACTATGTATAGCTATAAGGCCAAAAAGGTTCATATGTAGCAAGTATAAAATCTTGGGTGAATAACTTTTATTAATGGATTTGAAACTATTTTTAGTTTGCTTGCTTAATTGACAATCCCTACAAAGTCCTTCTGTTGGAACACCCTATTACTAATTTGGGTTAGGATCACTATGTCTCTAGGAACCTTTGCTTGACCTCCTGTATGGCTTAATAGGTCAATTAGAATTGAGTCTAAGGGTTAGAAGTCTAGGTTTGGAAGCTGCCCTGAAGACCAAGATTTTCTGTCTAGAGACCAAGTCTAATCGTTAAGCTCAGAACGACGATTCGTCGAACTCTGATCGACGATCGTCTAGCTCAACTTCGACAGATCGTCGAACTCCATTCGACGATCGCTGAGCTCAACTTCATAATATCGTCGAACTCCATTCAACGATCGGTGAGCTCAGGTTGACGATTTTGACTCTGCTTTGGATCTTTATCTCTGAGCTCAGTTCGATGATCTTTGAGCTCAGATCGACGATATTTTGCTGCTGTGTGTTTCCAGATCGCTGAGCTCAGCTCGACGATAGCAGAGCTCAGTTCGACGATTTCAGATAACTTCTAGGATATTTCTTAATTCAAATTCAAATCAGTTAGGAGTTATTCTGCAATTAATTCAGAGATTTCCTAGCCGTTTTCATTCAATTCTGGACCAAGTTTCAAGGGATTTTTCAAGGAATATATCTGTGTACTTTCCTCCAGAAGATATTATGCCATTAAGGATGCAATTAATGCAGGCCAACGACTATACTTGACAGAGAATGTTATTCTATTCAATACCAGAGAATAAAGAATGGGATTTTTTGAATCTCTCAATAGAACACACACAATACAGAGAGAGAATACTGATTACAGAGACACATTCAAAATCTCCTGTCACAAAGAATTCTGAAGAACACTCATCCAAGGAGATCAAGTTTTCTCAAATCTTCAGATCTCTGTAGTTTTCAAAGTGTTCAAGGCCAACATATTTTCAGACTCCAGACACTCAACATTTCAGCTATTGCTGAAATCATCTATTGCTGGAGTTCAACCTTTGAAGGCCTATCACCCTCAGCAAAGCTTTTCTTCCTGAAGATCTCAAGGACTCAGGGGGAGCTTTGACATCAATCCACATAGTCTTCTCAGTTGTTTGAGAAAGAGAAGACTGACATCACTCTCTCACCCCCACTCTGTAAAGGGTTTCTCAAACTCCCTTCAAAAGTTTGAACCTGGTTTTTGAGCACCTTGTCAAAAGCTCATTGGTGGCAAGACACCTGATCAAAAAATCTGCTTTGGTTTTTGAGCACCTTATCAAAAGCTCATTGGTGCCAGGACACCTGATCAACTCATCCTGCAGTGGATTCCTACCTAGGGTGGTAGAAGAGTGGATGTACCCAAGTTTGGGGAACCACTATATTTCCTTGTGTCTTCTGGTTTTGCTTACTTTCATTTTTGTTTCTGGCCTTGATTTTTCTGTGCTTAGTTTTTGGTTAACTTAGTACTGTGATTAGATTTTTTATTGCTTCCCTGCTCACACATATTACAACAATAGTTGTAAAAGTTTGTAAAAGTTTTAAAGCACCATATACTCTATTCACCCCCCTCTAGAGTATATCAGATCTAGTTGCACTTTCAATTGGTATCAAAGCCAGGTTGGTTAAACATACCATACCTGATTGGTTGTACAGGCTAACACATGAACCCAAAGATCCCAAACTAGATCTGTTTTTCTTTGGTATTTTATTATTAGATTTTGTTTGCACAAATCATGGCCCAAAACAAAGATTATGCAAGCACCAGACCTCCCGTGTGCAATCTATCCAAGTTTGCACTCTGGAAAGCAAGGATTAGGCTTTACATGAATTCTATTGACGAAGATATCTTTAACTCTGTTTTGACAGTATGTCCAAGACCCCCAGAGAATTCCAGTACAAATGCTGTTCCACCTCCATCAGGAACAGATGCTGATATCAAGAAGTGGAAGGTAGCTGATGCTAAGGCTATGAATAATCTAGCCCAGACAATGTTAGATGACATATTTCAAAAGGTAGCTGAATGTAATTCAGCCAAGGAAATTTGGGACAAGCTCTCAGAAATAGTCTCAGGCTCAGCTGATAAGAGAAAGGATAGAAGATCCCATCTCATCTCTCAATATGAGAATTTCAAGAAGGGAGAGACTAAGTCAGTGGGGGATATGTACAACAGATTAAGTCTAATTGTCAGTGAACTCAGGACATTGGACAAAGAGATCTCTCTAACAGAACTTAATGACAAGATCCTAATATACTTCCCCAGCACTTGGGACTCAAGAATCTGGCCAATTAAGGATACCAGAAGTCTGAATGAGATCACCACTGAAGCTTTGTTGGGTAAGCTCAAATCTTATGAGCTACTCATCAAGAATAGAGAGGAAGAACAGAAGGCTGCTTCACCAGCCACAAGGAAAGAGAAGACCATAGCCTTTAAGGCAACTGAGGATCTGCATGAAGATAAAGCTACAGGCAATGATGAACTACTCAGCTTGTTGGCCAAAAGATTCTACAAGATGGCCAGAAAGGACTTCAGAAGAAGATCATACAAGGAGCAGGACAAGCCAAGGTATGACAAATCCAATGGTAATAACAAAGACATTATTTGCTTTGGTTGCAGGAAACCAGGGCACATAGTTCCTAACTGTCTAGAGAACAAGAATAAGGACAGAAGGGACAGAAAAGAAAGAAGAAAGGAGAAAGACTCCAGAAGGAATGGCAATGGCAAACCTTCTTCAAGCAAAAACAAGCATACAAGAAAAGGGTTTGTTGCTGAATCCTGGAGTGAGACAGAAGAAGAGTCAGAAGCCTCATCCAGCTCCAGTGATGATGAGGATGATGCAGAAGAAAAGGAGTTCTGCATGATGGAAATCAATGCCTCACAGCACAATTCAGAGGAAGAGGAGTCAGAGTCAGACTCAGAGACTCAACCTGAAGAAGATCAGGTAATTGGCTCTTTTGATTTTAGTTCAGAAGATTTTAAATCTGAATTTAAAGCACTGTGTTTAGACCTGCTAAAGTCTGAGAAAGAGATTATCTCTCTCAGAAATCAATTATCTGAACACAATACTCTAAAGTCAGAAAACCTCAAACTCTCTCAGGAGTTGAAGTGTTGTAGGGAACAGATAGCTTCACTGAAAAGTGAGCTCTCTGAGGCCAAGAAGCTTGAAGAATCCCTCAATGGGAGAAGCATCAAGCTGATGGACATCACAAGAACAGTGAACTCTAGATTTAACAGTACACTGGGCTTGGGTGCTTCATCTAGCCAACCTATAGTCCTAACAACTCCCAACAAATTCATTTCTGACAAAGGAAAGGGAGTTGTAGAGGTTGCTAGGAAAAATTCTGATCTGCCTCAGAAAACCAAGTCCTAGAAGCAATCGTCGAACGGAGATCGACGATCGCCGAATGAAGATCGACGATCGCCGAACGCAGCTCGACGATCTCAGGCACAATCGTCGAACGCAGATCGACGATCTCAGCCAAAGTCATCGAATGCAGGTCGACGATCTCATATACCTGACCTCACCCATAGTCGACCGTCGAACGGAGCTCGACGATCTGACCCAAGATCGTCGAACGCAGCTCCAAGATCGTCAAACAGAGGTCAGAGCTCTGGAAAATTTTTCAAAGACAAATCAAAATTGAATCCTAAGGGTCCTACATCCCAAATCTTTAACCCTTATACTGAATGGATTATACCACCAAGGAGATATCATCCTAAAGGATATAAGAGTCCACCTGGGATGTCTTTCATTTCAGAATTTAAAGGCTATCAACCTAGGCCCAAGGTAAACTGGGTCAAAAACAAATGAATTGTCTTATGTGCAGGTGAAGACCTATCCAACATCTAACCAGCAATGGTATTTGGATAGTGGGTGCTCTAAGCACATGACAGGGAACAAGGACAACCTCACATCCTTCAGAGCCAAACTTGGACCCAAAGTTATCTTTGGTGATTCAAACTTTAGACAGACTAAAGGATATGGTGCAGTCCAGATTGGTTCAGTAACTTTCAAGAAGGTAGCCTATGTGGAAGGACTGAAGCACAACCTAATCAGCATCAGTCAGCTGTGTGATGAAGGCTACCAGGTGACCTTCAGCAAAGCCTTATGCAAAATCAAGTCAGAGGACAACACAACTGTGTTGACAGGTAAAAGAAAAGGTAACATCTACCTAGTAGATTTTCTTTCAACTGATGTAGATATTTGCTTGTTTAACTCTGTCTGTAAACCAAATGTTTTATGACATAAGAGATTAGGACACCTAAACCTTAGAACTATTGCTAGGCTATCCAAGGACAACCTTGTTAGAGGACTACCTTCTGGCCCCTACAAGAAGGAAGGACTCTGCAGGGCTTGTCAATTAGGCAAGCAAACTAAAAACAGCTTTAAGTCACTTAATAAGAGTGATTCACCTAGGATATTGTATCTGTTACACATGGATCTTTTTGGACCCATCACAGTACAAAGCCTAGGAGGGAAATCCTATACTTTAGTAGTTGTAGATGACTTCTCTAGATTCACTTGGGTGTTCTTTCTAAGGAAGAAGTCTGATAACTTTAAGTGTCTGACAGAGTTTCTCAAATGTATACAGATTGAGTTCAATACTCACATTGCCCTGATCAGAAGTGATCATGGGACAGAGTTTGATTCTCTTCTTATGCAAGAGTTCTGTCAGAGTGAAGGGATCAGGCACACTTTCTCAGCTCCTAGAACTCCTCAACAAAATGAGGTAGCTGAAAGGAAAAATAGAACCCTTATTGAATCTGCCACTACATTGTTGTCAGATGCTCATCTACCTCTATCCTTTTGGGCAGAGGCAGTGAACACCTCCAACTATGTGCTGAACAGAAGTCTGATACATAAACTAAAGGGAAAGACTCCCTATGAATTACTCAAAGGGAAGAAACCTAAAGTTGACTATTTTAGAGTCTTTGGTTGTATTTGCTATATTCATAATAATGACAAGAAATATCTAGAAAAATTTCAAGTCAAAGCTGATGAAGGAGTATTTCTGGGATACTCCATGATCAGCAAGGCCTATAGAGTATATAATAAATCATCTTTGAAAATTGAGGAATCTGTTCACATTTCATTTGATGAAACTAACATGTCTTTCAAGGAGAAGATTTCTTCTACCATAGAACCTTTGCAGGAACATTCTCTAGTTGAAGACTTGAACAAGTTACAGGTAGCTCAAGAGGATGAAAGCAGTGAAGATGAAGAAAATGCTCAACACATTGAAGCACAACCTGAAGAGCCAGTTGTTGTACCACAAGAGGAAACAACAACACAGGTTGGTGAACAATCAACACCCCCTGTTGATTTAGTAACATCAAGAGACCATCCAATTTCCCAAATAATTGGAGAAATCTCAGCTGGTGTGCAAACCAGAAATCAGGTCAACCAAAACCTGTTGCACACCTGCTTCCTATCTCAAATTGAACCTCAGTCCATTCAAGATGCAGAGAAAGATCCACACTGGATCATTGCAATGCAAGAGGAGTTGCATCAATTTGAGAGGAACAAAGTATGGGAACTAGTGCCAAAGCCTAAGGATCATTCCCTTGTTGGAACAAAATGGGTATTCAGAAACAAACTGGATGATCAAGGAGTAATTATAAGGAACAAGGCAAGGCTAGTTGCTCAGGGCTACTCTCAAGAAGAAGGAATCGACTACGACCAGACTTTTGCACCTGTTGCAAGATTAGAAGCCATCAGAATTTTTCTAGCTTATGCAGCTCACAAAGGCTTCAAAGTATATCAGATGGATGTCAAAAGTGCTTTCTTGAATGGAGACATCAAAGAGGAAGTTTATGTCAGACAACCTCCAGGTTTTATCTCTCCAACTTATCCTGATTATATTTTTAGACTGAACAAAGCATTATATGGTCTCAAGCAAGCTCCCAGAGCATGGTATGAGACCCTAGCATGCTTTCTCTTGGAAAATGATTTTATAAGGGGTAGAGTAGACCAAACTCTTTTTATTAGAACCCATAAGTCCCATACCCTACTAGTACAAATTTATGTAGACGATATCATTTTTGGTTCTACTGACTCAAAATTGTGCAGAAGGTTTTCTAACCTGATGCATTCTAAATTTGAGATGAGTAGCATGGGTGAGCTATCCTTCTTCCTAGGATTGCAAGTCAAACAACATGTTGAAGGCATCTTTATTTCTCAAACCAAATATGCAAATGAACTGGTTAAGAAATTTGGTATGTCTGAGGCATCTTGTATGAAAACACCCATGCCTACCAATGCTGTATTGGATGCTGATGAACATGGGAAACCTGTTGATCAGACAACATATAGAGCAATGATTGGCTCTCTACTGTATCTTACAGCTAGTAGACCAGATATAATGTTTGCTACATGTATATGTGCTAGGTTCCAAGTAAGCCCTAGAGAGTCACACCTAACTTTAGTAAAGAGGATTCTCAGGTATGTTAAAAGTTGTCCAAATCTAGGTCTCTGGTATCCAAAAGATTCAGCATTTGAGTTAACTGGATTCTCTGATGCTGATTATGCTGGATGCAGAATTGACAGGAAAAGCACCAGTGGAACTTGTCAGTTCCTTGGTGACAGACTTGTCTCTTGGTTTTGTAAGAAACAAACATCTGTGTCAACTTCAACTGCTGAAGCTGAATATATGGCTGCAGGCAGTTGTTATTCACAAATCTTGTGGATTCAAAACCAACTCCTAGACTATGGCTACAACTTAGAGAAGTCTAAAATCTTTTGTGACAACACAAGTGCTATTTCCATAGCTCAAAATCCAGTCCTCCATAGTAGGACAAAACATATAGAGATTCGGCATCATTTCTTAAGGGATAATGTTGAAAAGAATAAAATTGATTTACAATATATCCCAACTGATTTACAAAGGGGAGATATTTTCACCAAGCCCTTGGATGAAAAGAAACACACCTTCTTCCTAAATCAGTTAGGAATGTTAGATAGAGGAAGCCTTAAATAATATCCAAGATTTTGAAAGCTAAAAATTGACCAATACTAGGCAAACATTCTGATTTTTTTTTTTGGTGTCTAGAATTTTTCTGATCTCTGAACTGCGCTCGACGATTTGCCCCAAGATCGTCGAACGGAGATCGACGATTTCCAAAAATCGTCGAACTGAGTTCAGCGCCTCTCAGATAGTATGAACTATCTCTTCCGGTCAACGATCGTCGAACGGCGCTCGACGATTATGTTCTCTGAACGATCGTCGAACGGAGCTCGACGCTCTCCAATATCGTTGAACGGAGATCGATGATGTTGAGGACTCTTCAGATTCCTTTAGAAGCCTAGATCGTCGAACTGAGTTCAACGATCTTTCCAATTCTGCGTCGAACCCTAATATAAAATTCATTTTTCGCCGTCGTTCTCTTTTGCGCTTTCGATTTCTCTGCAAGGATTTTCTTTCCCTCCAAACAGTTCTACGCTTGGTCATTTTGTTTGTTGAGTTTTTGCAGGAACCAATGACTGTGTCAGTTGCTGTTCTTGCTGCTATGAAGTTTGACGCCGGTTTTGACATTGATATGGAATCTTTCAGCACGACCGATCAGATTTTTCAAGATATACTGGGTCTATTTAAGGATCAGAATCTGATAGCATTAATGACCACCAGGATCAAGTTGGCTTCTGATGAAATCAAGGAGTGGGTTTATACTGCTCATAATCAAGATAACAGCACCATAGTTGGGTCAATAGCTGGAACTCAGGTACCCTTGACCCCCACAATTTTAACAGAAGTTTTTGGATTGAGAAATGGAGAAGACTCTGCTGAATTATCTGGAGATGAGTTTTCTGAACTGCTTGCCAGGATGGGTCATCCAGAGGGAAACCCTAGCAAGTTATTCAAAAGGAACCTGTCTGTTGAATACAGGTTCATGGCAGATGTAGTGGGAAAAGTGCTTCTGGCAAAGCACTCAGCATATGATATAATATCAAGACATCAGCTCTGTCTCATGGGAGCTCTGGTGGATAAGAAAAATCTGAACTGGGGAGAGGTTTTCTTTGACCTCATCAAAAAGAAAATAAACAAAAGTTTTGTTAATTTTGGAAGACTTATTGGAGTATTTCTGCAGCACAGGTGTCCTGCCTTGCTGGTCTCCTCTGGAGTTCATATCAATGCCTCCAAGATACTAACCTGTGCCCTCTTTGGCAAGTGGGACAGGAAAATAAGCAAGCCTAGCAGTCCCTCCTCCAATGCTCCTTCAGGCACCAGGACTCAAAGAGTCACTCCTCCACAGGTCTCTGCCCCTGCAGATGACCTGGCTGCTCCTGCTGCTTCCTCTCCTCCTCCTCCTCCAATTCCATCCCTTCCCTTACCATCCACCATTCCAGCTCCCTCCACCATCACCATATCTAGCCCATCTCCAACATCAACTCCATCTCCAGAACCCATTCTACCTCCACCAGCAGACCAATTCCAACCACTGTTCTCCTACCCTCCACCAGCTATCACCTCATCACCATCCATTACATCCTTCACCCTACTGTATGACTCCTTTATGAATGATTCCCCATCCTCCCCTCCTGACTTACCTACCTCCTCCACTTCATTCCAAGATCTCCTCCA
Source organism: Platanthera guangdongensis (assembly GCA_039583875.1). Lineage (NCBI taxonomy): Eukaryota > Viridiplantae > Streptophyta > Magnoliopsida > Asparagales > Orchidaceae > Platanthera > Platanthera guangdongensis. The sequence continues at coordinate 251,838,398 of CM077151.1, read as the reverse complement.
CCACATCATAGACCAACCAACATTCACCCCATCCATATCCATTCCCCTATCCTCCATATCCACCCTACCAACACCTGAGCCCTCCCTTCCACCATTCTCCAGCTCTCCCCTTCCAGACATCTCAGCTGCTTCCATTCCTTCTACCTCTACTCCAGCTCTTGAGCAAGTAGACCTCTCAGCCCTTGCTAACAGGCTGTATGAGCTGCTTGCCCCCAGGCTCTCTCTATTGTTGGAGACCTCCTTGGCTCCTCTACACCTGTCTGTGGCAGCCCTTTCTGCCAGGCTCTCTTCCCTCCTTCCTCAGGCAGCACCTACAGCAGTGTGCCTTGATCCAGATGTATCTGCATCTAGGCAGGGGGAGATGCCATATGAAGAAAGCCTTCATGCTGTTGCTGCTGCTGTTTCTGTGACTGCTGCTCCTCCTCTTGCTGCTGCTGCTGTGCCTCCTACTGCAGTTCTTGCAATAGACCTCAGGTCTTTGCTATCTGTTTTTGATTCTGCCTACTTTAGCTGTCTGCCAGAGGTCTATGCTGTCCAGCCTCCAGAAGACTTATCTAAGGCACTTGTGCCTTTTTCTGGCTGTGACCCCAGCATCCTCTCTTCTTTTGTAAATTCAGTTGTTGCTGCTGCTGCTTCTTCTACAGAAAGGATTGATGTTGCTTCTGAGATTTTTGATACTGCTACTGCTGAAGTTTCTACTGCTTCTGATGAGCCAATATCCAAGGACATTCTGATGTCAGAGGCCACTGAATTTGAGCCTTCTGCAGACTTTGATGTTGTTTCTGCTATTGTCAGTGAAGTTGTTGCTGCTATCAACTCTCCAGTTTTTGTTGCTGACAGTGAATCTGCTGTTTCTACTGTTGTTACTATTGTTAGTGAAGCTGTTGTTGCTGTTGTCACCTGTCCAGAGCCTGCTGCTGCTGTTGTTGCTTCTGCTTCTGCCTCATCTACTGCTGTACAACTGAAGAAAGATCTTATGAAGAAAATATATGCTCTATATGATGACCAGAGTTCTGAATCTGATGAATTTAAAACAGACTCTGATGACTCATCTGCTACCATTGCCAGGAAAAGGAAGGCAAGGAGCAAGGCTATGAAGAGGGTACCTCCTGCTAAAGTCAAAGATAACAATGATATCCCTTACTATATTCTACATGATTGCCCAATCTCTGAACACTGGATGCAGTATTCCAAAAACCAGCTGAAAGCCATGAAGAAAAAGAGAAAATATGAGAAGGGTTCATCCCCATTCCAGCACTCTCATCCTCCTCCACCACCTCCTCCTGATGCAGGTGCAGGTGGAAGCTCTGCAAGTCAACCCCCAACCAGAAGTCAGGCTCCCTATCAACCTCATGCCAGATCTTATCACAGGGAAAGCTAATCCAGGGGTTCACATTCTAGGAGAGGAGGATATAGAGGCAATCAGAGAGATATGCAAGTATATTCTAAAGGGTACTCCAGGCAGCACCCATATTCTAGGGGAGGACATGGTTCTTCTGATACATCAACTGGTCCTTTCCCTTACAAGCTAAAAGAGACTGTATCTGCCAGGCCTCCTCAAGACAATCCTTCCAACAGGTATGAGCCACCTGTACCTTTTGAGGACCCTGAAAATAATCCATCTGCTTGGACTGCCAGGATGAAGGAATTGGCTGCACTGGATCAGATTAAGAAGGCCAGAGAACATGGAATAGATTCTTCCAACATTTCTACAATGTCTGAGCAAAGACAGAAAGAATTAGAGAAATATGCTTCCAGTAAATTCTTTGATGCTGAGAGATACATGGAATTACATCCTGTAGCTGTGGTTCCCAGGCCTACAAAGCAAACTTATTTGGGTGCAGCAGATGACACTAGGTCCAACAAAGAAGCCCTCAATCTAAACAGAGAAATTAAACTTGTCAAAGGCAAAGAGAAGAAATGACATTGTAAGGTGACAGTTTCTGTGAATTCTGATTGTTATCTGGATGATATATATATCTCTGTGATTCTGCTTTTGTTTTTATGTTCTTCTGATTGTATGTTGTTATTTAAAGTTTTTTCAAAGTCTGTAAATAGTAATGCTAACCCAAATAGGGGGAGATTGTTGGAACACCCTATTACTAATTTGGGTCAGGATCACTATATCTCTAGGAACCTTTGCTTGACCTCCTGTATAGCTTAATAGGTCAATTAGAATTGAGTCTAAGGGTTAGAAGTCTAGGTTTGGAAGCTGCCCTGAAGACCAAGATTTTCTGTCTAGAGACCAAGTCTAATCGTCGAGCTCAGCACGATGATTCATCGAACTCCGATCGACGATCGTCTAGCTCAACTTCGACAGATCGTCGAACTCCATTCGATGATCGCTGAGCTCAACTTCATAATATCGTCGAACTCCATTCGACGATCGGTGAGCTCAGGTCGACGATTTTGACTTTTCTTTGGATCTTTATCTCTGAGCTCAGTTCGACAATCTTTGAGCTCAGATCGACGATATTTTGCTGCTGTGTGTTTCTAGATCGCTGAGCTCAGCTCGACGATAGCAGAGCTCAGTTCGACGATTTCAGATAACTTCCAGGATATTTTTTAATTCAAATTCAAATCAGTTAGGAGTTATTCTGCAATTAATTCAGAGATTTCCTAGCCGTTTTCATTCAATTCTGGACCAAGTTTCAAGGGATTTTTCAAGGAATATATCTGTGGACTTTCCTCCAGAAGAGATTATGCCATTAAGGATGCAATTAATGCAGGCCAACGACTATACTTGACAGAGAATGTTATTCTATTCAATACTAGAGAATACAGAACGGGATTTTTTGAATCTCTCAATAGAACACACACAATACAGAGAGAGAATACTGATTACAGAGACACATTCAAAATCTTCTGTCACAAAGAATTCTGAAGAACACTCATCCAAGGAGATCAAGTTTTCTCAAATCTTCAGATCTCTGTAGTTTTCAAAGTGTTCAAGGCCAACATATTTTCAGACTCCAAACACTCAACATTTCAGCTATTGCTGAAATCATCTATTGCTGGAGTTCAACCTTTGAAGGCCTATCACCCTCAGCAAAGCTTTTCTTCCTGAAGATCTCAAGGACTCAGGGGGAGCTTTGACATCAATCCACATAGTCTTCTCAGTTGTTTGAGAAAGAGAAGACTGTCATCACTCTCTCACCCCCACTCTGTAAAGGGTTTCTCAAACTCCCTTCAAAAGTTTGAACCTGGTTTTTGAGCACCTTGTCAAAAGCTCATTGGTGGCAAGACACCTGATCAAAAAATCTGCTTTGGTTTTTGAGCACCTTATCAAAAGCTCATTGGTGCCCAGGACACCTGATCAACTCATCCTGCAGTGGATTCCTACCTAGGGTGGTAGAAGAGTGGATGTACCCAAGTTTGGGGAACCACTATATTTCCTTGTGTCTTCTGGTTTTGCTTACTTTCATTTTTGTTTCTGGCCTTGATTTTTCTGTGCTTAGTTTTTGGTTAACTTAGTACTGTGATTAGATTTTTTATTGCTTCCCTGCTCACACATATTACAACAATATTTGTAAAAGTTTGTAAAAGTTTAAAAGCACCATATACTCTATTCACCCCCCCCTCTAGAGTATATCAGATCTAGTTGCACTTTCACCTTCCTTCTTGTAAGAACCAGAAGACAGTCCTCTAACAAGATTGTTCATAGATAATTTAGCAATATTCCTAAGGTTTACATGACCTAGTCTCTTATGTCATAAATCATTTGAGTTACTGATTTAGTTAAATAAACAAATTTCGGAATTAGCAGATTTGAAATTAACTACATATATGTTTCCTTGTCTAATTACAGTTAAAACAGTTTTGTTGTCACTAGAAGTAATAATGCAAGAAGATTGATTGAATGATACCTGATAACCTTCATCACATAATTAGCTCATGGATATTAGGTTATGCTTGAGACCACTTACATAGGCTACCTTCCTAAAGGTAATAACTCCAACTTTGACATTTCCATAGCCTTCTGTTTGTCCACAGTTGGAGTCTCCAAATATCACTTTTGGTCCAAGCTTTACTTTGAAATCAGTTAGGTTGTCTTTACTTCCTGTCATGTATTTTGAGCAACCACTATCCAAGTACCACTATTCCTCTATGGTAGGATAATTCTTTACCTGAAGAAAAAAAGATTAGTTGTTCTTGACCCAGGTAACCTTGGGTCCTTGATTTCTTTAAAATTTATAACTAGAAATATAAGAGAACTCAGGTTGGTCCTTATAACCGAGTGGATGATATATCCTAGGAGGAATAATCCACTGAGTAAAAGGATTAATAAAGGTTTTAGTTTGATTAAAGTTTTAAAAAGAATTAAAGTTTTTGTTATAAGAAACTGTGTTTGACGAATTGTCATAAGTTTGTTGATCTGCATTCAACAAATAGGGATGACTTCGTCATACTCCATTCACAGAATGAAAGTATTCATTCTCTGCACCCCACGTTCGTCGATCGCTGTTCGACGGACCATATTGAATTTTTCCAGATAGTTAGACGAATAATTATACTGAAAGTTTACGTTCATAGTTCGTCGATCGGAGTTCGACGAATCATATTTATTTCGTCGAGCTTGGTACGAAGAAACATGTTGAACATAATTTTAATTAAAAAATTTCTTCTTCTTTTGTTTAGTCTTACATAAAACTTATGTTTCTTTATTAGTGTCTTCTACCTTTTTTTTCCTTTTTCAAAAATGAATTTAACAAGAGTAGACAATTTGTTTTTCTGTAAAAGAGGAGGCTTACTAGATGAAGCTCCCAAGCCTAGTTTGCCATTAGGCCTGGCATTGACTGAACTTGTGATGTTCATCAATTTGATAATTCTCCCATTGAGAGATTCTTCAAATTCCTTAGCCTCAGATAATTTAGTTTTCAAAGATATTATTTGTTCTGAAGCATTATCTAGATCATCTTTGAGTTTAATATTTTCAGAAAATATGTTATCAAATTTAATTAGCTTTCCTCTAAGGAGTTTGATTTCCTTCTCAGATTTAATTAAATCATTGCATAACAATTTAAATTCAGTTTTAAATCGATCTGAAGTAAAATCAAAAGAAAAAATTACCTGATCTTCTTCTGATACAGATTCATCTTCTGAGTTGTCAACTTTTGAATTAGTAGCTTCAGAGTTGCTACAAGATGCATTGGTTGCCATCAAGCAGACCTCTCTGGCCTTGGCCTCTTTTTCATCCTCACTGGAGCTGGATGAAGACTCTTTCTCTGAGTCACTCTAGGTTTCAGCAACAAATCCTCTCTCCTTCTTTTTGTATTTGCTGGAGGAGGGCTTGCTGGAATGTTTCTTGGAGTCTTTCTCCTTTCTTTTGTCTTTATTCTGAATTTCTAGACATTTTGGAAATATGTATCCAGTTTTCCTGCATCCATAGCAAACTATTTCTTTAGTTGGAGTCTTGTCATACCTTGGCTTATCTTCTTTTCTGGAAGATCTTCTCCTGAAATCCTTCATAGCCATCTTGTAGAATCTCTTAGCCAATAGACTCATTAACTCTTCATTATTAGGAAGAGCTTTTGCTTCCTCAGATGCATTAAAATCAATGCTTTGCTCTTTCCTTCCTGATGATGAAGTCCTTTGCTCAGTTTCTCTGGTCTTGATGAGCTGCTCATAAGACTTGAGCTTTCCCAACAAAGTTTTAGTAGAGATTTCATTTAGGCTTCTGGCTTTCTTGATTGGCTAGATCCTAGAGTCTCATGTACTAGCGGAGCACATAATGATCTTGTCATTTATCTCTGTCAATAAGATGTTCTTGTCCAATGATTTCAGCTCATTGATTATGAGGCTGAGTCTATTGTACATATTAGAAACTTATTTTGCTTCTTCCTTCTTGAAGTTCTCATACTGACAGATCAGATGTGATATCCTGTCTTTTCTTTCGTCTACAAATCTTGCTACCATAGTATTGAGAGAATTCCAGATTGTCTTTGCTGAAGTGCATTCAATAACTTTCTGGAATATGTCATCAGACATAGTCTGGGCCAGAATGTTCATTGCTTTGGCATCAACAATATTGGCCATCTTCGGTGGTTCAGTCCACTCAGGTGGTGGTACAACACTTGTGCTTGTAGTTGCAAGTGGTGTAGGGGGACCTGTCAAAATAGAATTATAGATGTCCTCATCAATAGAATTCATGTAAAGTCTTATCCTTACCTACCAAAGTGCAAACTTATTCATATTGCACACTGGAGGTCTGGTTCTTGAATACTCTTTATTTTGTGCCATGATAAACTACAAGGTAAAGAGAAAATCTATCAGATATTATGGTTCATGTGTTAGCCTATACAACCAAGAAACTTGATGCTCTGATGCCAGTTGAAGTGAGGGATAGATCTCCTTTACACTAGAGGGGGGCGAATAGTGTGCATTAAAAAATATATTAACTTGTTTTTACAGCAGATTAAAGTAGGTGATAAATAAATATTTATTAAAAGAAAACTATCACAACACACAAACAAAAGAAGTAAAAGCAATCCAGACGACATAAGGAATTTATAGTGGTTCCCCAATAAACTTGGGTACATCCACTTTTCTACCACACTGGTAGGAATCCACTATAGGTTTTTGCTCAGGTGCCCTGCCACCACAGGTTTTTGATCAGGTTTCCTGTAACCAGAAGATCTATTTTTCTAAGGGAGATCTAGCAACCGTTTGAGCTTTTGATCAGGTTCCCAAAAACCAATCTCAAGTCTTTTGATCAGGTGACTTGTGAACCAAAAGGTTTAACTTTTGAAGGGAGTTATAACGTTGTACACAATGAAAGAAAATTGAAAATGATGTTGTCTTCTCTGTCTCAAATCTTTGAGAAGACTTGTGGATTGTTGATGATGTCAGAGCTCCCCCTGAGTTGTATGGATCAGATCAGGAGTGGAAGCTTTGCTTCAGCATATAGGCCTTCAAAGTGATGTTGCTCTTAAACAAGCTTTTAGACTGATTTTGATTTGTTTTCTCTTGAAAGCCTGAAACAGATGAAGAACTCTGTGTATATGAGAGCTGTGTTGTGTTCTTCACTTTTTTTGTACATTGTTCTATAATGTCTACTGATTATTGATTCTCTAATTACTTAATCCCTTGCAATCTTCTGAAAATCACTTTTTATATATTGATTGCAGATTCAAAAATATTTGAATTTGAAATTCTTTCCTTGAAAACTTCTGCATAATTTCTGGGAGTTGGAACAACTAATTTAATCTTGAATGCAATTCCCTAACTGTCCCAGTAAACTTGGTAGAATAATAACTCTGTGAAATCCATAATTAATGCTGCCGGGTAATGACTATATTCTTGAGAATATTGAGCATTAATTATCAGAGTATTACTGTCTTAATATAATGTAATTTGAAATCAAACTGCTATAGTCGAACTGAGAAACTGCATAGAAGATTAGTCGAAGAGAACCTGGAAGGAGTTAGTCGAAATCAGCAAGGATTTCGTCGACCTGAGCTCCAAGTTTGTCGAGCTGATAATATATTTGCCAATATGAGTTCCAAGCTCATCGAACTGAAATAGTCCTTCGTCGAGCTGAACATCTGATATGAGATCACATTTCGTCGATCTCAGCTACACTTTCGTCGAGCTCAAATCAAAGATGGAACTCTGAGTTCGTCGATCTGAGATCGACGATCATCGAGCTGAGCTCAACTATCGTCGAACGATTTTTCTGCATTCTTTTTAACTGCTTTTCCTCTAAAGTCTTATGTCTATAAAGTCTTCTGAAGGAGGTTACTGATAATCTAAGCATATGTTGCTGACCTTGACCCTGGAAATAACCTATGACCCCAGAATATACATGTTGGGTCATCTAATCTATCCTAATAGTGAACCTAACACAAATCATAAGTAGGGTTCCAATAGAGAAGCATACAAGCAAAGAGAAAACTTCAAGCAGGGAGGACTTCCCCAGAGACCGATGAGTCTGCCAAGTCTGCTAAGATCGCCAAGTCGTTGCTGCACCACTGATATACGGAGTCCGCAAAGTCCGCGGACAACCCGTTATTCAACTGAAACGACTGCTCTGCAAGCCGCCGCTGAACTGAAAGAACATACCACCTAGTCCGTCGAGACCTGTGAATAGGTTATTGAACTTGAATTTGAATTGCTAAAGGAGAGAAGACTGGCTGGCCGCAAAATGCGACCTGCTACAAACTACAGATTGTAAACCGCAAGCTCCACTGCGGTAGTTTGGTTGATCTCTCTCTTACGGTCCCCACAGGTATATCATCGGATGGTGAGTCACATTCCTTTTTTCATACTGCTAACATGTTCCCCAGATTTCCCAAGACGTTTCTTACTCCATATAGGATACTTGCGGCTGAGCCACTTGCTACTACTGATGGTGATACCTACCGCTTCCTCATCCGTTGGTGTGACTGCCCGCCTTCGGACGACTCATGGGTACTCGCAATGGAGTAGGCGCTTGGCTGCCGCTCTTCTCCACCGCTACCTCTTGGACCATGCAACAGAGATACATGATTTTGAGAGGGGGAGGATTGATACCGCGGCCTCGCCACCACTAATTGATAATGATCTGGTTGCCAAGGCGCTACTGGCCTCTCCACCACTACTTGATGATGATCCGGTTGCCGAGGCGCTACAACATAAAGACTTTAGGAGCCATGATGATGCTAACGGAAGACAACGTTACAACCTCCGTCCGCGACGTGCTAAGCCCACTTGAAGACTCATTTTAAAATCGTGCTCTTAGTTAATTTATTTTTATTTATATTTTATATTTTAGAATATAAAATTATTCCATGCTTGGGTAATAATTTTATATTCATGTGAGAACTTTATTTGTTTATTTCCTGCATCTAAAACATTTGGTGTGTATTTAACTGCTCGGATGGATGAGATTTCATCTCCATCTTGGACGGTTAAATGTGTGTTTGTAACTACTATATAAGGAGACCTTTTTATGAGAATTAAAGAAGAGAAGCAATTTAAGCCTAAATCTCCCAAGGAAAATTTCGGCCAAGATAGGACTCCTTGCCGCCGCCTCTAGGTGGTGTGAAGCCATCTCTTTCTTCCTCCACCCCTCTTCGGTGCGACTCTGGCGTGGATTCCTTCGGTATGACTCCAACAAGAAGGTTGCAGCCCCATTTGGTGTGACGCCGCTAGATCCGTGGGAGAGTGATTCTCCCACCATATCTTGTGTGTAAGGTGAATCCGGGTTGGGTAACATCTCCTCCCTTCTCTTGTGTTTTCTTGCTTTAGTTTTGTGGAGATCGAGCAACCGTTGTTTCCATGGTTTTGAATAATATCGCTTGCAATTTCTGAGTCGTTTTCATTGTTGACAAATTTCTTTACAAATTCGGATCGGGTAGGTCCTATTTGCTTGAGCGGATCTTGACCTATAGCCATAGTTCGTTCTCAAAAGGGATTGGCAACCTTTATGTTAATTTTGGGGAATAATCTGACTCATTTCTGATCATTATTTTAGAGTCGATCCTTCCTCCTTGTGGTTTATGTGATGCGTTAGTGTCGAACCGTATTGTGGCGATAGATGCTTGTGTAGGTGCGGTTGAACCATGGCGTGTCGAGCGTAGTAGGATCTCCTTGTTTCATTTCAAACTCTGACTAGCGGACATCCCCTACACCAGAAATCAGTGAACTGCTCCAGCTATAGTTCACTGAAATTAGTGAACTGCTCCAGCCGCAGTTCACTAATTTCAGTGAACTGCAGCTGCATGTTCACTGAAATCAGTGAACATGCAAGGAAAGAATTTGATGATTGATAAGGTATGCCATATTTCTATTCCTAGTATGTGTTGACAACACTGGTAGGGCCTCTTAGAACACCAATCAAGTCAGTCAACTGTGAATTTCTTACCTCAACTCTATCTCTAGGTGAAGTAAAAAAGTGAACTTGCTAGAATATCAACAAGTAACATACCAAAGAGAACATCAACATAATAACATCCAAAGAGAACATCAACATAATAACATCCAAAATTAGGAACATGCAAAGTTTCCAGCAGTTACAATAATAACATATTAGGCTTAGAGATCAAAATATAATTAGCTAGTAGTCCAAAATAAGTACTCCAAAATAATTAGCTAGTAGTGGGAATCATGAACTTGAACATAAAAAAATCTTCATAGTACATCATCATCGACCTCCATATTTGCCTCCAAAATATTTAGAACTTTCTGCACAAAATAAATAAATAAATATAATCTTATTATACTCAAATTACATTCTAATGATGACACAACACATACACAAGCATACACACTTCAATATAAAAAGACAGTAGGCTCAAACACTGCACTTATACACACACCTATACATACATGCACATACATGCTTACAAATATAAAGACACACACATACACATTCATACACACCACCACCACATAAACACACGCATGGACAAATAAATTAACATGCGCATACACATCCATATAAATACACACACATAAACACACAAACACACAAACAACAATACACACATCCACACAAACACACCAACATATTTAACACACGTACACTTATAACAATTATACACATACGCACAAATAAAATCATATGCACATACACACAAATATAAATACAAATATAAAACCACATAAACACACATTAACAACAATACCACACTCATCCACAAACACACCGGCCAACACACCAACAAAAGACCAAAAATGATGACAGCAGGCCAACAAAACATTAGCACCTCCCAAAAATCAGAACCCTAATATGCCCTTGACATGAAATCCATCATCGATGAAGAGAAAAAAGGGAAGAGGAGGATATGAGAGCTTATAGTGTAGTGGCACAATTTCAGAACTCTAGGACCAGTCCAACAACGCACAACTGAAGATGAAGCTCTACCAACTCCGATCCGACGAGATGGCTGTAGATGTCGCCCGCACTGGAGGAAGCACCAGAGGAAATGGCGAGGATTATCACGGCACGGGAGGAAGCACGGGACGAATTGTCGAGGATTATCTGTGACTCGTTGAAGCCTGAGCGACTGACGGGTTGAGCATTGAGCAGCACTAAAGGCAGGCAATGAAATTAGGGCAGGCCGCGTCTCGCAAGCCCGCAGTAGTCGGAGTCGGCGATGAAATTACAGCAGGAGCGAGATTTGCGATAGGGTTATCGGGAAAAAGAGGAGGGGCGAAGAGGAGGGAGGAATGGCCAAATAGCTTATCGGGAAAACTGATGAGCAGATTTTGTATTAAAATATAATAATTTAATTTTTTTATGAGTTGAAAACAATTAGGCAACACTTTTAGACATGTTGTAAATTAGTTTTTACAAGGCAAAACATCGTATAAGTGTTGCCTAAATTGAATTGTCATCTGCAATATTTAAAAAGTGTTCCCTATAAGGCTTTAGAGAACATTTGTTGAATGTTGTAGTAAAAGTGCTGCCTAAAGATGATATTTTATTGCAACTCTTATAAATTGTTCTCTTTCAAGGTTTAGACAACATTTTTATAAATTTTTCCCTGTAGGTGTTGCTAAAGACCAAAAATGTTGTAGTGGGTCCAACTAAATCCATCCCCAGATGGCAAAGGCCACGACGCCGCGATGCTTCGAGGCTTTTGGGCGGGCAAGAGTTGGAGGGGGCATATAGCTGACACTTTTGGCACCTCCTTGCAAATTTCGTTTTATCCTTCCATTGGGATGGCCAGAAGTACCCCCGTCTGACCACCCTTGCTTCCAAAGTTCTGCCTCCTGAGTGACTGCCACATTCGCCAGAGTGCACTTCCTCCAAAACATGCAGGATATCATCTTCTAACACGCATCGTGCTAGGAGCCCTGACAACATCTTCCGATGCAGCCCTCCTTCTTGCATTAAGTAGTGGGATGATTTGTGCATGAAGCCTTCTGCATCTTTAGTCCCTTCGGGAAGATTACCCGTAGTTAGGAAAGTTACAAAGGGATCCACCCACGATGGACACCGATCCACTTCCATCAACTCCCCCTCCTCGATCGCCGGGCGGAACAGCTCAGTCAAAGTTCCTCCACGCCTAGGTCCAAAATTAGCCAGCCAATCGGCTGCTGCACTCTCCTCCCTGGGGACATGTTGGATTGAAAATGTCCGGAACCCGCCGATGATCACCCTTACCTTGGTCAAGTATTTCATGAGGGTAGGCTCCCTAGCCTCATACTCACTGTTGATTTGCGACGCCACTAACAATGAGTCTGTGATTACTTCCACGTCATGCACCCCAAGCTCTTTGGCCAATCGCAGCCCTACTATGACAGCCTCGTACTCTTCCTAATTGTTGGTGATGGGGAAGTGCAAGACCACGACCTGTTCTATGGTGACCCCGTGAGGGATTACTAGCACTATGTAAGACCCCCCCCCCAAACCTTTGACCGGGTTGGGTCGGAGGGGATCTTACTTGCCCAAGACGTCCACCTAGTGCTCCTTTAAGGGGTAAAGACCCACTCCACTAAGCACTAGTTGGCTGTCTTGCACGGCCAGAATCACCACTCTCCCAACACATCAGAGATTTGCGAAAGAATTAACAGGAAAACACCAAGATATATATTTATATATATATAACATCATAAATATTTACATGAGACCGAGGACATAGCCTATGTTTTTATATAAGCCCGCAGGTTGTACGAGTTCTGCATATAACTCCCCACTTTCTCTCTTTATCCTGCTCGCTGGTACTCACGTCTCGAAACTCTAAAAACATCGGTGGTGCTTCGGCTTGAGTAGTCCTAACTGCTGCCGCATTCTCCTGCGGTAGGGGATCACTACGGTGCTCTATTTCTTGTGAATGGTCATTTATACAACCGTTAGTCACAGAGCTACGTGGAAACAAATCTTCTCCCCGGATCCATATCCTGGGGCGCGAGCACACAAACAACCAACAGTATAATATAGCCGAAGTATGAGAGAGTTAGCATAACATTTCATAACTTTTATATTAGTAGCAGCGATAAAGAAAGAGTAGCATAATATAACTTGAATGACAACAACAATAATATCAGTTATAATAAGTGCTTTACTAGCACATCATCGCGTCAGGTATTCACAACCTATATCCTATCACATGCATTCACAGCCGTGTACATACCGCAGGCATTCACAGCCACAGAAATCACCCTATGTCGACATAGTATGGACCGCTTCTGTTCCAGCAGGGTAGCGAGTCCTGCGGGCCTCACCGATGTGGCCGTCGGTGACAGTGGCCAGTCCTACCACTTCTGGGGGTGGTCATACTACAAAGCCCTAGGCCCCAACGTACAACCCCATGTACTATTAGATGTGAGCGACATCATGCGATGAAACATTTTGGCTGACTAGCGGAGGAAAGCCCGACGGGGACAATATAACGATCGGTCACCAATGGTACCATCACCCTGTCGCCTTGAGTCGTCGACCTTCCCGCACGAGTACGAACGGTCTGTGAAAGGTACTGACCCGGCATAATTTACCGTAAGCAATTCTGAAGCAATCAATCAAACAATTATGCTAATACGCACTGGGTCTGCGGCGGCCTGCCCTACTATACGTTAACCTTCAGGCAGCAACTCTCAGCTCAACTTTCGACAAGGAGCGTGGAGGCACTTTATTTGAGGCTAAACATGGAGGAACACCTCAACTCCAATTATCCTCAACTAAGCCTCAACCTTAACATACAACTGCTTGTCAGAGCAGGACCCGTGCCTATAATAGTAAATTTTAGTAATTTAAGCTGCTGATAATAAATGCTGAATAATGAGATGTGATCTCTACGAAACTAGAGTAGTACTAGAACAGAAGTACTGAAGTGAAATGGACTTGACAAGTACAAGACTGGAGTAGTACTGAATTGAAAGTACTGAACTGAAATGAACTTGACCAGTACGATACTGGAGTAATACTGAAATGAAAGTACTAAAATGAAATGAACTTGACCAGTATGAGACTGGAGTAGTACTGAATTGAAAGTACTGAAGTGAAATGAACTTGACCAGTACGAGACTAGAGTAGTACTGAATTGAGAGTACTGAACTGAAATGAACTTGACCAGTACGATACTGGAGTAATACTGAGAGGAAACTACTGAACTGAAATGAACTTGACCAGTACGAGACTAGAATTAAAAGTACTGAATTGAACTTGACCAGTACAAGACTGGAATTTAATTGAAAGTACATGATTGAACTTGGCTAGTGCGAGACTAGAATAATCATAAAAAAGATGGTTAGTAGTCCAATCACTCTATCTAGGAGGCTTCTGTTCCATCTCCGTTTTTAGGAGGCACGTTCAATTCTATTTCAGTTTTTAGAGGCTTCCTTGGGTTACACATACTATTAAGAACCGATAATTTGGTTGCGCCTTTTTGTTCATGGCTTAATCAGATCAAGGATTTTTAGGAGTTACCTCTTTATTATTCATCGAGGATAATTAGCAACTCGTGACTCGTACTCTACCTTCCGAGTCTGGCCAACCACCCGAGGGTCGAGACGCTTAGCGGTTTCACGAAATCTCGGAACGCTCAGAGCTTGGCCTCTTGCCTCGGGCATACTTGTTGATAAAGTAATTTGAATTTAATATTCAAATTAGGGAGGGTAGTCGTGCACTTCAATTTTCATTTCTGAGGAAAAGAGCAAAATAAATTCTGAGCGTGACCCTAGGTTCCCAGAAATTAGGAAAAAATATCAATTCTTATCACCATGTCCCCAAATTTTAATACAACCTATAATGGGGTATAAACTAAGCTTAGAAATATTTTCATAATTTTTCGAGCTCCCAGTGCCGCCGCGCCACCTTGCCTCTCTGGTGATGATCCTGGTTATGCAACCACTCCTGGCCGGCGTGCCGGGGGCAGGGCTCCACTCCGGTAGTAGCCCGATGACTTCCCGTAGCCGGCCGCCGCTGGAGTAAATTATAGAGGAAACTCTGTTTTCTCGGGTGTCGCCGGAGCGGCATTTTTTAGCTGCACTCCGGCCTTCCACTACTGGGGAATGTTATCCCCGATGGTTTAGCTCTTCTCCAGTGCCACAGCCAGTGCTAGGAGGGGCTAGCTTGTTGCGACCACCACCCGACCTGGAGCTTGGATCGGGTGGTGCCGGTGGCGCTTCGGCCGCCGGGAGGCGCATGCACCACGTCAGGGGGATAGGGAAGGGGAACGAGAAGAATGTCCACCTGGGGTTGGAGGGTTTGGGATGGTCCCAGCCGAGCCGCCATTGAAGGTGGTGGTGGATCTCGAGTGGAGAAAGTTTTCCGGCGAGCTGGAGCTCCGGCCAGGTGGGGGGGCAAAAATGAGGGAAATGTTCACTGAGCTGTGTCATGGCAAAGGAGGGGGTTCCCTTTATATAGGTTGGAGGGGAGGGATTCTTCTCCCTTTAGCCAATGTGGGATTAATCCCTCCTTAGGGAGGAATTAAATCCCACTCTCCAGCTGTTCAAGGACAGCTGGAGGCTTAAAGAATTTCCCCCATGTGGGGGGAATGGATTTACCCGCATGGAGAGGGTCTTTCAAAGTGGGGGAAGAGAGGGAGAGGTGGGGGTTGAGTTGGTGGGCTTCCACTTGACTCCAAGAGAGGGCTTGTTGGTTGGGGGCCCAAAGTGGGTGGGGGGCAAGGTAAGGCCCTAATTAATTAATGAGGAGTGGGTGCACACCGCTTTTCCAAAAAATGGACTTTTAGGGGGGAGTGACCAAAGTAAACCCTAGGGTGGGTCCCCCAAGCTGGTTAAAATTAAAGTGCGTCTAAGACATTGGGAGTTGGGTCAAAGTTAGGGTGTCACACCATAATTTGGTTGTGCACGATTATGTCTAATTTGACTACGGGTTGACTAGTCGTACTGAAATTGACCGGGAAAACTCCTATTGACTTTGTATTGATCATATGAGTCCAATGTCACTGACCGGGGTCGAATCAGTGTTCGTTCGGTAAAAGTACAAAATTTGCGCGTCGCGGAGCTCTAAATCGGTCAAAATGTCCATATTCATCGTTGGGCCTCGGATTTCAGCGCAACGAGTTCCGACGTGCTCATACTGCCTATAAGAGGCCACAAAAACTGACATAACTCAAATCAGATTTCTCTAGACCGATATCCAAAATCTTGTCTGTTGGATACCTAGTTGATTTGGGCTAGGTTCACTGACTTAGGATGTGACCCATCATGTATAGTCTGGGTCATGTTTGTGTCTTAGAGTCTAGGACAGTCCCCTATCTCAACTTCAGATGGACCAGCCTTCTTCAAGACCATCAGGGACTCCAGATCTATCAGTTTTCAGGCTAAGTGAAATGAGTTAGACGTTCGTTGAACTCAGCTCGACGAAGGGAGCACTGCGCTAGACGATCGTGAGACAATTCGCAGTGCTAAGCTCGACGAACTTTGTTCTTAGCTCGACGAACACCAGGTTCTACTTCAAGCATTCTCAGGACTATTTCAGAATTTCTCTAAGCCCAGCTCCATGCTTCGGTCGACAAATTATATTCTGAGCTCGATGAACTTGGACCTCAAGTTCACAGCTTCTCAAGTCGACGAATGCAAATCTCTACTCGACGATTTTTTTTGTGATCAAAGAATCTGTGTCGACACTTAGGGCTTGTGTCGACACCAGGAGATTTGTGTCAACACCCAGGATTTCAGTCGACACCAGCTTGTGTCGACACCAGAGGAGTTGTGTCGACACATAGACCAATATGTCGACACCAGAGGATTTGTGTCGACACCTAGATCAATCTGTCGACACCATTTTGTGTCGACACAGATTTTCAGTAGATACAGAGTATTTCGTCCAAGTCCAGAACTTTTCTCAGCTCGACGAATTTGGTTCTCTGCTCGATGAATAATGGTTGTCTGATATTGAAGATTGTCTATTCAACGAATGAAGACTGTCAGCTCGACGAACTCAGTTTAGCTCGACGAACTCAAGACTCAGCTTGATAAATTCTGTTCTTTGGTCGACGATTTCAGACTAGGTCTTCTTCCGTTCCCGTCTTATTCCATGGCGCTGATTCCTGATCATTTAATGGCAGTTCTTTACAGAATACTACCGTTGGAATACGCAGTTAATCCTGGATTATTACATACCATTTTCCCATGGATACAGTTAGGAAATAATTAATTGCCGCCTCCTTTCCAGCCGTCTGCCATTACTGCTCGATATTCAAATATTCAAATGTGTTCTTATGAGACACAGAGATATACAGTAGCAAGAGAGCAATACAGAATGACAACAACAATAAGAAAAAGAACAATAGAGATTCAGACAACACAAGAAATAGAATTCATTCTTGGCCCAGAGAAAAACTAATCAAGAAGAAGAAGAAGAACACTACATCAATATCAAGAGTCTTCTTCATCTATTTTTACTCAGGATAACTTCAAGAGACAATACATTCATATCAGTTACAAGAAGTTCCTGAAGACCTTCTCTGGACCTGGAATTCTAGGTCTCTAAAGACCTATCACCCTGAAGCAGTGCTCCAGTATTCTTTCTGATCCATTCTACATCTCAGGGGGAGCAAAGCTGCTAAACAACATTCCACAAGTCTTCTCATTTGACTTGAGAAAGAGAAGACCTCATCACCCTCTCACTCCACCTCTGTACAGGGTTTTAATTCCCTTCAAAATTATTCTGGTTACAAGTCTCCTACCAAAAGACTTGAGGGTTTGGTTTTTGGGAACCTGATCAAAACCCCATTGGTGTCAGGACACCTGATCAACTCCTTCCTGCAATGGATTCCTACCAGGGTGGTAGAAGAGTGGACTACCTGAGATACTTCAGATCTTTGATCCTATATATATGAAGCTTCCTTCAGTAGAGATTGCTAAGCCATTTTTGGCTATTGTCCAGTATACCTCTCCAGCAAATCCAGCAATTGCCAGGCAACTTTGTGCATCCTTTGCTGCTCCTGCTGATGTTCCAACTCCTGTGTCTATTCCAGACATCTGCCCTGTCCCAGATTTTGTCATGGATGATTCTCCCATGCCTGATCTGGATGAGCTCATTCTGGCAGACATTGAAGAAGAGAACAAGGCAGCAGCTGCAAGCTCTGTCTCTACTGCAATTGAACCCTCACCCTCAGAACCTTATTTTCTCCCTCAAGAAAAACCTCTTATCATTCCTGATGCCACTTTGAGAAAGTTGGATGCTCTATATGACAATCCTCAGAGTTCAGATTCTGATGATGATGATGATGATGATGATGATGAATCAGATGAGGAGGCTGCTAAAAAGAGAAAGAAGTTGCTCTCTAAGAAAAGGAAAGCTCCTCCTCCTCCTGCTCCCAAGCCTAATCCCACTACAGACACTCCATATTATATTCTACATAGTGTTGCTCCTTACAAAGGGATGCCTGCATGGATGTGGTTATCTAAGAACCAGCAAAAAGAAAGGAAGAGGAGTAGGAGATACTCTCCTCCCCCAGTTCATAGATACAGAAAGGATCTTCCTCCTCCTCCTCCAGCAGCAGGTGCCTCTGGCTCTGGCTCTCAGAGATCTGCTCCTATTCAAACCTATCAGAGACAAACAGGGAGATCCTCTAGTGGCAGTCAGCCAAGGCCACCATCTTCAGGAAGTCAACACCATCAGCAGCAACACCAGGAATCTAAGGTACATGAAGCTGAAAGGCCCTATTCCCCTCCTGAAGATCCAGAAACAGCCAACACAGCCAGAATGGCAAGATTCCAAGAAATCATTGGCTTATCTCTTATCAACAAAGCTAAAGCTGAAGGCAAGGACACAACAGGCTTAACTACTATGTCTCAGTACATGAAAGATGAGCTAAAGAGATTTGGAAAAGCAAACCAGCTACTCAATGTTGATGAGTACATGAATCTTCACCCAGAAGCAGTTGTCCCCAGAGCCACTTCACTGAACATCATAGGTGCAGCTGACATGACTATGACCAAGTCTCAAGCTTCAGATCCCAATAGGGAAATCATTTTCAAGAAGCCAGGAGAAAAAGCACCAGAAGTCAAGCCAAAACAGAAGAAATCAGAGAAGTAATTTTGTGTTTTCTTTTCATTTCTGCCTCTATTTCAGTCTATATCTTTGCATTAAAACAAAGCCAGTATGTATATATATATCTGTTGCATGTGTTGTAAATTCTCTGCCAGATATATCTCTTATTTTTGCTTTGTTTTTCTGTTTGTTCTTTGCCTGGAGTTTCTGTTAGTAACCTCACCCAAATAGGAGGAGATTGTTGGATCCCTGGTTGATTTGGGCTAGATTCACTGACTTAGGATGTGACCCATCATGTATAGTCTGGGTCAAGTTTGTGTCTTAGAGTCTAGGACAGTCCCCTATCTCAACTTCAGATGGACCAGCCTTCTTCAAGACCATCAGGGACTCCAGATCTATCAGTTTTTCAGGCTAAGTGAAATGAGTTCGACGTTCGTCGAACTCAGCTCGATGAAGGGAGCTCTGCGCTCGACGATCGTGAGACAATTCGCAGTGCTAAGCTCGACGAACTTTGTTCTTAGCTCGACGAACACCAGGTTCTACTTCAAGCATTCTCAGGACTATTTCAGAATTTCTCTAAGCCCAGCTCCATGCTTCGGTCGACGAATTATATTCTGAGCTCGACGAACTGGGACCTCAAGTTCACAGCTTCTCAAGTCGACGAATGCAAATCTCTACTCGACGATTTTTTTTGTGCTCAGAGAATCTGTGTCGACACTTAGGGCTTGTGTCGACACCAGGCGATTTGTGTCGACACCCAGGATTTCAGTGGACACCAGCTTGTGTCGACACCAGAGGAGTTGTGTCGACACATAGACCAATATGTCGACACCAGAGGATTTGTGTCGACACCTAGATCAATCTGTCGACACAGATTTTCAGCAGATGCAGAGTATTTCGTCCAAGTCCAGAACTTTTCTTAGCTCGACGAATTTGGTTCTCTGCTCGACGAATAATGGTTGTCTGATATTGAAGATTGTCTATTCAACGAATGAAGACTGTCAGCTCGACGAACTCAGTTTAGCTCGACGAACTCAAGACTCAGCTCGACGAATTCTGTTCTTCGGTCGATGATTTCAGACTAGGTCTTCTTTCGTTCCCGTCTTATTCCATGACGCTGATTCCTGATCATTTAATGACAGTTCTTTACAGAATACTACCGTTGGAATACACAGTTAATCCTGGATTATTACATACCATTTTCCCATGGATACAGTTGGGAAATAATTAATTGCCGCCTCCTTTCCAGCCGTCTGCCATTACTGCTCGATATTCAAATATTCAAATGTGTTCTTATGAGACACAGAGATATACAGTAGCAAGAGAGCAATACAGAATGACAACAACAACAAGAAAAAGAACAATAGAGATTCAGACAACACAAGAAATAGAATTCATTCTTGGCCCAGAGAAAAACTAATCAAGAAGAAGAAGAAGAACACTGCATCAATATCAAGAGTCTTCTTCATCTATTTTTACTCAGGATAACTTCAAGAGACAATACATTCATATCAGTTACAAGAAGTTCCTGAAGACCTTCTCTGGACCTGGAATTCTAGGTCTCTGAAGACCTATCACCCTGAAGCAGTGCTCCGGTATTCTTCCTGATCCATTCTACATCTCAGGGGGAGCAAAGCTGCTAAACAACATTCCACAAGTCTTCTCATTTGACTTGAGAAAGAGAAGACCTCATCACCCTCTCACTCCACCTCTGTACAGGGTTTTAATTCCCTTCAAAATTATTCTGGTTACAAGTCTCCTACCAAAAGACTTGAGGGTTTGGTTTTTGGGAACCTGATCAAAACCCCATTGGTGCCAGGACACCTGATCAACTCCTTCCTGCAGTGGATTCCTACCAGGGTGGTAGAAGAGTGGACTACCCAGATTTGGGGAACCACTATAAAATTCTTGTGTCGTCTGGTTGCTTTCTTTTCTTTTTGTTTTCTGGCCTTGATCTGTGAATGTGTTGTGATTAGATAGTTTCTGCATCTTGGTTTATTGTTTTGCTTCCCTGCACACACACTTAAAAAACAATAACAGTTGTAAAAGTTTTAAATCACCAACATACTCTATTCACCCCCCCCCCCCTCTAGAGTATATAGAATCTAGCTGCACTTTCATTGTCTTCGCGACGTTTTACGAGGAATGGTCATATCCACCATATGACCTCAGGGTCCAACGGAACAAGCTCTGATGCTTTAGTATTAACTACACGATGGCATAGGAACTGACAGAACTCAAATCGGAGTTCTCTAGCTTCACTTCCCGCTTAGGGTTACCTCCTACCAAGTTGGGGGTAGGGGTTCAGGTCACTTTTATTGGACCCACTACGGCTCTGGTGGCCCAATAAAAGTCAGGATGTTACAATCATAGTGTTTTTCGCGGACGAGTGCCTCTGGTTCCCAAGTATACTCATCTTATCTGTGATTTGACCACAAAATCTTGACCATTGGGATGGCCTTGTTACGCAGATTCTTCACTTTATGATCTATGACTCTGATTGGTTTAAGCTGGACGGATTTGTCCGACCGCAGTTGTACTGGCGGTGTAGGTAGATGTTGTTCTGGTTGTCGGAGAACTCATCTCAAGGAAGAGACATGAAACACATCATGAAGATTTCTCAGTTCTGGGGTCAGGGCTAATCATAGGCAATAGGGCCAACGCGCTCTATTACCTGATAGGGACCCAAATAGCGGAGATCCAGCTTCTTTTGTTTTCTCAACTGGGAGACACCATGCATGAGTTTAATTTTTAGAAACATCATTTTCCCCAAGCGGAACTCCACCGGTCGGTGTCGCGCGTCATAATACTTGGCCTGTCAGCTTTGTGTCTCCCGCATCCGTTCCTGGATTAGTTGTATTGATGTCGTTGTGTCGTCAATATAAGCCACTCACAAGGCTTCTCGGTCCTCTTCCTGAGCCCAATTTAATGGGGTTCGGCAACGCCTCCCGTACAATGCTTCGTACGGAGCCATCTTGATGATAGCCTGGTAGTTGTTATTGTAAGAAAACTCAACTAGGGGAAACAGCTGTTCCCAAGGCTCATTGTGCTCCACTATGCAAAGTCGAAGTAGATCCTCTATCGTTTGATTTGTCCTTTCCGTTTGTCCATCTGTCTGTGGGTGGAAGACAATACTAAAGGCTAACTTGGTCCCCAAGTACGCCTGCACTCGTCTCCATTTCTTGGATGTGAATCGTCCGTCACGATCTGACACATTGGACTTTGGCACTCTGTGGAAATGGACCACTTGCTCACATCACTTGTGCCCATCCTCTACGATTTGATTCAGCTCCACCATCAATTCAACAAAACCAAAGCAACTATCGTAATCACACACCAAAAGTTGAGCTTTAAATGTTATCTGCAAATAAGAGTTTGGAGTGATAAGGAGTTTATGAATGCGGTGGTTGGGCTTGGTTGAAAATATAGCGGAGTATGTTGTTGTAATTGTAAAGTTAAAATAAAAAAAATTGAAAAGGAAAAGATGAAGCTTGAGTTTGACGTGGACAACATGCACAGACGAGAAGACTGACACTTAGGAAGTAGTGAGAGCCATCCCTGTCCCCGGAAGCAACAGATGAGTGGCCTGCAGGTCGTGTATTGATAACTCAGTGCATGCTCCCACGTCTACTGAAAAGTCTCGTTCGTTGTTTGTATCTCTCCCCTTTTATTCTGCAAATTTAGATTTTTTTGATAGATTTTCATATTATGCGATGTTTGTGTTCATTCCTAGTTTTGGAAACTCATATGCTTGTGAGTGATGTCGAAGAAGCAAGACTCAATTGAGTTTTGTTAAGATTGCTAGTTAAGCAAAGAGGTGCTTGCGAGTCTCAATTTTACTTTCACTCTGACACTCACTTTCATTCGCACTAACGAAGCGGTGTTTACGTCGCCCGCAAATGATCACACGTTGGCGAAGCGGTGAAGGCGACCCGTACTTGTGTTGATTGAGTTTGGCTTGTGAAGCTTTGTGCAAAGCGGTGATGGCTGCCTGCAACCCTTTCCTCTTAAGCGCTCACCACCACCACCAAGTTAATGCACCATTTTAAATCCTCACAATTAATTTTTCTATCCTAACTGCATTTTTTGAGAGATCGATACTTGAGGATTCATTAACATTTTATATTACCTGAACGATCGGTGCACTTGCAGAATATGCATTACTCGTCTAATTCCCACGTTCTTCCCTAGGGCATCCACAACATCAATGAGTCTAATGAAAAGGAACCCTAGAGGTTTAATTTCTCTCTTCATTTCCTCCTCTTTAACCTATCAGCCTTTTATATTTATTTGTAAGATAACAAACTTAAGATTAGTTCTTAATTTCATTTTAAGTAATTCTGTGTGATAACTGATGGAAGCGTCGGTCAGGGCTTGAATTAATTTATTGAAAATGACGAAAATTTTTTTTTAATTAAAAGGTATATTGAAATGTGAAGAGTGCACTTTTAGGAGTCTAGTTTAGATCTATTTATCAATATATATACATCCATATTAATTTTTCTGTAATTAGCTAGATTTAATCATGGCCAGAATATTGATATTTAGCTTTGGATCATGATGTAATATTGTGAGCTTGATCATATCATGTTGATTGATTAGTTTTTATTTTGGCTCTGTTTGGGGGACTTATTTTCACCGGTCAAGCGATTACGATCGCATGAAGCAGATCATAATTAAGATTTGTTTCATGCGGTCGTAACCACTTGACCGATGAAAATAAGTCCTCCAAACGGAGCCTTAATGATATCCTAGGTCATTAATCTTTTTGTTGAGGATCCTTGATCCTGCAATAATTTTTATTTTTGTCATTATATTTATTTCAAAATTCATTAGATGTATTTTTTTTGGTTTGGTGTAGCGGTGATCGTCCTGTACACTGTGATTATGAACCGTCATTCTTGAACACTCGTTCTCACGTAAGGAACTTCATCCACTTTTATGTTTAAAACTAGTTCTATTTTCTTGACGGCGGTCATAACCTTTGTCATGCCAACCAGATATTTCATGACGGTGGCATTTTTGTCAAAAATTACCGGCGCAAAAATACCGCACCAAATAATTTGACACTAATCTAAGTCTCTGTTTGGGATAACTTATGCTGATGAATAACCTCTATTCAAAATACAAACACAATTTTTCAGCTATTTCTTTGCGTAACTTATAAAAAATCACTTATTTTAAAATTAATGATAATCTGATTTTTCATAAGCTATTCGGGTCAAGCTTATAATTTCATATAAGAGCTTATCACTTTAAAATTGACGATAAGTTGATTTTTTCGTTAGGACGTGATTTTTTGCCCGCGCAAAATTTTTTTGCCCGGGGGAGGATTCTTCACCCTGGGTGGTTTTTTCGCTCGGGCGCATAATTTTCGCCAGGGCGCAATATTTTCGCCCGTGCGTGAATTTTCGGCTAGCGCGAATTTTTCGCCCGGGCGTTTTTTTCATCCGGGGCGGATTTTTCGTCCGGGCGCGGATTTTTCCCCCGGGCGCGTTTTTTTTGCCCAGACGGAGATATTTCGCCCGTGCGCGGATATTTCGCCCGGGCACGGATATTTCGCCCGGGTGCAATTTTTTCATTCGGGCGCGCCCAGGTGCTGAAACTGGAAACCAGCTTCTTGTGGAGTCCGAACCATTGGGGAAGCGGTAATCACACACTTACTTTGCCTAGCAAGCTTGGCTGACCAAAGATTTAGAACGAGAAACTTACCCAAGGCTCCCGTACGGAGATACCACCATACACCCGGAAGATCTTAGAGCGCTTCCCATCCTTAGCCAAGTGTTGAGCTAAGGACAACTCAGAAAGCGCTGTAAGATGAGAGTAAGAGAACTAAAAAGCTTGCCTTCTAAGGTACCCCCTTGGGTCTGTTTATAGTTTTTACAACTTGAGCTGCAAATAGCGTAACTCCGCTGTTCTGAATGGTTATAAGTAGCCAAAAGTGGTCTGCCCACAGCCAAACTCTGCTGTTCTTGAAGGCTATATGCACCCCCTGCAAAGGCATCCTGGTAATTTTACCTCTGGACCCTACTGGGCGAGTGGCCCATGAAGGCGCCACTCACCTAAAGGGGGCGAGTGCTGGGTAAGCATGGCACTCGCCTCCGCGTCACCCCATTATGGGTAAATGCGAGATCTAAGGCCACTCGCCTGTCATGGGCGATACCCCTTATATCTTCTATTGGCGAGAACCTCTCTGCCTACTGTGGGCGAGATCCCTTCTGCCCCCAGGGCAAAAGCTATTCTGGAAGGGTCTTTCTCGCCTCCCTGAGCCAGGATCAGAAGGCGTCGACAACACTCGCCTCACTCAATGCCAAGGAACTGAAGGCGTCGACAACGCAAGATTCACTCAACGCCAAGGAACCGAAGGCATCGAACAGCGCAAGCTTCACTCTATACCAAGGAATTGAAGCTGTCAACAACGCAAGCTTCAGTCAATGCCGAGGAACTGAAGGCGTCAACAGAATAAGCTTCACTCGACGCTAAGGAATAGAAGGCGTTGACAACGCAAGATTCACTCAACGACTGGCGGAAGGCGTTGACAGAACAAGCTTCACTCAATGCCAAGGAACTGAATATGTTGACAGCGCGAGCTTCGCTCAACGCCTAGCGGAAGGTGTTGATAGAATATGTTTCACTCAATGCCTGGAAGAAAGCGTTGACAGAACAAGCTTCACTCAATGATTGGCGGAAGGCGTTGACAGAACAAGCTTCACTCGACGCCAAGGAACAGAAGGCGTCGACAGCACAAGTTTCACTCAATGCCAAGGAACTGAAGGCGTCAACAGCGCAAGATTCACTCAACGCCTGGCAGAAGGCATTGATGGAACAAGCTTCACACGATGCCAAGGAATTGAAGGCGTCGACAGCGTAAGCTTCACTCAACGCCAAGGAACGGAAGGCGTCGACAACGCAAGCTTCACTCAACGCCTGACGGAAGGCGTTGACAGAACAAGCTTCACTCGACGCCAAGGAATAGAAGGCGTCGACAACAAAATCTTCAGTCAATTCCTGGTGGAATGCGTTGACAGAACAATCTTTACTCAACGCCTGACGGAAGGGCCTGCTCGGCGTCTACTACAGGGGTCTCACTTGGCATCTTGAGCCCACTCACCTTTGAAGATCCTGCAAAGCGTTGATCCTGGATAGGGACCCTCTCATAGAATATGAGGTTGTACACAATCTCCGCTCTTTGCAAGCTTCTGCGAAGGTGGGAAAGAATCATCCAACCTCAGGTATTTGATGAGTGTTTGCTGACCTAGAATGGAATCTTTTGTGGGTCCCTCCACAGTTCTATAAATACCACAGGATGACCTTGGAGTTTATGTCCATGTTCGTCCTTGAATCGCCCTCTGAGCTCTCGCCCTTCGCCATTATGTATAAACGACTGTCCGAGTGACCCCTCTTGCGGGAGCTGATGAACCGTCTCGCGACAGCACAAGAGAAGGCCAGCTCCAAGGTCTCCAAATAAGCTACATGGCTGTCATTTAGGAGGCCAGCCGATCTACCCTATCGGCCAAGAAGGGCGAAAATGATTCGGCGAAACCCAGGGACGGAAGAGAATGCCTCTCTGACACCGACTCCCGACCGCGAGAGCCATGCTGTTCTTGGAGAGGTACTTCATTTGCCTCTGGTATAACCCTTTGAATCTTATTTGACTTGGAATTCTAGGCCCCTTCGCAAACGGTTTTGCCGGAGAGCAAAACAGCTATTCCGCGAGTAAATGTCGAGACCCTCCTGCATCCTGAAGGGAGCGAGCAGCCGGCCCCAGAGACGGCCCTCCAAGTCACCCGGACTGAGACTGCAACCACTCTAGGTAAGATTGGTAGTTACCTTTTCGTGTTTTTAAGCCGGATACCTTCTTGCTAACACCTTTTCTTTGCAGCTCCCTTTGGAAGTACGAGCCGAGTCAGCCCAACGCCCCAGACCCCGGTTACCGAGATCCCTAAAGAACCGGCTCTGGGCTCTGGCCCATCGATCGGGAAAGCTCCAAAAATTCCCCTACTGACGAGACCCACCTGCTCCCTCAAACTCAGACCACCCCAGGACGGGGAAAAACTCGCCACAGCCTATACGCGGGACAACCTTCCCGTCAAGCTCCAGGCGGGAGCTCCACCCCGACTCCAAGTAAACAGACTATTGATCTTCCTCCTTTCGTTTGGAAATTTTGGTACTGACTATAGCTTCTTTCCAGGCTACTGGGATACTTCGGCGAGGGCTCATGAGGCAGATGGCGAGGAGGTCTTGCCCCTGCCTTCCCCCAGCGATCTCGACACCTGCCTTGGAAATCCATGGTATGCCGAGACACTCAAGGAACAAATGATAGAGGTGCTGGCCAAGCTGATCTGGATGCAGCAAGATGACGCAGGCAGGGTGGATACGCTCGAGGAGGCGACAGAGCGGTGGCTAGGGGTCCTTGAGCGAGACTACTCACAATTGGTTGGGGAAATGGAGCGGCAAGGCGGCGGATGCGCAGAGACCTCTCCCGGGAAGCATATCGTGCGGGCTCGGGACCAGATGCGCCTGTTCAATCAGGAGCTGACGACCGTGAGTGCGTAACACTACCCGCAAGTGCCCCCGCGGTCGGGTAGGCGAGGCTGAGGTCGCTGGCATTGGATCCAATACTAGGCGAGAAGGTTCTTGCCTCCATCCTTTTCATCTTTTAGACTATTTTGTAATAATAATAATCAACATTTACATTCTGACCTCGTCCGACGAGTGGCCTCTGTGTGTAATTAGATTGCTTTCACTATCTTTTAATGTGTTTGCGCCGAATGCTCTAGTTTTTTCCCTTTTCATTCTTTGTTATACCTTTCGCTTACCTAGGAACTGCCTAGAAGCTTTTTTGCCATTCGCAGGTAAAGAGCGGAAGCAAGGCTGGGTGTATTACGAGGCATCAAATTTTCTTATTAAATGCTATCCGCACTACGCCTCTTAAGGAAGATGTCACGATTGCCAAAATTTTCTATAAATAGGCCAGATCACCAACCGCATTTACTCCATTAGATTCCTAGCCCCGTCTCCCCTCCACTCGCTTGCTTTCCAAAGATCTCGCCTCCTGCACAAACCATTCCTTCTCCCAACCCTCGAAAAGATGCTAGGCGAGACCAATGACAGAGCCAAATGCGTGCAAGGCTTCCTAGACCACGACTTCCTCCCCTGTAACCTGATAGAGGAGGAATATGTCTCGACGGTGGGCCACTACATCCCGCCAAACTACGTCGCACGTCATCCGGAAAAGTCACAATAAGCTGAATTTCCTGCCGGAAGGGGAACTGGCCCTTCCCTTGGAACATTTTGAGGTGGGGTTTTGGCTTCCTCTCTGGACGAAAGTGCGGCGGGCCCTCCGCTACTTGGGGTGGTTCGGGCACAACTAAATTCAAATTCCATTACGCTCCTAATAGCTTTCGCATGCTACATGCGCGCAAAAAAGATTGAGTTCCACCTTCCAGTATTCCAAAAGCTATTTATTAAAGAGCCAACGGTGGGATAGTTTTATTCTCGGGCGAGACAATCAAGACCATCGATCTTTCTAACAAAACTCAAAACTGGGCCTAGAAGTTTGTGTTCATTTCCGGGGGTTTCAGCAACATACCCCTCTCGCCAGTACAATACAACAAGGTGACCTATAGGCCTCCTGTACTTGGGGGGCCCGAGGCCACCCTCGTTACCTTTTTCGGGACCGAGAACTTTGATGTCAAGTTCTTGAGGCGGGTCGTAGTCTACCTCCAGCCTGTTCCCACCGAGGAAGGTACCCTCTTGCCTATCTTGTTATTTTTTTACAAGCATTTGTGAAACTGAACTTTGGCTCATGCAGTTGAGCAAGAAATTCCCATCCGCCAGCCCTACGACGAATCCGGGACTCTCGCTCGCGACTTGGCACTTGTGTCATCAGCAAACTTGGCCTGTCGGGATGAGCCGATGACCGCATCTCAGCCAAGTTCACGGAAGCAGAATCTGGATGCTCCGTCCCCAGCTCCCTCCAAGAAGTCCAAGACACCTGCGCAGGACAAGGGTAAGTCTGCTGCCGAGACCCCTGCCAAGATCTCGTCGGCAGCTGGTTTAGTAGTCATTGTCGCAAAGGTCACCGCTCCTGCCGAGAAGGCCCCCGAGGGACCGGTGCCGAAAGGGCATCATTATTTTGGGCTCAGCGGGAGGCAGCTGGACGAGACCGGCCAGCCGCTCCTCCAATGGGACACCGAGGCCAACTGCGTTTCCGTATCCACCCTCCTGCATACTTGGATTGAGTGGGATACTTCCAGTGGCGAGGCCTATGCACTTGCCTTTGGGCTGTACAGCGGGGAAGATACTATCATCTTTGATAAGGAATCCACCAGGATCCCTGCGCATGAGACTACACCAGCCTAGCCACGCGATCTGGAACTCGCGCATATGTCCTCCCGCCGGGGCCTTTACACTGAACCGAACCTGTACGAGGTTCAAATGTCCTGGGCATTCGTCAAGGCCAGGTGGTTTCCCTCCAGGAGAAGCTAGCTGCTGCTGAGGCGCTTCTCGCCAGCATGTCGGTGTATGAGGTATGTTGATTTCTCACTAGCTTTTTCACAGTATCTCCCTTCCTGACTAACCCTCTTGATATCATCAGCACTCTACGAATGCCAAGAAGCTCCACGCACAGGTGGCCAACAAAGAATGTGAAATTGCTGGGCTAAAGGTGGAGAACAAGTGCCTGCTGGAGACCCTTCTCCCGCCTCCCTCAGGCGAGAAAGTTAAACGTCACCAATACATCAACTACAAAATCGAGGTGATGATGCAGAAAAATGCTCAGGGGACATCCAAGCACACCATCGAGGTGTTGCAGGGTGACATATTGCTGCACGAGAAGGATGAAAGGCTGACGGTGTGCAGTGTTCTGTCGTGGATATTCAGCCCCATAAAATTCCCGTGGGAAAGGACAACCAGCAGGGCGAGTATGATTGAGACGCAATCCTGGGCTTGGAGTCTTCCGGCGATAAGTCCAGCGGTTCGTCCTGAAGGCTTTCCGGGAACCCTTTTTGTTTTGTACTGGTATATATATATATATATATATATATATATATATTTGACACATGTAATGGCGAGACCCATGTGTAACTACACTTTTCTTTCTTATATATATACAAGATCTTTTTTGGGCCTGCTGTGTTTGCTCTTAATCTCTGATGGATTTCTTTCTGCCTTTCGCCTGTATCCCTATGCACACTCTTTCGCACACTCGCGCATGCATTAGGCTCTTAGGTGATGACCCCAGCGTTACTTGTAATCCGTTCTCGTAATACGCTACGAGAACTACGCAGAAAGACATGTTGGGAGGGCTATATAAAGAGCTATGCCGAGAGGGCTATGCTGAGCGATATGCGGAGAGGGATACGCTTAGAACTGGGCCGAGAGGGTTATGCTGAGCGATATGCCGAGAGGGCTACGCTTAGAACTGGGCCGAGAAGGCTATGCTTAGAGATGAGTCGAGAAGGCTATGCTCACACAATGACCTTTTTTAGAGCAACTCCTCGAAGCCTTCAACGTCTACCGAGGGACCAACAGCCTCGTCAGCTAGGTGAGAGCATGACAACGGGAGGTGAGCATCGATCTGTCATATTTCTTTGCCCAACAACCAGGCGCTACTACCGGACCAATCAGGTATATGAAAGCCTAACAGTGGGCGATGGGCATCAACTGGAAGGGAGATGCTCTCGAGTGACATCCAACTCTGCCAGCTAGTGGGAGCCTGACAGCGGGATCTGCTCGGGGTCTGGGTAGACTCTCTTGAGTGATATACAGACTTGCCAGCTAGACAAAAGCCTGACAGTGGGATCTGCTCGAAGTCCGGATAGACTCTCTCGAGTAACATCCAGCCATGACAGCTAGATGAAAGCATGGTAGCGGGATCTACACGGGGTCCGGGTAGACTCTCTCGAGTGACATCCAGCCATGTCAGCTAGATGAAATCTTGGTAGCGAGATCTGCTCGGGGTCCGGGTAGACTCTCTCGAGTGACTTCCAGCCCTGCCAGATAGAAGAAATCCTGGCAGCGAGATCTGCTCGGGGTCCTAGTAGACTCTCTCAAGTGATATCCAACCCTGTCAACTAGATAAATACCTGGCAACGGGATCTGCTCGGGGTCCGGGTAGACTCTCTCTAATGACATCCAACCCTGCCAGCTAGATGAAAGCCTGGCAGCAGGATCTGCTCAGGGTCCGGGTAAACTCTCTCAAGTGACATCCAGCCCTGCCAGCGAGTGGGAGCCTGGCAGCGGGATCTACTCAGGGTCCAGGTAGTCACTCTAGAGTGACATCCAGCCCTACCAGCTAGATTAAAGCCTGACAGTGGGATCTGATCGGGGTCCGGGTAGCCTCTCTCGAGTTACATCCAGCCCTTCCAGCTAGATGAAAGTCTGGCAGCGGGATCTATTCGGGGTCTGGGAGACGCTCTCGAGTGACATCCAGCCCTGCCAGCTAGTGGGAGCCTGTCAGCGGGATCTGCTTTGGGTCTACTAAGTGAACTCTACAACCGCTAATATGAATCATTGCAGAAGACAATTTGAATATCAAGAAGCTTTATTAGAAAAAAGACATCACTTACATGGCTCAAGGGTAAAAACGCTTCAAGTCATCACCACTCAAAGTGTGACTTAGGGTCTCGCCCTCCACATTCCGGAGGCGGTACCCCGCTGAACTCAACGCTTCTTTGATAATAAATGGCCCGTCCCTGTTTGGGTTGAGCTATCCCACAACAGCTGATCTCCCTGCTGCATCCAATTTTTCAAGACTTAAGTCCCCTTACACAAATAGTTTGACTCGAACATGTTTGTCAAAGTATTTGGCCATCCGTCGCTTGATTTCTTCTTGCATGACAGTGGCCACATCCCGAAGCTCCTCTACCAGGTCCAAGGAGAGTCGCAGCTCATCCTCATTCTCAACCCTCCATTCTTCTCTGCCTTCCTCTGCCTCAACTATCTGAGGTGTCCAGACCTCGAACTCTTTGTATAGCATAGCTTCGCAACCGTGGGAGTGATTGAAAGGGGTTTCCCCCATGGCCGTGTTGGGGGTGGTCCTCAGCGCCCAGGGGACTGAAGGAAGTTGTTCCACCAAACTTCCCTTCAAGTTCTCCACCTTCTTTTTCATAAAGTTCACGATGATCTTGTTTGTCGCCTCCACCTTCTCGTTGCTCCTAGGGTGATGAACTGATGCGAACCGAAGATCAATCCCGAGCTGGCCGCAAAAGCTGATGAACTCCGCACTGGCAAACTGAGGACCATTGTCTATAACAATGGCCTAAGGCACCCCATGCCTGCAAATGATCTCCCCCCATACAAAATTCTTGATTACCTGGGAAGTCACCTTGGCCAGTACCTTCACCTCCAACCTCTTAGAAAAATAGTCAACAATCACCAACAACAACCTCCTCTGCACGCTAGCCTGAAGAAAGGGCCCTACTAGGTCCATTCCCTAAATGGCGAAGGGTCAGGGCACGGTGATGCTCCTTAGCCTTTGAGCTAGCAACAGTTGGAGTGGGGAGAATAATTGGCATTTATGGCATTTCTTCATGAACTTGTTGGCATCTTGACCAAGGATTGGCCAGAAGTACCCTTTCCTGACTATCCTCCCCTCCAATGTCCTACTTCCTAAGTGGCTCTCGCACTCTCCAGAATGGACTTCTTCTAAAATCCTTTGAGCATCTCCCTCCGCTACGCAGTGTGCCAGCAATCATGAGAGAGTCTTTCTATATAAATGCCCGTCTGTTGGGTATTACATCCACACTAACCCAGATTTGATGAAGTCACCCTAGAACTAAGATGAATTAAGTTGTATTTGATGCCTGGTTTGAGTTACATGTTTGCAGGAACTTCACTGGGAATTGTAGACCAATGTCAGTCCACAGTGAGTCACCAAACACAGGAACTGTGCAATGTAATCCCTCATTGCATATTCCAAGGTGTTGACTTATGTGTGGTCTCTCTATTGGGATACACTTCATATTCAAGCTATTGGACCTTGGGAAAAGAATTGGAAGTTGACTACATTAGAAGAAAAAGTTTTCCAACAACAAAAATTCTCTAATCTTTTACTCGAGTAGGTCTATAACTACTCGAGTAGCTTGGGTATAATTTACTCGAGTAAAGAAACCTTGTACTCGAGTACTTAAGTGTATCTCTCGTGTAGCTAAGTCATGTACTCGAGTAGACGTAGTTATATGCTCGAGTAGCATGTTTATATACTCGAGTAGATCACTCATTATACCCGAGTATTGAGGGCTTCTCTCATCAAAATTTTTCCAAGTCATGTACTCGAGTAAGTATTCTCACATACTCGAGTAGATAGAATCATACTCGAGTAGTTCATTATACCTACTCGAGTAGATCATGTTTCACTCGTGTACCTTGAAA
Organism: Platanthera guangdongensis; assembly: GCA_039583875.1. Classification (NCBI taxonomy): domain Eukaryota; kingdom Viridiplantae; phylum Streptophyta; class Magnoliopsida; order Asparagales; family Orchidaceae; genus Platanthera; species Platanthera guangdongensis. The sequence goes on along the minus strand of CM077151.1, from coordinate 251,805,130 downwards.
TTTTCCTCTCCAGAATTTTCTAAGTCTTTTACTCGAGTAGAACTTTCACCTACTCGAGTAGATCACTTCCTCTCGAGTAGTTTAGTTCAACTACTCGAGTAGCTGCTTGCTGACTTCTTCAGAATTTATTCTATGTATCCCACTCGAGTAGTCCTTCATGTACTCGAGTAGTTTATGTAATATACTCGAGTTGTTTTTTCTTGTACTCGAGTAGATCCTTTATGTACTCGAGTAAGTCCTATACATACTCGAGTAGTTCTTTCTGCATACTCGAGTAGTTCTTTCTGCATACTCGAGTAGTTCTTTCTGCTTACTCGAGTAGTTGATTTCTACCTACTCGAGTAACCTATCTTTATATACCCGAGTATGTTCTCCTTCATGTACTCGAGTAGTTATTCAACTACTCGAGTAGCTACTCTCTTACTCGTGTATATGGCTGAACTTTTTCTGAAATTCGTCTAAGTTTTTTTTCTGGCGGGATTTTCAAATCACGCGACATGATTGGTCCACGTGTACATCATTATGACCAATTATGACCGTTATTCTCTCCTATATAAAGTCTTATCAGAAAATGACAAACCCTAATTGTTTTCTCCAAGTATTCTTGTCATTTTATTTTGAGAAAGTTCTTCAGCCGACTCCTCACTGTCTTCACAAAACGGAAGCCGTCGCCGCCACCATCCTCTCCGGCCAGTCCTTCTAAGTTCAGAGGATTCAATCTGAAGAAAGTTACAGATCGAGATCGACACCACTGTTCATCTTCTCTCTCTGATTCTGTAAAAGCAAGAAGATCCAGATCTGGGCCGAGATTCTCTTCACCGATTTCTGATAGTGCTGCAAAGTCCATAAGAAGAAGCTTTCTGGCCGTTTCATCAGATCTGATTGGATTTACTGTTTGTATAATTTTCCAAAACCTTATTAATCTTGTAGGAGAAAGTTTCTCCGAGTGTAGGAGTTTTTCACTCCGAGTTTGTAGGAAGTGTTATCTTCCGAGGTGTAGATCCATTTGTTTGGATCGAGTTTGTAGGAACTTGGTTCCGAGGGTAAGATCGATTTTTGATCGAGATAGTGGAGTAGCCGAGTCTAGTTGATTGTTAGATCGGTGAGGGAAAGTGGATGTACCCAAGGGAGGGGAACCACTATAAATCTTGTGTCGTCTGTGATATTGGTAGATAGTTCTGTGTTGTGCTCTAATTATTTTTTATTCCGCAAAAGACGCACAACTCACCTATTCACCCCCCTCTAGGTGATTTAGGTTGACAACCGTTTTCTTTCAATTGGTATCAGAGGGAGGTTATTCGTCAAAAGGTTAACACCTTGATCAGATCCAAATCTGTTGTCTGAAAGATTCTACCATAAAATGGAAAAGGGCAAAGATTTTGCCAAGCTTCCACTGTGCAACAAAAATAACTTTCCCATGTGGAAAGAAAGGATAATATTTTTCATGGAAGCTGTGGATCCAAGGATCTTCATGATCGTTGAAGAAGGTCCTTACGTTCTCATGACTGTGTCCACTATCGATCATACCAAGAAAGTTCCCAAAAAGCTAATGGATATCGACAAAGACGAGATTGCACTTGTCTCTCTCGACAAGAAAGCTAAGAACATTATAGCAAGTGCAGTCGATAACTCGATGCTGCAGAATTTGATTCACTGTCAATCGGCTAAGGAGATGTGGCATTCCTTAGTCACTTTGATGGAAGGAACTGAAGAAGTAAGAGATGATCGGAGATCCCTTCTCAATCAAAAATATGAAGCGTTCCGACAAGGGAACAAGGAAACAATTGCCGACACCTTTGAGAACTTCTTCAAAATTGTGAATGGCCTAAGGGTGTATGGCCGTGTCTTCACCAACGGAGAACTGAACGACAAATTCTTGAGATCCCTAACCAAGGAATGGGATAACAAGGTATGCGCCATCAGGGAGTTCGGGAAGCTAGCTGAAACGGACCCACAAAATCTCTTTGGAAAGCTTATGTCTTATGAACTCCAAATCAATACAAGAAAGGCTGAAGAAGAGAAGGGCAGGTCTGAACTAAAGGAGAAATCTGTCGCTCTGAAGACAGACACCTCTAGAAAGACTAAGGCTGCCTCCCCCGCTCCAGCTCCAAAAGTTGATGAAGAAGAAGAAACATCAGAGCCTAGCACCTCAGGCTCTGAACTATCTGAAGGAGAGTTCTCCTTACTCTCAAGGCAATTCAAGAAGTTTCTTAATAAAAAGAAACAATGGAAAGACAAGGATGCCTCATACAGAAGATCGTGGCGCGATGACGATCGACAAAGAAAAGGCTCAAGCAGCCACGAAAGGTATAATACTAAACAGAACAAATACGCTTCAACTGACATCATTTGCTATTGCTGTAATAAGTCAGGTCACGTCATTGCTGACTGCCCTTATAAGAAGAAGGAGGGTAGTAGAAGAGAAGAAAAGAAATCCTCACACAACAAGAAGAAGAAAGAGAAGAGCCTCCTAGCCAAAAAGAGCAAGACTCTTAGCGACTCTGACTCATCTGAGTCAAGCGAAGAAGAAGAAGCTTACATTGGGCTAATGGCTCAAATAGATGATGAACAAGAGCCCTAGTTCACTGGGAAGGTAAACTCTCATACCCCTCTTTCAGATTCTGAAGTCTCTGAACATGATTGCGATGGTAGCTCCTCTGACGATGAGTCAGAATTAATGGCCCAGTACATGGAGTTAATCATGGCTTACGACAAATGTCGTCGAGTCATGAAGACTCAAGCTAAGGAGATCAAATCTCTAAAAGCCAAAGAGAGCATCTTGAGAGAGAAAGTCGCAAAGACTGACTCCCTCGAAGGAAACTTCAATAATGCTATTGAAGAATATAACAAGGCTCTTGAGCACCTTGACCTTAAGGAGAAGATCATCAAAGGATTGGGAGCCGAACTTGTGGCTGAAAGGAAACTTGTTGAGAGTTTCTCGAAGCCCAAAATAGTTCTTCCATTCGTTGCTGAATTCTCAGCAAAGGCCAAGGGAGCTGGACTAGGCCATGAAGAAGCTCCTAGTAAATCCTCTAGGAGAAACAAGAATCAACGGAAAAATAAGGCCGCCAAAAAGTCCTCAGCCGAAGAAAAGGGAAAAGCCCCTCAAAATCAAACCACATTCAAAAAGGTCAAGCAGGAGATCTTGAGGCAAAGGTACAACATATTTGACTGTTGGTGTTGTGACAAGGTTGGTCACTTCGCCATAGATTGCTGGTTCAATTCCAGAAATGCAGTAACCCCTCATGTCAGCAATATGAGAAAGACCGCTCATAGTGCTAACACTCGTAGGGGGAGCACTCTAACCCGAGACCAAGGACCCAAACGTGTTTGGGTTCCTAAGGCAAATTGATTATGATTGCAGGGATGTCCAAAGGCCAACAAAACGCCCATCTGGTACTTGGACAGCGGATGCTCTCGGCATATGACCGGGATTAGAAGCCTCATTCAGAACTTTACTCCAGTCGTGAAAGGACCAAAGGTCATCTTTGGAGGTTCAGACCGTGGAATTACTAGAGACTATGGTATGATTACTAACGGCAATGTATCCTTCTCGGATGTGGCCTATGTCGAAGGATTGGAACAAAATCTCATTAGCATAAGCCAACTCTGCGATAAAGGATACATAGTTGAGTTCCATGCTGATAAGTGCTTGATAAAGCCGTTGACAATATGGAAACGATTCTATCCGGCACTCGAAGCAGGAATATTTTCTTTTTAAATTTCATCTGTATAGATTCCTCTACGCCAGTGTGTCTTTTAGCAAAAGATAGTGCGTCTCTTGGTGACCAATGGCACAAGAGACTAGCACATATTAATTTCAAAACCATTAATAAACTATTTTCAATGAACTTAGTACGTGATGCCCCAAATGTCAAATGCGTTAAAGACAGACCTTGTCATGCATGCGTAAAAGACAAGCAAACAAGGGCTACCTTTAAAAGCATTATTGGCAAAGACTCTAACAGATGTCTCCATCTATTGCACATGGACTTGTTTGGTCCACTGCAGATCAGAAGTTTGGGAGGTAAGGACTATACATTGGTAATTGTTGATGACTACTCGCGCTTTGCGTGAGTGTTCTTTCTGAAACACAAGTCAGATACCTTCGACATCTTTACTAATTTTGTCAGGCAAGTCTAGAATGAATACAACTGCTCCATAGTCAAAATCAGAAGTGACAACGGAACAGAATTCAAATCTGGGGCCATGACAGAATTCTGTGAAAGCTTGGGTATCTTTCATGAGTTTTCCTCTCCTCGTACTCCACAACAGAATGGAGTGGCTGAGAGAAGAAACAGAACACTCACAGAGGCCTGCAGGACCATGTTGAGTGATGCTTCACTATCGGAGTACTTCTGGGCTGAGGCCGTCAACACTGCATGCCACGTGCAAAATCGAGCACTCATAAACAAAGACCACAATAAGACACCTTACGAACTTCTGAAAGGCAGGAAACCAACAGTCTCATACTTTAGAATCTTTGGCTGTAAATGCTTCGTACTTAACAATGGTAAGTATCATACCACCAAATTCAGCGAAAAGAGCTTTGAAGGTATTTTTGTAAGATATAGTAGTCATAATAAGACATATATGATATTTAATAGAAAAATACTGGTGGTGGAAGAATCGATACATGTTGTATTTGATGAGACGAGCTTGCTGCAAAGCAGTCCGTCTAGTGTGCTCATTGAAGATGCAGGTGAAAAGCTGAAAGAAACTAGCTTGGATGATCCGTCCGAAGACAAAGGCGAGAAGTTCATTAAGATCACCACTCCAACTCCTATTGGAGAGACTGATGATCAAAATGAAGAAGTCATCCAGGATGAAGAAATCCCTCCAGTGATTGAAGATAATCCAGATGCACGAACTCTAGAGCTCAGACATCTGAAGGATCACCCCATGGACCAGATCATAGGAGATCCCCGGGATGGTGTCAGAACTCGGAGAGGTACAACTAATGATAATCTTCATTTAAGTTTTCTCTCCCAGGTTGAACCAAAGAAATTTGAGGAAGCAAACTCAGACGCATCATGGATAATGGCAATGGAAGAAGAGCTAAATCAGTTCAAGCGCTGCAATGTGTGGATGCTTGTTCCAAGACCCAAAGGAAAGAACATCATTGGAACAAAATGGGTCTACAGGAACAAGATGGACGAAGACGGAACCATCATAAAGAACAAGGCCAGACTCGTCGCTAAAGGCTATCGTTAAGAAGAAGGAATCGACTTCGACCAGACATATGCTCCAGTGGCGAGGCTGGAGGCAATAAGGTTATTCCTAGCATATGTTGCTTTCAAAGGCTTCACTGTCTATCAGATGGACGTGAAGTCGGCCTTCCTGAATGGTAACATAAAGGAGGAAGTGTATGTGGAATAACCTCCAGGTTTCGTTGATCCTAACTTTCCTGATCATGTCTTTTTTCTGCACAATGCCCTATATGGTCTGAAATAAGCTCCTAGAGCTTGGTATGAAACGATGTCTACCTTTCTACTTGAGAACAAGTTCACAAGGGGAAAGATAGACAAGACATTATTTCTTAGGGAAATAAAAGACAAGATTTTGCTAGTGTAAATCTATGTCGACGACATTATTTTTGGCTCTACAGATGACAACCTCTGCAAAAAGTTCTCAAAACTTATGCAAGGGACGTTTGAAATGAGTAGTATGGGCGAGCTGAAGTATTTATTAGGGCTTCAGGTGAAACAATCTGAAGATGGAATTTTCATCTCACAGACCAAGTTCACCAAAGAGCTAATTAAGAAATTCGGAATGGAGAACGCAACCTCTATGAGGACTCCAATGGGCTCAACTATGTCTCTGGACAAGGATGAAAAAGGGAAACCTTTTGATGAAATCAAGTACAGAAGCATAATTGGATCCTTGCTCTACCTTACTGCCAGTAGGCCTGACATAATGTTCTCAACATGTGTCTGTGTTAGATTTCAGGTGAACTCTAAGGAATCTCATTACGTTGCTGCAAAGTGGATCCTAAGATACCTTAAAGGCACACCAAATCTTGGCTTATGGTACACAAGAAGTAATGACAGCGAACTAATTGGGTTTTCAGATGCAGATTTTGCAGGTAGCAAAGACGACCGGAAAAGCACCTCAGGGACTTGCCAATTCTTCGGAAGAAGGCTAATCTCCTGGAGTAGCAAGAAGCAGAACTGTGTCGCAATCTCAACGGCCGAGTCAGAGTATATCTCTGCAGGCAGTTGTTGCGCACAATTGTTATGGATAAAGAATCAGTTCGAGGACTACAACCTGCAGTTCAAGGATATTCCTCTGTACTGTGACTCCTCGAGCGCAATTGCAATAGCCAACAATCCAGTCTCCCACAGCCGGACAAAGCACATCGAGCTAAGGTATCACTTCATCCGGGAACATGTGGAGCATGGAGACATAGATCTCCAATATGTGCCTACAGATAGGCAAGTTGCAGATATCTTCACAAAGCCGCTGGACGAGACCAAGTTCTCGTTCTTCAAGACTGAGCTTGGAATGCTCAACAAAGAGGACTAAAGAAGGCTGGATGACTAAGAAGCAAGTAATTGCAAGGGGTTAGTCAAAATATACTTTTTCAAAGTTCTACTCGAGAAGCATAAGACATACTCGAGTATGTGACTTCACCTACTCGAGTCACGGCAGACCTACTCGAGTAATAACTAACATACTCGAGTACTCTTCTCTACTTACTCGAGTATAAGAGTGTGACTACTCGAGTACCTACTGACCTACTCGAGTACGTCACTTACCTACGCGAGTAAGTCGCTAATCTACTCGAGTATTTTTCTCCATCTACTCGAGTACTTTCTGCAGACCGACTCGAGTAACTTCTGTCGATATACTCGAGTAACCTCTTACCTACTCGAGTAGTCTATCTCTTTCTCGTGTACTGTCTCCCAGATTTTGAAATTTCTTTCTATTCGCCACCCAAGGCTAAATGCCGCCTCTTTCTTTAAATCAATTAGCTATAATTTAAGAGTTATATATGTGAAATTCCGAAAACCCAAACCTACACGACATCATTCTTTCTCTCAAGTACCCTCTGCCGCTTCGTCTACTCTGTCGATTCGCCTATTCTCCTCCGCCGCTGTTGCAGAGCCGCCTCTCTCCTCACCTCCTCCTGTCAACCGCAGCCATGGCCGCTTCTTCCAAGATCGGCATCGGATCAGAACTTGTCACCACCGATATTGCAGAGCTCTCAGATGACTTCCGCAACCTCCTCATCCTTCTCGACACCGCCGGCCTCTCATTCATTCTCCAGGAACCCTGTCGCGTTTTATTCCCAGAAGTTGTCGAATTCTTCTCCAATCTCAAGGTCAGAAGGAATGGGAAAGTCCTCAAATTCAAAGTGAAGGGTTTGAAACTTCAGTTCACCAAGACCTCTGTCTCTCAGCTTCTCCGTTTGCCGATTGTCGATGAAGAAGATGATTTAGATGCTGAAGACTCTGACAGAACAGCCCTTTTCTGTGGCATTTCTCCTGAAGCTCAGTATATTAAAAGGTCAGATATGAATGCAGAAGGCAAATTCTTGGTTGATGTTATTGGAAAAATTTTACTGTGCAAGACACACTCCATCAGAGACATTCCCTCATATTTCTTCGATATAATGCAAGCAATTGTCTGCCACAAGAAATATCAGTTTGATATGCTGATTCTGGATAAAATCAAGGACAGCTTGAAATCCCCGAACTACGCCAGAATTATCTCTCTGCTCCTCCATGAAACAAATCCTGAGGTCTTCAACTTCTCCAAAGGGACCCCTCTTCACCACATGAAGAAGGTCTCCATCTCTTCCATTCAGAGATGGGATCTCAAGCTAAAGAATTCTTCCCAAGCTGCAAAGGTTTCAGAAGTTCCAGCTGTAGAGGACAGGACTCCATCTCCCTCTCCTCATCATGTGGCCAGCTCCTCTGGTGCACCAAGTGAGGGGGAGCCTTCTCCTTCTAGCCAAGTCAGGCAGCCCTCTCCTCATCCAGATATTCCTTCCCTACCTCATACTCCACAGAGTCCAGCCACTCCTTCAGATCAAATACCTCAAGACACTCTTCTGTCCACAGCTGCTGCCATAGATGCTATGATTGCAGAGCTCTCTGAAGACGTGCTTCCCCCTCCTCCTCTATCTCCTCCAGCTCCAACCACTGAATGTCATAAGGACTTCTCTCCAGCACAGTCTCCTGCCCATTCTCCAGCCAGGACTCCAACACCATCTCCACAACCTCCAACAGACAAGCCAGACGCCATTCTTATTTCTGATGAGCCTTCTCCTGAGCCAGCTGAGGCCCCTTTCAGAAACCTAGATTTCTCCATTCCTCATGATACAGAAGAAAGGGATGTTATAATTCATACCACCCGAGCTCTCAGCTCTGTGATAATTGAAGAACTAGCTCCTTGGGTAACTCCTTCTCTCCCCACTGCTGCTCTCTCTACTGCTGCTGTTCCAGTCTCTTACTCCTCAGATTTGCTGCAACATATTACAATTCTTCTTCAAGAACAAAGACATCATTTTGACACCTCTCTAAAGGTAGTAACTGACAGGGTAACTTCTTTTGAGACTAAGATGAGCAGAGGCTTTGCTGAAATTCAGCATAATACTGATAACCTCAAGTATTTATTTCAAATTGGTGGCAAAGCCCTTGACCACACTATCACTAATATTGGCAATGTTATGGAACAAGGTGTCACCCTAGCAAACAATCAGAAAGAGCTAGACAAGAGAAATGAAGCTAACAAAATGACAATCTGTGAAGAAGTGGGTATTTTCAAAGATGATACTATAGCCCAGCTATCTGTTGAAATCAGAAAGGGGGAGGGTTTGATAAAAGAACTCAAAGAACAGGTAGTAAAATCTGCTGCTCAGAAGACAGATGTATGGGAAGCTCATATGAAGATCATTCATGATGATGTGCTAGCCCAGATACAGAGTGTCAAATTTCACACCTATGACACTGCTGTCTGGATGCACAATCAGATTTGGCCAGACCTTGCAGTTGATCCCAACATCATTCCCCATCATCTCAACCCTCTAGCTACAGATGTCACTGCTCCAGTTGTTCCTCTGCAACCTACCTTCTCTCCCAAGCCTGGAGACTCAGTTGCTCCTCCAAATACTTATGTTCCAGGCTGGGAAGAAGACTCTACTGATATATTCCTTCAAGCTCCTCCAGAGATCAGAACCTCCAAGAAGAAAAGGAAGTATGGTGAAGGCCCCTCTACTAGCAGGACTGCTCCTTCCAAAGCCACTGAACATGCTGAAGCTTGGTCTCCAACCTCCAAGTCTCTAATTTTGGACACACTCAGGCTAGTAATGGATCTTAAAGAGAACAGGAACATTCATTATAGTTCCTAGGAATGAGAGTTATATGAGAAATCTATGCTAAACAGGAAGATCCATGACAGAGAGTTTTGGAGAAATAATCATGCTGCTCCTCCAAGGCCTCCTAAATATTTTCCTAAGCCGTTCAGCTATCTAAGGAGACAGCAAGAGAAGATGGATAAGCAGAAAACCCAAGCCTAAACCTAAAAGATGTTGAGAGATTGAAATGACAAGTTGTAGACTTGATGTTTTTGGAAATTTACATATATACAATTCTAAATTTCTGTCTAATTATCTTTTTCACTCTCTATTGCTTACCTGCTCATGTTTTTCTACTTAGCTTCTTTTATATTTATAATTCACCGTAGTGTAAAGGGTTCTGACTTCAACAAATAGGGGGAGATTGTTGAGTATTACATCCACACTAACCCAGATTTGATGAAGTCACCCTGAAACTAAGATGAATTAAGTTGTATTTGATGTCTGGTTTGAGTTACATGTTTGTAGGAACTTCACTGGGAAATGTAGACCAATGTCAGTCCACAGTGGGTCACCAAACACAGGAACTGTGCAATGTAATCCCTCATTGCATATTCCAAGGTGTTGACTCATGTGTGGTCTCTCTATTGGGATACACTTCATATTCAAGCTACTGGACCTTGGGAAAAGAATTGGAAGTTGACTACATTAGAAAAAAAAAGTTTTCCAACAACAAAAATTCTCTAAGTCTTTTACTCGAGTAGGTCTATAACTACTCGAGTAGCTTGGGTATAATTTACTCGAGTAAAGAAACCTTGTACTCGAGTACTTAAGTGTATCTCTCGTGTAGCTAAGTCATGTACTCGAGTATACGTAGTCATATACTCGAGTAGCATGTTTATATACTCGAGTAGATCACTCATTATACCCGAGTATTGAGGGCTTCTCTCATCAAAATTTTTCCAAGTCATGGACTCGAGTAAGTATTCTCACATACTCGAGTAGATAGAATCATACTCGAGTAGTTCATTATACCTACTCGAGTAGATCATGTTTCACTCGTGTACCTTGAAATTTTCCTCTCCAGAATTTTCTAAGTCTTTTACTCGAGTAGAACTTTCACCTACTCGAGTAGATCACTTCCTCTCGAGTAGTTTAGTTCAACTACTCGAGTAGCTGCTTGCTGACTTCTTCAGAATTTATTCTAAGTATCCCACTCGAGTAGTCCTTCATGTACTCGAGTAGTTTATGTAATATACTCGAGTAGTTTTTTCTTGTACTCGAGTAGATCCTTTATGTACTCGAGTAAGTCCTATACATACTCGAGTAGTTCTTTCTACATACTCGAGTAGTTCTTTCTGCATACTCGAGTAGTTCTTTCTGCTTACTCGAGTAGTTGATTTCTACCTACTCGAGTAACCTATCTTTATATACCCGAGTATGTTCTCCTTCATGTACTCGAGTAGTTATTCAACTACTCGAGTAGCTCCTCTCTTACTCGTGTATATGGCTGAACTTTTTCTGAAATTCATCTAAGTTTTTTTTCTGACGGGATTTTCAAATCACGCGACATGATTGGTCCACGTGTACATCATTATGACCGATTATGACCGTTATTCTCTCCTATATAAAGTCTTATCAGAAAATTACAAACCCTAATTTTTTTCTCCAAGTATTCTTGTCACTTTATTTTGAGAAAGTTCTTCATCCGACTCCTCACTGTCTTCACGAAATGGAAGCCGCCGCCGCCACCATCCTCTCCGGCCAGTCCTTCTAAGTTCAGAGGATTCATTCTGAAGAAAGTTACGCATCGAGATCGACATCACTGTTCATCTTCTCTCTCTGATTCTGTAAAAGCAAGAACATCCAGATCTGGGCCGAGATTCTCTTCACCGATTTCTGATAGTGATGCAAAGTCCATAAGAAGAAGCTTTCTGGCCGTTTCATCAGATCTGATTGGATTTACTGTTTGTATAATTTTCCAAAACCTTATTAATCTTGTAGGAGAAAGTTTCTCCGAGTGTAGGAGTTTTTCACTCCGAGTTTGTAGGAAGTGTTATCTTCCGAGGTGTAGATCCCTTTATTTGGATCGAGTTTGTAGGAACTTTGTTCCGACGGTAAGATCGATTTTTGATCCGAGATAGTGGAGTAGCCGATTCTAGTTGATTGCTAGATCGGTGAGGGAAAGTGGATGTACCCAAGGGAGGGGAACCACTATAAATCTTGTGTCGTCTGTGATATTGGTAGATAGTTTTGTGTTGTGCTCTAATTATTTTTTATTCCGCAAAAGACGCACAACTCACCTATTCACCCTCCTCTAGGTGATTTAGGTTGACAACTGTTTTCTTTCACTGTCGCACATGAGGTAGTATATCGACTTGTGCTTGAATCGCTTTTTGTCCATGCCCTCCGGGAACTCCCCTATGGATAGGAAGGTTGCAAAAGGATCCATACACAAGGGGTGTTGGTCCACCTCCATCAGGTCTCCCACTTCGATGGAAGGGCATAATAAGTCGATGATGGTACCTCCAACTCGGGGTCCGTGCTTGGCCAATTGATCCACCTGCTCATTTTCCTCCCACGGTATATGTCGGATGGAGAACGTTTGAAACATGTCGATGATCCCTTTTACTTTGGCTAAGTATAATTGGAGAGTAGCCTCCCGTACCTCAAACTCCATGTTGATCTGAAAGGCCACCACCAGGGAATCCGTGAGTACTTCCACATCCTGCACCCCCAGCTCCCTGGCCAGCCAAAACCCTGTGATCACGACCTCATACTCCGCTTGATTGTTGGTGATGGGGAAGTGGATGACAACTATTTGCTCGATCTTTATTCCTTATAGACTCTCCAAAAGTATCCCTACTCCCAGGGAATGCCTCCCCGACGCGCCATTAACCTTCACCCTCCAAGGAATTGGGTGAGTGAGCTCGGCCTCCGCCACTTCAACCGCATAGCCAGCTAGGAAATCAGCCATCGCATGAGCCTTGATCGAGAGGCAGAGAACAAAAATTATATCAAACTTGCTCAACTCCACTGACCACTTCGCCAACCTTTCTGAATGCTCCACCGCCTCAAAGATGTTGTGGAGTGGATGGTCAGTCACCACCCGAATGGAGTGTTCCTGGAAATACAGATGGAGCCTCCTGGCTGAGATGACCCGGGAGAAAGGCAACTTCTCTAGGATAAGGTACTGAAGCTCTGCCTTTCTCAAGACCCTGCTCATGTAATAGATGGGTAGTTGCTCTTTTCCCTCTTCTCGGACCAGAACGGAGCTCAAGGCCTCGTCCTAGACCCCAAGGTATAGGGATAGACCCCCCTTCCTTTGGTGCCTGGAGTAACAGGGCCTGGGTCAGCTACCTCTTCAAGGCTTGGAACGCCTCCCCGCATTCCTTAGACCAATCAAATTTCTTACCCCCTCTCAACGCTTTGAAGAAAGACGGGCACTTCTATCCTGCTCGGGAGAGGAACCTGCTTATCCCTGCCAGCTTTCCTGTCAGCCGCTGAACCTCCTTAGCATTCTGAGGCGACCCCAACTCCATGATCGCCCTCACCATATCAGGGCTGGGCTCTACACCAGTGGGAGTTAGGATATGGTGTAGGAACTTACTCCTGCTTACCCCAAAGACACACTTCAAGGGGTTCATCCTCATTTTGTATTTTCGCAGGGTATTGAATGTCTTTTCTAGGTCCTGGAGGTGAGAGTCAACATCCCAACTCTTGATCATGAGATCATCCACGTACACCTCCAGATTCCTCCCCTTATGCTCCCGGAAGACCCGATCCATCATCCATTGATACATTGCCCCTGCATTTTTTAGCCCAAAATGCATCATCTTATAGCAGTAGCACCCGTCGCCGAAGATGAAGGAGACATCTTTTATATCATGGGGGTGCATCCTGATCTGATGCTAACCTAAAAAAACATCTATAAAACTCATTATAGAAAAACCGACGACTGAGTCAACCAGCGCATCGATCCGAGCCAGTGAGTAATAATCATTAGGACATGATTTATTAAGAAGAGATCTACACACATCCTCTAGCGACCATCTCCTTTTTTAACCATTATAACATTAGAGACCCAGCTTGGATACTAGATCTCTGAAATGAATACGGCCTTGAGGACCTTACCCACCTCCTCCCAGATGGGCTCGACCAGCTTGTCCGCGGTAGACCTCTTCTTCTGTCGGATGAGGCGAGCCTCAGGATCCAGGTTGAGGCGGTGGCAGGCGACGTCCACATCGATCCTTGGCATGTCGACCGCACTCCATGCAAAGATGTCGATGTTCTTTTGGATGCACTCCAGCATCCTCCCCTGGCCCTCTTAGCTTAGCCGTTCGCTGATCTGCACCTACTAGGGAGAGGAACCTGCTTAGCCCTGCCAGCTTTCGTGTCAGCTGCTGAACCTCCTTAGCATTCCGAGGCGACCCCAACTCCATGATTGCCCTCACCTTATCAGGGTTGGGCTCTACACCCATGGGAGTTAGGATATGGCCTAGGAACTTACCCATGCTTACCCCAAAGACACACTTCAAGGCGTTCATCCTCATTTTGTATTTTCGCAGGGTACTGAAGGTCTTTTCCAGGTCCTGGACGTGAGAGTCAACATCCCAACTCTTGATGATGAGATCATCCACGTACACCTCCAGATTCCTCCCCTTCTACTCCCGGAAGACCCGATCCATCATCCTTTGATAAATTGCCCCTGCATTTTTTAGCCCAAAATGCATCATCTTATATCAGTAGCACCCGTCGCCGAAGATGAAGGAGACATCTTTTATATCATGCAGGTGCATCCTGATCTGATGATAACCTAAAAAAACATCTATAAAACTCATTACAGAAAAACCGACGACTGAGTCAACCAGCGCATCGATCCGAGGCAGGGAGTAATAATCATTAGGACATAATTTATTAAGAAGAGATCTACACACATCCTCCAGCGACCATCTCCTTTTTTTAAACATTATAACATTAGAGACCCAGCCTGGATACTAGATCTCTGAAATGAATACGGCCTTCAGGATCTTACCCACCTCCTCCCAGATGGGCTCGACCAGCTTGTCCGCGATAGACCTCTTCTTCTGTCAGATGGGGCGAGCCTCAGGATCTAGGTTGAGGCGGTGGCAGGCGACGTCCACATCGATCTTTGGCATGTCGGCCGCACTCCATGTAAAGATGTCGATGTTCTTTTGGATGCACTCCAGCATCCTCCCCTGGTCCTCTTAGCTCAGCCCTTCACTGATCTGCACCTGCTCCACCCTACATTCCTTGGTGAGAACCCCCATCTTCACCACCTCTTTCACTGCTTCCAGTCAGGACTGATCTCCCCACTCGCCTACGGCCCCCTCTCCTGGGGCAAGAACTTCCTCCTCAGCCTCCTCCACAACCATCACCTTGGCCGACTCCTCCTGCACTTCCTCTGACACCTCCACATGGGTGCGGACCTCATCCTGTACCTCCATCTCTATTTCTCCTTCTGCCTCCTTCCTAGACAACTCCATTCTACTCTCCATCTCCTTGGCTACTCCCTGCCAAGAGATGGAGGTCACCGCAGTGACATAACATTCCCTTGCCATCTTGGGGTCTCTGTGGACCCGGACTTGGATGCCTTCCGCATTAATCTTCAGGCACTGATGGAAGGAAGAGGGCACACAACGGAAGGTGCTGATGAGGAGCCGTCTGAATATGGCGTTGTAGTTGTTGGGAGTGTCCATGATGACGAATCAGCAGTTTCTGGACTGGCCCCCAGGGTAGCATGAAGTCCCTCTCCTCCTTCCACTTTCTTCCTCTCCCTAGAGAATCTGAAGAGAGACCCATTCGAGGCCAACACCCTCCTGGCCTCCACCTTCATCGCATCGAATGCCTTCTTGAAGACGACGTTGACCAAGCTCCCATTTTCAATGAGGATCCGAGAGACAGTAAAATTTTTGACTGCAGCCTAGATGACTAGCGCGTCGCAAAACAGATCCTCATGATCTGACATATCCTTCCTTGATAAGGTGATCTTCTCATCCAGGGGTGGGGTTTGGGACGTCAAAGCGACGCTCCGGCGATACATGGTATGAAGGCTCATATTGCGGGCGACCTCAACTCCCCCCCCAGTGGATCACTCCAATCCCTCCGCGACCTCCGACATCGGCCCGGTCCTCACACATATCCTCCTCTCCCCTGGGAAGGACTTCCCCAATCCACACTTCCTGGCAGGGTTGCTATTGTTTCTCCCTATTTCCTCTGATCTCGAGGAACTCCAGGAACGTGGCCATGGTATGACCCTCCTCCTGATGGAAGTCACAATAAGGCAAATCCGCCCTTCCTCCTTGCCTTCACCTCTACCGGTCTCTCCTCCTCCTCCCAAGGACTATTGTAATAGCCTGATGTTGATCGAGGAGAGGAGGCCTCTGGCCCTGCCTCTAGTTTGGAGGGTTGAACTAACCCTATCCCCCCGGGCAGTTGTCTCCTCCATGGAAACCTCTGATGGCCCTGGTCTTGCCACTCCTGCTGCCTCCAGCCGAGCCGATTGTTCATCTCCTGGTGCTCCCACCTCGGCAGCTGCTGCTGCTCCTGCTTCCTCTTCCTGGGCTCGGTCCTCCACACCTCTTGGCCCTTCCACCACTCGACTACTCCTCCGCAGCCCAACTGACCAACTTCCTTGCGAACACGGGGTTCGATGCCTCTGCATCAACTTCCCTTGTTGCCCTCTCCATTAGCTCCTCGAAGGAGAGAGGTGGCACATTCTTTAGCTCCATCCTAAAGAATCCTTGTTGAATCCCTAGAGTGAAGGCCATCATAAAGGTATGCCCTGACATCTCTTGGAACTGGAGGACCTTCTCTTGGAACCGGTCCACGTAACTCCTGAGGGTCTCGTTCACCCACTGCTTGAGGAGAAACAGGGACTCTGACTCCCTCTTCCTCTTCTTGGAAGTGGTGAACCTCAACAAGAACCCCCAGTATTGTTTCTCAAAATAGTAGATGGAGCTGGACGACACCTAATGAAACCAATTCCTTCCCTTCTCCTTGAGGGTGATGTTGGGTATTGTATCCACAATTACCTGGATTTGAGGAAGCCACCTGTCAAGCTAAGATGAATTCACAATGTATTTGATAAAATATTTCAAGTTGTGCTTGCAGTTATTCCACGCTAAGTGCACAACAATGTCAGGGTGCAGTGGGTCAATATACACGGGTCTGCACGACGTAATCCCTCGTTGAGCAGATCAGTGTGTTGGCCTACGTGTACTCTCTCTATTGGAGTGCACTTACTTTCAAGTACAGGGCTGTGTTTATGCAAGAGGAGACAAGGAGCAAGGATGAGTCAAAGAGCAGCTCAGAGGCGTAAGAAGAAAAATAATCTAAGTAAGAATCGACGAGAATCACCAAGTGATTCTCGCCGATTCGGCGAGAATCACTAGTGATTCTCGCCGAATCGTCGAGAATCACTGGCCGATTCTCGCCGGCTAAATCAGAGTGCAATCAAGTCAAATTCGACGAGAATCACTTTGTGATTCTCGACGAATCGTCCTTGATTCTCGCCGATTTTGACTTGGGCGATTTTCTGGAACTCCCTGAACCGGACTCTGTCGCTGGCACTGCTTTGAACCGGAGTTAGGGTTTCTTCTGGTGGGACCCACAACGGTCATCTTGAAGTTGTCTACAGTATAAATACAGGCGTATTTTTGAACAGTAGAATGACGGAAAAAATATACGAAGCCGAGCCGCGACGTGACCTAGATCGCGATTTCCGCTCCGCCGCTGCCGCCGTCGCCGCTCGAGCAAGTTGGTCGCCGGTCTTGATCATGGTTTCTTCCAGATCTTCCGGCGATAGAAGCTTAGCCAAGCTTAGAGTCTCACGCGTCTAACCGGAGATCCTTTGTCTCTTGATTTGTTGATCGGGAAAACCTTCCCCGTCCGAATCGATCGAGACGATCGATCCTAGTGTGACCGTTGGAAGACCTCGCTATCTTTGCTACGAAGTTTGGATCTCCAAAGTAAAGCAGCCGCACACTATTGTTGCCGCCGATCCCGTGAACCAAGCCGCCGCCCATCTTGCCGCCGCTGGTTCCGGGGAGATCCTCTCCAAGAGAGATCTAGGGTTGTGGACTCTTCGTGGACTTCAAGAACACGTCGTCAACGAAGAGGGACACCTTGGTCTCCAAAAGTAGTTTGTATTTCTTGTACATTCTAGTTCATTTTTGTTGTAAAGGAACGTTGGTTCCGAGTTGTAAGGGTTCGGTGCAACCCGTGTTGTGGGAGTGTTGACTCCTACGTGTGGAAGGGTTCCTTCCGATAGTGCAAGGATTGGATTTCAATCCTGTTAGTGAAGAGACCGAGTCGTCCCTTGTTGGGAGATAGGTCGAAGGGGGAAAGTGGATGTACCCAAATCGGGGAACCACTATAAATTGCGTGTGTACTTTCTTTGCTGTGATGTTTTGTTTCCTTGTGCAGGTATAACTTTAAATTCCGCAAAAAACGCTGCACGTCACCTATCCCCCCCCCCCATAGGTGAAGCTAGTTGACACTAGGTGGACTTTCAAGTGGTATCAGAGCGAGGTTACTCATCAAAAAGGTTTACACCTTGAGTAGAATCTTGCCACCAGTGTCAGAAGCATGGAGCTGGATCATGAGATATCGCCACTAAGACTTCCCACATGCACACAGGAGTATTATCCCGTCTGGAAGATGAGAGTGTCGTATCACTTGGAGGCTATCGATCCTCGAGCATCTTTCATCCTGGAAGAGGGTCCTTTTATTCCTATGAAGACCTCCGGCTCTGGAAAGAATGTCCAAGTGCCCAAGTGCATTGCTGAGATGTCGGAGACGGAACTTTCATTATTTAATCTGGACAAGAGGATTCGTCAGATTATCATGGATATCTGGTCTGGACCTTCTTGCTCTAGATTGGAAAAATGTGAGACGGCCAAATCTATGTGGGTGATGATCTCAGAGCTAATGGGGGGATCAGAGAAAGCTGGAATCTGCTGTCAACTAGAGGATGAAGCCTATGTGGGGGTCCTCGCCTCTGAAGATGAAGGCAAGGATCAATCAGACAGCATCAGAGCTCCAGTGTCCGTGTCAGAGACTGAAGAGGCCAGTGAGGAAAGCAGCTCTGATGAGGATGACACAACGGTCACTGGCTCTAATGACAATAACACTGAAGAGCAGGTAACTTCTTCATCCTGCCCCGTCTCTCTTGAAGTTTCTGAAGACAGGAACTGTGTCCCTTCAGAAAATCCTGATTCCTTGAAGAGAGCCCTTCAGAAAAGCAACCTGCTTGTTGAAGAACAAGCTCAAGAGATTGCACGGCTGAAGATCTTGTTGGTTCTCCAATTGGCATCCAATAAGGTCAAGGACTCTAAAATCTCTGATCTAAAGAGTAGTCTAGAGATTGAGAAAAGGATAGTATCAAACTTTTCCAAGGTTGATGCTATGAAGAGAAAGGAAGAAAACGGGTGGATCTCTCGAATTATCAATTCGTGGAGAAATGGGGAAACGGTATTCCGACCCCCCACTCCAAGAAGGAAGGGTATTCATCATGCCTTCAGGTATGACCACAGGAATAATCGTGGTCACTACAAGGGTGATCTGTCCTCATGTGGAGACACCCATAGTGCAAGGGCTGTCATGGCCACCGATGAGAGAATACCTAAGGCTCATTCTGAGCCCTTTGTATTCTCGGCCACTGCCCCTACTCGGCATGAATCGGCTGGTATCAGCTCTCAGAACTCTTCTCTCCACCCAAGGACACAGGAAAGGGGGTTAGAAGTCATGCTGTAAGTTCTCATGGGGCCACAGGAAGGGGGCTGACTGAAAGTAAGGTACCACCTCCCAGGCCTCGTGACGCTCGCTGCATGCATTCATTCCACCCTTCCATGTGTCACGGTGGAAGAGGCAGTTCTGGGAGCAGATCCAGATCTATCCCGTTTGGACCTAGGCTCATGACTACCTCAGTCACTAGATCAGGTCAGAAACGGAGATACAACATTCACGCGTGTTGGTGCTGTGGCAAGGTGGGACACTTTGTCATAGACTGTTGGCACAACCCCTCTGTGTCAAGGGCAAGGGCCTATCCACATCTCCTGGGCAGAGGTAGTCTTCCTGACAGGATTTCTGAAGGAAGGCAGTCGAGTGTTTATGCTAACAGGAACCTAGGACCCAATATGTATTGGGTTCCTAAGGTAAAGTAACTCTCTTTTGCAGGGTAGTCTAGGTTCCCGTAAATATAATGGGAACTAGACAGTAGATGTTTCAAGACTGAATTGGAACATACATCTGGAATAACAGCAGTGATATCTATATGGGCATACTCACATCGAGCACATGGAATGTTTTAGTCAGAGAGGCTAAATGATAACTCTCATAATCCCAGGTATTTTTCATCAGCTCCAAGACTTGAGTCATTTTCTATCGACATTTACATATATATATATATATATATATATATATATATATATATATATATATATATATATATATATATATATATATATATATATATATATATATATACATATATGTGTGCACATCTAAGGATAGGTTAACACAGTGAATATAAACCTTAGATACATCATTAAAGAGTTATCGGTAATTCCACTGGTAGATTCGAGAACTAACATCTACAGGCGTAAATTAGTTCACTGAAAACTAACGAAGATACGTCTTTGGAAATCTCGACAACGAAGATACGTCATTGGAAATCTTGCCATCAAGAAATGTATGGAAAAGCCCGGTTCAAACCCTAAATAGATTGGCTTTAAGAAGTATTTATATATTTAGAAGATTTTTAAATTGACTTGACATCGGAAGACTTCGAAAATCTGGCATGTCTCTTAACCCATAGATTCCTGTTAAAGAATCCCTTCAATTTCGACTTAGACAAACGGAAACCCTTTAAAATCCCTTTTTAAACCCGTCGATATCGCACAATAACCCGTAGATCCCTTTTTAATCCCTTTTTAACCTGTTAAAGATACGTCTTTTTAAACCCGTCAAAATCTTGCCAGTCTCCCGCCGACCCTTCATATTTCGCAGGAAGCTCACCGAAGGTCTCTCGCCGAATCGTGAAGACTTCCGTCAACATCCCGCAGGAAGCTCACCGAAGGTCTCTCGCTGATTCTTCCCCTTCCGTCGACATCTCGCAAGATTCCCGCAACTCGTGAAGAACTCCGTCGATCACGACGTGCAAGAATCCCGCAACTCGTGAAGAATCCCGTCTATCTCGCCGATTGCCTTCCGTGGATCTCTCCTCTCTCGGGTGCACCTTCCGTGGATCACTCCTTCTGTGGATCTCTCCTCTCCCGATCTCGCCGATTCTTCCTTCCAGGGATTTCTCTGCGGTTTCGATCAATCACAGTCGTGGGCACCTACCGGGTGTCCATCGTCTTCATCGAACTAACTCACCGTCTACGCTTTTAGGTAACCACATCCTCACCCTTACTTGGACTTTATCACTAGTGTCGCTTCCCTTTTGACTTTTGATTAAGCGTAGAGTAGGGATTCTCTCCCTAGGTTTGCAATGGCTCCAAGGACAACCGCTGGGCTGGTCACTGGATGCGAGCTGGTTCGAACAGGGTTCTCTCATGCCTCAGATGAATTCAGAAACATCATCCTTATACTTGAAGAGGCTGGACTCTCATTCGTACTGGAGCACCCCTGTAAAATCCTAGACAAGGAAGCGTTGGAGTTCTTTGCAACAGCAAAACTCCGGAATGACGACTCTCTCATCAAGAGCAAGGTTGCAGGGGCAAAGATCAAGATGTCTGTCAGCAAGCTGACCCACTTCTTGCAGCTCACTAGCTCGGCGCACGAGGATTATTTGGATGAACAGGACAAAACCAGGACTTTATTATTCTGTGGACTCGCTCGAGGAATGAGGTCGATAAAGCGAAAGGATATGAATGAGGAGGGGAAACTTCTGTCAGACATCATTAGAAAAGTACTCATATGCAAGCCGGGCTCTCATGACCACATCTCTGCGGACATGTTCAAGATCCTGGTGGCAATTGTCTGCAGAAAAAGACTCAACTGGGGGGCATTACTTTTTGAGAAGATAAAGGACACCCTCAGATCTCCTAGCTTTGGCCGAATCATCAGTCTGTATCTCAATCAGTTAAACGGAGATAAGTATGACATGAGTAAAGGTGTTCCTCTACATTACTTGAAGAAAATGGACTCGAGTGTTTTTGACAGATGGGAGAGGCACATTGGGCAGGCTGCCGTGGTAGAACAACAAGAAGTATCTCCAGCCGAGGACAGAACTGTGGCTGATTCCATAGCAATCCCCAGTGAAATTACTGATGCACTGACTGCAGGAATTGAGGGGGAGCCTCTACCCGCTTATGATGATATCGTATCTGACATCTCCCTGATAGCCAGAGATGCAGTGGCGGATATACAAGAAGAAGGTGAAGCTGTAGAGGAGACTGTTGACGAAGGGTTGGAAGATGATGCTGATGAGAATGATCTCATGGATGATGAAGGTGAGGAAGAAGGCAATGAGGGACAGGAAGCTTTGGAGACTCAGGATATCACTGAAGTTCCATCTGACAAGCACGCTCCTGAGATCGTTCCTGAGATCATTGGTGCAACAGTGGAGGGGGAGTCTGAGAAATCTACAGAGGCCGCAAGCATTCCCCCCTTAGAGACTGTGCTCGTGTCCAGCTCTACAGGTGCATCTGATGAAGAGCAAGGCCAAGGAGTGCCTCAGGCTCATCCACTACGAGATGATCTAGCCAATCACACCGTGAATGTCATTCAGGGTATTGTGGATGAGCTCAAAGCATCTTTTGAGCAAACTCAAAATAAAATGTTGAACAGAATTAAGAAATCAGAGAATTTCATGCTCAAGAACATGGTGGAGATCAATCACAAACTGGACGTGATGGAAAAGAAGTTTGAAGATAAGTATACAGCGGCCGGCCAAGCTGTCACTCTTCTTATGGCCGGATTGAAAAAGAACACCGATACTCTCGCCGTAGTGAATCAGAATGCTCATGTCGTAGCAAATAACATTCAAAAGTTTGATGACAATATGGTAACTCTTAACACCAATCAACAAGCCTTGGTCACTGAATTCTCCAGGACTACAAAGCATATTGATGAGTCACTGCATTCTTATGCAAACTCCAATGCAGTCGAAGCCAAAAAGGGGGAGAAAGAATATATAGCTAAGATGGCTGAGCTTCGGGAAGTCATGATCAACAACTTTGAACAGTCAAACCAATATGTCTATGACAGTTGCTGGTGGATGCTCCAACAAGCGTTAGGCGTCGATTTGCCTGAAAATCCTGCGGGTGTTCATGCTCCTGAGAATACTACGGCTGATGAGGGAGTAAGTGCTGCAGAAGTTCATTTAAGTGAGGCTGATGCTCATAGGGCTGCTAGGGCCTCCTCCAAGGCAAAACTGATGGCAATGTTTGATCAAGGAGCCCTAGCAAAAGCCAGGGACAAGAGAAAATCTCAAGAAGGGACATCAAAGGAAACACAAGCTGAAAAGAGAATCAGACTGAAGGAGGATGAAGTAAGAAGCGAAAAGTGGAGTCCAGTATCCAAGAGTATCATATTGGACACATTCTAGCTACAAGAAAAAGGGGAAATCAATCGAAACGATGTATACAGCCAGCATGAGTGGGAGCTGCACAAGACCTATGAAGCCAAACGTAACATCTTCTTCAGGACCAACACTGTGACAGATAAAGCTCCTCCTCCCAGATACTATCCAAAGCCTAAGGAGTATGTTGAAAGGCAAAGAAAGAAATTTTTGGCTCAGAAAATCAAGGATGACTTAGCCAAAGAAAAATAGTCAGAAATTTATAGCTTGTCATTCTCTCATAAGAACAATTAACGTGTATTATTATTATATGAACAATCTTGAAATTATATATATATATATATATATATATATATATATATATATATATATATATATATATATATATATATATATATATGTATATGAATTTATGAGTGACTCAAGTTTTGGTCTGTTTGCCTATACTCTCTTGTGCTGCATCTTTAAATTCTGTATGTTGTATATATTATTGGTTGGTGGTATTCATCTTAGCTAGTAGGATTTTGGCTTCGTCAAATAGGGGGAGATTGTTGGGTATTGTATCCACAATTACCTAGATTTGAGGAAGCCACCTGTCAAGCTAAGATGAATTCACAATGTATTTGATAAAATATTTCAAGTTGTGCTTGCAGTTATTCCACGCTAAGTGCACACCAATGTCAGGGTGCAGTGGGTCAATATACACGGGTCTGCACGACGTAATCCCTCGTTGAGCAGATCAGTGTGTTGGCCTACGTGTACTCTCTCTATTGGAGTGCACTTACTTTCAAGTACAGGGCTGTGTTTGTGCAAGAGCAGATAAGGAGCAAGGATGAGTCAAAGAGCAGCTCAGAGGCGTAAGACGAAAAATCATCTAAGTAAGAAGAGTGCAATCAAGTCAAATTCGACGAGAATCACTTTATGATTCTCGACGAATCGTCGAGAATCACTTTGTGATTCTCGCCGAATCATCGAAAATCACCCTTGATTCTCGACGATTTGACGAGAATCACAGGTGATTCTCGCCGATTTTGACTTGGGCGATTTTCTGGAACTCCCTGAACCGGACTCTGTCGCTGGCACTGCTTTGAACCGGAGTTAGGGTTTCTTCTGGTGGGACCCACAACGGTCATCTTGAAGTTGTCTACAGTATAAATACAAGCGTATTTTTGAAAAGTAGAATGACGGAAAAAATATACGAAGCCGAGCCGCGACGTGACCTAGATCGCGATTTCCGCTCCGCCGCTGCCGCCGTCGCTGCTCGAGCAAGTTGGTCGCCGGTCTTGATCGTGGTTTCTTCCAGATCTTCCGGCGACAGAAGCTTAGCCAAGCTTAGAGTCTCACGCGTCTAACCAGAGATCCTTTGTCTCTTGATTTGTTGATCGGGAAAACCTTCCCCGTCCGAATCGATCGAGACGATCGATCCTAGTGTGACCGTTGGAAGACCTCGCTAGCTTTGCTACGAAGTTTGGATCTCCAAAGTAAAGCAGCCGCACACTGTTGTTGCCGCCGATCCCGTGAACCAAGCCGCCGCCCATCTTGCCGCCGCCGGATCCGGGGAGATCCTCTCCAAGAGAGATCTAGGGTTGTGGACTCTTCGTGGACTTCAAGAACACGTCGTCAACAAAGAGGGACACCTTGGTCTCCAAAAGTAGTTTGTATTTCTTGTACATTCTAGTTCATTTTTGTTGTAAAGGAACGTTGGTTCCGAGTTGTAAGGGTTGGGTGCAACCCGTGTTGTGGGAGTGTTGACTCCTACGTATGGAAGGGTTCCTTCCGATAGTACAAGGATTGGATTTCAATCCTGTTGGTGAAGAGACCGAGTCGTCCCTTGTTGGGAGATAGGTCGAAGGGGGAAAGTGGATGTACCCAAATCGGGGAACCACTATAAATTGCGTGTGTACTTTCTTTGCTGTGCTGTTTTGTTTCCTTGTGCAGGTATAACTTTAAATTCCGCAAAAACGCTGCACGTCACCTATCCCCCCCCCATAGGTGAAGCTAGTTGACACTAGGTGGACTTTCAGGTGATCGCAAAGAGTGGGCACTTGAAGGAATCAGACATCAGCCTGATAGAAACCACATCCTTGAACCATTGGATGTGTTGGACCAGGTCATCCCTCCCGGTGTAATATGACATCTCTGGCTCGTGGAACCCCTCTGGAACTGGGGCAGACGATACCAGTTCGCTGAAAGGGCTCCCACCACTCGTCGGGTGAGTCGGGCGGTCTCGCGCTTCCATCTCGCCGGGCCTTCCCGCATTCGACAAGCCGGGAAACAGGACTCACCCTGTGAGATCTCGCACAGGGAGATCCCGCCCACTACATTCTGCCGCCGTTTCCTTCCTAGGTTGCTGAATAGGAGAGTTATCTCCTAGGGCTGGGGCCGCGGCCACTCGGACCGGGGGAGTCGAGCACTCGCCGCGAGCGGGGAGTGTGAAGGTTATGAGGTTATGCATTTCTTGCCGGAAGTCCTCAAAATGTCGAGGGTGGCGAGAGGGGGAGGGGGTGGCAAGTCGGCCTAGTTAGAACCTTGCCCTTCGCCTCCATTCATTGAGCTCGCTAAGGTTTTCAGTGCTCATCACACTCCATGCTCACCACACCAAAATGTTGAAACCGGAAACCGTCTTCTTGTAGAGTCTGAACCCTTGGGGAAGGGGTGACCACACACTTACTTTGCCTAGCAAGCTTGGCTGACCGAAGACTTAGAACATGAAAATGACCCAAGGATCCAGCACGGAGGTCCCACCACACACCCGAAAGATCTTAGAGCGCTTCCCTCCTTAGCCAAGTGCTGAGCTAAGGGTACCTCAGAAAGCACTGCAAGACGAGAGTAAGAGAACTAGAAAGCTTGCCTTCCGAGGTACCCTTTTGGGCCTATTTATAACTTTTACAACCTGGCCAGCAAATAGCGTAACTCCGCTATTCTGAATGGTTATATACAACCAAAAGTGGTCTCCCAACAGCCAAACTCTGCTATTCTGGAAGGCTATATTCACCCCCTGCAAGGGAATTCTGGTAATTTTACCTTTGAACCCTACTGTGTGAATGACACATGAAGGCGCCACTCACTTAAAGGGGGCGAGTGCTGGTTAAGCCAGAAACTCACCTATGCGGCACCCTATTATGGGTAAATGCGAGATTTAAGGCCACTCTCCTATCATGGGCGAGACTCCTTATAAATTCTACGGGTGAGAACCTCTTCGCCTACTATGGGCGAGATCCCTTCCACCCCCTGGGAGAAAGCTATTCGGGAAGGGTATTTCTCGCCTCCCTAAGCCAGGATCAGAAGACGTCGACAACACTCGCCTAACTCAACGCCAAGGAACTGAAGACGTCGACAACACTCGCCTAACTCAACGCCAAGGAACTGAAGGCGTCGATAGCGTAAGCTTCACTCAACGCCAAGGAACTGAAGGCGTCGACAGTGCAAGCTTCACTCAACACCAAGGAACTGAAGACGATGACAACGCAAGCTTTACTCAATGAAAAAGAACTGAAGGCGTCGACAAAACAAGCTTCACTCGACGTCAAGGAACAGAAGGCGTCAACAGCGCAAGCTTCACTCAACGCATGGCGGAAGGCGTTGACAGAACTAGCTTCACTCAATGCCAAGGAAATGAAGGCGTTGACAGTGCAAGCTTCACTCAATGCCTAGCGGAAGGCTTTGACAGAATAAGCTTCACTCAACGCCTGGTGGAAGACGTTGACAGACAAGCTTCACTCAACACCTGGCGGAAGGTTTTGACAGAAAAAGCTTCACCCAATGCCAAGGAACAGAAGGCATCGATAGCGCAAGCTTCACTCAATGCCAAGGAACTGAAGGCGTCGACAACACAAGCTTCACTCAACGCCTGGCAGAAGGCGTTGACAAAACAAGCTTCACTCGATGCAAAGGAACAGAAGGCATCAACAGAGCAAACTTCACTCAACGCCAAGGAATTGAAGGCATCGACAACGCAAGTTTCACTCAACGCTTGGCAAAAGGAGTCAACAAAACAAGCTTCACTTGAAGTCAAGGAATATAGAAGGCGTCCACAGCGCAAGCTTCACTCAACGCCTGGCGGAAGGTGTTGACAGAACAAACTTCACTCAATGTCTGGCGGAAGGTGGCCTGCTCGGCGTCTACTGGAGGGGTCTCGCTCTGCATCTTGAGCCCTCTAGCTTCTAAAGATCCCGCAAAGCGATGATCCTGGAGGGGGACTCACTCATCGAATACGGGGTTGTACACTGGGTGTGTTTTTTAAACAAGGCGCGCTAGTTCCGCCCGGGCACGAATCCCCCCCCCCCCTCGGGCGTGATATTATCGTCACGGCGTGATTTTTTTCTCCTGAGAGTGATTTTTTCTCTCAGGCGCAAATTTTTCGTATGACATTGATTTTTTCACCTGAGCATGAATTTTTCGCCAGCGTGTTAGTTTTTGGCCGGACGCGATATTTTTCGGTAGGACGTATTTTTTCGATTTCGTGCAAAAATATCGCATTCGGGAGAAAATATCATGCCTGAGCGCTTCGGAGGAAAGCTCGTGCCCGGGCAGAAATCTCGCGCCCGGGCGAAAAGCTCGCGCCCGGGCGGAAAGCTCGCGCCCGGGCGGAAAGCTCGCGCCCGGGCGGAAAGCTCTCGCCCGGGCGGAAAGCTCGCGCCCGGGCGACAAACTCTCGCCTGGGCGAAAAAACCATGTCGGGGTGAAAAAACCTTGCCTGGGGGAAAATCGATCCCTGGCGGAATATCCGCGCCCGGGAGAAATATTTGTCGGGCAAAATATTCGCGCCTAGGAGAAAAATCCTTGTCCTGGCGAAAAATCGCAGCAGGGAGAAAAAATCACGCTCATGCGAAAAAACATGCCTGAGTGAAAAAATCGTGTATGGGCAAAAAAATCGCGTCCAAATGAACGGATCTTTATGAATGAATGAAACTTTAGATAAGCACTTATGAACAAACTATCCAAACAGTATACTGTTTATTCATCATTGCTTTTATAAAATCTCTATGCAAGCATTAATTTTCAATTAGCAGTTTATTCATCATCATAAGTTTTTCTAAACAGAACTTAAATCATAAGCCATTTAAGCTTTTGATCAACTAGATTAACTCACATCCCTTATTTTCATTAGTCATATTTTTTTGATTTGGCCATCATGTTGAAATCATTTATTAAACACTTTCTAACAATTAATTTTTTAAATTAATCATATTTTCAATTGCTAAGTTGGCATATCTATGCCTTTCATCGCTTAATCAGTCTTTTCCTTCATTTGCTAACAAAAAATAAAAAATATTGGAAAAAACGTTTTTGATTTAACTTAATAAATTATATTATAAAGTGATTTTATAACCTAAGATCATTGCCCATGTTGTAATATGATGAAAGATGTCTTAGGAAGTTAGTAGAGTCATGGACATGAGAAATGCACATTTAAATAGAGAAGAAAATCAAGACAAGTCAACATGCATCGTCAAGAAGTCGACGCACCATCGACTGAAAGTTGGCATTACTTCGACTGGAAGTCAGTGCTATAAGAAAAAGATCAATCAACGCTACTTCAAGGCAGAAGTTGACGCATGCGTCGATAGGATATTTACTTAACATTGACTATAGAACTGATTCGATGGGATTTCATTCTGAAGGAAGATATCGACGTAACTCATACAAAAAGTCAAGGTCGTATTGAGTATAGCTTGTAATATAAATTTTAGAGAATTTGTCCTGACTTACTTCAAGGAATAACTAATTAAATTATTTCTAACTATTAGAAGAAGAGATTAAAGAAAGGAATTCTCCATAGATTCAGAAGAATTCATATGGAAAGATTTTAAATAATATGACAAGATCTATTGAAGCAAATTTGGAAGAATATAGAATCATTCCTTCTAAAGAAAATACTCTATGAAGATGACTATTCAAAATAATTCCAGAATGAAATGCTCAGATGATCGAACAAGTCGACAAGGATCAGAAAAAATACACAATATAAAGCCGAGAATTTTTGATAACTTCTTCAATCTTTTCTGCTAGTGCTACAACAACAAATTCAAATAGAATAATCAGAGAAGATCATTGGATCCAGAGCTTACAGACCCAAGACTTTGCAAAAGGTTTGTTGATCTAATATTGTCTAGGTTTGAAATGAGTAGTATGAGGAGTTATCATTTTTCCTTGGTCTCCAATTGAAGTAAAGTACTGAGGGCATTTTGAAATCCCAATCTAAATATATAAAAAAACTGATAAAAAATATGGGATGAAAAATGCCTCCATCATGAAAACCCTCATGACTACCAATGATATTATAAATAAAGATAAATCAGGTCAATCCATTGATCAGAAAACTTATAGAGTAATCATTAACTTTCTTCTCTACCTTATAGCCATCAGGCTAGATATATGTTTGTCACATGTGTATGTGCTAGATTTTAGGTTGATCAAAAGGAGTCACACTTGAATTCGGTAAAAGAAATTCTAAGGTATATTAAGGTTACACATGTGCTGAAGCTGTAGTATCCAGCAGAATCCGAATTTGCATTATATAGATACTAAGATGCAGATTATGCTGGGTGCAGATTGGATAGGAAAAGTAATTTAAGAACTTGCCAATTCTTGGGTGCAAGACTAATTTCTTGGTTTAGCAAAAAAAAAACATCAGTCTCCACTTCCACAACTGAAGTTGAATATATAGATGTTGGAAGCTCATGTTCACAGATATTATGAATGCAAAATCAATTGCTTAATTACAATTTGAGGTTCACAAATTCCGCAATTTTCTGTGATAGCTATAGTGCGATATTTATTGGCTCTAATCCAGGACAAAACACAGAGAAATAAGACATCACTTCCTTAGGCACCATGTAGAGAAATCGATAATTTCCCTAGAATATTTGTCCACTAAAGATCAAAGGGCTAATATTTTCACTAAGCTTCTTGATGAAATCAAACACAAGCACTTCATCAATGCATTGGGTATGCTTGATGAAGTTCAATGACCTATAATAAATTACACAGAAAATAAATCTTTCATCATATTACATTGTCGGGAAAAATCAGCAGAAGACTTAAAATGTAAGTCTGTAATCGGCGGAACGTCAAATAAAGTAGACGAAACATCGACTTCTACTCGATGTAATGTCCAGAGTTGGCGACTATGAAGAGTTTAATTCAACTCGACACATGCATCTACAGATGGTCCAATTAAGATACTATTAGAGTTATGTCGATCTCTAATCGACGTAACGTCGACTTGTATTGGCACAAACCAGAATAGTGCCATAACTCTCGACGTATCTTCGATATATATACTAAACATATGTTATAACTAAATATACTTTCAAAACTCTTCATCTTCCTCGCTCTATGCTTTACTGCTCTCCTTCTTTCCCATTTATTAAGTGTCTTTTCAAGTACTCAAATGGCCATAATGCTCACTGAATCCAAAATCAGGAGTACACTCAATAAACTCCTGAAAGAGCTGGTTGCAGAATTTACAAAATCAATTCATATATCTCTGAAGGCTATTCCAATAAGATGACTATCCTGTAAGATTTCCTCAATGGTCTCTCTAATTCCATGTAACAAATAGAATACCAAATGAATGAATCTCATGTCCCTGTAAGGGTCTTTCGATCCTTTTCAATGCTTAGAAGAAGGGGAGAGTCTGGGTAGGATTAGGGATTGTTCCCAAAACAATGATCGTTATCTAGGCAATGCTAAGACTTAAGAGAAACAGGATGAACATGGTGTTAATGACAGAGTCTCAAAAGTTGAGATGGTTAATCAACCACAGGATGAAGACAAGATTTAAGAGAAGATTTCAGAGAAAAAAATGGATGTTCCCATGAAAGAAATTCAGATACCAGAGAAAAAGATGGACATTATATATACTATGGTGTTCCATGGCTCATCTTACGTTTCAAAAGGATAGACAAACATTGAGTCCAGATTACTAATATTTGTCCCAGAGACTAAGACATGGATAGTGATTCTTATTACTCGGGCGGAGCCAAGTTCGTATGGAAAGATTTTGAATAATATGTCGAGATCTATTGAAGAAAATTTGAAAGAATATAACATCATTTCTTCTAAAAAAAACTATTCTATGAAGAGTACAATTTAAAATCATTCAGGAATGATATACACAGATGATAAAACAAGTCGACAAGGATCAGAAAAAAAAAATACAAAATATAGAGCTGAGAATTCTTGATTATCTTGTTCAATCCTCTTTGCTAGCACTATAATAACAAATTCAAAAAGAATAATCAGAGAAGATCCTTGGATCCGGAGCTTATAACCCCTGTAAATTCTTCTCCCGCAAGAGTTTATCTATTCAAAGGGATCCAATACACTTAGTGCCAAATAGTCCACAGATACCTATTGAGTGGACTCATCCAGAAGATATTTTCTTCTACTCTTCTCTTTCTCTTATCCTCATCTTTCTTCTTACACTGATTGAGTAAAGAATTTTTAGAATCACTCTATAAAGGATCCAGTTTGTGGTTCTAAGAGTATCCTTGTCAAAAGACTCAGTTTGTGTTGGTTCAAGGTCTCCTTATCAAAATATCTAGGTGTTGGTTACGAGAGTCTCTTTATCAAAACACTCGGACATTGGGATAGCGTGTTCCTTCCAAAGTGATAGAAGAGTGGATGTATCTAGGTTTTGGGGAACCACTTTAGCTTTGGTGTTTTCTGTGTTTGTTGTGTTTTATTTACTATAACATATTTATGATCAATTGCTTGTGAAAGAAAAAAATCTGAACTTAGTTTAAAATCAGTAACTTGTTGTAAACCAATCTTTTAAATCATTATTCACCACCTTCTAGAGAACACTTAGACGTCTTACACGCAAATGTTCACACTTTCAAAAAAAAATCAATCGTCATATTGAGTTCATCCAAGTTGATTTATTTATTACCTGGAGTTTGATGCAAGTCATCATATGTTGGGTTGATAAAATGGCTCAAAGTTTACACTTATCGTCTAACAAGAAAACTCTCTAAGAATGTGCTTGAATAATATAAAGGATGTTTCGTAGGAAGTTTAGTCGACATCTGAGGTGCATGTACGCATTGTAGAAGATATTATAGTTGAAATTTCATCAATGGAGACTATATGCATGACAAAGTAGAAGAGGTACTAGTTAACAAAATTTTCCTTGAAGTGTTGTTGAAATGATCACCACTAATATGAAACATTCAACTTCATTGAATTATTACTTGGAATGAGTTTATATAATTTGTTGCACTAGTAATTGAGGATGTGAGAAAATGAGATATTTTAGGAGAAGGTGAAAGAGCTACCATAAATACATAATATTAAGAATAGTACGAGCACGCACACCGTGTCAACATTATTAATATTGAAAGTAGGTGATGAATTTACATGGATAGACATGTGATCAAAAAGTGCATGATTGACTATAAGCTTTTTACGTATCAAAGGGGCAATATACGGTGCGGGCTCGAGTACTTTTCACTATGGACTGTTGGATTGTCCCATCAAATTCCTATATAACCAGATAATAAGTGGAAGGTTGCACTCAAAATGAGAGATATAATGTATATGTACCTAGTCAGGCTATTTTCATTAACAATACTTCAAGTGCAATCACGCGGTAAATGAACTGTACAACCTCATATCCGGTGAGTGGTGGTCAACAGGAGCCAGATCGGCCAGTCCAGCAGTTCGGGTCCCAGTCGAGCCGGAGGGAGGCGAGATCTTTGGCAACCCCTTCAGCTCGCCCCAGTGGGGTGGATCACGTAAGGGGCGAGTGGAGCAGGTCGGCTTGCACTCGCCCCAGGGGCTCGGCGAGCAGCGGGCAAGTGGAGCAGGCCAGGCCCGTACTCGCCCAGGGCTGGGAAGAGGCGGCGAGTGCCAGCTCCATCGAGCACTCGCCGCCCCGGCGAGTGGAGGTTTCAAATGGCCACTTGCCCAGTCTTTTGTGACGTGTTTTTACCATTTCACCCTCGCTGGTCTGTCTATAACCTGTTAGAACAGTGGAATTACGCTGTTGGCAGACCCAGTTGGGCTGCACATAGCAGTTCAGGACAGCGGAGGTTGGTTATTTGCAGGTCGTTTTCAGAAATCTATAAATAGACACAAGGGAGTACCTCAGAAGGCATGCTTTTCTGGTGCCCAGATATTCTTGAGCTTTCTGAGGTATCCTTAGCTTGACATTTGTCTAGGGAGGGGAAGCGCTCTAAGATCTTCCGGGTGTGTGGTGGGTCCTCCACGCCGAGCCCTTGGGTCAGTTCCCTATTCCTTTTCCTTGGTCGTTTGACTCGCGAGAGAGAAGTAAGTGTGCGATCACCCCTTCGCTAATGATGAACTCCACAGAGATCGAGTTTTCGGTTTCAACATAAACCAAGTTCTAAATAATTTTTTTGTGTCCTCATTATAATTTATTTTAATGTACTTTCAAAAGCTCAACAACAAAATATCAAGAGTAAAAATGAATACATTAAGGCTGCATTAGTTTTGTAAGTTTTCGGATAACAGATTTAGTTTTGGTCCAAAACCAAAAAATCGTAGGTTTTGGAATTGAGCAAAAACTTAATTCTTGTATTCATTTCTGGGATGTTTTTTTAGGCACATGAATTGAATTCGTCTGCATGATGAAATTCAAACAGAGGAATAAACATTTAAGTCTGAGAAGGTATAACTTAAAGATTAATGAATGAAGGTTGATGATTCCTAAATCAAAACCTAATAGTTAGGATAATTAATGAGAGTGAATCTTTCAATCCAATGTTTACTCCTTTCTTTCTAATCTTCATATAATTGCAATCTCTTCCAACCATTTTGACTATAAAATAAAACCCAAAGGACTAAGGATGGCTGAGAAATCATGGAAGAGCCATGAAATCACTAGGGCTCTGCAGCTCACATACACATCCTCTCCATTTCACTTAACATAAGTAAGATGTCTCACATTTTCGTCATCCTAGTAGAGAGCATGTAAAAACCGAAAATTAATAATTATAAACTAAATCTCATTCAGAATTACCAGGAAGAGCCATCGCATAATTAGGGCTCTGTAAATGGAATCTGCTGCAAAAGTTAAATCGTCACCCACTCCTTCATCGGGAGTAGAAAAATGCTTAAATTATAATGCTGTAGAGGAAGAAGATCAAAGAATCTAGGATGAAGAAGATAGAGAGAACTTGGGCAACGAGACTGCTTGTATGGGCGGTGGCTTCTTGATTCCGGGCGGCGGAGTAATGGATGAAGAGAATCACCAACATCGGGAGCGATCCGTATCTTCATCGAGATCCTTTTCCCTTTCTCGATGGAGAAAAAGCTCGCCTTTGCCGGAGGAATAAGAAGCTCTGTACAATTGGAATAGGAAGCATCATGTGCAGGTAGGAGTGAGAGAAAAGGGCTTAGCAATAAAATAATCAAAATAGGCTGATTTTGAGAACTATGTATTTCTTCAAAGACCAAAACCTATTGGTTTTCCATGAAAACCAATTCCGTCCGTAAAATGGCCTGAACGAATGCATGAATTTGAATTATAATACCCAATTCTCATTCCTTTCTGTCAAAACCTGCAAAATGAATGGGGCCTAAGTGGAACTAATAGTTTATCAATCTCAAATGTATTATTTCCCGGTAAAATTTTTTATGTGACTGAAATTTAGTTTAAACTTGACTGAAATTCAATCCCTTGAGGAGAATGTTTGAATAATCTAAAATTGATGCACTTATTATAGTGAGAGAAGTGAGAAACTTCGAGAGACTGATAAATTAACTCAATCACCAACCAATACTTACATGAATGAAGAACTAAAATGTTTAGTCAAATGAGGGTGTTGAAGTAAGCTTTAATGGGATTAAGGAACCGCACCATCTTTCACAAGTACTCATGCTAAATAATTTCGACAAACTCTTTATATTTAGAGTTATATTGTTACAAGTAAAGAGATCTATTGGTTACTTTAGTGAGAATTTAAGAGACTAGGTGGAAGTAAAACATATGATAAGAATTTCTAAACTGTAGTAATGATTGTTAGAAATTAGGAGAATTACCTAGTTGACAAAGAGTTTTTGTTGCACTCTTATATTAAGTCTGTTAACTTCAAAAACAGTCAAAGATTGCCATATAGTATAACTTATTGTATAAGTTCACATATAAGCCAGTGGACAGAGGTAACCATGTTGAGTTGGGAGGTCATGGGGTTAGCATTCATGAAGGGATGTTGTGAGGAAGATAAAGATTTCAAAGAGGCTTGAAAGAATCTTTGGCATACACAAACTACATCGAGTATACCATTCAATATGGGTTCAAATAAATAAAGACTTAACCTGTAATCATCGCTCCCTTTGACAACAAGTTATTCATCAATTGCATATTAGAAAGTTGGCAACATATTTACTTTGCAATATGACTACGCGCTGCATATGCCAAAAAGGCCAAAAGGAGGGCGCATAATGCAAGTTGGTATATCATTTCATTCATATCACCAGAGACCTTGTGAGATTTTTTGATAAATTTCATCTTAGGCTGCCCAACCGTAACGAGGATAATATTTCATATTTGTAGTTATCGACATGTTCATTAAGATGATGACCTTTCAATGCTATGTAGAAACCGTCTTATCCAATGATAGCATTTTTTTACAAAAAGTTGGTGCAAAACACATTTTATTAAGCATGCATGCTAAGACATTTTGCATCTAAGAATATATAGTTCCGTTGCTAGCGACCTCACATAATGATTCATCATCAAGTAAACAATATCAATACTCTTCATTAAAGAATCAAGATAAATAGCCTTTGAGGAATTATGCTTGAATCTCCCAAAATCCAATATTCAATTAGGAGTCATTTCCTCCCCATGCGATATTATGATTATGTCATCTATATTATAATCAAACATGGAAATGCTCTTTTAAGATGTCTATCTTCACATTACTAGAGCTCATTATCCTCCAAGCATTTGAAAATACTTCTACAGGTCAGTTCCATCCACTTTTTAACATTTTCATCAAGATGGTCTGTCAATTTATGCAAAATAACAATAAAAAATATAAAATAAAAAAACAAAACACTTTTAAATCGAACTTTCTTCAATTGTTGGACCACAAGAAATTTCAAGTTGTAATCACATACTCTTAACCATCCACTACTAGAAAAATAACCTTTTGCCTCAAAATTTGTCATGGGAAAAGGTCCAAAACCGTGGAAAAAACCATTATGCCATGACCTAACCATAAAAAGGGACATGGGAAATGCGAGCATGACGAACAAAAATCTTACGGCCAAGGACTACACAAGGATGCTGTCAGAACCACGAGGATCATTACTTCTTCTAAGCACATTTAGTAGATGATTACGGGATTCCCACCTCTCACTCTAGTGGATCAAAGATAAAGCTTGCTGTCAGTTTGTCCGCACACACGGGTACTCAAGTAGGATATAATGAGAAGTATCAATAGAGTGCCCTCACACCGGGAAGCTGCTGGAGTTCAACATACCCCAACCAATAAGGAGAGTCGACATGGCAATTAGTACACACACACCTTCTAAATGAAGCACCTCACACGTGGTGAGACCGCAACTTTATAAATCCATGTGAGACAATCAATGGTATGTTTAAAACACATGAGATGTTTGTAGATCACTTTAGGATCCACTATCAGAGCACCATTATCCTCGATAATGCCACGACACCTCTTTTCGTTGAATGCTCAAAGTCTCTTCCAAGATGGGTGGCTTCCAACAAAGAAGGGTTGAAAATCTCAGATTTGGGGAAGCTCACAACATGCCCAAAAGAGACACAATACTTCTCTAACACCTCCCGAACAATAAAAACATTCACCCTCATTGTTTCAGTCACAAGGAGGCTCGGAGAATTCACCCTCAACCTTTGAATATTTGACCACTTGGAAGGTCCAAATGATCCTTATGAACCCTGCTGGATAGTGCATGTTGTCTTCAATATCAATTGTTATGCCAAAGAATAGATCTAGGGGTAATGGAATATTTGGGTAAGTACGTGACGGTGGTTGGAGATGATGATAAAATTACATTCTTGAATGGATCTCCTTCCCCCGCATTTGAAATCAGACATCAAATAATGTTTTGGGGGATCAAAAGATTCAAATGGAGTGTGACTCCCTGAGAATTGCCCATGAATTCATGTGCACATTTTTTTAGACCCACATGTGAGGGTATATGGTTTTCCCTTGTAGATATCAGAGTGAAATGTAAGGTTTTGATCATCATTGAACTGCACAGGTCTAGGTGCAAGCTCGACAACATGAATGACATTTTCAGAATTCTGTAAAAATGAAAATGCACAACCTAACACATGACAAGAGCACACACTCGTGCATGATAATGTGAACACCAATAATGTTGATAAGAAAATGCATGGTCAGGAGCACACCAGACCTGTAGGACCATTTTCCTATAAATTTGATGTTCTCTCACCTGCGTTATTTGACACATGCAAGTGTGTCTGACAATAATTTTACTTGACCTACCTTGTTTTGCTTCGTAGGTCGTGAAGGCTTCTAATCTGGCGACCTAAGATCAAATCTGGGATTCTTTAGGTAACGAATTAGGGATCGAATATTCATTCAGTTAGCTCTGATTTTTGAGAGAGGAAGATTAAAAATGAGGAGTTTAGGACATGAGTAAGGAGATGTCATTTGAGGAGCTTGTAGCTTGAATTGATAATCTTAGTTTGTAGAAACAAAATTTTTCCTTCTCCGGTCATTCCCCACCAATTCGTTTAAGATTTCCATGACTCTGAGGGGAACTTCAATGGTAATTTCTCTCTCCTTCTATCTTAGGATCGATTTTAAGTTTTATTGTATATGGTTATTGCATTGGATGAGTTCCTCTCTCACTGATTAGTGGAGGAATGAACACCTATGGTTCTTTGGAACTCCAGTGTGTGGGTTGCTTCCCCATAATGACTTGCATTAGAAATTGATCTATCGATTCTAATTAGGTATATTGTATGAAACCAATTTGTGGTTTTGTGCCTCAAAAGGTCATTTTTATATGATGATTGCATTTAGGGCATGCCCAAGTTCGCAATATCAGAGAGATATTCATGTAGTCATTGATTTATATGTGGGACCATCGACGCAGGGTGAATTTTAGTTATCCCTTACGTAGTTCCAAGATTAATAATTATAAGGTGGCGAGCTTAGGTCATTAAGGTACGAATGTATTTAATACATAGACGTTGTTCCACTTGGTGAGATAATAAATCCATCCATATGCTCATGTAATATTTGTACGAGTTTTAAATGCAAGCCAAACTGGCTTTACATGTTGTGAAAGAAAATGATCGTTGATTTAAATGCACGCCAGATAGGCTTTAAACGCTTGTCAAATGAGCTTTAAATATTGATTTTAAAGAATAGTCGAATGGGCACACGTCGGGCGAGCACATTTCGGGCGAGCGCATGTTGTGCAAGCTTTAAAAGCACGCTGCTTGGCCTTTTAACATTGTCCTAAAAGATTATTTGAACTGGCATAAATACTTTATAATGTTTTATTGTGCGGACATTAGTGCCTTCTACTCTAATGATGTGTGCATATTTTGTTAGACTGATGTGATGTTCCCTTGGGGTTGCGTTGAGCATCTAGACGAACCCAACTCAGTCATGATGCAGCATATGCCCTTTTATTTTACACGCTCAACATAGTACTTGTGTGATGACTTAAATTCGACAGGTGTATAGTATTTTGTTTACTCTTTACTTGATTTATTATACATATTGTATGTTTATTCATTTAGATACTTGCAGAGTTTGAGATTGCTCATCCTAAATCTTCCAGGACAATCGAAGGAGGGAGTTGTTACATAGTGGTTGGGCAATTTTTAATGACCCTCATTTTCCCACTCAAGTTGTTTGACTATACGAAAAGTGATTCTCAATGGAGCTATGTGTGCCAAGCCCAAAAACTAGAGGAAATATAAAGCTCTGACTTTTGTTATTCTACTGCAAAACTATTGGTGGTCAACTATATTCTAACATATGCTTATATTAAGATTAATCTTATAGGCAATCAAAGTCTTTCTATTTAGAGTCCGTTGCTATTTAAAGTCCAAAAACAATATTTGCAAGCCCATATTCTACCTCACATATAACCATCACATTCCATCCCATAACATGCAAGTAATTAATTAGAAAAATTGTGAGATTAACCATGGTAGATAAAGACGAGGGCCTTCAATGGGGAAAAGAAGGGAATCCATTGACAGGTGAACAGCTGGACTAATCTTGAGTTCTTAATGTAATCTTGTAGAAAATAAAGAAATAAATTAACGGAATTAGATTAGAAAACATACCTCTTGGCATTGGACCTCCATTTTGTGGCAATGGAGTTCTTCCGTCGAGCATTTTATGGAAGAAATGATAGAGTAAAAAGAGGGAAGGGTAGAAAGTGGGGAACTTGTTGGAAATATGCGGGATGGTTGTGAGGGATAGGTGGTAATCGAGACGCAAGAGGTAAAATGATGGGATTGAGATCGACAGAACTTGCATCATTGCCAGAGGTACAACAACAACATATGGGTGAGACTATGGTCGGTGGTGTCAAATCAATGCCAGGTTGCCGAAATTTGCAGCAGTGATATATGCATTTTGTATGAAAATGACAGCTCCAGAGCAAACTATGAAGAAAATGGAGGTGCTCTGTTCCGAATATAGGGAGAAAATAGGGGTGTGTTTAAAAAACATAGGAAGAGAAAAAAACAAGTTTTTTTGGGGGGAGGGGGGTAATAATATCGAGAATCAGAGTGCTTATAACATTACTCTGTATTAAATGCTTGGTTTAATATTTTGGCATTAGAATTGCAATATTAATTGAGACAAACAAGAATGAAATTTGCGCAAACACACATGTATAAAATACAGAGTGCTTGATATATTTGAATGAATACATTATTATTATTATTATTTTATTTATTACTAATGCTATTTTGTAAATGTGGGGGTTGTGGGAAAAGTTCTATTCCCATGGTCTCACCACCACCAAAGTTTTATAGGCATTTGTTTGTGCAGCGGTAGCCAAAGTGTTTCTTGGAAAAATAATTTTTCATGGTTTTTCAAAAGTTGGGTGTCACAGACTTAGTATTTCAACACTAAGTGCTTGCGACAATTGGCTAGGATTCCAACCAACTTTTACTAACCAAGTAAACCTTTCTCCAATGAGGTAGTGGAATGAAAGAAATCATTTGATTAACTTTCTGAATAAAATTAGAAGACAGTTTGAGAGACAGTTGAACAAGACACAAAGGATCAAAACATACAACAACTCTCAACATTCAAAGCACACAAGTACTTAACCATCACAAGAGGAGACTCACAACAAGCTCCCAATACTCTCCCCTCACAAATGAACACGCATCCCACTTTTATAGACTCCAAAGGGGTGTTTCCTCCAACCAAGGGAAGACTCTAAAAACTATATATTCTTGACCCTTCTAAATTATTCTATACATCTCTCATGGCCTCCACATTATTATACAACATTCAAGAGTATTCTAGAATCTTCTAGATTACCCCCAACTTCTACAAAACTCCATACCATTCTAGATACCCCTACACTCATCTAGAGTTATCTAGAATGCTCTGCATTCTTCTAGAATATTCTAGATTACTCTACCCTTTTTTAGAATATTCAAGAAATCTCTACATGTCTCTAGAATTTTCTGAAAGTCTCTACATTATTCTAGAGTATTCTCAATATATGTAGAATTATCTTGAACATTGGTCATGGGGTGAGTGAGTTAACCTCGATATCATGACATTCGCCCCCACTGAATCCATGTGTCGTCCTCAATGCATCCTTGTTTCACATTCTTTGTGCAGTCCTTATCGTAGAGAGGGTCTTCACACCTTTCCCATATACTCTCCTTAATGGCACAGGGTATGTAGTTGGACCGTCAATGAAGTGCATCTCAGATGTTGGTAAAATGAGTAGTTCTTCAAATTGATCAAGAAAACTCCTCCAAATGATGACATCATAATCGTGAAAGGGAATAACTTTGTTGGGAACCTTACCTGTCCATCCTCCAAGACGAACACTGACATCCAGAGCAAGACCAATAGTTTGCACTTCCTGGGAGTTAGCAAATTTGAGCCGTGTTGGTCCAAACTTGATTGGTAGTCCAATTTTCTTTGTAGCAGTATTGGACATGAAGAAATTGGTTGCATCTGTGTCCACTAAGGCTCTCATCTTTGAGCCCCTGATCTCCACATCCATCATCATTTGTCATTCCCTTACCATCCATCTCATAGTATGGGTTTGGTTTGCATTTCTCGACTTGTAGTTGTCCCTTGTCCCTGCTTGATCTGCAACGATTCTTATTGTCTCCAAAGTCTGGCAAACATTTACTTTGTGCAGTCATTTGTAAAAGAAACACTGCAACAGTGAGCCTTGCGATTTTTTGTGGCGCCTCCTCATCCCCACTTATTCACTCTTCTTTCTTCATCATTATCATCAAGGTGCCAAGCTTCGGGCAAACTTTCATGTGATGGGGTCCCTTACATACATAGCAAGATGGTGACCTTCTCCTCTCCTCAAACCTTCTTTGACGGGGTGTATAGTTCTTGGGTTCAACTTCAACATCAACAACATTTGGGAGATGGCCCATCTCTTCCTCTTGGTGGAACTCAATAAGTGATTCGTCTACCATGATTGCTTCATCGATAGTATGTGGGCAACTCCATTGCACCTCTTATTTTTCCCATTTTTTAGTCGATCCACAAAATATAATTGTCAATCCTCCTTGTACATGTTAGGGATTTGGAACATAAGTGTTGTAAAATCACTTCCATATTCTGCTATTGTTTGTCTTTGTCTCAACTTCCTCAGCTTCTTTCGTGTAAGATACACAACATTCTCCGGGTAAAAGTGGCGTTTAAGCTCTGTTGGGTCCATTGCCCTCAATGTCCTGAATTTGAGTGAAGTCAATTTTGTCAATGATATACAAAAAGTTGTATTTGATGTATGCCTGAGTTCATGCATGCAGGATGTCCTAGCAACATTTATGGGACATATAGCCTAAGTGTCTAAGTCAGGTAAATTGTTACCTAAGATATGGATAGACAGAAATCTATCTATGTCCACAGGCATTGAGTGAAGTTTACTTACTCAATGCTAGTTGACTTATAGCGCCGAGTGCAGCCTATACAGTCAAAGCCAAAGGAGTGACATGCTAAGAAAGTGGCTAAGTCTACAAGCATTGAGTGAAGTCAACTCACTTAATGTCATACAACAAAAGGTTATGAGTTAGGCTTATGCAGTAAAAGTCTAAGAGGAAATGGGTAGATATTTGACTAAGTCCATTAGCGTTGAGTGAGGCAACCTCACTTAATGTCATATGATAAAGCGTTGACTGTATCTCATCCAGTCAGTATCTGTTGTTTCAAGACACAAAAATTTGGCTAAGTCCAAATGCATTGAGTGAAGCTTACTCACTTAACGCTAAGGAGAGAAAAATCTGGCTAAGGCAGAAAGCGTTGAGTGAGGCATGCTCACTCAACGTTCTCAACGCCATGACTCAGAAAATCAGGATAAAGCAAAAAGCGTTGTGTGA
The DNA here is from genome assembly GCA_039583875.1 of Platanthera guangdongensis. NCBI lineage: Eukaryota > Viridiplantae > Streptophyta > Magnoliopsida > Asparagales > Orchidaceae > Platanthera > Platanthera guangdongensis. The sequence continues at coordinate 251,762,728 of CM077151.1, read as the reverse complement.
GGTGTAGTCACTCAACGCTTAAAGATGTTAAAGAAGCAGAAATTTGGTTAAGGTAGAAAGCGTTGAGTAAGACAAGCTCACTCAATGCTCTCAACGCCTAAAATTACAAAAAACATGGCTAAGACACAAGGCGTTGAGTGAGGTATGCTCACTCAACGCTCTCAACGACAGGCATGTAGAAAAGGCTGCAGAAATGGTTAAGATAAAAGGTATCGAGTGAGACTTACTCACTCAACACTGTCAACGCCTAGATAGATAGAATTTTGCTTAAGTACTTTGGCATTGAGTGAAGCTCGTTCATTCAATGCTTATTCTACTAATGCTCGATTTTGGCTGAGTTCACAGGTGCAGACGTTAGCAAAATCTGCAAAATCGACAAAGTCAACTAATTTCAAATCAAGTACAGAGAATCTACAGCATACGACAAACTTTGTCGCGAAGCTACTGTACTTCTTCTTCCGTTGAAGCAAGGTGCAGCTGGATGATACAAGTGGGCACCATTGATTTCTAAGAGCCGTTGATCGGCGAACTACATAAGGAAGATAGTGGGCAAGACGACAACAACTTTAGGGCTTTATCATTTTCAAAAAGGTTACGACTGGACTTCATCTTCTTCTCCATTGCTACGTAAAAAATCTTGAAGTCTTCCTGCATAAAGTTTAGTTAGCTATGTGTCTACTTCATCGACACCAACAAGATTAGAAGGCTTTCCTTCTGATGGAGAAGAAGAAACAAGAAAGAAGACTCTGCAGATCAAGTTGCTTCTTAGTTCAGTTAGCTCTAAACTAAAGATCCACTTCTGAAGCTGAAAAGAAGAAAGAACAAAGTGGCTAACTCTATCCAGGGAAGGAGGAGAAAGCAAAGCAGTCTACTGCTAGATTCTTCTAGCTCAAGATCCTTGTAGATGTGAAGAAAGTTTCAACTAAGATAACACAGCTCAAGGAGATATCACAGAGAAATTTTTTTGTGATAGATATAAATCTATTTCACTTGTAACGCCTCGAAACTCAAAAGAGCGACGGGAGGCGTTTCGGGCCAAATTTGGAATTTGGCAGGGGGTACACGGCCTGGGACACGGGCGTGTCCTAGGGCGTGTCAGGATAGTTCAAAGATCTGGCATGTCGGTCAGACATAATTCTGGGTTCGACGATCGTCGAGCAGCGGTCGACGATTTGTCGACATTTCTGCGGTCGACGATTTGTCTACATTCTACGGTCGACGATCTGTCGACTTTCTCCGGTCGACGATTTGTCAACATTCTGCGGTCGACGATCTGTCTACTTTCTGCGGTCGACGATTTGTCGACATTTCTGCGGTCGACGATTTGTCGACATTCTACGGTCGACGATCTGTCGACTTTCTACGGTCGACGATTTGTCAACATTTCTGCGGTCGATGATATGTCGACATTCTGCGGTCGATGATCTGTCAACTTTCTGAGGTCGACGATCTGTCGACATTTCTTCGTTCGACGAATGGCCAGCGTCTGGGATCGACGATCGTCGAGCCCGGGGTGTTTTGTGGCGTGCTTGACCCTGTCGACGCGAGGTGTCGACAAAGTGGTTTTGGGCGGGAGTTGCCTATTATTGCGACACTGTTTTGACGCGGACGTGTCATACTCCTGTTGGTGGTTTTGTGAGGTGTTTAGCCCCATTTGTCCAGGTCGGATCTGGATCATGTCTGTGCATCCCTTTTTATGGGATCCGACGACTGTGGTTTTTCCCGTTGGGGTTATACCCGAGTACCGGGTTTCAAAACCCTTATTCTTCTGCGCTAGTTCTCTGTCTAAATCTTAGAGAGAGGGGAGAACAAAGGAGGAAGAAGAGGCCTAGATCCAGTCGTTGGAGGAGTTTTAGAGCTCCAAATCGCGAGCCGACTTCGGATTTGCAAAGGCAAGGAGATTGCGGTTCTTTTCATCCGCGTAGATTTTCATGGCGCCGAAGAAGAACGCTCGGGTAACGATTCTCTACTTGAGCATGTGAAGCCCTTCTTCTTTTGCATGGAAAGCCCGCTCTCGCGAGTTTGCGGTGAGTTGAAGGCGTTCCTTCGAGTAGATATGTGAAGTCCCCATTGTTTAGAGTCCGTATTCGAGAACGGACATAGGCATGATGTGTGAAGCCTACCCGAACATGTTGGTCTGGATCAGTGATGTTGCATTGTATAATGGCCGGAGAAGACTCCGTGCGTTTATTGATTGTTTTTCGGGTTTTCTACATGGTAGATTGCAACAGGGAGTCTCGGGGATTTAACCCCAAGGTGCACTCGGAAAACTGGGCGGATGCGTGATCTTGCCAACTTGGAGTCCTGGGAGCCAACTTGAACGTAACCGGGTTACGTGAGATGTGTATTGGAAACGGGACTCGGGAGAAGTTTGACCCGCGCATATGGCTTAAATTGTCGTTGCGATGTCAGCACGGGATAGATGGAACCGTACTCGTTCTATATCGTTCGGTTAAAGAGACCTAAGGGTATGTGGTACTTGTCGTTGGCATATATGAGGGTCTTCGGCGGTCTATGTCTTAAATTGATGTGACCCATGCCGGGAAGACAAAATGCTCATATGTTTGGCCATCAAAGTGGCGGTGGTGAGTCCGGAATGTCTATGGCTTAAATTGACGTGACATTGGCTGGTTCACCGAGAATGTGCCCTGAGTACACGGGGTGTGTGGTCGTGCGTGCCTATGCCTGTGATGTAGTGATACTACTATACTGCTTGGTTATACTAATAAAGTGCAGGAAAGGACCATCGCCGCCCCGAGTTGGGGGAGGGATCGTTATAATTTGGTCAGCATTGCTGACCGTTGCTTTTGTTTTCCACCGTGCGGTGGATTGTGCTTGCAAGTGTTGCTGGACCAAGTGGTCAATAGCGGGCTAAAGCCCAAGTTGCTGTGCCGGCCCTCGAAGGCCTAATTTTGGATGTTTTCTTTTATTCATGTATGTTCGGCCTGCGTGCCGAGGTTTGGAAAACATGTAATATTGAGGGAACAATTGTAAGGCCATAAGGCCAGTACTTGTGTATGTACTTCATTCCTATTTGGCTTTGTAGTGGACATTCATGATAGTTTGCTGGGTTCTTTTTATTGCAACTTTATAAACTGCTTCCGCTATAATGCTCTATATAGGACGTTGTGATTGGTTGGATGGTTTCCATTGAGTAACCACCCGGTCTGTCCATGGTATATGGCGTCGGGCCCCGGCCGGACCATCTGTTATATGCTTTGTGACAGATAGGGGGTGTTACATCACTACAGTAGAATCCTTTTACATCTAAATTGTAGGGCTCTTTGATCCTGAGGTAGGGCAATATTGACTGAGTTGTAGGAGACTAAAGCTCTCTGAGTTGTAGGATGCAACTGGATCTGAGCTGTAGGGCTTGGTTTCAAGTCTGAGATAGGTGTTCAATTGATCACTGAGTTGTAGCAGAGGAATACTTTCTTAGTGTTTGACCTTTGAGACTGAGGTAGGATCCCTAGTGGATCTAAGATAAGGCTATACTCCCAGCATGAGTGTAGGGCCTTTGGCTTGAGGTAGGTGATCTGCTAATCACTGAGTTGTAGGACATTATAGCTGAGTTCTAGGTCTTCGAGGAGACTGAGAGATCCTGAGGAATCTGAGGTGTTAGATCTTTGGAGTAGTGGTTTGGAGAAGGGCCTTGACTAACAGAAAGTTGTCAAGGTGAGAGGAGAGTGGATGTACCCAAAATTATGGAACCACTATAAATTTGTGTGTGCTTTTCTGTGTTATTTTCTTTGTGCAGGTACTTGAAAGCAAAATACTTCCAACGCACTAAGTGCCAAGAAAGATAAAATTAAAATCTAACAATATCAGTGAGAAAACCAATTCGCCACCCTAGGTTGTAAGCTACCTTGAAATAAAGACTTCAAGTTGTATTAGAGGGAGGTTTCTCAAAAAGGATCTAACCATCTCAAAAAGGATCTAACCATCTGAGTGATCTTCCAATGTATCTACAGACTGTTCTGATAGGTTCAGGACTGAACTACAGGGAGCTGGCTTCCATGAAGCTTCGTATCTGCAAGAAGGAGGGTGCCATCTGGAAGGAGAGGGTCGGGCTGTTCATGGAAGCAGCTGACCCTAGAATATTTTTAACTGTTAAAGAAGGACCTTTCATCCCCATGAAAGTGTTTGTCCTGGATCCAAACATCCAGACACCTAAGACATATGATGAGATGATAAAGGATGAAGTCATTCTTGCCACCATGGACAAGAGGGCTCAAATGTCATTGTCAGTACAATTGATGATTCTACCCTTCAAAATCGGATTCACTACAAAACTGTAAAGGAGATGTGAGACACTCTAGTGATTTATATGGAGGGGACAAAGGAGGTCAGGGATGATAGAAAATCTATGCTCAACCAGGAGTATGAGGCCTTCAGACAGACCAACGGTGAGAACATAACCACATGCTATGAAAGATTCTTCAGGATAGTAAATGAGCTAAGGACCTATGGAAGGGTGAAAGTGATGGTAACAGCTCTAATACCAATTGAAAGTTGGGGATAGATCTTAAGTTGAACTAATTAGTAAGATCACATTAAAAATAAAAAATTAAAGAAAGGAAGCAAGCAACTAGAAGACACAAGGAAATATAGTGGTTCCCCAAATCTGGGTATGATGTAGGCCCCGTCCTAAAAGATTCTACACGGACGGCGTGACGACGACTCTCGCAACTCTCAATGCTCTCTAACCCGCACACTATGAAAATGCAGCCGACACAATGATTTTATTTATCTCTCGCGCTAACATACGGATAGCCGATCCACAAAAAGGAACGGAGAATGGATATAGGACAAAATCCTTTTCCGACTAAAGGGAATAATATTGATTCCGACGAGCTTGGAGTTGTACCAAAATAGATCCACCAAAAAAACCACGAGTTCGAAAAATGGAAGGATCTATCCCAACTAAAACAAAGAAGCGCGGATCGCCACTCCTCTCGAACGGCCTTCGGAAAACCAAACAAAAACGACAAACTATTAAAGTAATACCGTGAAAATTAACGATTCAAATTCCACACAAAAATCGTCCACCACAAGAACTAACTAAGAAAAGAAATCTCTTGAGTAGATGATTTCGTTACCCCGCTCGGAAAAGTAGATCCGAGATGTTTGAACCCACAAGAAACAATCACTTTCCTTGGACGCGGCGGGAGATGCACCAAAGATGAAGAACTCGTTCGTCTTTCCCGCTTCTCGCCGTAGGAGTTTGCCGTTGGACTCTTTCTTCCTTGCACTTGACTCCTCAAATCAAAGGAGGCCGAAACAAAGTAGGTGGTGAAGGAGTCGTGGAGGAAGGCACGTTTGAGGAGGTATTGAAGGAGGGAAAGAGAGGAGGTCAGGGAGGAGATGGGCGGCCGAGAGCTATGGAGAAAGAGGGCGGCCGAGCGGATGAAGGAGGGAGACCCCTAAGGGGGGGGGGGTGACAATAGAGAGAGGAGAGAATTAGGTTTAGGGATTTTGGTTTTCAAATTCATTCATAATCTAAAATGAAAAATACAATAGTCATGGCCTTTTATAAGGCTTACGTCAAAAAGGCTATGAGCAGCTCAATAACAGTGGCTAAACACACACCAACATGAAAAAATGTCAAAAATTAAAATTTAGCTCATAAACTAGCAAACGAAAATTAATATTAATAATAAGTCTTTTTGCGTTGGCGGAAATTGTAGCCATGGCCGCTGCGGCGACGCAAATCCTTGGCCGGTGGATCATCATCTTCATCTTCCTCCAATATCCCGCGATCACCATGGACACCAAGTGCGCCATCGTCGTCATCTTTACCACCAATTAGGCCATCATGATGGCCGCCGCCATCAATCCTCCCCCGCGCAAAAGGACTCATCACTGATGAGTGGGTGGGAAAGTAACAGCTCAAGAGATCCGCATCTAGAAGATCCACCTGTGCAGCAGAGATCCAAGAGTCGTCTGAAGCAGGACGACCACGCCACCGGATCAAAAACCTGTGAATGTCACCGTCGGGAGTGGGAAACACCGCATCCTGTAAAATCCTGTCAGGCAAGAAATCGGTCCGGGGGAACCTTGGAAATGCGTTAGGAAAAGAAGAAAATCAAGGTGCATCATCAGTAGGCAACATACCTCCCGGAGAATTCGAAGGAGAGAGCGATCCAAAAACAATCTCACCCCCACCCCATTAGACGATATAGTTGAAATATTAAACGGAGAGACAGAAAGTTCAGGTGGTGGAGCGACATAAAGCGTTAAATCCGAAATGTTAAAAACAGGAGAGATTCCCCAATCAGCGGGTAACTTTAATAAATATGCATTTTCGCCTAGCTTCTTCAAAACCCGAAAAGGACCGGCTCTCTTATTCGCTAATTTATTTATGGTGCCCGAAGGCAGCCGTTCAGGGATAAGTCGAACCATTACCAAATCACCAATATTCAAGGAGACTACTCGCCTATGTATGTTAGCATTCGATTGATAAATATCATATTATTTAGCTAACGTCTTGCCAATGTTCTTATGGAAAGCATGAATGTGCGAGGAGAAGTCCTGTGCAAATTGACTGGATTTAAAAGTTGGAGGTAACGGAACCAAGTCAAGAGGCACGGGCACTTATATCCATGCACTATCTCATTCGGAGATAAGCTGGTGGACCTACTCATAGAATTATTGTACGGTAATTGAGCATGCAGAAGAATAAGGTCCCACGTACCCTTATGATCACCCACTAAACAACGAAGCAAACCTCCCAAGCAACGGTTAACTACTTCTGTTTGCCCATCTGTTGGGGTATGATAGGCCGACGAGAACATAAGTTTAGTACCCAAGAGCTTCCAAAGTGTTTTCCAGAAATAACTAGTAAATTTAACGTCTCTATCACTCACTATCGTTTTGGGGATGCCCCGATGTGCCACGACCTCTTTGAAATACAATTTTGTGACATGTGAAGCATCGTTAGTGTTATGATACGCGATAAAATAGTCCATTTTGGAGAAACGGTCCACGACAACCAGAATGGAATCATGTCGCCTAAAAGTCAGATGTAGGCCCAATATAAAGTCCATGCTAACGTCCATCAATGGTATGAAAGGGATCGGAAGGGGTGTGTAAAGACCCGCGTTGGTCTTGTTACCCTTTGCTAATTGACATACACGGCAACTCCCCACTATTTTATTGACCATTGGTTTGAGGCCCGGCCAAAAGAATTTGTCCTCTACAAGTGCTATCGTTTTGTCTGGACCGAAATGTCCGCCTAGCCCTCCACTATATAACTTCCAAATAATAAAATGACGTAACGATGAGCGGGGAATACATAACTGCATATGTTTAAATAAATACCCATCACAGAGGTAGAATGCCGAGATAGTGGACGGGGAATTATCCTGAGCGGCGAAGTATATATCCTTAAAGTTCGGGCATTGAGCGTATTCATCTTTAATTCTTTCAAATCCTATGACTGTTACCTCCATGGTAGATAGTAATAAGTTGACCCGACTAAGAGAATCCGCCACACGATTTAACGTACCCTTAAGGTGCTTGATAATGAATGTGTACTCTTGCAGGTAGGAGACCCATTTGGCGTGCATAGGACTGATTTTACTTTGGGAGTTTACATATTTTAGCGCCTCATGGTCTGATATTATCACGAATTCTTTCGTAATTAGATAGTGTCTCCAATGTTGGAGAAAACGTATTACGGCGTAGAACCCGCGATCATAATTGGAATAATTTAACTTTGGACCGGCTAATTTTTCGCTAAAATACCCTAGCGGATGTCCCTCCTGGCTTAAAACTCCTCCGATTTCTATCCCCGATGCGTCACAGGATAATTCAAACACCTTATTAAAATCCAGCAACAGGAGTAGTGGGGCTTCGGACATCCGCTCCTTAATCGTCTGAAAGGCACTAGTGGCCGCTTTTGTCCAACTGAAATCACCCTTCTTCATGCATTCAGTGATTGGTGCCATGATACTACTAAAATTGCGAATAAACCTTCGATAAAACGTGGCCAATCCATGGAAACTTCTAACTTCCCGAATATTTTTAGGTTCCGACCATTCTCTAATAACTTGGACCTTTTTTGGGTCAACATGAATACCTTCGGAACTCACTATGTATCCTAGGAATTCCACTGAAGTCACACCAAGCACGCACTTTTTAAGACTAATAAATAAATTTTCTTGGCGTAGTGTTGTAAGGATGGTCCTTAGGTGAGTTTCATGATCCATCCGCGAGAGGCTAAATACTAATATATCATCGAAATAGACCACTACAAATTTACCCATGTATGGTTTAAATACTTGGGTCATCAATCACGACAATGTACTTGGTCCGTTGGTAAGCCCCTCTCCAAGCACTAACCACTCATAGAGTCCATCCTTAGACTTAAATGTCGTTTTCCATTCGTCCCCTTCCCGTATCCTTATTTGATGATAACCGCTTTTAAGATCCAATTTTGAAAATATGGCGGCTCCGGATAGCATATCTAATAAATCATCCAAACGGGGATTGGGAAACCTATATTTGACAGTTATTTTATTTATGGCCCGATAATCTACACATAGTCTCCAAGATTTGTCTTTCTTTGGGACCAAAAGGGCAGGGACGGCACACGGGCTCTTACTATGGCAGATAAATCACTTTGCTAGTAAGTCTGAAATCAAGGTTTGTAGCTCGTCATGAGCGGAGGGATTGAGCCGATAATGGGGAAGGTTAGGCAAAGAGGATCCTGGGATGAAATCAATTTCGTGTTGTATATCCCTCATGGGTGGTGTTGGAACACCCTATTACTAATTTGGGTCAGGATCACTATGTCTCTAGGAACCTTTGCTTGAACTTCTGTATAGCTTAATAGGTCAATTAGAATTGGGTCTAAGGGTTAGAAGTTAGGTTTGGAAGCTGCCCCGAAGACCAGGATTCTCAGTCTGGAGACTAAGTCATATCACCGAGCTCAGCACGACGATTCGTCGAACTCCGGTCGACGATCGTCTAGCTCAACTTCGACAGATCGTCGAACTCCATTCGACGATCGCTGAGCTCAACTTCATAATATCGTCGAACTCCATTCGACGATCGGTGAGCTCAGGTCGACGATTTTGACTCTGCCTTGGATCTTTATCTCTGAGCTCAGTTCGACGATCTTTGAGCTCAGATTGACGATATTTTGCTGCTTAAGTTTTCCAGATCGCTGAGCTCAGCTCGACGATAGCAGAGCTCAGTTCGACGATTTCAGATAACTTCCAGAATTCAAATTCAAATCAGTTAGGAGTTATTCTGCAATTAATTCAGAGATTTGCTAGCCGTTTTCATTCAATTCTGGACCAAGTTTCAAGGGATTTTTCAAGGAATGTATCTGTGGACTTTCCTCCAGAAGAGATTATGCAATTAAGGATGCAAATAATGCAGACCAAAGGCTATCCTTGACAGAGAATGTTATTCTACTCTTACCAGAGAATAAGAGATAGGATCTTTGAATCTCTCAATATAGAACACACAATACAGAGAGAGTATACTGATTACAGAAAAACATTCAAAAATCTTCTGTCAAAAAGAATTTTGAAGAACACTCATCCAAGGAGATCAAGTCTTTCAAATCTTCAGATCTCTTTAGCTCTCAAAGTGTTCAAGGCCAACATATTTCCAGACTCCAGACACTCAACATTTCAGCTATTGCTGAAATCATCTTTTGCTGGAGTTCAACCTTTGAAGGCCTATCACCCTCAGCAAAGCTTTTCTTCCTGAAGATCTCAAGGACTCAGGGGGAGCTTTGACATTAATCCACATAGTCTTCTCAGTTGTTTGAGAAAGAGAAGACTTCCATCACTCTCTCACCCCCACTCTGTAAAGGGTTTTCAAACTCCCTTCAAAAGTTTGGACCTGGTTTTTGAGCACCTTGTCAAAAGCTCATTGGTGGCAAGACACCTGATCAAAAAATCTTCTTTGGTTTTTGAGCACCTTATCAAAAGCTCATTGGTTCCCAGGACACCTGATCAACTCATCCTGCAGTGGATTCCTACCTAGGGTGGTGGAAGAGTGGATGTACCCAAGTTTGGGGAACCACTATATTTCCTTGTGTCTTCTGGTTTTGCTTGTTTTCATTTTTGTTTCTGGCATTGATTTCTCTGTGCTTAGTTTTTGCATAGCTTAGTGCTGTGATTAGATTTATTTTTGCTTCCCTGCTCACATATATTACAACAATAGTTGTAAAAGTTTTTAAAGCACCATATACTCTATTCACCCCCCCTCTAGAGTATATCAGATCTAGTTGCTCTTTCAATTGGTATCAGAGCCAGGTTGGTTAAACATACCATACCTGATTGGTTGTACAAGCTAACACCTGAACCCAAAGATCCCAAACTAGATCTGTTCTTCTTTTGTAGTGTATTATTAGATTTTATTTGCTCAAATCATGGCCCAAAACAAAGATTATGCAAGCACCAGACCTCCCGTGTGCAATCTATCCAAGTTTGCACTTTGGAAGGCAAGGATTAGACTTTACATAAATTCTATTGATGAAGATATTTTTAATTCTGTTTTGACAGTATGTCCAAGACCCCCAGAGAACACAAGTACAAATGTTGTTCCACCTCCATCAGGAACAGATGCTGATATCAAAAAATGAAAAGTAGCTGATGCCAAGGCTATGAACATCCTGGCACAGACAATGTCAGATGACATATTTCAAAAGGTAGCTGAATGTAATTCAGCCAAGGAAATTTGGGATAAACTCTCAGAAATAGTCTCAGGCTCAGCTGATGAGAGAAAGGACAGAAGATCTCATCTCATCTCACAATATGAGAATTTCAAGAAGGGAGAGGCTGAGTCAGTGGGAGACATGTACAACAGAATAAGTCTAATTGTCAGTGAACTAAGGACATTGGACAAAGAGATCTCTCTAACTGAACTTAATGACAAGATCCTAATGTGCTTTCCCAGCACTTGGGATTCAAGAATCTGGCCAATTAAGGATGCCAGAAGTCTGAATGAGATCACCACTGAAGCTTTGTTGGGTAAGCTCAAATCTTATGAGCTACTCATCAAGAATAGAGAGGAAAAACAGAAGGCTGCTTCACCAGCCACAAGGAAAGAGAAGACCATAGCCTTCAAGGCAACTGAGTATCTGCCTGAAGATAAAGCCAAGGAGCAGGACAAGCCAAGGTATGACAAGTCCATTAGCAATAACAAAGACATTATTTGCTTTGGTTGCAGGAAACCAGGGCACATAGTTCCTGACTGTACAGAGAACAAGAACAAGGACAGAAGAGACAGAAAAGAAAGAAGAAAGGAGAAAGACTGCAAAAGGAATGGCAATGGCAAACCTTCTTCAAGCAAAAACAAGCATACAAGAAAAGGGTTTGTTGCTGAATCCTAGAGTGAGACAAAAGAGGAGTCAGAAGCCTCATCCAGCTCCAGTGATGATGAGGATGATGCAGAAGAAAAGGAGTTCTGCATGATGGCAATCAATGCCTCACAGCATAACTCAGAAGAAGAGGAGTCAGAGTCAGACTCAGAGACCCAACCTGAAGAAGATCAGGTAATTAGTTCTTTTGATTTTAGTTCAGAAGATTTTAAATCTGAATTTAAAGCACTGTGTTTAGACCTGCTAAAGTCTGAGAAAGAGATTATCTCTCTCAAAAATCAATTATCTGAACACAATACTCTAAAGTCAGAAAACCTCAAACTCTCTCAGGAGTTGGAAGACTGTAGGGAACAGATAGCTTCACTGAAAAGTAAGCTCTCTGAGGCCAAGAAGCTTGAAGAATCCCTTAATGGGAGAAGCATCAAGTTGATGGACATCACAAGCACAGTGAACTCTAGATTCAACAGTACACTGGGCTTGGGTGCCTCATCGAGCCAACCTATTGTTCTAACAACCCCAATCAAATTCATTTCTGACAAAGGAAAGGGAGTTGTAGAGGTTGCTAGGAAAAATTCTGATCTGCCTCAGAAAACCAAGTCCCAGCAGAAATCGTCGAACAGAGATCGACGATCGCCGAATGAAGATCGACGATCGTCGAACACAGCTCGACGATCTCAGGAAAAATCGTCGAACGCTGATCGACGATCTCAGCCAAAGTCGTCGAACGCAGGTCGACGATCTCATATACCTGACCTCACCCATAGTCGACCGTCGAACGGAGCATTATATGGTCTCAAGCAAGCTCCTAGAGCATGGTATGAGACCCTAGCATGCTTTCTCTTGGAAAATGGTTTTATAAGGGGTAGAGTAGACCAAACTCTTTTTGTTATAATCCATAAGTCCCATATCCTACTAGTATAAATTTATGTAGACGATATCATTTTTGGTTCTACTGACTCAAAATTGTGCAGAAGGTTTTCTAACCTAATGCATTCTAAATTTGAGATGAGTAGTATGGGTGAGCTATCCTTCTTCCTAGGATTGCAAGTCAAGCAACATGCTGAAGGCATCTTTATTTCTCAAACAAAATATGCAAATGAACTGGTTAAGAAATTTGGTATGTCTGAGGCATCTTGTATGAAAACACCCATGCCTACCAATGCTGTATTGGATGCTGATGAACATGGGAAACCTGTTGATCAGACAACATATAGATCAATGATTGGCTCTTTACTGTATCTTACAGCTAGTAGACCAGATATAATGTTTGCTACATGTATATGTGCTAGGTTCCAAGTAAGCCCTAGAGAGTCACACCTAACATTGGTAAAGAGGATTCTCAGGTATGTTAAAAGTTGTCCAAATCTAGGTCTATAGTATCCAAAAGATTCAGCATTTGAGTTAACTGGATTCTCTGATGCTGATTATGCTGGATGCAGAATTGACAGGAAAAGCACCAGTGGAACTTGTCAGTTCCTTGGTGACAGACTTGTCTCTTGGTTTTGTAAGAAACAAACATATGTGTCAACTTCAACTGCTAAAGCTGAATATATGGCTGCAGGCAGTTGTTGTTCACAAATCTTGTGGATCCAAAACCAACTCCTAGACTATGGCTACAACTTAGAGAAGTCTAAAATCTTTTGTGACAATACAAGTGCTATTTCCATAGCTCAAAATCCAGTCCTCCATAGTAGGACAAAACACATAGAGATTATGCATCATTTCTTAAGGGATAATGTTGAAAAGAATAAAATTGAATTACAATATATCCCAACTGATTTACAAAGGGGAGATATTTTCACCAAGCCCTTGGATTAAAAGAAACACACCTTCTTCCTAAATCAGTTAGGAATGTTAGATGGAGGAAGTCTTAAATAATATCCAAGATTTTGAAAGCTTAAAAATTAACCAAGACTAGACAAACATTCTGATTTTTCTTAGTGTCTAGAATTTCTCTGCTCTCTGAACTGCGCTCGACGATTTGACCCAAGATCGTCGAACGGAGATCGACGATTTCCAAAAATCGTCGAACTGAGTTCAGCACCTCTCAGATAGTATGAACTATCTCTTCCGGTCAACGATCGTCGAACGGCGCTCGACGATTTTGTTCTCTCAACGATCGTCGAACGGAGCTCGACGCTCTCCAATATCGTCGAACGGAGATCGACGATGTTGAAGTCTCTTCAGATTCCTTAGAAGCCTCGATCGTCGAACTGAGTTCAACGATCTTCCCATTTCTGCATCGAACCCTAATATAAAACTCTTTTTTCGCCGTCGTTCTCATTTGCGCTTTCGATTTCTCTGCAAGAATTTTATTTCCCTCCAAACAGTTCTACGCTTGGTCGTTTTGTTTGTTGAATTTTTGTAGGTACAATGGCTGTGTCAGTTGCTGTTCTTACTGCCATGAAATTCGATGCCGGGTTTGACATTGATATAGAATCATTCAGCACCACTGACCAGATTTTCCAAGACATACTAGGTTTGTTCAAGGATCAGAATCTAACTGCCCTCATGACCACCAGGATCAAGCTGGCTTCAGATGAGATCAAGGAGTGGGTTTATACTGCTCATAATCAAGATAACAACACAATAGTTGGGTCTATTGCTGGAAATCAGGTACCCTTGACCCCCACAATTCTTTCAGAGGTTTTTGAGTTGAGAAATGGAGAAGATCTTGCTGAGTTATCTGGAGAGGAATATTCTGCACTACTTGCCAGGATGGGTCATCCAGAAGGAAACCCTAGCAAGCTATTCAAGAGGAATCTGTCTGTTGAATACAGGTTCCTGGCAAATGTGGTAGGGAAAGTGCTGCTGGCAAAGCACTCAGCTCATGATACTATATCCAGACATCAGCTCTGCCTCATGGGAGCTCTTGTGGATAAGAAAAATCTGAACTGGGGAGAGGTTTTCTTTGACCTCATCAAGAAGAAAATAAACAAGAGTTTTGTTAATTTTGGAAGAATTTTTGGAGTTTTCCTGCAGACCAGGTGCCCTGCCTTGCTGGTCTCCTCTGGAGTTCACATAAATGCCTCCAAGAGACTAACCTGTGCCCTCTTTGGCAAGTGGGACAGGCAAATAAGCAAGCCTAGCAGGCCCTCCTCCAGTGCTCCTTCAGGCACAAGGACTCAAAGAGTCACTCTCCCACAGGTCTCTGCTCCTGCAGATGACCTGGCTGCTGCTGTAGCTGCCTCTCCTCCTCCTCCAATTCCATCCCTGCCCCTACCATCCACCCTTCCATCCCCCTCCACCATTACCATATCTAGCCCCTCTCCAACATCAACTCCATCTCCAGAGCCCATTCTACCTCCACCAGAGGACCAACTCCACCCATTGTTCTCCCCTCCTCCACCAGAGATCACCTCTTCCCCATCCATTCCATCCTTCACTCTACTGGATGATTCCTTTATGGATGATTCCCCCTCATCTCCTCCTGAATTACCTTCCTCCTCCACTTCTTTCCAAGACCTCCTACACCACATCATTGATCAACCAACATTCATCCCATCCATCTCCATTCCCCTGTCCTCCATATCCACCCTACCAACACCTCAGCCATCCATACCAACATTCTCTAGCCCTTCCCTTCCAGCATCCCCAGCTGCTTCCATTCCATCTACCTCTGCTCCAGCTGTTGAGCAAGTAGACCTCTCAGCCCTAGCTAACAGGCTGTATGAGCTGATTGCCCCCAGGCCCTCTCTACTATTGGAGACCTCCTTGGCTCCTCTACACCTGTCAGTGGCAGCTCTCTCTGCCAGGCTCTCCTCCCTCTTCCCTTAGGCAGCACCTACAGCAGTGTGCCTTGATCCAGATGTCTCTGCATCTAGGCAGGGGGAGATGCCACATGAAGAAAGCCTTCTTACTGTTGCTGCTGCTGTTTCTGCTTCTTCTGCTGCTCCTCTTGTTGCTGCTGCTGCTGCTGAGCCTCCTACTGCAGTTCTTGCAATAGACCTAAGGTCTTTGCTATCTTCTTTTGATTCTTCCTTCTTTAGCTGTCTGCCAGAGAGTAATGCTGTCCAGCCCCCAGAAGACTTATCCAAGGCACTTGTGCCATTGTCTTGCTGTGACCCTAGCATCCTCACTTCTTTTGTACATTCAGTAATTACTACTACTGAAGATGTTGATGCTGCTGCTGCTGAAGA
The DNA here is from genome assembly GCA_039583875.1 of Platanthera guangdongensis. Classification (NCBI taxonomy): domain Eukaryota; kingdom Viridiplantae; phylum Streptophyta; class Magnoliopsida; order Asparagales; family Orchidaceae; genus Platanthera; species Platanthera guangdongensis. The sequence goes on along the minus strand of CM077151.1, from coordinate 251,747,248 downwards.
TATTCATACTGCTGCTGAAGTTCCAACTGTTTCTGATGCACCAATATCCAAGGATCTTCTAATGTCAGAGGCCACTGAAATTGAGCCTGCTGCAGTTTTTGATGATGCTTCTGCTACTGTCAGTGAAGTTGTTGCTGCTATCAACTCTCCAGTTTCTGTTGTTGAGAGTGAATCTGCTGTTTCTGCTGTAAGTGAGACTGTTACTGCTGCTATCACCTCTCCTGCTGCTGTTGTTGTTTCTGCTTCACCTCCTCCATCTGCTGCTGTCTCTGCTGCTGTCCCTGCTACTGTTATCTCAACTTCTGCCTCATCTGCTGCTGTTCAACTAAAGAAAGATTTGATGAAGAAAATAGATGCTCTATATGATGACTAGAGTTCTGAATCTGATGAATTTAAAACAGACTCTGATGACTCATCTGCTACCATTGTCAGGAAAAGGAAGGTAAGGAGTAAGGCAATGAAAAGGGTTCCTCCTGCTACAGTTAAGGATAATAATGATATTCCTTATTATATCCCTCATAATTGCCCAATCACTGAACACTGGATGCAGTATTCCAAGAACCAGCTGAAAGCCATGAAGAAAAAGAGAAAATATGAGAAGGGCTCTTCCCAATTCCAGCACCCTCATCCTCCTCCACCACCTCCTCCTGATGCAGGTGCAGGTGGAAGCTCTGCAAGTCAACCCCCAGCCAGAAGCCAGGCTCCCTATCAACCTCATGCCAGATCCTATCAAAGGGAAAGCCAATCCAGGGGTTCATATTCTAGGAGAGGAGGATATAGGGGTAATCAGAGAGACATTCAAGTATATTCCAAAGGGTACTCCAGGCAGCACCCATATTATAGGGGAGGACATATCTCATCTGATACATCATCAGGTCCTTTCCCTTATAAGCTAAAAGAGACTGTGTCTGTCAGGCCTCCTCAAGACAATCCTTCCAACAGGTATGAGCCACCTGTACCTTTTGAGGACCCTGAGAACAATCCAGCTGCTTGGACTGTCAGGATGAAGGAATTGACTGCACTAGATCAGATTAAGAAGGCCTGCGAAAAAAGATTAGATTCTTCCAACATTTCTACCATGTCTGAGCAAAGACAGAAAGAACTAGAGAAATATGCCTCCAGTAAATTCTTTGATGCTGAGAGATACATGGAATTACATCCTGCAGCTGTGGTTCCCAGACCTACAAAGCAAACATATTTGGGTGCAGCAGATGACACCAGGTCCAACAAAGAAGCCCTCAATCCAAACAGAGAAATTAAACTTGTCAAAGGCAAAGAGAAGAAATGACATTGTAAGGTGACAGTTTCTGAATTTCTGATTATCTGGATGACATATATATATCTCTGTGATGTTTCTGCAATGTCTAGTTGTTGTTTTTATGTTTTTCTGATTGTATGTTGTTATTCAAATTTTTTCAAAGTCTGTAAATAGTAATCCTAACCCAAATAGGGGGAGATTGTTGGAACACCCTATTACTAATTTGGGTCAGGATCACTATGTCTCTAGGAACCTTTGCTTGACCTTCTGTATAGCTTAATAGGTCAATTAGAATTGGGTCTAAGGGTTAGAAGTCTAGGTTTGGAAGCTGCCCTGAAGACCAGGATTCTCAGTCTGGAGACTAAGTCATATCGTCAAGCTCAGCACGACGATTCGTCGAACTCCGGTCGACGATCGTCTAGCTCAACTTTGACAGATCATCGAACTCCATTCGACGATCGCTGAGCTCAACTTCATAATATCGTCGAACTCCATTCGACGATCGGTGAGCTCAGGTCGACGATTTTGACTCTGCCTTGGATCTTTATCTCTGAGCTCAGTTCGACGATCTTTGAGCTCAGATCGACGATATTTTGCTGCTTAAGTTTTCCAGATCGTTGAGCTCAGCTCGACGATAGCAGAGCTCAGTTCGACGATTTCAGATAACTTCCAGAATTCAAATTCAAATCAGTTAGGAGTTATTCTGCAATTAATTCAGAGATTTGCTAGCCATTTTCATTCAATTCTGGACCAAGTTTCAAGTGATTTTTCAAGGAATTTATCTGTGGACTTTCCTCCAGAAGAGATTATGCAATTAAGGATGCAATTAATGCAGACCAACGGCTATCCTTGACAGAGAATGTTATTCTACTATTACCAGAGAATAAGAGATAGGATCTTTGAATCTCTCAATATAGAACACAAAATACAGAGAGAGTATACTGATTACAGAAAAACATTCAAAAATCTTCTGTCAAAAAGAATTCTGAAGAACACTCATCCAAGGAGATCAAGTCTTTCAAATCTTCAGATCTCTTTAGCTCTCAAAGTGTTCAAGGCCAACATATTTCTAGACTCCAGACACTCAACATTTCAGCTATTGCTGAAATAATCTTTTGCTGGAGTTCAACATTTGAAGGCCTATCACCCTCAGCAAAGCTTTTCTTCCTGAAGATCTCAAGGACTCAGGGGGAGCTTTGATATTAATCCACATAGTATTCTCAGTTGTTTGAGAAAGAGAAGACTTCCATCACTCTCTCACCCCCACTCTGTAAAGGGTTTTTCAAACTCCCTTCAAAAGTTTGAACTTGATTTTTGAGCACCATGTCAAAAGCTCATTGGTGGCAAGACAACTGATCAAAAAATCTGCTTTGGTTTTTGAGCACCTTATCAAAAGCTCATTGGTGCCCAGGACACCTGATCAACTCATCCTGCAGTGGATTCCTATCTAGGGTGGTATAAGAGTGGATGTACCCAAGTTTGGGGAACCACTATATTTCCTTGTGTCTTCTGGTTTTGCTTGTTTTCATTTTTGTTTCTGGCCTTGATTTCTCTGTGCTTAGTTTTTGCATAGCTTAGTGCTGTGATTAGATTTATTTTTGCTTCCCTGCTCACACATATTACAACAATAGTTGTAAAAGTTTTTAAAGCACCATATACTCTATTCACCCCCTCTAGAGTATATCAGATCGAGTTGCTCTTTCAGGTGGAAACTCAAATGGTAAGTCCTTCGGATAGGCGTCCTTATATTCTTCCAATAACGTTCGCAGAGATAACGACAAATTCTCTAAAGAGGGTGAATCTTGAAAGTCCACCTAGTGTCAACTATGTGCACCTATGGGGGGGGGAATAGGTGACGTGCAGCACTTTTGCGGAATTTATAATAGTACCTGCACAATAAAGATAAACAGCACAACACACAGAAAACACAGGCAATTTATAGTGGTTCCCCGACTTGGGTACATCCACTTTCCCCCCTTCGACCTATCTCCCAACAAGGGACGACTCAGTCACTTCTCCAACAGGATTGAAATCCAATCCTTGCACTATCGGAAGGAACCCTTCCACACGTAGGAGTCAACACTCCCACAAACCGGGTTGCACCCAACCCTTACAACACGGAACAAACGTTCCCTTACAACAAAAGTAAAAATAGAATGTACACGAGATACAAACTTCGTTTGGAGACTAAGGTGTCCCTCTTTCTTGACGACGTGTTCTTGAAGTCCACAAAGAGTGCACAACCTTGGATCTCTCTTGGAGAGGATCTCCCCGGAGCCGGCGGTGGCAAGATGGGCGGAGGCACGGTCCACGGGTTCGGCGGCGATGACGATGTTCGGCTGATGTACTTTGAGATCCAAACTTCGTAGCGAAGCAAGCTAGGTCTACCAACGGTCACACGAGGATCGGTCGTCTCGATCGATTCGGACGGGGAAGTTTTTCCCGATCAACAAGTCGAGAGACAAGGGATCTCTGGATAGACACGTGAGACTCTAAGCTTGGCTAAGCTTCTGTCGCCGGAATATCACGAAGAAATCTCGGTCACAGGCGGCGACCAACTAGCTCGAGCGCGACGGTGGCGGCGGAGTGGAGATCGCGATTTTAGGTCAAGGTATTTTGCTCGGCTTCTTCTCTGTCTCTCGCTACTGTTCAAAATACCCGTATATATATACTGTAGATACTTTCAATTTGACCGTTGTGGGACCCACAAGAAGAATCCCGAAAACCAGTTCAGAATAGTCCAGCGGCAGAATACGGTCCAGCAGCTTCCAGAGAAAACGCCAAGTAAAATTCGGCGAGAATCGCAGGTGATTCTCGACGAATCGGCGAGAATTAGTTAGTGATTCTCGACGATTCGTCGAGAATCACTAGTGATTCTCGCTGAATCACTTAGTGATTCTCAACGAATACTACTTGGTATTCATGATCTGCTCAGCGATGGTTTCGGCAAGAATCATTAGTGATTCTCGCCGAGTCGTACTTGGCACCGTTTTGAGGTAGGCAGAAAGAGTCTGCGAGAATCACTAGTGATTCTCGACGATTCGGCGAGAATCACTAGTGAGTGATTCTCGTCGAATTATACTTAGACGAATTTTCGTCTTTCCACCCAAGAGCGCTCCTTGACCCATCCTTGCTCCTTGTCTTCTCTTGCATAAACACGGCCCTCTACTTGAAAGTAAGTGCACTCCAATAGAGAGAGTACACATAGGCCAACACACTGATCTGCTCAACGAGGGATTACGTCGTGCAGACCCGTGTATATTGACCGACTGCACCCTGACATTGGTGTGCACTTAGCGTGGAATAACTGCAAGTACAACTTGAAAGATTTTATCAAATACATTGTCTATTGACCTTAGCTTGTCCAGGGCCTTCTTCAAATCAGGTACATTGTGGATACAATACCCAACAATCTCCCCCTATTTGAAGAAGCCTAAACCCTACAAGTTAAGGTGAATAGAGCATATGTGAATGAAAACCATAAATCTGAAATTGAGTTGAGTGAGTTATCCATTACCAATACCAATTTCTTGGAAGCAAGCTTGGAGCCACCTTAGCCTTAGCCGAGAGCATATGGGAATGAAAACAATAAACCTTAGCCTTAGCCGAGAGGGTAATCTCCCCCTTTTCGGCTTCTGCAAATCGGGGTCGGTAGCATTTGACCCCTTGCTCCCCCTCAGTTCTTGCATCTGTGCTCACACTTGAGTTCTTTGCTCCCCCTCAGATCGTGCACGAGCCTGGATCTTCTGTAGTCTTCATTCCTCATAATTGAGCATCCCCAATTCAGTCTTGAAAAGATTGAACTTGGCCTCGTCTAAGGGCTTTGTGAATATATCAGCAATCTGCTTGTCCGTGGGGACATAACAGAGAGAGATGTCCTTGTTCTCCACGTGCTCCCGAATGAAGTGGTAGCGCACTTCAATATGCTTCGTCCGGCTGTGCGATACCGGATTGTTGGCAATGGCAATTGCACTGGAGGAGTCGCAGTACATTGGAACTTCCTTGAACTGAAGGTCGTAGTCGGCTAACTGGTTTCTGATCCATAGGAGTTGTGCACAACAACTGCCAGCCGAGATGTACTCAGACTCTGCTGTGGAGGTAGCTACACAATTTTGCTTCTTGCTGTTCCATGAGATAAGCCTCCTTCCGAGGAATTGACACGTCCCAGAAGTGCTTTTCCTGTCATCCCTACTCCCTGCAAAATCAGCATCTGAAAAACCTATTAGCTCGACATCATTGTTTCTCGGGTACCACAAGCCAAGATTGGGTGTACCTTTAAGGTATCTTAGAATTTGCTTTGCAGCGACATAGTGAGATTCCTTAGTGTTCACCTGATACCGGGCACAGACACATGCGGAGAACATAATATCCGGTCTACTGACAGTAAGGTAGAGCAGGGATCCAATGATGCTCCTGTATTTGGTTTCATCGAAAGGTTTACCTTTCTCATCCTTATCCAGGGACATAGTGGATCCCATTGGAGTCCTCATAGAGGTTGCACTCTCCATGCCGAATTTCTTGAGGAGTTCATTTGTGAACTTCGTATGAGAGATGAAGATTCCATCCTCAGACTGTTTCACTTGAAGTCCCAAGAAATACTTGAGCTCTCCCATACTGCTCATTTCAAACTTTCCTTGCATAAGTTTAGAAAACTTTTTGCAAAGATTGTTGTTCGTTGAGCCGAATATTATGTCATCGACATAGATTTACACCAGCAAAATCTTGCCTTTGACTGCCCTGAGAAACAATGTTTTATCTATTTTACCTCTAGAGAACTTGTTCTCAAGAAGAAAACTAGATAAAGTCTCATACCAAGCTCGTGGAGCTTGTTTCAACCCATATAAGGCTTTATTAAGAAAATAAACATGATTGGGATAAGTAGGATCGACAAAACCTGGGGGTTGAGCGACGTATACTTCCTCTTTCAGGTCTCCGTTCAAGAATGCTGATTTCACATCCATTTGATAGACTGTGAATCCTTTGTGAGAGGCATACGCCAGGAACAATCTGATTGCCTCGAGCCTTGCTACTGGTGCGAAGGTCTGGTCGAAGTCAATCCCCTCCTCCTGTCTGTAACCTTGAGCCACCAGCCTGGCCTTGTTCTTTACGATGACACCATGTTCATCCAGTTTGTTTCTGAAGATCCACTTGGTGTCAATCACATTCTGCTTGTGTGGTCTGGGAACCAGCGTCCACACGTTGCATCGTTCGAATTGATATAGTTCATCTTGCATGGCCAAAATCCATGCCGCATCTTTGTTCGCCTCGTCGAACTTCTTTAGCTCAACCTGTGACAGGAAGCTAAGATGCAATACTTCGTTAATAGTACCTCTTCGAGTTCTGACACCGATACGAGGATCTCCGATGATCTGATCTCTAGGATGATCCCTCACGTGCCGTAGCTCTAGTAGTCTGGCGTCTGGAGCTTCGACTACTTCTTGGGCTTCTCCGTCTTCTAAGAGATGTGTTCCATTTTGATCTTCAACATTTCCAGATGACGTGGAGGTGGAAACTTTGACGTACTTAGGAGAGTCATCCTTAGCGGTCTCATCCAGACGCAGCTGCTCAAGTCGGGCACCTGCATCTTCAAGAATACCACTGGAAGAACTGCTGTTAAGCAAACTTCCTTCATCAAATACAACATTGATTGATTCTTCTACCACTAGGGTTTTCTTATTGAAGACCCTATATGCCCGACTGTGGGAACTATAGCCCACAAATATGCCTTCGAAGCATTTTTCACCAAATTTAGTACGCGGGTACTTCCCATTATTCAGTATATAGCATCTGCAACCAAAAATCCTCAAGTAGGACATGGTTGGTTTCCTGCCATTCAGTAGCTCGTAAGGCGTCTTACGATGATGCTTGTTGATCAATGCTCGGTTTTGTACATGACAAGCTGTATTGACAGCCTCTGCCCAGAAGTATTCCGGGAGAGAAGCGTCTTTCAACATTGTCGTGCAGGCTTCAATGAGAGTTCTATTTCTCCTCTCCGCAACTCCATTTTGCTGAGGAGTGCGCGGGGAGGAAAACTCATGAAAGATACCTTGTTCTTCACAAAACTCTGTCATAGCACCAGATTCGAATTCTGTTCCATGGTCACTTCTGATTTTGACCACTGAGCAGTTAAATTCGTTCTGAACCTGCTTGACAAAACTAGTGAAGATGTCAAACGTATCTGACTTTCATTTCAAAAAGAACACCCATGTAAACCGAGAATGATCATCAACTATCACTAGCGTATAGGACTTGCCTCCCAAGCTATGAACTTGCATTGGACCAAACAAGTCCATATGTAAAAGGTAAAGATATCGGAAACAGTCTTTGTCTGCGATGCTCGGAAAGGTAGCCCGAGTCTGTTTGCCCATCTGGCATGTAGGACAGAGGCTATCTTTGATGCACTTGATACTGGGAGCATCCCTTACTAAGTTCTTAGAAAACAACATACTAATTGTCTTGAAATTAATATGTGCCAATCTCTTGTGCCATTGATCACAAAGAGAAGCACTGCCTGTTGCCACAAGGCATACGGGGGTAGAAGAATCTACACTGAGAAAAATCTAAGCAGAAGATATTTCTGCTCCTAATGCCTGATAATACCGTCTCAGAAGAGGTACGTGAAATTATCAGACATTTATCCTTGCAGAACTTAACGTCATAACCTTTGTCACATAACTGACTTACACTGATCAGGTTATGGTTTAACCCTTCAACATAAGCCATATCGGTGATAGAGATTATACCGTTGGAAATCATACCGTAACCTCTGGTGACTCCTCGATCTGACCCTCTAAAGATAACTTTGGGTCCATTCTCGACTGGAGTGTAATCACGCAGCAGGCTTCTTGTCCCAGTCATATGTCGGGAGCATCCACTGTCCAAATACCAGATCGGCGTTTTGGTGGCCTTTGGACATTCCTGCAAAACAAAATTAATTTCCCTTAGGAACCCAATCGAACTTGGGTCCTAGATTCCTGGTTAGCATACTCCCCCTCGGTTGGTTAACCCTACGAGTGGTCGGCCTCGCATTGCTAACATAGGGAGACTCGTGATACCTTGGATTAAACCAACAATCCACGACAAAGTGACCAACTTTGCCACAGCACCAACAGTCGAATCTGTTGTACCTCTTCCTAGGCTCCTGCCTTACCCTGGGAGTGGTGGGTACAGCTGGGGCCTTGGATCTGGAGGTGGAGGGCTCACAGTGATTGCAGTCACAGGACTTCTTCACCTTCTGTATAACAGGCTTGGCTTTTGGTGCCTGCTTTCCATTATGGCCACTAGAGAATTGACCATAATTTCCCATGTGGATTTCCTCATAAGGTGCCTTAAAGGCACTCTCACCGAAGTTCCGGGGAAAGGTCCAACCGTCATATCGGCTCTTTGGCTTTGCAACCGAGGGACGGAAATGATGACCAGATGTTGATTCAAAGTCGTGTTGGTTGCAAGGAAAGCCAGGCTTTCTGAAAGCAACCGGACTCAGCGGAGCCTTACCCTTTTCAGCGGCAGAGGCCTTCTTGGCGGCCTTATTCTTCCTCTGGTTCCTGTTTCTCCTGGATAAGGAACCCGAAACCCCTACATGCCCCAAGCCAGCTCCTTTGGCCTCAGCAGAGAAGGTATCAACTACTGGAAGAACAGTTTTTGGCATAGAGAAGCTCTTGATGATCTTCCTTTCTGCAGCAAGTTGTTCTTCCAACTTGTCGACTTCCTCCTGCTTAAGGTCAAGGAGCTTAAGAGACTCTGTGTGCTTTGAAGTCAGGTCAAGGTACTCCTGTCGGAGAGAAATCAAGCTGGTGACCTCTTCCCTTAGGGAAACACACTCACCCTTAAGGAATTTTACTTCCTTTTTCTCAGCCTTCAATCTCTTTCGGCACTCCTCGAAAGTGTTGAGCAATAGCTCATACTTCTCGAGGAGCTCAGCTTCACGGGCCGAGAGGCTATCCTCAGGTTCATCATCCTGAGACTCAGGATCAGAGTCAGACTCGGAGAGAGGGGTGTGAGCTTTTACCTTCCCAGTAAATGGGGGACATTCTCCTTCTGAGTCGGAGCGACCCACTAGTCCGAAGTAGGCTTCCTCATCATCACTGGAGTCTGAGGAATTAGACTCACTCAGTGTCTTTGGCCGTTTGGCGATGTAGCTCCGCTCCTTCTTCTTATCTTTGGAGGATTTGTGCTCCTCTCCTTTCCCTTTTTTCTCTCTTGCCTTGATAGCAGTCGGCCACGACGTGTCCTGGCTTATTGCATCCAAAGCAAATAATGTCAGAAGAGCGATGTTTGTTAGGTTTAGAAGTATACCTGTCAGAAGAATAATTTTTCTTCTGATGCCTGGAGGAGGAGCCGTCTTTCTTTCTTTGATTCCTCATCTTGAGGAACTTCTTGAACTCTCGGGTGATGAGGGAGAAATCCTCCTCCGACAGCTCTGAGCTGGAGGAGTATGGCTCGGAGTCCTCCTCCTCTTCCTTATTCCTGGCACGGTATGAAACCGCACGCTTGCCTTTTCTGGAGTGACTGGCTTTTAGAGCCACAGTCTTTTCTTTGGCAGCAGCCTTCTTTGCTTCTTCCTCTGCTTTCCTGGTGTTCAGTTGAAGCTTATAAGACATTAGCTTCCCAAACAGAATTTGCGGGTCTGTTTCAGCTAGTCTGCCAAACTCTCGGATGACGCAGATCTTTGTGTCTCATTCCTTAGTAAGGGACCTAAGGAATTTATCATTGAGTTCACCATTAGTGAACACTCTTCCGTATCCTTTGAGGGCGTTGACAATCTTGAGGAAGTTCTCATAGGTGACTCCGATCTCTTCCTTAGGCCCTTGTCTGAAGGCCTCATATTTCTGGTTCAGGAGGGATCTCCGAACATCCCTCACTTCATCAGTACCCTCCATCAGGGTGATCAGGCCATGCCAGATCTCCTGTGCTGTTCTGCAGTGGCAGAAGTTCTGCATCATAGAGTCATCAACTGCGCTGACCAGAATGTTTTGCGCCTTCTTATCAAGTCCCACTAGCGCCATCTCGTCCTTGTCCATTTCAGAAAGTTTCTTCGGCACTTTATTGGTAGGATCAATGGTGGAGACCTTAGTGGGGACATAGGGTCCTTCCTCCACGATCATGAAGAGTCTGGGATCAACTGCCTCCATGTAGAATCTGATCCTTTCCTTCCAGATAGGAAAGTTGAGCCTGGTGCACACGGGGATCTTGCCACTGAACTTGATCCCGTCCATAGTAGATGTTAGTTTTCTTCTTGACACTGGTGGCAGGATTCAACTCAAGGTGTTAACCTTTTTGATGAGTAACCTCCCTCTGATACTACTTGAAAGTCCACCTAGTGTCAACTATGTGCACCTATGGTGGGGGGGGGGGGAATAGGTGACGTGCATCGCTTTTGCGGAATTTATAATAGTACCTGCACAATAAAGATAAACAGCACAGCACACAAAAAACACAGGCAATTTATAGTGGTTCCCTGACTTGGGTACATCCACTTTCCCCCCTTCGACCTATCTCCCAACAAGGGACGACTCAGTCACTTCTCCAACAGGATTGAAATCCAATCCTTGCACTATCGGAAGGAACCCTTCCACACGTAGGAGTCAACACTCGCACAAACCGGGTTGCACCCAACCCTTACAACACGGAACAAACATTCCTTTACAACAAAAGTAAAAATAGAATGTACACGAGATACAAACTTCGTTTGGAGACTAAGGTGTCCCTCTTTGTTGACGACGTGTTCTTGAAGTCCACAAAGAGTGCACAACCTTGGATCTCTCTTGGAGAGGATCTCCCCAGAGCCGGCGGCGGCAAGATGGGCGGCGGCACGGTCCATAGGTTCGGCAGCGACGATGATGTGCGGCTGATGTACTTTGAGATCCAAACTTCATAGCGAAGCAAGCTAGGTCTACCAACGGTCACACGAGGATCGGTCGTCTCGATCGATTCGGACGGGGAAGTTTTTCCCGATCAACAAGTCGAGAGACAAGGGACCTCTGGATAGACACGTGAGACTCTAAGCTTGGCTAAGCTTCTGTCGCCGGAATATCACGAAGAAATCTCGATCACAGGCGGCGACCAACTAGCTCGAGCGCGACGGTGGCGGCGGAGTGGAGATCGCGATTTTAGGTCAAGGTATTTTGCTCGGCTTCTTTTCTATCTCTCGCTACTGTTCAAAATACCCGTATATATATACTGTAGATACTTTCAATTTGACCGTTGTGGGACCCACAAGAAGAATCCCGAAAACCGGTTCAAAATAGTCCAGCGGCAGAATCCGGTCCAGCAGCTTCCAGAGAAAACGCCAAGTAAAATTCGGCGAGAATCGCAGGTGATTCTCGACGAATCGGCGAGAATCAGTTAGTGATTCTCGACGATTCGTCGAGAATCACTAGTGATTCTCGCCGAATCTCTTAGTGATTCTCAACGAATACTACTTGGTATTCATGATCTGCTCAACGATGGTTTCGGTGAGAATCATTAGTGATTCTCGCCGAATCGTACTTGGCACCGTTTTGAGGTAGCCAGAAAGAGTCGGCGAGAATCACTAATGATTCTCGACGATTCGGCGAGAATCACTAGTGATTCCCGTCGAATTATACTTAGACGAATTTTCGTCTTTCCACCCAAGAGCTTCTCCTTGACCCATCCTTGCTCCTTGTCTTCTCTTGCATAAACACGGCCCTGTACTTGAAAGTAAGTGCACTCCAATAGAGAGAGTACACGTAGGCCAACACACTGATCTGCTCAATGAGAGATTACGTCGTGCAGACCCGTGTATATTGACCGACTGCACCCTGACATTGGTGTGCACTTAGCGTGGAATAACTGCAAGTACAACTTGAAAGATTTTATCAAATACATTGTCTATTGACCTTAGCTTGTCCAGGGGGTTCTTCAAATCAGGTACATTGTGGATACAATACCCAACAAATCTTCCTTAGCTTGGAGGCATACTAGCGCATAGATGACGCCATCCAAGAAGGTCTCGCGCTCTAACTCTTTCTTGCTTATTAGGCTTATAGTTTTCTTTTCCGCAGGCACAATTGTGTCTTTGGAGGAACTCGACGGATCCTTAGGCGGTGTGGGTTTAAGAACAATGGTCTTACCATTGAACTTAAACTCGTAGGTGTTGGCTCGTCCGAAATGGGTCACGTCGTAATCATAAAATCACGGGCGCCCTAGTAGTACATGACAAACATCCATGGTGATGACGCCGCACCACACCTTATCGATATAGCTCTTCACCGTAAGTGGAACTAAACACCGCTTAGATACCGCGATTGACATTTTGTTTACCCATGCTATTTTATACGGATGGGGGTGCGGTTCGGGGACTAAGTGCATACGAGTGACGACATTTTCTGAAATGACATTCATGCAACTTCCACTGTCTATTATTAACTTGCACCACTTTCAACGCTTTTAAAAATTAATGATAAGACGTGCGTCCTATTATATTCATCCAACGCATGCGGTGTTGCCAGAATACACCTCATAACCATCATAAAAGAATCATCTTCGATATCACTCGGCTCGACATCCGATTCACCGCCAGCTTCATAGACGAGCTCGGCAGGCTCAGACGTGGAATCTAAAAGTGCCAGTGGTTTACTCCTAGTGGGGCACACACTAGAGTAGTGCCCTTGGATTCCGCACGAATAACACGTGGCATTAGTCTTATTAATTATTCCTATCGGAACTCTCTCACCATTGGGAATTTTGTTGTTCCTAGCGGTAATTATTATGGAGCTTGAGTCAGTCGATCAGAACTTTCCTTTGTATCGCATGGGGGACGAGGGTGGGGTCCTAAAATAGATTTTCCTCTCTGAAAAGCTTGTCCCTTGGACTTGTAGGCATTATGCTTTTCAATATCCAAAGCTGCATTGAAGGTCGTGTTAAGGTCCGTGTGACCATAACACAAAAGCTTGCTTTGGATGTCCGGATTGAGTCCCTTATGAAAACGGTAGAGTGTAACTTCAGGCATTTATCTAACGTCGCAACGTACCATTGAAAGTCCACCTAGTGTCAACTACCTTCACCTATGGGGGGGGGGGAATAGGTGACCTGCATCTTTTTGCGGAATTAAAGTTGTACCTGCACAAGATAACAAAACAGCACAACACTAAAGGGACACAAGCAAATTATAGTGGTTCCCCGATTTGGGTACATCCACTTTCCCCCTTCGACCTATCTCCCAACCAGGGACGACTCGGTCACTTCACCAACAGGATTGAAATCCAATCCCTGCACTATCGGAAGGAACCCTTCCACACGTAGGAGACAACACTCCCACAACACGGGTTGCACCCAACCCTTACAACTAGGAACCAACGTTCCTTTACAACAAAAATGAACTAGAATGTACAAGAAATACAAACTACTTTTGGAGACTAAGGTGTCCGTCTTCGTTCGATGACACGTTCTTGAAGTCAACGAAAAGTCCACAACCCTAGATCTCTCTTGGAGAGAATCTCCCCGGAACCGGCGGCGGCAAGAGGGGGGGTGGCTTGGTTCACGGGATCGGCGGCGACAACGGTGTGCAGCTGCTGTACTTTGGAGATTCAAACTTCGTAGCAAAGCTAGAAAGGTCTTCCAACGGTCATACTAGGATCGATCGTCTCGATCGATTCAGACGGGGAAGGATTTCCCGATCAACGAATCAAGAGACAAAGGATCTCTGGATAGACGCGTGAGACGCTGTGCTTGGCTGAGCTTCTGTCGCCGGAAGATCTGGAAGAATCACGATCAAACGCGGCGATCAACTAGCCCGAGCGGCGTCGGCTGCGGCGGAGGTATCGCGATCTAGGTCACGTTGGCCGGCGGCTTCTTCTTTAAAAATTTCTTCGTGAAAATAGTGTGTCCACTGTTCAAAACTACGCGAGTATTTATACAGTAGAATACTTCAAGATGACCGTTGTGGGTCCAACCAGAAGAAACCCTAATATCGGTTCAAAACAGAGCCTTTACATTTGATCCGGTCCAGCGGGATCCAGAAAATCGTCCAAGGCAAAATCGGCGAGAATCAAAGGTGATTCCCGTCGACTCGGCGAGAATCAGCCAGTGATTCTCGACGATTCGGCGAGAATCACTAGTGATTCTCGCCGAATCACTTGATGATTCTCGACGATTATTACTTAGCGCCAGAGTTGTACGCATTGAAGTAGCCGGATAGAGACGATGAGAATCAGCCAATGATTCTCGACGATTCGGCGAGAATCACTAGTGATTCTCGCCGAATCGGCGAGAATCACTTGGTGATTCTCGTCGATTTACACTTAGACGATTTTTCTTCTTTCCACCCAAGAGCTGCTCCTTGACCCATCCTTGCTCCTTGTCTGCTCTTACATTATCACAGCCCTGTACTTGAAAATAAGTACACTCCAATAGAGAGAGTACACGCAGGCCAACACACTGATCTGCTCAACGAGGGATTACGTCGCGCAGACCCGTGTATATTGACCTATTGCACCCTGACATTGGTGTGTACTTAGCGTGGAATAACTGCAAGCACAACTTGAAAGAATTTATCAAATACATTGTGAATTCATCTTAGCTTGACAGGTGGCTTCCTCAAATCTAGGTAATTGTGGATACAATACCCAACAACCATCATATCCTTAAGGAGACCCATGTAGTCCGCTACCGATCTGCCCCCCTGGCAAAGGGTGGTTAACTGGTTAAATATTTGAGTTCGGTGATACGCGGGGACATATTGGTCTGTCAAAAGTGCTTTCATGGCATTCCACCCAATTGGGGGTAATCCATTCACGGTACCTAATCGTCTCTCTTCATTCAACCAGAATGTTTTGGCCCTACCCATAAGCTTCATCTATGCAACTTGCACCTTCTCACCGTCCGTCAGGTTGCGCCATTCAAAATAGCACTCTATCTCCATGACCCAGTCTAAAAAAATTTGGGGTTCACTCATACCATCGTATGATGGTGGGTCAATCTTAACGGCCCTAGCTAGATCGAACTCATAAGGGGCTCGAGGGGTATGCTCATTGTCCTGATCCTGAAATTGGTTGTGTCTATCATCGCGTCGGTGGGAGGCTTGGGTTGGGGACCCGACCGGTTTATCCCTACGGCGGGATTTCGAGGCACCGCTTGATTTATAGTCAACCCTTGTATTAGTTGGGTGAGTGCATGGAATCTAGCGTTAAACTCTTCCCGTAGCTCCGCGATGGTGGTCGGAGTGTGGTCATCATCATGGTGGTCAGCCATACGTGAAGTGGATGGGTGATATTCCGTGTCACGCCTAGTGCGCATGAACAACAGAAAATTTGGGGGCTTTGTCCAGATGAATTTTATAATGTAGGAATTTTGACACCTTAACCGTTGAGCGAGCAAAAAAACTTTTTTTGACTTTCGTTCTTAGAAAAATATGGAGACTTTCCAGAATTTTTTTTTTAATTTTCTGCAAATTTTTTTTTGTGTTTTTACTAATTGCAGACAAAATTCAGAAATTTTTGATTTTGCTTGTGGTTTCGACGGGCTGTGCACACCTAAGTGAGAGTCACAAATCCTACTACAGAGAGAGCAAGGGATGGTGTTGATTGAGGAACCAACACAACCTGGCTATGATACCAAATTTGATGTAGGCCCTGTCCTAAAAGATTCTACACGGATGGCGTGACGACGACTCTCGCAACTCTCAACACTCTCTAACCCGCACACTATGAAAACACAGCCGACATAATGATTTTATTTATCTCTCGTGCTAGCATACGGATAGCCGATCCGCAAAAAGGAACAGAGAATGGTTATAGACCAAAATCCTTTTTCGGCTAAAGGGAATAATATTGATTCTGACGAGCTTGGAGTTGTACCAAAATAGATCCACCAAGAAAAATCATGAGTTCGGAAAATGGTAGGATCTATCCCAACTAAAACAAAGAAGCGATGATCGCCAATCCTCTCGAACGGTCTTCGGAAAACCAAACGAAAACGACAAACTATTAAAGTAATACCGTGAAAATTAACGATTCAAATTCCACGCAAAAATCGTCCACCACAAGAACTAACTAAGAAAAGAAATCTCTTGAGTAGATGGTTTCGTTACCCCGCTCAGAAAAGTAGATCCGAGATATTTGGATCCACAAGAAACAATCGCTTTCCTTGGACGCGGCGGGAGATGCACCAAAGATGAAGAACTCGTTCGTCTTTCCCACTTCTCGCCGTAGGAGTTCGCCGTTGGACTCTTTCTTCCTTGCACTTGACTCCTCAAACCAAAGGAGGCCGAAACTTAGTAGGAGGTGAAGGAGCCGTGGAGGAAGGCACGTTGGAGGAGGTATTGAAGGAGGGAAAGAGAGGAGGTGAGGGAGGAGATGTGCGGCCGAGAGCTAGGGAGAAAGAGGGCGGTCAAGTGGATGAAGGAGGGAGACCCCTAAGGGGGGCGGCGACAATAGAGAGAGGAGAGGAGAGAATTAGGTTTAGGGATTTTGGTTTTCAAATTCATTTATAATCTAAAATGAAAAATACAATATGTTGGATCCCTAGTTGATTTGGGCTAGGTTCACTAGCTTAGGATATGACCCATCATGTTTAACCAGGGTCAAATTTGTGTCCTAGAGTCTAGACCAAGTCCTTAGAGTCAACTTCAGATGGACCAGCTATCAACAAGACCATCAGAGAGTCCAGACTTAGAAGATTTCAAAGCTAAGTTAAATGAGTTCGACGTTCGTCGAACTCAATTCGACGAAAGGTATTCTGTGCTCGACGATCTTGAGACAGTTCTTTGTGCTGAGCTCGAAGATCCTTGTTCTCTATTCGACGAAGACTGAGATTCTTCATCAAGCCAAAGTCAAGGCAACTCCAGAATTTTTCTAAGTCCATCCTCAGACTTTGCTCGATGAATAGGATTCTGAGCTCGACGAACTTGGACCTCAAGTTCTTAACTTCTTAGGTCGACGAAGTCAACTTCTCAGGTCGACGAATCCAGTTCTTTACTAGATGAACTTCAGACATACAAGGAAAGGTTTCTGGAATATGAAAGATCTATTATCTGTTCGACGAATTTGATTCTCAGCTCGACGAATGTAGTTTGTTTGTTCGACGAAGATTGCAGCAGATTTCCCTGAAGACTATTATCTGGTCGACGAACTCTTCAACACAGCTCGACGAACTGTGAACTCGGCTCGACGATCCCTGTTCTACGTTCGACAATTCCAGATTAGGTCTTCTCCAGTTTTCCCGTCCCTTTCTTGGCGATTATTCCTGAGTAATCAATGCCAGATCTTCTCGGAATGTTACCGTTAGAACGTGCAATTAATCTTAGTTTATTTCATGTCGTTTTTCCATGGGACAGTTAGGGAAATAATTGATTGTCGCTTCCTTCCAGGCCGACTGCATTTACTGCTCAACATTCAAATTTCAATTGTTGAGGAATAGTCAAAGACAAGTAAAAGGAGAGATCAAAGATAGATTTTTTTTAGAGAGACTGCAGACTAGAACAAGCAACTAGACAGACGTTCTGCAAGAGAACAATCTTACAGAAATCTAAAGTTCTCGACTGCAACTAGCCTTGGCTAGAGAACAAACTCATCAAGAAGAAGAAGAACAACCAATCACTATCAAGTGTCTTCTTCTGTCAATTCTCAGGACAACTTCAGAAGGACAACAAATTACTCAATATGTCAAAGAAGTTCCTGAACAATTTCTGGCCCAGGCATTCTAGTTCTAAAGACCTGTCACCCTGAAGCAGTGCTCCAGTTTTTCCTGATATAGTCAAGATCTCAGGGGGAGCAAATCTGCTAACATAAATCCATAGTCTTCTCAGTTGTTTTG
Source organism: Platanthera guangdongensis (assembly GCA_039583875.1). NCBI lineage: Eukaryota > Viridiplantae > Streptophyta > Magnoliopsida > Asparagales > Orchidaceae > Platanthera > Platanthera guangdongensis. The sequence goes on along the minus strand of CM077151.1, from coordinate 251,729,217 downwards.
AGAAAGAGAAGACACCATCACCTCTTTTCCAACTCCTGTACAGGGTTTTAATTCCCTTGAAAATTATTCCTGGTTGCAAGTCACCTACCAAAATACTTGAGGTTTTGGTTTTTGAGCACCTGAACAAAAACTCATTGGTGTCAGGCACCTGATCAAAAAATCTGAGTGGATTCCTACCAGGGTGGTAGAAGAGTGGATGTACCCAGGTTGGGGAACCACAATAAAATTTCTGCTGTGTTCTGTGATTCATTTATTTGCTGTGTTTATTTATATTAATCTCTGATCTGTTCACTTAGAAATACAACACCATTTATAAAGAATTTTGTAGGAGAGTACAATACTCTATTCACCCCCCCCTCTAGAGTACCTCAGATCTAACCTGCACTTTCACAATAGTCATGGCCTTTTATAAGGCTTACATCAAAAAGGCTAAGAGCAGCCCAATAACAGTGGCTAAACACACACCAATATGAAAAAATGTCAAAACTTAAAATTTAGCACATAAACTAGCAAACGAAAATTAATATTAATAATAAGTCTTTTTGCGTTGGCGAAGATTGTAGCCATGGCCGCTGCGGCGCCGCAAATTCTTGTCCGGTGGATCATCATCTTCATCTTCCGCAAATATCCCGCGATCACCATGGACACCAAGTGCACCATCGTCGTCATCTTTACCACCAATTAGGCCGTCATGATGGATGTTGCCATGAGGGTAGTCCACTCTTCTTCCACCCTGGTAGGAATCCACTCAATTTTTGATCAGGTGCCGGACACCAATGAGTTTTGATCAGGTGCCCAAAAAATAACCCAAGTCTTTTGGTCAGGAGACTTGCAACCAAGAAACACTTTTGAAGGGAGATGACAATCCGTTATAGAGGTGGGTGTGAGAGAGTTGATTTTATCTTCTCTGTCAACAATCAGAGAGAAGACTTGTGGATTATTGATGTTAGCAAATGGCTCCCCCTGAGAATAACAAATGGTTCAGGGAAATCAGGAGCTTTGCTTCAGGGTGATATGCCTTCAGATTGATGATGTCTCCAGCAAACTTCTTAGACTGATATTGATTGATTGTCTCTTTTAAAGCTTGGAGCAGATGAAGAACTCTGATGAGTATGTTGATTGATGCAGAGTTCTTCTTCTTTGTAGAAAGAATGGTCTGTGTTGTTTCTTGCGTTGTTCTTGTTTCTGCGTGACTGTCTGTCCTGTTCTTTTTCTCGTCTCCGTCTTCTATCTTCGGAATATCCCTAATTTCCTTTTACTGTAATGACTAATTGATTCAGAGAATGGTAATTGCTTTTTTGGGAATCAATTAGCATTAACTCCTGATTAATTCCATAGTTAGTTGGTTCTCCAAATGGCTATATTCAGTATTAAATCTGATGGCTGATTTCCATTAATTAATCATTAATTAATGCTGCCAGCTATAACTGATTGGTCTGGATTCCGCCAACTGTAATCTTACAGAATTCGTCGACCCAAACTTTAAGTTCGTCGAGCTCAGTTTCTATTTCGTCGAGCTGAGAAACTGTCGTCAACCAATCGTCGACCTGAGTTCGATGTTCGTCGAACTCAGCTGGGTTTTGTCAAGCTAAACTACAGCTGACTTCGTCGAGCTGAGAAAGCTTGTCTTGAGTACACCGATCGTTGACCTGAGTTCGACATTCGTCGAACTGAGTTCATCGATCGAATTGATTTTCTGACTTGCAATTCTGGAAAGAATCTGACGATCTGTGTGTCGACACAAGTCCTGTGGGTGTCGACACAATTGGCTTCTGGTGTCGACATAATTCCTTCTGGTGTCGACTCAGTTGGTGTCGACATAATATTTCCATAGTGTCGACTGATGATCTGGTGTCGACATAATTCCTTCTGGTGTCGACTCAGTTGGTGTCGACATAATCTTTCCATAGTGTCGACTGATGATCTAGTGTCGACACAATTTCTTCTAGTGTCGACTTAGTTGGTGTCGACATAGTATACTGAAGTGTCGAAAGTCTTGTACTTAGTGTCGACATAAATCCTTGGTGTCGACACAGACTATCCACAGTGTCGACACAGTTGCTCTATGTGTCGATACAACCTTGCTTGAGTCTTTGGCAGTTGTTGAAGGTTGATCCAAGTTGTTGGTTCTGACTTAGACTCTAGAAATAAACTAATGACCCATGACTATACATTTTGGGTCAGTATAAGCAAACCTAATAGTGATCCTTTCCCAAATCAGAACTAGGGTTCCAACAATCTCCCCCTATTTGGATAAGGACATTATTTATATCAAAAGCAAATAAAATGCAAAACAAAAACAATCTACTTGATTAATAAGGTATCAGTAGATGTACAATGGTGCTTTGAAATAAAATAAATAAAACAAAAACTACTGCTATAACTAAACAAAACTCCCCCTATATACAAATCCTTTCTCAAATTGTTCAGCCGCTGATATCCTCTGTATTGGCTGGACTGAATTCTTTTCCTTCAAGGAGATGTTATGAGTTTTGTACCCAGATAACCTTGGGTCCTGGTTCTCTTTTATAATAATTAGAAAAAAGAACATTTAGGTTGATCCTTGTAGCCAAGTGGATGATATTTCCTAGGAGGGATGATCCACTCAGAGAAAGGATTCCTAAAATGTTGACTTTGATGGTAATTCTGAAAAGAGTAAAAGATTTTGTTCAAGAATCTTGAGTTCGACGATTTATGTTGAGATCGTCGATCTGCGTTCGACGACTAGTATTGATCTTGTCGATCTCTGTTCACAGAGCAATAATGACCACTATTTGTGTTCTACGATCGTCGATCTCTATTCGACGAATTATATCTATTTCGTCGAGCATAGATTTATGAACAATTAGAGTCAAAATCTTTGTTCATAGTTCGTCGAGCAGCGTTCAACGAATAATGTTGTTTTCGTCGAGCTCGGTTTGACGAATTATGTTTAACTAAAACTTTCTGACTATTTTCAGTATTTTTATTTATATCTTCTTTTAATCTAATGGATTCTAAATGACTTATTTGTTGAATAGCATTATTTAAATCTTCTTTTAATTTTATATTTTCAGAAGATACATTATTGAATTTCTCTCTGAGAAGTTTATTTCCTTCTCAGATTTAATTAAATTTTTACACATATTTTTAAAATCAGTTTTAAAATGTTTTGATGAAAATTCAAGGGAAGAGATTACCTGATCCGCTTCTGATTCTGATTTTGATTCTTCATCTGATTCTGATTCTTCATCATAGCTTCTACAAGAAGCATTTATTGTCATTACACAAAACTCTCTTGCTCTTTCTTCTTCATCATCTTCAGTTGTGCAACATGAAGCATCAGAGTCACTCCAAGATATAGCTTTAATTATTTCTTCTTTTGCTGATCCAGTAGCCAATGCTATGAGGGTGTCTCACATCTCTTTTGCAGATGAACATCCAGCAACCTCCTCAAAAATGTCATCTGATATTGATTGTGTCAGGATATTCATGGCTTGTGCATCTGCAACTTTTAGCTTTTTTCTGGGCATCTGAGGCTGTAGATAGTGTAATGGGACCTGACAAAATGGAGTTGAAAATATTTTCATCAATAGAGTTCATGTAAAATCTAATCCTTGTCTTCCATAGTGCAAACTTATCTAGATTGCATATGGGTAGTCTGGTGCTTCAGAACTCCTCAATTTGTGCCATGATAAAACTATAAAGATTTTTAAGATCTATCAGATCGTTTTGGTTCAGGTGTTAGAATGTACAACCAAAGTAACCCGCTCTAATACCAATTGAAAGTGATGGTAACAGCTCTGATACCAATTGAAAGTTGGGGATAGATCTTAAGTTAAACTAATTAGTAAAATCACAGCACAAAATAAAAAATTAAAGAAAAGAAGCAAGCAACCAGAAGATACAAGGAAATATAGTGGTTCCCCAAATCTGGGTAGTCCACTCTTCTACCACCCTGGTAGGAATTCACTCAAGTTTTTGATCAGGTGCCTAACACCAATGGGTTTTGATCAGGTGCCCAAAAACCAACCCAAGTCTTTTGGTCATGAGACTTGCAACTAGGAATCACTTTTGAAGGGAGATGACAACCCTTTACAGAGGTGGGGGTGAGAGAGTTGATTTTGTCTTCTCTGTCAACAATCAGAGAGAAGACTTGTGGATTGTTGATGTTAGCAAATGGCTCCCCCTGAGAATAACAAATGGTTCAGAGAAATCAGGAGCTTTGCTTCAGGGTGATAGGCCTTCAGATTGATGATGTCTCCAACAAACTTCTTAGACTGATATTGATTGATTGTCTCTTTCGAAGCCTGGAGCAGATGAAGAACTCTGATGAGTATGTCGATTGATGCAGAGTTCTTCTTCTCTATAGAAAGAATGGCCTGTGTTGTTTCTTGCGTTGTTCTTATTTCTGCGTGACTGTCTGTCCTATTCTTTTTCTCGTCTCCATCTTCTATCTTTGGAAAATCCCTAATTTCTTTTTACTGTAATGACTAATTGATTCCGAGAATGGTAATTGCTTTTTGGGAATCAATTAGCATTAACTCCTGATTAATTCCATAGTTAGTTGGTTCTCCAAACGGCTATATTCAGTATTAAATCTGATGGCTGATTTCCATTAATTAAGCCTTAATTAATGCTGCCATCTGTAACTGATTGGTCTGGATTCCGCCAACTATAACCTTATAGAATTCGTCGACCAGAACTTGAAGTTCGTCGAGCTCAGTTTCTATTTCGTCGAGCTGAGAAACTGTCGTCAACCAATCGTCGACCTGAGTTTGACGTTCGTCGAACTCAGCTGGGTTTCGTCAAGCTGAACTACAGCTGACTTCATCGAGCTGAGAAAGCTTGTCTTGAGTACACCGATCGTTGACTGAGTTCGACGTTCATCGAACTGAGTTCGTCTATCGAACTGATTTTCTGACTTGCAATTCTGGAAAGAATATGACGATCTGTGTGTCGACACAAGTCCTGTGGGTGTCGACACAATTGGCTTCTGGTGTCTACAAAATTCCTTCTGGTGTCGACTCAGTTGGTGTCGACATAATTTTTCCATAGTGTCTACTGATGATCTGGGTATCGACACAAGTTCTTCTAGTGTCGACTTAGTTGGTATCGACATAGTATACTGAAGTGTCGACAGTCTTGTACTTGGTGTCGACACAAATCCTTGGTGTCGACACATTCTATCTACAGTATCGACACAGTTGCTCTGTGTGTCGACACAACCTTGCTTGAGTCTTTGACAGTTGTTGAAGGCTGATCTAAGTTGTTGGATCTGACTTAGACTCTAGAAATAAACTAATGACCCATGACTATACATTTTGGGTCAGTCTAAGCAAACCTAATAGTGATCCTTGCCCAAATTAGAACTAGGGTTCCAACAAATGGTATTTAGCCATTATAGGCAAAATGATAAGCTCCTCAGGTCTCTCAACAGAGGCTAGGACACAAAGATCTGTGTTATCAAAGAAATAGCTAAGCTGTGTTACACTCCACCTCACACCTTATTTGGAAAACTACTCTCTTATGTGATGCAGCTAACTATCCTGAAAGAAGAAGAGGCAAACTGCAAGTCTCAGGCCAAAGAGAAGTTTGTGGCTTTCAAAGCTGAAGACATAAACAAAAGCAGGAGAAAGACCCCTTCTCCTCCCAGAAGACCAGCAAATTCAGACTGCTCTGAATCAGAAGTTGTTGGGTACATTGAAAAGTGTGTACCAGATTTAGAGAAGCCTCACCTAACTTAATGATATTTATCAATATGTATTTGATGTTGTTTTGAGTTTCATTGTATAGGTTAAGAAATTGAAAGAAAAATTTTCTAAGCACAAGTGTCGACACTTGGGAAAATCTGTGTCGACACCAAAAGCTAGTTTGTGTCGACACACAGGACTTGTGTCGACACATAGAAAATATGTCGAAAACAACTGTGTCGACACTTGGAAAAAGCTGTGTCGACACCAGAAGCCAATTGTGTCGACACACGGGACTTGTGTCGACATACGGGAAGTTAGTCGACAATAACTGTGTCGAGACACAAGACTTGTGTCGACACACAGAAAGCTCAGTTGACAATAACTGTGTCGACCCACAGGACTTGTGTCGACACACAGAAAGCTCAGTCGACAATAACTGTATCGACACACAGGACTTGTGTCGACACACATAAAGCTCAATCAACAAAAACTGTGTCGATACACAGGACTTGTGTCGACACAGAGAAAGCTCAGTCGACAACAACTGTGTCGACACATAGGACTTGTGTCGACACACAGAAAGCTCAGTCAACAACAACTGTGTCGACACACATGACTTGTGTCGACACATTCTACAGAAGCTGTGTCGAGAAGATTAAAGTATGCAGTGTCGACACTATGGGAGCTATGTTGACATCACCAAGGATTGTGTCGACACTTAATCTATTTGTGTCGACACAAGTGAAGTAAAGTCTCGACACTTTTGCTGACTGAGACAAAGTATTCTGAAGTAATTGGTGACTTGACAGCTGTCATGAACAACAAGACTGTTACATCTATCAGAGCTGTCAGAAGGTTGTTATGAACCGGATCAGCCGGTAATCTCGGATGGAGACTATATAAAGACATATTCTGTCATCAGACAATAACAAAGTGATGAAGTGAAGAATGGAGAAGAGAAAAGAAAAAGAGCTTGTTGCATCCAACACAAGATCAATCTAAGAAGTCTTCATCCAGAAGTTATCCAATCATTTGCAGATCTTGAACAAGTCTGCAGGAAGAATTCAGATTTAGTTTTGAAGGAAAAAAAAGGAAGCAAGCTGGATTGAAGATCAACTCCACTACACGAGAAGATCAACCATACTTTGTTCAGATTCAAGAAGCTTTGAAGAAAACTAAGACAGGTTGATTCTGAAGTTATCTATTCTATCAAGAACTGATCAAGAAACCTTCTACCCTTTCTCTTTCTACCTGGGTGAAGGATTTATACCTTTCTATTATCAAATTTTTGTAAGATCTTTTATAGATCTGAGGTGCAAGCCTAAATTATAATGGCTGAGGTAGGGCCTGTGTGCCTGAGTTGTCGGCCTGTGGTGAAGGCCCAGGTAGGGCCTGTGTGCCTGAGTTGTAGGCTTGTGGTGAAGGCTGAGGTTGGGCCTATGTGCCTGAGTTGTAGGCTTGTGGTGAAGGCTGAGGTAGGGTCTGTGTGCCTGAGTTGTAGGCCTGGGTAAAGGCTGAGGTAGGGCTTAATTGCCTGAGCTGTAGGAGTGTGGACTCACTCTGAGTTGTAGGACTTGCTGAAGTCTGAGTTGTAGGAACCTTCTTTGAGTTCTGAGCTGTAAGATCTGAGGATCTGAGAAGGAAGGAAGGAGTTTAACCGAATCTAGCATATTGCTAGATAGGCGAAGGGGGAAAGTGGATGTACCCATCACTTTGGGAACCACTATAAAACAGTATATATTTTGTGTGTGCTGTGTTTACTTTTAGTTGTGCTGTGATAGTATGCATAATAGATCTTATTGTGAAAAAATACATCTGCCATAACAATAAAAAAAATGGACCTATTCATACCCCCCTCTAGGTGTTTAGGTCATCTTGAAACCAATTCTTTCAGAAGTATCAGACAATGGCATGTCTGATGAGGACTTTGTTGTCTTCTCCAGGTAGCTCCATAGGCTAATAAAGAAGAAACACTAGAAAAGCAGGCCCTCCTCCTCAGCATATCACTAGAATAAATCCTCCAAGGAGGACAACTATGGATCTAAAACAAGTAAACAGAATTCTACTAATGTTATCTGTTACTGCTGCAACAAGCCAGGGCATGTTATTGATAATTGCCCAGTGAAGAGAAGGGAGGATAGTGAGAAGAAATCTCACAAAAAACACAAGGGCAAGAAAGAAAAGTCCTTTGTGGCTAAGAAAGAGAAAAGCTGGACAAATTCATCATCTTCTGAGTCTGAAGAAGAGGAAGCCTATATTGGGCTAGTTGTTATTGTTGCTGCTAAATACAAAGCTGTTATAGCAGGAGATGTCTATCCTCCAGGGAGGATAGGAATCAGGGCCCATCTAACACTGTCAGAGATTGACTCAGAGGAGGATGAAGATTGCCACAGCTGTTGAGGGCTAATGGCAATGACTAATGAAGAGAGCAGCCAGGATCAGCCTGGTCAAAGTAAGGTATACTCCCCATCCAGTTCTGTATCTAGGCTTGAGATAAGTCCTCATGTAGAAGCCTCTTCATTTAATGGTGAAGATGATTCTGGCTCAGAGGGTGATGTCAATCAATTGATTGATAAATATAGTGAACTTCTAGATGCCTTTAAAAAATTCAAGAAGTTGACTAAGAAACAGGCTAAAGAGATTATGTCTCTTCAACATGTTGCTTCTCAACATGCTGAAATAACTGCTGTGCTGAATCAAACAATGAGGTAGCTCAGTCAACTGAAAACCCTATCAGGCATTCATATGGAGACTATCAGAAGCAAAAATAGTCTCATTAAAGATCTTGAAGAAAAGCTCAAGAGGGAGAATGATATTGTGGCCAGTTTCTCTCAGCCCAATACAGTGCTGCCCTTGATAGATTCCTTCTCCTCGAAAAAGGGTAATAAGGGGTTGGGGTTCTAGGGTAGTACAAGACCTGCCCCATCGCAAAGGGAAAGGTCCTTATGTGTCAATGACATCTAGGCCATCTAACCCATTCAAGAGGGTGATATTCCCTTCAAATATATATGACCAGGAAAGCATATATGGTCACTATATGAATGGTGCATCCATAAGTTAAACAGAAGATGTTCCCAGCCATTGTGGAAGGTACAGTAGGGCAAGTGCCTTTAAGGCCTCCCATGAAGAAATTCAAATGGACCATCATGGACCATTTATCTTTGGTGTTATAGCCCCCCCCCCCTCAAAAATGTGGCTAGAGCCAGCTTTCAGAACTTGTCAGCACAGAAACTGACTAAGGGTCAGTCTGTTAGCTTGTCTGATATGGACGTTTCTGATACTATCGAGAGCACACAATCTGAAAAGAAATGTGATGTTGATAGGGCTTAGAACAGGCCACACATAACAACAAGTAGATTAATCTTTAGTCAAATACATGCTGAAAGGAAACATAAAATGGCTCTTGCACCTACTCCTTCCATTAAAACTACAGTCAAACCAACTACTAGGCCTACACAGAAAATAATATACAATATACAAGATTGTTGGTGATGTGTCAAGATAGGCCATTATGTCAATGACTGTTGGCATAATCCTAATGGGGCCAGGACCAGAGTTAGTCCACCAGTCAGAAATCTTACTGGTGGACATGTTCAATTTCAGACTAATATATACCTGGGACCTAATAGATATTGGGGTCCTAAGACAAAGTAGACTGTATACTGTAGGTTAGTCCAAGTGGTTATACCCCTATATGGTACTTGGACAGTGGTTGTTCCAGGCATATGACTGGGTGATAAGTTAATTTATATAGTTATTTTAGTTTAGTTTTTTTATAAATAAATAGTATAATTTATTTGGATTTATATTAATATATATAATAATTTGTTTATTTTTATATTTCAGGTCAATATGGGCTCCAAATATCATTTTCAAGTCCATGGCAAAGATCTGAAAACATTTTGAGAAAATTAACATTTTTGGCCACGGATAGCTGAAATTCAAATGACCATAACTTTCAAACCAGGAAGAGTTATGGGACGTGCAACCAGTCAACGAAAAGAGGACGACGTCCTCTACAAATCTGGAGAATTTCACAAGTACACGCCCCAAGAACACGGGCGTGACTAGGGTGTGAACACGGGCGTGTCTAGTTCAAGAAAATAATTTTCTCCAGAAATCTTCCCGGGGCAATTCTGGAACATTTCCTAAGTACACGACCCCCTGTCACGGGCGTGACCTAGGGCGTGACTAACCTGAAACTGCCGAATTGATGTCAAAATGCACCGTTTCCAGTCGTTTGCTGACCCGGTCAGTACACGCCCTAGGTCACGGGCGTGACCTAGGGCCGTGACACTTCAGGAACTGCCAGAATTTACTCCCGCCGTTTTCAGCTTCCCGCGGTTTTCCAGAAACTGAAGTGACACGCCCTAGGTCACGGGCGTGACCTAGGGGCGTGACCCGCCATTTAACAGATTTTGGCGGTTTCTCCTCCAACGTTCCCGGGCTTTCAAGACGGCGGTTCTGAGCCTGACACGCCCTAGGTCACGGGCGTGACCTAGGGCGTGACCTTCAAGAAAAATTTCTATAAATTCTAGATCGAGCCAGAAGCTTTGGAATAAATTAATCTTCTTCTTTTTGTCAACTTTTTATTTATCGCTTCTGATTTATCTTTGATTTATTTTTTCCGATTTCGATCTAAGATCCATATCCTAAATGACCGAGATGTTGCGGATATGGGGAGATCACTCAAAGATAAAAGGAGTTGATTGCACTCCTCGAGAGAGGACGACATAACTCTTCTGGATTGGAGTGAAATCCAATAGAGGGGTTCACTTCCTAAGGCAGGCTTAGGGGTTTCGACTGGCCGAGAGGTCTTAATCGATCAACCTAAGTTTAGTCGAGAGCGTATTCTCGAGAGAGGCGTTTTCGTAATTTAGGAACCTCCATGGTCGAAGTAGGTAATTTAGAAGTTTACCTTAATGATGATGTTTATTTTATTATAAAGTAAGTCTAGATCAGGCGTTGTCGTTTTAGTTTATTTTCTAGTTGTAATTTTAATTCACTTCTTTTATTAATCGATAAAATAATATTAATTTGCGTTATTAGGAGTACTCAACAGGCCCTGAGTCTAATACGATATTTCTTATACTATATTTCGATTGGTATACTTGCCTATTCCGAGATTATAGTTTGGATATAATTTTCAAAACTATAAAATTCTTCATCAAGTTTTTGGCGCCGTTGCCGGGGACCTTTTTTGTTGATATTTTGAAAGCGCGAATTGTATTAATTTTATCACTCTCTTTCTCTAACCCAAATTCTCTTTTTCATCTTTTTTTTAAATTCATTTCTATTAGGTACGAGTTGTGTTTATTTTCTTTTATTAAAAACTATGTTATCTCAATTGGCTGCTAAAATTTCCCAGCTTCAAAATCAATTAGATATTTTGAAAGCCGCAAAAAAGCGTCAATGTGTTTGTTTTTATTGTCACGATTCTTATTCAAGTGAGTTTTGTTATCATTATAATTATTATAAAAATCTTTCTTATGAAAAAATTTTGAGAGTAATTATGATAATAATTCTTCTCACTTTTATGATAATTAAAATTTTTATGAAAATAATTTTTCTAATTTTTCCAATGTTCATGAAAATAATTTTTCAAGTAATCATGCGAATAATTATTTTGATGTAAAAAATTATTCTTCCAACTCGGATGAAAACTTCTCTTGGTCGCGAGATCAACCGGAAGGTTTCCCGAGTTATGAGAATAATTATTTGGATCCAATTTTTTGTTCTTCTTTTTCCGCACCGCAAGCTTTCTCTCTTAATTTTGGGGAATCCTCTCATTTGCAATCTGCTTCTTCCCCCCAAAATTTGGATGAGAATTTTCTTACGTTTAGTTATTCTTCTCCTTCGGATAATGTCGCTAATGAGGAACATGAATCTTCATGTCCCCCCGTAGTTGCTTATACCGAAGAAGAAGAAAAACTTTTATTTCAAGAGCTCGTTAGGTGTGTAGATGCGCTGGGAGGAGTAGAAGAAGAATTTATTTCTCCTCCTACTACTCCAAATTTTTCTCCTATTAATGAATCTCCTTGCACGATTTATGATTTTCTAGGAGCGCAAATTTATGAACATGATGCTTCCGACGATTTTGTTTTATATAAATTTTCGGATTATAAACAACCCGAGCCTAATCTTATAACTTCGCAAGAACCTCCTCTTTGCGAAGATTTTTCTGACGTGCTTACCTTTGATTTTTCTTTCATTAATGAATTTCATGAAGATGATGAGCCGTTGCAATCACACGTCGTCAACGATCCATTTATCGCTCATGTACAAAAATTCACATCGCCCCAGGTATGTATAGGTGATGTGAATTTACATTTTCAAGTCAAATGTTCAAAAAAGGAGAATCAAGAAGCAAGCGGAGGAGTCATTGGGCGGGCGTCTTTGGCGTTTTCACCCAAGCATGGATTAAGGGAGTTGCCAGTGCGCTTTACTTTTTATTTCCCTTTTTCCTAACTAAAACCGTCTAGCTTAAAGACGGGAAAAAGAAAAGCGCTCTTGAGAGACACCCCTTGTTTATCTTTAATAATTTTTTTTTTGTTTAAAAAATTTTTTTCTAAAAAAATTGAAATTTTTTTCTTCTTGTTTCTCCCCTCTTACTTGACTTATAAACATTGAGGACAATGTTTATTTTTAAGTATGGCGTGAATTTCTATTTATTGTTTTTATTTAAAAATTTTAAAAAAAATGAAAAAAAAATCTTTAAAAATTTTCAAAATATAAAAATCTTAAAAAAATTACAAAATTTTGTTTTCTTTTTATTATAAAAAAACCAAAAAAAGAGAAAATTCCAAAAAAACAAAAAATATAATAAACCCCTACTTAATCTTGTTGTGAATTTTCAGAAAATTTATTTTGAGTTTATTTATAAGAATTTTATAATTTTTGATTTTCTAAATCTTTTATTTCATCAAAGTTAGTTAAATTTAATTTTTAGGTGATTTGATTTTAAGAAATAAATTTATGAAGTAAAATTTGATTAGAGAAATTTATTTAGACCTTATTCTCTTTTATTGTAATTAGTTTCAATTTTGTGGCATTTAGATTAACAATTCTTAGATTTTAATTATCTTCACTTTATGCTTTAAGATTCTTAGAAAAACTTAAATCACTATAGTTGCTCTCTTAGTTTTTTTAATTTAATCTAAATTTTGTTAAGCCTTTCCCCTTGTTTTTAATTTTCTTGTTAAATCATATGTCATGGGAATAAGAGAATAAAATTCATTATCCTCTGATACACATATGCAATTTTTCATTTTTGGTTAGATCATATGTCATGTGAATTAAATATTCCTTGGTACACATATGCAACACAAAAAAAAGTAGTAAGAGGATAAAATTCATTACTCCTAAGTAATTTTGTTTGAAGAGAAAAAAAAAGAAGAAAAAAAAACATGAAAAAAGAAAAAACATTGTGCGGGGTGAGAGGATAAAATTCATCACCCCCAATCTAAGATCTCTTCAATTTTCTTTTTTCCAAACCTAAAACCCAATATAATTGCTTAGATTTAAATTAAATTTGTAAGAGAGCATAAGTAGTAGTTTGATTTTCCTTGAAGTCTCTTTTTAGTGGAAAAAGTGTTTATAATTTTTAATCTAATTTTGTTTGCTAAATACTTAATTTTGAGTTCTAATTATTTTATTAGAGAAAACTTTGCAAATATTTAGCTCTTCACTTTTTTCTTTCATATTTTAGGACTTAAAAATTTGAATCCCTAAAATTAATTTTTAACTCTCTTTTGATTTGATAATTTTTTAGTTTGATTAAAAAATTATATTATTTTCTTATAAATACTTCTCATAGTATTGCTCTGAAATAGCAAAAGATTAAGTGTGGGGGTATTTGATAAGTTAATTTATATAGTTATTTTAGTTTAGTTTTTTTATAAATAAATAGTATAATTTATTTGGATTTATATTAATATATATAATAATTTATTTATTTTTATATTTCAGGTCAATATGGGCTCCAAATATCATTTTCAAGTCTATGGCAAAGATCTGAAAACATTTTGGGAAAATTAACATTTTTGGCCACGGATAGCTGAAATTCAAATGGCCATAACTTTCAAACCAGGAAGAGTTACGGTACGTGCAACCAGTCAATGGAAAGAGGACGACGTCCTCTACAAATATGGAGAATTTCACAAGTACATGCCCCAAGGACACGGGCGTGACCAGGGTGTGAACACGGGCGTGTCTAGTTCAAGAAAATAATTTTCTCCAAAAATCTTCCTTGTGCAATTCTGGAACATTTCCTAAGTACACGCCCCACTGTCACGGGCGTGACCTAGGGCGTGACTAACCCGAAACTGCCGAATTGATGCCAGAATGCGCCGTTTCCAGTCATTTGCTGACCCGGTCAGTACACGCCCTAGGTCACGGGCGTGACCTAGGGGCGTGACACTTCAGGAACTGCCAGAATTTACTCCCGCCGTTTTCAACTTCATGCGGTTTTCCAGAAACTGAAGTGACACGCCCTAGGTCACGGGCGTGACCTAGGGGCGTGACCCGCCATTTAACAAATTTTGGCGGTTTCTCCTCCAACGTTCCCGGGCTTTCAAGACGGAGGTTCCGAGCCTGACACGCCCGAGGTCGCGGGCGTGACCTAGGGCGTGACCTTCAAGAAAAATTTCTATAAATTCCAGATCGAGCCAAAAGCTTTGGAGAGGGGCAAGGAGGTCAATCTAGGAGTAGTTAAGTAGCTAGTTTTCCTGTTTTATGTATTTTCTTTCCTATAATTTCAATTTCATAATTGTAGTCTTTAATTTTAGCATTTTAATTTTTAGAATGTCTTTGCTTTTCTTTTCATGTATCCTTCTATTATGATATTGAGAATCTAATTCTATTTGCACTTGATCTTGTCAAGCTTTGGAATAAATTAATCTTCTTCTTTTTGTCAACTTTTTATTTATCGCTTCTGATTTATCTTTGATTTATTACTTCCGATTTCGATCTAAGATCCATATCCTAAATGACCGAGAGGTTGCGGATATGGGGAGATCACTCAAAGATAAAAGGAGTTGATTGCACTCCTCGAGAGAGGACGACATAACTCTTCTGGATTGGAGTGAAATCCAATAGAGGGGTTCACTTCCTAAGACAGGCTTAGGGGTTTCGACTGGCCGAGAGGTCTTAATCGATCAACCTAAGTTTAGTCGAGAGCGTATTCTCGAGAGAGGCATTTTCGTAATTTAGGAACCTCCACGGTCGAAGTAGGTAATTTAGAAGTTTACCTTAATGATGATGTTTATTTTATTATAAAGTAAGTCTAGATCAGGTGTTGTAATTTTAGTTTATTTTCTAGTTGTAATTTTAATTCACTTCTTTTATTAATCGATAAAATAATATTAATTTGCGTGAGTAGGAGTACTCAACAGGCCCCGAGTCTAATACGATATTTCTTATACTATATTTCGATTGGTACACTTGCCTATTTCGAGATTATAGTTTGGATATAATTTTCAAAACTATAAAATTCTTCATCACTGGGACAAGGAGCAATTTGAAGGAGCACATTCCAGTAAAAGATGGACCCAAAATAATCTTTGGTGGTTCAGATAGGGGGGTAACAAGAGGATATGGTAAGATTACCAATGACATCGTCACCATTACTAAGGTGGATTATGTTGAAGGGTTGCAACACAACCTTATAAGCATAAGCCAGCACTCTAATCTTGGCTGTGTTATTGTCTTCCACAAGGATAAGTGCCTAATTAGGAGGTCAAGTGACCAAGAGGGCATTTTGACAGGCACTAGGAGTGGAAATATTTATTGCATGAACTTTCTATGCTTAAATACAGACTCTCATGTCTATCTAGTTGAAAATGAGAAAGCCTCTTATAGTGTCCTATGGAACAAGAGGCTAGCCCATGTAAATTATATGACTTTTGTCAAACTCTTCAGTCAAGAGCTAGTTAGGGATGTTCGAAATGTGAAGTTATCCAAGGAGGGAATTTGCTCTGCTTGTCAAAAGGGCAAGAAGACAAAAACTTCCTTCAAGGGTATTGGGATCAAAGATTTTGTGAGGAGCCTATACCTCCTGCATATAGACTTGTTTGGTCCTATTCCAGTTACTAGTCTTAGTAGGAAGGTCTACACCTTTGTGGTGGTTGATGACTTTTTCATGTTTGTTTGGGTGTTCTTCCTCAAGAGAAAGTATGAAACCCTTGATATCTTCATTAAGTTTGTCATGCAAATTCAGAATGAGTTTAACAGCTCTGTGGTAAAAATCAGAAGTGACCATGAGACTGAATCCCAATCTGATAGCATGACAAGATTTTGTGAAGAGTGTGGGATTCATCAAGAATTCTCTTCACCTAGACCACCCCAGCAAAATGAGATTGTTGAGAGGAAAAATAGAACTCTTATAGAAGCTGGTAGGACCCTGTTGATTGACACATCTCTCACAGAATACTTCTGGGATGAGGTAGTAAACACTGCATGTCATGTCCTAAATAGAGGCTCTATCACCAAAATCCACAATAATACTCCCTATGAGATCTTGAAAGATAGAAAACCAAAGCTAAGCTAACTCATAATCTTTCATAGTAAATATTATGTGCTTTATAATGGAAAGTCCTATATAACTAAGTTTGCTATCAAGACCTTTGATGAGATTTTTATTGGGTAGAGCAATCATACTAAAGCTTATAGGATGTACAACTTGAAAAGCCAAGTTGCAGAAGAATCTATACATGTAGTCTTTGATGAGTCTACCATAATTAACAGTGAGCTGCCATGCTCCTATTCCAGTACTGCAGGTACAGAATATATTATGGACAATCTGACCATCAAGGAAGCGGAACCAGCTATCCAAAATGAAGTGGATATTCCAGAAGGTCCACCAGACTCACTTGGAGCAGATCAGGATCAATAAGTAGCTGTTCCTGAAGCTAATGTCAAAAGAAGATTACCTCCAACAATGAGGCATTTAAGAGACCAACCAGCTCACCAAATCATTAGTGAACCAGGCCATGAAGTAGAGACAAGAAGAAAAAATCAGAATATAGCTATGTATACAAGATTCATGTCACAAGTAGAGCCAAAGAATTTTGAAGAGGCCAACATAGATCAATTCTGGATACTGGCTATGCAAGAGGATCTGAACTAGTTCAAAAGATGTAAAGTCTGGAAGTTGGTTCCCAGACCTCATGGACATAATGTCGTTGGAGTCAAGTGGATCTACAAAAACAAACTTGATGAAAATGGGACTATAATCAAGAACAAAGCAAGATTGGTATTTAATGGGTACATGCAAGAAGAAGGCATTGATTTTGATCAAACCTTTGCCCCTGTAGCACGGTTGGAGGACATAAGATTATTTCTTGCATATGCTGTACACAAGGAATTCAAGGTCTACTAGATGGATATGATGTTAGCCTTCCTGAATGGTGATTTAAAAGAGGAAGTCTATGTTGAGTAGCCTCCAAGTTTTGTAGTTCCTAACTCACTTGATTTTATTTATAGACTTTGAAAAACTCTATATAGACTAAAGCAAGTCCCTAGAGCATGGTATGAGACCTTGTCTAGCTTCTTCATTGAGAACAAATTCTCAAGGGGGAAGATAGATAAGACCCTATTTCTGATGGAATCTAAGGGTAAGATCATCCTAGTTCAAATCTATGTAGATGACATTATCTTAGGATCTACTGATGACAACCTCTGCAGGAAGTTTGTCAAACTTATGTAGGGGAAGTTTGAGATGAGAAGTATAGCTGAACTTAAGTTCTTCTTGGGTCTCCAAGTAAGATAGACTGATGATGGCTTGTCCATATCCCAGTCTAAGTTCACTATTGAGTTAATAAAGAAATTTACTATGGAAAATTCCTCCACCATGAGAACTTCCATGAGATTAAGTAAGCATATATGCAAAGATGAGGCAGGAAAACATGTTCATGAGACTTTGTATAGGGAAATAATTGGTTCTCTTCTCTATCTAACTACTAGTATGTCAGACATCATGTATGCTACATGTGTTTATACTAGGTATCAGGCTTGCCCCAAATAATCTCATTACTCTACTGCAAAGAGAATTCTGAGATATCTTAAGGGCATACTAGATTTTGGCTTGTGGTACCCTAGTAATGATTAGTTTGAACTAACTGGCTATTCAGATGTAGACTTTGCAGGCTACAAAGAGGACAGGATGAGCACTTCTAGAACCTGTCAATTCCTGGGTGGAAGACTAGTTTCCTGGAGCAGCAAGAAGCAAACCAGTTTTGCTATTTCAACAACAGAGTCAGAGTACATCTCAGCAGGTAGCTGCTGTGCTCAGTTGTTATGGATCCAACATCAGCTCCGAGACTACAACCTTCAGATAAGTAGAAGTTCCTTATTTTGTGATTCTACTAGTGTCATTTCAATTGTTAGGAATCCTGTCTCCCACAGCAGGACTAAGCATACTGAAATCAGATATCATTTCATTAGGGAGCATGTGGAATGTGAAGATATCAACCTTAAGTTTGTCCCAACTGACAAGCAAGTGGCTGACATCTTCACTAAATCATTGGATGAAGCAAAGTTTAACACCTTCAAGTTTGAGTTCGAAATATTAAACTTGGTATAGCTTCAGTTACTCCTCATTTTATTGCAAATTATGTTTTATTTTTGCAGATTGAACTATTCTTCAGAAAAATGAAGACTCTTCGAGGTGTTGCATCAGTTGAGGGGGAGCATGTCTAGCACTGTCCCAGTAATTCAGAACCCTGCTAGCTATTTGCTGAAGTTAAAAGGGGGAGGAAAAGATGAGCATGCAAAGAGGCGTGGTAACCATGATAAAGAATAGTTGCAGTAATTCAGGGGGAGATTGTAAATAGGGGTTGTGGTAAGTATGGTAACTATAAATCATTCTCCAGTTACATGCCTTTAAAATTCTTATTGATGCATACTGTTATGTATGTCATTGACTCATTATTGAATCATTTGCGTAAGAGTTTTGATCTCCTCAAATAGGGGGAGATTGTTGGGTACATTGCCCTCAATGTCCTAGATTTGAGTGAAGACAATTTTGTCAATGATATGCATAAATTTGTATTTGATGTATGCCTATGTTCATGCATGTAGGATGTCCTAGCAACATTGATGGGATAGATAGCCTAAGTGGCTAAGTCACGTAAACGTTTCCTAAGATGTGGATACACAAAAATCTGTCTATGTCTATAGACGTTGAGTGAAGGTTACTCACTCAACGCCAGATGACTTATAGCACTGAGTGGAGCCTATACGGTCAAAGCCAAAGGAGTGGTAAGCCGAGAAAGTGGATAAGTCCACATGCATTGAGTGAAGTCAACTAACTCAATATTATACAACAAAAGGCTGTGAGTTAGGCTTATTCAGTAAAAGCCTATGAGGAAATGGGTAGATATTTGACTAAGTCCATAAGAATTGAGTGAGCCAACCTCACTCAACATCATATAATAAAGAGTTGATTGTATCTCATCCAGTCAGTATCTGTGGTTTCAAGAACACAGAAATTTAGCTAAGTCCAAATGCATTGGTTCAGCCCGTGTCCCGACACGTCACGCTCGTGACACTCCTTTGCCACTCGATGCTATTGCCACTTGATGCAATCGCCACTCAACGTCATCGCCACTCAACGCCTCCGCCACTCAATGTCTTCAGCTCAACGTTCGGCATTCGACGTTGTCGAATTTCCATCACGCCCGTGCCAACATGGCAACAACTCGACGCCTTAACCCAATAAAACCTTCTTGTCATGCCCTTAATACACTCCCGTGAGCGCAGGGTCACGCCCGTGACTTCCACGTGGACAGCCCCAAAGTCAACCGACAATAAATTTTCGGCATCACTTCAGCGGCAGTACTGACACCCCCCCCCCCCCGCCCCCACACGCCCGTGACCATGGCGTGTTATCTGGTTTTTTTGCCTATAAATAGAACCTTGCTGTAAGAGCCATGAGTTTGAAATTTTGAGTCATTTTGTTGTTTGGGCTGCTTCTAGGAGGCTTTTTGTGATATGTAAGAATTATTTCCCCCCCCACCTCTTTGTGTTTGTTTTAGTTTTTGTAATCAAACTTTCTTTTTAATAAAATTTGTTAGTTCTTCATCCTTATATTGTACTGGAATGCCACTGAGTGCCTCTCTTTCAGAAATCTTATGTATCTTCATTTTTATTTTTCTTATGGGTGTGTGTGTGTGTATGAGTTAGCTTTGTGGAATTTATGCATTCAAATCATCAAATCGCTTAGATTTATTTTAGGTTTTCTCAAATTAACTAGTAGTTATTATATCCTATTTTTCTTATCATATTCCTGAGATTGGTTTAGATTTAGGATTTTTTGTGCTTTTTTATTCATCCTTATGGATTTGTAAAATGTTTTCAAAGTGGTTTTTATTTCTCTTTAACTTAGATTTTCTTTTTTAGCTTGTAAAACTTTTGCTTCTTTTTCACTTTCTTCCACTTTTTAAATATTTTTACAAAGTTATAAGAATGAATTAGCTTTTATTTCAATTTTTCAAACCCTTTGATTTTAGCATTTATTTAAAAACTCTTTTACTCCAATAATTTTTATTTCTACTTTTTATGCATTTCCAGCAAATTCTAACAGTAAAAACGTAATCGTTTTAATTTTTCAATCTCTTTGATTTTCTCTTTTTTGCTTGTGTGTGAGTGTATCAGTTAGTTTTTTCTTGCTTTCCTTCAAGTTGTGTGTGCGTTTATTTGTTAGCTTTTACTGCTTTTATTTCCTGTCTACTCGTTTGAGTAGGACTTGTCATTTTACTACTTTCATTTCCTGCCTACTCGTTTGAGTATGAATTGTCATTTCCCGCCTACTCATTTGAGTAGAACTTGCAATTTACCGCTTTAATTTTCCACCAGTTCACTGCGTTTCGCCGCCTTCCGGCGGCGTTTGCCCAAAACGGAACACCGAAACGCCCAAACAAATAGAGCCTTAGTCCATGGAGATTTCGAGAATTACATTAATTTGTTTTGGCAGCTGGAGAAGCATGCATTCTGATGCTTACCTGCATGAAGCTTGTGTATGTTCTAGCAAGCCCATTCTCCTTGCTTCTATGAATGCATGAAAGGTTTTTTGCTGTGGGCTATATTGGATGATGGTGGCGGTAGAGAAAGCAGTGACTAGAAATCCGCCATTGTGTGTGATTTGCCCGCGTAATCCACCGTTGTTTGGATCCCCGCACCGCCAGTTCACTACGTTTAGCCTAGGATAGATTTTTCATTGTGCCGCCTTCCCGTGCCACACACGCCCGCAGTTTTTTTAGGGTAGCCGCCGGCAGCGGAGCCCGGAGCCCAGCGGCTGACTCGCCGGACCCCGGCGAACCCGTCGGGGGGATCCCGGCGGCGCTCCGGCATGGCCACCGCCGGCAGTGGTCCTGACCGTGAGGCCCAGATCTATAATTATATAAAATATTATATAAAATATTAACTAATAATTCTTCTAAATAATATATTATATAATTCTATTATAAATAATTTAAAATATATATAATAAAAGATATTTATAAAACGTACTTGCTGTTTTGTCAAACGGTTCTCTGTTCAGAATAGCTCTGCAAACACGTACTACCCAAACAGATTTTCATTTTCAACAATCAGTTTGCATCAGCGTCATTTACAAACCTATATTTACAACAACTTTTTTTACAATCACATCCGGTCTACCAAATGTAGTCAAAATGTATAGGAAAATGAGCTAATAATATTTTTTTTCTATTCTAACATTTCATATCCAAACACTGGCAGTTGGATGTTGACTTTCTGAATCAATTCATCTTAGCCCATGCTTTTTTTCATTATTGCGGATACCAAAGACCTGCCAAAAGGTAGCTGATAAGACTTGTCAAAACTGCAGCAGGTGAGGCTTAGCATACAATTCCAAACTCTCTCTCTCTCCCCCTCCCTCCATCTCTCACTATATGTCCACATCATTAATATTTTTTATTTTTGAGTGGAAAATAAAATTGAATTATTTAACAATTATTTGGCATGCAAAGGATGAGAGCCAAAGCTTAAGCTCAAACTAATCACAACGATAAGCACTCATTTGGCCTGCAATATTTTACGCTGAGAAAGAAACATGCATAAATGATTGAAACTGTGAGTGTCAGATACCGACAAAGATCTAGGCTCTGTTTGACACAGTGATGGAGATTATAAACGCATAGCTTAAATCGTCATTCCTTTGGGATCACCTAACAAACATCATCTGTTTCAACAAAAAAGTGGACAAAGTTCGTAAGGTAGACATTAACAAATGACAATTTAACTCTCATGCTCATGACCGCCACCACCCTGCCAAACGAAGTCCTATTCTTATTCTAATACAAGTTTCAATTTTGACATTGTCATGATTAGAAATATTGCAGTCTAACTCGATGTCCCGGTCGGATCGGAATAACCTGGACCGTCTTAGCTCTTGGAACGGTCAACGCGCACACAGTCAATAAAGTAGGTCGATTGTACACATGCAATTTTAACGTGGAAAACCCCTCAACTGGGTAAAAAATCACGTGACTGGATTCTTGCCGGTTAAAGTCAACTATTTTGTGGCGGTTATAGCTTGTTTGTGAAGTCGAGTGTGACAGACCACCTCTCGTTACAGCTTTGGGATAAGAGGACACTTGTCGGGCGACAAACGACAGACCGACGCACCGGGAGTTGTTACAAATTGCACTTTGCGTTGGTGGGCTTCACTTAGCGCCTTGCTGATTCTAAGCGTGGAGCGGAGCGCCTGAACATGCGACTGCAGTGGACATGTGGAACTTGTGAGATTGGGCTTCGTCGGGCGGCTTTTACTTATCTCGCTTGTTGCTCGGGTGCGACTTGAGTGCAACTCGGGTGCTGCTCATAGGAGGAATTCAGCAGAGCTTTGACCTGCGGAAGAAGAAGACTCAGAGGAAAAAAGTGAGAAGCCCAATAAATAATTGGAGGCCTGAGGCTCTTTTTATAGGCACTAGGTGGTGGTTACGGTGGTTATGCGTCTATCCGCACACCGTAATCACCCAATATTTATATTTTCCTATAGTTTAGGAGTGTGTATTAATATCGTTGTTTGCACTGCAAAATAAATAATTAAATTTACTAATTAAATTCCCCCACTAACCTTGTCGTTAGTGAGTGGTTACCCGCGAATCGGATGGCCGAGAACACCCCTAACTGATCAGACGACGGAGGTGGAACTCCATGGGCGGCCGGCGAACTGGCCGCCTAGTTCGCCGACAAGGGGAGGACAGCCGACGGCGGCCGGCGAGGAGCGGTCGGTGCGACCACTCTCTTGGCCTCTCCGGCGGCCGAGGGAGGGGGCGGTCCATGCGGCCGCTCCCATAGCTGCACCGGCGGCCGAGGGATGGGGTGGCCCGGGCAGCTGCTCCCTTAGTCGCGGCCGACGGCCAAAGATAGGAGCGGCACGGGTGCCGCTCCCTCAGCGCCGGCAGGCGGCCGAAGGAAGGAGCGACACGGTCCGACGCTCCCTGGGCCGCGACCGAGGATAGAGGGAAGGAGTGGCCCGGGCGATGCATCTGAAAGTGCAGCTAGATCTGATATACTCTCGGGGGGGGGGGGTGAATAGAGTATGATGTTTAAAAACTTTTTACAACAGTTGTTGTAATCTGAGTGAACAGGGAAGCAAGAAGCTATCTAATCACAAAGTAACCTACAAAAGAAATTAATCACAGATCCTAACTAATCACAGATCAATCACAGCCAGAAATAAAAATAAAGACAAGCAAGCCAGAAGACACAAGGAGCTATAGTTGTTCCCCTAAACTTGGGTACATCCACTCTTCTACCACCCTAGGTAGGAATCCACTGTAGGATGAGTTGATCAGTGTCCTGGGCACCAATGAGCTTTTGATAAGGTGCTCAAAAACCACATCAGATTTTTTGATCAGGTGTCTTGCCACCAATGAGCTTTTGATAAGGTGCTCAAAAACCAAACACAAACTTTTGAAGGGAGTTTGAAAAACCCTTTACAGAGATGGAGATGAGAGAGTTATGGAAGTCTTCTCTTTCTCAAAGTAGCTGAGAAGATTATGTGGATTTTGATGTTGTCAAAGCTCCCCCTGAGTTCTTGAGATGTTCAGGAAATGAAGCTTTGCTGTAGGGTGATAGGCCTTCAGAAGTTGATCTCCAGCAAATGATGATTTCAGCAATAGCTGAAATGTTAGGTGTCTGGAGTCTTTGAATGATATTGGCCTTGAACACTTGAATCAAAGGGGATCTGAAGATTTCAGATTTGTTGATCTCCTTTGGTGTGTGTTCTTGTATGAATTCTTTTAGCCAGAGAATGTCTACAGCTCTTTCTCTTATGAACAGTTGGTGTTGAGAAAGATGTTGTTCAGAGAATGTTTTTTGCTTGTTCTTCTTGTTCTGCTTAACTGTGCTGTGTGTCAGAGAGGTTAAAAAAAACTTGTATTTTATTCTCTACTTCTGAATAGAAAATGATCCTCTGTCAAGAATAGTCGTTGGCCTGTCATTAATTGCATCCTTAATTGCAAATGTCTTCTGGGGGAAAGTCCAAGGAAACATTCCTTGATAATCCCTTGAAACATGGTCCAGAATAAATGAAAATGGCTAGAAAATCTTCTGAATTAATTACTGAGAATAACTCCTTAACTGTTCTGAATTTGAATCTTGAAAATCATTCAACTCTTTTAGAAATCGTCGAACTGAGCTCTACTATCGTCGAACTGAGCTCAGCGATTTGGACTTATACAGCAACAGAGATCGTCGATCTGAGCTCAACTATTGTCGAACTGAGCTCAAAGATAGAGAAGCAATACTGAACTCAAGATCATCGAACTGAGCTCGAAGATCGTCGAATGGAGTTCGACGATTTGTTGAAGTTGAGCTCAGCGATTGTTGAATGGAGTTCGACGATCCATCGAAGTTGAGCTAGACGATCGTCGATTGGAGTTCGACGATTCGTCGAACTGAGCTCAGAGATATGACTTAGTCTTCAAACTGAAAATCTTGGGTCTTGAGGGCAGCTTCCTAACCTAACTACTAACCCTTAGACTCAATTCTAATTGACCTTTAGAGCTATACAGGAGGTCAAAAACAGGTTTCCTAAAGACATAGTGATCCTGACCCAAATTAGTAATAGGGTGTTCCAACAATCTCCCCCCTATTTGGGTTAGGATTACTATTTACAGAACTTGAAGAAATTAAAGAACAACATACAAAGCAACAATACAGAAATGCAATAAGCAGGACATTGCAGAAGCACAGATATATATTATCTCAGACAGAATTCAGAATTCAGAATGATTGTCACCTTACATAATTATTCTTTCTCCTTGCTCTTTATAAGTTTGATTTCTCTATTAGGATTAAGAGCTTCTTTCTTTGACCTTCTGTTATCTGCTGCACCTAGAGAAGTTTGCTGTTTGGGCCTTGGAACCACAGCTTCAGGATGCAGCTCCATATATCTATCAGAATCAAAGAATTTGCTTGAGCCATATCTTTCCAGTTCTTTCTTTCTTTGTTCAGACAATGTAGTAATGTTGGAGGAATCTCTGCCTTGCTCTTTAGCTTTCTTAATTTGATCCAGGGAAGCTAGCTCTTTCATCCTGGGAGTCCATGCAGTAGGGTTATTTTCTGGATCTTCAAAGGGCACTGGAGGCTCATATCTGTTAGATGGATTATCTTGAGGAGCTCTGGATGAGACTACTTCTTTTAACTTATAGGGAAAAGGACCTGAAGTTATGTCTGATGAAGCTTGTCCTTCCCTAGAGTATGGATGTTGCCTAGAATAGCCTTTTGAGTAAACTTGGAATTCCCTTTGGCTTCCTCTGTAGCTTCCTCTTCTAGATTGAGAACCTCTGGACTGGCTTCCCCTATAATAAGATCTTGCATGAGGCTGATAGGGGGATTGGCTTTTGGCAGAAGGTTGAGCAGCTGAGCTTCCACCTGCACCTGCATCAGGAGGAGGTGGTGGAGGAGGATGAGGGTGATGAAACTGAGAAGATCCTTTCTCATACTTCCTCTTCTTCTTCATAGCTTTAAGCTGGTTCTTGGAATACTACATCCAATACTCAGTAATGGGGTAGTCATGAAGAATGTAATAAGGAATATCATTAGTGTCCTTGACTTTGGCTGGAGGCACCCTTTTCATAGCTTTACTCCTTGCCTTCCTTTTCCTGGATATGGTGGCAGAAGAATCATCAGAATCAGTCTTGAATTCATCACTCTCAGAGCTTTGCTCATCATATAAAGCATCAATCTTTTTAAAATACTCTTTTTGAAGTTGAGTTGGAGCAGATGAAGCAGCAGTGGTGACAACAATAGATATAGTACTAGTAGCAACAGAAGTTGTAGCAGCAGTTGTAATAATAGACATAGAGCTTTCTGGAGCAATCCTTTCAGAAGAAATAGCAGCAGTAACTGGAGCAGCAATAGAAACAGAAAGAGTACTTTCAGATACAAGAACCTCAGCATCAGTAATAATAGCAGGAACTACATCAGCAAAACCAGAAGGCTCAAAATCATGTGCCTCTGTCATCTGCATATCTTCAGAGATTAACTCATCAGCAGTATCAACAATATCAGCAGCAGTAACAGAAACATCAACAATACTTTCAGCCGGAATAGCAGCAGCATCACTGGAACCAGACAGCTCAACAGTATATATGGAGGATATATAGGAGCTAACTAAGCTGGAATCACAGCTGGAGAAGGGCAAAATGGCCTTGGAAAGATCCTCTGATGGCTGGACTGCAACTTTCTCTGGAAGATAACTGAAATAAGCTGAATCAAACACTGAGAGTAGAGACCTGAGGTCTACTAAAAAGACAACAACTTGAGGTGGAACTGGAGCTTGAGTAACAGCAGCAGCAGCAGGAGCTGAAGAAATAGCAGCAGCAGGCAATCTCACCACTTCATTAGGAGCTTGAGTAACAGCAGCAGCAGGAGCTGAAGAAATAGCAGTAGCATGCAATCTCACCACTTCATTAGGCATCTCCCCCTGCCTGGATTCAGAGAAAGGTGGATCAAGGCACACTGATGAAGGGATTGCCTGAGGAATGAGAGAGGATAGCCTGGCAGAAAGGGCTGCCACTGACTGAAGTAATGGAGCCAAGGAGGTCTCCAATAGAAGTGAAAGCCTGGGAGCTATCAGTTCATATAACTTGTCAGCTAGGGCTGGAATATCTACTTGCTCAGCAGGTAATTGAGCAAAGGTAGAGGATGGAGGTGGATCTACTGGTGATGTTGATGGAGAGCTGGTGGATGGTAGAAGTGAAGGTTGAGGTGTGGGTATTGTGGAGATGGAAGACAGTGGTATGGAGATAGAGGGTGTGAAGGTGGGTTGATCAATAATATCTTGCAGAAGTTGTTGGTATGATGTTGACGAGGAGGGTAGCTTAGGAGGAGATGAGGGTGAGTCATCCATGAAGGAATCATCAAGATGACTGAAGGAGGGAATGTTGGATGATTTTTCAATGTCTGGGTGAGGGTAGTGGTGTAATGGATGGAATGCTTCTTCTGTTATAGGAAGAGTGGGGATTGGAGATGGAATAGATGTTGGAGATGGGCTGGAGATGATGATAGTGGATGAAATTTGAATGGTGGAGGTGACTGGAGGAGATGAAATTGGAGTTGGAGGAGGAGAAGCAGCAGCAGGCAAGTCTTCTGCAGGGGCAGAGACTTGAGGGGAAGTGACAGTTACAGTCCTTGTGCCTGAAGTTGTGCTTGCAGAAGCCCTGCTGGGCTTGGTTATCTGCCTGTCCCATTTTCCAAATAGGGCACAGGACAATCTCTTAGATGCATTAATATGTATCCCAGAAGATACTAGCAGGGTAGGGTATCTGTTCTGAAGAAAGAGGCCTAGGATCCTCCCAAAATTCACAAAGTTCTTATTGATTTTCTTCTTGATCAGGTCAAAGAAGACCTCTCCCCAGTTCAATTGCTTCTTATCCACAATGGCTCCCGTCAAACACAGTTGATACCTGGAGATGGTATCATGTGTTGAATGCTTGGCCAGCAAAACCTTTCCTACTACATCAGCTAAGAACCTGTATTCAACAGCTAGGTTCTTCTTCAGCAGCTTGCTAGGGTTAGCATCAGAGTGACCCATTCTTTCCAGTAAATCAGAGAATTCCTCTCCAGACAAATCAGCAGAGTCTCTTCCAGAACTTAACTCAAAAACTTCTGTCAGAATAGTAGGAGTCAAGGGTACCTGGGTTCCAGAAATTGAACCAACTACTGTGTTTTGATCCTGGTTGTGGGCAGTGTAGAACCACTCCTTAATCTCATCAGCAGCCAGTTTGATTCTTGTCGACATGATGATAGCAAGTTTTTGCTCCTTGAACTGTTCCAAAATGTCTTGAAAAACCTGATCAGTGGTGCTGAAAGACTCCATGTCTATATCGAATCCAGCATCGAATTTCATTGCGGCAAGAACAGCAACAGAAACGGCCATTGTTACCTGCAAAAATCAACAAACAAAACGACCAAGTGTAGAGATGTTTGGAGGGAAAGAGAATTTTTGCAGAGAAATCGAAAGCGCAAAAGGAGAACGACGACGAAAAATGAATTTTATATTAGGGTTCGACGCAGAAAAGGAAAGATCGTTGAACTCAGTTCGACGATCGGGGCTTCTAAAGGAATCTGAAGGGTCTTCAATATCTTCGATCTCCGTTCGACGATATTGGAGAGCGTCGAGCTCTGTTCGACGATCGTTCAGAGAACAAAATCGTCGAGCGCCGTTCGACGATCGTTGACCTGGAGAGATAGTTGAACACTATCTGAGAAGCGTTGAACTCAGGTCGACGACTTCGGAAATCGTCGATCTCCGTTCGACGATCTGGGGGAAAATCATCGAGCGCAGTTCAGAGACCAGAAACACAGTCTAGACACTAAGAAAAAAATCAAGATTTTTGCCTAGTCTTGGTCAATTTTTAAAGTTTTAAAATCTTGGAACTTATTTTAGACTTCCTCCATCTAATATTCCTAACTGATTTAGGAAGAAGGTGTGCTTCTTTTCATCCAAGGGATTGGTGAAAATATCTCCCCTTTGCAAATCAGTTGGGATATATTGAAGTTCAATTTTATTCTTCTCAACATTATCCCTTAAAAAGTGATGTCTAATTTCTATGTGTTTTGTCCTACTATGGAGGACTGGATTTTGAGCTATAGAAATAGCACTGGTGTTATCACAAAATATTTTAGACTTCTCTAAGTTGTAGCCATAGTCTAGGAGTTGGTTTTGAATCCACAAGATTTGTGAACAACAATTACCTGCAGCCATATATTCAGCTTCAGCAGTTGAAGTTGACACAGAAGTTTGTTTCTTGCAAAACCAAGAGACAAGTCTGTCACCAAGGAACTGACAAGTTCCACTGGTGCTTTTCCTGTCAATTCTGCATCCAGCATAATCAGCATCAGAAAATCCAGTTAAATCAAATGCTGAATCTTTTGGATACCAGAGACCTAGATTTGGACAACTTTTAACATACCTGAGAATCCTTTTTTACTAAAGTTAGGTGTGACTCTCTAGGGCTTAATTGGAATCTACCACATATGCATGTAGCAAACATTATATCTGGTCTACTAGCTGTAAGGTATAGTAAAGAGCCAATCATTGCTCTATATATTGTCTGATCAACAGGTTTCCCATGTTCATCAGCATCCAATAAAACATTAGTAGGCACGTGTGTTTTCATACAAGATGCTTCAGACATACTAAATTTCTTGACCAATTCATTTGCATACTTGGTTTGAGAAATAAAGATGC
This sequence comes from Platanthera guangdongensis, assembly GCA_039583875.1. NCBI lineage: Eukaryota > Viridiplantae > Streptophyta > Magnoliopsida > Asparagales > Orchidaceae > Platanthera > Platanthera guangdongensis. Next base: position 251,699,814 of record CM077151.1, on the reverse strand, counting down.
CTTCAGCATGTTGTTTGACTTGCAATCCTAGAAAGAAGGATAGGTCACCCATCCTATTCATTTTAAATTTAGAATGCATTAGGTTGGAGAACCTTCTGCACAAGTTTGAATCAGTAGAGCCAAAAATAATATCATCTACATAAATCTGTACTAGTAGGGTATGGGATTTATGGGTTCTAATGAAAAGAGTTTGGTCTACTCTACCCCTTATAAATCCATTTTCCAGAAGGAAGCATGCTAGGGTCTAATACCATGCTCTAGGAGCTTGCTTGAGACCATATAATGCTTTGTTCAACTTAAAAACATAATAAGGATAAGTTGGAGAGATAAAATCTGGAGGTTGTCTGACATAGACTTCTTCTTTGATGTATCCATTTAGAAATGCACTTTTTACATCCATCTGATATACCTTGAAGCCTTTATGTGCTGCATAAGGTAAAAAGATTCTGATGGCTTCCAATCTTGCAACTGGTGCAAAAGTCTGGTCATAGTCTATGCCTTCTTCTTGAGAGTATCCTTGAGCAACTAGCCTTGCCTTGTTCCTTACAATTACTCCTTGATCATCCAATTTATTTTTGAACACCCACTTTGTTCCAACAATGGAGTGATCCTTAGGCTTTGGCACTAGTTCCCAAACTTTGTTCCTTTCAAATTGATGCAACTCTTGTTGCATTGCAATGATCCAGTGTGGATCTTGCTCTGCATCTTGAATGGATTGAGGTTTAATTTGAGATAGGAAGCAAGTGTGCAACAGGTTTTGGTTTACCTGATTTCTGGTTTGCACACCAGTTGAGATGTCTCCAATTACTTGGGAAATTGGATGGTCTCTTGATGTTATTAAATCAACATGGGGTGTTGATTGTTCACCAACCTGTGTTGTTGTTTCCTCTTGTGGTACAACAACTGGCTCTTCAAGTTGTTTCTCCTCAATATGTTGAATTCTTTCTTCATCTTCACTGCTTTTCTCTTTTTGAGTAACCTGTAACTTGTTCAAATCTTCAACAAGAGAATGTACATGCAAAGGTTCTATGGTAGAAGTGTTCTTCTCCTTGAAAGACAAGTTAGATTCATCAAATGATATGTGAACAGATTCTTCAATTTTAAGAGATTATTTATTATAAACCCTATAAGCCTTATTGATCATGGAGTATCCCAGAAACACTCCTTCATCAGCTTTAGCTTGAAATTTTGCTAAATATCTCTTGTCATTATTATGTATATAACAAATACAACCAAAAATTCTAAAATAATCAACTTTAGTTTTCTTCCCTTTGAGTAGTTCATAGGGAGTCTTTCCCTTTAGTTTATGTATCAAACTTCTGTTCAACACATAGTTGGAGGTGTTCACTGCCTCTGCCCAAAAGGATAGGGGAAGGTGAGCATCTGACAACAATGTAGTGGCAGATTCAATAAGGGTTCTATTTTTCCTTTCAGCTACCCCATTTTGTTGAGGAGTTCTAGGAGCTGAGAAAGTATGCCTGATCCCTTCACTCTAACAGAACTCTTACATAAGAAGAGAATCAAACTCTATCCTATGATCACTTCTGATCAGGGCAATGTGAGTATTGAACTCAATCTGTATGCATTTGAGAAATTCTGTCAAACACTTAAAGTTATCAGACTTCTTCCTCAGAAAGAACACTCATGTGAATCTAGAGAAGTCATCTACAACTACTAAAGTGTAAGATTTCCCTCCTAGGCTTTGTACTGTAATGGGTCCAAAAAGATCCATGTGTAACAGATACAAGATCCTAGGTGAATCACTCTTATTAAGTGACTTAAAACTATTTTTAGTTTGCTTGCCTAATTGACAAGCCCTGCAGAGTCCTTCCTTCTTGTAGGGGCCAGAAGGTAGTCCTCTAACAAGGTTGTCCTTGGATAGCCTAGCAATGGTTCTAAGGTTTAAATGTCCTAGTCTCTTACGCCATAAAATATAAGGTCTACAAACAGAATTGAACAGGCAAATATCTACATCTGTTGAAAGAAAATCTACTAGATAGATGTTACCTTTCCTTTTACCTGTCAACACAGTTGTGTTGTCTTCTGACTTGATCTTGCATAAAGCTTTGCTGAAAGTCACCTGGTAACCTTCATCACATAGCTGACTGATGCTTATCAAATTGTGCTTCAGTCCTTCCACATAAGCTACCTTCTTGAATGTCACTGTCCCAATCTGGACTGCACCATATCCTTTAGTTTGTCCAAAGTTTGAATCACCAAAAATGACTTTGGGTCCAAGCTTGGCTTTAAAGGATGTGAGGTTGTCCTTGTTTCCTGTCATGTGCTTAGAGCACCCACTATCCAAATACCATTGATGGTTTGATGTTGGATAGGTATTCACCTGCATATAAAATAATTCATTTATTTTTGACCCTGTTTACCTTGTGCCTAGGTTGATAACCTTTAAACTCAGAAATAAAAGACATCCCAGGTTGACTCTTATAACCTTCAGGATGATATCTCCTTGGAGGTATTATCCATTCAGTATAAGGGTTAAAGATTTGGTATGATGGACCCTTAGGATTGGATTTTGATTTGCCCTTGAAGGAATTTCCAGAGCTCTGATCTCTGTTCGACGATCGTGGAGCTGCGTTCGACGATCTTGGGTCAGATCGTCGAGCTCCATTCGATGGTCGACTAGGCCATTGTTCAGAAGTTAGAGATCGTCGACCTGAGTTCGACGATTTTGCCTGAGATCGTCGATCTACGTTCGGCGATCGTCGAGCTCCGTTCGACGATTTCTGCTGGAACTTAGTTTTCTTAGGCAGATCAGAATTCTTCCTAGCTACCTCTACAACACCCTTTCCTTTATCAGAAATGAATTTGATTGGGGTTGTTAGAACTATAGGTTGGCTAGATGAAGCACCCAAGCCCAGTATACTGTTGAATCTGGAGTTCACTGTGCTTGTGATGTCCATCAGCTTGATACTTCTCCCATTAAGATATTCTTCAAGCTTCTTGGCCTCAGATAGCTCACCTTTCAGTGAAGCTATCTTCTCCCTACAACACTCCAACTCCTTAGAGAGTTTGAGGTTTTCTGACTTTAAGGAACTATGTTCAGACAATTGATTTCTGAGAGAAAAAATTTCCTTCTCAGATTTTAGTAGGTCTAAACATAATGCTTTAAACTCAGATTTAAAGTCCTCTGAATTGAAATCAAATGAAATAATTACCTGGTCCTCTTCAAGTTGAGTCTCTGAGTCTGATTCTGACTCTTCTTCATCTGAATTATGTTGAGAGGCATTGATTGCTATCATGCAGAACTCCTTCTCTTCTGCGTCATCTTCATCATCACTGGAGCTGGATGAGGCTTCTGATTCCTCTTCAGTTTCACTCCAGGATTCAGCAACAAATCCCTTCCTAGTGTGTATGTTTTTGCTTGGGGAGGGTTTGCCATTGCTACTTTTCTTGAAGTCCTTTTCTCTTCTTCTTTCTTTTTTATCCCTTCTGTCCTTGTTTTTGTTTTCTGGACAGTCAGGTACAATGTGCCCTGGTTTCCTGCAACCAAAGAAAACAGTTTTTTTTACTAATTGACTTATCATAACTTGGCTTATCATGCTCTTTGTATGATCTCCTTCTGAAGACCTTTCTGGACATTTTGTAAAATCTTTTGGCCAATAGACTGAGCAGTTCATCATTGCCTGTGACTTTTTCTTCAGGCTGATCTTCAGTTGCTTTGAAGGATATTGTCTTTTCTTTCCTTATGGCTGGTGAGGCAGCCTTCTGCTCTTCTTCTCTGTTCTTAATGAGCAGCTCATAAGATTTGAGCTTGCCCAAAAGAGCTTCTTTGGTAATCTCATTCAGACTTCTGGCATCCTTGATTGGCCAGATTCTTGAGTCCCAAGTGCTTGGGAAGCACATTAGGATTTTGTCATTAAGTTCAGTCAGTGAGATCTCCTTATCCAAAGTCCTGAGTTCACTGACTATCAAACTAAGTCTATTATACATATCTCCTACTGACTCAGCTTCTCCCTTCTTGAAGTTCTCATATTGGGATATGAGATGGGATCTCCTGTCCTTTCTTTCATCAGCTGATCCTAAGACTATTTCAGAGAGTTTATCCCAGATTTCCTTTGCTGAATTACATTCAGCCACCTTTTGAAAGATATCATCAGACATGGTCTGGGCTAAGATGTTCATAGCCTTTGCATCAGCTACCTTCCACTTCTTGATATCAGTATTTGTTCCCGATGGAGGTGGAACAGCATTTGTGCTTGTGTTCTCTGTAGGTCTTGGACAAACTGTCAAAACAGAATTAAAAATATCTTCGTCAATAGAATTCATGTATAATCTAATCCTTGCTTTCCAAAGTGCAAACTTGGATAGATTGCACACTATAGGTCTGGTGCTAGCATAATCTTTATTTTGGGTCATGATTTGTGAGGAAATAATCTAATAATAAAATCTACAGCAAGCAGATATAACTAGGGATCTTTGGGTTCAGGTGTTAGCCTGTGCAACCACCAAGGTGTGGTATGTTTAACGAACCTCCCTCTGATACCAACTGAAAGTGCAGCTAGATCTGATATACTCTAGAGGGGGGGGGGGGGGTAAATAGAGTATGGTGCTTAAAAATGTTTTACAACAGTTGTTGTAATCTGAGTGAACAGGGAAGCAAGAAGATATCTAATCACAAAGTAACCTACAAAAGAAATTAATCACAGATCCTAACTAATCACAGATCAATCACAGCCAGAAACAAAAATAAAGACAAGCAAGCCAAAAGACACAAGGAGCTATAGTGGTTCCCCTAAACTTGGGTACATCCACTCTTCTACCACCTAGGTAGGAATGCACTGCATGATGAGTTGATCAGGTGTCCTGGGTACCAATGAGCTTTTGATAAGGTGCTCAAAAACCAAATCAGATTTTTTGATCAGGTATCTTGCCACCAATGAGCTTTTGATAAGGTGCTAAAAAACCAAGCAAAACTTTTGAAGGGAGTTTGAAAAACCCTTTACAGAGATGGGGATGAGAGAGTTATGGAAGTCTTATCTTTCTCAAAGCAGCTGAGAAGACTATGTGGATTTTGATGTTGTCAAAGCTCCCCCTGAGTTCTTGAGATGTTCAGGAAATGAAGCTTTGCTGTAGGGTGATAGGCCTTCAGAAATTGATCTCCAGCAAATGATGATTTCAGCAACAGCTGAAAAGTAAGGTGTCTGGAGTCTTTGAATGATGTTGGCCTTGAACACTTGAATCAAAGGGGATCTGATGATTTCAAATTTGTTGATCTCCTTTGGTGTGTGTTCTTGTATGAATTCTTTTAGGCAGAGAATGTCTACAACTCTTTCTCTTGTGAACAGTTAGTGTTGAGAAAGATGTTGTTCAGAGAATGTTTTCTGCTTGTTCTTCTTGTTCTGCTTATCTGTGCTGTGTGTCAGAGAGATTCAAAAAAAACTTGTATTTTATTCTCTGGTTCTGAATAGAAAATGATACTCTGTCAAGAATAGCCGTTGGACTATCATTAATTGCATCCTTAATTGCAAATATCTTCTGGGGGAAAGTCCAAAGAAACATTCCTTGATAATCCCTTGAAACTTGGTCCAGAATAAATGAAAACTGCTAGAAAATCTTCTGAATTAATTGCTGAGAATAACTCTTTAACTGTTCTGAATTTGAATCTTGAAAATCATTCAACTCTTTCAGAAAATCGTCGAAGTGAGCTCTACTATCGTCGAAATGAGCTCAGCGATTTGGACTTATACAACAACAAAGATTGTCGATCTGAGCTCAACTATCGTCGAACTGAGCTCAGAGATAGAGAAGCATTACTGAAGTCAAGATCGTCGAACTGAGCTCGAAGATCATCGAATGGAGTTCGACGATTTGTTGAAGTTGAGCTCAGCGATCATCGAATGGAGTTCGACGATCCGTCGAAGTTGAGCTAGACAATCGTCGATTGGAGTTCGACGATTCGTCGAACTGAGCTAAGAGATATGACTTAGTCTTCAAACTGAAAATCCTGGGTCTTGAGGGCAGCTTCCAAACCTAACTACTAACCCTTAGACTCAATTCTAATTGACCTTTAGAACTACACAGGAGGTCAACAACAGGTTTCCTAAAGACATAGTGATCATGACCCAAATTAGTAATCGGGTGTTCCAACAGCATCCTCAGCCTCGGCCGGCGGCCGACGGAGGGGTTGGTCTGGGCTGCGGATCCCTCGGTCGCAGTCTTCGATCGAGGGAGGGAGAGGCCCGGGCGAACGCTCCCTCGGCCGCGACCGGGGCTGGCGCGACGAGAGAGGGCGTGCGACCGGCGTCAAGAGAGGAGGCCGGTCGGCCGCGCCGACATGGCGGGGCTCGCGGCGGTTTACCCACTACGCATGATGGGATCGCCGCATGCGGGATCATGCGTGGTGATCTCGCGTGCGGTCAACCCAATGATCCCATCACTTTTGAGGTGGAGATCAAGGGTGTGTGATTATGTGCACGCCTAATCTTATAAAATGGGTCTCATTCCCGACAAAAAAAATACAAATTTGTGGAAAATTTCTTTGTGGATTGTATTTAAATTATTCATACGCCTTAAAAACACTTTATTTGGCATCTTCTAATTAATCTGTCTATTTTTAGCATTACTTTCTCTCCCGCCCTTCCCTCCCTCTCTCTCTATTTGTCCACATCATTATTACTTTTTATTTTCTAGTGAGTGGGAAATATAAATGAATTATTTAACTATTATTTGACATGCAAATGAAGAGAGCCAAAGTTTAAGCTCAAACTAATCATGATGATAAGCATACATTTGGCCTGCAATATTTCACGCTGAGAAAAAAACATACATAAATGAAAATCTTATGTTGAAACTGAGTGCTTGGGGAGGGGGGGACCAATAGAGTTTGTGACTTGGCGGAGCTCCTTAGAACCCATAATCCCTCACTAGTGTTCATTTGAGAGACTAGACGGCGGATCTTTTGAAAATATTGTGGCAATTTGATTGACTATCTGTTGTAGCTCGGGGTAGTAGTGGAGGATTACCATTGTTTTGGGAAAATTTAAAGGATGTCCACCTCTTATCCTATTCACCTCATTATATTAATGTTCTGGTGGTGGACATGGCTCTGGGGCTTCATGACGGTTCACTGGTTTCTATGGTCACCTCTTTGTTTCTCAACGACGGTGTACATAGGACCTTCTTCGGTATCTGACATCGCCCTTGTTACTGCCTTGGGTGTTTAGTGGGGGCTTCAATGCGCTTCTTGTTCAATCTGAATTGGACGGTCAGTTGCGGCGACCTCATTGGCAGCTGGAGGTGTTCTAGTATGTTTTGGCGCATTGACAACTAACTGGCTTGGGATTTGCGGGCAATCAGTATACTTAAACGAATCGTCGGATGCCCCCTTCACTCTCCGTGCTCAACTTGATCGCTTTTGCGCTTCTGATCTTGGATGGAGTAATTTCCTGGGGACTTGGTCGAGCATTCCAAAATGTGCACTATGATCCCCTACCTGTATTGCTTGCTTTGCCGACCCAACCAGCGCCTTCTCGTATGCGTCATTCGATCCATTCTGAAGCATTGAGGGCAGATTTGCAATAACATAAAGGTTGGTATCAGATACGTGTAATGGAATTTCGGGGGCCTAGCCGTACCTCCATTGGGGTCGGGTTGTGTGGGATTGCCTCTCTTTGCTTGTTGGTTGGAGTTGTGGAAGGTTTGGGCATATCTCAATGAGGATTAAGCCGTTTTAGAGGGATATTACAGCAATTCAGTGGATGCATCGTACTCCGACATTGTGTTCTCGGGAGGCCTTCCTACAGTGTACACTTGTGGACCACAATGTGCAGGAGGACATATTGTGGACGCAACATGGCAAGGAGGATTGGATGTAGGGTGGGGACCAGAACACAACCTACTTTCATTCATGTGTCTTTTCTTAGCATAGGATGAACCACATTGAATGACTTCTTGATGGGGCTGGGACCCGGGTTGAATATCAGGGGGTATTCAACAGTTGATATCATCACACTTTGCAAAGTTCTTTGCCTCTTCCTCCCCTTCGGGAGCTAATATTACTAATGTGATCCTTGGTTGGGATAGAGTGGATTTAGATGAGATGAATGTGGATCTATGTTGACCATTTACTCCAATTTAGGTACATTCTGCCATCTTTTTATGTCTCCTCTCAAATCCCCTGACCCAGATTGTAAGACCCTCCCCTTACCTAGGAGTTAACCTGGTCTTATGCCCAAAACTGTCGTGTTACGGTGGCACTAACACACGGGTTATTCGACACCGCAACACGCCGATTCTGCCGGCTAGTACGATCATATAACCTGTTATGCCAAAAGAGAGCAAGAAGTAAAAGATGTATAAAGCAACAACTAGTCCACAAGTCACAACACTATCACATAATAGATAAGAGTACACCAGTTCATAATGAGTTTAACAAAAATAGAGAAAATGGCTTATGCCCAGTACATGATGGCAAATATCTCTCTCATAAATGACAACAAGCGGAAGCTACACTATCATCAGAAGACTCGTCCCACCTGATGCCGGGCTGCAGTAGTAGTTGTAAGTGGTGGTGGTATCAGCTCCTCTCGTCCTGCCACCTTGTCCTGCTGGTGCTCCCTCTCCTCGAGCTCCTAAAAAGTTTGGTCACACCGACCGTTAGTCAAAAATACTAAGTCGTTTCCTCCATACCTCGCCCCCTCAACTCCTAGGCACCGGGCGGGAGGACGAAGCGGAGGACAACAAGGGGTAAAATAAGGAAGCATGTGACAATGGAACTATACTAACAATTATATATGAATCCAATATTTCTACTCTAGCAGTTCTATATATATATGGTACAAGAAAGTAAGAGGAATTGAACAGAACAAGTATGTGCATTAAGTAAACAGTACTAGAAGTAAGCTGAGAAAAGACAATAAGTAAAATAAGCTATTACTACCATCATAGAAATATCTTAACTTATATGAATGCCCATACAAACTTATAAGTTAAGGTTTCCAGAAATATAACTTATCATATAAAAGAGCCCATAATAATTTATATAATAAGGATCCATGGTGCGTATGACCTAGTTATGAATGTATGATATGCATGCGTTTTATGGTTCATGCAAGTGAAACTCACGCACACGAAGTTCCCACTTTATGGAGCTAGCATCACTCTCTGGTACCACCGTTGTGGCTACGGCAGCAGTGGAGCGGGGTCTGCACTCCTAGGAGAGTATACACACTACCAGGCCTAGACCTTCCATACGCCTCTATACACTTCCTAGGTGCACTCTAGAGTCTCTGCGTACTTTTTGCTAGCTACCCACCAGTCTTTCTGGTCGAGTGTGCGTTTTCGGGGAACGTCCTCCGGACCACAGCGTAAAACAACCCACTGGCCCCACAAACCATCACACCTTGCCAGAGTCACCGTACTGCCATCGGTGTGATGAATGACCGTGTACTGCATGACCCGCCATAAGTTTATGCATACGCAAGATATTCCAACCCGAGCCTCCAGCTCGCAGGACCAACCCGTCCCGAATCCCTCCAACCCATCGCGGGTGAGATTGCACATTAGTGCCTTTATTCAGAATCCCTCAAACCCATCATGGGTGAGAATGAACCACAATGTCTTATCCTATTAGATTATTTTTGCCTAATGTTGTTATGCCTAGCAATTTAGGGTTAATCCCAGGACTGCCCAGGGTATGCCCGGTGAAGGGCTCTCGGGGGCACTAGGAACTATGATTGGTTGAATCCCAAAGCTCCCTTTCTTAAGTATATTTACTTTTATTAATGTCTACCCCTTAACCATACCATCTCTCATTGTTACTCTAGACTAACCTAATAATTTAGGATGTTATCAGGAGAGCGGCGGTCTTCCGCCGATCTTCGTTATAGCCACTATCCTTGGGATTTTGCTCTCTACCACTCGTAATCAGGAAGTGACCTATTGGACACCAACTAGGGTTTATCTTCCCAATATAGTTCCCCACTCAACCTACCATCGTATCCCCTATGGGTCCCAGTAGTATGTGCTATATTTTGCTATACATACCCATGACCTAATGTTGACCCATATAGTAGAACTTATAATCCCTTGAGCCAAATGCCCCTAACTAATTATCATGGATTGGTTATGGTGTATGATGTTGACCATTTATGACTTCACCATTTTCCTAAGTAATTAAGGGCCTAAATTAATTCTTTTAATTGCGTGACCTATGTCACATTGCACATGATGTACTACTTATATTGATTCCTTCTACTTAAGAAATTTATCAGGTGTTCTAAGAGTTAAAAATATGGCTGCCCACCAGATTCACCAATTTTCCCATGAAATTTCAATTTAATTTTCATTTAACATCAAAGTCTCAAATTTGCATTCTTTCCAAATGAAGTATAATATATCTACCACCAAAATTTTTGGGAAAATTACTGGAGATTCATAATTATAAAACCAAACTAAATACAAAATTTTACAGTCCTAAATAGTCATTTGACCTATCAAATATTCAAATACCATTATTACTAAAATGCCATTTTTAGGGTTTTCATCATACTGGAACTTCCAAAAATTCACAAAAAATTACAAAAGGCGTAAATCATATTTATAAGCCACTGCAAAATTGTTCATATTATTCCAACAAAATTTTCTTTTATTTTAATTAATTTACATAATGGGAAAAATAATGATTCTACTTAAAATCCAAGATAAAATTATCTAATAGCCCCATAAATTTTTCTAGAGAGAAACTATGAGCCATTTAAGCTTGTGGAAAAATTTGAGAATTTAATATCATCATTAGCCTTGGTTTCAAATTTTAATTGTAAATGGCTTAATTTTCAAAAATACCAATTAATGGGATTTTTGATCCCAAAAATCTCATTCTTCATGTGGTAGGTATTTTTCAACCCTAAAAACTTCTATCCAGAGTTTCATGATAATGTAAAGTTTTAAATGGGCTGAATTTCTCATTTTGCTAAATTTGCTATATGCACCACAAACCTAAACCTACCTTTCTCATGCAAGTGGATTTACCCATCATGCAGGGGTCAATAGAGGCTGAAATTTCTGCCATGGACTTATATTGACACCATGGACTTTCCACCAAAATTTGGGTCCATTTAGTGTTGTACTTCTACAAATACGCAATTAATTTAAATAAGAGTATTTTATCAAAAACTATGGAAAATGTTTTTCCAAAAATTCCAATTTTTGATAAGTATCAAGGAATGACCAATTTTGTCACATGCATGACCAAAATCTAAGGTCATGAGGACTTATAGTCTGGCCTGGGCACATATTTGAAAATCTGCCCTAGCCTAGGACCAGGTTTGGTAGAATGATCCTACAGGGAGTCCTACTGCACCGAATTTCGAGTTTAGGGTGGCAAAATAAAGGTAAGACATAGATATACAATTTTCATGTTGATGTCTGGTTCTAAAATTGCATTTAAGAGGCCTATATTTAGCATGCAAGAACTACATAAAAGTGTGACATAAATGACACTATTCATTAAAATCATATTTAATAATTAACCCGCGGTAAAACAAACGACATCCGTTCATCGTCCCAAAGCAGCCAACGGTTGAGATTTCTCCTTCCTGGGCCATGTTTGCTAGCAAATTCAGGCCACCTAGGCCGGCGCCACCGCCGGCGATTATTGCCACCACCTTCGTTGAGGTGGTGGCTAGCGTTTCTCGGCAGTGATGCTGCCGAAGGCGGCTCCTCCGACGACCCCGAGCAAGAAGTAAAGCTCCATATTTTTCACACATTATCCCATGGTATCGGGCTCGATTGAGCCCGATGTCTCGCCTAAAGGAGATAGAAAGTGAGCACCGGGTGAGGTGAAGTGAAACAGACCTGGAGTCGGGCTTGGCGGCGCGTGCGGTGGCGGTGCTCCATGGCCGACGCTTGCTCTTGCGAACTAGCCCAATTTCTTGATTCTCTAGCAAAAACAGTGCTCCGGATGTCGATCTCCACTCGCCTGAGCTGACTGAAGGTGATGGTGGGCTTGCTTTTAGCTGGGAGAGGATGTGGGAGGAGTTGGAGTTAGGGGGGGGGGGGGGGGGCAGCCGGCCAAGCTTTGGAATCTCCTCCTGGCCACCAGGTGTCCCCAAATCCCTCCACCTTGCAGGAATAATCCTGAGGAGCTCAGCCAGCTGCTTGGGCAGAGAGAATGAGGTCCACATGGCCACCATTTCTTCTTTTCCCCATTTCTCTCTCCTCGTTTCCTCCAAAAAGTCCAAATTTCCCCCATGCATGCATTCTCACTCCCTTTTCTGAGGGTAGGGGCATCCCTTGACCTTTTGGGCTGTTCATGGGCCATGACTAATGGACTTAGCCCATGGGGAGTGGGTTGACTTTTGTAGTTGAGTTGGTCAACATGGGGAGTGGGCTGGCCACATTTGTATGTCATGGATCCTATGGCATCATCCAACTTGGGTTGGGCCATGGTGGTGCCCCACTTGGACTAATTAGGCTTTTGGATGTGTATTTGACCAATTTGAAGTTAAGGGTTGACTTGGGTCAACTTGGGTCAATAGGTGACTTAGTGATATGGCTTATGGTTCCCTTAGGTTAGGTATTATGGGTTATAGGTGCAGTGGTGGAGTCAGTATGTGTGTAGGACCTCAATTTGGGCTGGTTTGACTTAGGACTAAACCCTAACCCCATGGTTCAAACCGAGCCTAAACTCATGGCCCCACCACATGCCCTAACCCAACCTAAGTAGAGGGGTCTGATTGAAAGTGGGATGTTACAAATACCAATAAACAAAGAAATAATTTCATCCCCGAAATTCAAGTTCGGGTCTACGGGATTTCCAAGCATGAAAATTTAAGTACCTTACACAATAATTAAAGTGTTACCTGAGGTAAAAAGCTCTGGGTGCCATTCTAGCATTAGATCCCTCGTCTCTCCGGTGTGCTCCTCCCGTCCATGGTTGGACCACAACACCTTCACTAGGGGAACCCTTTTCTTCCACAGCACTCGGACCGCAGTATCATCGATCTGGAGCGGCTCCAAACGAACTGATCTGTCTGATGCTAACGGGTCTGCTGTAGTGGTGATATGCTTCTCCGGCTGAGGGAGAGCTCTATGTAGAGACGAGACGTGGAAGACGTCGTGCATGGTCCCCAGCTCTGGCGGTAGCTCCAGCCTGTACGCCAAGGGGCCGATCCACTCCAGAATCAAATATGGCCCCATATATCGAGGGCTGAGCTTCTTGTGCCTCCGCACCCGAGAAATACCAAGCACCATACGTATCTTCAAGAACACTCTATCCCCCACCTGGAAATCTACCTTCCGATGTCGGGCATTGTAGTACTTAGCCTGCCTACTCTAGGCTTCCAGCATCCGGTCCCTGATCAGTCGTATCTGAGCATCCGTATCCTCAATGTACTCTGATCCATGTGCCCTGGGGTCCTCATCCTGAACCCAAGATAGCAGAGTCCGGCACTTCCTCCCATAAAGAGCCTCATAAGGTTCCGTCCCAATGCTCATCTCGTGGCTGTTGTTGTAGGAGAACTCGACCAGTGGAAACTGTCTCTCTCAGGGCCTCCCTGTATCCAGTTTACATAATCATACCAGATCCTCCATAGTACTAATGGTCTGCTCTGTCTGACCGTCGCTTTGTGGATGGAAAGCGGTGCTAAAAGCAAGCTGAGAACCCTAGTACGCCTGCACTGCTCTCCACTCCCTAGAAGTGAATCGACCGTCACGATCCGAGACAATCGTCCTGGGGACCACGTGGTACCTGACGAACTGTTCCACAAAAAACCTCACCAAAATGTAACTAGGCTGTCCTTCCTGATAGGTATAAATCGGGCCACCTTGGTCAGTCTGTCGATAATGACCCAACCAGAATCGTCCCCCGAGTGGGAGCGAGGCAATCCGTGCACAAAGTCCATAGCAATAACCTCAAACTTCCACTCAGGGACCGACAGTGACTGTAGCAACCCTCATGGGCTCTTGCATTCTATCTTTACTCGCTGACATGTCTCGCAATATGTCATATAGAATATGATCTCCCTCTTCATCCCCGACAAATACATGCTCCATCGCAGATCAGTTGATATCTTGGTGATACCAGGGTGCACTGAGTACCGAGTACAGTGAGCCTCCCTGAGTATATCCTCCCGGATAGCACCTCCTACGGGTATATAAACACGACAACGAAAATGAACGAGGCCACCAAGGAAAGAATAATCGCATGGCCTGCCCCCTTCGAGGGCCCTGAACACCGGCACCAAAGCTGCATCCAACCTCTGTTGTACCATGATGCGCTCTCGTATATCACATTCCACGATCAAGGAGACCAAATACTCCCGGTACATCTCCGGCTGGGACTCAGAAATGACCGAAATGTGCATATCCTCTAACATCCACAACAGCTCCATAGAAATAACCCGAGGCTCCGGTACTGAGGTGTTGGCTCTCCTACTCAGGGCATCTGCCACGGTGTTCGCCTTCCCCGAATGATAATACATGGTGTAATCATAATCGCATAAGAATTCAAGCCACCTTCTCTGGCGCAGGTTCAGGTCTTTCTGCGGGTCAACATACTTGAGTTTCTTGTGATCTGAGAAGATATCACAATGAACCCCATATAAGTAATGTCTCCAGATCTTTAATGCAAATACTACCGCCTCGAGCTCCAAATCATGTACGGGGTAATTCTGTTCATGCTTCTTCAACTGACTCGAAGCATAAGCGATGACATGCCCATGCTGCATCAAGACTACACCCATCCCCTGATATGAGGCGTCAGTATATATGTGAAATCCTTCCTTCCCAAATGGATGTGCAAGGATGGGGGAAGAGGTGAGCCTGTCCTTCATCTCCTGAAACACCACCTCGCACTTCTCCGTCCATATAAAAGCTGCTTCCTTCTTTGTGAAGGACGTGAGGGTGAGTGTTATACTCGAGAACCCCTCCACGAACTTACGATAATATCCTACGATCCCCAGGAAACTGCATATGTCAGACGCTGGCTTTGGACGTGGCCAATCTCTAACTGCCTCCACCTTGGCTGGGTCCATGACCATCCCTGCCCCACTGATGGTATGCCCCAGAAATGCCACTTCTTGCAGCCAGAACCAGCACTTGGAGAACTTGGCATACAATTGGTGCTCTCTCAGCTTCCCCAAAACAAAGGCCAAATGTTGAGTATGGTCTTTTGTGTCTCGGAGTAGATAAGTATATCATCGATGAAAACTATAACGAATTTGTCCAAAATGGGCTCGAAGACGCGGTTCATCAAGCTCATGAATGCAGAAGGCACATTTGTGAGCCCGAAAGGCATCACCGTGAACTCGTACAAGCCATAGCGGGAACTAAAAGACGTCTTCAGAATGTCCTCCTCCTGGATCCGTAGCTGATAGTACCCCGATCTCAAATCTAACTTGGAGAACCAGAAGGCTCCCTGAAGCTAATCAAAAAGCTCATCGATCTAGGGTAGCGGGTATGTGTTCCGGACCGTCAACCGATTTTTCTCCCAGTAGTCGATGCAGAGATGCAGTAAGGCATCCTTATTCTCGATAAATAACACTGGTGCTCCCCACGGTGATGAGCTCAGTCGGACAAATCCTGACTCTACCAGCTCCTGTAGCTACGTCATGAACTCTGCTAGCTCCTTCGGGGCCATCCTGTACGGTGCCCTAGATACGGGCCTATCTCCTGACACCAACTGAATGCGGAAGTCCGTGTAACTGGCTGGTGGCAATCCGGGCAATTTCTCCGGAAACACGTCGGAAAAATCCCGAACCACCGGAATGTCCACAATGGAGGCCTCTGCTCCCGCCATCTCGAAGCAGATAATATATACTTCCTCTCCTTGCTTGTGGGATTTGACAGCCTATACAGATGACAACAAGAGATGGGAGACGAGTCTAATACCTTCGAAGATGACGTAGGAGTCTCCGTGCTTCAGTGTGATCCTCCTCGACGGGCAGTCGATCTGGGCATGGTTCCATTATAACGAAGTCATGCCCAAGATCAAGTTGAAATCTGGCATCTTCAGAATCGTTGTGGGTGCTTCAAATGTCTTTCCGCAGATTTCCGCCTCCATATTGCATTTCGCAGATGATTATAGTACCGATCCATCAGGTAGCCTCCCTCTCATCATTGAGCCCGTGAATCATTTTACACTGTCCAATCCTTCGACAAAGGCTTCTGATACGAACGAGTGCGAAACACCCGTATCGAATAGTGTATGAGCGGGCTTGCCACTGATAAAGACTATGCCTCAGGTTGATTGTGTTTCATAGGGGTAGTTATACTTCATGGTTAAGTACTATACATAAAAAGGAAATGTCTTAATTTAATAGCATTATTGTTGTTGGGTATTGTATCCACAATGTACCTGATTTGAAGAAGCCCCTGGACAAGCTAAGGTCAATAGACTATGTATTTGATAAACTCTTTCAAGTTGTGCTTGCAGTTCCTCCACGCTAAGTGCACACCAATGTCAGGGTGCAGTAGGTCAATATACACGGGTCTGCACGACGTAATCCCTCGTTGAGCAGATCAGTGTGTTGGCCTACGTGTACTCTCTCTATTGGAGTGCACTTACTTTCAAGTACAGGGCAGTTCATATGCAAGAGAAGACAAGGAGCATGGATGGATCAAGGAGCAGCTCCTGGGTGGAAGACGAAAATTCGTCCAAGGAAAATTCGACGAGAATCACCAAGTGATTCTCGCCGATTCGGCGAGAATCACTAGTGATTCTCGCCGAATCGACGAGAATCAGTAGTGATTCTCGCCGACTCCTTCTGGCTACCTCAAAACGGTGCCAAGTAAGATTTGGCGAGAATCACTAGTGATTCTCGCCGAACCAGTGGCCAAGCAGCTCATGTATTCAAAGTGAAATTCGTTGAGAATCAATAAGTGATTCGGCGAGAATCACTAACGATTCTCGACGAATCGTCGAGAATCACTTGGTGATTCTCGCCGATTCGTCGAGAATCGCCTGCGATTCTCGCCGATTTTTCCTTGGCGTTTTCTCTGGAATTTCCTGAACCGGATTCTGCCGCTGTTAAGATTCTGAACCGGGTCTTAGGGATTCAGCTTGTGGGTCCCACAACGGTCTTTTTGGAAAGCATCTATAGTATTTATATACAGGTATTTCAACGAAATAGGCACCGAAAAAAAAAAGAAGCCGAGCGAGTGAAAACCCTAAAATCGCGAAATCTCTCTGCCGCCTCCGTCCCCGCTCGCGCTCGCCCGTCGCCGCTGCTGATCGTTCTTCTTCCCGATCTCCGGCGACAGAAGCCTAGCAAAGCTAGAGTCTCACGTGTCTATCCAGAGATCTCTTGTCTCTCGATTCGTTGACCGGGAAAAACTCCCCCGTCCGAATCGATCGAGACGACCGATCCTAGGAGTGACCGTTGGTAGACCTAGTTTGCTTCGCAACGAAGTTTGGATCTCAAAGTACTGCAGCAGCGCACCTTCGTTGCCGCCGATTCCGAACCAAGCCGCCGCTCGGATTGCCGCCGCCGGTTCCGGGAGATCCTCTCCAAGAGAGACCAAGGTCGTAGACTCTTCATCGACTTCAAGAACACGTCGTCTAACAAAGAGGAACACCGTAGTCTCTAAAAGAAGTTTGTATCACGTGTACACTCTATATTTAATTTCGTTGTAAAGGAACTTTTGTTCCGTGTTGTAAGGGTTGGGTGCAACCCGTTTTGTGGGAGTGTTGACTCTCACGTGTGGAAGGGCTCCTTCCGTTAGTGCAGGGATTGGATTTCAATCCCGTTGGAGAAGTGACCGAGTCGTCCCTTGTTGGGGAGATAGGTCGAAGGGGGAAAGTGGATGTACCCAAGTCGGGGAACCACTATAAATTTCCTGTGTTTTCTGTGTGCTGTGCTCTTTATTTTTATTGTGCAGGTACTCTCGTAAATTCCGCAAAAGCACTACTCGTCACCTATCCCCCCCCCATAGGTGCACATAGTTGACACTAGGTGGACTTTCAAGTGGTATCAGAGCGAGGTTGCTCAACAAAAAGGTTAACACCTTGAGTTGAATCCTGCCACTAGTGTCAACAAGGAGACATACATCTACTATGGACGGGCTCAAGTACTCCGGCAAGATCCCAGTGTGCAACAGACTCAACTTTCCTATCTGGAAGGAAAGGATCAGGTTCTACATGGAAGCAGTGGATCCTCGACTTTTCATGATCGTGCTGGAGGGACCTTATGTCCCCACTAAGGCCTCCACCATCGATCCCACCAAGAAAGTGCCGAAGACACTCTCTGAAATGGACAAGGATGAGATGGTACTAGTGGGTCTTGACATGAAGGCAAGAAACATCCTGGTCAGCGCAGTTGATGACTCTATGATGCAGAACTTCAGCAACTGCAGGACAGCTCAGGAGATCTGGCAGTGCCTGATCATTCTAATGGAGGGCACAGATGAAGTGAGGGATGATCGGAGATCCCTCCTGAACCAGAAGTATGAGGCCTTCAGACAAGGGCCGAAGGAAGAGATCGGGGTCACCTACGAGAACTTCCTAAAGATTGTCAACGCCCTCAAGGGGTACGGAAGAGTGTTCACTAATGGTGAACTCAATGACAAATTCCTTAGGTCCCTTACTAAGGAATGGGACACAAAGATCTGCGCCATCAGAGAATTTGGCAGACTGGCAGAAACTGATCCACAAATTCTGTTTGGGAAGCTGATGTCCTATGAGCTTCAGCTGAACACCAGGAAAGCTGAGGAAGAAGCAGAAAAGGCTGCTGCAAAGGAAAAGACTGTGGCTCTAAAAGCCAGTCACTCCAGAAGAGGCAAGGGTACGGTGTCGTATCATGCCAGGAAAAAGGATGAGGAGGAGGACTCCGAGCCATGCTCCTCGAGCTCAGAGCTGTCGGAGGAGGATTTCTCCCTCATCACTCGAGAGTTCAAGAAGTTCCTCAAGATGAGGAATCAAAGAAAGAGAGACGGCTCCTCCTCCAGGCTTCAGAAGAAAAAATACTATTCTGACAGGTATGCATCTAGACCGAACAAACATCGATCCTCTGACATTATCTGCTTTGGATGCAACAAGCCAGGACACGTCGTGGCCGACTGCTATCAAGGCAAGAGGGAAAAAGGGAAAGAAGAGGAGCACAAGTCCTCCAGAGACAAGAAGAAGGAGCGAAGCTACATCGCTAAACGGCCAAAGACACTAAGTGAGTCTGATTCCTCAGACTCCAGTGATGATGAAGAAGCCTACTTCGGGCTGGTGGGTCGATCGGACTCAGAAGGAGAATGCCCCCCATTCACTGGGAAGGTAAAAGCTCACACCCCTCTCTCCGACTCCGACTCTGATCCTGAGTCTCAGGATGATGAACCTGAGGATGGCCCTTCGGCCCGTGAAGCTGAGCTCCTCGAGAAGTATGAGCTTCTGCTCAACACTTTCGACGAGTGCCGCAAGAGACTGAAGGCTGAGAAGAAGGAAGTAAAATTCCTTAAGGGTGAGTGTGTATCCCTAAGGGAAGAGGTCACTAGCTTGATTTCTCTCCGACAGGAGCACCTTGACCTAACTTCAAAGCACTCAGAGTCTTTGAAGCTCCTTGATCTTAAGCAGGAGGAAGTCAACAAATTGGAAGAACTACTTGCGGCAGAAAGGAAGATCGTACAGAGCTTCTCTATGCCAAAAATAGTTCTTCCAGTCGTTGACACCTTCTCTGCTCAGGCCAAAGGAGCTGGCTTGGGGCATATAGGGGCATCTGGTTCTTCATCTAGGAGAAACAAGAACCAGAGGAAGAATAAGGCCGCCAAGAAGGCCTCTGCTGATGAAAAGGGTAAGGCTCCTCTTAGTCCTGTTGCGTTCAGAAAGCCTGGCTTTCCTTGCAACCAACATGACTTTGAGTCAACATTTGGGCATCATTTCCGGCCCTCGGTTGCAAAGCCAAAGAGCCGGTATGACGGTTGGAACTTCCCCCGGAACTTCGGTGAGAGTGCCTTCAAGGCACCTTATGAGGAAATCCACATAGGAAATTATGGTCCGTTCTCTAGCGGCCATAATGGAATGCAGGCACCAAAAGCCAAGCCTGTTATACAAAAGGTGACGAAGTCATGTGACTGCTGTCACCGTGAGGACTCCTCCTCCAGATCCAAGGCCCCAGCTGTACCCACCGTTCCCAGGGTAAGGCAGGAGCCTAGGAAGAGGTACAACAGATTCGACTGTTGGTGCTGTGGCAAAGTTGGTCACTTTGCCGTGGATTGTTGGTTTAATCCAAGGCATTACGAGACTCCCCATGTTAACAATGCGAGGCCGACCACTCGTAGGGTTAACCAACCGAGGGGGAGTGTGCTAACCAGGAATCTAGGACCCAAATTCGATTGGGTTCCTAAGGCAAATTAATTTTGTTTTGCAGGAATGTCCAAAGGCCACCAAAGCGCCAATCTGGTATTTGGACAGTGGATGCTCCCGGCATATGACTGGGACAAGAAGCCTGCTGCGTGATTACACTCCAGTCGAGAATGGACCCAAAGTCATCTTCGGAGGGTCAGATCGAGGAGTCACCAGAGGTTACGGTATGATTTCCAACGGTATAATCTCTATCACCGACGTGGCTTATGTTGAAGGGTTAAACCATAACCTGATCAGCGTAAGTCAGTTATGTGACAAAGGTTATGACGTTAAGTTCTGCAAGGATAAATGTCTGATAATTTCACGTACCTCTTCTGAGACGGTATTATCAGGCATTAGGAGCAGAAATATCTTCTGCTTAGATTTTCTTAGTATAGATTCATCTACCCCCGTATGCCTTGTGGCAACAGGCAGTGCATCTCTTTGTGAACAATGGCACAAGAGATTGGAACATATTAATTTCAAAACAATTAGTATGCTATTTTCTAAGAACTTAGTAAGGGATGCTCCCAGTATCAAGTGCATCAAAGATAGCCCCTGTCCTGCATGCCAAATGGGCAAACAGACTCGGGCTACCTTTAAGAGCATTGCAGACAAAGATTCTTCCCGATGTCTTTACCTGTTACATATGGACTTGTTTGGTCCAATGCAAGTTCATAGCTTGGGAGGCAAGTCATATACGCTAGTGATAGTTGATGATCACTCTCGGTTTACTTGGGTGTTCTTTTTGAAACGAAAGTCAGATACTTTTGACATCTTCACTAGTTTTGTCAAGCAGGTTCAGAACGAATTTAACTGCTCAGTGGTCAAAATCAGAAGTGACCATGGAACAGAATTCGAGTCTGGTGCTATGACAGAATTTTGTGAAGAACAAGGTATCTTTCATGAGTTTTCCTCCCCACGCACTCCTCGGCAAAATGGAGTTGTGGAGAGGAGAAATAGAACTCTCATTGAAGCTTGCACGACAATGTTGAATGACGCCTCTCTCCCGGAATACTTCTGGGCAGAGGCTGTCAATACAGCTTGTCATGTACAAAACCGCGCGTTGATCAACAAGCATCATCGTAAGACGCCTTACGAACTACTGAAAGGCAGGAAACCAACCATGTCCTACTTGAGGATTTTTGGTTGCAGATGCTATGTACTGAATAATGGGAAGTACCCGCGTACTAAGTTCGGTGAAAAATGCTTCGAAGGCATATTCATGGGCTATAGTGCCCACAGTCGGGCATATAGGGTCTTCAATAAGAAAACCCTAGTGGTAGAAGAATCAATAAATGTTGTATTTGATGAAGGAAGTTTGCTTCACTGCAACTCTTCCAGTGGTATTCTTGAAGATGCAGGTGCACGATTGAAACAGCTGAGTCTGGATGAGCCCGCTAAAGATGACACTCCTAAGTTCGTCAAAGTATCCACCTCCACGTCATCTGAAAATGTTGAAGATCAAGATGAAACAAATCTCTTGGAAGATAGAGAAGCCCAAGCAGTAGTTGAAGCTCCAGACGCCAGACTTCTAGAGCTCCGGCACGTGAGGGATCATCCCAGAGATCAGATCATCGGAGATCCTCGTGTCAGTGTCAGAACTCGAAGAGGTACCATTAACGAAGTATTGCATCTCAGCTTCCTGTCACAGGTTGAACCAAAGAAGTTCGACGAGGCGAACAAGGATGCGGCATGGATTCTGGCCATGCAAGAGGAACTACATCAATTCGAACGCTGCAATGTTTGGACCCTGGTTCCCAGACCATACAAGCAGAATGTCATTGGCACGAAGTGGATCTTCAGAAACAAGCTGGATGAACATGGTGTCATCGTAAAGAACAAGGCCAGGCTGGTGGCTCAAGGCTACAGACAGGAGGAAGGGATTGACTTTGACCAGACCTTCGCACCAGTCGCAAGGCTCGAGGCAATCAGGTTGTTCCTGGCGTATGCTTCACACAAAGGATTCACGGTCTATCAAATGGACGTGAAATCGGCATTCCTGAACGGAGACCTGAAAGAGGAAGTATACGTCGCTCAACCCCCAGGTTTTGTCGACCCTTCTTATCCCAATCATGTTTATTTTCTTAATAAGGCCTTATATGGGTTGAAACAAGCTCCACGAGCTTGGTATGAGACTTTATCTAGTTTTCTTCTTGAGAACAAGTTCTCCAGAGGTAAAATAGATAAAACATTGTTTCTCAGGGAAGTCAAAGGCAAGATTTTGCTGGTGCAAATCTATGTTGATGACATAATATTCGGCTCAACGGACAACAATCTTTGCAAAAAGTTTTCTAAACTTATGCAAGGAAAGTTTGAAATGAGCAGTATGGGAGAGCTCAAGTATTTCTTAGGACTTCAGGTGAAACAGTCTGAGGATGGAATCTTCATCTCTCAGACGAAGTTCACAAATGAACTCCTTAAGAAATTCGGTATGGAGAGTGCAACCTCTATGAGGACTCCAATGGGATCCACCATGTCTCTGGATAAGGATGAGAAAGGTAAACCTTTCGATGAAACTAAATACAGAAGCATCATTGGATCCCTGCTCTACCTTACTGCCAGTAGACCGGATATTATGTTCTCCACATGTGTCTGTGCCAGATATCAGGTGAACACTAAGGAATCTCACTATGTCGCTGCAAAGCGAATTCTAAGATACCTTAAAGGTACTCCTAATCTTGGCTTGTGGTACCCGAGAACCAATGATGTCGAGCTAATAGGCTTTTCAGATGCTGATTTTGCAGGGAGTAGGGATGACAGGAAAAGCACTTCCGGGATGTGTCAATTCCTCGGAAGAAGGCTTATCTCATGGAACAGCAAGAAGCAGAACTGTGTGGCTACCTCCACAGCAGAATCTGAGTACATCTCAGCAGGCAGCTGTTGCGCACAACTCCTTTGGATCAGAAACCAGTTGGCCGACTACAACCTTCAGTTCAAGGAAATTCCAATGTACTGCGACTCCTCCAGTGCAATTGCCATTGCCAACAATCCTGTCTCGCACAACAGAACGAAGCATATTGAAGTGCGCTACCACTTCATTCGGGAGCACGTGGAAAACAAGGACATCTCTCTCTGTTATGTCCCCACGGACAAGCAGATTGCTGATATATTCACAAAGCCCTTAGACGAGGCCAAGTTCAATCTTTTCAAGACTGAATTGGGGATGCTCAATTATGAAGATTGAAGACTACAGAAGCTCCAGACTCGTGCATGATCTGAGGGGGAGCAGGGAACTCCAGCGTGAGTACAGCTGCAAGAACTGAGGGGGAGCTAAGGGCCAAACGCTACTGACCCGATTTGCAGAAGCTGAAAAGGGGGAGATTACCCTCTCGGGGCCAAGGCTAAGGTGGCTCCAAGCTTGCTCCCAAGAAATTGGTATTGGTAAGGGATGACACAACTCAATGTTAAGTTTATGGCTTTCATTTCCATTTGCTCTATTCACCTTAGCTTGTAGGGTTTAGGCTTCTTCAAATAGGGGGAGATTGTTGGGTATTGTATCCACAATGTACCTGATTTGAAGAAGCCCCTGGACAAGCTAAGGTCAATAGACTATGTATTTGATAAACTCTTTCAAGTTGTGCTTGCAGTTCCTCCACGCTAAGTGCACACCAATGTCAGGGTGCAGTAGGTCAATATACACGGGTCTGCACGACGTAATCCCTCGTTGAGCAGATCAGTGTGTTGGGCTACGTGTACTCTCTCTATTGGAGTGCACTTACTTTCAAGTACAGGGCAGTTCATATGCAAGAGAAGACAAGGAGCATGGATGGATCAAGGAGCAGCTCCTGGGTGGAAGACGAAAATTCGTCCAAGGAAAATTTGACGAGAATCACCAAGTGATTCTCGCCGATTCGGCGAGAATCATTAGTGATTCTCACCGACTCCTTCTGGCTACCTCAAAACGGTGTCAAGTAAGATTCGGCGAGAATCACTAGTGATTCTCGCCGAACCAGTGGCCAAGCAGCTCATGTATTCAAAGTGAAATTCGTTGAGAATCAATAAGTGATTCGGCGAGAATCACTAACGATTCTCGACGAATCGTCGAGAATCACTTGGTGATTCTCGCCGATTCGTCGAGAATCGCCTGCGATTCTCGCCGATTTTTCCTTGGCGTTTTCTCTGGAATTTCCTGAACCGGATTCTGCCGCTGTTAAGATTCTGAACCGGGTCTTAGGGATTCAGCTTGTGGGTCCCACAACGGTCTTTTTGGAAAGCATCTACAGTATTTATATACAGGTATTTGAACGGAATAGGCACCGAAAAAAAAGAAGCCGAGCGAGTGAAAACCCTAAAATCGCGAAATCTCTCCGCCGCCTCCGTCACCGCTCGCGCTCGCCCGTCGCCGCTGCTGATCGTTCTTCTTCCCGATCTCCGGCGACAGAAGCCTAGCAAAGCTAGAGTCTCACGTGTCTATCCAGAGATCTCTTGTCTCTCGATTCGTTGACCGGGAAAAACTCCCCCGTCCGAATCGATCGAGACGACCGATCCTAGAGTGACCGTTGGTAGACCTAGTTTGCTTCGCAACGAAGTTTGGATTTCAAAGTACTGCAGCAGCGCACCTTCGTTGCCGCCGATTCCGAACCAAGCCGCCGCTCGGATTGCCGCCGCCGGTTCGGGAGATCCTCTCCAAGAGAGACCAAGGTCGTAGACTCTTCATCGACTTCAAGAACACGTCGTCTAACAAAGAGGAACATCGTAGTCTCCAAAAGAAGTTTGTATCACGTGTACACTCTATATTTAATTTCGTTGTAAAGGAACTTTTGTTCTGTGTTGTAAGGGTTGGGTGCAACCCGTTTTATGGGAGTGTTGACTCTCACGTGTGGAAGGGCTCCTTCCGTTAGTGCAGGGATTGGATTTCAATCCCGTTGGAGAAGTGACCGAGTCGTCCCTTGTTAGGGAGATAGGTCGAAGGGGGAAAGTGGATGTACCCAAGTCGGGGAACCACTATAAATTTCCTGTGTTTTCTGTGTGCTGTGCTCTTTATTTTTATTGTGCAGGTACTCTCGTAAATTCCGCAAAAGCACTACTCGTCACCTATCCCCCCCCATAGGTGCACATAGTTGACACTAGGTGGACTTTCAATTGTGTACCTGTGATGACATCTTCAGGGTTCCTCGGCGAGGTCCAATGCATACATCTGCTCATGTTCTCTACCTCGGCCCCAAGGTCCCCGGCCTCGACCTCGACCTCAGCCCTGCTATACCGGAGGGGACACCGGAGTTGGAGGAGGTGGAGGAGGAAGTGGACGAAACTAATGCGGGCACTCAGATCTAATGTGGCCCGACTGATGGCACCTGAAACAAACTATCGGTCGCTGGCCTCGATCATCCTGTCTCATCTGGCCATGTATCTATGGTGGTGGAGGAGCTGGTGCTGCAGGGGGTCTCTGCTCCTGCCTATAGTTGGGATGATAATGTCCCCCACCTCTCTTGTGCCTCATGACTCTGCCCCTCTATGAGCCCCGACTATTCTCCCGAAAGAATGACCCATCCTGTGGTCTCTTTCCTCTATTCTGCACTATCAGCTGGTCTGCCTCTAGCTTCTTGGCCATCTCAATGATCTGAGCTGAAGTGCCATGAGAGATAAATAGTAGGTCCTTCCTCAAATCGTCTCTAAGGCCCGGGTACAATCTCTTGACATACCTCCTGTCGTCTGAATCATGTACCCCCACAAACCTGGTAAGGTGGGAAAAATCCCTCTGGTACTCAATCGCCGACCTGGTCCCTTGTTTGAGATTCAAGAACCTCTCTTCTAGCTCATCCCGATCTGTGGTGGACACAAAATGGTCCAAGAATACCTCGCCGAACTCCTCCCAAGATATTTCTGATAGATCCCTATCTGCATAGGTGGAGTCCATCATGGACTTCCACCACCTCTTCGCATGGGCATCTAGTGCATTAGTCGCCAAATGAACTGCCTCGCTGATAGGACAGCTGATGCCTGCCAGCATCTCATGTATAGCCTCGAGCCATTCCTCCGTTTTTACTGCATTCTCCGTCTCGTGGTACATGGGCGGGGATAAACTCTTGAACGCACTCAACCAGTTTGATCCCAGATTTGGCAGCGGTGCTGAAATCTGCTGGGCCCTGAATGCCTCAAGGATGGTTGTCAAGGTCTGGCCCATCTCTGTCTGTAGAAAAGGAGTGGGGTTCGGAGGGGGAGAAGCCACATTCTGCGGTACGACGACCCTGGGGGGTTGCACAAAGGTAAGGTTTATATTAGAATTGTCCTAACTCATTGCTTATGTGGACTATTTTATGTGACTTTTTACACATGAGCACACCATTACTTCCGCTGCATAGTTTGTCCGCAAACTAATGCTCGAGCAGGGTTGCCCAATGCTGTGGACTTCTTCTCTTATGATCGTTTGTTCAAGTGATATCAGTTTGTAAGACCATCCTATTACCTAGGAGTTAACCCGATCTTATGCCCAAAACCACCGTCTTACGGTGGCACTAACACACGGGTTATTCGACACCGCAACACGCCGATTCTGCCGGCTAGTACGATCATATAACCAGTTATGCAAAAGAGAGCAAGAAGTAAAAGATGTATAAAGCAACAACTAGTCCACAAGTCACAGCACTATCACATAATAGATAAGAGTACACCAGTCCATAATGAGTTTAACAAAAATAGAGAAAAGGGCTTATGCACAGTACATGATGACAAATATCTCTCTCATAAATGACAACAAGCGGAAGCTACACTATCATCAGAAGACTCGTCCCACCTGATGCCGGGCTGCAGTAGTAGTAGTAAGTGGTGGTGGTATCAGCTCCTCACGTCCTGCCACCTTGTCCTGCCGGTGCTCCCTCTCCTCGAGCTCCTAAAAAGTTTGGTCACACCGACCGTTAGTCAAAAATACTAAGTCGTTTACTCCATACCTCGCCCCCGCAACTCCTAGGCACCGGGCGGGAGGACGAAGCGGAGGACAACAAGGGGTATAATAAGGAAGCATGTGACAATGGAACTATACTAACAATTATATATGAATCCAATATTTCTACTCTAGCAGTTCTATATATATATATATACATATATATATATTTATATATATATATATATATATATATATATATATATATATATATATATATATATATATATATATATATATATATATATATATATATATATGGTACAAGAAAGTAAGAGGAACTGAACAGAACAAGTATGTGCATTAAGTAAATAGTACTAGAAGTAAGCTGAGAAAAGATAACAAGTAAAATAAGTTATTACTACCATCATAGAAGTATCTTAACTTATATGAATGCCCATACAAACTTATAAGTTAATGTTTTCAGAAATATAACTTATCATATAAAAGAGCCCATAATAATTTATATAATAAGGATCCATGGTGCGTATGACCTAGTTATGAATGTATGATATGCATGCGTTTTATGGTTCATGCAAGTGCAACTCACGCACACGACTCTGTGATCACAGACCATTAGTTCCCACTTTATGGAGCTAGCATCACTCTCTGGTACCACCGTTGTGGCTACGGCAGCAGTGGAGCGGGCATCTCCACTCCTAGGCGAGTATACACACTACCGGGCCTAGACCTTCCATACGCCTCTGTACACGTCCTATGTGCACTCTAGAGTCTTTGCGTACTTTTTGCTAGCTACCCACCAGTCTTTCTGGTCGAGTGTGCGTTTTCGGGGATTGTCCTCCGGACCGTAGCGTAAAACAACCCACTGGCCCCTCAAACCATCACACCTTGCCAGAGTCACCTTGTCGACACCGCAACACGCCGATTCTGCCAGCTAGTATGATCATATAACTTGTTAGGGCAAAAGAGATCACGAAGTAAAAGCGGTATAAAGTAACAACTAGTCCACAAGTCAAAGCACTATCACATAATAGGTAAGAGTACACTAGTCCATAATGAGTTTAACAAAAATAGAGAAAAGGGCTTATGCCCAGTACATAATGACAAATATCTCTCTCATAAATGACAACAAGCGGAAGCTACACTATCATCAGAAGAATCGTCCCACCTGACGCCGAGCTGTAGTGGTAGTAAGTGGTGGTGGTATCAGCTCCTGACGTCCTGCCACCTCATCCTGCTGGTGCTCCCTCTCCTCGAGCTCCTAAAATATTTGGTCACACCGACCGTTAGTTAAAAAGCCTAAGTCGTTTCCTCCACACCTCGCCCCCGCAACTCCTATACACCGGGAGGGAGGACAAAGCGGAGGACAATAAGGGGTAAAACAAGGAAGCAAGTGACAATGGAACTATACTAACAAGTATATATGAATACAATATTTCTACGCTAGCAGTTCTATATATATAAATATGGTACAGGAAAGTAAGAGGAACTGAACAGAATAAGTATGTGTAGTAAGTAAACAGTACTGGAAGTAAGCTGAGAAAAGATAGCAAGTAAAATAAGCTACTACTACCATCATAGAAGTACCTTAACTTATATGAATGCCCATACAAACTTATAAGTTAATGTTTCCAGAAATATAACTTATCATATAAAAGAACCCATACTAATTTATATGATAAGGATCCATGTTGCGTATGACCTAGTTCTGAATGTATGATATGCATGTGTTTCATGGTTCATGCAAGTATAACTCAAGCACACGACTCTGTGATCACAGACCTTTAGTTCCCACGTTTTGGAGCTAGCATCACTCTTTGGTACCACCATTGTGGCTACGACAGCAGTGGAGTGAGCGTCTCCACTCCTAGACGGGTATACACACTACTAGGCCTAGACCTCCCATACGCCTCTGTACATGTCCTAGGTGCACTCTAGAGTCTCTGCGTACTATTTGTTGGCTACCCACCAGTCTTTTTGGTCGAGTGTGCATTTTTGGGGATCGTCCTGCAATCCGCAGCGTAAAACAACCCACTGGCTCCTCAAACCATCACACCTCGCTAGAGTCACCGTACTGCCATCGGTGTGATGATTGGCCCAGTACCGCATGACCTGCCATAGTTTATGCACATGTAAGATATTCCAACCCGAGCCTCCAGCTCGCAGGACCAACCCATCCTGAATCCCTCCAACCCATCGCGGGTGAGTTTGCACATTAGTGCCTTTATTCAAAATCCCTCAAACCCATCATGGGTGAGAATGAACCACAATGTATTATCCTATTAGACTATTCTTGCCTAATGTTATTATGCCTAGCAATTTAGGGTTAATCCCAGGACTGCCCAGGGCATGCCTAGTGAAGGGCTCTCGGGGCACTAGGAACTATGATGGGCTGAATCCCAAAGCTCCCTTTCTCAAGGATATTTACTTTTATTAATGTCTACCCCTTAACCAAACCAACTCTCATTGTTACTCTAGACTAACCTAATAATTTAGGATGTTATCAGGAGAGCGGCGGTCTTCCGCAGATCTCCATTCTAGCCACTATCCTTGGGATTTTTCTCTCTACCACTCGTAATCAGGAAGTGACCTATTGGACACCAACCAGGGTTTGTCTTCCCAATATAGTTCCCAACTCAACCTACCATCGTATCCCCTGTGGGTTCCAATAGTATGTGTTATATTTTATTATACGCACCCATGACCTAATGTTGACCCGTGTAGTAGAACTTCTAATCCCTTGAGCCAAATGCCCCAAACTAATTATCATGGATTGGTTATGGTGTATGATGTTGATCATTTAAGACTTCACCATTTTCCTAAGTAATTAAGGGCTTAAATTAATTCCTTTAATTGTGTGTCCTATGTCACATTGCACACGATGTACTACTTATATTTATTACTTCTACTTAAGAAGTTTATTAGGTGTTCTAAGAGGTAAAATATGGCTGCCCACCAGATTCCTCAATTTTCCCATGAAATTTCAATTTAATTTTCATTTAACTTAAAAGTTTTAATTTGCCTACTTTCCAAATGAAGTATAATACATCTACCACCAAAAATTTTGGAAAAATTACTAGAGATTCATAATTATAAAACCAAACTAAATACAAAATTTTAAAGTCCTAAATAGTCATTTGACCTATCAAATATTCAAATACCATTATTACTAAAATGCCATTTTTAGTGTTTTCATCATACTGAGACTTTCAAAAATTTCAGAAAATTAAAAAAGTAGTAAATCATATGTATAAGCCACTGCAAAATTTTCCATATTTTTCCAATAAAATTTTTCTTTTATTTTAATCAATTTACATAATGGGAAAAATAATGATTCTACTTAAAATCACAGATAAGTTTATCTAACAGACCCATAAATGTTTTAAGAGATAAACAATGAGACATTTAAGCCTGCGGTAAAATTTGAGAGTTTAATATCATCATTAGCCTTGGTTTCAAATTTTTATTTCTAAATGGCTTAATTTTTAAAAATACCAATTAATGGGATTTTTGATCCCAAAAATCCCATTCTTCTTGTGGGAGGTATGTTTCACCCATAAAAACTACTATCTAGAGTTTCATGACCATGCAACATTCTAAATGGCCTGAATTTCTCATTTTACTAAATTTGCTATATGCACCACAAACCTAAACCTACCTTTCTCATGCAAGTGGATTTACCCATCATGGAAGGGTCAACAGAGGATGAAATTTCTTCCATGGACTTATATTGACCCCATGGACCTGCGACCAATTCTTGGGGCCATTTAGTGTTGTACTTATCTAAATATTCAATTAATTTAAATAAGAGTATTTTACCAAAAACTATAGAAAATATTTTTCCAAAAATTCCAATTTTTGGGCAGTATCAAGGAATGACTTTGTCACATGCATGAACAGGATCTCAGGTCATGCGGACTTATAGTCTAGCCCGGGCACACATTTGAAAATCTGCCCTAGCCTACGACCAGTTTTGGTAAAAAGACCATACAAGGAGTCCTACTACTCCAAAATTCAAGTTAAGGGTGGACAAATAAAGGAAAGACCTAGGCCTACAATTTTCATGTTGATGTATATTTCTGAAATTGTATTTAAGAGGACTATTTTTAGCATGCAAGTACTGTATAAAAGTGTGACATAAATGACACTATTCATTAAAATCATATTTAATAATTAACCCGGGGTAAAACAAACGACATCCGTTCATCGTCCCAAAGCAGCCAACGATTGAAATTTCTCCTTCTTGGGCCATGTTTGCTGGCAAATTCTGGCCACCTGGGCCGGCGCCACCGCCGGCGATTATTGCCACCACCTTCGTTGAGGTGGTGGCTAGCGTTTCCCGGCGGTGAGGCTGCCGAAGGAGGCTCCTCCGGCGATCCCGAGCAAGAAGTAAAGCTCGGTATTTTTCACACATTCTCCCATGGTATCGTGCTCGATTGAGCCCGATGTATCGCCTAAATGATCTTGAAAGCTAGCACAGGGTGAGGTGAGGTGAAATAGACCTGGAGTCGGGCTTGGCGGCGTGTGTGGTGGCGGTGCTCCATGGCCGAAGCTTGCTCCGGCTAACTAGCCAAATTCCTTGATTCTCCAGCAAAAATAGTGCTCCAGTTGTCAATCTCCACTCGCCTGAGCTCACTGAAGGTGATGGTGGGCTTGCTTTTAGCTGGGAGAGGCTGTGGGAGGTGTTGGAGTTGGGGGGGGGGGGGGGTTGGTCGGCCAAGCTTTGGAATCTCCTCCTGGCCACCAGTTGTCCCCAAATCCCTCCACCTTGCAGGAATAATCCTGAGGAGCTCAGCCAGCTACTTGGGCAGAGAGAATGAGGGCCACATGGCCACCATTTCTTCTCTTCCCCCTTCCTCTCTACTCTTTTCCTCCAAAAAGTACAAATTATCTCCATGCATGCATTCTCTCTCCATTTTCTGAGGGGTAGGGGTGGTCCTTGACCTCTCGGGCTGGTCATGGGCCTTGACTAATGGGCTTAGCCCATGGGGAGTGGTTTGGCTTCTCCTTCCTTCCTTTAGGCCTTTTTGTTGACTTTTGGGGTTGACTTGGTCAACATGGGGAGTGGGCTGACCACATTTGTAGGTCATGGACCCTATGACATCACCCAACTTGGGTTGGGCCACGGTGGTGCCCCACTTGGACTAATTGGGCTTTTGGATGTATATTTGACCAATTTAAAGTTAAGGGTTGACTTGGGTCAACTTGGGTCAATAGGTGACTTAGTGATATGGCTTATGGTTCCCTTAGGTTGGTATTAGGGTTATAGGTGCAGTGGTGGAGTCAGTGTGTGGGTAGGACCTCAATTTGGGCTGGTTTGACTTAGGACTAAACCCAAACCCCATGGTTCAAACCTAGCCTAAACCCATGCCCCCACCACATGCCCTAACCAAACCTAAGTAGAGGGGTCTAATTGAAAGTGATATGTTACATAGATAGCCTTACACCAATCTTTTTTCCAAAAAATATGGCCAACGGTGGGGCCTAGGTTACTGCTTGATTTTGGAATTCTTGAAAAATGGTGTCTCGATTCCTGATTTTCATGCTACCGATTATATTTTGAGTCCAAAGTGTGATATGTGGCCTATTAGTTTATGCAATGTGGTTTATTGGATTACTTCCATGCGTATTGCTAATTGGTTAAAGTTGTATATGGATTCCCTCATCTCTCCCACCAATCGGCTTTTATTCCTATCTGACTTATTATTG
Source organism: Platanthera guangdongensis (assembly GCA_039583875.1). Lineage (NCBI taxonomy): Eukaryota > Viridiplantae > Streptophyta > Magnoliopsida > Asparagales > Orchidaceae > Platanthera > Platanthera guangdongensis. Next base: position 251,666,980 of record CM077151.1, on the reverse strand, counting down.
ACAACATTTTAGTGGCTTTTGAGGCTATTCAATTCCTTTTGACTTCCCAAAGTTCTAGTGACTTTTGATTCACACACAAGCTTGATCACTTAAATACTTATGATCGGGTTGAATGAGAATTTCTTGATAGGGCTTTGGTCTGTTTGGGGAGATGTTTGGGAATTTCACTTCAAGCCGTGATCTTCGACAAGATGACCCTCTCTCCCCATATTTGTTTTTAATCTGCACAGAATTTCTTAGCAGGACTATGAGGCATGACGAGCGGGAAGGGGTGCTTCGTGGGTTGATAGTTTTCCCCTTTGCACCACAGTTCTCCTCAGCCGTGCGACCGCTATCTCATGACTCGCTTCGACCGTGCGACTGCTACCGCATGACTCGCTTTGGCCGTGCGCCTTCGCAACGGCCGTGTGGACTATACCGCACGGTCATGCTGCCATCCTGGCCATACGTCCACCAATGCATGGTTTCTCTTATCGTGCGGTCACCTACGCATGGCCTTCCTAACTGTATGGCCACCAGAGAATGACCCGCTCTAGCCGTACGGCCGCCACCGCACGACCCACTCACTAGAGGCATCATGGGGGTGCGCATAACAAAATAAAATTTCATGAGTGTGCATATTGTAACATCCCCCTCACTTCTAGACCCCCATGGGTTAGGGTTAATTAGGACTTGAGTTGAGAGTAGAGGTCATGGGAAGACCCTAGGTTAGCTTGAACCTAGGAAATCGCTATAAGCACTCCAAGGGTACACAAGTCAACATAGGTCAATTCACTTCAAATTGGACTCACCAACTCAAGTTGACCTCACCAATAGATCTATAACCATAAGTGAAACCCAGGTGTTCCAAAAGCCCTATCATAGGGTCACCAAATTGGCCAAATTGACCAAAGTGCCCTTTAGGTCAACATAGGTCAATCCTTCACCAGTTGGTTCAATTGACCCCAAAAACATGAAATTAACTTCACTACTACTCTTAAGACATCATAAGGGACCCAATTGACCAAAAATCCCCATCATAGGGTCACTAAATTGGGCAAATTGATCGAAGTACCATTTAGGTCAACATTTGTAAATCCTTCACCATTAGGTCCAATTAGCCCACAAAACGTGAATTTGACCTCACCACTGGTCTTAGGATATCACATGAGACCCAATTGACCAAAAAGCCTCATCATGGGGTCATCAATTTAACCAATTTTATCAAAGATAAACTTAGCCCTAAATTGATCAAAATTACACATATGGGTAATATTGCGCTAATTAGGGCATCACCATGGCCCAAACAACATTGGGTGGTGTCGAGGGACTCAAGACACACACATTGGACCAGGCCACACATTATTTGACCAAGTCAAACCCCCAAGTAAACCATGGTCAACATAAGGCCTGAAGAGGAAAAATAGGAGTCTAAGTCAAAACCAATTGGGCTAAGGCCTTGCCCAAGGCCCATACAGCAGACCCATGAGCCAATTTGTAACCAAAGCCCCTCCGACAACTTGACGGTTTCAGCAAACTCCTTACTTTAGTTCGACAGAGTTGGCGGTTATTGGATCTATCTGCCTGGATAGTTTTTGCCATGAATGTTTTTTGCTTCCATCGTGCACATTGGTGAATCTTGTCTCGCCATGTATGCCTCACATTGTAAATAAGTTTGATAGTACAAGAATTTCCTGCTTTTTTATTTGTATCTGGTTTATTTGACTTAGTTATATTGAGTGTTCCTGCCACCTGGTTCTCGTTTTCCGCTTATCAAAAATTATGTCCATGGTATCAGAGGGAACAAAGATTTGAGTAGTGATCAACCTTCAAGTTTGCTTTTTTGATTCTGGAAGTTAAGTAAACTAGTGTTTGTGAAATTGAGGGAGGATTTGCAAGGGGTCTTGAAATTGAACTCTTAACATTGAGCAACTTCAAGAAGTGAAGTTCGTGCATGGAGAGTTACCTTTTGGGCAAGGACCTTTGGTAGGTCGTCTGTAGAGATGACATGCAAGAGGTTACTGCTGCCACTGGCAATGTTGAAGCGGTGAGAGCTTGGAGGAAGACAAATGCTAAGGCAGAGTTTACTCTCAAGTGGGCTATTTCACCGGAGCTTTTTAACCACATCATTGGATGTTGGTCAGTTGCTGAGATTTGGACTTCCCTTGATGGGTTGTGCAATAAGAAAAATAAAGCGCAACAACAGTTTATAGAGAATGAGTTGGCGAGAGACACTCAGGGAGATTTGAATATTTATATGTTCTTCCAGAAGATGAAGAACCTATGTGCTAAAATTTTAGCATTGGACCATGATGAGCCAATTTCAGAGGAAAAGCTTAAGAGACACATAATCCACGGATTGTGGAAGGAATATGTTGCCTTCATTACTTCTGTTCAAGGATGAGCCACTCAGCCATATTTGCTTGAGTTGGAGAACCTGTTGGCTTCACATCAAAGCCTAGCAAGGTAGATGGCTGGAGTTACTATCTGTAGAGGAGATAATGAGGCTATCTTCTTTGGGAAGAAGAATAGGTCGGAAAAGAAGAAGAAGATATTTGTTGGCGATAGTCCATCTAATTTATATCAGCAAGAGAGGAGTGTTTCTCCTAACCGGGATTGGAAGAAGAAGGCCCAAGGTGCTACAAATACAATCTGCCTGGTCACTTCAAGAAGGACTGCAAAGTCAAACTTCAGCCAGGGCACACGACAAGTAAAGAAGAAGCTGGTTCCAGAACTGAGGAGGGAAGATGAGAAATGTATTTATGACGGGCACGTGTGATCGTGCTTTGTCCACAATTAACTACCAAGATGACTAGATCATGGACTCAGGGTATGGTCATCACCTCACTGAGGATGAGTTAAAGTTCTCTTCTCTGCAGGCGTACTCATGTATTGACGGTATTATTACCGCTGACGATACTATTCTTGTAGACGAGGAGGGAGTCATATCCTTAGGTAGTGATAAGGGTCCACTCACCTTGAGGAGTGTTTATCATGTGTCAGGCATCAAGAAAAATCTCTTCTCAGTTACCAATGTAATGGATGCGGGTTATCACGTTCTGTTCGACCCGATAAAAGTAAAGTTTTTCCGCAATGTTTCAGTGGTGAAGGCTGACATTACTCATGTTGGGAGAAGAGTAAAGGACTTGTTTGTGTTATCAATAAATTCATATGTTGATCGGATGAGGTCCAACGATAGAGCTGCTATCTATCATGAATGACTTGGATATGTCTGGATGGACAAGTTGAAAGTTATGGTAATAATGAGACTTGTGAAAGGCTTTCCTAGATTGTCAACCTTTGGTGGCGGTCATGTTAGTGCGGGATGTCAATATGGTAAGGCTCACCGCCTTCCATTTGACAAGTCACATACCAGGTGTAAAGCACCATCCAAATGCATCCATGGTGATCTGATGGGACCAGCCATCACCGTCATTCTTGGAGGTAGCAGGTACATGCTAGTCTTGGTTGATGACTATACTAGGCACACATGGGTGTACTTCATGAAAGAGAAGTCAGACACATTCCAATTGTTCATGGAGTTCAAGGATCTTGTGAAGGGCCAACTTGGCTTGCGGATAAAGAAGTTGTGAACGGACAACAAATGTGAGTTTATTTCAAATGATTTCTCGAACTTCTACAGGAAGCACGGAATCCAGAGAGAGCTCACTTATGATCATACTCCACAATAAAATGGAGTAATAGAGAGAAATATTCATCATATGATGGAGATCTACAAGTGTTGACTTCATGCCAAAGTAATTCCTAGGTCCTTCTGGGCAAAAGGGAATGCTTACGTGATATTTGTCATCAATCAGATGCCTTTAAGTATGATCAATATGAAGTCTCCATATGAGGTAATGTTTAAGGAGAAGTCCAGCATTGAATAGCTTCAGGTGTTTGGGTCGACCTACTACATACGTATCCCAGATGATCTCAGGACTAAGCTAAATGCGAAGGCGAGGAAGCTTGTCTTCATGTGCTATGACTAAAGGAAAAAGGTATGGAAGTGTATGGAACTTACCACAAAGTAGTTCATCATTTACAGAGATATTATCTTCAATGAACTGACATCGTCTGGAGGTAGCTCATCTATAGAGCTACATGAAAACAGGTTAGATGGCAGGAAAGATGAAGCTGCTAAGGATTTTTTGGTGGAGTTGTCTGTATCACCCGAAGCTCCATGTATTTCTAGCACCGAGGCGGAGGCCTCTTGTTCAAGAAGCAGGGGGAGCGATGCTCTGAGTATGACTAGTATCAGAGCTTATTCAGAAGAAGTAGAAGAGGTTGTTATCCATTGTCATGTCCTTCAAAGATCGAAGAGGATCATCAAACCACCAGCTCAGTACAACGAAGGGAACATTGTGAGCTTTGCCTCTTATTTCTTTGCAGGCCCTCTGGACAAGCGAAAGCCTTCTAGAATTAAAGATCCTACTGGAGTCAAGGAGGGGTATGGTGCCATGGATTAGGAGATGGCTGCCCTTAGAAAGAACGAGACTTGGGATCCTGTGCCCAAGGTTGATGACATTACTCCTATGATGTGCACGTGGGTGTACAAGCTAAAGAAGGAGGCATATGGAAGCATTGAGCGATGCAAGGATCGTCTTGTAGCTCGATAATTCTCTCAATTATATGGAGAAGACTATGAGGAGACATTTAGTCCTGTAGCTAAAATGACTTCAGTACGGGTGGTGATTGCTTTGGAGGCTTGTCAAGGATGGAAGATATGATAGCTTGATGTGTACAATGCATTTCTTTATGGAGAAATTTATAAAGACATATTCATGGTTCAACCACTGGGTTACTTGTCTGAAGATCATCCAGGATACGTCTGCAAGCTCTAGAAGGCTCTTTATGGCTTCAAATAGGCACCATGGACATGGTACAAAAATATCGCAGAATACCTCCAATTCTGGGATTATTTTGCATCTGAATCAGAGTTAAGCATGTTCATAAAGATGATGGGGGAGCTTCATGCCTTGGTTCTATTATACGTTGACGACATGATCGTCACGGGGAACTCTGAGGAAGAAGTAGTTATGCTTAGGGCAGAGCAAGCTATTCATTTTGAGATGAAGGATTTGGGTGAGCTCCACCACTTCCTTAGACTTGAGGTGGAGAGGAGAAATCACAACAAACTTTTTATTCCCAAAGAGGCTATGCAGAACAGATCATTCAGCGATTTGGCATGCGGGAGGGAAAAAGTTGTTCAACTCCACTGGATGTTGGTCTCAAACATCAACATGATGAGGGGAGGGTTCTTCAAGATCCCTTGGTATTCCGGGCTCTAGTTTGGTGCCTTATATACTTGACGATTACGAGACTAGACATTTCTTATGTTGTAGGCCGAGTAAGTCGATATATGGTGGAGCCTCAGATGCCTCATATGGTAATGGACAAGAATATCTTGAAGTACGTGAAGACTACTTCTGAAATGGGTCTCCTTTATGGGACTGACACGGGCTTCAACCTGCCTGATTACACAAATGCTGATTATGGGGGATACTCAGACAACTGGATGTCAATGTATGGTTATGTTTTCACATGTGGACTAGCAAGTATCTCATGGTGTAGCAAAAACAAGATTCTAGGTTCGTATCTACTACAAAAGGAGAGTATAAGACTTCAGCCTTGGCAGATCGGGAAGCCATCTGGCTTAGGAGGCTAGTAGAGGACATCCATGAAGAAGTGCTATGTCCCACTCTGCTTCGCAGTGACATCGAACGTTCTCTTAAACTGGTTAACAATCCAATTTGTCACACACAAACCAAACATATTGAGATTGAGCATCACTTCATTCCGGAGAAGGTGCTGAAGGGGTCTCTTATTGTCGAGCATCTTCGAATCAAGGACAATATCACAAATATCTTCACAAAACTATAGTCGATGGGGTCATTTAAATGGTTACGGGGACTGCTAGGGCTGGTTTCCACTTCTCACTTCAAGGGGGAGTGTTGAATTTTTTGAAGTGAAAGTGGTGGTTTGTCCGGGCAGACCGCGCAGCTAGATGGTAGCAGTCTATCTCTCATACCGCGCGGTCTGATGTGGCGACTAGCCAGTTCAGCTAGTGTTTCTGTAGTTATCTTATTCTCAGGTTGTAACCAGGTGGATATGTTTGTTGTCTGTGGAGTGTTGCAGACTCATATAGAGTTCGCCGAGTCCAGCTTGTTGCGGACTTTTCTACAGCTCGCTAGATCGGCAATGTCTTGTGCTTTTTGCTCTTATTCTCTAGTGGAGCGGTTTGGTGGAGACCGTGGAGATCACTGGTTAGTGCGTTCTGGTTCGTGTATCAGCTGGTTTTGTGTTCGCACCATGTATTACGGGAGGTGTGGACTTGGTCATGATTTGTACTAAGTCTGGTTATGCTCAGTTTGGTAGTTCACACAGGTAGCGCAGTCTGCTTCTATATCCGTCGAGTTCGGTAGCTTAACATCCTGGTTTGTAATCTAGTCGCGGGATTGAACTATGTAGACTGGAGCAGTGTCTGCAGGGTACTGCAGGCTGGTTGTTGTATCCGCATAGTCTGTAGGTTTGGTGGAATGGTCCGGGTTCTGGCCTTGATGGTGGTGTTCAAGGCTGTTAGGGTTTTTGTCTGGCAATGTCATGGCGACAAAGGCGTACTTGTTTCGTGTCCGCATTGTATGCTAGCTACAAGATGAGTGGTGGTCCTATCGGTTTGGGCGGTGACCATACTCCTTTCTGTGCCTATAAATAGGACCCCGTGTCATATCATAATTAACGAACTAAAGAATAGTTAGTGAGCTCGGGATGTTTGTTGCTGACATGTTTTATTATCCACCCAGTTTGATAAGTTAACTGGTTTTGTTGTTACAAATTTTGCCGCTAGCACTGAGAAGCTAGGGACATGGATCTGACTTGCATTATGGATTAGTGCTGGTTTTGCGGATACAATCGGCAGTTTGCAGCAGGTCGCGGCTTGTGACCAGATGCTCTTTTCATTAGCAATTTTTCCTAGTTCAATAAGGCTGTCAGCTTCTGGCGGCTGTCTGTTCAGTTCGATCGCAGCTGTTTGTGGTTATCTGGCGTCTAGGCAATCTCGTGGTTAGGCGGCTTACAGATTGCTGACAAAGTTCTTCATCTTGGAAAAACCGGGTGTCTGCACGGTTAAGTTGCAGTCTGGCGACTTGAAGGTTTCAACAGACTCGTTAGTTCAGTTCGACAGAGTTTGTGGTTACTAGTTTTATCCACCCGGATAGTTTTTGCCTTGTATATTTTTTGCTTCCATCAGGTATATTGGTGAATCATGTCTCGCCATATATGCCTCGTATTGTAAAGAGGTTTGATAGTACAAGATTTGCTTGCTCTTGTATTTATATCTGATTTATTTGACTTGCTTAGGCTGAGTGTTCCTGCGACTTGGTTCCCATTTTTCGCTTATCACAAATTTTTTACATGGCATCAGAGGGAACATAGGTTTGAGTAGTGATCAACCTTCTAGTTTGATTTTTTGCATCTGGAAGTTAAGTAGACGAGTGCTTGTACAATTGAAGGAGGATTCACAAGGTGTCTTGGAGTTGAACTCTTAATGCCGATCAACTTCAAGAAGTGCAGGTCGTGCATGGAGATTTAACTTCTGGCGAGGACCTTTAGGAGGTCGTGTGTGGACACGACATACAAGTAGATATTACTGCCACTAGAAATGCTGAAGCGGTGAGAGCTTGGAGAAAGATAAATGCTATGGCGAAGTTTACACTCAAGTGGGGTATCTCACCGGTGCTTTTTGACCACATCATCAGATGTTGGTCAGCTATTGAGATTTGGTCTTCCCTTGATGGGTTGTTCAACAAGAAAAATGTAGCGTTGTTACAGTTCTTAGAGAATGAGTTGGCAGAGCCACACATGGAGATTTTTCCATTTCTATAATCTTCCTAAAGATGAAGAACCTGTGTGTTATAATTTCAGCATTAGACCCTGATAAGCCAATTTAAGAGACAAAGCTTAATGGCACATAATCCGCAAATTGCGGAAGGAATATGTTGCCTTCGCTACTTCTGTTCAAGGTTGGTCCACTCAGCCATCATTTCTTGAGGCGGAGAACCTGCTGGCTTCACAAGAAAGCCTAACAAGACAGATTGCTGGAGTTACTATCTCTAGAGGAGATAATGAGGCTCTTTTCTCAAGAAAGAAGAAGAGGTGGGACAATAAGAAGAAGACGTCTGCTGGCGATGGTCCTTCTACTTCATATCAGCAAGAGAGAAGTGTTGCTCCTAAGTGGGATTGGAAGAATAACGGACAGCCAAGGTGCTATAAATGAAATCTGTAACGTCCCGTTTTGCGCTCGACCCCTCCTACGCGTCTGAGTCAAGAGACTTGACTCAGGCTCGAGCTGCATTTGTCGGGGGGTTAGGGTTGAGTGGTACTCAATGAATAATGGGGGAATGGAACTTAGATAAAATGAAGAAAAGGAAATTCGTTGAATATTGTCGAGAATATCCGACTAAGTCATCGAGTGTCGCTGGGTGATTCTCGACAAACTCGTCACTTGAATCTGGAGAAACTATTAAGTGAAATTCATCGGATATCGCTGATGATATCCGACGAATTCGTCGACTGAGATGTTTATTCATTGAGTATCGCTGGCTGATGCTGGATCTTACGATACCCTTAGTGTGTGTGTGTGTGTGTGTGGGGGGGGGGGGTGGTGGGGTGGGTGAATAAGGGTTAATTAATTTTCTTTAACTAAACAAAGTTTACGTGGTGAACAAAAACAATGAAAATTTGAAATGGAGACTAATTTTCATAAGCAGACTTGAACACTCTGAAATATGTAAAAGAGAAAACAATAATAATTTATTTAAAATGTGCTAATAGTGAATACAATGTATCTCTATAGATCTAGAGACAAAGGCTTATGAAAAATACAATTTACTTTTGTTTTCGCCGGTCCTTCTACGAAGAACCGACAGGCTAAAGCGTATCTCTCCCTAGATCTTGTTACTAGCCTCCCCTAGATCTATCGCGATCTAGACGCTTCACACAAGGCAATGATTTATCCCAAAGCCACACAAGGACTTGGACGCCACGCACAAAGCGGCGATTTTCCCATAAGACACACAAGGATTTAGACCCCACACACAAGGTGGCGATTTCCCATAAGCCACGAAAGGACTTAGACGCCACGCACAAGGCAGCGATTTCCTCTCTCGACTACAATTGGATTACAATAGGAATAAGAACAAAACAAATTGAAAACTTATAATTTAAACTCCCTTCAAATAATGCGCTGACGATGACGACGAATCCTAGCTAGGGTTGCTTTGAATGTTGCGTACATGCCGTCGATCTTTTGCGCTTCAGCCTTCTTGAGAGTATGGAGTAAATCTGGAATCCGGAGCTCTCTGGTTCGTCTACATAGGAAGGTGCACTACATATAATGAAATTCATGATCTCGTCAGAAAATTGAATGGCTTTTATACTTTGGCGATATCGCCTGGCGACACTGGGTATCGCCACCTTGTGATATCAGTAATTGCTGCCACATGTCCCACAAAATCATCATATTCACATCACAGATCTGTCGATCGTCGAATGTGGACTGTCTCTTGGCAACACTGGGGATCGCCACCTAACGATAGCGATAACGGCTGCCACATGTCCCACAAACTCCTGATTTTCGCATTGCAGATTCGTCAAACGTCGATCGTCGATCGTCAATCGCAGATTCGTCGAACGTCGTTGTCGCCTATGGGTGTTAACTAATATCACCTAGCGATATCTTCTATGCTTATCTGTGCTGATTTGAAACAACACCCAAAATCCATTAGAGCTAGACATGTGATATCTACACATCATAAATACCCAAAGATCAAATACAAACAAGATTTGTTATTAGCAAAATAGGAAGCGTGGAACACATGCTCCAACAATCTCCCTCTTTTGATAATAACAAATCCACTGAGAAAGAAATCATGAATGTGTTGGAATCCCACCTGTTTTTGGGTTGATTAGGTCTAAGTTCACTATTAGGATTGCATAGATTGACCCACAATGTATATTCTAGGGTCATAGGTCTTTATTGGATATTAACATAGGTCAACAAGTCAGTTTGATTTGACCAATCCCTCAGAAGACTTAGAAGACTGAAGATTTCAGAACAAGACATATTTTTCTATGTTGAAGAAGTCGTTCGACGAAATCTGAATGGAGTTCAACGATCTTGGTTCTCAGTTCGATGATCTCAACGTTTGTTCTCTGAAGTTGAGATCGACGAAAGTTTAACTGAGTTCGACAAACTCTGATCTCCTATCAGTTGTTGAGTTCGATGAACAACTATCTTAGTTTGATGAACTTGGAGCCCAGAATGGACAACATTAACTCAGTTCAAAGTTCTTGGGGCTCAGCTTGGCGAAAGAGAGGATTGAGTTCGAAGATCTTGGATCTCTGATCGATGAAATCTGTCAATTCATTATTTCTATTCTCTACAGTAAATTTCCAGATTGACCAAGGTTTATATAATATATTATTGCCTATATTGCTCTGAGTAATTAATTGCATATATTCTTATGAATATAGTCGTTCATTGGCAGCATTATTTACTGGATTTCATAGTCAATATTCGGCTTAATAACTAGGACAGTTAAGGAATCAATTTATTGCCCTTCTGGTCGTTTGTCCAAGTTTCAAGATTTCAGCAGTTAATCATGGAGTAGAATTGACATTCAAAGATAGAATTTTTGTAGAAAACAAAAAGGAAGTAAAAAAAGGAAGAGAACCGACCAAGGGTCACAGGCAGACTGAGAAGAAAGATATTCAGTCTGCATACTCATACAGTCTTCATCATCTGCAACTCTTCACCAAGCTTTTAAGAGACATCAAAACACAATTAGTCTAAAAGCTTCTGGAGTTCATCAAAGAATACCTACACCCTACAAAGATTCTAGCATATTCCTGAACATTAATCATCTCAGGGGGAGCTTTGACAACTTCAAGCAATCCACTAAAGTCTTCTCAACTTTTTGAGTAAGAGAAGACAATATCACATTTTCACCCCACTGTACACAGGGTTTTAACTCCCACCTAGTTCTTAAGTCTCCTTAACAAAAGACTTAGCTTGGTTTTTGGGCACCTGATCAAAAGCCTAAAGGGTTGTGAGATCTCCCTTCAAATAGATCTTGTGGTGATAGGGAACCTGAGCAAAAAATTGTTAGTGATAGGGCACCTGATCAAAAACCTGTAGTGGATTCCTACCAGGGTGGTAGAAGAGTGGATGTACCCAAGTTTAGGGGAACCATTATAAATTTCTTATGTCATCTGGTTGCTTGTTGTTTTTTTAGTACCGTATGCTGTGTGTTGTGTTAGTTAGCATTTCATTCCTGCACTCTCTTAAGATATATATATTACTATTTTTAATTCCGCTATAAAAACCAATTAAGTTTTTAAAATACTCTGTTCACCCCCCTCTAGAATTAAATATATCTATCCCCTCAGGTGGTAAAGCTTTTACTATCCTTCAATTGGTATTAGAGGTTAAGGTTGCTTTGGTTTCACAGACTTACATCTGAACCAAGATCATTTGATAGCTCTTTTTCTCTCTAGCCTCTTATTTACAACATAGCATATAATAAGGAATATTCTAGCACCAGACCTCCTGTGTGCAACTTGAATAGATTTGCACTCTGGAAGGCAAGAATCAAACTCTACATGAACTATATTGATGAGAAGATTTTCAACTCTATTTTGACAGGTCCCCCTCAACCTACAGCTGCTACTACAACTACCAATACATATGAAGTTCCACCTTCTGAGTGGACTGATGCACAAAAGAAAGCCAAGATGGCTGATGCTAAAACAATGAATATTCTGGCTCAGATAATGTCAGATGATATCTTTTAGAAGGTGGCTGAGTGTACCTCTGCGAAGGCCATTTGGGACTCACTAAACAAAATAGTTGCTGGATCATCAGATGAAAGAAAAGACAAGAGATCTCTCCTCGTATCATAATATGAGAATTTCAAGGAGGAATCAGAGATTGTTATTGAGATGAATAACAGACTCAATGTCATCCTAAATGAACTGATAACCTTGTACAAGGACATATCATTAACTAAGATAAATGACAAAATCCTAATGTGCTTCCCCAGCACTTGGGATTCCAGGATATGGCCAAATAAGGAGTCCAGGAGTTTAAATGAGATTTCTACAAAATCTCTCCCTGGCAAGCTCAAGTCTTATGCGCAGTTGATCAAGACAAAGGAGGCTGTTGAATAGAAGGCTTCTCCATCTTCAAGGAAGGAGCAAAAAATTTCTTTCAAAGAAACAGAAGAATTAGAAGCTCTTCCAGCTAATGAAGAACTACTGAGCTTGTTGGCTAAAAGATTCTATAAAATGGCCAAGAAAGACTTTAGAAGAAGGTCATCTAAGAATGATGATAAGCCAAGATAAGACAAGACTCCTACTAAGGAGATTGATTGTTTTGGATGCAGAAAACCTGGGCACATTCTACCTAAATGCCCAGAGGCACGAAAGAAAGACATAAGAAAAGAAAAGGAGAATATGAGGTAATCAAGCAAGCACTATAGCAAGAACTCCTGCAACAAACACAAGAGAAAGGAGAAAGGCTTCATTACTGAGACCTGGAGTGACACAGATGAAGAATCCTCATCTTCCAGCTCTTGTGAAGATGAAGAGGAGGCAAAGGCAAGAGAAGTTTGCCTTATGGATATTAATGCCTCCAGCATCAAATCTGATGCTGAGGAACAAGCTGAAGAATCAGAAGATGAATCTGAATCTGAAGAAGATCAGGTAATCTCTTCATTTGATTTCAATTCAGAAGATTTTAAAATTTAATTTAAATCCTTGTGCAATGATTTAATCAAGTCAGAGAAGAAAATAAAAATTCTTAGAGATAGACAGTTTCAATTTGATAACCTATTTGCTGAAAATATCAAACTGAAAAATGATTTAGACTTAGCTAATGAACAAATCATTTCACTAAAAATTGAATTATGTGAGGCAAAGCAACTTGAGGAATTTCTCAATTGGAGAAGCCTTAAGCTGATGGACATCACAAGCACAGTCAATGCCAGATTGAGTGGCAAGCTAGGCTTAGGTACGTCATCAAGCTTACCCGCCATATTAAAGAAAAATATTTTTTTAAAACCAATTAAATTTATCTCTGAAAAAGGCAAAGAGAAAATAGGAGAGACTACTCAACCAAATATCTCTATGAAATCTGTAAATAAGAAGAAAAAGAATAAGAATCTGAATAAAAACTATGTTCAACAAATTTCATCAAACTCAGATCTAGGAAATGCATATAGTTCGTCGAACACAGATCGACGATCTATGAACGCCATTTGTAACTATAATTATTCATATTACTGTGATCGACGAACTATATATGGTTCTTCGAGTAGCGATCGACGAACTTGGGGCTCAGAAAATGATTATGTTCATTCCCTGAGCAGAGTTCGACAAACTCATCCCTATTCGTCAAACGCAGATCGACGAACTTATAAAAATTTGTCGAACCCAATTAGGTTTAATAAAAACTATAACTCTGTAAGAAACTTCAATCAATTCAGAGAATCTACTAATCCTTTTACTCAATGGGAAATACCACCTAGAAGATATCATCCCTTAAGATATAAAAATCAACAAGAATTTTCTGTTATTTCCAATTTCTCTTATCAAAAGAAACAAGGACCAAAGGTAACCTTAGTCAAGAACACCTAATTCCTTTCTATGCAGGTGAAGGACTGTCCAGTCTTTAATCAACAATGGTATCTGGACAGTGGATGCTCAAAGCATATTACTGGCTGTAAGGGCAATCTAACAAACTATAAGTCCAAGCTAGGTCCAAATGTGATCTTTGGTGACTCCAACTGTTGCCAAACTAAAGGCTATGGAGATGTTAAAGTTGGAGCAGTCACCTATAGGAAAGTTGCATATCCATAAGTCAATTATGTGGTGAAGGTTATCCGGTATCATTTAACTCATCTTCCTGTATTATTTCTTGTAAAGAAAACAAACCTATTTTAACTAGACTTAGACAAGACAACATATATGTAGTAAATTTTTAATCAGCTAGTTCAGAACTTTGTTTATTTAATCAGGTTAGCAATCAAAATGAACTTTGGCATAAGAGATTAGGACATGAAAATCTTAAATATATTGCTATGTTATCTAGGGACAAGCTTGTTAGAGGATTACCTTCTGGCCCCTACAAGAAAAAAGGCCTCTGTAGGGCTTGTCAGTTAGGAAAGCAAACTAAAAATAGCTTTAAATCTGTAAATAAACGTGAATCACCTAGGATATTGTACTTGCTACAAATGGACCTTTTTGGCCCTATTGCTGTACAAAGCCTAGGAGGGAAATCTTATACTTTGGTGATTGTAGATGACTTCTCAAGATTCACTTGGGTGTTCTTTCTAAGATTTAAGTCAGATAACTTCAAGGTTCTTACAGATTTTCTCAAGAATATACAGTGTAACACCCTTATCCGTCATATAGCATATAGCAGTAGGTCCGGCCGGGGCCCAATGCCATATAATACAAACAGACCGAAGAGTTACCAAATGAAACCATCCTTCCAATAACACACATCCTACACAGAGCACATTCTAGCGGAAGTATTTTACATGTTGCAAAGAAAAGAACCCAAACCACAACATGAATGTCCACTAAAAACCCAAAGCAGGAATGAGCGTACAAACACACAAAGTACATGACCTTATGGCCTTACAAGAGTTTACTTAAAGCAATAAATGTCTTCCATACATCGGTACACAGGCCGGACACACATGAGCATAAAAGTAAACTATTCTCTTTGTCCTTCAAGGGCCAGCTCAGCATCTGGGCTTTGGCCTGCTACTTGCCATTAGGCTCCGCAGCACCTGCAATAAACATTCCACCACAGTGGTGTCAAACAAAAGCAACGGTCAGCTAAAACTGACCAAATTATAACTATCCCTCCCCTTTACTCGGGGCGGCGATGCTCCTTCCCTGCACTTTATTAGCATAGCCAAACATTATAGTAAAAGTACAACATAAGCACCCTTCACCACAGGTGTAGGTCTGCACAGACACACATCCCATGCTCTCAAGGCACTTACATGGTGAAGCCGGTACGAACCCTGTCCATCCCGCACTCCACCACCTCCCACAGGATGGCAAACATCATGAGCATTAGTCCTTTCAGCTGAAGCCTAGATTCTCTCTCCAAGTTATCGGTAAGTCCCATGTATCTTAGGTCGCTTTAACCGAAGAAAATGGAGTGGGTAGGGTTACACCTGCCCGTTGCTCACTTCACAATGACAATTTAACCACTGACGCGGGCCATGTTTCCCCCAGTCCCAAAGTATCGATCATACAATCGTACATAACCCAGTTATGTACACGGCTGGCTCCCAGGCCACCGATACGACAGCAATTCGCTTCTGCCCAAATTTCTGGGTGCTCCATGGAGTTAATCCCCAAGACTCCTGGTTGCAATCTATTACAAAGAAAACTCGAAAATTACCATCGGCACAGAGTCTTCTCAGGCTATTCATGCATAATGAAATATCACTGATCCAGACCAACTTGTCCGGGTATGCTTCACACACCATGCCTATATCCGTACTTCGATTCCGGACTCTACATGCAAAACTAGGGGGACTATTCATATCCACCCGAAGTAACACCACACACTCACCGCACACTCGTGAGAGCGGGTTTCTGATGCTTAAGATCACGACAGTGAACCAGTCGCACAAGTAATATAAAATGGGTGTTTTCCCAAGTATCAATCTCACAAGGAACACAGTAAGGTGGAGTTAATTTCAAGGAGGACTTGAGATTGAAGTCCTCAGGTCGGAGCTAACTAAGGGGGGTTTGGATTGCAGATACAGAAAATAAAAGGCTAACAACTACTCCTATGCAACGCCGCTATGCGATGCTTCGCTAGGCGGGATGGAAGACTAGTCGGGCCGCTATGCACCGAATCACTAGGCGGATGGATGAGAAGGCTAGCGGATGAGGTGGTGAGATTGGCGGAATGAGGGTCGTGAGCACCTCTTCGCAACGCACGCCACTAGCAATTGCTAGTGCGGCAAGGGTGGATGGATGGTGGATGGAATATAAGGCGCAACTCAAGCAACTTAGGCAGTAATATGAAATAGGTATCACATAGACAGGAAACATATAACATAAACAACCACAGTGCACTTCATCAATATAAATAGGTTTAAAAACACCAATATTCAACAATAAAGCAAGAACATGTCAAGAGATCGACCGAATCCGAAGCCTTGCTGAGTATTCACGGTTGGAAACGTCGGGTTGTAATTCCGCGTCCAAGCTCGGTCCTCAACTGCGTCCGGGATAGAGAAGGGATGTCACCACCTTCCAATGGCCCGTCTTCTTCGTCTCACAATAGCGGACGAAGTTTGCTAGCTTTCCTTTGCTTGATGGCTATGGCGTCAAACCCTACTTGAAGCTCAAGGATGGAGGAGAAGGCCGAGAGGAAGCTCCAGCTTGGATTTGGCGGTGAAAGCTTGCCCGGAGCACCTTCCTAGGGTGGAAGATGAAGGGGAAAGGCGGATAAGGAGGAAAACGGCGGAGAAATTTCGAGCTCCGGATCCTCTCCCGAATTAGGGAGAGACCTGTACTATTTATACAAAAGCAAAAATGAACAATACGCACGATCACAGGCACACGAACAGTGGTCGTGCGCACTATGTCCTGTGCTCGTGCGCACTGGCATGGAATATCAGGAAGAAGAACTGGGATAACGTGCACGAGTAGTGGCGCAGGACCAATGGTCGTGCACACTAAGTCCAATGGTCGTGCAATTACCCAGACAGGACTCCAGAAATGTGGAATCAATACACACGATCAGTGGCGCACGACCGGTGGTCGTGCACAGTATGTCCAGTGGTCGTGCGCTTACCCCAGGCTGATTCTGGAAAACGTAGAGTAGTGCGCACGATCAGGGGCGCACGACCAGTGGTCATGCGCATTAGATCCCATGATCATGCGCAGTATTCCTGTTTTACAACCATCCCGGAACACGTACACGACCCCTGTACCGAAAGGAAAAACCAATCACTAATCTGTGCAGACATTCCAGATAATCACAAAAGGGAGTACAAACTATAAAAATAACAAAATACACAACCACGGGCATAAATGTGCACTTCCTATGGAAATAAAGAT
Source organism: Platanthera guangdongensis (assembly GCA_039583875.1). Taxonomy (NCBI): domain Eukaryota; kingdom Viridiplantae; phylum Streptophyta; class Magnoliopsida; order Asparagales; family Orchidaceae; genus Platanthera; species Platanthera guangdongensis. Next base: position 251,649,844 of record CM077151.1, on the reverse strand, counting down.
TAGATGAAATAGGAACGATAAAGAACTAAAAGTGAAGTGCAACCGTGTGAAAACTAGCCCAGATGAGTCCGAAAATAGGTATATAAAGTGGACTCATCACACCCCCAGACTTAACTATTTGCGCGTCCTGAGCAAACAAAATCTAAGCAGATAGGGAAAAATACTAGTTAACAAAGAAATTGCGATACGAAGTACCATGCGAAGTCGCATGCTCGCGCGCGTAAAAATATAATAGAAGAAATTTCTAAGTATGCAAAATAGTTTATCTTCATCATAATGCGTATCAACATTTTATTATTACTCAAAAATAGAATCACGGTGAATCATCCGGTCATGCGTAGGGAGAAAGTAGACTAATCGCTAGGAGAGCATTGCCAAAGATCGGGGCTCCGGATAACCTCCAAAGGAATCCACCAATGTCGGTGACCATATGCTTGCCCATTCGCATTTTCTCCACGGTACTGGTTTGGTTCACACACGAATCAGTAGGACTGTAAGTGAATAGATGGGGCTTGGGTTTTGGTGAGGTAAATAAGGATAAACAAGAAGACTATGCACCTAACCCAAATGAGCTCGTATAAAATGAATCCATCAGCTAACCAAAATACATGCGGGTACATCACACCCCCAAACTTAACTTTTGACAAATGGGTGTGTGCACCGCCTACTCCAAATATAATCACATTTCCATAAAGATTTTCAATTTAAACTTTTTCTTTTCACTTCTTTTTTTTTCTTTACAAATATTTTTTTCTTTTTTTTTTTCAAATCATCTTTTTATTTTTGCAATTTCAACAAATATAACATTGGAGCACATATACATAATCACAAGTAAAATCACCACATCACACCCCAACATTTAAATGTAAAACACTAAACTCAACTTGGGTGTGCGACTAGGATTGGCTATGAGGCTTTGGTGAAATCATGGTGGAGCTGAATCAAAAGGAGGGGTAGGCATAATGGGGCTAGAGAGGATAAGACGTCAGGAACGGTACAAAGCTCAACCGGGCCAAAATGATGGCCTACATCACGCTCATGCATGACTAACCTATACCCATGCTTCAAGAATAGTTTGGGGGCAAGTTATTAGCAAACGAGAAAGACTATCCCTCCTCCCGACTCAAGCAATACGAACCTAACAGCCATCTACACACATCCCTAAGCTACCGTCAGATTCACACCGGATTCACCAACTTTTGAGTAGAATAAAAAGTATTTACGCAATTAGAAAAATATAAAACTAAAAGCATACAAAAAAATTAAATCTACTCCAATTTCTACACGAGACGAGAGCAGTTGACTAGGAGCACAGCAAGGTCAACATTTTACTCCGTCTCACAATCCTAAGCAAGCACCATAATTTTCCCAAATCTAACGAAAAAATGAGTTTAACTCGCGACACACTAACATATAAACACGCGCTCATGTGGGTACAGTGGTGTGTGATGCAACGAACTAATCAAAATAAAATTATAAAAGCTTCTAGTATGCACATGAGATGTGCACGTGCAATAGGTAACAGATTGATGGGCCCGCGAACAGACTCTTACTGTGGTTGGTTCGGTGAGTCGATCGCCGCGGGCTTGCTCGGGTAGGCAAGTGCACCTATCGCAAGTAGTACTCGATATTCGGGGGAATACCGAGGTCGTATTGTTCTCGGGGTCGCGTTGACTATTCTTACTCCTCCGGGAGGACTATTATTTTACTGAAAATAAGGTGGATTTTTTTACTTAATAAAAAGGCGGAAAAGCAAAGGAGCGAAAAAACGATTTAGAGAATATTCGATGAAGGGTTAACGCTCGGCATCGAATCGGATTAAGACTAAAATAATTTTTAATAATAAAAAGACTTAATTTTCAAATTAATAATAAGGCAACTTGGCCGTGGAGGTTCCACAAATGTGAGCTCACCTAGCTATAGGGATATCGCTCACCTAAACGTTAAGACTATTCGACCGAACGTTAGTCCGACGAAGGATTCCTCTTAACGCCCGCTTTACGCTAAGAACCCCGCTATTGGGTGGGGGACCCAATCCGGTAGAATTACGCTTGTCCTCTCTCGAGGGGGCGCACGCAACTCTATTTACCCAGGGGTGATCGGTCCATATGCACGGCCTCTCGGCTAGCTAGCATATGGACTACGGAAATAGGGCCCACACATCGATTATGTGGTCCTACGCGTCGTAAACCCGGGGTAAACCCTAAGTGCTTAAATTAAAATGAAAAAAAGAACTTTAATTATTATAAATCATTTTAAATGTCCCAATGCTCTTCGATGCCGAGGCTAATAGCGATTAGCCACACATCGGTATGGGGACGGCTTATAATTTAGTGAGGCGCGAGTTCGAATTTTAATGCTAAACGATTATAAGAAAGAGACAAAAGAAAAATAACAATATTTAGAGAGCTAAAAAGTTAACTAAACGAGAACTCACGCACACTCCAAATTATAAATTAAACAAAAGCTAAGTTACACATGAATGAAATTTGCATAATTTAAATTTGCGAGTCCCACTCAAACGAGTGGGGGCGGTAAATAAAGGCTGAAAATTGCAAGTCCTACTCAAACGAGTAGGACTGAAATGAAAGCGAGTCCTACTCAAATGAGTAGGAGAAAATAAATGCGATTACAGGGCTAAAAAGTCCGGCCATTTAACTCAAGTGAGTAGGCGGAAAAAAATAAAGAAAGTAAAATTGCAAGTCCTACTCAAACGAGTAGGACTGAAATAAAGTCCGGCCATTTAACTCAAGTGAGTAGGCGGAAAAATAAAGAAAGAAAAATTACAAGTCCTACTCGAACGAGTAGGACTGAAAATGAAAACGATGCGCCATTTAACTCTTAACGAGTAGGCGGAAATAAATGCACACGAACACACACACTCCAAATGAAATTCAAGAAAGCAATAAAATTATACACCTACACTCACACACTCTACATAATTTGAATCAAAGCATTAAAAGGAAGCATTAAAACAAAGCATGAAAATTTAACACCTACACTCACACACTCTACATAATTTAAATCAAAGCATAAAAATTATACACCTACACTCACACACTCTACATGGAAATTTAAGAAGAACAAAAAGAAATTTAAGCTCATACACTCACACACACTAATAACATAGAAAAATTAAAGTTACCTAAAAATGAAAATAACAAGATTTCTACTCCTAAAACTTACCCAAAACACATAAAAAGAACAAACAAAAATAATATGAGCAAAAAGTTTTACAAAATAAAGTCAAAATCAAAGGTGCTCAAAAATTAAAACTTTAACTTTTTCATGCTTAGGTTTTGCCAAAAATGAATAAAAAGAGAAATTACAATTTTTGGAAGACTAAAGTTTTTCAAAGTAAATCAAAAATCAAAGTTTTTAGAAAATTAAAATACCAACATTTTCATTCTTATGATGTTATGAAAGTGATAAAAAAGTGAAAAAGAACATGAAAAGAACAAAATAGGTTTTACAATCCTAAAAAAAAACTAAGTAAAAAGAAAGAACAAATTCACTTTTTTAAATCTCTTTCAAAAAATCATAAGAATGAAATCAAAATCCTAAGCATGAAGATAAGTTAAGGGAAAAAAAACAAGGAAAGTAAATACATTACACTCATACACACACACACACCTTTCCTAAGTGAAGAACAAGTGAAGAACAAAGAATAAAAAGGTGAAGGAAAAGTGGGCACAAGTGTTCATTCCAAAGCCATATATGAAGAGAAATTTTAACATTTTATTTGATCAAAATGAAACTATTACAAGCTATTACAAGTGCTAAAACTAAAACAAAACAAGAAATGAAATAAAAAAGGGAGAAATCTCCTTACATAGCCTTGAAAATCACGGATGCAGCCCACAAAAATACACTAACTTGGCCCAAAAATCTGAACCCTTGGACCTTACAGAACTGGGCTATTTATAGGAAAAAATTTCTAAGTACACGCCCTCGGTCACGGGCGTGACATGGGGGCGTGACAGTACTATTCATGAAGGCGGCTGGCGATTGGACAGCAAAGTTGACTTCGGGCTGAGTTCGCAGCAGTCACGCCCCAGGTCACGGGCGTGACCTAGGGCGTGTCGGGGAGGTAGAACCGGGCGCGGGTTGCGTCAAATGTCCTCGGCAGCGTCTTGTCGGGCCAGCTGGAAAGGTCACGCCCCATATCACGGGCGTGACTATGGGCGTGACAGTCGGGGTCGACACTCGACGAATGTCGAGCGGAAAGTGTCGAGTCGAAATCGTTGAGCTGAAATTGGGTCACGCCCCAGGTCACGGGCGTGACACTGGGCGTGACAGTTGGTGTCGACACTCGACGATCGTCGAGTGGAATTCGTCGAGAGGAGCGGACACGGGCTTGGGTCACGCCCCGTGTCGGGTGACACGGGCGTGTCGCCAGGCGTGTCAAGCCTTTTCTTCAGAAATTTTCCGATTTCACGGGAAATGCACAGGCACGGCTTGGTCACGGGCGTGACCCATGTGTCACGGGCGTGTACTTCCCAAAATTTGGCAGATTCTGGAATTTTTCTGCAAAATAAAATAAAACAAGTTAGGAGAAAATTTACAAGAATAGGAACATTTTATTGAACAAAAATAAGTAAAAACGACGAAAATAAATGAAAATGACTAAATTAATGTGCATAAAAATACGCATATTTACAGTTCATCAAATACCCCCATACTTAGGCTTTTGCTATTCCAGAGCAAAAGTTTGAGGTGAATCTATAAGGAATAAAAAAAACTCTAAGTTTTGGCTATCGCTTAATTAATTATAAGAGAGATCGAAATAAATATACGGGGTGTAAGAGTTAAGTCCTAAAATTATGTAGATGATTTAAATAGCGCAAAAGTTTTGGCCAAAAGACTTCTTGATGTAATCAAATAGAAGGCAACATTTGTAATGGTTAGGTTAACGAAAATAGTTTGGAATTATAAGAATTCTAGCTTATACGAGTGCTACCGGAAATAATACAATTTACTAATTATGCTCTCAAAAAGATTTTTGAATTAATTCTAGAATCGAGTAATTGGCTAAGGGGGTAGTGTGGTTTATGAAGAGGGTTTTGATATTTGAGGTGAGGTAATTTTTTCTCGAACCTCCATTTTTTTTTCTTTTGGATTATTAGGAAAACGAAATCTTATTTTCCTAATATGATTTTTGTTTTTCAACTTCATAATAAAAAAATTAACCCAATGTATATTTGTAGGAGTAATGAATTTTATCCTCTTACTCCCTATATAATCTTTTTAAACTTATTGGGTGCCTATGTTTACGGAACGAAATCTTGTTCCCATTGACATAAGATCTTTTAAGGATAAAATTTTTCATGCCAAGTAGGTCATGAAAAGTGAGGGGAGAAAGGAAAACTAGATTGTAATCCTAAAAATTTTTGAGAGCAACCTTAATAATTTGTACGTTCCAATGTTTTCAGAAAGCTAAAAGTAAGTATAATTGAATTCTATAGTCGTTATTTCCTAACATAATATACGTGCTCCTATTAATGAAAAATTAGAAGTAGTGCCTAAAACGAGTCCGCTAGTTTTAACAAAGCATAAAGAATTCTTTAAAACTTAACCCCGGCTATTTAAATGTTTCAATCGATAATTAACAAACGGGTAGTAAACAGAGAATTAATAGTGTTCACATATAAATAAACTCAAAACAGAATTTTTGGATAGCAGAAAAGTTAAGTATGGAATATTTAATTTATTTGTTGCAAAACATTTTTTTGTTTTTTTTTATAGTTTTTTTTTGTAAACATTTTTTTTTGTGTTTTTCATTTATTATCTTTTTTTTTTGTATTTTTGTTTTTCTCGATTTTTTTGTTTGAAAATTTTTTTGAACTATTATCTTTTTTTTTTGTATTTTTTAAGAGAATGTTCATAATATGTACAAAAATAAGGGAGAAAAAGAAAAATGTTTGTACAAGAATGAGGAAGGGGGAGAGAGAGAAAAAAAAAATATTTACAAAGAGAAAATTTTTTTTGGATTTTTGTTGTTTTTTTTTTTTTTTTTTTTCATAAAATTTTTTTGTTTCATTTTAAGATGTTTTTTTAAATTTTTTTGTTTTTGTTTTTTTTTAATTTTTTTTGGATTTTTTTGTTTTTTTTTTTTTCATAAAATTTTTTTGTTTCATTTTAAGATGTTTTTTTTAAATTTTTTTGTTTTTGTTTTGTTGTTATATGTATTTTTTGTTTTTTTTTTGTTTTTGAGATGCAGAAAAAATTGAAGTGCAGAAAGTAAAGCACGAAAATACCCCCATACTTAAGTCCAACATTGTCCCCAATGTTGTATCGTAAGTATGCGGAACAGAAAAGAAAGACAATATGTACAAAGAAAGGAAAAGGAAGGGGGTAGAAGCTTCCCTGAAACGCGGTGGGGAAGGCCGATCAGAAACCCTGCGTTTATTAGAAAAAAATAACAAAGATAATAAGGAAAGAGCGAAAAAGATAAGCGAGGGGTGCCTCCCAGGAGCGCTTTGTTTATAGTCGTGTAGCTTGACTATTTTGGCGGGTTTATAATATGGAGGAAAGTTATGGTTTCGCTAAAACCGATCACTGGGTCGCCCGCGATGTAAGACTTTAACCGATGACCGTTTACTTTAAAAGAGCATTTGTCCGGGTGGGAGACGAGTACGGTTCCATAAGGAAAAACTTCTTCAACTAAGAAGGGACCGGACCATCTAGATTTTAATTTACCTGCAAAAAGCCTAAGGCGTGAATTGTAAAGAAGGACAAGATCGCCCGGAGAAAATAATTTTTGGGACTTGATTTTTCGATCGTGATAGAACTTAGAGCGCTCCTTATAGAATTTATTGCTCTCGTAAGCGTTCGCACGCCATTCATCGAGCTCGTTTAGTTGCAGTTTTCTATTCTGAGCGGCTAAGTTGGAGTCGAGGTTTAAGAGTTTTAAAGCCCAAAGTGCGCGATGTTCTAATTCTACGGGTAAATGGCACGCTTTGCCGTAGACTAACCGGAACGGCGTACATCCAATAGCGGTTTTGTATGCCGTCCGATACGCCCACAACGCATCGTCGAGTTTAACGGACCAATCTTTCCTATTTAGCGAAACGGTTTTTTCTAAAATTCGCTTAATCTCTCGATTTACTACCTCGACTTGGCCACTTGTTTGCGGGTGGTAGGGGGTGGCAAGCTTGTGTGTGACTCCGTATTTAGCTAACGTCTTAGCCATAAGAGCGTTACAGAAATGCGTTCCCCTATCACTAACAATTGCGCGAGGCGTGCCGAAGCGAGAAAATAATTTTTTAAGAAATGTAACGACGACTCGCGCATCGTTGGTGGGGAGAGCTTGCGCTTCCGCCCACCTCGATACGTAGTCGACCGCCACTAAAATATACATATTTTTGAAAGACGGAGGTAGGGGGCCAACGAAATCTATGCCCCACAAATCGAAGACTTCGCATTCTAAAAACATATTTTGGGGCATCTCGTCACGACGAGAGATGTTACCCGACCGCTGACAGCTATCGCATGCGCGCACAAAATTATGCGCGTCTTTGAAGAGAGTGGGCCAAAAGTAGCCCGCCTCTAGCGCCTTCCGAGCGGTCCGGTTGGCTTGATAATGCCCACCGGCTGGACCCTCGTGGCAGTGCTTAAGAATTTGCAAGCACTCCACACCCGCAACGCATCTTCGGACCGCTTGGTCCGCGCAGATACGAAAAAGAAATGGGTCCTCCCAAAAGAAATTTTTCAAGTCAGAAAAGAATTTCTTCTTTTGGTGACCGGAAAATTCTTTTGGAAGGACCCGCGCTACTAAAAAATTTGCAAAATCTGCGAACCAAGGCGAAGATGACGAAGATTTATTAATGGCGAGAAGGCGTTCCTCGGGGAATCTGTCATTTATTTCAGATTCGACGAGCGCTTCCGCACCCGGATTTTCTAAACGGGAGAGGTGGTCGGCCGCTAGATTTTCCGCTCCCCGCTTATCTCGGATCTCCAAATCAAACTCTTGTAGGAGGAGAATCCATCGAAGAAGGCGGGGCTTCGCATCATTTTTAGCTAATAAATATTTAAGCGCGGAGTGATCGGTAAAAACGATAACTTTAGATAGCGTTATATACGAGCGAAACTTATCGAAAGCGAAAACGACGGCTAAGAGTTCCTTTTCCGTTGTCGTGTAATTTACTTGTGCGGAAGTGAGCGTCTTGCTAGCGTAATAAATAGGATGAAAATGTTTTTCTACGCGTTGGCCAAGAACGGCACCTAAGGCAATATCACTAGCGTCGCACATTATTTCGAACGGAAGGGACCAATTAGGGGCCACTAATATTGGTGAAGAGATAAGTTTTTGTTTTATCAAATTAAATGCGAACTCGCATTCGCTACTAAAGATGAAGCGTGATTCCTTTTCCAAGAGGTGAGTTAGCGGCTTTGTTATTTTTGAAAAATCTTGAATAAAGCGTCGATAAAAGCCCGCATGGCCTAAGAAACTCCTAATAGATTTTACGTTTGTTGGATGCGGAAGTTTTTCTATAATTTCTATCTTGGCCTTATCCACCTCTATCCCCTTAGACGAAATCATATGGCCGAGGACCAAACCTCCTCGAACCATAAAGTTGCATTTTTCCCAATTTAAAACAAGGCTTGTGTCCTCGCACCGTTGAAGGACACGATCTAAATTGTTAAGGCAATCGGGAAAAGAGCGTCCGAAAACAGAGAAGTCATCCATAAAGACTTCCATAATGTCTTCTACTAGCTCGCCAAAGATCGCTAGCATACATCTTTGGAATGTAGCTGGCGCGTTGCAGAGTCCAAATGGCATTCTTCGATATGCGAAGGTGCCGAACGGGCAAGTAAAAGTTGTTTTCTCTTGATCATCGGGGGAAATGGGGATTTGGAAAAAACCCGATAAACCATCAAGAAAACAATAATACGGATGACCGGATAAACGCTCTAGAATCTGGTCTAGAAATGGCAGAGGGAAATGGTCCTTGCGGGTGGCGTCGTTAAGTTTCCTATAGTCGATGCACACTCGCCAACCCGTAACAGTACGAGTTGGGACAAGCTCGTTATGCTCATTCGCCACTACGGTAAGACCGCCCTTCTTGGGCACGACATGCACGGGACTAACCCATGCACTGTCCGAAATAGGGTAGATAATCCCCGCATCTAATAACTTAATGATTTCGGCTTTAACGACGTCTTTCATGTTTGGGTTAAGACGACGCTGCGGCTGTATCGTTTTGCGGCAATTATCGTTTAGGAAAATCTTATGGGTGCAAAAGGAGGGGCTAATCCCCTTTAGGTCAGAGATTTGCCACGCAATTGCGTGGCGATGTTTAAATAAAACTTCCAATAAATCGGAAGTCTCCGAATCACTCAAGTTCGAAGAAATGATAACGGGGAGCGTATCACCTTTTCCCAAAAAAGCGTACTTGAGCGAGGCGGGTAAGGGTTTGAGGTCTAGGATGGGCGGTTCTTCTAGGGAGGTTTTAATTCCTATGTCTTTCTTACCAATTGGTTCGAAAGGCAAGTCTATAGACGTATCCTCATCGCAGTTAAAATTTTCGAGCGCATAAATATCGTCATTTAAAAATACGGACTCGAAAATGGGAGAAGAACGATCTCCGAAAAAAGTATTTAAAGAATAGCAGAAATCGTCGCTCGATGACAAATTGTCCATCGAGGGATTAATAGAGAAAGTAACCTGGTCATCGCCTACTCGGAGGAGAAGGCTACCATTACTAACATCTATTAGTGCGCGGGAGGTGGCGAGAAAAGGGCGACCGAGTATTATTGGTACCTCGGCGTCCTCCTCGATATCTAAGATGACGAAGTCTACCGGGAAGGTAAACTTGTCGACTCGGACAAGGACGTCCTCCACTACCCCGATAGGGAACTTAACCGAGCGATCCGCTAATTGGATGCGCATATTCGTAGGACTAGGAGTACCCAAACCTAAACGCGAAAAGAGCGAGAACGGCATCAGATTAATGCTAGCCCCTAAATCAGCTAAGGCGTACTTTACTAATATATCGCCAAAAAGGCACGGGATGGAAAATCGTCCCGGGTCGTTTTGTTTTGCGGGCAATTTATTAGTAAGGGCCGCCGAGCAGACAGCGTTGAGAGATACATGCGAAATATCCTCTAATTTGCGTTTATTAGAAAGTAGTTCTTTTAAAAATTTCGCATATTTGGGCATTTGTGAGATAGCCTCGCAAAAAGGAACATTAATGTGAATTTGTTTTAATAATAAAATAAATTTTTCATATTGCGCGTCCTTACGCTCGTTTTCTAACTTATGCGGATACGGAGAGCCTTGTTTAAAATAATTTTTTCTTTTATAATAGGTAAAGGTGGCGTGAGCGAAGAAAGGGGAAGAGGGGTCGGAGGTGAAATATGTACCTGAGGGTCGGTCCGTTTTGGATCGACCACCTCCTTTCCGCTACGGAGGGTTATAGCATTGGCGTTCTCCCGCGGATTCGGCTCCGTGTTTCCCGGCAGTGCCCCGAGCGCGCGCTCGGACATCATCCTCGCCAGCTGTCCAACCTGTTGTTCGAGTGTTTTTAGCGATCCGGTGATGTTCCGGATATTTGACTCGTTGGACGCAATATACTTCGAAAAATTTTCCTCCATCGGGGAGGGTTTCGGAAGAGGAGGGGAGGAAGAAATCCGGGCGCATAAGAAATAGGGGGGCGCTGAGCATTATTCGGGTTGCTCCACGAGTAGTTGGGGTGATTCCTCCAACCCGGGTTATAGTTATTACTATAAGGGTTGTTGTTGGGGTTGAAGGGAGGACGACCCGAATTTCCCATGAAGTCCACGAACTCTTCAGCTACGCAGACATTAGGGGGAATAAAACAAGGCGGAGTGGAGGAGGCAGCAGACATCTCCGCCACCTGCTTTGTTAACCTTTCAACTTGAAGGGTCAAGAGAGCAGTGGCATCCACTTCAAAAAGACCAGCCGCCGGCTTTGGCCGTCCCCGCGGGACGTTCCATTGATAGGCATTCATAGCCATCTCTTCGAATAAAGCCTGGGCGGCCTCGGGGGTTTTGTTGTTAAGCGTTCCCCCGGCAGCCGCGTCAATCATTTGACGCGTCTGAAAATTCAGCCCATTATAAAAAATTTGAACTTGCAACCACGTTGGCAGCGCGTGGTGCGGGCAACGGCGGAGGAATTCCTTAAATCGTTCCCAAGTCTCGTATAGAGACTCGGGATCGTTCTGCACAAACGAAGAAATGTCCGCCCGCAACTTTGCAGTTTTGGCGGGCGGAAAGTACTTCGTTAGGAACCGTTCCGTCAACTCAGCCCACGTGGTGATACATCCTCGCGGGAGGGCATTCAACCACGCCTTGGCTTTGGACTTAAGGGAAAAAGGAAATAAGCGCAAACGAATGGCGTCATCAGTGACGCCATTGATCTTGAAGGTGTCGCATATCTCCAAGAAATTGGACAAGTGGACATTCGGGTCCTCATCCGGCAGTCCATCGAACTGCACGGCGTTTTGGACCATTTGAATGACACTTGACTTTATTTCAAAATTATTATTGGCCACCGCAGGGCGAACAATACTCGACCCTGAATCATCCAGGTTAGGCCGGGCGTAATAAGACATAGTACGCTCGGCCGCCGGGGGAAGGTTAGGGGCGGCCATAACTAAAACAGAGGGTTCTCCGATAGATTCCTCGGGATCTAAAGAAGGATTTCGGCGATGAGATCGGATACGCGCAAGAGAGCGTTCGATCTCAGGGTCGAAGTCTAAATCTTCAGACTCTGAGGGTTGTCCTCGGGTCATACACCCAAACAAAAATAAAACAAAAATAAAACTTTTTTTGTTTTGTTTTTTTTTTTAAAATAAAGTTTTTAGTTTTTTTTTGTTTTTTAGAAAATAAGTAAAATTAATAGACTCCGGAATTCGAAATAGCAACTCGAAAAGAGGCTCCCCGGCAACGGTGCCAAAAACTTGATGGGCCCGCGAACAGACTCTTACTGTGGTTGGTTCGGTGAGTCGATCGCCGCGGGCTTGCTCGGGTAGGCAAGTGCACCTATCGCAAGTAGTACTCGATATTCGGGGGAATACCGAGGTCGTATTGTTCTCGGGGTCGCGTTGACTATTCTTACTCCTCCGGGAGGACTATTATTTTACTGAAAATAAGGTGGATTTTTTTACTTAATAAAAAGGCGGAAAAGCAAAGGAGCGAAAAAACGATTTAGAGAATATTCGATGAAGGGTTAACGCTCGGCATCGAATCGGATTAAGACTAAAATAATTTTTAATAATAAAAAGACTTAATTTTCAAATTAATAATAAGGCAACTTGGCCGTGGAGGTTCCACAAATGTGAGCTCACCTAGCTATAGGGATATCGCTCACCTAAACGTTAAGACTATTCGACCGAACGTTAGTCCGACGAAGGATTCCTCTTAACGCCCGCTTTACGCTAAGAACCCCGCTATTGGGTGGGGGACCCAATCCGGTAGAATTACGCTTGTCCTCTCTCGAGGGGGCGCACGCAACTCTATTTACCCAGGGGTGATCGGTCCATATGCACGGCCTCTCGGCTAGCTAGCATATGGACTACGGAAATAGGGCCCACACATCGATTATGTGGTCCTACGCGTCGTAAACCCGGGGTAAACCCTAAGTGCTTAAATTAAAATGAAAAAAAGAACTTTAATTATTATAAATCATTTTAAATGTCCCAATGCTCTTCGATGCCGAGGCTAATAGCGATTAGCCACACATCGGTATGGGGACGGCTTATAATTTAGTGAGGCGCGAGTTCGAATTTTAATGCTAAACGATTATAAGAAAGAGACAAAAGAAAAATAACAATATTTAGAGAGCTAAAAAGTTAACTAAACGAGAACTCACGCACACTCCAAATTATAAATTAAACAAAAGCTAAGTTACACATGAATGAAATTTGCATAATTTAAATTTGCGAGTCCCACTCAAACGAGTGGGGGCGGTAAATAAAGGCTGAAAATTGCAAGTCCTACTCAAACGAGTAGGACTGAAATGAAAGCGAGTCCTACTCAAATGAGTAGGAGAAAATAAATGCGATTACAGGGCTAAAAAGTCCGGCCATTTAACTCAAGTGAGTAGGCGGAAAAAAATAAAGAAAGTAAAATTGCAAGTCCTACTCAAACGAGTAGGACTGAAATAAAGTCCGGCCATTTAACTCAAGTGAGTAGGCGGAAAAATAAAGAAAGAAAAATTACAAGTCCTACTCGAACGAGTAGGACTGAAAATGAAAACGATGCGCCATTTAACTCTTAACGAGTATGCGGAAATAAATGCACACGAACACACACACTCCAAATGAAATTCAAGAAAGCAATAAAATTATACACCTACACTCACACACTCTACATAATTTGAATCAAAGCATTAAAAGGAAGCATTAAAACAAAGCATGAAAATTTAACACCTACACTCACACACTCTACATAATTTAAATCAAAGCATAAAAATTATACACCTACACTCACACACTCTACATGGAAATTTAAGAAGAACAAAAAGAAATTTAAGCTCATACACTCACACACACTAATAACATAGAAAAATTAAAGTTACCTAAAAATGAAAATAACAAGATTTCTACTCCTAAAACTTACCCAAAACACATAAAAAGAACAAACAAAAATAATATGAGCAAAAAGTTTTACAAAATAAAGTCAAAATCAAAGGTGCTCAAAAATTAAAACTTTAACTTTTTCATGCTTAGGTTTTGCCAAAAATGAATAAAAAGAGAAATTACAATTTTTGGAAGACTAAAGTTTTTCAAAGTAAATCAAAAATCAAAGTTTTTAGAAAATTAAAATACCAACATTTTCATTCTTATGATGTTATGAAAGTGATAAAAAAGTGAAAAAGAACATGAAAAGAACAAAATAGGTTTTACAATCCTAAAAAAAACTAAGTAAAAAGAAAGAACAAATTCACTTTTTTAAATCTCTTTCAAAAAATCATAAGAATGAAATCAAAATCCTAAGCATGAAGATAAGTTAAGGGAAAAAAAACAAGGAAAGTAAATACATTACACTCATACACACACACACACCTTTCCTAAGTGAAGAACAAGTGAAGAACAAAGAATAAAAAGGTGAAGGAAAAGTGGGCACAAGTGTTCATTCCAAAGCCATATATGAAGAGAAATTTTAACATTTTATTTGATCAAAATGAAACTATTACAAGCTATTACAAGTGCTAAAACTAAAACAAAACAAGAAATGAAATAAAAAAGGGAGAAATCTCCTTACATAGCCTTGAAAATCACGGATGCAGCCCACAAAAATACACTAACTTGGCCCAAAAATCTGAACCCTTGGACCTTACAGAACTGGGCTATTTATAGGAAAAAATTTCTAAGTACACGCCCTCGGTCACGGGCGTGACATGGGGGCGTGACAGTACTATTCATGAAGGCGGCTGGCGATTGGACAGCAAAGTTGACTTCGGGCTGAGTTCGCAGCAGTCACGCCCCAGGTCACGGGCGTGACCTAGGGCGTGTCGGGGAGGTAGAACCGGGCGCGGGTTGCGTCAAATGTCCTCGGCAGCGTCTTGTCGGGCCAGCTGGAAAGGTCACGCCCCATATCACGGGCGTGACTATGGGCGTGACAGTCGGGGTCGACACTCGACGAATGTCGAGCGGAAAGTGTCGAGTCGAAATCGTTGAGCTGAAATTGGGTCACGCCCCAGGTCACGGGCGTGACACTGGGCGTGACAGTTGGTGTCGACACTCGACGATCGTCGAGTGGAATTCGTCGAGAGGAGCGGACACGGGCTTGGGTTACGCCCCGTGTCGGGTGACACGGGCGTGTCGCCAGGCGTGTCAAGCCTTTTCTTCAGAAATTTTCCGATTTCACGGGAAATGCACAGGCACGGCTTGGTCACGGGCGTGACCCATGTGTCACGGGCGTGTACTTCCCAAAATTTGGCAGATTCTGGAATTTTTCTGCAAAATAAAATAAAACAAGTTAGGAGAAAATTTACAAGAATAGGAACATTTTATTGAACAAAAATAAGTAAAAACGACGAAAATAAATGAAAATGACTAAATTAATGTGCATAAAAATACGCATATTTACAGTTCATCACAGATCTCTCCCCCAAACTTAAACTAAGCGAAACAGCCTATAATTAGAGAAATTAAAATCATAAAGAGCTAAGGGAAGAGGTTACCCAATGCTCAGCTAGTGAGCATACCAGAAGATGCGTGGAAACCTGAAGCAGGCCCGCCATACGAAGAATCACAACCCCGCCAATACAAATTTGCCATAAATACCTGCAGGGGTGAGCTCCGCAAAAACAAAACAAAATATACAAAAATGAATGCTAAAACTAAAATAGACAAGAAAAATAAAATGCAGAAAATGAAAGATAAGTACTGGGGTTATTGTCATCCCAGCACGACTTATTAAATTCTAAACAGTTCTAGCTGATGGGCCTATGAAATAAAAAGTGCACAGGTAACTGTTCCAAAATCCGTTTTGGTAATGGGTACCGATACGGTGATAGAGCAGTTAGCCCTCTACCTAAATAATCACACCTGCCCAACACAGGTAGAGGAAATAAAAAATAAGAAGAGGAGGAGCACTGGTCCTCGCTCATCTTATCACAAAATAAATCCTTGCCTAGCAAGGTATCGTCTACTGGGAATCTGCAGGAGGAGAAAGCGACGAATGGAGCTTCCTCAATAGAGGAGGAATCAACCTCCTCACAAAAGAGGATGCTATCATCCATGACTCAAGCTGAAAGCTCCAAGTCCTCCTGAAGCACCTGCGAAGACTCAACCCGCACAGGCTCAGATACAAAAATGGGATCAAGAAATAAAGGAGATGAATAACTAAAAGAATCAGAAATAGGGGGAGTGGTCTGGGTCTCACTCCCAGCAGGATCCCGACATAGATCATCGACGACGTCATATGAGTCATGGCGAGGGGAATCCACGAGCTCGAGGTCCTCGATGGTGGTTTGGACCTCCTCATCCATCAAGGAAGTGGAAACTTCCTCAATAAAGAGGATCTCCTCATCAACACACCTCGGTGCGTCCACATGTTCCAAGACGTAATACTGTCTATTAATGAAAATAATATCCTCGTCAAACATGGGCACATCCTCAGGCTCAGAATCACAATCCGGCCGAACATCATCAACCGACTCACTAAAAATAGGGATAGATAATTCTTGCAAAGAAGGCGGAGGAACAACAGCATCAGAGAAAATATGTGCAGGTTCCTCCAGGGGTGAATCAACAAGAGGGGAAGAGGGCATGGGGAGAGACGGTGCCACAATGTCGTCACACCGATCAGCAGAAAGTCTGATGGGTATATCCGCAGCAGTCCCCCATAGACAAGGTGGTGCTGCGAACATATCATCAGAATCAGAAGGGGCAGCCAATTGAGAGGTGGATGGAGTGAATCAGATACCCGGTTCAAAATCCTCCTCCAACTGGCGCTGAAATTCTGCGCAATCTTTCAACACGTGGTCGGTGCTACGACAACACAAACATCATTTTCCATCACTACTCGGTACAGGTGGGACAAGAGAGGAATAAGAAAAAGATGAAGGCGTAGAAGAGGAGTGACCATAAGACCTGGGTTTGGTGTATGAAGTACCATAAGAAGACGGTGCTCCATACTAGGCGGATGGACGAGAAGGCTAGCGGATGAGGTGGTGAGAATGGCGGAATGAGGGTCGTGAGCACCTCTTCGCAATGCACGCCACTAGCAATTGCTAGTGCGGCAAGGGTGGATGGATGGTGGATGGAATATAAGGCGCAACTCAAGCAACTTAGGCAGTAATATGAAATAGGAATCACATAGACATGAAACACATAACATAAACAACCACAGTGCACTTCATCAATATAAATAGGTTTAAAAACACCAATATTCAATAATAAAGCAAGCACAAGTCAAGAGATCGACCGAATTCGAATCCTTACTGAGGATTCACGGTTGGAAACATCGGGTTGTCATTCCGCGTCCAAGCTCGGTCCTCAACTGCGTCCGGGATAGAGAAAGGCTGTCACCACCTTCCAATGGCCCGTCTTCTTCGTCTCACGATAACGGACGAAGTTTGCTAGCTTTCCTTTGCTTGATGGCTATGGCGTCAAACCCTACTTGAAGCTCACGGATGAAGGAGAAGGCCAAGAGGAAGCTCCGGCATGGATTTGTCGGTGAAAGCTTGCCCGGAGCACCTCCCTAGGGTGGAAGATGAAGGGGAACAGAGGAGAAGGCGGAAAACGGCGGAGAAATGTCGAGCTCCGGATCCTCTCCCGAATTAGGGAGTGACCTGCACTATTTATACAAAAGCAGAAATGAACAATGCGCACGATCACAGGCGCACGACCAGTGGTCGTGCGCACTATGTCCTGTACTCGTGCGCACTGACATGGAATATCAGGAAGAAGAACTGGGATAACGCGTACGAGTAGTGGCTCATGACCAATGGTCATGCGCACTAAGTACAATGGTCGTGCGATTACCCAGACAGGACTCCAGAAATGAGGAATCAATGCACACAATCAGTGGCGCATGACCGGTGGTCGTGCGCAGTATGTCTAGTGGTCGTGCGCTTACCCCAGGCTGATTCTGGAAAACGTAGAGTAGTGCGCATGATCAGGGGCACACGACCAGTATGATCGTGCGTATTATTCCTGTTTCACAACCATCCCGGAACACGCACACGACCCCTGTACCGAAAGGAAAAACCAATCACTAATCTGTGCAGACATTCCAGACAATCACAAAAGGGAGTACAAACTATAAAAATAACAAAATACACAACCTCGGGCATAAATGTGCACTTCCTATGGAAATAAAGATTAGATGAAATAAGAACTATAAAGAACTAAGAGTGAAGTGCAACCACGTGAAAACTAGCCCAAATGAGTCCGAAAATAGGTATATAAAGTGGACTCATCAGTTTCCTATGTAGAAAGAAAGAGGACTTCACATATCCAAGAAGATAATCATTATCCTAGAAGTTCGCTTAGGCCCCATGGAGAAGAGAAGAAACTTAGACGGATGAAAAGCACCACCACGGCCTCGTCTCCATGGATCTGGACTTGGCTTACAATTCGGAGCTCCGAAGCTCCACCGGCAGCCAAATTCCTCCTTCTCCTTCAACCTTTACTCTCCCCTCTCTCTAACTCTTTAGAAAGAGAATGGCCAATGGAAAATGAGGAATAAACCCTCCATTCCGGACCTTATCACTACAGGAATAGTTTTGGGCCGTTGGATCCCATCTAAGTAAAACGAACGGCCTCGATTCGCCCTTAAAATCAATTTCCTGGGCCGAACACGGACTTTGACATGCGCCTGGGCCGAACACGGCCTGTGACATGCCCGTGTCACAGGCCGTGTCTCACGATCTGAACACGATCGTCAAACCCAGAATAGGTCACGGGCTCAGACACGCCTGCATTGCGCCTGACACGCTCGTGTCAGCCTCTAACACGTCCGTGTCATAGGGCATGTTCCCCATGCGACACAGGAAACCGTCGCGCCTCGACGAGGATACGGTTTCTCGATAGGCCCGTGTCGACCAATACATGCCTGTGTTCCAGGCAGTGTTCCTCACTTGACACAGCCCGGCCAACACAGAGAATGACATGGCCCTGGACATGCCCGTGTCCGCACTAGAAACGCCCGTGTCGGACCTGTACATTCCTGTGTCCCAGGCTGTATGCCTCACTCGACACCACCCTGCCGACACAAAGCAGGACACAACCCTGGACATGCCTGTGTCCCAGGCCGTATGACCCTTATCAGGCCCTAGATTGGCCTTAAGATGCTACCAGACCATTTCTGAGTTTTGGGGCGTTACATAAAGATTGAGTACTCTACTCCAGTTGCATTGATCAGAAGTGATCATGATACTGAATTTGAGACTCTTCTTATGCAAGAGTTCTGTGAGAAGGAAGGTATCAGACACTGCTTCTCAGCTTCTAAAACTCCTCAACAAAATGGGGTTGCTGAAAGGAAAAATAGAACCCTTATTGAATATGCAGGGACATGACTTGCAGATGCTTACATGCCCCTATCTTTTTGGGCATATGCTATGAGCACAATAAATTATGTACTGAACAAAAGTTTGATACACAAGCATAAGAATAAGACTCCTTATGAGTTACTTAAAGGGAAGAAACCTAAAATCACCTATTTTAAAGTATTTGGATGCCTATGTTATATTCACAATAATGATAAGAAATATACTAGAAAGTTCGAAGCTAAAGCTGCAGAGGAAATTTTTCTAGGATATTCCCAAGTCAGCAAAGCTTATAGGGTGTTTAATAAATCCAGTTTAAAAATTGAGGAATCTGTTCATGTTACATTTGATGAGGCTAACATGTTTTATAAGGAGAAAGAAGTTTCTACCAATAATATTTTGCAGGTACCTCACTTGCGTGAGAGATTGGATGATTTAAACCTCACCCAAGAGGTTCCATCACATCCTTCTCCACAAGTTGAAGAAGAAAGTGAAGAAGAAAGTTTGGAAATGGCTGAACTTCCTCCAACAGCTAATATAATTCCACAAGGGGAATTAATTCCACAAGCTGTTACTCAACCAACTCCTCTCACTGATCTTGTCACACTTAGAGATCACCCTATATCTCAAGTGATTGGAGACATTTTAGATGGTGTGCAAACAAGGCATCAACTCAACAATGATTTGATGCATGCTTGTTTCATTTCTTAACTTGAGCTCCACTCCATCAAAGATGCAGAGCAAGATTACCACTGGATCATTGCAATGTAAGAGGAGCTCAATCAGTTTGAGAGGTACAGAGTTTGAGATTTAGTTTCTAGACCCAAAGACTATCCAGTAAGTGGAACCAAATGGGTCTTCAAAAACAAACTGGATGTTGAAGTAAATATTATAAGCGAAAAAGCAAGGCTAGTAGCTCAAGGCTATTCACAGGAGGAAGGAATAGACTATGATCAGACCTTTGCTCCAGTGGCAAGGCTTGAGGCTATAAGGATTTTCATAGCCTTTAAAGCCTATAAAAGATTCAAAGTCTACCAGATGGATGTAAATTGTGCTTTCCTAAATGGAGAATTAAAAGAGGTAGTGTATGTGGAGCAACCACCAGGTTTTATCTCTCCAAATCATCCTTATTATGTCTTTAGATTGCATAAAGCTCTCTATGGTTTAAAGCAAGCTCCAAGAGCATGGTATTAGACCTTAGCTAGCTTTCTTTTAGAGCATAAGTTTTCTAGGGGCATAGTAGATAGGACTCTTTTTATTAGGCATCATAAAAAATAAAATTTTGTTAGTTCAAATATATGTAGATGATATTATTTTTTGGCTCTACTGATCCCAAACTATGCAAATTATTTTTTGATTTAATGCATTCAAAGTTTGAGATGAGTAGCATGGGTGAACTTTCATACTTCTTTGGTCTCCAAGTGAAGCAATCACCTGATGGTATCTACATCTCCCAATCCAAGTATGCTAAGAAGCTTATTAAAAGGTTTGGGATGTGTGATGCCTCAACACTAAAAATACCTATGACTGCTAATGCTATGATTGATTCTAATGAACATGGCAAGCCTGTTGATCAGAAAACTTATAAGGCTATTGTTGGGTCTTTATTATATCTCACAGCAAGTAGGCCCGACATAATGTTTGGCACATGTATTTATGATAGGTTCCAAGTGAACCCTAAAGAATCTCACTATATTTTATTAAAAAGGATTTTGAGATATATAAAGGGTTGTCCAAATCTTGGACTCCTATATCCATCAGAGTCAGAATTTGATTTAACTAGATTTTCTGATGCTGACTATGCTGGATGTGGGGTGGACAGGAAGAGCACATCCGGAACTTGCCAGTTACTTCGTGATAGACTTGTGTCCTCATTTTGTAAGAAGCAAACCTCTATGTCCACATCAATAGTTGAAGTTGAATACATAGCTGCAGGCAGCTGCTGTTCACAGATTTTGTGGATACAAAATCAATTGCTGGATTATGGTCTCAACTTAAATAATTCAACTATATTTTATGATAGTACAAGTGCAATATCTATTGCACAAAATCCAGTGCATCATAGTAGGACCAAGCATATAGAGATTAGACATCATTTCATTAGAGATTGTGTAGACAAAAAGAAAATTAATCTTGTCTTTATCTCTACTGATTTACAAAGAGCGGACATCTTTACCAATCCATTGGATGAGAAGAAACATCTGTTCTTCTTAAATCAGCTAGCTATGATAAATGAGGAAGATTCAACTTAATTTTTGTCTATGGTCGATGATTTGTCATAGTTCGTCGAACGGAGATCAACGATCTGTGAACTCTTCGTGAAGAGTTTGTCGAATGGAGATCGACGAACACTTCTTAGTGAAACAGATTTCGTCAAACGGAGATCGACGATTCCTGCTTCAATGAGTACCTCGTCGAACGACGATCGACGATTTATTCTTGTTCTTCAGACTGTGATCGACGAACTCATTTATTAATAAAATATTTCGTCGAAATCAAACCGAAGATTTGTTTTTTTCTGGTTGGACTAAGATCATCTTTTCATCTTCTAAAAAACTTATTACTAGGTTTTTTTTGGGCAAATCTATCCCGCGCTTTCAGTTCTCATTGCACTTGATCGTTGTTTCTTTCTTTGCAGGAAAACCTCCATGGAGATTCCGGCGGCCGTTCTCTCCGCAATGAAATTTGATGCAGGCTTTGACATCGATTAGGAATCATTCAGTAATACTGATCAAGTCTTCCATAAAATACTGAAATTGTTTGAGGAGTCGCATTTACAGAAGTTCATGACAACATGAATCTAACTTCCAGTACTCGAGATCAAGGAATGGGTTTATTCATCCTCATCTCTTGACGCCCAAACCCTCATCAACACCATTACAAGACAACATGTCAATCTCACTCCTGCAATTTTGTCTGAATTTTTTGGTTTTATTAATGGAGAAGATGATATAGAGATGAACAATGATGAATTTTACAATATGCTGACTACAATGGGTCACTCCGCTGGAAACCCAAGCAAGGTATTGAAGAAGGACTTATCTATTGAATATAAGTTCCTTACTGATATTGTTAGTAAAGTCTTGCTGGACAAGCACACTGCACATGACTATATCAAAAGTCATCAGTTTCTTGTGATGAGTGCGTTGGTGAATAGAAAATCAGTCAACTGGAGTATTTTGTTGTTTGATTTGATAAAGAAGAAGAATACTAAAAGAGAAGTTAGTTTTCGATGGGTACTAGGGCTTTTCCTCCAGGAAAAGTGCCCTCAGCTGCTGGTCTCCCAGACCATTTTTATTAATGCATCAGAGAGGTTAACATCAGCCCTCTTTGGCAAATGGGAGAGGACCATTGTCAAGACTTCCAGGGCCTCCTCTTCCTCCACGACCTCTGAGGACACATGGATTGAAACAGTCACTCCCCAACCTGTTGTAGAGGCTACAGTCCCTCGTCCTCATGAACTTCCATCCACAACAACTGTTTCCACCCAGATATCACCTTCTTTCACTCTTATCCCAACACCTACACCATCCCCATCTCCAACTCACACTCCACCACCATCTCCACATCATGATGACATTCCAATTGACATCCCTCCAGTCATCACCACACCTTTCTTACCACGATCTATACCTCCAACTCCATCAACCACCTTCAACATATGCACTTCTTGTGGTAACACAACCACATCTTTTCCATCATCATCATCTGATTCCACATCCACCTTCATTTCTCTACTAACTCCCACCATCAAATCTCTTATAGAGACTGCAATTGCACCTCTAATTTCTTCCATCAATGCTCTCTCTTCTTAACTTGTTACCTCTACTAGTCCCTCCTCATTCAGGAGCCTGGCCTCAGGATTTCCTGATACCTGGCAGGGGGAGATATTCTATGATGATGTCCCCTCTCCAACAACAGTAGCAATAATTTGTGAAGGAGCAACATCTGTAGTATATATGGATACAATAGTTACAGAGCTTGTAATTACAAATACAAAGATGTCAGCTTTTCTTGAGACAGATCTTTTAGAGTTTGATATTGAGATTGTAGATCCTCCAGCTGCACCATTCTTTTTCTAGCCCATTTTTTGGACTTAGCTAATTTGTTAAAAGATTTTGATATTCTTTGTCATTCTCTTCCTATTCCTAAGCAAATTATTTCTAAGGCTATAGTATGTTATACTGCCCCTATCAGCTCAGAGAATATAGATCAAATTAGATGCAGTTTTGCAGAACCTTTAGTTTTGCCTTCATGACTAGAGGATGAGCCAAAGGCTTTCTCTATTCCAACTTTTGGTTGGGCAGAATCTCCTCTTCCAAATATGGATCATCTTTTTGAGGAAGATATGATTTCAGAGGCAGAGGTTCTTCCAATGCCAGAAGTTAAAGTTCAAGTTTCAGAGGAATTTCCAGTTCAGGATGTATCTCTCAGAGAGATCTTGACTGTAGATCAACTAAAGATGATTGATGCTTTGTATGACAATCCTGTAAGTGAATCTAGTGAAGATGAATCAGATGATTTAGATGATTCAGAGGATACAAGTCTAAGAAGAGAAAGTTTTAGAAAAAGAAGGCAGTTTCTCAAGAAACAATAGAGCAACCGCCTAATCAGAAGAATGACATTTCATATTATATCTTGTATAATATTCCTCTAACTCCAACTACTCCCTACTGGATGAAGCTATCAAAGAATCAGATGAAAGCACAAAAGAATAAGAAGAAGCTTGGATCTGCTCTCACTAAGAAATTCAGAAAGGATCCACCTCCTCCTCCACCAGCTGCAGGTGCTTCAGGCAATCTAGAATCAAGAACCACATCTTCTTAGCACTCAAGACAATCTTCTTATTTGAAATATGACAAATCTGCCAAGTGTGTCTACAAAAGTAGCCACAGCGGCAGTGGATGGCATCATTCTTCTAAATCTGAATATAAGGAAAGACCTTACTCTCCACCAGTTCCTTTTGTTGATTCGGAATAGGAAAACATTTCTAAAATGGCTAGATTTCAAGAGCTGGTTGGATTTTTTCTGATAAATAAAGCTAAAGATGAAGGCAAAGATGTTTCTCAATATACTACAATGTCTTCTAAAAGAAGAGAAGAATTGAAAATGTATGACAATGCTAAACACTTTTTCAATGTTGATACTTATATGAGCTTACATCCAAATGTAATTGTTCCAAGAGCAACTTCAGGCAATAATATTGGAGCATCTGACATGACTATGTATAAAAGAGAAGAAACAAATCTCAATAGAGAAATCATTTTCAGACAACCATCAAAGAAAGACAAGTCTAAGAAATCTAAATAGTTTTTTGATTAACTTATTTTCCCTCTGAACTATTTGTTTTGGTTAATTTGTCACAAAGCACTTGATGTATATATATGTGCTAGATTTTTAATTTCTGTCAGATATTTGTTGTTATGCTTTGTGATTGTATTTTATTGTTTTAATGGATTGTACATAGTGACCTCACCCAAATAGGGAGAGATTTTTGGAACCCCACCTGTTTTAGGGTTGATTTGGGCTAGGTTCACTATTAGGATAGCATATATTGACCCACAATGTATAGTCTAGGGTCATAGGTCTTTATTGGATCTTAAGGTAGGTCAACAAGTCAGTTTGATTGTATCAATCCCTCAGAAGACTTAGAAGACTGAAGATTTCAGAACAAGACAGATTTTTCTATGTTGAAGAAGTCGTTCGACAAAATCTGAATGGAGTTCAGCGATCTTCGTTCTGAGTTCGACGATCTCAAAGTTTCTTCTTTGAAGTTGAGATCGACGAAAGTTAACTGAGTTCGACAAACTCTAATTTCCTATCAATTGTTGAGTTCGACAAACAACTATCTTAGTTCGACGAACTTGGAGCCCAGAATGGACAACATTAACTCAGTTCAAAGTTCTTGGGGCTTAGCTCGACGAAAGAGAGGTTTGAGTTCGACGATCTTGGATCTCTGATCGACAAAATCTGTCAGTTCATTATTTCTATTCTTTGCAGCTAATTTCCAGATTGACCAAGGTTTATATAATATATTATTGCTTATATTGCTCTGAGTAATTAATTGTATATATTCTTATGAATATAGCCGTTCATTGGCAGCATTAATTACTAGATTTCACAGAGTCAATATTCAGCTTAATCACTAGGACAGTTAAGGAATCAATTTATTGCCCTTCTAGCCGTTTGTCCAAGTTCCAAGATTTCAGCAGTTAATCATGGAGTAGAATTCAAATTCAGAGATAGAATTTCTACAAAAAACATAAAGGAAATAAGAAAGAAGAAGAAGAGAATTAACAAAGGGTCATAGGCAGACAGAGAAGAAATATATTCAGTCTGCATACTCATACAGTCTTCATCATCTACAACTCTTCACCAAGCTTTCAAGAGACATCAAAACACAATCACATCACCAAAGGTGTTGAACTTTTTGTGACCATTTTTTGAACATTGTTTTGTTTGGCTTGACAAAGGAGTCCGAATTCACTTGTGAGAGCATACAAGATAATTAAATATGAGCGGTGCAAAGAATAAACTAGGATAAAACATTAGCAGGAGCATGCAATTGTAGTGGTTATGCTAGAACATTCACAGTTCACATATGCAGTAAGGTGATTTAATATGAAGATTTTCACAAATGTGGGTGAAAGAACATTATCATAAATAAAATATTTCTCGTACTTAGAGGCATGCGAAAACAATTTGTCAAGTATAAAAACACCAGTACTTATGTATGTAGAAAAAGATATGTGTTGGTTGAACAATTGACCTATGCTATTAGAAACCCAATATCAAAGAATATACATTAAACCATGTCTAAACCTGAGAAAAGATGGAAAAAGTGAATTTTCACTGTCTCCCGGCGATACTGGGTATCGCAGATTGGCAATAGTGCGAAAATATAAAAGACCGTCATTTCTGGTCAATTGCACCTTTCTCTGTATTTTCGCCAGAAGACTCGACACGAAAGACGAAGCGAAAACCATAGAAAACCCTAGATCAAGGTAATGTTCATGGAAATTTTCTTTCATCTTGTATATTTTGTAGATCAAAAGGATTGTAGGATAGTTCCTGGTACTTTTGATGGAACATTTTTCAGGTTTTCTAGTACGTTTTATCATGGTTAGGGGTTTGTTCCAAACTCGATTTTGTTTAGGAAAGTAGACTATAATCTTATGTATTTGAACTAGTGATTGCATATATTGATGAAATTAAACAACCGAATCTCAGAACTAGTTGTTTTGAAGAAAAAATTTAGTTGAGTTATGGTGTTAGGGAAGAAGAGAATGAATAGTGGTTTGAGTAAAAATTTCTCAAATAGCCTTAAGGAATGTGTTCAATAGCCTTAAAAATTTTAGATCTGGTATTTAAAATAGGGGGAAAGTGTAGATCTGGAGTCAGAAATTAGATTAGAGCAACTTCCACTATCGCCCGAAGACAAAGGGTGTCACCGACTAGCGATACCGAAAAATTGCTGGAAAATTTTTAAAATTTTTCCTGTTAACTGCAGCAATGGCTTCCAGTTCAAGAGCCCGCAGAAGTACTGGCAGTGACATGCACTCATCCTATCAAACTTTCTCGGGGATAGAAAACACGAATATGGGGATTGGACGGGTCATCGAATTCGATCCTGCCCATCACGCACACATCCATGAGCTGGTAGCAATGGCAGGAATAATGTCTGTCATTATTCCAGATACATTTTCGTTGGTGTTGATAAGGGAATTTTATAATTATTTACAAGATCCTCATTTCACGGAATAAGTGGTGGTGTGCGATCATGCATACAAGGGTAGAAAGTTGAGATAACTCAATATGATTTTAGGAAAGAGTTCGAGTTAATAGAACATGATAATGTCTTAGATGTTGTAGAGAATTATCAGAAGGATAGAGACTAGACACTCTAGAATATGGTTTTGCATGAGAATTCCATCAAAACTCTGATTCAATCTATGACCACTCTCACAGAGGATGCACGACTAGTGCAAGACATATTGAGACACACTATTTTACTTAAGTCTGGTGATACACAGAAGATAACAGATCAATTGAGCTATGTCTCATACATGATAATGGAGCAGGAGCCATTCAATATGGCGGACTTTATCCTTTCGATAATTCATTACAAATTTAGACTAAAGAGTCCGTCTTGGAAGAATTTAAACACACTACCACTTGGAGTGGTCATCCAACACATATTATATAAGAAGTACACATGGATAGACCTAGACTTTTATTTCAACAATTATGTTCCCTCTATCTACTCAACTAGTGGTACTCCTTCCATCGGCCGATTAGCGCGAGGAGGGTCTACAAGGAGCAGTGAACAAGTGTCCACTATTCGAAACCCAACAATTCCAAGAGGTGGATCTTTACGGGAAGGTTTGGATGACTTGTGAGAGTTGTTTGAAAAGCATATGAGGGAGGTCAAGAAGAACTTTCTGGGAGTTCCAAAATTCTTTAAATTTCTGACCAAAAGTCTCAAGTTGAAACCCTCTCCAGCAAAAGCGGCAGAATGGGAGAATCCGATCATGGAGCCTCCCCGATCATCTACTCTATTGGGTACATTGGTCACAATGTACTTGATTTGAAAAAGCCATTTCAGTTCAATGATATACACATAGTTGTATTTGATGAATGTTAAGTTCATGTGTGCAGGAAAATAAAGCTAAGTACAAAAGTGTCAAGATAGACATGTGTCGACACCTTTGTCAAAGATGTGTTGAGATAAGGAGAAAGTTCCGTCGACACTCAGGACTAGTGTCGACACACTCAAATAAGAAGTGCCGATTCAAGGAGGAAGTTGTGTCAACACCCAGGACTTGGGTCGACAGTATGATATAAGAAAATAACTGTGTCGACACTCAGGACTAGTGTCGTCACACACACTACACTAGTGGTGTCGAGACAGAGAGAAGCTGTGGCGACACTAAGGATATATGTCGACACTATCTATACAAGGAGTGTCGAGACTAAAGACAATTGTGTCGACACTCAAGAGATGTGTCAACACACTTCACAGGTTGAGTCAAGACTGGAAGCAAGCAGTGTCGACACTCAAGACTAGTGTCGACACCTTCTACATCAGCTGTGTAGAGACAAGATGAAGGTTGTGTTGACACATTCAAAAGTATGTCGACACCACAACAAGTGTAGTGTCGACACCCAGGACTGGTGTCGACACATCCAACAATCAAGTTTCAACACTTCAAGCTAATTTGTTTACTAAGTACAAAAATCATGACAGAGGGTCTGACAATTGTCAGAACTGTCAAAAGTCTGTTATTAACCGAATTAACAAGTTACCTTTGACGGAGCCTATATAAAGTGATCAAACTCTTCAAAAAAATTAAGAGAAAAAATTTGGCAAGTCCAGATCTAAGAAGTTATCTTCTAGAATACAAAAGGTGGAGAGAAGTCGGGCAAGAATTGTCTTCAACATCCTCCAGCCTAGATCTACACTAATTTCAACTTCAAGAAGCTTTGAAAAGCTAAGAAGGGCAGGATAGAATCTTTTACTTCAAGATCAAAGGAAGCTAACCGACCAGGATCAGATAAAGAAGCAATCACCCATTCCTCTCTTGCTGGGTGACTTATTCTTAATCAATTTCTTTTACATTTATTAAATTATAAGATCTACCAGTAGATCTGAGTGTAGGAGAAACATTTTATTTTATATTGTAAGTTTATGTTATAAAGGCTGAGGTAGGGCAGAGATTGCCAGAGGTAGGAGAAGAGGAAATTTCACTGAGTTGCAGGGTAGCATTTGCCTGAGGAGTAGGAGTATAGATACATTCTGAGGTAGAGTTCTTTGGAAGAACTTGAGGTGTAGGATCTTGGTGATCTGAGTTGTAAGACTTGCAAAGTCTGAGTTGTAGGAGCTAGTTGTGCTCTGAGCTATAAGATATGCGGATCTGAGAAAACGAAGTAGAGGAGTTTGGCCAAATCTAGTTCATTGCTAGTTAGGCGAAGGGAGAAAGTGGATGTACCCATAAATTGGGGAACCACTATAAAACTGTGTGTGCTATCGCCCGGTGACAGTACACATTTTTAAATTTTCATGTTTCAGTTGAAGAATTCTGTGCTGTAATATTTTGGTACTTATTATATGATTTTAGTGCTGCTGTAATATGATTATTGTCTCAACATTTACGGTTTTCTTAATGTTTAATTATCATTTTCTTGTTAATTAAAGTCTTTCCTTTTTTACTCATTATGTCGATTCATTAGCTTGATAAGTCTAGGATTCATAGTTCTACTCTTAATAATGAAAAACGGGAATCTGGAAGTGGCTTTCTGAAAATTTCGGCAAGCTGTGAATCAGTGCCTATAAAACTGACTTTAATCGTATTTTGCTTAATGTGGTCTCTAATGAAGTGATGACATACATCAATGTGTTTGGACATAGAATGATGAACTGGATTATATGTTAAGTCAATTGCACTCTTATTATCACATTTTAATTCAATTATTTCATGAATAATTCCAAAGTCTTCTAAAATTTGCTTCATCCAAAGAGCCTGTGCACAACAACTACCTATTGCAATTTATTCGGCCCTGGTGGTGTATAGGGTAACAAAATTCTGTTTCCTACTAGTCCACGAAATTAGAGAAGGGCCTAGAAAGTGACAAGGCCGCTCCTGCTCTTACGGTATAATGAAAGACAAGCACAATCAGAATCAGAAAAGCCATGTAAAATAAAGGAATCATTGTGAGGATACCACAAACCTAACTTAGATGTGCCAATAATATATCTAAAAATACGTTTAATCGCTTTTAAATGATATTATTTGTGATCAGCTTAAAATCTAGCACATAAACATACACCGAACAAAATGTCAGGTCTAGAAGCAGTCAAATATAATAGTGATACTATCATTCCTCTACATAGTGTTTAATCTATAGAAATTCCACTTTCATCCTTTCCTAACTTCAATGAGACACTCATGGGGGTATTTGCTTGTTTTAGATTTTAAAGTCCAAATCTTTTTAAAAAATCATGAATATATTTAGATTGACAAATAAAATTTCCATCACACTTTTGAGTAATTTGAAAACCAAGAAAATAATTGAGATCGCCTACCATGCTCATTTCAAATACATTTTTCATAATTTCTATAGCATTATCACACGGTCTTTCATTAGTGGATCCAAAAATAATATTATCAACTTATATTTGTAAAATTATAAGGTCATCATGAACATGTTTAATAAATAGAGTACAATCAGCACTGCCCATTTTGTAATCATTATTTAATAAATAAAAAGTCAATCTATCATACCATGCTCATGGTGCTTGTTTCAAACCATAGAGATCTTTTTCTAATTTTAGAACATGATCAGGAAATTTAACATCAACAAAGCCTGGAGGTTGTTCTACATAAACCTCTTCCTTAATATACTAGTTAAAAAAAACATTTTTAACATCCATTTGAAATAATTTAAACCATTTAAAGCTAGTAAATACAAGAAAAATTCTAACTACTTTTAAACATGCTACTGGTGTAAAGGTTTCATCAAAATCCATTCCTTCAATTTGTGAATAACCTTTAGCTACAAGTCTAGCTTTGTTTCTTATGACCCTAGATTTGCTATCCTTTTTATTCTTAAAGATCCACTTAACACCTACAACAAGATGATTTGGTGGCCTTTCTACTAATTTCCAAGCCTTATTACATTCGAATTGATTAAGCTCGTCAGTCATAGCTAAAAAAAAGAATTATCATTTAAAGCGGTTTCAACATTTTTAGGTTATATATCAGAAATAAAGCACATATGTGCGAATAAATCATGTAACGATGAACGATTACTTACCCCTCTTACCGGTTCTCCAATAACCAAATCTTATGGATGATCTTTGGAGAATCTCAGCTCGCCTGGAGGGATATATTCTTGCATTTCTTCTTCTTGTTCGTCTTCTTTTTCTCCAAGGATTTCATCATCATCCGACTTTTGTAGGGGGAGGGCTCTTCATCTTAACCTGTACTATTAGTTTCTGCACAAGGGAAAAGCTCATCAAATTTAACATGAATAGATTCTTCAACTATTTTAGTCCTTTTGTTATAAACTATATAAGCCTTTCTAGTTTAACAATAGCCAATAAAAATGTCTTCATCACACTTCTCATCAAATTTGCCTAAATTATCCTTAGTGTTCAAAATAAAACATTTACAACCAAAAACTTTAAAATAAGATACATTCTGTTTCTTTTGGAAATATAATTCATAAGGTGTTAATATCAAGAAGGGTCGAAGCATAACGCGATTAATAACAAAACAAGCAGTATTAATGGCTTCTGCCCAAAATGATCTACGCAATTTGTATTCCGATAGTATCGTAAAAGCTAATTCTTGTAAAGTTCTATTTTTCCTCTCTACCACACCATTTTGTTGTGGTGTGCGAGTAGCGGAAATTCATGTTTAATTCCCAGCTCATTGCAAAAAGATACAAAATTTTCATTATCAAATTCACCTCCATGATCCGAACGAATGTATTTTATTTTTGAATCTAGTTAATTTTGAACACATATACATAATTTGGAAAATTCTAAAAATACATCAGATTTAGATGTTAAGAAGATTGTCCAACATAAACAAGAATAATCATTAATCAAAACAAAAGTGTATATTCTACCACCTAGACTTAGTGTATTAACAGGACCAAGAAAATCCATATGAATCAACTGTAACGGTCTAGTAGTGAAAACAATATTTTTGCTCTTAAATGAAGATTTTGAAAATTTTCCTTTTTGTACACGGTGAACATAAAGATGATAGATATCCATATAAATTAGAAAAACCTTTAACTAGTTTATTATGAGACAATTTTATAATTAGCTTGAAACTAGAATGTCGAAGACGCCTATGCCACAAATCTAACTCATCATTTTTAGACATAAAACATTTTAGTGATGAATCTGACAAAGCATTAAATCTAATCATGTAAATATTTTGAAATCTAGGAGCATTATGAACAATATCATTTGTTTTGGAATCAATAATTTTGCATAAGTTTGAAGATAAGTCAAATAAGACATTTAAACCAACATCACATAATTGACTTATAGAAATTAAATTATGCTTCAAACCTTTAACATACAAAATATTTGAGAGAGTAAATGACTTGTTACCTACTATTCCAATGTCGATGATCTTTCCTTTTCCGTTATCACCAAACGTAACAACTCCTCCTTTCTTCATCTCTAGGCTAAGGAACTTTGATTTGTTTCCCGCCATGTGCTTGGAACACCTTGAGTACAAGTACCACACGTCTTCTTTATCCTTAGACAACCAATACACCTAGAAAGAGGGTGAGAGTAAAGATCTGATTACCCAAGTGGTTCCTCCCATAGTATAGGTGGAAGCCTTAGGTTCCCAGATTTGTCTAACAGAACAATGTCCCATCTTCTTACAAGTGTGTGTTGTGTGACCAAACTTATTACATTTGGCACATGTGATGAAAGAAGTTGACGGGTTTTAAAAATAAGTTTTGAACTTTTGCTGGGAGCAGCAGAGGCAGTAGATTTATTATATTTAATAAAAAAATAATGTTTTTTTGGATTTTTCCTTATTGCCGGCGATAGTGGATATCTCCGGGCGATATTGTTCTAGAGAGTAACCAAGTCCGAATTTTGTCGAACCATAGCACTGGCTCGTCAAGATCATATTCAGTGACTTTTGGACCATTCCAAACATGTTAGTAGCCATTTCTAAATTACAGACCCGTCCTCTCAATGTAGTGTTTTCAGCAATAATGGTGCCGCAATGGCTTGCGAAAGACTTTTTGCTGCCTTCCAATTGAGACTAAGAAAGCTTTGAGATCTCTCTAAGGCCTCTTTCTCTCTTATAAGAGATTCAACCCGAGACCGACACTTATAGAAATCTTTCTCAAGTTCTAGTATGCTTGTCGAAGACGGCTAACCCTCTTGACAAGTCACTTTCTCCTTCCAAAGTATTTTTACTTCATTTTTCAATTTTTTATTTTCAGCTTTCAGCAATTTAATTTAATACAAACTTTTATCAAAATAGTTGCATGTTTGTAAAAATTCATTATACAAATCTTCATAAGAATGAGGATTTACCTCAGTATCACTCTGTACAATACTTTCGACATCGGATGATGAGACGTCCTTTCCCATCAAACACATGTTGGCCTCCTCTTCAATCTCTGAGCTTGAACTGCATGACTCCTCAGATGTGACGTCATCCCAGGTTTCAGCCTTCAGAACTTTCTTCTTATCCTTCTTCTTGTGCCGCTTCTCTTTCTGCTCTTTCAAATATTTTGTTCACTTGCTCTTAATGTGGCTAACTCTCCTGTAGTGATAGAACTCAGGTGGTGATCTCTCTTCATCATCCTCTCCTTCTGCTTGGGCTTTTCTTTTCCTATACCCAGAATCTTGCTTCTTAAAAAATTTCCTGAAAGAATTTCTTCTTTTTGGATTTCTCATGAACTTCCTGAATTTCTTTACGAACAGGCTCTCTTCATCTCCATTGTCACTCTCATCGGACTCACTTTCCACTTCCTTCTTTGACTTCAACGCCAAAGCTTTCTTTCTTGGCTCCAGGCTATACTCCTGTTGTTGAATCCTTAACTCTACTCCGTGGATTTTCAAATTGCCTATCAGATTCTTAATTTTGAGAGACTTTAGATTGTGTGACTCCGATATGGCAGTCACCTTTGGATTAAACTTCAGGGGAAGCAATCTAAGTATCTTTCTCATCAAATCTCTGTTGGAGAATCTCTTTCCAAGAATCATCGAGTCATTAACTATCTTTACTAAACCTTGTGTACATGGAGTCTACATCCTCATCAGTCTCTATCTTGAACTTCTCAAACTTTGACTCTAACTGGAAATGTTTCGAGTCTTTCACCTGCGATGTACCTTCATGAGTAACTTCATGAATATTCCATATATCATATGCAGTTTCACATGAACAAACATGATTAAATTCAGTCCTATCTAATGAGCAGTATAAGGCATTAATTTTCTTAGCGTTATTCTTACAACAAAGCTTATCAACTTCATCCCATTTATATTTGGGTTTTTCCATTGTGACACTTCCTACTACAGTTATAGGGGCAGTGTAGTATGTTTCTACCATGCCCCAAACATCGATATCTAGAGCTATTAGAAAGCATCACATTCAAGCTTTCCAATAGTTGTAGTCATTGCCTTTGAATATAGGAGGTCTACTTATACCTTGCCCCTCAGAAAACATGTGAGTGTTTTGCGCCATAACACCTGGTGATGAAACCGATTTCAGAGCAACCTCCCTCTGATACCAAGTGTGGGATCTTACGTAGCCCTGGAGGGGGGGGGGGGTTAAAATATGGGTTAATTAACTTTCTTTAACTAAACAAAGTTTACCTGGTGAACAATAACAATGAAATTATGAAATGGAGACTAATTTTTCATAAGTTGACTCGAACACTCTGAAATATATAAAAGCTAAAACAATAATAATTTATTTCAAATGTGCTAATAATGAATACAAGGTATCTCTATAGAGATACAGACAAAGGCTTATGAAAAACACAATTTACTTTTGTTTTTGTCGGTCCTTCTACAAAGAACAGGGAGATTAAAGCATATATCTCCCTAGATCTTGCTACTAGCCTCCATAGATCTACCGTGATCTAGACTCTGCACACAAGGAAATGATTTCTCCCGATGCTATACAAGGACTTGGATGCCACACACAAATTGGCGATTTTCCCCTAAGCCACACAAGGACTTAGACGCCATGCATAAGGCGGCGATTTCCCCTACGCCATGCAAGGACTTAAACGCCTAGCACAAGGAAGCAATTTCCTCTCTCGATTAAAATAGGAATAAGAACAAAACAAATTGAAAACTTAGAATTAAAACTCCCTCCAAACAATGCGCTAAAGATGACACTGAATCCTAGCGAGGGTTGCTTTGAAGGCTGCATACGTGCCATCTATCTTTTGTGCTTCATCCTTCTTGAGATTATGGAGTAAATCTGGAATCTTGAGCTCTTTGGTTTGTCTAAATAGGAAGGTGCACTCCAGGTAATGAAATTCGTGAACTCCTCAAAAAATTGAATGGCTTTTATACTTTGGTGATATCGCCTGGCGACACTGGGTATCGCCACTTGGCGATATCGATAACAGTTGCCACATGTTCCACTCCTCATATTCACATCGCAGATCCGTCAATCATCAAACGTGGACTATAGCCTGGCGACACTGGGTATCTCCACCTGGAGATAGCGCTAACGGTCGCCACGTGTCCCACAAACTCTTGATTTTTGCATTGCAGATTCGTCGAATGCCGATCATCGATCGCAGATTCGTCGAACATTATTGTTTCCTGTGGGCGATACCTAATATAGCATGGCAATATATTCTAAGCTCATCTTTGCTGACCCGAAATAACACCCAAAATCCATTAGAGCTAGACCTGTGATATCTGCACATCATAAACACCCAAAGATCAAATACAATCAAGATTTTTATTAGCAAACTAGGAAGTGTGGAACACATGCTCCAACATCTGATACTCGATGCACTCAATGCCAGAACTTGGGTTGTCGACCAAGTAAAGTTTGTCGGATATCACCAATGATATCCGACAAATTTGTCGAATACATTGGAGGAGGATTCGGTGAGAGAAAATGTAGGAAATTTGGCTAAGGTGAATTCGTCGATTATTAATTAGCCGATTCGGCAAGATTGGAAGAGAATTCATAGATTATATCCAATTATATCCAGCGATTCGTCGAGTATGGAAGCCGAATCTCGCCGAATTTGACTTGTGCATTTTTCCGGCACAGGCAGTATTCACTGGCTTGTATAGGCGGATTGGATCAGACTTTGGGTTTCATGCAATGTAATTCCTTGGATTGTCATTTCAAATAAGACTTAATTTAGGTAATAATGGGTGGTCCAATAACACTGCAACACGTGGCGGAGTGACCCTAATAGTGATATAAGAGTATACCTGAACCCTAGCCATCGCAACCTTGCTTCTTCCCGAGCCATTACTGTGCAAAAATGTCGGAGGAATAGGAGTGTTGTAGACAGATTTCGGGGAGGAAGTGTCGTTCTTATCCATAAAGAAGAAATAACAACGAAGATGAAGAAGATGACGCAAAGAAGGGTGATGAGATCCATGGCCAAAAATGTCAAGACCACTGGAAACGAGGTAAGCTTCCTACTCTCTGCCTTATTGTTAGATCTCTAGTTACTTGTAGGAGAGATATCGACTGAAAAGAGTTTCGATTCGTGAGAAGAAGACTTTCTAGGAAGAGACCATACTAGAACTTGTGTTCTAGAGATTTGTGTGAAGAGGATGGACTTGGTTTCGTGACGAGGATGGACTTGGTTTTGTAAAGAGGATGTGGCTGTCCAAGAATCAGCAGAAGGACAGAAAGAAAAGCAGAAAGTATTCTCCTCCTCCTCAAAGATACAGTAAAGATCCTCCTCCTCCTACTCCACCTGCTGCTGGTGCTTCCAACACTTCATCCCTAAGATCTACTCAATATCAAACCTATCAGAGACAACATGGTAGATCTTCTTCTTCTGGAAGCAGCCATCACAGGTACTCCTCAGGCAAGCAATACCAATAGCAACAACATCAACAACCTCAGCAACATCTACAACAAGCTCCTGAATCTAAGATAGCTGATAGTCCAAAGAGGCCTATATCTCCTCCTGTTCCTTTTGAGGATCCTAAAACAGCTACCACAGCTAGAATGGCCAGGTTTCAAGAACTTCTTGGACTATCTATGATCAACAAGGCAAAAGCTGAAGGAAAGGATGCCTCATAATACTCAACAATGTTAATGTATAGGAAAGAGGAAATAAACAGGTTTGCAAAAGCTAATAAATTCTTTAATGTAGATGATTATATGAAGTTACATCCAGTGGATATTGTGTCAAGGGCTACATCTCTAAACATTATTGGAGATGCTGACATGACCATGACACGAAGTCAAGAAGCTGATCCAAACAGGAAAATCAAATTCACTCAGCCTGGTGATAAAGCAAAGGAGGATAAGCAAAAGGAGACAAGGAGGAAGAAATGAGTATAAACTGTTTAGTTTTCTTTTTTGTAGTTCTTAACTTGTTAATATTCTGTCACAAAGCTACAATGTATAAATATCTGATGCATGTTTTCTATTTTTCTGCCAGATATGTTTTCCTGCTTTGTGATTATTTTTATTTGTGTTTGTATTAGTGACCTCACTCAAATAGGGGGAGATTGTTGGATCCCTAGTTTGATTTCAGCTAGGTTCACTAACTAGGATTATTGATCCAACATGTATAGCCAGGGTCATGTCTGTGTCCTAGAGTTTAGGCTATGTACTTATAGTCAACATTGCATGGACCAGCCAATAAATGACTGCAAAAGACTTCAGACTTAGAGGAAAATCAAGTTCAGGAAAATGAGTTCGACGTTCGTCGAACTCAGCTCGACGAAAGTCGTGCTCAGCTCGATGAACTCAGAGACAATTCTCTGAGTTGAGCTCGACGACATTCAAGCTCAGGTCGACGATTTCTAGAAGATCAACTTCAACATTCCAAGTCCAAAATCTTTTCTCTGAACTCCAGTCGACGAATTTATGTTATTAGCTCGATAAATATAGAGCACAAAATTGGCAAGCTTTATCAGATAGCAGATAGATGTTCTCAGGTCGACGATCTTGGATATCAAGTCGACGAACAATAATTATCTGGTCGACAAACATGATTTCTCAGCTCGACGAACTCTGGACCCAGGTCGACGAAATCTGTTCTTTGCTCGACGAATTTTGTGCAGATCCAGACTTGGACTTTTCCTTCTTTTGTCCTTATTCCATTACAGTAATTCCTGAATAATCAATGCTTAATATTTTCTAAATATAACCATCAGAAGCAGCATTGATTATGGTATTCTTCAGGATTATTACTTGTCATTTTCAATAGGACAGTTGGGGAAATCAATTAATGCAGATATTCTATCCAGTCGTATTACATTCTCCAGGCCGCCAGCAATCAATGCTAGAAGGAATTCAAAAATTCAAAGGAGAAATTCAATTGATCATATAAAAGTGATTTCTTCCTTCTTCTAAAAAACATAGACGAGCAAGAAGTAGAAACAAGTCTAGACCAAAAAGATAATACAAAGATACAGAGAAGATCAACAACAACCATTATTCTAATACTTCTCTGTACAGAAAACAATCTGGTTTTCACCTTGACATTGCTAAAGACGAAAAACATTCATCCCAAATCAAGAGTCTTCTTCAACCTTCATTCCAGGATTCTTCAAGGACAACAAATTTCTACCAGTCAAGAAGTTCCTGGATCTCTCTTAGGCAAGGCTGAAGATAGAAGACCTACTCACCCTGAAGCAAAGCTCAAGTCTTCCTGAGTTCAATATCTCAGGGGGAGCTTTGACAATATCAAATGTCCACTAGTCTTCTCAGTTGCTTTGAGAAAGAGAAGACACCATAAATCTCTCACCCCCTCTATGTACAAGTGGTTCTTTAACTCCCTTCAAAAGTTATTCATTGGTTGTAAGTCTCCTGATCAAAAGACTTGGGTTGGTTTTTGAGCACCTGGTCAAAAGCTCATTGGTGGCAGTCACCTGATCAAAACCTGTTAGTTGATTCCTACCAGGGTGGTAGAAGAGTGGATGTACCCAGGTTGGGGAACCACTATAAAAGTTCTTGTGTTGTCTGGTTGCCCTCTTTCCATTTTGTTCTTGCTGTATCTGTGTTAGTTTAGTTTTGTTGTATCTGTGATAGTAACTTTTATTGTGGCTGTGTTAGATTAGTTTATTTTAGGTTGCTCTTTTGCTCATAGTAAATATTAATATTTATTAGTTGCTTTTCTCTGAATATTGCATAAACAGCAAAAGTTTTCAAGATACTCTATTCACCCCCCTCTAGAGTATATCAGGTCTAACCCTATTTTCAGCCTCGCTGAACATCTTCGACCTCTTGGCTGAGAAGCTCGGCTTACCGATAGAGGAGGGAAGGACGATGTCCATCAGGCGAGTCAACTCACCGTGGAGCCCCTTATTCTTATCATCTACCCTCTTGTACTTCTCTTCCAGCTTGGTAGTGCGAGCACGCATCCAGTTTGTGGTTTTGGCATCCTACAAGGGGAGAAAGGTAAGAGAAGAA
This sequence comes from Platanthera guangdongensis, assembly GCA_039583875.1. NCBI lineage: Eukaryota > Viridiplantae > Streptophyta > Magnoliopsida > Asparagales > Orchidaceae > Platanthera > Platanthera guangdongensis. Next base: position 251,610,745 of record CM077151.1, on the reverse strand, counting down.
GTCGTGGAAGTACAAAGTAAAATAAAAAGGGGTTAGCTGACATCTACCACCACGCCACCATTTTTTCTGAGGATGTCCTCGACAATTCCCATCTGCCTCGCCAGGTCAGCGACATCGTCCTTGGTAACATCTCGCACCTGCTCGACATTCAGTAGGTTATGGATGAGGTGGAAACTGTGGCAAACCGACATGTGCACGAGCTCGATGACGCGCATCTGGGCTAGCGAGTACTCGTGGCCGAGCTGCTAGATACTCATGTCATTGTAGGCCTCGGTGTGCTCGGGACCATATTGCCCAAAGCTTTGGGCATATGCATACACACTGGGAGGGTAATGCTCAGACCAGGAGGGGAAGAGGGATGATATGGAGACTCTGTATGCCTGTTCATCCCATTTGATCATCTGATCGCCGTGCTAGACCTTTGACTTCCCGCCATGGAAATAGTTCCGGTGGTCCTTCAGCAGGACCGACTTGCGGACCGAGAAATCCTCGGCAACTGGGGAAGCAGCAGGGTCGCCGCCATCTTGATCCTTCTCCGGCAAGTCGAGGATGATCTTTTTAACCTTGGATATTGCCCCCGCTTTCTTCATGTTCTCCGGCGGCAGGCGTGTGCGTCAGGGTAGAGTCCATAGTTTGTAAAAGGCAGATGCTCGTGAATCAGATGCTCCCCTGCAGAAAATAACTTGTCATCATAAATGTTTTGATATTGGTGAGCCCATTAAAAGAAAAGGAAGAAAAGATATATCTTCGTCAGGAAGAACCAGGGGAGCGAGTCTAGGCCCCTTTGAAGGAAGGAGACCATGTATTCCTTGCTAAGGAAAATTTGTCAAGCACGACATCGTTTCCCATGACGGTGGGCAGCCGGTATACCTCTTTGCTCTGTTGTTGACATGAGAAGGGAATGTTGCCGAGCTCGGCTTTGATGAAGATAAATTTCGATAACCAATTATGGTTCTTATTGGCCGTCTCGCGAAGTTCGAGCTACGAGCCGGCGAGGAAGGATACCGCATCATTGGTCAGGCGGTATATGAATAGTTTGCGGAAGACATTGAGGTCGAACTCTATCCGCTTTTGGCTGAGGAAGCAGGCGAATGCCACCGTCATGGCGATGACATTCGGGTTCAGCTGGGCCGGTACCACCTCGTAGTGCTTCAACATCTGGCGGACCTCTGTCCAGAGAGGGAGGCGCAACCCCACCTTGAAGTGCGAGATGGTGAAGACGAGTTCATCCTCAAAGAATGAATTTATCACCTCGCCCTCCACAGGTCGGCGCGTAGAGAAGCCAAGGAGGAATGTAGTCGGCAACGAAAATCATGAAATGGGGCAATGATTCTGCAGTAAATGAGATGGTCTGGGGGGGGGGGGTTGTGAGGGGGGCTATTTATTGAAAACAAATTAATTTTTAAGCCGACCGGTCAATCCGGCTTGCTGGCCCCGACTCGCAAAACCTTGTGACCTACACTATCCTAAGGAGAGCTGAGTATAAAGCGAATCATGTTTTATGAATCAAGCATTGGAAATTAAATCTAGAAAATTAGTTAATTTATTAAATACCAATGTCAAATAAATAGTTCTACATAATTATTATAATATGCGAGCAGTGGGTCTAGGTAGTGAGTCCCGATAGGCTCAACTACGGTGCCATTTCCTTCTTCCTCAGACTCGCGTCCCCATCCCCGGAGGTCGGCAATGATTGTTAAACTCACGGACCTACGCCAGATGTTGGTGGATGAAGTGCTGTGCCGGACCTCATCTACCAGCATCACATGGTACCACTCTATCACGTGCAGCCGCTCTTCATCAAAAGCTCGCTCCTCCTAGATATCGCGCAACACGAGCTCATACTTCTGGAGAATCTCAATAGTTCGCTTCCTCTGCTCAGCAGCATCTAGTGAGGGTTCCAGGAAATCCTCTATCGCATTGGGAGAAGGAGGTAGAGAGCTGGCTTGAAGGATTCTTTGGTTTTAGAGTGGTCAGGAAGCCCTGCGAGAACAACAAAATTAGATGAGGAGCTGAGGTTTGTAGAAATGTTGAATTATACAGACTAACTTCGTGAGATAGTCCCGGTGAGGTGGAGCTATCGAGAAGAACTTGGTTAACCATGAAATGGGTGAGCGAGAGGTTGCTGAGGGGCCTTGCTGCCACCTAGAGCTTGAGAGTTTGGGGATATCAGATTGAAGTTCGGGATGGGGATTTCCCCAGCACCTCCCCCTGCGAATGCAGGATCGGGGGTAGGAACCCAAGGTGGCTCGCGAGCCGCTGACTTCAGCAGTAGCTAGTCCAACCTAGTAGCACCAAAGGGAGGTGAAGGGTTCCTCGTGGGGCCTTCAGGAGATGATTTGGGGAGTGAATCACCACGAGGAGAGTCAACTCGCAGCATAGACTTTTTTGTACCATTCTGATGAGTGTTCGGGTTGGCAGGAAGGTCGATGATCTCTTTTCCTTTTGGTACAATGGCTGGCATAGAGGAATAAGAGAAACCATGATCTGTAGTTGAGGCCAGATCACGGTAGACCAACTCAGCAACTTTTGGGGAAGGTTTGACCTTCTTGGCGGGCTGTTGTTGATGTTGGGCCAAGGTTTTGACGGATTAAACATTACGCGTTCTTAGGATCGGTAATTAAAATAACTACGCAGTGAGTAAAGTTCTCTAAATTAATACTAACGATGATCAAACAATATAATAAATCACAACGCAAAGGGGTGCTAACCCTTTTATAGATTGAACAAGGGCTATAGGCCAATGTTCACTCAGGCCAATATGACCCATACGATCCGGACAATTAGCTATTCAAATTAAATTATTCGCAAACATTCACAATTCCAAAAAAGAGAAAATCACGTCTAAATTAGTGATTTAAAATTAAGTCCAAATCAATCCAAAAATTAATTATTATGAGGGTTGCCAAATTACTTGAACACCAAAGAAATCAAGGCTAAGGATACTGATTTCTACAAGCATTCACGAAATTTACCCGCTCCAATTTATACAAAAATATTCAGAATAACAAGGCTTAAAATTCAAATTTAATTGCGCACAACATTCAATATAAATCAGGACTAATTACTAGCATTTTATTTCCACCAAATCTCACAAGTAATATTAGAATAAATCACACTAGAGATGTTAAGAAATTCGTTACCCAAGCCCAAGAAATCCGTCCACAATGATGAGTGGAGGAAGCGCTCAAGACGATGGTTGATTCTATTTCCACGCAAATCCACAGATCCGCACCGGATGATGAAAACGCAAGCCGTTCTTCTTTGCTAGAAATCCTAGGAGAGGGAAACCTTGATAGCCAAATAAATATGGAAATAGGAGAGAGAAAAGGTTGTGGCCAAGGTATTACAAGATGGAAAGTGGTGGTCAGTTTTTGATGATGGATGTGAGGAGAGGGCTCAGGTTGGTGGTGGAGGTGGGTTAGTCGGATGATGATGTAGATGGATAAGGGGTCTTGGTTTGTGTGGTGGAGGTGGATGGCCGAGATAGTGAAAGGAGGGGGATAGGTGTGCGGATAGAGGGTGGGCGGCTAGGTTTTTGGGATGGATTGGGGGCTCGGTTTGGGGAGGAGAAAGAGGAAAGGTTATTTTGGAGGAGAACTTGAGGAGGGAGGAGGAGGAGAGAAGGAAATAGAGAGAGGGAGGAGGTGATGGCCGGCGGCCAAGAGAGGGGGAGAGGGAGAGGGAGAGGGTGGCCTAATTTGAGAGAGGAAGGAGGTGAAGAATCTCAATAGATTTTAGGGTTTAATTTTCATTCATCAATCTCTAATCAAAATGAAAGCAATACATTGCTATATATAGCCTACACCACTCAATCTCCACCCTTGAAAAATAAAATAGACTCATGATGGTTAAATGCACCCATCATGAAAGAAATAAAATAGAACTTGCACGAAATAAAATACTAGATGGTTATAATCACCCATCATACATGAATTAAACTACATTAATTAAATGCATGAAATAAAATTGCTTAAAATAAAATTTGTTAAAATAATAATTTGGATAAAATATATAATTATAATTATTTAATTTATAATTATATATTTTATTTAGCGGCGACGACAGACGTCGTGCAAAACATGTCGCAGTGATGGCGAAGGGCGTCGTGGTAGAATCCCATCCTCGAGCTTGCGGCAACGATCATCCCAATCCACGAACTCTCTCATACGGGGATCAATGACGGCGGCAACAACAACGCCTCCCTCAGTTGTTTTGGCTTTTCTCGCGGCAGAGGATTGAGCGACAAAGAGACTAGCTCGACAACGAGAGCAACATTAAGCTCTCGGACCTCGTTAAGCCTCTCTTGGAGCTCCTTGGGAAGAGGCATCCCAGCAGAATCAGAGTAAGGGGAATGACAAGGCTTGCCCAGGTAGGGGGCATGTATTTATAGTAGCTTGCGGACCCCACCAAATGATTCCCCCCACTCTTGCAGCGCTCATCAAAAATTTGGGGTTGGATGTTTATTTCCCACCTTCGCAAAAGCTCGTAAAGAGTGGGGATTGTATACAACCCCATATTCGATGAGCGGGTTCCCATCAGCATCAGTGCTTTGTGAGATCTTCTGGAGCGAAGACACTCAAGAAGTGAACCCCCCCAAGTGTTCTCCAAGCTGGTCACGGGAGCCGGGATCTTGGCGTCGTATAAGGCGAGTTCACTCGACACCTTTCACTCTTGGCATTGAGTGAGGAGAGTTCTCTCGACGCCTTCAGCCTTTAGCATTGAGTGAGGTGAGTTCACTGGATGCCCTTAGCATTTGGTGTTGAGTGAGGAGAGTTCTGTCGATGCCTTCCGTGTTTGGCTTTTAGTTAGGAGATTTCACTCGACGCCTTCTTCCTTTGGCGTTGAGTGAGGCAAATTCTGTCGACGCATTCCACCTAAAGTCATCTAGTGAGGCGAGGGGGATCATCGAGAACCAGCTTGGGCGATCAGGCAGTCCATGTCCCAGGCGAGTCGAGAGGGAGGCTAGAGTTCGATAGCCTAGTCGACTCCCCTAGGAGGGGTGGGATGGAAGTGGGGCATGTGGAGCAAGTGGGCTCGCCCTCTCCCCTAGCTCTCGACAATAGCATGTGAGTGGGAGAGGCCTGGCCTACACTCTCCCAGGGCCCTAGGGAGTCGGTGAGTCCCAACACCATCGAGCACTTGCCTCCCCAAGCGAGTGCATGTTTTTGAGGGCCACTCGCCCAGTGATCTATGTTGTATTATTACCATTTCACCATCGCTGGCCTGCCCATATCCTTTCATAATATTAGAGTTATATTGTTGGCTGGCTGATCTGGACTGCATATAACCATTCCAAACAGTAGAGGTATGCTGTTGGCAGACCAACTTCAAAAAATTATAAATAGACCCAAGGGGGTATCTCAGAAGGCAAGCTTTCAAGCATTCCATTCTACTTTCTCTTTGATCTTCTTGTGCTTTCTTAGGTTCCCTTAGCTCAGTACAGGCTTAGGAGCGGAAGCACTATAAGATCTTCCGGGTGTGTGGTGGTACCTAAATGGTGGAGCCTTGTGTCTGGTTCTGGTTCTATGTTTTTGGTCATTCAAGCTCGCTATGGGGAAGTAAGTGTGCGATCACCCCTTCTCCAATGGTTCAGACTGCATAGAATCCGAATTTCGGTTTCCACATGGGGTAGTAGTGGAGGATTGCCATTGCTTTGGGAAAATTTGAAGGATGTCCACCTCTTATCCTATTCGCCTCATCATATTAATGTTCTGGTGGTGGATGATGGCTCTGAGGCTTCATGATGATTCAGTGGTTTCTATGGTCACCTTTTTGTTTCTCAACGACGGTGTGCATGGGATATTCTTCGGTATTCGACATCAGCCTCATTACTTCCTTGGGAGTTCAGTGGGGGTTTCGATGTGTTTCTTGTTCAATCTGAATTGGATGGTCAATTGTGGCGACCTCATTGGCAGTTGGAGGTGTTTTTGTCTGTTTTTGGAGAATTGACAACTAACTTACTTGGGATTTGCGGGCAATCAGTATACTTAGATGAACTATCAGATTGCACCCTTTACTGTCTGTGCTCTGCTTGATCGTTATTAAGCTTCTCATCATGGATGGAGTTCTTTCTTGGGGCCTTGGTGGAGCATTTGCAAACTGTGCACTAGGATCACCAGACTATTTTACTTGCTTTGCTGGCCCAACTAGCAACTCCTCGTATACGTCGTCTAATCCTTTATGAAGCATGGTGGGTCTATTTGTAGAAATAGAGAGGGTGGTCTCGGCTACATGTAATGTCATTTTGGGGGACCAACAACACCTTCATTGGGGTCGGGCTGTGCGGGATTGCCTCTCTCTGCTTGTGGGTTGGAGTCGTGGAAGGTTTGGGCATTTCCTGATGAGTATTAAGCAGTTATAGAAGGATAATACATCAATTCAGTGGATGCATTGTACTCCGATATCGTGTTCTCGAGAGGCCTTCCTACGGGCTACACTTGAGGACCACAATGTGTAGGAGGACATGTTGTGGAGGCAACATGGCAAGGAGGATTGGTTGCAGGGCGAGGATCGGAACTCTACCTACTTTCATGCATGTGCTTCTTCTTAGCATAGTATGAATCACATTGAATGACTTCTTGATGGGGCTGGAACCAGGTTGACTATGAGGGGGTATTCAACAGTTGATATCATCACACTTTGCAAAGCTCTTTGCCTCTTCCTCCCCATCGGGTGCCAATATTACTAATGTGTTCCTTTGTGGAGATAAAGTTGCTTTAGATGAGATGAATGTGGATCTATGTCGACCATTTACTCTAATTGAGATACATTCTGACCTCCTTTATCTCCTCTCATATCCCACGACCCGAAAAGCCTTCCACAAATCTTCTTTCCAAAAAATTTGGCCAACGGTGGGGCCTAGGTTTCTGCTATGATTTTAAATTTCTTGAATAATGGTGTCCCCACTCCTGATTTTCACGCAACCAATAATATTTTGAATCGAAAGTGTGATATGTGGCCTCTTTGTTTATGCAATGTTTTTTATTAGATTACTGCCATGTGTATTGCTAATTGGTTAAAGTTGTATATGGATTCTCTCATCTCTCCCCACCTATCGGCTTTTATTCCTGTGTGACTTATTATAGACAACATTTTAGTGTCTTTTGAGGTTAATCAATTCCTTTTACTTCCCAAAGTGCTAGTGACTCTTGTTTCACTCATAAGCTTGATCTCTTAAAGATTTATGATATGGTTGAATGAGATTTTCTTACTAGGGCCTTGGCCTGTTTGGTGTTGTAAGACTCCTTCATTTCTATAATTATGTCATACGCATCTTCTGCTTGATATTCTTTCATTCTCAATGGGGAGATTTTTGGGAATTTCACTCAAAGCCATGATCTTTGGCAAGATGACCCCCTCTCCCAATATTTTTTTTGATCTGCTCAGAATTTCCGAGCATGATTTTGGGGCATGACGAGTGGGAAGGGATGCTTCGTGGGTTGTCAGTTTTCCCCTTTGCACCATGGTTCTCCTAAGCCTTGCGACCGCTATCGCATCACTCACTTTGACTGTATGGCCTCGCGACAGACGTGCAGACTACACCGCATGGTAGCGCTATCATCCCAGTCGTGTGGCCTCCAACGCATGGCTTCTCAAATCGTACAATAGCCAGTGCATGGTCGCTCTATCTGTGCGGCCACCAGTGCATGGCGCGCTATAGCCGTATGTCTGTCGCCGCACATCCTACTCACTAAAGGCATCATGGGGGTGTGAATAAAAAAATAAACTATCATGAGTGTGCCGATAGCCGAACCCCCTAGAGGCATAATTACTAGAATAACCCTCTCTGAAATATTAAAAGGGGTTTAGGGCCCTCATTTGGATATACCATGCCTTCAGGCCTGGGAGAGCTCCACAGTTTTCCTTTAAAGATCTCTTTGTGTTCTTCTTTAGCACTGGAAGATCCCTTCAAAGATCTCCATGGCACTCAAAGATCTCCTTTGACAATCAAAGATCTCTTTCAGAGCTTGAAGATTCCTTTGAAGATCTCCAATGCTCGATGGTTTCCTTTGGCGCTCGGAGATTTACTTTGGAGTTTGAAGATCCATTGAAAGTTCTTCGAAGATATCCTTCGAATATTAAAGAATCCTTCGAAGACTCAAAGATCTCCTTCATTCCTCGAAGGTCCAAATGAAGATAGATCGAGGACCTCATTCAGCTCCGCCTTTCAAGTCCATAACCTTACTGACCCATTCATCATTCTAGATTGCTCCTAAGCACGCTCCTCAGCAGTTTTCCCCAAACAACCTCCACGGTCTACAAGAATTATTGAAACGAGTGCCGGTCCTTCACCATTAAGAGATAACTTTTGTAATACACCGAAGGATAGTGCATCTTGATCGACATCGATCTGTCCCCGTGGTTTTTCAACCTTTCAGGCGTTTCCAAATTAAGGCTCTATTTGTTTGGGCATTTCGCGGCTCTATTTTGGACAAATGCGGCCAGAATGTGGTTAAAACAATGAACCTCTAGCGACATTTTCTCCGTCTCCACCCGCCCACCTTGAGAAATACCCCAAAAAGCTCCGTTTGGAGCAGCTACCTCCCCCCACTATTTTGAACTCTCCGTTTCCACCCGCCGAATAAACCCTCCACCGTCAAAACAAATGAAGCCTAAAAGTCTCATTACCAGTTGTTGGTCTTCTCTATGATTATTTGAGCGCTTGTCTTACTATCAAACTGAAACTGTTTAATTCAGCTGGTTCATAAGAGCATCAAGCAACCCATAATAGTTTGACACCATCTATGGGAACACTATTCCCTAAAGCTCTCAGAAGATTCTGTTAAAATTTCAACAAACCCGCAGACGCCTCCTCGGATACCCTGTTGAAAACTCAACAAACTGCAGGAGGACACGCCCACTTATAATGTTGAACGAATTCCCGGATCTTGGAGTTAGCAGGGATTATATCAACAAAGCAGTAACAACCAACAACACATGTAGAACAAGCGTCTTTATTGATTAAGAGCAAACTTCTTTACAAGGCGAGACATACATGGCAAGACATGCTTCACCAACACCAAAAACTGGAGAGCAGAGACAGTTACAAAGACAAGAAATAGAACAAGCCGTGCGGACTCAATTAACAAGCCGCCGGTCTACTGCCGTGGAGTCCGCTCAGTCCGACAGGTCGCCAGACCGCAACCCAAGCCGCGCGGACTCACCCCTTTCAAATGCTAGCTCTTCACCGTCGATCTGCATGTCGTCTGACCGCGAGGTCGCCTAGCCGCCAGACCGCACACGCTGCGCCACCGAATGGAACAGTCCGCCTGAAGCAGGCGACTTCCTGAACCCCGAACCAAGTTGCCAAAGAGAAGACCACCTAGTTGCTGTCCGCGACCTGCTGTTTACCGCCTGTTGCTAAACCGCAGAGTCTGCACTGTCCCTGACCGCAATTAGAGCCAAGTCCTGGCTTTCCAGCGCTCTCCGCACAACCTGCACAGCACAACCGGGTCAACTCTTACAATCCGCGCGGACACTAAAGTCGAGACCGCAACAACCTATGCGAGCTCAATTACTGTTCACTTACTTCGATTCAGGTCATTCACTCATTCCTGATGTGACATGGGTCCTATTTATTGGCACGATGATGAGTATGGTCACCGCCGTAGCTGATAGGATCATCGCCACATCCCGCAGCAAGAACAAGTGTATCCGCAAGCCCGCGGATACATACTCCAGCCCGCCGCGCCTGTGCAGATAGCCAGCCCACCTAGCTTCTCCAAGGCCGGACTCCAATATCCAGTCCGCCTTGCCGCCAAGGGCCAAGCCGGACCACCACAGCCGGACTCTGCAACAGCTATGTCCTCCAATCCGCGGACACAGCACCAGCCCGCATAACCTGATTCCGCAGCTTCACCATCAAGGCACCTGCCAGACTCAGCGTACGACCGGCTTCCGTACGCATATCCCAAGTCCATTGCCTCATCTCCAAGGCAACTCTGGACTCAGCGGACACGCCAATCCAGTCTGCTGACACAGCAGACTCCAGTCTGCATCCCTGAGTTCATAACCTCACTACAAGGCTAAACCGAACTCAGCGAACTCTAGCTCCAGTCCGCACGCTCTTGCTCAGGCAATCCTCCAGTCCGCATATCCCCAAGCTAGCAATCAAGGCAACAGCTCTTCTACTAAGCTTGGCGGACTGAAAAACCAGCTCGTGCTCCACTGCGTGATCTCCTCGGATTGAGCCATCCTGGACTTGGTTCAGAACCTACCAAGTCCAGTCTGCTGGCCACAAGGGCCAGTCCGCACTTACTGGCGGACACTGGATCTAGCCCGCCATATTGGGCGACCTCCAGTATTTGTCCGCACTGACCGGCGGTCTCCGCGGCTTCCCGCTGCACCAGAGCAAGACCAAGGCAACTGCCAAACCGGTCTACTGAGCTCCAGTTCTTCAGTCCACTTCATGCCGGACTCCGCGGATAGCATTTCTATCCGCCCGGTTACTTCCTGGGAGTCAACTGCCTACTGAGTATACACCAGCCTGTCAGACCGCTGCCGCTGTCCGTGTAGTCCGCGCGAACACACCGCCCAGGCCGCCACAGAGCAAACTGCCTGCAACATCCCTGCCGACCTAGCAGTCCGCCAACCCTATCCGCGTAGTCCGCGCGGATAGGTGGCCCAAGCCTTCCATTCACCCACTTTCACTTTACAATTTTCAACACTCCCCCTTGAAGTGAGAAGTGGTGAATAACTCCAGCAGTTCCCGTAACCTTGCACCTGATCCCTCCGATAGCATCTACGAAGAAATGTCCAATACATAGTCCTCGCCCCGCATATCATGGACCATGAGGGAGCCCTCCAGCATCTCCCAAAGGGAGCCATGCTTCCCTCTACCTTCCTGAGCTTCAACCTCCACTCATGCATCACAGGAGTATCATTGACTACCTTGGGCACAAAAGCCCAAGCCTTGGCACCTCTGAGAGAAGTCACATCTTTAGCCTTGGTGTCAACCACCTCCTTGATTCTAGTGCGGTCATCACAGCGGGAAGAACCTTGCTCGACCTGAGGGCTAGCAAAGAAACATGGGACCAAGTCCGCCGTGTTCCCTTCACTATATCGAGCTGGTTGCTTACTGATCCTCTTCGATCTCCGAAGAACCTGATCATGGCTAACCACCTCCGCTGCTTATGAACCAGCTCCATTCCCGGGCAAATCCGGAACAATGCTCCCCTTGCTTCCTGAACAAGACGCCTCCTTACTGGAAAAAGAAGCACCTGGAGCAACACTCCCCTTGCTACCTGAACCAGAAGACTCTCCTTTTGAACAAGAACTACTTGGAACATCGCTCCCCCTGATTCCTAAACCGGAAGACTCCGCTTTCGAGTCAGAAGTTCCTGGAGCATTGCTCCCCGTTCTTCTCGACTCTGACACCTTTGCCCCGCAGCCAGAACAGCCTGGAGCACCTGGTGACTCAGGCAACTCCACTTCCTTAGCAGCAGTCTCCTTCAGCCCAACATCTGACCTGCTAATCTCTAGCTCCACATGAGAGCTACCCCAATACGACGTCAACTCATCAAAGACAATGTCCTTAGACACTATGAGTTTCTTTGTCGCAGGATCCATACACCTCCATCTTCTCCTCTGCTCATCATACCCAACAAAGACTAGCTTTGTCTTAAGAGCACCCGGAGAGTGTATGTAGCAGGTAGATCCAAATACCCATAGGTGCTTCACGCTGGGCTTTACTCCGAACATCAGCTCATAAGGAGTCTTCACATAGATCGTACTAAGAGGCATCCGATTGATGACATGAGCAGCACCGGCCATCCCTTTTGCCCAAAGAGCCTTCAGAACGCCTTTACTCTGAAGCCAACACTTGCAAATCTCCGTTAACCAACGGATCATCCGAGCTGCAACAATACCTTGTTGTGAAGTATGTCCTCAAGAAAGCTCCTTCCGGATCCCTTGCTTCCTGCAAAAGTGTGAGAACTCGGTTGAGCCAAACTCACCACCGACGCTTGTCCTCAACACCTTGATCCTCCATCCAAGCTGGCCTTCTACAAGCTTCTTGAACTCCACAAACAAGTGCACCATGTTGGACTTCTTCTTCATGAAGTATACCCAAGTATACCTTGAATAGTCATCAACCAATATCAGCATGAACCTGCTGCCTCCAAGACTGGCTGTGACGGTCGGTCCCACCAGAGCACAATGGACAAGTGCCAATGGTGCTTTACATCTGGATTGTGCTTTATCAACCATGAAGCTGTAAGCTTCACTTTGCTGACACCCAGCACACCCCCGACCATCGCCATAGGATGACAATCTAGGAAAGCCTCTTACGAGTCTTCTTTCCGCCATTGCTTTCGGCTTGTCCATCCCTACATGCCCCAGTCTTTCATGCCAGATAGCTGCACTATCATTTATCTTCATCCGATCAGCTTCAGAACTTGTTGAGAACCCAACAATGTTCTTCTCCTTCCTCCCTACTTGAGCGACGTTCACCGAGAGCAAGACAACCTTGCACTCTTTCCGGAGATGACCATGCTGCATGCATTTATAGCACCTTGGTCCATCCTTCCTCTTCCTATCACGCCTAGGAGAACCACTCCTTTCTTCCTGATAAGAAGTAGAAGGACCATCTTCCGCAGCAACCTTCACCTCCTTCCTGAATAACCCATCAAGGGAAGTCCAAACCTCCGCAGCTGACCGACATCCACTGATGTGGTCCAAGAGCTCCGATGAGATCACCTGCTTGAGAATAGACTCTGCTTTCGCATTTGTCTCGTTCCAAGCTCTCATCGCCTCAGCATTGCTAGCAGTAACGTCTTGTCTTCCTACTTCGCATACAACCTCCCAAAGGTCCTCGTGAAGCAGAAAGCTCTTCATACAAGACTTCCACCTTTCAAAGTTCGTCTTTGTAAGAAGATCAATTCCCAGACAACCTGCATCTTCCACTGCCATAGTTCTACCACTGGTTTCCTCTTCAACCGAGCAACTACTTCCGTTGACCACTGCTTGACCACTCCAACCTCGCTCTGATACCATGTTAAAATTTCAACAAACCCGGAGACGCCTCCTCGGATACCCTGTTGAAAACTCAACAAACCGGAGGAGGACACGCCCAGTTATAATGTTGAACGAATTCCCGGATCTTGGAGTTAGCAGGGATTATATCAACAAAGCAGTAACAACCAGCAACACATGCAGCACAAGCTTCTTTATTGATCAAGAGCAAACTTCTTTACAAGGCGAGACATACATGGCAAGACATGCTTCACCAACACCCAAAACAGGAGAGCAGAGATAGTTACAAAGACAAGAAACAGAACAAGCCGCGCGGACTAAATCAACAAGCCGTCGGTCTACTGCCGTGGAGTCCGCTCAGTCTGCCAGGTCGCCAGACCGCAACCCAAGCCGCGTGGACTCACCCCTTTAAAATGCTATCTCTTCACCGTCGATCTGCAGGCCGCATGTCCGCGAGGTCGCCTAGCCGCCAGACCGCACACGCTGTGCCACCAAATGGAACAGTCCGCCTGAAGCAGGCGACTTCCTGAACCCCGAACCAAGTTGCCAAAGAGAAGACCGCCTAGTCGTTGTCCGCGACCTGCTGTTTACCGCCTGTTGCTAAATCGCAGAGTCTGCAGTGTCCCTGACCGCAAACAGAGCCAAGTCCCGGCTTTCCAGCGCTATCCGCACAACCTGCACAGCACACCCGGGTCAACTCTTACAATCCACACGAAAACCAAAGTCCAGACCGCAGCAACTTATGCGAGCTCAATTACTGTTCACTTACTTCGATTCAGGTCATTCACTCATTCCTGATGTGACATGGGTCCTATTTATAGGCACAATGATGAGTATGGTCACCGCCCTAGCTGATAGGATCACCGCCACATCCCGCAGCAAGAACAAGTGTATCCGCAAGCCCGCGGATACATACTCCAGTTCGCCGCTACTGTGCAGATAACCAGCCCGCCTATCTTCTCCAAGGCCGGACTCCAATATCCAGTCCGCCTTGCCGCCAAGGGACAAGACGGACCACCACAACCGGACTCTGCAACAGCTATGTCCGCCAATCTGCGGACACAACACCAGCCCGCATAACCCGAGTCCGCAGCTTCGCCATCAAGGCACCTGCCAGACTCAGCGGACAACCGTCTTCCGTCCGCATATCCCGAGTCCATTTCCTCATCTCCAAGGCAACTCCGGACTCAGCGGACACGCCAATCAAGTCTGCTGACACAGCAGACTCCAGTCCGCATCCCTGAGTTCATAACCTCACTTCAAGGCTAAACCGAACTCAACGGACTCTAGCTCTAGTCTGCACGGTCTTGCTCAGGCAATCCTCCAGTCCGCATATCCCCAAGCTAGAAATCAAGGCAACAACTCTTATACTAAGCTTGGCGGACTGATAAACCAGCCCGCGCTCCACTGCGCGCTCTCCCCGGACTGAGCCATCCTGGACTTGGTTCAGAACCTACCAAGTCCAGTCCGCTGGCCACAAGGGCCAGTCCGCACTTACTGGCGGACACTGGATCTAGCCCGCCATACCGGGCGACCTCCAGTATTTGTCCGCACTGACCGGCGGTCTCCGCGGCTTCCCACTACACCAGAGCAAGACCAAGGCAACTGCCAAACCGGTCTGTTGAGTTCCAGTTCTTCAGTCCACTTCATGCCGGACTCCGCGGATAACATTTCTATCCGCCCGGTTACTTCCTGGGAGTCAACTGCCTGCTGAGTATACACCGGCCTATCAGACCGCTGCTGCTGTCCACATAGTCTGCACAAACAGAACGCCCAGGCTGCCACAGAGCAAACCGCCTGCAACATCCCTGCCAACCTAGTAGTCCTCCAACCCTGTCCGCGTAGTCTGCGCGGATAAGTGGCCCAATCCTTCGATTCACCCACTTTCACTTCACAATTTTCAACAGATTCTCGGATGATAGTATGTGCCAAACGTCCATATTCGTGACTAGCAACAAATATCAAGAAGAGGTGCTCATATTATTGAAGGGTCCGACTCTGGTGGGGGGACATGTTGATCCAGCTCCCTCTCATTTGCTTATTAACGCACCTCTCCTAGAGGACGCTTTGATCGATCTCATAGCTGCATTGTATGGGTGAATATGCCAAATGGAAGAGCATCAGGCCAATATGCTCACACTCCTTAAGAACATTAGTGTGCTATGAGCTCTTAATCCAAGAAACGAGCAAGGAAATTTACCTCCGCTAGTTTTAGATTGCGCTCTAATCTAGCACTTTGCTCGTGTACATCACATTCCTGAAGAAAAGTTTTTTGACACTGTCAACTCAACACGCCCAGTCCAGCCAGACAGATAACCAAAAATTCATCAACACCAACGCTCGAAAGCAGCAGGCTTCAGCACCCAATTGGAAGGCTCACTCGCAAAGAAACTCATGATGAGATCGCCGAAGAGTATTTAAAAGTTAGATGATGGGTCTCTTTTTCTCGCTACCCTCTCGACAATGGCTCTCCATTTGCACTTGAGTTCCTAGCACATCCAATTCTGCATTACTTCAAGATACTAGACATCTATTCATTCAACAATATAGACCCACAAGTTCATAGATCAATTCATATCTAGTCGCAGGATTATTAGGGACCCCTCTCATCTATCAGGGATCCGCTTGAATTTTTGAGAAACCTTCAACGACTTCTGCCATTTCACTACAGCAGCACAAAAAATCCCAACGGTCAACCCCGAGCTCTTGCGAGGAATCTTCCTGGGAGGACTCCACCTATGTGGTATCTACTCGATGCTGATGCGACCATCTATCCTGACCTTGTACACTAGGCTGAAGCTCATATCATTGCCAACAAAGCCATTGAGGGACATTGACATCAATTTGAAAGAGATCAGAAGAGGAAGAAGGAGGGAAGAGCATGGCCCTATAAGACTTGAAGAACACCACAATAACGTATTGGAATCTTATGTGATCTAAAGGTGATCAAAGATTTAGTCTTGCGCCCAAAGTGATATGAGCCTCTATGGGGTCGCATGTTAAGAACGTAAGAGAATTATATAGATGATCGTGTTAGTTATGAACCAAACCTTAACTGACAACATTCGATGGAGGCATTGAATTTGTGGAAAAGGTTTCCAATGCATCCATTAGTAGGACTATTTGATGCAAGTGTTGAATTAAAAAAATGCACCTGTTCATCAAATAATAGGAATATTCGACGCATGTGTTGATTTGTAGAAATCGACGTAATGTCAAATTGGGGTGCTAATATCAAAATACTCTGTTTCCAAATATTATTCGGCGCAACGTCGAGTAGTGGACTATTCGACACATGCATGGATTTGTCGAAATCGATGCTACAACAAATAGTAAGATACCATTCAATGTAAGATACTCTTAGTTCTCCTTCTCAACGCAGATAGTATATGAAACTGTAGTATAAATAATGCATTTAAGGGGTGTGAGAATAAGTGATAGCCTATTCCTTTTGTTGCCAGTGGCATCCTCTCCTGAGAAGCAAAACTAATATTTTGTGGAGAAGAAGAAGGACGGTCATCTTCCAATCAGATATCGACTGATGAATGACAAGGTCTTTCCGACGATCTGTGTGAATACTTATTGAGACATAGATCTCATTCTATACTGTTGTTTTCCTCGACAATTATTCTTATCGAAACTATGATTTCAATGCAAGTATAAACTCGTTCTCGATATTTTAGTTTTCGCAAGATTTCTTTTTGGGTTTCTATGAAATTTTCCACTGTGTATATGATGCCTAAATAAAATCCAACAGTGGTATTAGAGCCAATTGACAATTAACAATTTTTCAAAAATTCCTCCCTTCCGTAGAAGTTGTATATCTCTGTGTAGTTTGTGAAAGTACAAGCACTGATAGATGAACTTGTCTACTATCAAAAGATATATAAATACGAATGACATAAGTGCATGTAAATCTGATGATTTAGAACTGTTCTGAATGTTTAGATTATTCCTGGAACATCACCACCAGGGCGCTGCCCCTTGGACCGGGTTAAGTGCTCTTCCCCTATGACCCCGCTAGGGGCTTAGCCCCTTGGATCCCCACAAGAACACATTATATTTCTTTCTGGTATATGTGTATATATGGAATGTCTCTACATTGTGAATGGTAAAATATTTTTTGATTTGTTTAATATGTGCAATAATTAAGTGTTAATCAATAAAAATTTAAAATTAATCATCTGTCATGAAAAATCCCTTTTTCCTGCCTTGATCGATGAAGTGTGGGTTTGCCAAAGTAAGATGCATCAATCTATCTTGGCATAATGCGAGTAGATAATTGTGATATCCTGTTGTTAACATCTGGTCTTACTGGGCAAGATGAACTCAATGATTGAGTTCTTAGAGGCATATGGTTAGCACGAACCATAACATGTATGCGAATAATGGTTATTCACAAGAAGTGCAAGAGTTACATAATAATACAATTGACAAAAATTGCATACCTAAATAAATAACCATATTATGGGTGATCAACCAAAATTAACTTATGATCGGGGTGAAATTAATACGAATCTTATCCACAATAGAGTAGCTCGCATTAACTCCCCAAATGAATATTAAGGGTGGTAAATTTGAAGAAAATTGTGAGAGTATTTAATAAAATCCTTATTAAATAAAATGTATTTTAAAATAGGGCACTAATTAACTTTGTAGAATTCTTATAGAATATCCATAGCTAGTAATTCACATTGCTCCTTGTCCTTGTGAGCTATCCTTTAGAAGGAGAAGCATAATGGAACAAACATCCTAGACTTGTATAGAAGCTTGAGGATTATCTTCAAGCAATAGCGTAAGCTCTATGCCTTAGAGGAAGATCCCCAATGAGCCATTCATATTTTCCTCTACAACAGTTAAAGTGCTTATAAGAAGTATCAAGATAGATGACTTAATAGATGTCGAATGCCTTATACTTGCCACGATAACCTCTAAGATTCAAAAGCAACTTGAGACCATGCTTGGTTATGAGATAATCGAGCACCTCAAGAAAATATTTCAGGGGCAACCCCAAGAGAGGTTGGAAGTTTAAAGTATTATTTCTGTATAATATGGGAGCTTGCGACCTCATAGGAACTCATGCACTTAAGATGATTAGGTACACTAAGAACCTTGAAATGTTAGGGTTTCCATTAAGCAAGAGTTGTCCATGAACTTGATCCTGCAATCGTTGTTGGATAGTTATAAGAAGTTTGTCATAAATTACAATATGAATGAAATTGACAAGATACTGCCGGAGCTCCTAGGCATGTTATGAAATACCAAAGACAACATGAAGAAGGCCAATACAACTAGACCCATATTGATGGTGCATAAAGGTAAGGGAAAGGATATGGGATTCAAGGAAACTAAGATAGTATCTAAGTCATATCTTGATCCTATGTCTTCAACACTAAAAAGGAAAAGACTTGATAAGGATGGAAATTTACATCAATATGGGAAGACAAGGAAATATTGGAGGAGTTATCCTCTTTACATCGGGGATCTATGAAAGAAGAAGGGAAGTGAAACGTTCACTTCATGTATATTTATTATAGAAGTCGATCTTTCATCTCCATCATCTTTGGTATTAGATACAGGATGTGGTTCTCACATTTGTATTAGTGTGAGAGAACTTAGAAGGAGAAGAATATTGGCTAAGGGCAAGGCAGACTTAGGAGTTGGAAATAGAGCAAATGTTGATCCCATTTTTGTATGAGTTTACCACTTATCTTTGCCCAATGGTCTTGTAATAGAGTTAAAGAACTGCTATTACGTTCCTACTATTTCTAGAAACATTATCTCAATTTCATTTTTGGTCATGAAGGGATTTTCATTTACTATTACGAACATTAATTTTTCTATATATTTAAATCATATTTTTTAGGGCAATGTAGAATTATTTAATGGACTTTATGTTTTGAACTTAGAACAGCTCATCTATAATGTTAATAATAATAAAAGACTAAAACAAATGAATCGAATCTTACATACCTTTGGAATTATTATTTAGGTCATATAAATGAGAAACGCATATCCAAACTCCATAATGATATACTATCAGACTCATTTGATTATGAATCATTTAAGAGATATTAACCTTATTTTTAGGTAAGATGATTAATGCCCATTTCACTGATCATACTGAGACGGTTGATGATCTTTTGGGTTTAATACATAATGATGTATATGAACTGTGGGAGATATGAATCGTGTATGCATTGTTATGTACTCATCCCGATGTCTCATATGCTTTTTGCATAATTCTCAGATATCAGTCTGATTTAGGTGAAGGTCACTAAACGACAGTTAAGAATCTTTTGAATTACCTGAGAAGGACTAAGGATGTATTCTTGGTATTTTATTGTGAGGAATAGCTTATTGTAAAGTTTTACACGTATTTTAGCTTCCAAACAGATAGGGATTACTCCAAGTTTCAATTAAATTTTGTTTTTTGCCTTTATTGAGGTGATATGAGCTTGAAGAGTTCAAAGCAAGAGATTGTTGTTGATTCTAGATGATGCTCATTATTTGGAATACAATGGTTGATATGTTCCAGCTTAAGTGGGAGATTGTTGGAATTTTCTGTAATCTAAAAGTGATTAAAGAGTTGGTCTTGCGACCAATGTGATATGAGCATATGGGATTACACGTTAAGAATGTACATAAATTAGATAGGTGATCATGTTGGTTATGAACCAAACCTTGACTGATAATATTCGATAGAGGCATTTAATTCACGGAAAAAGGTTTCCACTACTTCGTTTATCAGGACAATTCGATGCATGCATTGAATTCAAGAAAGTACGCATATACATTGACTAGTGGGACTACTCGATGCATTCATTGATTTATAGAAATCAACATAATATCAAATTGGCATGCATATATCATAATAATATGCTATCAAATAGTATTTTTTGCAAGGTGAAATAGTGGGACTATTCAACATATGTGTCAATTTGTCGAAATATATGCTACATCAAATACTACGATATTATTCGACGGATGCATCAAAAAGTGTTAAACACACAGTGAACTTAGTTCACCTTCTCAACGCAGGTATTTTGGGTTGTGAGAATAAGTGAGAGATGATTCCTTTTGTTTTCAAGTTGCCTCCTCACATAAGAAGCGCAAATAATATTCCATGGAGAAGAAGAAGGAATGTAATCTTCTAGCCTGAGTTCATCGACCGAATGACGAGGTGTTTCTAGTGATCTGTGTGGACACTCATAGATACATAGATCTCGTTCTATATTTGTGGTTATCTATGATAGTCATTCTTCTTAAAACTATGATTTCGACGCAGCTATAAACTCAACCATGTTCTTCTAGTTTTCACAAGATTTCCTTTTGGGTTTTTATGAATTCTTCCACTGTGTATATTACACCTAAATGAAACCCAACAAAACAAGCATCGACAGAACCCTCAGAGGTATTAGGGTCCCCATCTATCTAGAGATTAGACTCCCTACAATATATCTCGAACTAATGTGCTCTACACCATCCAAGACCATCCATCATTCTAGAGGCTGAGAGAACTCCTCCCAAATGCTAGAAGAATCCGTCAAAGTATTGTGAATTCCGTTGTGGAAATAGGAATAACAATAATGAATTCACCAAACTAAAGGTGGAAATTGAGCTCCTTGTTCTACTTGGGTTTTAAGGAAGGTTCCTATATGGCTAGGTTCCCAATCAACCAGTTCACCCCAAACTAGAAGAAATAATCTACCTGCACATCAGGGCACGCAATGGGGAATGTAAGTAAGAGAAGTAGATACCAAAGCTAGTTCCCAATTCTCTTCTACACCATCTACTCTATCACCCAACAAAAGGAAGAGTGGAAAGTTTAGTAGGCACAACAAATAATTATTATTTGTTTCAGAGACGAACTTGAAGGACTGTTCTTATCACCCCAAAACCCTCTCACGATCGTCATTTGTTGGAATAAGAATCTCTTCCCCACCAAAAGGGTTCGCTCCCTGACCGTAGCTCTCATTTTGAATGAGAAATATCTTCATCAGCATAGTAGGTCCACACCCACATTACTAGAAAAATGAGTTTTGGATAATTGTTTTTGTCAGGGTCCAAAAATCGCGTCTAATATATTGATATTAGCCACGATTGCAAAAACCGTGGTCAATAGTTATGTTTTAGTTATGGATGCAAAAACGTGGCTAATATTGATGTATTAGCCATAAAAACTACGATCGTCTCAAAAATGTAGAATATTTTCCATGATTAATTTATTTTGTGGCAAATAGAACCCTTTGGGTACAGTAATTGTAACATCCCTCAAACAACTAGACCCCGAGGTGTTGTATTTGTCATGACTAGGTCATGAGAAAACCCTAGGAAGCCCAAGAAGGCCAAGTAAATCTAGGGATGTAGGTGAGACCACTATGGTCTGCAAATAGTAGATTTATGAACTCTAGTTTAAGATGATCATGGGGGTTCACCAAAACTTCAAGTCCCCACCATGGCCTCACCAATACATTGTAAGGTTCATCTGAACCCCAAGGATCCATTGGGGGCAACCCAAATGGTCAAAAAGTCCAAAGTCAACCCAAGCCTACTTTGGGTCAACTTAGCCCAAATGGGCTAGCCCAAGCTTAAGCCTCCTCATGTGGCTTCTTTTGAGAATAATATGCATGGATGGGCTGCAAATAGTTCTCTAGGTTGACCAAGTAAACTTGGTGACTAGGAGAGAGGGTGAGCTCCATTCCATGTTAATAGAGGAGAGAGAAAAGGAGAAGGAGGAGGAAATGAAGGGGCTCGGCCAAGGTTGAGGCCAAAGGCCACCTTTAATGGCTGAATTCAACTCCCCTTGGGAATGGGAGAAGTTTCTAGCCATTTCCCCGGCCACCAAAGGCTTGGTTCAGCCCCCCTCCTCCATGGCCGACCCTAGCCATTAATGGCTTTAATGGACATTGATAATCCAGACCCTCCCCTCCCCAACTGAGGCTTTAAACACAATCAGTGGGTCGAGAGAAGACTTTCCCAATACTTACTTGAAGAAATCGAGCCCCCCCCACTGTGCAGTTGCAGAAACCGAGCGGCGCCGCCTTCAAAAATGGTTTCCTGGCGATCTTCTCTACTTCAGGCCGCCGATAAGGTCCTCCTCCTCTCCTTACCTCATGGTTAGATCATAGCAATGCTTAGGTTCAAGGTTAGGGCTCAATTGAGCCCAAAACCAATTCCTGGTTTTCATGGTTTCAGGCCGAGAAATCTTCTTGGTAGAACCGTCAGAATCCGCCCCTCCGGCGGTTGTGTCGCCGCCAGTCGATAGCCACCACCTCGATGGAGGTGTTGGTGGCGGTGGCCGGCCGGGAAAGAGCCGGGATGCGCGACAGCAGTGGTTAGAAGTGCCTCCAGGCTCGGGCTATCTCAGTCATTGGCTGGAGGTAGACGATGAGCCCTGGCCATTGGATCTACACCAAGATTTGTGCGCCAAATTTGATAAGAATCATTTTAATTCCATTTCTATTTCATTTCTGTCACACTATTTGCAGTGCATGGTTTTAATTTTTAAAATTACTTAGGCTCCTCTACTGAAAAGGTAAATTTGTAGCCCTAAGTGTCTACGTTAATTCAAAATTGATTTGAACCAATTTGGACCTATGGTTGGACTAGGGCACCCATTTTGGTGGGACCTATACCTAGGGATATCCTGAGATTACAATGGGTGTCCACTCTTCATCCCTTGTCCAAATGACCTGAAATCTAGGTAGAGGGTCACCCTTAGCTATACCTAGGGCATGTACAAAAATGGGAATTTTTGGAGATATTTTGGCTATGGTTTTATTTTTTATTTAATAATAACATGGTAATTTAATTAGGAGGTTTAATGACCTCCAAACCCTCCCAAATTTTGGTGAGTGGTCCCTGGTCTCATGATATGTCTTTGTATAAATGTTTACCTCATTTAGATGTGTTTTGGATAGGGAATGACATAACCCTAATTTTACCTTAATGAGGGGTTCTTAAGTAAAAAGTGCACCTTGAGATTGAGTTGTCAAATCACCTCAACAGAGGCTGAAATTTTGACCACTGACTAGTCATGACCTTTAACACCATCAAAGGGATTATGGGGTCGTCTAGGGTAGTTTTGCCCTAGGATCCAAACTCAAACCCTAAGGAGGGGCTTTTGAGTGTTGTGAAGGGCATGGGGTCAAATGCCCTTGTGTGATCTTGCAACTTGGTAGAAATTATGCTATTGTAGCCTAAGTCCTCTGGTATGAATCTTAGAGGAGTTGGAGATGGATAAACATCTCAAATCCCTAACCCTAGTTTAGGGCATAACCACTTTTTGTGTAGGATAAATGATCAAAACTTACTAAAAAGGTGTCAAACTTAGGTAGCATGGACTCTAAGTTAGATATGACCTCTGGTGAATTTATTGGAATTTTATGAGAAGTATTACTAGCACCCCCTTTGTTATACATGACGTGGCCCTAAATGGTATTTTATTTATTATGATCACACCGTACATTATTGACTCATGAAATTTGGGCAGAAGATGTTTTAAGTGAAAATGATTATTCCTGAATTTTGTTATAAATTTTAGTTGAACAACTTTATTACTTTCTTCTCAAGTTTTAAATGGTGCAATTATGGTCAATAAATTATTTGGAGCTATTTACTTGTTACAAAAATTGTGAAATTAGGTCTCTGATAATTTTAGGACAATATTCACCTGGAGAAATTAATTCATGATTTTTAGATGATTATTTGCAGTTTATGCTTTATAAACCTGTAATTTTGGGCATCTGATGTATAATTTTATTCAGAGCTTATTTCCTACTGAAAAATTAGAATACACTAGATTTTATGTTAAATAGTCAATTTGAATTTATCATAAATTTTGTAGAGTGTTTGCTTGTATGAAATGGGTATTTCACGTACAAACTTGGATTTTTGGATTACTAGAATAAATAAATAAATTATCAGATAAATTAGAAAAATTTTGAATTTCTGGATTTAGGATAAAAATGTCATTATAGCCCTCCAATAAATATTATAGGGGTACTGGGTGATTATTCCGTGTGCCTCCCATTATACACATCATATAGCTTAGGTTGGTCTGGATTTAGTAAAATCGCAGAAATTGAGTTGGAATAAGAATTTGGGCACACGAGTTGGGGTTATAGATTATGTTGTTTGGATAAAAAATTGGGGGCATTGTTGGAATTTGGATGAGTAAGGGGTTGGATTGGCTAGTGTTAGGCAGTGCTCGGGATCGATGAAAGATCGTAATTCCCGTGGGGAGGAAGTGTCAAATACACTAGGGTTAGACTCAATACAATCTCTAAAGAACTAGGAGTTGGGTATCAACCAATATAAAATAAGTGCCTTGCGAAAGGGAGCTTTGGGCGTAATCCCATCGTAGTTCCTAGTGCCTTCGAGAGCCCTTCATGGGGTATACCTTGGGCAGTCCTGGGCTAACCTAAATAGTAGGTAAAACTGAAATACAAGAGTAAGTAGAAATAATATAGGGTTGCACTCACGCTCCCTGGGGTTGTGGGAGTTTGGTTAGATCACTCGAGCAGTAGGCTCGGTGGATTTGGAGATGGGCAAGTTGGCCCGGCGAGTTTTGGCTCACTTGATGTTTGTGATGGGCAGGTTGGCCCAGCGAGCTTTGGCTCGGTTGTTGTTTGAGTCGGACGGGATGGTCCGGGGAGCTTTGGCTCTATGGTTATACATCAAGGTTGCATGTGCATAAAGTAAAGGTGGTGGGTCTTCAGTATTGGAGAGTCGATGCACTGACGCCAGTACGTTGACTCGGCAAGTGTGGTTTAGCACTTGGCCATGTAAAGTCTGGTGCGCCAGCCGGCAAGAGTATGCAGGAGCTCCGCTTTGTGCACCAGTGTTGAGGCGTACGATAGGTATGACTGGTAGTGCAATTATAGATTTAGAGGTGGGCGAGGCCCAACCCACAGCTTCCGTTTACCACTAAGGAGGTATCCTGGGAGGTTCGGCTCCAGAAAGGGGGAACTAATGGTCTGTGTACACAAAGTCATGTGAGTGCATTGCACTTGCATGTTCACATCAGGGCATAATTGTATTTCATAGCATACCATTGCATTCTATCCTGACACCCATTGTATAAAGTGGTATGGGACGCTTTATACAATAGGCCCTACAAAACGACCACTTGGTTTATAAGTTCGTGCGAGCATGCTTATAAGTTAAGGTTTTTATTCAGAAAAATATATATCTGTGCTTATTAGAAAACCGACACCCCATCGTATAAATTGGTATAGGACTTTTTATACGATAGGAGCCCCACAAAAGATCCCTTGGCTTATGTGTTTTCATATAAGTTAAGGTTACTTTTCGTGTTCAGTCTTTTTACCTTCATTCTATCTTGTATACTATAGAATTGCTAGTTTTATTTTGCCGCCATGTGCATATTTGTTACTCTCCACCTTCATGTCCTCTCCTTTCCTCCTCCCTGCTTGGTGCATAGGAGCCATAGGGGAAGGGGCAGGGGATGATAGGACTTATTCCTTTAGACTAATGGTTTTCGAACCACATCATTTTAGGGAACTGTAGAGCCCAGCATGGAGGAGTAGCCCCGGATGTCGGCACACTTGAAGATGAGGCAGTCTAGTACCAGAGTTCAGACAGCAGGGACTGTGAGTCTTGGTCTCTACTAGTTATATTAGTTTTGCTTCCGCGATGAGAGATTTGTAGAGAGGAAATTGATGTACTGGGCATGCGCCCAAGATTTTAGTATTTTTATTACATCTGTGGACACTCCCTTCGTGGAGATCATTTACTATTTATGTGATTTTTGTCGACTTGCTTTTGTTACTTTGCTACAGTGGTGATCGATTTGGCTGGCAGGATCGACATTTTGTAGTGATGAACTTTCCGGGCGTGAAGGTGTCATCGCAAAATGGTGGTTCTGGGCATAAGACCCCGTGGTTTAAAAAGGGGGGGGGGGGTCTTACAAGTGGTATCAGAGCAGACCTCGATCAAAAAGTAGCAGCCCACAACCCCTGGGTCACCCCCGTACGAGTTTAGTTTGGGGACAAACTAAGCAGCGGAAGCAGTGGTGTGCCCATATGGGGTATCACATGTAAATTTCCCCCGTTAATTAGGTTTGAGTTGATTACTTACTATTGGCTTTTGTTACGCAGCCCCCAACACAGCCTACACCACAGGGCGGAGTCCAGCAGACTCCCGATGTTGCACCACCTCCCTCGGTTCCCACTCTATTCCTACAGTCAGAGATGGGGCAGACTCTGATAGCTATCCTGGAGGCGTTTAGTGCACAACAGGTTCCGGCTCCGTAGCCAAACCCGGGGGCCAACTAGCTGAGTATTTTCCGAGAACTTTCTCCCCCATCCTACTTGGGGACAGAGTCGTCAGTTTGGACGGAGGAGTGGTTGGACATTATGTATGAGATGGTGACCGGGATCTAGTGCTCGTGGGAGGAGAGGGTTCCCTTGGTTGTCTCTTGCTTGGAGTCCCATGCCAAGAGGTGGTGGAAGATATCGCTGGACACGACGTTTGCTGACACAGAGGTTGCTGAGATAAGTTGGTGGGAATTCAGGCCCGCACTATTGGAGCATTTTGTCCCGCAGTCGGCCAGAGTTGAGTTGGAAGATAGATTTCTACAGTTGAGACAGGGTAGCAAGACAGTGGTGGAGTATCATCGAGAGTTCAACCATCTGGCCCGGTTTGCGAATTCTTACCAGTTGAATGAGGCAGGTTACACGAAGAGGTTCTATAAGGGCCTGCAAGAGGATCTGAGGGAGGCTATGTTGTTCGTGTCCGACAGACGTATTCCTAGGATATTGGAGATGGCGAAAAGGATCGAGGCAGATTGGCATACTACCCGAGGCCAAAAGCGGCCAACCGAGGACCAGTGCCGGGGTGTCAGGAATGATCAGCGGCGGGGCCACGTCATAGTTGGGAGAAGAGCAGAAGACCAGCCTTGGCAGGAGGTGAGACAGGAGCAGAGGGAACCAGTAGTGGTGGCCCCTCAGCCACCCCAGATGCGGGAGGTGCAGAGACCTGAGGGTATGTCATATCCCCCGCCAGAATGCTTCAATTGTCATCAGGTGGGGCATATCCGGAGGAACTACCCCATGAGGGGGGCACCTCCACCAACACCACCGGCTGCCCCACCAGGTTAGTATTTTGGAGGCCGAGGACGTGGCCGAGGTTGTGGATACCATGATAGAGACCACATGCAGGAGAGGGAGCAAGTATATACATTGGATCTGACTCAACAACGGAATTCGTAGCAAGTGATCACAGGTACGCCAGTTAATTTTAAGTCATCTCCTTCCTAGATAATTAAAATTATGGATATAGAACTGATAGACTAGGAAATAAAACCATAATTAGATTTCTAAGACTTTAAATTAACCCCTCAGGCATAGTATTCATCAGCGGGAAGCCCGCCTATACACTATTCGATACGGGTGCTTCGCACTCGTTTGTGTCGGAAGCCTTCATGGAAGGGCTGGAAGGAGTGGAGCGGTTCACAGGCCTGATGATGAGGATACAGCTACCTAATGGATCGGAGTTATTCAACACCGCCCGTTGCAACATGGAGGCGGAGATCGGTTGAAAGATATTGTACCTAATCACCTAGAGGGGGGGGGGGGAGGGGTGAATAGGTGACTTAAATCTTTTTTAACTTTTAGGACAGAATTCAGATTTTATCTCAGAGTTATTTCTACTTATACACAGCAATCAAACAGCTATCACAGATTATCACATGCACACAGTAGACACACAGTTTTATAGTGGTTCCCCAAGCTTTGGGTACATGCACTTTCCCCCTTCGCCTATCGAGCAGTATACTAGATTCGGCCAAACTTCTCCACTATCTCAGATCCTCAGATCTTACACTCAGAACCCCAAAATAGGTTCCTACAACTCAGGCCCAAGGCCCTACAACTCAGCTTCTTCACAAAGCCTACACTCAGCCACCAAGGCCTACACTCAGAGATATAACTCTCCTACACTCAGGCTCAAAGGCCCTACACTCAGCCTTTATAATTATAGGCTTACAAACTCAGATCCCTAAGGATCCTACAAGTAAATATGAATACAAAGTGTTTACTCAACAACTCAGAGAAGAGAGAGATGAGTTGTGAGTTTCTTGATGAGTTCTTGGAAGAACTCAGCTGAAATCAATCTGACTTGGCTTTCTTCAAAGCTTCTTGAATGTAGAACACAATAAGATTGATCCCTCCTGTAGTTGATCCTTGATCTCTGCTACTTAAGATTCAGAATAAATCTGAACCCTTCTTCTCAGCCTGGTTCCAATGGCTGATTTCTTGGATGGAGCTCTCTCACTCCAACTTCTTAGATCTCCACTTGATTTTTCAATGAATAGCTAGATCTACTTTGTAAATTGATCACTTGAATTGTTAATCAATCTATCTGAATTTTCCAGCTCTTTTGAACAACTCTTTCTGTAGACAGTATAAGCCTATTTATAGGCCTTCTTCATGGTAACCGGCTGGTCTGGTTTCTAACTGATTTCTGACAACTCTGACAGGTGCAGTAGACCGGCTGGAATGTCAGCTATCAAGTCATCCAGTCAGTTCTTGAAAATTCTGTAACTATCTAAAAGTGTCGAGACTCTGTCTTTAAGTGTCGACACTTATAGTCCAAGTGTCGACACAAATTGACTAAGTGTCGACACTGGCCTACAAGGTGTCGACACAACTCCTTGTGTTGTAGAATGCACTTCTCGACACAGCTTCTTATTCATGTGTCGACACTGATAATGTTTGTCGACACAAGTACTTGTACTTCAGTATATTGCTGAATTCTTGTAAGTGTCGACACAACAACTTTGTGTCGACACATCTTCATGTGTTGAACTTGTTCAGTATCGACACTTCTCCTTGTGTCGACACTTGACTTCTGTGTTGATACTTGTTGAGTGTCGACACTACTCCTTGTGTCGACACTTGACTTCTTCTATTGAGACTCTGGCTGAGTGTCGACACAGCTCCTTGTGTCGACACTTGTACTTAGAATTTTGTTGAACTTTGTTAAGTGTCGACACAGCTCCTCGTGTCGACACTTTCTTCAAGTGTTGAGTCTTCTGCTATGTGTCGACACATTCAGTCTTGTGTCGACACTTTCTTCAAGTACTGAGTCTTCTGCTATGTGTCGACACATTGTTCTGGGTGTCGACACTTATACTTAGACTCAGCTGACTTTTGCTGAGTGTCGACACAGCATCCAAGTGTCGACACTTTCTGATGTAGACACAGTTCCTCTGGGTGTCGACACTTCTGCTAAGTGTCGACACAGCTTCACTGCACTTTTCTTCATTGAGTGTCGACACAGCTCCTTGTGTCGACACTTTCTGCCTGGTGTCGACTCTGCATCCCTGGTGTCGACACAACTACTCCAAGTGTCGACACTGCTTGCCTGGGTGTCGACACAAGTCTTCTTAAGTGTCGACACTTTCCTCCATGGTGTCGACACATGGACTTAGAAACTTTTTCTTCTTTCCTGCAAATACTTAACCTGCACAATGCAACTCAAAAAGACATCAAATACATTTTGATGTATATCATTGAGTAGGGTGAGGCTTCTTAAAATCAGGTACATTTAAACCAATGTACCCAACAATCTCCCCCTATTTGGAGAAGTCATAACCCTTAGTCAATGACATACATCATACAGAATAAAATCATAGCATGATGTAAGGCAGGAATATATAACAAGGCAAACATAAACATGTATCAATCAAACATATATAAAAAGACATAATCTCAGAACAACTATGAAATAAATTTTTCACACAACAAATTTATCACACAACACATCGTTCTAATAACTTGTCATATCCATATTTCAAAAGTTTACAGAATGTTCAACATCAAAAGATTACATAGTAAACTTAAGAAAATTTTTATTCTTGTTCAGCCTCCTTAATCACTCTGCCCTTCCCAGACTGTATCCTTGCTTGCACCGGGGCTTCAGCATCTTCAGACTTAGCAGGCTTCTTGCCTTTCAGCTCCTTCTTCTTTAGCTCTTCAGCTTTGATCTTTTGCCTTTCAAAATAATGATAAGGCTTGGGAAAGTACTTGCTAGGCTCCTGAGCAGTAGGAGGCAGCTTTCCCATCTTGGCCTTTCTTTTATATTGGACTATGGCTTCTTGCCTTGTCTCATGTTTTCTCCATCCCACTTTAGAAAACCATTTATTTCTGTCTGGTATATTATCTTTAGCAGCTTTCCATGCAGTTAAGATAATGTTCCTTGAAGTGGGGCTCCACTGCTCAAAGTCTGGTCTTTGTTCAGCTTGTTCCCTGAACCTCTTCTTAGATAGTCTGGTTTCTTCTTCTTTCTGGATAGCTTCTTGCATAGCATCAGATATTGGCTGAACAACCTTCTCTAAGATATCATTGGGCTTCCCTTTAGTTGGGCTGTACATATGTTGAATATCAGCTTACACCATTTCATAATCTGGTGGAGGATAGATGACTTGAGCAACTTCAGCAGGCTCACCTCCAAGATAAGCAGGATTAACTCCAGATTCAGTAGCATTATCATCATCACATAGAGGAGGATAACCAAGAGTAGCTTTGATAGAATTTGAAATCCATTTAGCATGCTCATAGCTGGCTTTGACTAACACTCTCTCCCCCTTTATGACTTCTCTGGCCATGTGATCTCTGACATCATCCTTCTGAAATCTGATTTGATTATCCAAGAATCTGACTCCATCTTTAAAGAATGGTTTTAACTTCTGAAGTTTGTCAGTGATAGCCTTCTGGGAGTCTTGGATAGCAGTTTGTACAACAAATATTCCATCTTTTAAAGCTTTTTCAAAATCTGCCTTAGCAGTAGCATGTGAAGTAGTCAGTCCAGTTGCTATATTCTTCATCTCAAATACTATAGCATTGTGAGAGGCAGTAAGGTTGTCATTCATTCTTATCTGATTTTCAAGAACATAATCCTGCTTCACAGCCATGTCATCCACTTGTGCTTTAATCTACTCTTGATGAGTAGCCAAGTATACTACAGCATTTCCACCCTTGGGGAAACATTCAGTCATCTCCTTTTTATTTTGGTTCATTTCAAACCTTATGGACTTTATGTCCTGGGCCAGATCAAACTGGAGTGACTTCTGCCCTTCATCCACATACTGTTCAAGGGCTTGCCTATGCTCATCAAGCTTGATCTGCATTGCAACCATCAGTGCACTATAATCTACAGTTGGAGCTGGCTGTAGGGCAGACTGAGGTGCTATTGTTTGCAGGGACTTCTTATAATTCTGGCTTCTCCTCTTGAATACTTGAAACTTTCTTTTCTTAGCCCTTGCAGCCTCCTCATCTTCAGATGCTGAGGTGCTGGCAATTTCTACTCTTTCCTTTGGAAGCTCCTCAACTTCTTTTAGCTTCTTAGCTTCTGGCCTTACAGGTTCTTCCTCAGTTTGTACTTGCTCCCCCTCAACTAGAGCATTCTCCTCCTCAGTAGCAGCACTCCCCTTCTCAAGGTCTTCTTGATCCAAATTTAGAAATAAATCTTCCATTGTAAATTCTTGTGGAGAAAGAGCTGGAGATGTTCTTGGCTCTTCTACCACTGGATCAGAAACTTCTGGAATAATAACAGATGTGTCCTTCATGACAGCATCTGGGGGTAGACTTTCAATCTGTTGTTGCTGATAAACATCAGACAAATCAGTATCTTCTATAGGAAAATCTATAGCATTAAGCTCCGTGATTACCTCAAGGATAATGGTTGTTGCTTGTTCACTCTCAAGAGGAGTAGGTTCTTCCACTGTTAGAGACACCCCCTGGACTGAATCCTGGTGAGTGGGGCTAACTTGAGGTAGCTCCCCCTGCCTTTTTGCAGCATCTTGGGGAGCTGGAGACTTCTCATGTAAGACCCCCCCCTCCCGGATCCCAAAACACGGCACAAAGAGGGAGTCTTATGCCCGGAACAGCCGCCTTGCGGTAGCATTAGCACACGAGCTAACCTGTACCACAAGACGCCTATTCCGCCGGCTACAACAATATCAATATAACATGCCAACCCAACCAAATAAATAAACATCCAGAAGTCAAAATCCACACTAAGTTATAATGTCCAAAAACATCAATAAATAGAAGCTAAAACATGCTTCTACAATATATCAGAGTACAACTAAACATTGCCCAAATGGGCTACAACAGAGTAATTGAACTAACATCGGTAACCGACGGCATCGATGGCACCGTCACTTCAGGCCCTATCTCCCTGGCCTGGCTGTCCTGCTGCGTAGTCTGCGGCTGCTCTACCTGCGGCGTGACCTCCTAAAAAGGAAGACGTAGCAACCGTTAGTCGAAACGACTAAGTGGTTTCACATCCGCTCCCCCGGCGACTCCTCGGCACCGGGCGGAGAAAAGGAACAAGAGTATAGTATATAACAAGTATGCAAGCAAAGGAAGTACAAGCAGGTGGCAGTAGTGTAAGAGTAACAGCATCATAATCAGCATTTATGTAAAAGCTACACTAAACTAGCAAGTATAAGTAACAGCAGGAAAGTAACTTAACTTATAAGAATGCCCATACAAACTTATAAGTTAAGGATCGGGTTACATAAAAGTAACTCATCGTATAAGAGTGCCTATACAAACTTATACGATGAGGATCTTGTGGTGCAATGATATGAAATGCTATGAATGCTATACAATGACTCACCCATGCACACCCATGCAATTGCTATGTCGACACAGACTATAGTTCCCACTTTTCGAGCAGGTAGCTAACCTCTCAGGCATCAGCCACCGTGGCCAGGCGGTGACAGTAGAACGGGCACTTCTACTACTAGGCGGGTATCACACTACTTCACCTAGGCCTCCGTACGCCTCAACGCTAAGAACACAACAACGGAGCCCAGGCGTACTATGGCCCAGCGGGGTCTTGGGTAGATATGCACCAAGAACACAGCCCGAACTGGCCTTGCGTGACCCGGAAGGGGCCTCGGAAGAAAGCACGAGGACACAGCCCAACCGTTCACATGGTCAGAGGGGCCTCGGGACGTGAACACCGAGGACACAGCCCAAACCGACCAAGTCTAACTGCCAACTCCCGTCGGTGTGACGACTGGCGAGCCCGTAGACCTGCCACACTATCCTTAACCCAGGATTACGACACCGCGTGTCGACTCACACCACATGCAATTCACAACCTCATCATACCATGGAAGGGGCCTCGGAGTGAGCACGAGGACACAGCCCAACCATCCATCCACACCTTACCTCAACACGACCAGAACAGGTGGCGGTCAACACCGCACTTGCACATTTACTATAAGATGCCAATAGGAGACGACCCACTATTGTTGGACTCCTAAATTCAATCCGATATATAACATATGCATGGCCATAGGTTACCCATCTATATATCATCCCAAGTGATTTCAACATGATATAAACAAGATTTGCTCTTACGACAACCTACCGAAGTATTATCAAATCAATCCAATTAAACATAAGGAAATCAGCAGGCCTCAAGCTATCTTGCAATAATAAATTGATTTCTAAAACAGTAAATATTATCATCCATAACACTTTGGTGGTTAACATAAAATTATTTCACCAAAACCACGAATTAATTGCGACATTGGATCCACCAATTTCAAATCCACAATGTATGTAGAGACCCAGAATTTCAGCGCAGGATTAACACTGGACAGCAACTTCGACCGGAGTTTCCTGAAGTTACAGGAATCCGGTGGAGGCGTGTAACCCCTCGTTGGAAAGGTATCTCCATGATCTACAAATTTCATATTCAGGTCACAACCTAGATCTGACAATAACTTACTCGAAATCAGCTTCAAAGTTCACTGCGCACAAAACAGAATTTCTGTGTACAGGAATTGCCGGATAGCAAACTCGATTAGGTTTTCCCGGGGCTACAGACATCACCTGAAGTCGTGCAACCACTCGTTGGAAAGGTATTTCCGAGGCTACAACTTTCGTGTTTAGCCAAAAGCCCAGATCTGCACATATCCTGCAAGAAAATGGCCTAAAAGATCGCTGCGCGCAGAATACAGATTCTGCGCGCATCTTAAAGAAAATGAACGGCATCGGTCCGTCTTCCTCCTCAAGAGATCCTTCCTAAATTTTCCAGAAATGTCCTCCTCCCTTATTCAACCTCAAGGGCCAAAACTCCTCACAAAACCATTCACCCATCGTCATATTGAAGAAAAGGGGAAGGGTTGAAGAGATCTAAAATCTAGGATTCAAATCCTAGCATGGCCAAACCTAGAAATCTTCTCCTCTCCATCAAGCTCTCTTGAACCGATGTCTCTCCTAAACATCTAAGATCTAGCACCAAGGGAGAGGGTAGGAAACTCACATTGGCTCCAGCGGTACCACCATTTCTTGCCATGGATCGCGTAGTTCTCCTCGGCGGCATCTTCTCTTTCACGGCGATGGCGAATCTCCTCCGGTAGAACTTGCTCCAGCGGTTTTCCTCTCACCAGGAGTTCTCACAGGAGATAGGGGGTGAAAATGAGAGTGAAAATGGCTAGGGTTTCCTCTGCCCCTTATAAACAAAATATGACACGGGTAGGGACACGGCCGTGTACGTACCCGTGTCCTGCTTCCGCGAAACGGCCGTGGCGGTTTCCATGTCGGTTCAATGTTTGACACGGGTAGGGACACGCCCGTGTCCCGACCCGTGTTCACATGACACGGCCGTGTGCCTGGCCGTGTCATTGGCCGTGTACTTCTCGGGTTGCATCTCGATACTTCTCGTCGAGCTCAACTCGACGCACACGGGTAGGGACACGCCCGTGTCACTACCCGTGTCCCCCGCTCGACTATCTCGACGCATCTCGACGATCTCGACACGCTTCGTCGAGATCATCTCGACGCACACGGGTAGGGACACGGCCGTGTCACTACCCGTGTCACCTAGTGTCGACACAGTTCGACGATCTCGACACGGCTCGTCAAGCTCAACTCGACGCACACGGGTAGGGACACGCCCGTGTCGCTACCCGTGTCGCTACCCATATCTTTTTACCCTGATTTTTCCATGTCACCACAAGTGCAGTCCAATTCCCGGCACTTCTCAGGACTCGAGTCAACCCTCCTGACTCAAAAAACACACACACTAGGGGCCTAGAGCGATTCGGGACGTTACATCTCAGTATGTCCTTCTACTTCTTCATCAGGAGAGAAGACTATATGCTCTTCACTACCAGAGCTGCTAGATGTTTCTTGAGCTACTGGGGCAGTTTTCTTCTTCTTCTTTTGAGGAGTTTCTTTCTCTGGTGTTGGCATCTCCTTGGTCAGAACCCTGTCCCACCTGGAGAAGATTCTCATATCCATTCTCCTCATATGATTTATCTTAGTGCCTGCAGCTTGTCTCATAACTTCTGGTAGACTTCCAGCAAGGTATAGACTTAAGATCCTACCCAAGTTGGGCTTCTTCAGGCTTTCCTTAATCTTCTCAAAGATCACTATAGACCAGTCAGTTTTCAGGCTGAAGATTATCCTGGTCATAAGGTTGAACATATGGGCTGATACCCTATCATGCCCTCCAGGTTTACTTAGGATCACCTTTCCAACAATCTCAGACAGAAACTTTCCCTGACTGTTCATCCCCTTTCTATTGAAAACAGATCCAATTTTCAGTTTGGAATCTAGTCCACACCATGTCAATGCTTCTCTGGTCTTAGAAGCAGTTACTTCATCTTCTTCTTTTGTCCTGGGTAGATTTAGTACTTTTCTCAAACCTTTTGGTGAGACCTTAACCTTTTCACCATGGACCCTTGATTTGATCTTGAATCCAGTGTCATCTAGGGTTTCTTCATTAAGGAATTCCAGTACTTCCTTCTTCCAAATCTTAGTCGGCTCGGATACAAGAAATTCTAACCCTGATTCTGCAACTAGGGTTACCACAGTCTTGATCTCTGGGTCTGCTTCATCAAACGCATCTCGAACCAGATCGTAGCCTTCGTTCACATTCTCCTCGAGCTTCGGCGCCATTTGGGTTTGAAGAATTTGACTGGAGAGAAGAGAGGTGTCGACACACAAGTTTGGTCGCGAAACTTTTGAAAGCGTGTCGACAGACGAAGGCAAAATCCTATTTATACCTTTCTAAGCTTGAAGATGAAAAGGCGGGTTAACTAACTTAAATTATGTCGACACTGTCGATAAGTGTCGACACAGACTTATAATGTCTCGACATATTGTGTCGACACAAGTTTAGTCGACTGAAAATATGTGTCGACACTTGAATATGTGTCGACACTACTTAACTCGACCGCTGTCGAGACTTTACTTAGATAATTCTGAGTAAACACTAAGTGTCGACACCACTTTGGATGTGTCGACACCTACTTGTCATGTGTTGACACTAATATTCTGAAGTGTCAACACCAACTTCCTAGATGTGTCGACACCTTTTCCTTGAAGTGTCGACACTACTTTTCTGTGTCGACACAAATATCTCTGTATGTCGACACCTTTAGTTAGCCAAATTTATAAACTTATTCTAAGTTTATCATACCTAGTTCAATTTTAAACCTATTGAACTTAGATTCTTCTAAGGGCTTAGTATACATATCAGCTAGTTGTTCATCTGTCCTAACATATTCCAGTAAAATATCTTCTTTTTCTACATGTTCTCTAAGAAAATGATATTTTATTTCAATATGTTTGGTTCTACTATGGGAAACAGAATTGTTGGCAATTGATATAGCACTAGTAGAATCACAAAATAGTGGAGTTCTACTTACCTGAATTCCATAGTCCTCAAGCTGATGTTGTATCCATAGAAGTTGAGCACAACAACTTCCAGCAGCCACATATTCTGATTCTGCAGTGGAGATAGCCACACTAGTTTGCTTCTTGCTACTCCATGAAATCAGTCTTCCACCCAGGAATTGACAGGTTCCAGTTGTACTTTTTCTGTCTTCTTTGCAGCCTGTAAAATCTGCATCTGAATAACCTGTTAGTTCAAAATCCCCATTCCTAGGGTACCAAAGGCCTAGATAGGGAGTGCCCTTTAGATATCTCAATATTCTTTTGACTGTTGTCAAATGAGACTCTTTGGGGCATGCTTGATACCTTGCACAGACACATGTAACATACATGATATCTGGTCTACTTGCAGTCAAATAGAGTAAGGAGCCAACTATCCCTCTATACAAAGTCTCATCTACAGGTTTCCCTGCATTATCTTTGCTAAGAGACATATTTGACCCCATAGGAGTCTTCATGGTACTGGATGAATCCATACCATACTTCCTTATGAGTTCTAGGGTGAACTTAGACTGATATGGATAAACCACTCTCAGTCTGTCTAACTTGGAGACCCAAGAAGAACTTAAGTTCCCCCATACTACTCATCTCAAATTGTCCTTGCATTAGTTTTGCAAACTTTTTGCAAAGACTACTTTCAGTAGACCCAAATATTATGTCATCTACATATATTTGGACTAGTATTACTTTGCCTCTGGATTCCCTAAGGAATAGAGTCTTGTCTATTTTCCCCCTTGTGAACTTATTCTCAATGAGGAAACTAGACATGGTTTCATACCAAGCCCTAGGGGCTTGCTTTAACCCATATAATGCTTTCCTAAGTCTATAGACGTGATTTGGTTGAGTTGAATCAACAAAACCTGTTGGCTGTTCCACATAGACTTCCTCTTTCAGATTACCATTCAAAAAGGCTGACTTAACATCCATTTGGTAAACTCTGAATCCTTGAAAGGTTGCATAGGCCAGGAACATCCTTATGGCTTCCAGTCTGGCTACTGGAGCAAAGGTTTGATCAAAATCAATACCTTCTTCCTGCCTATATCCTTTAGCAACCAATCTTGCTTTGTTCTTAATGATGACTCCATGTTCATCCATTTTGTTCCTATAGATCCACTTGGTCCCAATTATGTTGTGGTCTTTAGGTTTAGGAACAAGTTCCCAGACCTTGCATCTCTTGAACTGATTCAGCTTTTCTTGCATTGCTTCAATCCAATGTGGGTTTAGGATGGCTTCTTCAAACTTCTTTGGCTCAACTTGGGATAAGAAACTGGAGTAGAGCACTGCATTCAGATTTCTGCTCCTTGTTTGTACCCCTTGTCTTGGATCACCAATGATTTGCTCTACTGGATGATCTCTAAGATGCCTATTGGCTGGAGGCATCCTGACTTCAGGTTGAACCTCTTCAGTTTCTTCATCTTGCTGCACTCCTTGAACTTCATCTGCATTTGGTATATGTAGTACTCCCCCTGGACAACATCCACTGTCTTCTACCTGCTGTTTTGCAGTAGGTCCTTCTTTAATAGTGAGCTTGTCCATATTCTTGGTTATACCTGTGGAGCTGCAAACACTACTAGACAACTCATTATTAACAAGTCTAGTTTCATCAAATACTACATGTACAGACTCTTCTACAGCTTGAGTAGATAAGTTGTAGACTCTATAAGCCTTACTGTTGTTGTTGTACCCAACAAAAATTCCCTCTTGGGACTTAGCAGCAAACTTTGTCAAGTAAGACTTTCCATTGTTAAGTATGAAGCACTTACAACTAAAGATCCTGAAATAGGATAGGTTTGGTTTTCTGCCTTTCACAACCTTATAGGGGGTCTTGTTGAGGCTTTTAGTAATGGTAGCCCTATTAATAACATGGCATGCAGTATTAACTGCCTCAACCCAGAAATATTCTGGTAGTGATATATCACTTAATAGGGTCCTACCAGCCTCAATCAAGGTTCTATTCTTCCTCTCAGCAATGCCATTTTGCTGAGGTGTTCTTGGTGAAGAAAACTCTTAAAATATCCCAAAGTCTTCACATAGTTTTGCCATATTATCAGACTGAAATTCAGTACCATGGTCACTCCTTATTTTGACCACTGTGCTGTCTAGTTCATTCTGAATCTGTTTGACAAAGCTATAGAAGACACTAGGTGTTTCAGATTTCTGTCTAAGAAAGAACACCCAGGAAAACCTTGAGTAGTCATCTACAACTATAAAGGTATAGACCTTCCTACCTAGGCTGTGCACTGACATAGGACCAAAGAGATCCATATGCAAGAGGTATAAACACCTCACAGCATCTTTGTTGTTAATGCTACTAAAGATGGATCTTGTCTGCTTGCCCTTTTGACAAGCTGAGCATATTCCATCTTTAATACACTTAACTTGAGGACCATTCCTCACTAACTCTTTGCTAAAGAGTTTGCCAATTGTCTTGTAATTTAGATGGGCTAGCCTCTTGTGCCATTTGACACAATGAGAGACTTTCTCATCAGCTACAAGACACACAGGAGAACCATTGTTCTCACACTTAAGGTCTAGGCAATAGACATTCCTCTTCCTATATCTAGTCAGAATGATCTCTTGATCATTTGATCTCCTGATATGACAACCCTCTTTGACAAATGAGATGACATATCCTACATCACATAATTGACTTATACTAATTAGGTTGTGTTTCAAACCTTTAACATAAGCCACTTGAGTAATGGTAACTAAGTTTGTAAAAATGTTACCAAATCCTTTGATGATTACTTTTTCAGAACCACCAAAGGTGACTTTAGGACCATCCTTGATGGGTGTGTAGTCCTTTAGCAATCCCCTTGTTCCAGTCATGTGCCCAGTACATGTAACGCCCCGAAACTCAAAGGAGCGACGGGGGACGTTTTTGGCCAGTTTGGGTTCTGGCAGCAGGCACACGGCCTGGGACACGGGCGTGTCCCAGGGCGTGTCGACCCGTGTCGACACTTAGCCGCGAAGTCGTCGAGATTTACTCGACGATTCGTCGAGACTGGGCACACGGCCTGCGACACGGGCGTGTCGCAGGGCATGTCGACCCGTGTCGACGATCGTCCCGGGGAGTCGTCAAGATTCGCTCGACGATCGTCGAGACAAGGCACACGGCCTCGGACACGGGCGTGTCCAAGGCCGTGTCATCAAGTCGTCGTTCTTCACTCGACGAAATGTCGAGACCGTGTACACGGCCTGGGGTCCAGGCGTGTCAAAGTGACACGGGTAAGGACACGGGCGTGTCCTAGGACCCGTGTAGTTCTCGGGTTGGAAACGGGGAAAAATGTTGGGGCACACGGCCGGTCACACGGCCGTGTCAGGTGGAACACGAGCGTGTCGGGTCGAACACGGGCGTGTTCGATACCCGTGTGTCATTCCAGGAGATTCAATTTTGACGGCGAATGAGGCACACGGCCCTGGACACGGGCGTGTGCCAGGCCGTGTTCGGTCCAGATTGGGCATTTCAGCCCCGAATCAAAGCCGTTCGTTTCCTTATGTTGAGATCCAACGGCTGGGGGTTGTTCCTGAAGGGATATACCCGGGTTTTGACTTCCAAAACCCTTACTTTTCTTAAGTTTCATCTCTCTAAATCCTTAGAGAGAGAGGAGAGCCAAGGGAGGAAGAAGATCTAGATCCCGCCATTGGAGGAGCTTCTGAGCTCCGAATCGCGAGCCGACTCCGGATCCACAGAGGCAACGCTAGTGCGGTGGTTTCCATCGGATTACTTTTCCATGGAGCCAAAGAGGAACCCAAGGGTAACGATCCTCATCTTGAGCATGAATAGCTCTCTTTCCTTTGCATAGGAAGCCCGCTCTCGCGAGTTTGCGGTGAGTTGGAGGCGTTCCTACGGGTAGACATGAATAGTCCCCGTTGTTAGAGTCTGTAAGCGAGAACGGACATAGGAATGATGTGTGAAGCCTACCCGGACGTGTTGGTCCGGATCGGTGATGTTGCATTGCATTAACGCCGGAGAAGACTCTGTGCGATTGGGTGTTTTTCGGGTTTTCTACGTGGTAGATTGCCACAGGGAGCCTTGGAGATTAACCCTACGGTGCACCCGGAAAACTGGGCGGATGCGAGATCCTGCCAACTTGGTGGCCTGAGAGCCAACATGAATATAACCGGGTTATGTGAATTGTGATGGAAACGGGACTCGGGAGAAGTTTGACCTGCGCATATGGTTTAAATTACCGTTGCGGGCGCATATGGTTTAAATTACCGTTGCGTTGTGAGCACGGGTTAGATGGAACCGTACCTGTTCTATGTCGTTCGGATTAGAGCCGTTGGCATAGATGAGAATCTTCGGCGGTCTATGGTTTAAATTACCGTGACCCATGCTGGGAAGACAAACTGCTCATTGTTTGGCCGTCCAAAGGGATGGTGGTGAGTCGGCAGACTTAGACTGCGTTCACCGAGAATGTGCCCTGAGTGCACGGGGCATGTGGCCGTGCGAGCCAACGCCTGTGATGAAATGGCTATGGTTATATATTGCTCGCTTATGCTAATGAAATGCAGGGAAGGAGCATCGCCGCCCCGAGTTGGGGGCGGGATCGTTATAATTTGGTCAGCATAGCTGACCGTTGCCTTGTTTTGCCGCCGTGCGGTGGTTTGTTGCTTGCAGGTGCAGCTGGACCAAGCGGTCAATAGCGGGCTAAAGCCCTTTTTGCGAAGCCGGCCCTCGAAGGCCCAAGTAGAAGTGTTTACTGCTTTATTCATGTATGACCGGCCTGCGTGCCGTGGTTTGTAAAACATGTAATATTCAAGTGAAACTTATTGTAAAGCCTTAAGGCTTGTTTTGAGTATTTTGTATAACATTCCTAATTTGTGTTAGTGGACATTCGTGCTTTGATGCTGGGTTCTTGTTTACAACTTTTATAAACTGCTTCCGCTATAATGCTCTGTGTAGGTCGTTGTGATTGGTTGGATGGTTTCCATGAGTAACCACCCGGTCGGTCTGTAGTATATGGCGTCGGGCCCCGGCCGGACCTACTGCTATATGCTATGTGACGGATAGGGGGTGTTACAAATTGGTTTCAGACTACTGGTTTTGGTCCGGCTTAAACTGAATTCGTGGGCGAATTCTTTTTAAGGGGTGGTGAGCACATTGCGTGCGTCATCGTTATAATGGTAAAAGAACCCATGAATGTCCACTTAGGAATGAAAATACTCGTGTTTGAGGAACCTATGCGTTCCTATAATTGCTGTTTGCAATTTTATTTGTTCGCTTAACGGTGTTTTGTACCGCTATAGGTGACCAGAAGTGGTGTTGGGCCGTCAGAACGCCGAGGTTCTGAGGCTAGTAGTGCACCGGAAGTTGCTCCCGCAACACCTCTGTCGGCGGAGAACATACGTTTGGTTGCTGAAGCGGTTTTGGCCATGATAAATGCGCAGCCTGGGAGGCAAACACAGCAGCCCGCTCCCGTGATGGAGCAAGTGCCTCTGCAAGAGGCTGTGCCGAGGAGGGTAGAGCAAGTGGTTGTAGAACCGGTGGTGCCAAGGAGGGCAACTGAGAGGCAGAAGACTGGCTCTCTAGAGTGAAGAGAGTCATGACAGCAACAGAGACGGAGGAGTGGCAGATGACCACCATTGCTACGTTCCTTTTGGACGGTGAAGCGAGGTTGTGGTGGGAAAGTTTGGAACTGCATCATTTGAGAGGTAGACAACTTATAGACGTTCCGATGGAAGAGTTCTCGGAATTGTTCTTAGCAAGATACCTCCCTTCTACTCAGAAGATAGCATTGGAGAACGAATTCCTGAAGTTGGTGCAGGGGGATAAGAGCGTGGATGGATATCTCCACGAGTTCACTCGTTTGAGTCGATATGCTAGCTCCACCATCGTGGATGAGGAGCGCAAGACGAATCGTTTCTACGAAGGCTTAAGAGACGAGTTGAGGTTACTACTTTCGGGGCCGATGACGCAGGGTTTCTTAACCTTGGTCAATACTGCCCGGTCCTTGGAGAAGGACATGAAGAGTGTGCAGGCAAAGAAAAACTTGGGTGAGAAGAAATCTGGGTTCAAAGTGCCGACTACTTCAAAGTCTGGCTATCAAAGATTCTTCAAGAAGCATAAGAC
The DNA here is from genome assembly GCA_039583875.1 of Platanthera guangdongensis. Lineage (NCBI taxonomy): Eukaryota > Viridiplantae > Streptophyta > Magnoliopsida > Asparagales > Orchidaceae > Platanthera > Platanthera guangdongensis. The sequence goes on along the minus strand of CM077151.1, from coordinate 251,567,962 downwards.
TTCGGGTCCAGCTCCTTCTGGTGCTTCTGGGGCGACGACAGGTCGGACCCCGGGCGCGTGCTTTACTTCTGGAAAGACGGGGCATTATGCCCGTGATTGTTGGAGTGGACGTCCTAAGTCCGAGAGAAGGCCGGGAGCTACTTATGAGGAGAAAGGAAAGGCGGTGGAGTCGACCGCATCCCACTATGCTCCAGCCCAACCAAGGGTCTATAATCTTGGCCAACAGGAGGCCATTAAACAAGCTGACGTGGTGACATGTACGGTTTAAATTATAGCAAGTAAATTTCTTTAAATACTTGTTATGCATATGTTACCTTAGCACTGCTTGTTTAGGATTCGTATTGATTTGTGAAAATCCGGCACAAGCACTCTTTGATACGGGAGCTTCACACTCCTTCTTGTCCGAAGAATTTATATCACGCATCGGAGTCCCTTCTTCGATGGCGAAGGATAAGTTGGATGTGTTGTTGCCTAATGGGTGTTCGATGCGAGCGGTTAGGATCTGCGATGTTAAGATTCGTATTGGGGAGCAGGAGTTCGACCTGCGGGCGTCTTTACTTCCGTTAGTGGAGTTTGACGTCATATTTGGCATGGACTGGCTCTCGGAGCAGCAAGCCCATATAGATTGCGGTAGCAAGGAAGTCAAACTGGGAGCAAGTTGTGAGATGATTTTTACGGGCTTAAAGGGGTCGAGCAAGACGTTGATGTCTGCTCTTCAGGTGGTGAAGGCGGTTCGTGCCGGAGCAGAACTGTTCTTTACATTAGTGGAGGTTGCAAAGCCGAAGCCCGCTTTGGATTGTATTTTAGTGGTATCGGAATACCCTAATGTGTTCCCCGCAGATCTTCCTGGAGCCCCGCCTCAGCGGGAGATAGATTTTACGATCGAGCTAGTGCCAGGTGCAAAGCCTGTGTCACGATCTCCGTATCGGCTAGCGCCTAAGGAAATGGCGGAGCTGAAAGTTCAACTGCAAGAGTTGTTGGAGCAAGGGTATGTGCGCCCGAGTTCTTCGCCTTGGAGCGCACCGGTCCTCTTTGTTAAGAAGAAGGATGGAAGCTTAAGGCTGTATATTGATTATCGGGAGCTAAACAAGCTGACAGAGAAGAACAAGTACCCGATCCCCCGGATTGATGATCTCTTTGATCAGTTAGTTGGGTCGACGGTGTACTCGAAGTTGGATCTCAAGGCTGGGTACTATCAGTTGCGGATAAGGGAGAGTGATATCCCGAAGACAGCATTTAGTACGAGATACGGGCATTATGAGTTTACGGTCATGCCGTTTGGGCTGACGAATGCGCCGTCAGTGTTCATGGATTTGATGAACAGGACTTTTAGGGAGTACTTGGACCATTTCGTGATCGTCTTCATCGACGATATTTTGGTGTACTCACAAAGTGAGGAAGATCACTTCAAGCATCTTCATTTGGTGTTGGAGACGCTAAGGAGAAACCAGTTGTATGCCAAGTTCTCGAAGTGCGAGTTTTGGCTATCCTCAGTGGCGTTCCTCGGGCATATAGTGAGTGGAGAGGGTTTTGCTGTGGATCCGGCGAAGATTGTTGCGATACGGGAGTGGCCTGAGCTTGCGACGGTAGCAGAAGTCCGGAGCTTTTTGGGGCTTGCCGGCTATTATAGGCGTTTCATAGAGAACTTCTCGCGGTTAGCGTTACCTCTCACCACTTTGACGAGGAAGGAGCATAAGTTCGTTTGGATGCCGGAGTGCGCGCGAGCTTTTGAGGAATTGAAGTGTCGGTTGACCACGACGCCTGTGCTGAGTTCGCCGGTTGGGACCGAAGGCTATGAGATATATAGCGATGCTTCGGGAAGCGGTTTGGGTTGCGTGCTACTGCATCACAGAAGTGTGATAGCTTATGGCTCGAGACAGCTAAAAGTGCACGAGAGGAATTATCCGGTCCATGACTTGGAGTTAGCAGCCGTGATTTTTGCCTTGAAGCTATGGAGACACTATTTGTACGGTGTGAAGATTGATATCTACACCAATCACAAGAGCCTGAAGTATCTGATGGATCAGAAAGATCTGAATATGCGGCAGCGTAGATGGATGGAGTTCCTGGGGGACTATACATACAAGATCCACTACGTGCCTGGCAAGGGGAATGCGGTTGCGGACGCGTTGAGTCGCCGAGCCCAAGCTCAAGCCAATTGGCTATCGGTGCACGATGAGCGGTTGGTGCGGGAGTTGGAGGGGTTGGAGATTGTTTGTGTGGATAGACAATCAAGTGCTGAAGCGGTTCTAAATTGGACTGAAGTCCAATATGACCTGGCTGATCGGATTCGGCAGGCTTTGGATATGGATGCTCATATGAAGCAGTTCATGATAGAGGCTCTGGATGGGTCAAATTCCCAATTCGTTGTAGAGGACGGGTTGCTGTGGAAAGACGGTCGTCTGTGCGTCCCTTGTGTGGGCAATTTACGGGTGGAATTGTTGTACGAGGCACACCATACCAAGTACTCGATTCACCCGGGGAGCACGAAGATGTACCGCGATGTAAAGAAACTGTTTTGGTGGCCGGGTTTAAAAAAGGATGTTGCGCTATACGTAGCAAAGTGCCAAACGTGCGCCTTGGTGAAGGCGGAGTGCCAAAAGCCGGGAGGATTTTTGAAGTCCTTGCCTATTCCGGAGTGGAAATTCGACGACATCTCCATGGACTTTGTGCATGGTTTGCCAAGGTCGCAAAAGGGGAACGACGCCACTTGGGTGGTCGTGGATCGGTTGACGAAGGTGTCGCACTTTATTCTGCATAGGAAGGATGATCCGGTGGAGAAGCTGGCAAAGCTTTATGTGGATAACATAGTACGGCTTCATGGTGTGCCCCGCAGCATCGTGAGTGACCGAGATGGGCGGTTCACGTCCAATGATTGGAGGCTGGTGCAGCAAATGTTGGGAATAAAGTTGAGGTTCAGCACAGCCTTCCATCCGCAAACGGATGGGCAGACCGAGAGGGTAAATAGAACGATGGAAGACATGCTCCGCATGTGTGTCTTGGATTTCGGAAAGCAATGGGAGGACCACCTTTATTTGGTGGAGTTCGCATACAACAACAATTACCAAGCGAGTATTCAGATGGCGCCTTTTGAGGCCCTATATGGTAGAAGATGTCGCACGCCGTTGTCTTGGTTAGAAACGGGTGAGTCAAAGTTGTATAAGCGATCGGAAGTGGATGATGCTACTTCTTTGGTGAGAACCATTCGGGAGAGGTTGCTCATCACTCAGGACCGGCAAGCAAAGTACTATAATGCCAAGCACAGGAACGTGGAGTTCGCTGTGGGCGATTATGTATACTTAAAGATCAAGCCGTTCAAGGGTGTCTCGTGGTTGCGGCGATTGAAAAAGCTAAGCCCGAGGTACCTTGGACCGTTTGAAGTTTTGGAGCGAATTGGAGAAGCAGCTTATCAGCTGAAGCTTTCAGTGGAGCTTAGTGGTTTACACGATATATTCCATATTTCGGTGCTTCGGAAGGCGGTGCAAGAGCCTACGCAAGTGATTGCGGTCAATCAAGTACCGGTGGATAGTGGGCTAACGACAAAGGTTAAACCCGTGCGGATTGAAGACTCGGAGGTCAAGCGGCTACGCAATAAAGAGATCAGGATGGTCAAGGTCCGGTGGGACAATTGCGGTCGTGAGGAGCTCTCTTGGGAGCGAGAGCAGACTATGCTTGACGAGTATCCGGAGTTGTTCCGCTCAGGTAAAAATTTTGGTTTTGTACATGTCTTTCCTTTATGTAATTTTGCGGACGAAATTCTTTTAAGAGGGGGAGAGTTGTAATGCCCCGAAACTCAAAGGAGCGACGGGGGACGTTTTGGGCCAGTTTGGGTTCTGGCAGCAGGCACACGGCCTGGGACACGGGCGTGTCCCAGGGCGTGTCGACCCGTGTCGACACTTAGCCGCGAAGTCGTCGAGATTTACTCGACGATTCGTCGAGACTGGGCACACGGCCTGCGACACGGGCGTGTCGCAGGGCGTGTCGACCTGTGTCGACGATCGTCCCGGGGAGTCGTCGAGATTCGCTCGACGATCGTCGAGACAAGACACACGGCCTCGGACACGGGCGTGTCCAAGGCTGTGTCATCAAGTCATCGATCTTCACTCGACGAAATGTCGAGACCGTGTACACGGCCTGGGGTCCAGGCGTGTCAAAGTGACACGGGTAAGGACACGGGCGTGTCCTAGGACCCGTGTAGTTCTCGGGTTGGAAACGAGGAAAAATGTTGGGGCACACGGCCGGTCACACGGCCGTGTCAGGTGGAACACGGGCGTGTCGGGTCGAACACGGGCATGTTCGATACTCGTGTGTCGTTCCAGGAGATTCGATTTTGACGGCGAATGAGGCACACGGCCCTGGACACGGGCGTGTGCCAGGCCGTGTTCGGTCCAGATTGGGCATTTCAGCCCCGAATCAAAGCCGTTCGTTTCCTTATGTTGAGATCCAACGGCTGGGGGTTGTTCCTGAAGGGATATACCCGGGTTTTGACTTCCAAAACCCTTACTTTTCTTAAGTTTCATCTCTCTAAATCCTTAGAGAGTGAGGAGAGCCAAGGGAGGAAGAAGAGCTAGATCCCGCCATTGGAGGAGCTTCGGAGCTCCGAATAGCGAGCCGACTCCGGATCCACAGAGGCAACGCTAGTGCGGTGGTTTCCATCAGATTACTTTTCCATGGCGCCAAAGAGGAACCCAAGGGTAACGATCCTCATCTTGAGCATGAATAGCTCTCTTTCCTTTACATAGGAAGCCCGCTCTCGCGAGTTTGCGGTGAGTTGGAGGCGTTCCTACGGGTAGACATGAATAGTCCCCGTTGTTAGAGTCCGTAAGCGAGAACGGACATAGGCATAATGTGTGAAGCCTACCCGGATGTGTTGGTCCGGATCGGTGATGTTGCATTGCATTAACGCCGGAGAAGACTCCGTGCGATTGGGTGTTTTTCGGGTTTTCTATGCGGTAGATTGCCATAGGGAGCCTTGGGGATTAACCCTACGGTGCACCCGGAAAACTGGGCGGATGCGAGATCCTGCCAACTTGGTGGCCTGAGAGCCAACATGAATATAACCGGGTTATGTGAATTGTGATGGAAACGAGACTCGGGAGAAGTTTGACCTGCGCATATGGTTTAAATTACCGTTGCGGGCGCATATGGTTTAAATTACCGTTGCGTTGTGAGCATGGGTTAGATGGAACCGTACTTGTTCTATGTCGTTCGCATTAGAGCCGTTGGCATAGATGGGAGTCTTCGGCGGTCTATGGTTTAAATTACCGCGACCCATGCCGGGAAGACAAACTGCTCATTGTTTGGCCGTCCAAAGGGATGGTGGTGAGTCGGCAGACTTAGACTGCGTTCACCGAGAATGTGCCCTGAGTGCACGGGGCGTGTGGCCGTGCGAGCCAACGCCTGTGATGAAATGGCTATGGTTATATATTGCTCGCTTATGCTAATGAAATGCAGGGAAGGAGCATCGCCGCCCCGAGTTGGGGGCAGGATCGTTATAATTTGGTCAGCATAGCTCACCGTTGCCTTGTTTTGTCGTCGTGCGGTGGTTTGTTGCTTGCAGGTGCAGCTGGACCAAGCGGTCAATAGCGGGCTAAAGCCCTTTTTGCGAAGCCGGCCCTCGAAGGCCCAAGTAGAAGTGTTTACTGCTTTATTCATGTATGACCGACCTGCGTGCCGTGGTTTGTAAAACATGTAATATTCAAGTGAAACTTATTGTAAAGCCTTAAGGCTTGTTTTGAGTATTTTGTATAACATTCCTAATTTGTGTTAGTGGACATTCGTGCTTTGATGCTGGGTTCTTATTTACAACTTTTATAAACTGCTTCCGCTAGAATGCTCTGTGTAGGTCGTTGTGATTGTTTGGATGGTTTCCATGAGTAACCACCCGGTCGGTCTGTGGTATATGGCGTCGGGCCCCGGCCGTACCTACTGCTATATGCTATGTGACGGATAGGGGGTGTTACATTACATCCACTATCCAAGTACCATATTGGGGCATGGCCACTTGGACTCACCTGCAAAACAGATTAGTGAACCTTAGAACCCAAAGTATTCTTGGGTCCTTGGTACTTGTTAGTTTGCTTCCTAACAAAACTTCCTGCAGGTTTTCCAATAGGGAGTTTGCTACTCACTTTGGCACTAGCATTGTGCCAACAGTCCATGGCAAAGTGGCCTACCTTGCCACAGCACCAACACTCAAACCTATTATACCTTTGCTTAGGTACAGTCTTAGCTGTTTTATCCACAGCTGACTTGTTGATAGTTGGGGCTTTGCCCTTGGACTTGGACTTGACAGTCCTAGCTGGGTTAGTAAACCCCAGTCCAGCTTTACCTTTTTGATGAACAAAATCATCAATTAAGGGTAGAACAGACTTAGGTTTAGAAAACCTAGCTACTAAATCTTTCTCCTTCTGAAGATTAATCTCCAGACTCTTGATTTGATCATTCTTAAATGATATAGTCCCCATCTGAATCACAGTTATGTGCTTCAGTCTGGATATCTCATTAAGTTTCTGATCAAACAACTTCTCATAATTAGTTGCAGCCATTTTGAGACTTGTAATCTCCTTAGCTTGACTCTTGACCAAGGATTTGCATTTCTTAAATGCTTGCAACAGAACTTTATATTCATCTATCAATTGATGAATATTCTCCTCAGACTCAGATGCACTTTCATCATTTGATGATGATGAATCTGATTGTGAACTTGCACAAGAAATTGAACTAGAAGAACAACTTTGTACCTTACTAGGTCCTGGCTGCTCCAGGATTTTGTCCCTTTCAGTCAATGCCATCAGTCCTTGGCACTGACTGTCTTCTTGATCATATATGGAGTTCATAATCTGGATGAACTCTTCTTCTTCTTCCTCAGCAAACAGTCCTATATATGCCTCAGCATCTGACTCAGATTCTGATGAAGAAATATCTGACAGACTCTTATCCTTTTTGGCAACAAAAGACTTCTCCTTCTTGCCTTTGAAATGAGTCTTTTTCTTATCATTAGACTCCTTTCTTTTCTCAGGACAATCTGCAATCACATGTCCTTGTCTATTACAGCAATAACATACTATTTTTGAAAGAGTTGCTTTGCTAGACTTGGTCTTTTTCCTGTCTTTCTTTGAAGACTTTTTATTCTAATAATAGTCTTCTTTACCCTTTGAAGTAGAAGGCTTTGTTCTCCACTGTTTCTTCTTTAAGAACTTCTGAAAATGTCTTGTAAAGGCAGCAAAGTCCTCATCACTTTTATTGCTTTCAGACTTTCTGCTTGCTGACTCATCTGACTTAGTTTCAGCTACTTTTGGTGGTGGAGATGGTGACTTACTTCTGTACTTTCTAGGGGCTTCTGTTTTAAAAGCCACTGTACTCTCTTTATGTTCACTTCTTGTTGATTTCTCCTCTTCTTTCCTTACTGTCAACTGCATTTCATAGGACAGCAGTTTGCCAAATAGTGTTGGTGGAGGAATTTCTGCTAACTTTGCCATTTCCCTAATGACACAGATCTTGGTGTCCCAATCTTTTGTATGAGACCTTAAAAACTTATCATTGAGCTCATAATTACTGAACTCTCTGCCATAGGACATAAGCTCATTCACAATCCTATAGAACTTTTTATAGCATTCAGTTATGCTATCAGATCTACCTTGTCTAAAACTTTCATATTCGTGATTTAATAAGGATTTTCTGCCTTGCCTCAGTTCTTCAGAACCCTCCATATACACAATCAAGGTATCCCACATCTCCTTAGATGTCTTGCAGTGTATCAAATTCTGAAAGGTAGCATCATCAATAGCACTCACTATGATATTCTGAGCCCTTTTGTCCATTGTGGCTAACACTATTTCATCCTTTGTCATTTCAGAGAAATCCTTAGGTATTCTCTGATTGGCATCTAAGACTGAAATCTTCATGGGCACATATGACCCTTCTTTCACTGTGATATAAATCCTAGGGTCTGAGGCTTCCATAAAAAGTCTCACCCTTTCCTTCCAGATACCAAATATCTCTTTTCTGCATATTGGTAGCTTCATGGATCCCAATTCCTTATGATTCTCAGTGGAACCCATGGTTCTTGAATTTCTTGATTTTGTAATCTTACTTAGACTGAATCTGTCAACAGGATCTACTCAGACTGTTAAGTCCCTTTTTGAGTAACTTGTCTCTGATACCACTTGAAAGATATTGTACCTAATCACCTAGAGGGGGGGGGGGGGGGGGGGGGGGGGGGGGGTGAATAGGTGACTTAAATCTTTTTAACTTTTAGGACAGAATTCAGATTTTATCTCAGAGTTATTTCTACTTATACACAACAATCAGACAGCTATCACAGATTATCACATGCAGACAGTAGACACACAGTTTTATAGTGGTTCCCCAAGCTTTGGGTATATCCACTTTCCCCCTTCGCCTATCTAGCAGTGTACTAGATTCGGCCAAACTTCTCCACTATCTCAGATCCTCAGATCTTACACTCGGAACCCCAAAATAGGTTCCTACAACTCAGGCCCAAGGCCCTACAACTCAGCTTCTTCACAAAGCCTACACTCAACCACCAAGGCCTACACTCAGATATATAACTCTCCTACACTCAGGCTCACAGGCCCTACACTCAGCCTTTATAATTACAGGCTTACAAACTCAGATCCCTAAGGATCCTACAAGTAAATATGAATACAAAGTGTTTACTCAACAACTCAGAGAAGAGAGAGATGAGTTGTGAGTTTCTTGATGAGTTCTTGGAAGAACTCAGCTGAAATCAATCTGACTTGTCTTTCTTCAAAGCTTCTTGAATGTAGAACACAATAAGATTGATCCCTCCTGCAGTTGATCCTTGATCTCTGCTACTTAAGATTCAGAATAAATCTGAACCCTTCTTCTCAGCCTGGTTCCAATAGCTGATTTCTTGGATGTAGCTCTCTCACTCCAACTTCTTAGATCTCCACTTGATTCTTCAATGAATAGCTAGATCTACTTTGTAAATTGATCACTTGAATTGTTAATCAATCTATCTGAATTTTCCAGCTCTTTTGAACAACTCTTTCTGTAGACAGTATAAGCCTATTTATAGGCCTTCTTCATGGTAACCGGCTGGTCCAGTTTCTAACTGATTTCTGACAACTCTGACAGGTGCAGTAGACTGGCTGGAATGGCAGCTGTCAAGTCATCCAGTCAGTTCTTGAAAATTCTGTAACTGTCTGAAAGTGTCGAGACTCTGTCTTTAAGTGTCGACACTTATAGTCCAAGTGTCGACACAAGTTGACTAAGTGTCGACACTGGCCTACAAGGTGTCCACACAACTCCTTGTGTTGTAGAATGCACTTCTCGACACAGCTTCTTCTTCATGTGTCTACACTGATAATGTGTGTCGACACAAGTACTTGTACTTCAGTATATTGCTGAATTCTTGTAAGTGTCGACACAACACCTTTGTGTCGACACATCTTCATGTGTTGGACTTGTTCAGTATCGACACTTCTCCTTGTGTTGACACTTGACTTCTGTGTTGATACTTGTTGAGTGTCGACACTGCTCCTTGTGTCGACACTTGACTTCTTCTGTTGAGACTCTGGCTGAGTGTCGACACAGCTCCTTGTGTCGACACTTGTACTTAGAATTTTGTTGAACTTTGTTAAGTGTCGACACAGCTCCTCGTGTCGACACTTTCTTCAAGTGTCGAGTCTTCTGCTATGTGTCGACACATTCAGTCTTGTGTTGACACTTTCTTCAAGTACTGAGTCTTCTGTTGTGTGTCGACACATTGTTCTGGGTGTCGACACTTATACTTAGACTCAGCTGACTTTTGCTGAGTGTCGACACAGCATCCAAGTGTCGACACTTTCTGATGTAGACACAGTTCCTCTGGGTGTCGACACTTCTGCTAAGTGTCGACACAGCTTCACTGCACTTTTCTTCATTGAGTGTCGACACAGCTCCTTGTGTCGACACTTTCTGCCTGCTGTCGACTCTGCATCCCTGGTGTCGACACAACTACTCCAAGTGTCGACACTGCTTGCCTCGGTGTCGACACAAGTCTTCTTAAGTGTCGACACTTTCCTCCATGGTGTCGACACATGGACTTAGAAACCTTTTCTTCTTTCCTGCAAATACTTAACCTGCACAATGCAACTCAAAAAGACATCAAATACATTTTGATGTATATCATTGAGTAGGGTGAGGCTTCTTCAAATCAGGAACATTTAAACCAATGTACCCAACATCGGCGGAAGGATATTTGAAGCACTAGCGATGATCATGAAGATGCCATTCTTTGATTTGATCCGGGGAATGACATTGTTGCGCTGAAATCATGCTCAGATTGACTGCATGTCCAAGAGGATTACTGTGAGGCACGGGGATTCCTTCATCATCATCGAAGGTATTAGATCTATTCCCCCTCTCTTGCTATCATACATGCAGGCCGTCAAGGCCCACTTGCAGGGGGAGGAAGTCTATGAAGTTTTGTATGAGATGGCTGAGGCTAAGGGTTCCATATCGGATATTCTGGTGGTGCGAGATTTTTCCGACGTATTTCTAGAGAAGCTGCCAGGGCTACCCCCACACTGGGAGCTGGATTTCCGGATACAGCTGGTGCCGGGGGCTAAGCCAGCGTCTAGAGCCCCTTTCCGGATGGCCCCGAAGGAGCTGAGAGAGTTTCGGAGCCAGCTCCAGGAACTGGTGGAAGCTGGTTTTGTCCGGCCAAGCTCTTCACCATGGGGATCCCCAGTGTTATTCGTCAAGAAAAAGGACGGGACACTCAGACTGTGCATCAACTACCGTGTACTGAACCGACTGATAGTCCGGAATACCTATCCTCTGCCAATGATAGATGGGTTATTTGACCAGCTGGAGGGAGCACATTTCTTTTCAAAATTGGATTTGAGGTCAAGATACTATCAACTGCGTATCCACGAGGAGGACATACCGAAGACTTCCTTCAGTAGCAGATATGGGCTGCTCGAGTTTACTATGTTGCCCTTTGAGCCCACGAATGCACCGTCGGCATTCATGAGACTCATGAATCGGGTGTTCGAGGCATATCTGGATGTGTTCGTCATTGTATTTATTGACAACATCCTCATCTACTCGAGGAAAAGTAGGAGCACACACGACATCTGATGCTGACCCTGGAGAGACTACGGGAGCACCAGCTCTATGCGAAGTTCAACAAATGCTAGTTCTGGTTGAAGGAGGTGGCTTTCCTAGGCCATATCATCAGTGGTGCTGGGTTGGTAGTGTACTCGGCCAAGACACAGGCAGTTCGGGATTGGCCGCAGCTGAAGTCAGCCTCAGATGTGCGGAGTTTTCTAGGACTTGCCAGTTACTACTATAAGTTTGTGGAGGGATTTTCTCGTATTTCCCTACCACTCACATCCCTGATGAGGAAAGATGTGCCCCTTGTTTGGACCCCACAGTGCGAGGTAGCCTTCCAGGAGCTAAAGGATCGACTTACCTCGGCTCCTATACTAGCCCTTCCTTCAGGAAAGGAAGTATTCCAGGTCTACACTAATGCTTCCTACCATGACATGGGTGTGGTGCTAATGTAGAATGGTCACGTCATAGCATATGCTTCTCGGCAACTGAAGAAGCATGAGCAGAACTACTCAGTTCATGACTTAGAGATGGGACGGTCATATTTGCTCTAAAAGTCTGGCGACACTACCTGTATGGTGTACACTGCGACATTTACTCTGATAACAAGAACTTGAGCTATGTGTACACGCAGAAGGAGTTGAATATCAGACAGAGGCAATGGGTGGAGTTTCTAGCAGATTACCAGTATGAGATGCACTACCACCCAGGGAAGGCAAATGTGGTGGCCGATGTGCTGAGCTGGAAGGCCACAAACTCTGGAGCAGGAATGCAGTTGATGGCCTTGGAGTTTGTCCAGATGTTCGAAAAGATGCGGATATACTTTGTGTCCGAGGATCACCCTGAGCTGTACTGGGAGTACCTAACATTGTTGGTTTCCCCAGATGACATTCGAGATCAAGTCAAAGATGGGTAGAGGCGGGATGCTCAGCTAGACCCGATATTCCGGGCATTAGAAGTAGGCACTGCTGGAGATTACTCACTGAGGGATGGTCTAGTGTGTTTCAAAGGACGGATTTACATACCAGAGGGAGGTCAGGTCCTGGAAGATATCATGTCGGAAGCTCATTGCAGTCGGTGTTCAGTACACCCCAGAGTTACGAAGATGACTACGGACCTGAAGAAGACCATGTACTGGCCAGACATGAAGAAGGATATCACCTACTTCGTGACCCCTTGCGAGGCATGCCAGTTGGTGAAGGCAGAGTGCAGAAACCCCAAAGTATTATTGCAGCCACTCCAAGTGCCGGAGTGGAATTTTGATGATGTCGCAATGGACTTCATACATGGGCTTCCCCGATCGCGGACGGGAAACGATTCGATCTGGGTGATCATCAACCGGCTGACGAAGGTAGCCAGATTTATTCCGATCAGGAAGGATGAATCAGTTGGTTTGCTGGTTCGGAAGTTTGTGGAAAAGTTCATCCATTATCATGCCGTACCCAGGTCGATTGTATCGGATCGGGATGGATGGTTTACGTCTAGGGAATGGAGATCAGTGTAGACGTACTTGGGCACTAGACTGACATTCAGTACAATATTTCATCCCCACACTGAAGGGCAGATGGAACGCACCAATCGGACCTTGTAAGATCTGCTGCGACTTTCAATATTGGATCGCGGTGAGCCCTGAGAGAAGCTGCTGCCACTGATCGAGTTCTCATTTAAAACCATCTACCAGTCCAGCATAAGGATGGCTCCTTATGAGGCCTTGTATGGACGGAGGTGTAGGACTCCACTATCATGGATACAGGACGAGGTTCCGAAGGCTTTGGGTTCGGAGCTTGTTGAGGACACCGATGCTCAGGTTAGATTGATACGGGATAGGATGCTAGAGGCACAGAGACGACAAGCTAAGTATTACGATTCTATGCATCATTAGGTGGAGTTATAGCTGGGGGACCAGGTGTTTTTGAAGATCCGACCAATGCATGGGGTTTCACGGGTCCGCGGTCGGAAGAAGAAGCTCAGCCCAAGATATATGGTGCCTTATAGGATCCGGTAGCAGATCGGTCCCTTGGCATACAGTCTGGAACTTCTGCCGGAGCTGGTGAACCTGCACGATGTGTTCCATGTATCCTCTCTCAGGGGGGCTCTACTACGCCCGGAGCAGCAGATTACGGCCATGGATGGGTCAGTAGACTTTGATCGGTCAGTACACCTGGAACAGGTCCGGATTGACGACAGAGGAATACGAGTCTTGCGCCACAAGAAGGTTGCATTGGTCAAGGTCCTGTGGAGGAATCACGGGCGAGAGGAGTACACATGGGAGCCCCAGTACTTGATGTAACAAAGGTACCCAGAGCTTTTCAGTCAGGTATTACTCACAACCTCTCGGGATGTTATAATTTTCCTTTCATATTTGAAACCCCGTAGGCCTAACTAGAATTTTGAGGACGAAATTTTTTTTGTTATATATTGGGATTTGTAACATCCCTCAAACAACTAGACCCCTAGGTGTGGTTTTTGTCATGAATAGGTCATGACAAAACCCTAGGAAGCCCAAGAAGGCCAAGTAAATCTAGGGATGTAGTTGAGACCAGTATGGTCTGCAAATAGTAGATTTATGAACCCTATTTTAAGATGATCATGGGGGTTCACCAAGACTTCATGATCCCACCATGCCCTCACCAATCCATTGTAAGGTTCATCTGAACCCCAAGGATCCATTGCGGGCAAACAAAAAGGTCAAAAAGACCAAAGTCAACCCAAGCCTACTTTGGGTCAACTTAGCACAAATGGGCTAGCCCAAGCTCAAGCTGTTGAAATTTGTGAAGTGGAAGTGGGTGACGGGACAGGCCGCGCGGCCTGTGCGGACAGCTTTGGCGGACTGGGCGGACTGGGCGGACTGAGGGTTGCGGCCTGGTGAAAAGTCTGGTGGAAGCCGGCTGTGTTCTGAGCGGGTTGTTGCATGGTGTCCGCGGTTTGGTGCGGCCTGGTATCTGCGGATAGAGAGGCTTGCGGACTGGTGCATTGCTCAGTGGTCGCGGGTGCAAGTTTGTGCAGTTGGCGGGTTGGTTCGAGTTCGCGGATAGCTTGCGGACTGGAGTGTCCGCGGTTCTGGCTGTTGCGGACTGAGCCTAGAGCTTGGCTGAGGCCTTGTCAAGTTCTGGTGGCACAGCAGGTGTTTGCTGTGGAGATCGTGGTTGGCGGACTGTGATTGGAGTCCGGCAGGAAGCTACTGCATTGGACAAGTGCGAGGAGCTCGCGGACTGGTTGCGGTCTGTGCTAGGGTGTTTGGCGGACGGGACTTTGTGTCCGCCATGCTCGCACTGGCCCTTGATGGTTTTGGACTTGGTCACACTTGGTGTCAAGTTCATGGTGTCCGCCGTATCTGCCAAGTCCGCTGTGACCGGGCGGACTGTTGCTGTTTGCCTTTGGTCGTGGACTTGTGGCGGATTGAGGTGTGAGTCTTGCGGACTGCCTCGGGTTGGTGCGGACTGCCATTGAAGAAGGTGCTGTCCTGATGCAGTTGGAGCTTTGCGGGCTGGTGCCTTGTCCGCTTAGCTTGGGCGGACTGGAGAGGGTTCGTCAATGGTTGCCTTGCTCCTGGCGGTTTCCCTTGGTGACTGGCTAAGTCCTCGCGGACTGAGCGGACAGTCGTTTTGTGTTCGCGCGGGCTGGGGCGGTGTCGCTATCTCATGGGCGGTGACCACACTCCTCACCTGGCCTATAAATAGGACCCCCCTGGCACATCTACAGTAACCAGAAGTAACGTGAGTGAACAGTAATTTGGGTTGGGCGAGTGCTGCGGTCTGTGTTTTTCAGTCCGCACGGATTGTTTCAGGCTGACGGTTTGCTGTGTGCAGGTCGCGCGGATATCTTCAAGGAGCCAGGAGCTTTGGCTGTGACTTCGGTCAGTGCTTGGAAGTGTGCGGTCTCTGCGGACTCAGCAGGAGGTCGCTCTGCGGCTTGTCAGTTCTGTTTCAACTTTCCCAGCTTCAATAACCTGTCCGCCGGCTTCAGGCGGGTAGGGGAGTTCCTCAGTTCGGGTTCAGCAGGAGGCGAATAACGGTCTGTCCGCGCGACCTCGCGGTCTCGGCGGACTCCGTGGTATTCGGCGGATTGCAGCATAGCTTGGGCGGTCTCGGCGGTCTCGGCGACCTCGCGGTCTCGGCGGACTGGAGTTCTGTCCGCCCGGCTTGTTTTTGGTTCTTTCTGTTTACAGCTGTAATACTAGCGAAATCATGTCTCGCTATGTATGCCTCGGATTGTAATGAAGTGAATGCATAATATGATCTTCTTGTGCTTCCATTGTTTTGTTGGGTGCAACCTCTAGTCCTTGGGTTTCCGCGGTTCAGCGTGCGAACTGGGTAGTTCCGAAGATATTAATTTGGTGTTTGGGCTATCTTGCTGACCACGTTGAGAAAATTTAACATGGTATCAGAGCCAGGTTACTGAGGTTGGAGGTTCAGTTGCGTGAGCGGAGGTCAGCCAGTGTTGTTACTCAGTGATTGAGTGGTGATCAACCTGTGTTGTTGCTCGGAGCTGCTGAAGGGTACCAACAGGTGATTGCAATGGAAGGAAGCTTAGCAAGAGGTCTGGGCATTGAACTCTTAACGCCGACTAACTATAAAAAGTGGAAGTCGTGCATGAAGAGTTATCTTCTAGGAGAGGAGCTGTGGGAAGTCGTCGGTGGAGACGACAGACAGGAAGTAACTGCTGCTTTCGGTACTGCTGAATAGGTGAGGCTCTGGAGAAGAACTAATGCTAAGGCAGAGTTCGTTCTGAAAAGAGCTGTCTCTCCGGAACTGTTTGATCACATCATTGGGTGTGAGTCGGCTGCTGATATTTGGACAACCATTGATGAGTTGTTCAATAGGAAGAATGTGGCGCGGCTTCAGTTCCTGGAGAATGAGTTGGCCAGGGCAACTCAGGGAGACCTTTCCATCTCCAGGTACTTCTTAAAGATGAAGAGCTTGTGTGCTGAGCTGTCGGCGCTGGATCCTGATGAGCCTATCTCTGAGGCAAAGATGAAAAGGCACATTTTCCGCGGCTTGCGGAAGGAGTATGTGGCCTTTGTTACGTCTGTTCAAGGGTGGGCTACTCAGCCGTCGTTGCTGGAGCTGGAGAATCTGCTTGCCTCGCAGGAGAGCTTAGCAAGGCAGATGGCTGGAGTGAATCTGAATCAGGAAGGCAGCGAGGCTCTCTTCTCAGGCAAGAAGAAGGGATGGGAAGGGAAGAAGAAGAAGAAGGTGCAGGCCGCTGTTGAGAAGGAGACTTCAACTTCATATCCGCCGGAGAGGAGCAATGCTCCTAAGGACTGGAAGAAGAATCTGAAGTGCTACCGGTGTCATCAGCGTGGGCACTTCAAGCGGGACTGCAAGGTCAAACTGCAGCCTGGGCATGCTGCGGGAAAGGAGGAAGCTTGCTCACGAAGTGAAGAAGCAGAATGGGGAGGAGCTTTCATGACGGGCACTTGTGTCCGGGCCTTATCTGCTGAGGACTTCAACAGCGAGTGGATCGTCGACTCCGGGTGTGGTCATCACCTCACCGGAGACAAGTCGAAGTTCACCTCCATGCAGGCTTACTCAGGTAATGAAGCTATTATCACTGCTGATAATACTGTTTATGCAGTAGAGAAGGAGGGGGTCGTGTCTTTGGGTAGTGATCAGGGGCCACTCACGTTAAGGAGTGTGTATCACGTGCCGGGCATGAAGAAGAACCTCTTCTCGGTGACCAACGCGGTGGACGCTGGGTATCACGTTCTGTTTGGGCCAACAGACGTGAGGTTCCTTCGCAACGTATCAGCGGTAAAGGCTGATGTTGCTCATGTTGGGAGGAGGGTGAAGAACTTGTTTGTTCTTTCCACCAGTGCCTATGTTGATAAGATGAGGGCCAATGATAGTGCGGCTATCTGGCATGAGAGGCTGGGGCATGTTGGCATGGACAAGCTGAAGGCAATGGCGAGTAGAAGTCTGGTGAGGGGGTTGCCGATGTTGTCCTCCTTTGGTGATGGGCATGTTTGTGCGGGCTGTCAATACGGTAAGGCACATCGCCTTCCGTTTGATAAATCTCAAACAAGGAGCAAGAATCCATTGGAGTGTATTCATGGCGACCTGATGGGACCAACTGTTACTGCCAGCCTTGGTGGAAGCAAATACATGCTTGTCTTGGTTGATGACTACTCAAGGTATACTTGGGTGTACTTCTTAAAGGAGAAGTCAGATGCCTTCCGTTTGTTCGTGGAGTTCAAGGAGTTGGTAGAAGGCCGGCTTGGCTTGCGGATTAAGAAGTTTCGAACTGATAACGGGGGAGAGTTTGTCTCTTCCGAGTTTTCTAACTTCTGCAGGAAGCACGGGATCCAACGGGAGCTTACATGTGCTCACACTCCACAACAAAATGGGGTAGCGGAGCGGAAGATCCGTCATTTGACGGAAACCTGCAAATGCTGGCTGCATGCGAAAGATATCCGAGGTCCTTTTGGGCGGAGGGAATGTCTTGTGCTGCATATGTTATCAACCGGATGCCACTCAGCCCTATCAACATGAAGACGCCCATTGAGCTGCTGCTGAAGGAGAAGCCGAGTGTTGGACACCTTCGGGTGTTCGGTTCAACTTGCTACGTGCATGTCCCGGATTCTTCACGGACAAAGCTGGATGCGAAGGCAAGGAAACTTGTCTTTGTTGGCTATGATGAGCGGAAGAAGGGATGGAAGTGCATGGACCCTGTGACGAAGAAGTTCGTGGTGTCAAGAGACGTTGTCTTTGACGAGCTGACGTCATATGGAGGTGGCTCGGTGGAGCCTACCGGAAGTAGCAAGGTTGAGGAAGCACCGGTGGAGGCTGCTGAAGGCTTGGAAGAGGAGCTTGCTGTTTCTCCAGCAGCTCCTGTTGCTTCGAACTCCGAGGCTGAGCCTTCTGGCTCAGGAAGCAGGGGGAGCACTGCTCAATGCTTGCCCCAGGTAGGAGTGGAGCCTGAAGAAGCAACGGAAGCCGTGAGCAAGGAGCCATGTCTTCGGAGATCGAAGAGGATGGTTAAGCCACCGGCTCGGTACTGTGATGGGAATGCAGTGAGCTTTGTCTCCTGTTTCTTTGCAGGTCCTCTGGATGAGCGAGAGCCTGCAAGCTTCAACGAGGCCACTGGAGTGAAGGAGTGGGAAGGTGCCATGAAGGAAGAGATTGATGCTCTGAAGAAGAATGAAACCTGGGACCTTGTGCCCAAGGTTGATGGCATTACTCCGGTTACTTGCAAGTGGGTGTATAAGTTGAAGAAGAAGGCTGATGGGAGCATTGATCGGTTCAAGGCTCGCCTGGTCGCTAGAGGATTCTCACAGCAGTATGGAGAAGACTATGAGGAGACATTCAGTCCAGTTGCGAAGATGACGTCTGTAAGAGTGGTGATCGCCTTGGCTGCTTGCAAGGGATGGAGGTTGTGGCAACTCGATGTGAAGAATGCCTTTCTTTACGGAGAGATTGACAAGGACATCTTCATGGATCAGCCGCTTGGTTTCGTCTCTGAGAAGCATCCGGACTATATCTGCAAACTCAGGAAGGCTCTCTATGGGTTGAAGCAAGCTCCTCGAGCGTGGTATGGGAAGATTGCAGAGTACCTGCAGTTCTGTGGATACCTGGCTTCTAACTCGGATTCTAGCTTGTTCGTCAAGAAGAAGGGAGAGCTAAGAGTCTTGGTCCTGCTGTATGTGGATGATATGATCATCACAGGGAACTCGGAGGAGGAAGTAGCAAGGCTCAGGGGAGAGCTTGCTATACGCTTCGAGATGAAAGACTTGGGAGAGTTGCATCACTTTCTTGGTCTGGAAGTGGAGAGGAAGGAGTGCGGGATTCTCATTAGCCAGAAAGGGTATGCTGATCGTATTGTGAAGCGGTTTGGCATGGGCAAAGGGAAGAAGTGCTCTACTCCACTGGAACCTGGGCTAAAGCTTCGACGAGATGAGGGAAGGGTGCTTAATGATCCCTTGGTGTTCAGGGCTCTTGTTGGGAGCTTGATTTATCTGACGATTACAAGGCCGGATATAGCTTATGCTGTTGGCCGAGTAAGTCGGTATATGGCTGAACCAAGGCAATCTCATCTAGTGGCGGCGAAGGGAATTCTGAAGTATGTCAAGGTGACTTCTGAGATGGGACTCCTCTATGGAAGGGATGCGGAGTTTGCATTGCTCGGGTACACGGATGCTGACTATGGCGGTGATTCGGATGATCGAAGGTCTACTTCTGGTTATGTGTTCACTTGCGGTTCAGCTAGCATCTCGTGGTGTAGCAAGAAGCAGGACTCAGTGTCGGTTTCAACCACGGAGGCGGAGTATAAGGCTTCGGCCTTGGCTGCTCGGGAAGCCGTTTGGTTGAGGAGACTCATAGAGGATGTTCATGAAGAAGTGCAAGGGCCTACTTTACTCCGGGGTGACAACGAGAGTGCTCTCAAACTGGTAAACAATCCAGTGTGTCACGCCAGGACCAAGCACATAGAGATTGATCACCATTTCATCAGGGAGAAGGTGTTGGAAGGATCTCTGCTGGTCGGGCATGTTCGGAGTGAAGATAATCTTGCTGACATCTTCACAAAGCCGCTGTCGAAGGGGCCCTTTGAACGCTTGCGCAGCTTGCTGGGCTTGGTCACCACTTCTCACTTCAAGGGGGAGTGTTGAAATTTGTGAAGTGGAAGTGGGTGACGGGACAGGCCGCGCGGCCTGTGCGGACAGCTTTGGCGGACTGGGCGGACTGGGCGGACTGAGGTTGCGGCCTGGTGAAAAGTCTGGTGGAAGCCGGCTGTGTTCTGAGCGGGTTGTTGCATGGTGTCCGCGGTTTGGTGCGGCCTGGTATCTGCGGATAGAGAGGCTTGCGGACTGGTGCATTGCTCAGTGGTCGCGGGTGCAAGTTTGTGCTGTTGGCGGGTTGGTTCGAGTTCGCGGATAGCTTGCGGACTGGAGTGTCCGCGGTTCTGGCTGTTGCGGACTGAGCCTAGAGCTTGGCTGAGGCCTTGTCAAGTTCTGGTGGCACAGCAGGTGTTTGCTGTGGAGATCGTGGTTGGCGGACTGTGATTGGAGTCCGGCAGGAAGCTACTGCATTGGACAAGTGCGAGGAGCTCGCGGACTGGTTGCGGTCTGTGCTAGGGTGTTTGGCGGACGGGACTTTGTGTCCGCCATGCTCGCACTGGCCCTTGATGGTTTTGGACTTGGTCACACTTGGTGTCAAGTTCATGGTGTCCGCCGTATCCGCCAAGTCCGCTGTGACCGGGCGGACTGTTGCTGTTTGCCTTTGGTCGTGGACTTGTGGCGGATTGAGGTGTGAGTCTTGCGGACTGCCTCGGGTTGGTGCGGACTGCCATTGAAGAAGGTGCTGTCCTGATGCAGTTGGAGCTTTGCGGGCTGGTGCCTTATCCGCTTAGCTTGGGCGGACTGGAGAGGGTTCGTCAATGGTTGCCTTGCTCCTGGCGGTTTCCCTTGGTGACTGGCTAAGTCCTCGCGGACTGAGCGGACAGTCGTTTTGTGTTCGCGCGGGCTGGGGCGGTGTCGCTATCTCATGGGCGGTGACCACACTCCTCACCTGGCCTATAAATAGGACCCCCCTGGCACATCTACAGTAACCAGAAGTAACGTGAGTGAACAGTAATTTGGGTTGGGCGAGTGCTGCGGTCTGTGTTTTTCAGTCCGCACGGATTGTTTCAGGCTGACGGTTTGCTGTGTGCAGGTCGCGCGGATATCTTCAAGGAGCCAGGAGCTTGGCTGTGACTTCGGTCAGTGCTTGGAAGTGTGCGGTCTCTGCGGACTCAGCAGGAGGTCGCTCTGCGGCTTGTCAGTTCTGTTTCAACTTTCCCAGCTTCAATAACCTGTCCGCCGGCTTCAGGCGGGTAGGGGAGTTCCTCAGTTCGGGTTCAGCAGGAGGCGAATAACGGTCTGTCCGCGCGACCTCGCGGTCTCGGCGGACTCCGTGGTATTCGGCGGATTGCAGCATAGCTTGGGCGGTCTCGGCGGTCTCGGCGACCTCGCGGTCTCGGCGGACTGGAGTTCTGTCCGCCCGGCTTGTTTTTGGTTCTTTCTGTTTACAGCTGTAATACTAGCGAAATCATGTCTCGCTATGTATGCCTCGGATTGTAATGAAGTGAATGCATAATAAGATCTTCTTGTGCTTCCATTGTTTTGTTGGGTGCAACCTCTAGTCCTTGGGTTTCCGCGGTTCAGCGTGCGAACTGGGTAGTTCCGAAGATATTAATTTGGTGTTTGGGCTATCTTGCTGACCACGTTGAGAAAATTTAACACAAGCCTCCTCATGTGGCTTCTTTTGAGAATAATGTGCATGGATGGGCTGCAAATAGTTCTCCAGGTTGACCAAGTCAACTTGGTGACTAGGAGAGTGGGTGAGCTCCATTCCATGTTAATGGAGGAGAGAGAAAAGAAGAAGGATGAGGGAATGAAGGGGCTCGGCCAAGGGGAGGCCAAAGGCCACCTTTAATGGCTGAATTCAACTCCCCTAGGGAAGGGGAGAAGTTTCCAGCCATTTTCCAGGCCACGAAAGGCCTGTTGAAATTTGTGAAGTGGAAGTGGGTGACGGGACAGGCCGCGCGGCCTGTGCGGACAGCTTTGGTGGACTGGGCGGACTGGGCGGACTGAGGTTGCGGCCTGGTGAAAAGTCTGGTGGAAGCCGGCTGTGTTCTGAGCGGGTTGTTGCATGGTGTCCGCGGTTTGGTGCGGCCTGGTATCCGCGGATAGAGAGGCTTGCGGACTGGTGCATTGCTCAGTGGTCGCGGGTGCAAGTTTGCGCTGTTGGCGGTTTGGTTCAAGTTCGTGGGAAGCCTTGCGGACTGGTGTGTCCGCTGTTGGGGCTGTTGCGGACTGGACCTTGAGCTTGGCTGAGGCCTTGCCGAGCTCAGGTGTTACAGCAGGTCTTGCTGTGGAGACCGGTTGGCGGACTGTTGTTTGGAGTCCGGCTTGGTGCTACTGCATTGGACAAGTGCGAGGAGCTCGCGGACTGGTTGCGGTCTGTGCTAGGGTGTTTGGCGGACGGGACTTTGTGTCCGCCATGCTCGCACTGGCCCTTGATGGTTTTGGACTTGGTCACACTTGGTGTCAAGTTCATGGTGTCCGCCGTATCCGCCAAGTCCGCTGTGACCGGGCGGACTGTTGCTGTTTGCCTTTGGTCGTGGACTTGTGGCGGATTGAGGTGTGAGTCTTGCAGACTGCCTCGGGTTGGTGCGGACTGCCATTGAAGAGGGTGCTGTCCTGAAGCAGTTGGAGCTTTGCGGGCTGGTGCCTTGTCCGCTTAGCTTGGGCGGACTGGAGAGGGTTCGTCATTGGTTGCCTTGCTCTTGGCGGTTTCCCTTGGTGACTGGCTAAGTCCTCGCGGACTGAGCGGACAGTCGTTTTGTGTTCGCGCGGGCTGGGGCGGTGTCGCTATCTCATGGGCGGTGACCACACTCCTCACCTGGCCTATAAATAGGACCCCCGTGGCACATCTACAGTAACCGAAGTAACGTGAGTGAACAGTAATTTGGGTTGGGCGAGTGCTGCGGTCTGTGTTTTTCAGTCCGCGCGGATTGTTTCAGGCTGACGGTTTGTTGTGTGCAGGTCGCGCGGATAACTTCAAGGAGCCAGGAGTTTGGCTGTGACTTCGGTCAGTGCTTGGAAGTGTGCGGTCTCTGCGGACTCAGCAGGAGGTCGCTCTGCGGCTTGTCAGTTCTGTTTCAACTTTCCCAGCTTCAATAACCTGTCCGCGGCTTCAGGCGGGTAGGGGAGTTCCTCAGTTCGGGTTCAAGCAGGAGGCGAATAACGGTCTGTCCGCGCGGCCTCGCGGTCTCGGCGGACTCCGTGGTATTCGGCGGTTTGCAGCATAGCTTGGGCGAGCTCAGCGGTCTCGGCGGTCTCGGCGGACTGGAGTGCTGTCCGCCCGGCTTGTGTTTTGTTCCTTTCTGTTTACAGCTGTAATACTAGCGAAATCATGTCTCGCTATGTATGCCTCGGATTGTAATGAAGTGAATGCATAATAAGATCTTCTTGTGCTTCCATTGTTTTGTTGGGTGCAACCTCTAGTCCTTGGGTTTCCGCAGGTTCAGCGTGCGAACTGGGTAGTTCCGAAGATATTAATTTGGCGTTTGGGCTATCTTGCTGACCACGTTGAGAAAATTTAACATGGTATCAAAGCGAGGTTACTGAGGTTGGAGGTTCAGTTGCGTGAGCGGAGGTCAGCCAGTGTTGTTACTCAGTGATTGAGTGGTGTTCAACCTGTGTTGTTGCTCGGAGCTGCTGAAGGGTACCAACAGGTGGTTGCAATGGAAGGAAGCTTAGCAAGAGGTCTGGGCATTGAACTCTTAACGCCGACTAACTATAAAAAGTGGAAGTCGTGCATGAAGAGTTATATTCTGGGCGAGGAGCTGTGGGAAGTTGTCGGTGGAGACGACAGACAGGAAGTTACTGCTGCTTTCGGTACTGCTGAACAGGTGAGGCTCTGGAGAAGAACTAATGCTAAGGCAGAGTTCGTTCTGAAAAGAGCTGTCTCTCCGGAACTGTTTGATCACATCATTGGATGTGAGTCGGCTGCTGATATTTGGACGACCATTGATGAGTTGTTCAATAGGAAGAATGTGGCGCGGCTTCAGTTCCTGGAGAATGAGTTGGCCAGGGCAACTCAGGGAGACCTTTCCATCTCCAGGTACTTCTTAAAGATGAAGAGCTTGTGTGCTGAGCTATCGGCGCTGGATCCTGATGAGCCTATCTCTGAGGCAAAGATGAAAAGGCACATTTTCCGCGGCTTGCGGAAGGAGTATGTGGCCTTTGTTACGTCTGTTCAAGGGTGGGCTACTCAGCCGTCTCTGCTGGAGCTGGAGAATCTGCTTGCCTCGCAGGAGAGCTTAGCAAGGCAGATGGCTGGAGTGAATCTGAATCAGGAAGGCAGCGAGGCTCTCTTCTCAGGCAAGAAGAAGGGATGGGAAGGGAAGAAGAAGAAGAAGGTGCAGGCCGCTGTTGAGAAGGAGACTTCAACTTCATATCCGCCGGAGAGGAGCAATGCTCCTAAGGACTGGAAGAAGAATCTGAAGTGCTACCAGTGTCATCAGCGAGGGCACTTCAAGCGGGACTGCAAGGTCAAACTGCAGCCTGGGCATGCTGCGGGAAAGGAGGAAGCTTGCTCACGAAGTGAAGAAGCAGAATGGGGAGGAGCTTTCATGACGGGCACTTGTGTCCGGGCCTTATCTGCTGAGGACTTCAACAGCGAGTGGATCGTCGACTCCGGGTGTGGTCATCACCTCACCGGAGACAAGTCGAAGTTCACCTCCATGCAGGCTTACTCAGGTAATGAAGCTATTATCACTGCTGATAATACTGTTTATGCAGTAGAGAAGGAGGGGGTCGTGTCTTTGGGTAGTGATCAGGGGCCACTCACGTTAAGGAGTGTGTATCACGTGCCGGGCATGAAGAAGAACCTCTTCTCGGTGACCAACGCGGTGGACGCTGGGTATCACGTTCTGTTTGGGCCAACAGACGTGAGGTTCCTTCGCAACGTATCAGCGGTAAAGGCTGATGTTGCTCATGTTGGGAGGAGGGTGAAGAACTTGTTTGTTCTTTCCACCAGTGCCTATGTTGATAAGATGAGAGCCAATGATAGTGCGGCTATCTGGCATGAGAGGCTGGGGCATGTTGGCATGGACAAGCTAAAGGCAATGGCGAGTAGAAGTCTGGTGAGGGGGTTGCCAATGTTGTCCTCCTTTGGTGATGGGCATGTTTGTGCGGGCTGTCAATACGGTAAGGCACATCGCCTTCCGTTTGATAAATCTCAAACAAGGAGCAAGAAACCATTGGAGTGTATTCATGGCGACCTGATGGGACCGACTGTTACTGCCAGCCTTGGTGGAAGCAAATACATGCTTGTCTTGGTTGATGACTACTCAAGGTATACTTGGGTGTACTTCTTAAAGGAGAAGTCGGATGCCTTCCGTTTGTTCGTGGAGTTCAAGGAGTTGGTAGAAGGCCGGCCTTGGCTTGCGGATTAAGAAGTTTCGAACTGATAACAGGGGAGAGTTTGTCTCTTCCGAGTTTTCTAACTTCTGCAGGAAGCACGGGATCCAACGGGAGCTTACATGTGCTCACACTCCACAACAAAATGGGGTAGCGGAGCGGAAGATCCGTCATTTGACGGAAACCTGCAAATGCTGGCTGCATGCGAAAGATATCCCGAGGTCCTTTTGGGCGGAGGGAATGTCTTGTGCTGCATATGTTATCAACCGGATGCCACTCAGCCCTATCAACATGAAGACGCCCATTGAGCTGTTGCTGAAGGAGAAGCCGAGTGTTGGACACCTTCGGGTGTTCGGTTCAACTTGCTACGTGCATGTCCCGGATGCTTCACGGACAAAGCTGGATGCGAAGGCAAGGAAACTTGTCTTTGTTGGCTATGATGAGCGGAAGAAGGGATGGAAGTGCATGGACCCTGTGACGAAGAAGTTCGTGGTGTCAAGAGACGTTGTCTTTGACGAGCTGACGTCATATGGAGGTGGCTCGGTGGAGCCTACCGGAAGTAGCAAGGTTGAGGAAGCACCGGTGGAGGATGCTGAAGGCTTGGAAGAGGAGCTTGCTGTTTCACCAGCAGCTCCTGTTGCTTCGAACTCCGAGGCTGAGCCTTCTGGCTCAGGAAGCAGGGGGAGCACTGCTCAATGCTTGCCCCAGGTAGGAGTGGAGCCTGAAGAAGCAACGGAAGCCGTGAGCAAGGAGCCGTGTCTTCGGAGATCGAAGAGGGTGGTTAAGCCACCGGCTCGGTACTGTGATGGGAATGCAGTGAGCTTTGTCTCCTGCTTCTTTGCAGGTCCTCTGGATGAGCGAGAGCCTGCAAACTTCAACGAGGCCACTGGAGTGAAGGAGTGGGATGGTGCCATGAAGGAAGAGATGATGCTCTGAAGAAGAATGAAACCTGGGACCTTGTGCCCAAGGTTGATGGCGTTACTCCGGTTACTTGCAAGTGGGTGTATAAGTTGAAGAAGAAGGCTGATGGGAGCATTGATCGGTTCAAGGCTCGCCTGGTCGCTAGAGGATTCTCACAGCAGTATGGAGAAGACTATGAGGAGACATTCAGTCCAGTTGCGAAGATGACGTCTGTAAGAGTGGTGATCGCCTTGGCTGCTTGCAAGGGATGGAGGTTGTGGCAACTCGATGTGAAGAATGCCTTTCTTTACGGAGAGATTGACAAGGACATCTTCATGGATCAGCCGCTTGGTTTCGTCTCTGAGAAGCATCCGGACTATGTCTGCAAACTCAGGAAGGCTCTCTATGGGTTGAAGCAAGCTCCTCGAGCGTGGTATGGGAAGATTGCAGAGTACCTGCAGTTCTGTGGATACCTGGCTTCTAACTCGGATTCTAGCTTGTTCGTCAAAAAGAAGGGAGAGCTAAGAGTCTTGGTCCTACTATATGTGGATGATATGATCATCACAGGGAACTCGGAGGAGGAAGTAGCAAGGCTCGGGGGAGAGCTTGTTATACGCTTCGAGATGAAAGACTTGGGAGAGTTGCATCACTTTCTTGGTCTGGAAGTGGAGAGGAAGGAGTGCGGGATTCTCATTAGCCAGAAAGGGTATGCTGATCGCATTGTGAAGCGGTTTGGCATGGGCGAAGGGAAGAAGTGCTCTACTCCACTGGAATCTGGGCTGAAGCTTCGACGGGATGAGGGAAGGGTGCTTAATGATCCCTTGGTGTTCAGGGCTCTTGTTGAGAGCTTGATCTATCTGACGATTACAAGGCCGGATATAGCTTATGCTGTTGGCCGAGTAAGTCGGTATATGGCTGAACCAAGGCAATCTCATCTAGTGGCGGCGAAGGGAATTCTGAAGTATGGCAAGGTGACTTCTGAGATGGGACTCCTCTATGGAAGGGATGCGGAGTTTGCATTGCTCGGGTACACGGATGCTGACTATGACGGTGATTCGGATGATCGAAGGTCTACTTCAGGTTATGTGTTCACTTGCGGTTCAGCTAGCATCTCGTGGTGTAGCAAGAAGCAGGACTCGGTGTCGGTTTCAACCACGGAGGCGGAGTATAAGGCTTCGGCCTTGGCTGCTCGGGAAGCCGTTTGGTTGAGGAGGCTCATAGAGGATGTTCATGAAGAAGTGCAAGGGCCTACTTTACTCCGGGGTGACAATGAGAGTGCTCTCAAACTGGTAAACAATCCAGTGTGTCACGCCAGGACCAAGCATATAGAGATTGATCACCACTTCATCCGGGAGAAGGTGTTGGAGGGGTCTCTGCTGGTCGGGCATGTTCGGAGTGAAGATAATCTTGCTGACATCTTCACGAAGCCGCTGTCGAAGGGGCCCTTTGAACGCTTGCGCAGCTTGCTGGGCTTGGTCACCACTTCTCACTTCAAGGGGGAGTGTTGAAATTTGTGAAGTGGAAGTGGGTGACGGGACAGGCCGCGCGGCCTGTGCGGACAGCTTTGGCGGACTGGGCGGACTGGGCGGACTGAGGTTGCGGCCTGGTGAAAAGTCTGGTGGAAGCCGGCTGTGTTCTGAGCGGGTTGTTGCATGGTGTCCGCGGTTTGGTGCGGCCTGGTATCCGCGGATAGAGAGGCTTGCGGACTGGTGCATTGCTCAGTGGTCGCGGGTGCAAGTTTGCGCTGTTGGCGGTTTGGTTCGAGTTCGTGGGAAGCCTTGCGGACTGGTGTGTCCGCGGTTGGGGCTGTTGCGGACTGGACCTTGAGCTTGGCTGAGGCCTTGCCGAGCTCAGGTGTTACAGCAGGTCTTGCTGTGGAGACCGGTTGGCGGACTGTTGTTTGGAGTCCGGCTTGGTGCTACTGCATTGGACAAGTGCGAGGAGCTCGCGGACTGGTTGCGGTCTGTGCTAGGGTGTTTGGCGGACGGGACTTTGTGTCCGCCATGCTCGCACTGGCCCTTGATGGTTTTGGACTTGGTCACACTTGGTGTCAAGTTCATGGTGTCCGCCGTATCCGCCAAGTCCGCTGTGACCGGGCGGACTGTTGCTGTTTGCCTTTGGTCGTGGACTTGTGGCGGATTGAGGTGTGAGTCTTGCGGACTGCCTCGGGTTGGTGCGGACTGCCATTGAATAGGGTGCTGTCCTGAAGCAGTTGGAGCTTTGCGGGCTGGTGCCTTGTCCGCTTAGCTTGGGCGGACTGGAGAGGGTTCGTCATTGGTTGCCTTGCTCCTGGCGGTTTCCCTTGGTGACTGGCTAAGTCCTCGCGGACTGAGCGGACAGTCGTTTTGTGTTCGCGCGGGCTGGGGCGGTGTCGCTATCTCATGGGCGGTGACCACACTCCTCACCTGGCCTATAAATAGGACCCCCCTGGCACATCTACAGTAACCGAAGTAACGTGAGTGAACAGTAATTTGGGTTGGGCGAGTGCTGCGGTCTGTGTTTTTCAGTCCGCGCGGATTGTTTCAGGCTGACGGTTTGTTGTGTGCAGGTCGCGCGGATAACTTCAAGGAGCCAGGAGTTTGGCTGTGACTTCGGTCAGTGCTTGGAAGTGTGCGGTCTCTGCGGACTCAGCAGGAGGTCGCTCTGCGGCTTGTCAGTTCTGTTTCAACTTTCCCAGCTTCAATAACCTGTCCGCCGGCTTCAGGCGGGTAGGGGAGTTCCTCAGTTCGGGTTCAGCAGGAGGCGAATAACGGTCTGTCCGCGCGGCCTCGCGGTCTCGGCGGACTCCGTGGTATTCGGCGGTTTGCAGCATAGCTTGGGCGAGCTCAGCGGTCTCGGCGGTCTCGGCGGACTGGAGTGCTGTCCGCCCGGCTTGTGTTTTGTTCCTTTCTGTTTACAGCTGTAATACTAGCGAAATCATGTCTCGCTATGTATGCCTCGGATTGTAATGAAGTGAATGCATAATAAGATCTTCTTGTGCTTCCATTGTTTTGTTGGGTGCAACCTCTAGTCCTTGGGTTTCCGCAGGTTCAGCGTGCGAACTGGGTAGTTCCGAAGATATTAATTTGGCGTTTGGGCTATCTTGCTGACCACGTTGAGAAAATTTAACAAGGCCTGGTTCAGCCCCCTCCTCCATGGCCGAGCCAAGCCATTAATGGCTTTAATGGACATTGATAATCCATCCCCTCCCCTCCCCAACTCAAGCTTTAAACACCATCAGTGGGTCAAGAGAAGACTTTCCCAATCCTTACCTGAATAAATCGAGCCCCCCACTGTGAAGTTGTAGAAACCGAGCGGCGCCACCTTCAAAAATGGTTTCCCAGCGATCTTCTCGACTTCAGGCCGCCGACAAGGTCCTCCTCCTCTCCTTGCCTCATGGTTAGATCATAGCAATGCTTATGTTCAAGGTTCAGGCTCAATTGAGCCCGAACCAATTACTAGTTTTCATGGTTTCAGGCCGAGAAATCTTCTTGGTAGAACCGCCGGAATCCGCCCCTCCAGCGGTTGTGTCGCCTCCAGTCCATAACCACCACCTCGATGGAAGTGTTGGTGGCGCTGGTTGGCCGGGGAAGTGCCGGGATGGGCGGCAACGGCAGTTAGAAGTGGCTCCTGGCTCAGGTTATCTCAGCCGTTGGATGGAGGTAGACGATGAGCCCGGGCCATTGGATCTGCGCCAAGATTCGTGCTCCAGATTTGATAAGAATCATTTTAATTCCATTTTATTTCATTTCTGTCACACTATTTGCAGTACATGGTTGTAATTTTTAAAACTACTTAGGTTCCACTACTGAAAAAGTCACCAACATGAAATTTGTATGCCTAAGGGTATAAGTTAATTCAAAATTGATTTGAACCAATTTGGAGCTCTGGTTGGACTAGGGCATCCATTTTGGTGGGACATACACCTAGGGCTATCCTGAGATTTCAATGGGTACCCACTCTTTATACCTTGTCCAAATGACCTGAAATTTTGGTAGGTGGTCACAGTTAGCTATACCTTGGGCCTGTCCGAAAATTGAAATTTTTGGAGATAATTTGGCTATGGTTTTATTTTTTGTTTAATAATTCCAGGGTAATTTAATTAGGAAGTCTAATGACCTCCAAACCCTCCCAAATTTTGGTTAGTGGTCCCTGGCCTCATGATATGTCTCTGTATAAATTTTCACCTCATTTGGATATGTTTTGGATAGAGAATGACCTAACCCTAATTTTACCTTAATGATGTGTTCTTAAGTAAAAAGTGCACCTTGAGGTTGAGTAGTCAAATCACCTCAACAGAGGCTGAGATTTTGACCACTGACTTGGCATGACCTTTAACACCCTCATAACGATTATGGGGTCGTCTAGGGTAGTTTTTCCTTAGGATCCAAACTCAAACCCTAAGGAGGGGCTTTTGAGTGTTGTGAAGGGCATGGGGTCAAATGCCCTTGTGTGATCTTGCAACTTGGTAGAAATGATGCTATGGTAGCCCAAGTCCTCTGGTATGAATCTTAGAGGAGTTGGATATGGATAGACATCTCAAATCCCTAACCCTAGTTTAGGGCATAACCACTTTTTGTGTAGGATAAGCCACCAAAACTTACTAAAAAGGTGTGAAACTTAGGTAGCATGGACTCTACGTCAGATAGAACCTCTGGTGAATTTATTGGAATTTTATGAAAAGTATTACTAGCACCCCCTTTTTTATACATGATATGACCCTAAATGGTATTTTATTTATTATGATCACAATGTACATTATAGACTCATGAAATTTGGGCAGAAGATGTATTAGTCAAAATGATTATTCATGAATTTTGTTATAAATTTTAGTTGAAAAACTTTATTACTTTCTTCACAAGTTTTAAAAGGTGCAATTATGGTCAATAAATTATTTGGAGCTATTTACTTGTTGAAAAAATTGTGAAATTATGTCTCTGATAATTTTACGACAATAACCACTTGGAGAAATTAATTCATGATTTTTAGATGATTATTTGCAGTATATGCTTTACAAACCCATAGTTTTGGGGATCTGATGTATAATTTTATTCAGAGCTTATTTCCCGATGAAAAATTGGGAGACCCTGGATTTTATGTTAAATAGTCATATTGAATTTATAATAAATTTTATGGAGCATTTACTTGTCTGAAATGAGTATTTCATGTTCAAACTTGGATTTTTCGATTACTAGAATAAATAACTAAATTATCAGATAAATTAGGAAAATTATGAATTTCTGTATTTAGGCTAAAAATGTCATTATAGCCCTCCAATAAATATTATAGCGGTACTGGGTGACTATTCTGCGTACCTCCCACTATACACTTCATATAGGTTAGGTTGGTCTGCATTTAGTAAAATCACAGAAATTGAGTTGGAATAAGAATTTGGGCACACAAGTTGGGGTTAGAGATTATGCTATTTGGATAAACAATTGGGGGTATTGTTGGAAGTTGGGATGAGTAAGGGGTTGGATTGGCTAGTGTTAGGCGGTGCTCGGGATCGATGAAAGATCGTCTTTCCAATGGGGAGGAAGTGTCAAATACACTAGAGTTAGACTCAATACAACCTCTAAAGAACTAGGAGTTGGGTATCAACCAATATAAAATAAGTGCCTTGCAAAATGGAGCTTTGGGCGTAATCCCATTGTAGTTCCTAGTGCCTTCGAGAGCCCATCACGGGGTATACCTTGGCCAGTCCTGGGCTAACCTAAATAGTAGGTAAAACTGAAATACAAGAGTAAGTAGAAATAATCTAGGGCTGCACTCACACTCCCCGAGGTTGTGGGAGTTAGGTTAGGTAACTCAGGCAGTAGGCTCGGTCGATTTGGAGATGGGCAGGTTGGCCCGATGAGTTTTGGCTCGGTTGATGTTTGTGATGGGCAGGTTGGCCCGACGAGCTTTGACTTGGTTGTTGTTTGAGTCGGACAGGATGGTTCGGGGAGCTTTGGCTCGGTGGTTATACATCAAGGTTGCATGTGCATAAAGTAAAGGTGTTGGGTCTTCGGTATTGGAGAGTCGATCCACCGACGCCAATACGTTGACTCAGCAAGTGTGGTTTAGCACTTTGCCAAATAAAGTCTGGTGCGCCAGCCGACAAGAGTACGCAGGAGCTCCTCTTAGTGTACCCGCATTGAGGCATACGATAGGTCTGACTGATAGAGAAATTACCGGTTTAGAGGTGGGCGAGGCCCAACCCACCGCTTCCGTTTGCCACTACGGAGGTATCCTGGGAGGTTCAGCTCCAGAAAGGGGGAACTAAAGGTCTGTGTACACAGAGTCGAGTCGGTGCATTGCACTTGCATGTTCTCAGCATGGCATAATTGTATTTCATAGCATAACCATTGCATTCAACCCTGATACCCATTGTATAAAGTGGTATGAGACGCTTTATACAATTGACCCTGCAAAACGACCCCTTAGTTTATAAGTTCGTGCGAGCGTGCTTATAAGTTAAGATTTTTATTCAGAAAAATATATATCTATGCTTATTAAAAAACTGACACCCGATCGTCTAAATTGGTATGAGACTTTTTATACAATTAGAGCCCCGCAAAAGATCCCTTGGCTTATTTGTTTTCATATAAGTTAAGGTTACTTTTCTTGTTCAGTCTTTTTACCTTCATTCTATCTTATATACTATAGAACTTCTAGTTTAGTTTCGCCGCCATCTGCATATTTGTTACTCTCCATCTTCATGTCCTCTCCTTTCCTCCTCCCCGCTCGGTGCATAGGAGCCATGGGGGAAGGGGCGGGGAATGATAACACTTAGTCTTTTAAACTATCGGTTTTTGAACCACATCATTTTTGGGAACCGTGGAGCCCAGCATGGAGGAGCAGCCCAGGAGGTCGACACGCTTGGAGATGGGGTAGTCTAGTACCGGACTTCAGACAACAGAGACTGTGAGTCTTGGTCTCTACTAGTTATATTAGTTTTGCTTCCGCGATGAGAGATTTGTAGTGAGGACATTGATGTACTGGGCATGAGCCCAAGATTTTAGTATTTTTATTACATCTATGGACACTCACCTCGTGGAGTTCATTTACTATTTATGTGATTTCTGTGGACTTGCTTTTGTTACTTAGCTACAGTTGTGATCGATTTGGCCGGCAGGACCAATGTTTTGTAGTGATGACCTTTCCGGGTGTGAAGGTGTCACCGCAAAACGGCGGTTCTGGGCCTAAGATCCCGTGGTTTTTAAAAAAGGGGGGGGGTGTCTTACAGTAATTTTCATTTCCCGCTCACCATTACCTATCTTGCACTATCCCATCTCATAAGTGCTCACTCTCATTTTCCCATTTCCTACCTTCCCCTACCCGAAACCCATTCTTGTTCTCCTTTTTGATGCAACCATCACGCGGCTCTACCAGGTACCTTCTCCCCCCAGCAAAAATGTTTCCTTCTCCTGTATTTTTGCATCAAACTAGATCTATGACACCTCTATCAGGTATCTTCGAATAGTAGCATTTGGGGTAGGGGTGGAACCAGTCAAAAACATGTTCCACGAAGAACTGTCTCAGCTATCCCTCATCCTCGCTTCAATTTCATCGGCTCACCACCCGTCGACAACTGATCATTGCATCCTCTTGATTTGCCTTCATTGAGGATTGATGTTTGCCTTCGTCATGTTCACATATTGATCTGGTAATGATGGAGTCAGCCTTTCATTGTATACTACTGGTTTTTTTTAGCTTAGTTATATTTGTTCCAGTAATACATTAAATAGTGATTGGTTGTTTCCTGACTATTTGATAGTAATGATAGTGCTAATAATTTAGTGTCTTTTTTGGTGCCCATGAGGAGATTGAATTGTGTGTTTAACTGTATGTTTAGGGGATTTTTGCAGTGTGATGTCAATTATGCTACCATTGTTTTACCCAAGAAGGACAATATTGTTCGATCCATATAAATATTTTACAAATGCACTAAAATTGGTTCACTTTTACGATATAGGGGAGAATAGGATGTTTAAGGGATGAGGAAAATGCTTGATCTAAAGCCTACCATGTTCCCCTCTTCCTAAACATCACCATCTATACTTCATATATGCTGATATTAAATTCCTGTACATTCTAAATTTCGCTCATACAGTAGGGTCAACTTTTCCTTAGTCATTTACCATTCCTTATAGACTCTCATCAAGTTGATTGCTTTTTTATTTTTATATATCTATAGATACTAGTATGTGTCACCTTATTACCTTGAGTTCACATGTTCGAGTCCTGGAAGAAGCCTCTTGCAAAAATACAGGGTAAAATTTGCCTACATTTCAACCTTGTGGTGGGACCCTTCCCCGGTCCTTCATTGTGCATGGATGCTATGTGCATTGGGCTGCCCTTAGAGATCTGATTTATGTAAACCATGATTTTTTTACTTCTTCATTAGTTTTCCTAGATAAAATTTTATTTACTTGAAATGAAATCTATTGATTTGTACAATTCACTATTTTTATGAAATGATGATAATAAAATATAAAAAACTACACAAAAATTGAGAAGATGAAACATAAAATTAATTTTTGATGTTAGAAACTCAGATTTTTTGTCATCGCTGCAACAATTAGATAAATGGTATAATACAAGTCCCATAAATTATGTTCGTATACATGGTTATCATTATACTTGTTATAAATGATCATCATGCTTCACCATTAACATTTGTTTAATAATTTATGTCATCATAAGACTGCTTCCTTACTTTTGATTTATTCTTGGAATAAAACCTTATCCTAATATTGAATTGGTGATTGAATGCATTTTATATAATGACATTCATCATGGAATTATGAATCTTTTTTTTTTCAAATTACACAATTCCACCATTGTGTCTGGACTTCTTATTTTCATGAGGTAAATAGTAATAAGAAGGGTTGTATCCTTGTACATGTATATAAATATCCATGAAAGTTTTTGCATAAACTAGACTTTTTTTAAGTATCTTGAAAGTGAGCTATTAGATCAGAACTACTCTAGCGGGGGGGGGGGGGGGGGGGGGGTGAATAAAGTATTCTTAAATCCTTGTTCTCTTTACAACACTTACTGTAATCTAAAAGGTGCAGAATAAAACTAATTAAATATAATCACAGCCACAATAAGAGGACAAAATAAATGGGCATCTAGACAACACAAGAATTTATAGTGGTTCCCCTACCTGGGTACATCCACTCTTTTACCACCCTGGAAGGAATCCACTCAGATTTTTGATCAGGTGTCTGACACCAATGAGCTTTTGATCAGGTGCTCAAAAACCAATCCTCAAGTCTTTTGGTCAGGTGACTTGCAACCAGGAATAACTTTTAAAGGGAGTTATAACCCTTTATACAGTGAGGGGATGAGAGATGTTATTGTATTCTCTTTCTCAATATACAACTGAGAAGACTTGTGGATATTGATTTTCACAAATGGCTCCCCCTGAGATGTAGAATGGTTCAGGGAAACTGGAGCTTTGCTTCAGGGTGATAGGCCTTCAATATTTAGCCTTGACCAAAGAGATCTCCAGGAACTTCTTTGATAGATGGATTTCTTGTTATCCTTTGAAGTGTCATGCAGAGATGAAGAAGGAATACTCTTCATATTTGATTGATTGTCCTTCTTTAGGAAGCAAATGTTCTTCTGGTCTTGGGCTTCTTTTTCTGTGTCAGGTTTCTCTGAAAGAAGGTGCAGAGAGTTTCATGATTCAGACTGATTGTATTTTTTTCTCTGTGTGTCTGTCTATCATTTTTTTTCTATGTATCTTGTTCTATATGGAAGAAGAGAGAAAAACTCTTTTATATTTCCTATCAAAAATGGTCTTTCGAAATTTGAAATCCTCTGCAATCAATGCTGATGGCCTTGAGAATAAACTGCATTGAATTATTTCCCCAACTGTCCCTTGGAAAAATGACAAGAAATAATACAGAAGAAGACCATAATCAATGCTCTGTCTAACAGTTATATTCCAGAGAATATTTGAGCATTAATTACCCAGGAATTATTGCAGTAAAATGGGGACAGAAGGATGGAAAATAACTAAGTCTGGAATCGTCGAACAGATAACAGAAATCGTCGAGTTGAGTCCACAGTTCGTCGAGCTGAGTTGCTGAGTTCGTCGACCAGATGACTTCTGTTCGTCGAGCTGAGTTCCAAGATCGTCGAGCTAAAGCAGAACTATATTCTCTAGAAACTTTGTCTTTTCTGTGTATGGAGTTCGTCAAGTTGATAACTAGTTTCATCGACTGAAGTTCAGCAAAGTACTTCTAGACTTAAAATATTTTCAGATACTTCTGGATGAAAGTGTTGAAATGAAGTATCCAGAAATCGTCGACCAGAGAATTTGTTTCGTCGAGCTGAGGACCACTAACTACTGCTAGATAACTCTAGCTGTTGTGATCAAAGTTCGTCGAGCTGAGAATCCTGAGTTCGTCGACTGGAGATGATTCTGACTTAGAAAAATTGAGAAGCTTCTGGCTAAAAAAAGTTGAAGTAAAGAATCCAAAAATCGTCGTCCAGAGAACTTAGTTCGTCGACCTGAGTCTAGAGAACATCTGAACTTGGAATGCTGAAGATTGAGTCCAAAGATCGTCGACCTGAGAATGAAGTTCGTCGAGCTCAGCTCAGAGAATTTTTTTCTGAGATCGTCGAGCTGAGCACGACTATTGTCGAATAATGTTTGACGAACGTCGAACTCATTTTACTTGGTCTTTAGAAAATCTCTAAGACTTGAGTCTCTGGCAGTCTTATTAGTAGCTGGTCCATGTGATGTTGATTCTAAGGACATGACCTAGACTCTAGGACACAACCATGACCCTGGCTATACATTATGGGTTATATGATCCTAACTTAGTGAACTTAGCCCAAATATTACTAGGGATCCAACAATCTCCCCCTATTTGGGTGAGGTCACTAATTACAGATGTTGATGCGTGGAAACGGCACCGGGGGCATAGCTAACACGGAGGGGGTGTTCGATCTCACATGCTAGGTGAGGAAGAGGGATGGAGGAAGGAAGGAAGACTCTGAGTGCTCGAGAGTGGAGAAAACAGCTTGTCAAGGAGGTTGCGGGGATAGAGGAGAGGGTGCTGAGATGCAGAGGAGGAGCTTGATCAACAGAGGAGATTGATCAAGAGAGGAGGAGGTTGATCAGGAGTTGTCGAGCAGACGGTTAATTGGACGGTTGAGCTTGCAGGTTGCTTGCCAAGAGGAGCTAAGTTGAGCTAGAAAGAAGTGAGAAGAGAAGAGGCCGCTAGCAGCGGAAATAGCAGACTTCGCCCGCCGCAGCCTAAATGCCACTCTTGCGACAGGCTTTCCTTTTATTAATAGCGAGAGGTTACAAGCTTGCTAGTACACCTTCACAACAAAGCAATAAAGGGGTATAAAGGGAAGCTGGCGGCTAAGGAAGGAGAATGCCAGGAGGCCGTGCGGACTGAAGAAAACAGTCGGCAGGTCGCGCGGACTGGAGAATAAAATAGACCGCACGAACTGGACAAGCAAGGCGGCAGGCCGTGTGATTAGAGCAGGAGGCTGGTGAGGACTGGGAGACCGAGTCTGCAGGAAGACTAGCTGGCTGACTTCGAGCGCGTGTATCCTCCCCAAATGAGAGGCTTGGAGGTCTATTTATAGGCCCGAGGAGGTAACGACTTGCAATGACGTTACCCCCGGTGAGACGGTAACTGGAACGAGAAAGAGACGGAGTCCGCCGAGTCCGCAACAGGCCGCGCGGACTGGGGCTTGCCTCTGGAGCTAGTGCTGGTGAAGGCGAGCTGAAATGCTGAATGGCGGACTGCAGGGGGAGCCCGCGGTGTCCTCCACTGTTGGGGTGAGATTGTCCACCTACTACTAGAGTGACAGACGCTGGAGGACAGATGGCAGACTGTAAGGGGAAGCCGCTGAGTCCGTCCCTGCTGAGTTGGAGGACTGCCCGCCCGCTGCTGGAAAGCGAGAGCTAGGAGCTATGTGGCAGACTGCGAGGAGAATCCGCGGAGTCCGCCACTGCTAAACTGAGCTACAAGGGATGCGGGCAACAGAGTGCCCGCGGAGTCCGGCAAGTCTGCACAAGGCTATACGGACTGGGACTGCATTCTGGAGGAGTTGAGGTGGACTTGGAGTCCGCAACTGATGACTGAGTCCGTGCGAAGACTACGGACTGAGGAGGGGTTTGCCCTGCTGCTGGAGAAAAGCTGGTGCTTGGTTAAGGAGAAGGGCAGACTGCATGGAGAGTCCGGCGAGCTTGCCGAGTCCGCGGTTGTTGTAAAGCTGAGTCCGCTTATGTTGGATATGGAGAGCCCGGCTGTTGAGGCTGTTGGGCGACAAAGGACATGTGTCCTGCCGAACTGGCGAGGCAGGCCGCGCACATTGGTGAGGCAGAAGCCGTGGCAGTTGTCTGGCGACTTGGGTAGATATGGAGTTGAGTCTGGCAGAGGGAGGCCTGCGGAAACAACCTCACGGTTAAGCTGGAATAGAGGGCGGCCTGCAGTGGCGGACTGCGGAAGCAGTCCGCGGACCCTGCCGACCAAGGGAAAGGCGCGCGGCCTGAGGGCTCAGACCGCTGAGACCGCGTAGGCCGCGCGGCCTGAGCGGACAAAAAAGTTTGTCCGCCCAACCTAGGGAATCACGGCCTCCAGGAGGGACCCGGGGCAGGCCGCGACGAGCGAGCTGGCTCCCTTGGGAAGGATTGCCGATTTCAGGGTTAATATAATCCCCACACTTTTTTAAGTTCCGAATAGAACTTCGAAAAAGTTGGAGACCCGCGAAAATCGGGATCCTCCCCAACGGAAAGAGAAGGGGGCAAGGAGATATAGAACCCGAAGACTCTCCTTAGGAGTTTGGCGCTGCCTGTCTATTTTCCTGCAAAAGGAAAGTTAGGGTAGGCATGTATGGGTGGTACATCGAGTGTGTACCTGAGTTTGCTTTTGCATAACGAAGTAGGTGTGTTTTCCACTAAGTCCTGCAACATGAAAGTGAGAGGAAAACGAAAAAGCATAATAGCTTGCAAGTACCCGATGGAACTTGCAGGTACCTGTTATCCTCTGCAAAAGAAGAGTTAAAGGTATGCATAGTTCATGAAAGTAACTTGCAAGTACCTGTGAAGAAACTTGCAAGGGTCTGCTGATCTCTGTTAAGAAGAGAGTTAGGAATAGGTAAAACATGAGAATAACTTGCAAGTACCTGTGAAGACACTTGCAAGGATGCCATTTTCTGCAAAGTGAGAGATAGAAGTAGGTATTGTACATAAAGTATAAGCTGCAAGTACCTGAATGAGGCTTGCAGGTGTCCGCTAATCTCTGCAAGGAAAGAGTTAGGAGCATACATATATATAAAAGGGGTTTGCAAGTACCTGAGAAGAGGCATGCAAGGGTTTGCTAATTTCTGCAAGGAGAAGAGTTAGGAGCAAACAAGGTATGAAAAATAGCTTGCAAGTACCTGTGGAGAAGGCTTGCAAGTGTTTGCTGCTCTCTGCAAGAAAAGAGTTAGGAGCAAACAAGGTATGAAAAATAGCTTGCAAGTACCTGTGGAGAAGGCTGGCAAGTGTTTGCTGCTCTCTGCAAGAAAAGAGTTAGGAGCAAACAAGATATGAAAATAGCTTGCAATTATCTGTGGAGAAGGCTTGCAAGTGTTTGCTGTTGATAAGATAAGGTCGATATGACCAAGTAGCGGAGGAAATTCCTGATGAATCCTTTATCAAGAAGCCCAGATCAAATAAACCGAGCGTTGACTGTTGATATGGCTGGATTGAAATAGTATGGCTTGATGATCAAAGAGAGTAAGATTCCTTGATCAATGATTGATACTATTAGATTTTGACAAGAGTAATGAATAGCTCTGTGAATCTTCATCTGATAGCACTTAAGCAGGCAGTAAATAGAAGATGAGAGTAGTATAGCTTGCATAAATAAAGAGCATGCGAGCTATCATCTGATAGAGCTTTGAGTAAGCAATTCATATAAGATGAGCATGAGAAAAGTGATTGCTGGAAATCCTTTTGATAGGTCGGATTAACCTGTTCACCTGTGAAAGAAGGCAATAGACAAAAAGAGGTCTATACTCGGAATGATTAAAGAAGGTTGAATGTTGTCACAGGTGTTCCCCGTGGGCCTTATGCATCGCTTGCCCTATCATCCCGAGTATAGTCCTACTCAAAGTGGGCTGGCCGCGAATCCTCAAGGAGGGCACAAAAAGAAAAGCAAGGAAAATCCTGAGAAGGATCGCTAGATGCACTGCTCTCTTGCCTTGGGTACAAGCATCACTGATCAATGAGACTAGTTGCGCCTAGTGGCCTATTGCATGTCTGTGGTTTGATCAGTGGAGTTGTGGGAACCCGAGAAGGCGCGTACCGAGAGTACCAAAGAGTGTTCGACCATCACAATTGAAAGATGATCGAAGAGACAAGGCTATGCTTGATCGTCATTGCTTGTCAAGCAAAGATCATCATAACTGTAACGTATCCTTTGCGAAGCACAGCAGAGCTAACACATGGGGCTCCCCTAGCACACACTCTGTGTCAGATGCCGGCTAGGATCCAAAGTCTTGTATTCCTCCGCATGAGAGTTGGATGGCACCCACTACACATATGCGGTCACACCCCGTGATATGTGGTTGCCTTGGTCTTACACCGGAATCCAATCTCAAGGGGGCCTATAGCAAGACTCGGCGATATCTCATTGGTGTAGTGATCTCTTTGGGAAAGAGAAAAATAGAGGAAGGAGCATCACAAGAACGGAACTGTGTCAGTATGAGATCCCTGATAAAAGCTTTGTTGAAAAGCAAGTAATGAACACTGAGGAGTGTTTGATAATGAAATTTTTTGAAAAGAGAAAGAGTAAGGGTTGAGATAACCCATGAAGGTTGTGAGGAGCTTTGGAGGACTGTGAAGTCCATCGCTTGCTTAGAATAGCCTTCTAAGCACACCCTTGCCATCGGCATCGAAGCATTCGACAACTTCGTTAACAATGAGGAGAGGAGGGTCTTCTTGCTCTCCTACAACATAAGGAAAGAAAGGAGCATAAGCTGCAGCTGCAAAAGAAG
The DNA here is from genome assembly GCA_039583875.1 of Platanthera guangdongensis. NCBI lineage: Eukaryota > Viridiplantae > Streptophyta > Magnoliopsida > Asparagales > Orchidaceae > Platanthera > Platanthera guangdongensis. The sequence goes on along the minus strand of CM077151.1, from coordinate 251,527,092 downwards.
CAGGAGGATAAGAAGGAAAAGTTGCTGCAAGAGGAGCAAATGCAGGAGCTGCAGGGTAGGGATGACTTCCCTGAAAATTGAGAAATCTATCAGGACTTCCCCGGGCCGCTTGCCAGAAGAAGTTATGGCAAGCTGCAAACTCTTCATCTTGAGTTTGCAAAGGAGCAGTAGGACCTTGCGGGTAGGTCGCTGTGTAAGGAGGTGGATAGACTGGCGGGCAAGCTGGAGGACAAGCTTGCTGATGACCCAAAGTTGATGATGGAGTGACTGGAGCAGCGGAAGCAACTCGAGCTGTTGCTGGATGAGCGCCTAGTTGCTGCGTGATTGCATCAAACATTTGGTTGATGGCTTGGAACTGCTGAGCATTCTCACGACGTGATTGCTCAAAGGCATCCCAGAGAGGATCATCTCTAGGACTTGGAGCAAAGTTCTCGGCTGAGTGATGATCTGACATGGCTAACTGTCGCTGTTCACCGGTTGAACGGATTTGAAGGTCGCGTGTTAACTGTTGATGAGCGGAAACGAAACCGGGGGCAAAGCTAACACGGAGGGGGTGTTATATCTCACAGGCTAGGAGAGGAAGAGGGATGAAGGAAGGAAGGAAGCCTCTGAGTGCTCGAGAGTGGAGCAAACAGCTTGTCAAGGAGGTTGCGGGGATAGAGGAGAGGGTGCTGAGAAGCAGAGGAGGAGCTTGATCAACAGAGGAGGTTGATCAAGAGAGGAGGAGGTTGATCAGGAGCTGTCGAGCAAACGGTTAATTGGACGGTTGAGCTTGCAGGTTGCTTGCCGAGAGGAGCTGAGCTGAGCTAGAAAGAAGACAGAAGAGAAGGGGCCGCTAGCAGCAGCAACAACAGACTTCGCCCGCCGCGGCCTAAATGCCACTCTTGCGACGGTCTTTCCTTTTATTAATAGCGAGAGGTTACAAGCTTGCTAGTACACCTTCACAACAAAGCAATAAAGGGGTACAAAGGGAAGCTGGCGGCTAAGGAAGGAGAATGCAAGGAGGCCGCGCGGACTGAAAAAAACAGTCGGCAGGCCGCGCGGACTGGAGAATAAAAAGAGACCGCGCGGACTGGACAGGCGAGGCGGCAGGCCGCACGACTAGAGCAGGAGGCTGGCGCGGACTGGGAGACCGAGTCCGCATGAAGGCTAGCTGGCTGACTTCGAGCGCGTGTGTCCTCCCCAAATGAGAGGCTTGGGGGTCTATTTATAGGCCCGAGGAGGTAACAGCTTGCGGTGATGTTAACCCCGGTGAGACGGTAACTGGAGCGAGAAAGAGACGGAGTCCGCCGAGTCCGCAACAGGCCGCACGGACTGGGGCTTTCCTCTAGAGCTGGTGCTGCTGAAGGCGAGCTGAGACGCTGAACGGCGGACTGCGGGGGGAGCCCGCAGAGTCCGCCACTGTTGGGCAGAGATTGTCCGCCTGCTACTAGAGTGACGGACACTGGAGGACAGGTGGCAGACTGCAAGGGGAAGCCACTGAGTCCGTCCTTGCTGAGTTGGAGGACTGCCCGCCCGCTGCTGGAAAACGGGAGCTGGGAGCTATGTGGCGGACTGCGAGGAGAATCCGCGGAGTCCGCCACTGCTGAACTGAGCTGCAAGGGATGCGGGCAGCAGTGTGCCCGCGGAGTCCGTCTAGTCCGCACAAGGCCATGCGAACTGACACTGCCTTCTGGAGGAGTTGAGGTGGACTTGGAGTCCGCAACTGATGACTGAGTCCACGCGAAGACCACGGACTGAGGAGGGGTTGACCCTGCTGCTGGAGAAAAGCTGGTGCTTGGTTAAGGAGAAGGGCGGACTGAATGGAGAGTCCGGCGAGCTTGCCGAGTCCGCGGTTGCTGCGAAGCTGAGTCCGCTTATGTTGGAGATGGAAAGCCAGGCTGTTGAGGCTTTTAGGCGACAAAGGACAAGCGGCCTACCGAACTGGCGAGGCAGGCCGCGCACGTTGGCGAGGCAGAAGCCTTGGCAGCTGTCTGGAGATTTGGGAGGATATGAAGTTGAGTCCGGTAGAGGGAGGCCTGCGGAAACAACCTAGCAGTTAAGCTGGAAAAGAGGGCGGCCTGTAGAGGCGGACTGTGGAAGCAGTCCGCGAACCCTGCCCACCAAGGGAAAGGCGCGCGGCCTGAGGGGTCAGACCGCTGAGACCGCGCAGGCCGCACGGCCTGAGCGGACAGAAAAGTCTGTCCACCCAACCTAGGGAATCACGGCCTCCAGGAGGAACCCGGGGCAGGCCGCGATGAGCGAGCTGGCTCCCTTAGGAAGGATTGCCGATTTCGGGGTTAACATAATCCCCGCACTTTTTAAAGTTCCGAATAGAAATTCGAAAAAGTTGGAGACCCGCGAAAATCGGGATCCGCCCCAACGGTAAGAGAAGGGGGAAAGGAGAGATAGAACCTGAAGACTCTCCTTAGGAGTTTGGCGCTGCCTGTCTATTTTACTGCAAAAGGAAAGTTAGGGTAGGCATGTATGGGTGGTACATCGAGTGTGTACCTGAGTTTGCTTTTGCAGAACTAAGTAGGTGTGTTTTCCACTAAGTTCTGCAACTTTAAAGTGAGAGGAAAACGAAAAAGCATAAGAGCTTGCAAGTACCTGATGGAACTTGCAAGTACCTGTTATCCTCTGCAAAAGAAGAGTTAAAGGTATGAATAGTTCATGAAAGTAACTTGCAAGTACCTGTGAAGAAACTTGCAAGGGTCTGCTGATCTCTGTTAAGAAGAGAGTTAGGAACAGGTAAAACATAAGAATAACTTGCAAGTACCTGTGAAGACACTTGCAAGGATGCTGTTTTCTGCAAAGTGAGAGTTAGAAGCAGGTATTGTACATAAAGTATAAGCTGCAAGTACCTGAATGAGGCTTGCAGGTGTCCGCTAATCAATGCAAAGAAAGAGTTAGGAGCAGATATATATATAAAAAGGGCTTGCAAGTACCTGAGAAGAGACTTGCAAGGGTTTGCTAATTTCTGCAAGGAGAAGAGTTAGGAGCAAACATGGTATGAAAAATAGCTTGCAAGTACCTGTGGAGAAGGCTTGCAAGTGTTTGCTGCTCTCTGCAAGAAAAGAGTTAGGAGCAAACAAGGTATGAAAAATAGCTTGCAAGTACCTGTGGAGAAGGCTTGAAGGTGTTTGCTGCTCTCTGCAAGAAAAGAGTTAGGAGCAAACAAGATATGAAAATAGCTTGCAAGTACCTGTGGTGAAGGCTTGCAAGTGTTTGCTGCTCTCTGCAATAAAAGAGTTAGGAGCAAACAAGATATGAAAATAGCTTGCAAGTACCTGTAGAGAAGACTTGCATGTGTTTGTTGTTGATAAGATAAGGTCGATATGACCAAGTAGCGGAGGAAATTCCTGATGAATCCTTTATCAAGAAGCCCAGATCAAATAAATCGAGCGTTGACTGTTGAAATGGCTGGATTAAAATAGTATGGCTTGATGATCAAAGAGAGTAAGATTCCTTGATCAATGATTGATACCATTAGATTTTGACAAGAGTAATGAATAGCTCTGTGAATCTTCATCTGATAGCACTTAAGCAGGCAGTGAATAGAAGATGAGAGTAATAGAGCTTGCATAAATAAAGAGCATGCGAGTTATCATCTGATAGAGCTTTGAGTAAGCAATTCATTTAAGATGAGCATGAGCAAAGTGATTGCTGGAAATCCTTTTGATAGGTCGGATTAACCTGTTTACCTGTGAAAGAAGGCAATAGACAAAAAGAGGTCTATACTCGGAATGACTAAAGAAGGTTGAATGCTGCCACAGGTGTTCCCCATGGGCCTTATGCATCGCTTGCCCTATCATCCCGAGTATTGTCCTACTCAAAGCGGGCTGGCCGCGAATCCTCAAGGAGGGCACAAAAAGAAATGCAAGGAAAAACCTGAGAAGGATCGCTAGAAGCACTGCTCTCCTGCCTTGGGTACAAGCATCATTGATCAATGAAACTAGTTGCGCCTAGTGGCCTATTGCTTGTCTATGGATTGATCAGTGGAGTTGTGGGAACCCGAGAAGGCACGGACCGAGAGTACCAAAGAGTGTTCGACCATCACAGTTGAAAGATGATCGAAGAGACAAGACTACGCTTGATCGCCATTGCTTGTCAAGCAAAGATCATCATAACTGTAGCGTATCCTTTGCGAAGTACAGCAGAGCTAACAAATGGGGCTCCCCTAGCACACACTCTGTGTCAGATGCTGGCTAGGATCCAAAGACCCGTATTCCTCCGCATGAGAGTTGGATGGCACCCACTACACATATGCGGTCACTCCCCACGATATGTGGTCATCGTGGTCTTACACCGGAATCCAATCTCAAGGGGCCTATAGCAAGACTCGGCGATATCTCATTGGTGTAGTGATCTCTTTGGCAAAGAGAAAAACAGAGGAAGGAGCATCACAAGAAGGGAACTGTGTCACTACGAGATCCCTGATAAAAGCTTTGTTGAAAAGCAAGTAATGAACATTGTGTAGTGTTTGATAATGAAAATGTTTGAAAAGAGAAAGAGTAAGGGTTGAGATAACCCATGAAGGTTATGAGGAGCTTTGGAGGACTGTGAAGTCCATCACTTGCTTAGAATAGCCTTCCAAGCACACCCTCGCCGTCGGCATCGAAGCATTCGACAGCTTGGTTAACAACGAGGAGAGGAAGTTCTTCTTGCTCTCCTACAGTATAAGGAAACAAAGGAGCATAAGCTGTAGCTACAAAAGAAGCATGAGGATAAGAAGTAAAAGTTGTTGCAGGAGGAGCAAATGCAGGAGCTGCAGGGTAGGGATGACTTCCCTGAAAATTGAGAAATCTAGCAGGACTTCCCCGGGCTGCTTCATGGAAGAAGTTATGGCGAGCTGCAAACTCTTCATCTTGAGTTCGCAAAGGAGCAGCAGGACCTTGCGGGTAGGTCGCTATGTAAGGAGGTAGATAGACTGGCGTGCAAGCTGGAGGACAAGCTTGCTGACGACCCAAAGTTGATGCTGGAGTGACTTGAGTAGCGGAAGCAACTGGAGTGGTTGCTGGATGAGCGTCTAGTTGCTGCGTGATTGCAGCAAACATTTGGTTGATGGCTTGGAACTGTTAAGCATTCTCACGACGTGATTGCTTAAAGGCATCCTAGAGAGGATCATCTCTAGGACTTGGAGCAAAGTTCTCGGCTGAGTGATGATCTGACATGGCTAACTATCGATGTTCACCGGCTGAACCGATCTGAAGGTCGCATGTTAACTGTTGATGCGCGGAAACGGCACCAGAGGCACAGCTAACACGGAGGGGGTGTTCTATCTCACAAGCTTGGAGAGGAAGAGGGATGGAGGAAGGAAGGAAGCCTCTGAGTGCTCGAGGGTGGAGCATACAGCTTGTCAAGCAGGTTGTAGGGATAGAGGAGAGGGTGCTGAGAAGTAGAGGAGGAGCTTGATCAACAGAGGAGGTTGATCAAGAGAGGAGGAGGTTGATCAGGAGCTGTCGAGCAGAGGGTTAATTGGACGGTTGATCTTACAGGTTTCTTGCCGAGAGGAGCTGAGTTGAGCTAGAAAGAAGAGAGAAGAGAAGGGGCCGGTAGCAGCGGCAACAACAGACTTCGCCCGCCGCGGCCTAAATGTCACTCTTGCGACTGGCTTTCCTTTTATCAATAGCGAGAGGTTACAAGCTTGCTAGTACACCTTCACAACAAAGCAATAAAGGGGTAAAAAGGGAAGCTGGCGGCTAAGGAAGGAGAATGCCTGGAGGCCGCGCAGACTGAAGAAAGCAGTCGGCAGGCCGCGCGGACTGGAGAATAAAAAGAGACCGCGTGAAATGGACAGGCAAGGCGGCAGGCCGCCCAACTAGAGCAGGAGGCTGGCACGGACTGGGAGACCGAGTCCGTAGGAAGGCTGGCTGGCTGACTTCGAGCGCGTGTGTCCTCCCCAAATGAGAGGCTTGGGGGTCTATTTATAGGCCCGTGGAGGTAACGACATGCGGTGACCTTACCCCCGGTGGGACGGTAACTGGAGCGAGAAAGAGACGGAGTCCACCGAGTCCGCAACAGGCCGCGTGGACTGGGGCTTGCCTCTGGAGCTGGTGCTACTGAAGGCAAGCAGAGACGATGAATGGCGGACTGCGGGGGGAGCCCTCGGAGTCCGCCGCTGTTGGGCTAAGATTGTCCGCCTGCTACTAGAGTGACGGACGCTGGAGGACAGGTGGCAGACTGCAAGGGGATGCCGCTGAGTCCGTCCCTGCTGAGTTGGAGGACTGCTCGCTCGCTGCTGGAAAGCGGGAGCTGGGAGCTATGTGGCAGACTGCGAGGAGAATCCGCGAAGTCCGCCACTGCTGAACTGAGGTGCAAGGGATGCAGGCAGCAGAGTGCCCGCGGAGTACGCCGAGTCCGCACAAGGCTATGCGGACTGGGACTGCCTTCTGGAGGAGTTGAGGTAGACCTGGAGTCCGCAGCTGATGACTGAGTCCGTACGAAGACCACGGACTGAGGAGTCGTTGACCCTGCTACTGTAGAAAAGCTGGTGCTTGGTTAAGGAGAAGGGCGGACTGCATGGAGAGTCCGACGAGCATACCGAGTCCGCGGTTGCTGCGAAGTTGAGTCCGCTTATGTTGGAGATGGAGAGCCTGGCTGTTGAGGCTGTTGGGCAACAAAGGACATGCGGCCTGCCGGACTGGCGAGGTAGGCCATGCACGTTGGCGAGGCAAAAGCCGTGGCAGCTATCTGGAGACTTGGGAGGATATGGAGTTGAGTCCGACAGAGGGAGGCCTGCGGAAACAACCTCGCAGTTAAGCTGGAAAAGAGGGCGGCCTGTAGAGGCGGACTGCGGAAGCAGTGCGTGAACCTTGCCGACCAAGGGAAAGGCATGCGGCCTGAGGGATCAGACCTCTGAGACCGCTCAGGCCGCGTGGCCTGAGCGAACAGAAAAGTCTGTCCGCCCAACCTAGGGAATCACGGCCTCCAGGAGGAACCCGGGCCAGGCCGCGACGAGCGAGCTGGCTCCCTTGCAAAGGATTGCCGATTTTGGGGTTAACATAATCCACGCACTTTTTTATGTTCCGAATAGAACTTCGAAAAAGTTGGAGACCAGCGAAAATCGGGATCCGCCCCAACAGAAAGAGAAGGGGTCAAGGAGAGATAGAACCTGAAGACTCTCCTTAGGAGTTTGGCGTTGCCTATCTATTTTCCTGTAAAAGGAAAGTTAGGGTAGGCATGTATGGGTGGTACATCGAGTGTGTGCCTGAGTTTGCTTTTGCAGAACGAAGTAGGTGTGTTTTCCACTAAGTCCTGCAACATGAAAGTGAGAGGAAAACGAAAAAGCAAAATAGCTTGCAAGTACCTGATGGAACTTGCAAGTACCTGTTATCCTCTACAAAAGAAGAGTTAAAGGTATGCATAGTTCATGAAAGTAACTTGCAAGTACCTGTGAAGAAACTTGCAAGGGTTTGCTGATCTCTGTTAAGAAGAGAGTTAGGAATAGGTAAAACATGAGAATAACTTGCAAGTACCTGTGAAGACACTTGCAAGGATGCCGTTTTCTGCAAAGTGAGAGTTAGAAGCGGGTATTGTACATAAAGTATAAGCTGCAAGTACCTGAATGAGGCTTGCAGGTGTCCGCTAATCTCTAAAAGGAAAGAGTTAGGAGCAGACATATATATAAATGGGGCTTTCAAGTACCTGAGAAGAGACTTGCAAGGGTTTGCTAATTTATACAAGGAGAAGAGTTAGGAGCAAACAAGGTATGAAAAATATCTTGCAAGTACCTGTGGAGAAGGCTTGCAAGTGTTTGCTACTCTCTGCAAGAAAAGAGTTAGGAGCAAACAAGGTATGAAAAATAGCTTGCAAGTACCTGTGGAGAAGGCTTGCAAGTGTTTGCTGCTCTCTGCAAGAAAAGAGTTTGGAGCAAACAAGATATGAAAATAGCTTGCAAGTACCTGTGGAGAAGGCTTGCAAGTGTTCGCTGCTCTCTGCAAGAAAAGAGTTAGGAGCAAACAAGATATGAAAATATCTTGCAAGTACCTGTGGAGAAGGCTTGCAAGTGTTTGCTGTTGATAAGATAAGGTCGATATGACCAAGCAGCGGAGGAAATTCCTGATGAATCTTTTATCAAGAAGCCCAGATCAAATAAACCGAGCGTTGACTGTTGATATGGCTGGATTGCAATAGTATGGCTTGATGATCAAAGATAGTAAGATTCCTTGATCAATGATTGATACCATTAGATTTTGACAAGAGTAATTAATATCTCTGTGAATCTTCATCTGATAGCACTTGAGCAGGCAGTGAATAGAAGATGAGAGTAATAGAGCTTGCATAAATAAAGAGCATGCGAGTTATCATCTGATAGAGCTTTGAGTGAGCAATTCATATAAGATGAGCATGAGCAAAGTGATTGCTGGAAATCCTTTTGATAGGTCGGATTAACCTGTTCACCTGTGAAAGCAGGCAATAGACAAAAAGAGGTCTATACTCGGAATGACTAAAGAAGGTTGAATGCTGCCATAGGTGTTCCCCGTGGGCCTTATGCATCACTTGCCCTATCATCCCGAATATAGTTCTACTCAAAGCGGGCTGGCCGCGAATCCTCAAGGAGGGCACAAAAAGAAAAGCAAGGAAAATCCTGAGAAGGATCTCTAGAAGCACTGCTCTCTTGCCTTTGGTACAAGCATTACTGATCAATGAGACTAGTTGCGCCTAGTGGCTTATTGCTTGTCTGTGGATTGATCAGTGGAGTTGTGGGAACCCGAGAAGGTACGGACCGAGAGTACCAGAGAGTGTTCGGCAATCACAGTTGAAAGATGATCGAAGAGACAAGGCCACCCTTGATCGCCATTGCTTGTCAAGAAAAGATCATCATAACTGTAACGTATCCTTTGTGAAGCACATCAAAGCTAACACATGGGGCTCCCCTAGCACACACTCTATGTCAGATGTCGGCTAGGATCCAAAGTCCCGTATTCCTCCGCATGAGAGTTGGATGGCACCCACTACACATATGCAGTCACTCGCCGCGATATGTGGTCGTCGTGGTCTTACACCGGAATCCATTCTCAAGGGAGCCTATAGCAAGACTCGGCGATATCTCATTGGTGTAGTGATCTCTTTGGCAAAGACAAAAATATTGGAAGGAGCATCACAAGAAGGGAACTATGTCAGTATGAGATCCCTAATAAAAGCTTTGTTGAAAAGCAAGTAATGAACACTGAGGAGAGTTTGATAATGAAAATGTTTGAAAAGAGAAAGAGTAAGGGTTGAGATAACCCATGAAGGTTGTTAGGAGCTTTGGAGGACTGTGAAGTCCATCGCTTGCTTAGAATAGCCTTCCAAGCACACCCTCGCCGTCGGCATCGAAGCATTCGACAGCTTGGTTAACAACGAGGAGAGGAGGTTCTTCTTGGTCTCCTACAACATAAGGAAAGAAAGGAGCATAAGCTGTAGCTGCAAAAGAAGCAGGAGGATAAGAAGGAAAAGTTGCTGTAGGAGGAGCAAATGCAGGAGCTGCAGGGTAGGGATGACTTCCCTAAAAATTGAGAAATCTAGCAGGACTTCCCCGGGCTGCTTCCCGGAAGAAGTTATGGCGAGCTGCAAACTCTTCATCTTGAGTTTGCAAAGGAGCAGCAGGACCTTGCGGGTAGGTTGCTGTGTAAGGAGGTGGATAGACTGGCGGGCAAGCTGGAGGACAAGCTTGTTGACGACCCAAAGTTGATGCTGGAGTGACTGGAGCAGCGGATGCAACTGGAGCTATTGCTGGATGAGCGCCTAGTTGCTGCGTGATTGCAGCAAACATTTGGTTGATGTCTTGGAACTGCTAAGCATTCTCATGACAGGATTGCTCAAAGGCATCCCAGAGAGGATCATCTCTAGGACTTGGAGCAAAGTTCTCGGCTAAGTGATGATCTGACATGGCTAACTGTCGCTGTTCACCGGCTGAACAGATCTGAAGGTCGCGTGTTAACTGTTGACGCGAAAAAATGGCACCGGGGGCACAGCTAACATGGAGGGGGTGTTCTATCTCACAAGCTAGGAGAGGAGGGGGGATGGAGGAAGGAAGGAAGCCTCTGAGCGCTCGAGAGTAGAGCAAACAGCTTGTCAAGGAGGTTGCGGGGATAGAGGAGAGGGTGCTGAGAAGAAAAGGAGGAGCTTGATCAATAGAGGAGGTTGATCAAGAGAGGAGGAGGTTGATCAGGAGCTGTCAAGCAGACGGTTAATTGGACGGTTGAGCTTGTAGGTTGCTTGCCGAGAGGAGCTGAGCTGAGCTAGAAAGAAGAGAGAAGAGAAGGGGCCGCTAGTAGCGGCAACAGCAGACTTCGCCCGCCGCGGCCTAAATGCCACTCTTGCGACGGACTTTCCTTTTATTAATAGAGAGATGTTACAAGCTTGCTAGTACACCTTCACAACAAAGCAAAAAAGTGGTACAAAGCAAAGCTGGCGGCTAAGGAAGGAGAATGCCAGGAGGTCGCGCTGACTGAAGAAAGCAGTCGGCAGGCCGCACAGACTGGAGAATAAAAAGGGACCGCGCGGACTGGACAGGTAAGGTGTCAGGCCGCGCGACTAGAGCAGGAGGCTGGAGCGGACTGGGAGACCGAGTCCGCAGGAAGGCTGGCTGGCTGACTTCGAGCGCGTGTGTCCTCCCCAAATGAGAAGCTTGGGGGTCTATTTATAGGCCCGAGGAGGTAACGGCTTGCGGTGACGTTACCCCCGGTGAGACAGTAACTGGAGCGAGAAAGAGACGGAGTCCGTCGAGTCCGCAACAGGCCGCACGGACTGGGGCTTTCCTCTAGAGCTGGTGCTGCTGAAGGCGAGCTGAGATGCTGAATGGCGGACTGCGGGGGGAGCCCGCAGAGTCCGCCACTGTTGGGCTGAGATTGTCCGCCTGCTACTGGAGTGACGGACGCTAGAGGACAGGTGGCGGACTGCAAGGGGAAGCCGCTGAGTTCGTCCCTATTGAGTTGGAGGACTGCCTGCCCGCTGCTGGAAAGCGGGAGCTGGGATCTTTGTGGCGGACTGCGAGGAGATTCCGTGAAGTCCGCCACTACTGAACTGAGCTGCAATGGATGCAGGCAGCAAAGTGCCCGCGGAGTCCGGCGAGTCCGCACAAGGCCATGCCTACTGGGACTGCCTTTTGTAGGAGTTGAGGTGGACTTGGAGTCCGCAACTGATGACTGAGTCCGCGCGAAGACCACGGACTGAGGAGGGGTTGACCCTGCTGCTGGAGAAAAGCTGGTGCTTGGTTAAGGAGAAGGGCGGACTGCATGGAGAGTCTGGCGAGCTTGCCGAGTCCACGGTTGTTGCGAAGCTGAGTCCGCTTATGTTGGAGATGGAGAGCCCGGCTGTTGAGGCTGTTGGGTGACAAAGGACATGCGGCCTACCGGACTAGCGAGGCAGACCGCGCACGTTGGCGAGGCAGAAGCCGTGGCAGCTGTGTGGCGACTTGGGCGGATATTGAGTTGAGTCCGGCAGAGGGAGTCCTGCGGAAACAACCTCGCGGTTATGCTGGAAAAGTGGGCGGCCTACAGAGGCGGACTGCGAAAGCAGTCTGTGGACCCTACCCACCAAGGGAAAGGCGCGCGGCCTGAGGGGTCAGATCGTTGAGACCGTGCAGGCCGCGCGTCCTGAGCGGACAAAAAAGTCTGTCCGCCCAACCTAGGGAATCACCGCCTCTAGGAGGAACCCGTGGCAGGCCGCGACGAGCGAGCTGGCTCCCTTAGGAAGGATTGCCGATTTCGGGGTTAACATAATCCCCGCACTTTTTAACTTCAGAATAGAACTTCGAAAAAGTTGGAGACCTGCGAAAATCGGGATCCGCCCCAACGGAAAGAGAAGGGGGCGAGGAGAGAGAACCTGAAGACTCTCCTTAGGATTTTGGCGCTGCCTGTCTATTTTACTGCAAAAAGAAAGTTAGGGTAGGCATGTATGGGTGGTACATCAAGTGTGTACCTGAGTTTGCTTTTGCAGAATGAAGTAGGTGTGTTTTCTACTAAGTCCTGCAACATGAAAGTGAGAGGAAAACGAAAAAGCATAATAGCTTGCAAGTACCTGATGGAACTTGCAAGTACCTGTTATCCTCTACAAAAGAAGAGTTAAAGGTATGCTAGTTCATGAAAGTAACTTGCAAGTACATGTGAAGAAACTTGCAAGGGTCTGCTGATCTCTGTTAAGAAGAGAGTTAGGAATAGGTAAAACATGAGAATAACTTGCAAGTACCTGTGAAGACACTTGCAAGGATGCCGTTTTCTACAAAGTGAGAGTTAGAAGCAGGTATTTTACATAAAGTATAAGCAGCAAGTACCTGAATGAGGCTTGCAGGTGTCCGCTAATCTCTGCAAGGAAAGAGTTAGGAGCAGACATATATATAAAAGGGGCTTGCAAGTACCTGAGAAGAGACTTGCAAGGGTTTGCTAATTTCTGCAAGGAGAAGAATAAGGAGCAAACAAGGTATGAAAAATAGCTTGCAAGTACCTGTGGAGAAGGCTTGCAAGTGTTTGCTGCTCTCTGCAATAAAAGAGTTAGGAACAAACAAGGTATGAAAAATAGCTTGCAAGTACCTGTGGAGAAGGCTTGCAAGTGTTTGCTGCTCTCGGCAAGAAAAGAGTTAGGAGCAAAAAAGATATGAAAATAGCTTGCAAGTACATATGGAGAAGGCTTGTTAGTGTTTGCTGCTCTCTGCAAGAAAAGAGTTAGGAGCAAACAAGATATGAAAATAGCTTGCAAGTACCTGTGGAGAAGGCTTACAAGTGTTTGCTGTTGATAAGATAAGGTCGATATGACCAAGTAGCAGAGGAAATTCCAGATGAATCCTTTATCAAGAAGCCCAGATCAAATAAATCGAGCGTTGACTGTTGATATGGCTGGATTGCAATAGTATGGCTTGATGATCAAAGAGAGTAAGATTCCTTGATCAATGATTGATACCATTAGATTTTGACAAGAGTAATGAATATCTCTGTGAATCTTCATCTGATAGCACTTAAGCAGGCAGTAAATAGAAGATGAGAGTAATAGAGCTTGCATAAATAAAGAGCATGCGAGTTATCATCTGATAGAGCTTTGAGTAAGAATTTCATATAAGATGAGCATGAGCAAAGTAATTGCTAGAAATCCTTTTGATAGGTCGGATTAACCTGTTCACCTGTGAAAGAAGGCAATAGACAAAAAGAGGTCTATACTAGGAATGACTAAAGAAGGTTGAATGATGCCACAGGTGTTCCCCGTGGGCCTTATGCATCACTTGCCCTATCATCCCGAGTATAGTCCTACTCTAAGTGGGCTGGCCACGAATCCTCAAGGAGGGCACAAAAAGAAAAGCAAGGAAAATCCTGAGGAGGATCGCTAGAAGCACTGCTCTCTTGCCTTGGGTACAAGCATCACTGATCAATGAGACTAGTTGCGCCTAGTGGCCTATTACTTGTCTGTGGATTGATCAGTGGAGTTGTGGGAACCCGAGAAGGCACGGACCGAGAGTACCAGAGAGTGTTCGGCCATCACAGTTGAAAGATGATCGAAGAGACAAGGCTTCGTTTGATCTCCATTACTTGTCAAGTAAAGGTCATCATAACTGTAACGTATCCTTTGCGAAGCACATCAGAGCTAACACATGGGGGTACCCTAGCACACACTCTGTGTCAGATGCCGGCTAGGATCCAAAGACCCGTATTCCTCCGCATGAGAGTTGGATGGCACCCACTACACATATGCGGTCACTCCCCGTGATATGTGGTCGTCGTGGTCTTACATCAGAATCCAATCTCAAGGGGGCCTATAGCAAGACTCGGCGATATCTCATTGGTGTAGTGATCTCTTTGGCAAAGAGAAAAATAGAGGAAGGAGAATCACAAGAAGGGAACTGTGTCAGTATGAGATCCTTGATAAAAGCTTTGTTGAAAAGCAAGTAATGAACACTGATGAGTGTTTGATAATGAAAATGTTTGAAAAGAGAAAGAGTAAGGGTTGAGATAACCCATGAAGGTTGTGAGGAGATTTGGAGGACTGTGAAGTCCATCGCTTTCTTAGAATACCCTTCCAAGCACACCCTCGTCGTCGGCATCGAAGCATTCGACAGCTTGGTTAACAACGAGGAGAGGAAGTTCTTCTTGATCTCCTACAACATAAGTAAAGAAAGGAGCATAAGCTGCAGCTGCAAAAGAAGCAGGAGGATAAGAAGGAAAACTTGTTGCAGGAGGAGCAAATGCAGGAGCTGCAGGGTAGGGATGACTTCCCTGAAAATTGAGAAATCTAGCAGGTCTTCCACGGGCTGCTTCCCGGAAGAAGTTATGGCGAGCTAAAAACACTTCATCTTGAGTTCACAAAGGAGTAGCAGGATCTTGAGGGTAGGTCGCTATGTAAGGAGGTGGATAGACTGGCGGGCAAGCTGGAGGACAAGCTTGCTGACGACCCAAAGTTGATGCTGGAGTGACTGGAGCAGCGAAAGCTGTTGGGTACATTGGTCAAATGTACCTGATTTGAAGAAGCCTCACCCAACTCAATGATATACATCATAATGTATTTGATGTATGTTGAGTTTACTTGTGCAGGTTAAGTAATCACTGGACTGAAGCAAAACGTTTCTAAGTCCATGTGTCGACACCCAGAGGGAAAGTGTCGACACTTAAGAAGTCTTGTGTCGACACCCAGACAAGCAGTATCGACACTTGGAGTCATTGTGTCGACACCTGGGATGCAGAGTCGACACCAGACAGAAAGTGTCGACACTTGGAGCTGTGTCGACACTCAGTGAAGAAAAGTGCAGACAGAAAGTGTCGACACAAGGAGCTGTGTCGACACTCAGTGAAGCTGTGTCTACACCAGAAAGTGTCGACACTTGGAGCTGTGTCGACACTCAGCAAAAGTCTGCAGAGACTAAGTTAAAGTGTCGACACTCAGAACAATGTGTCGACACTCAACAGAAGTGTCAGAACTTGAAGTATGTGTCGACACCCAGCACAATATGTCGACACACAACCAGAAGAGTCAACACATGAAGTATGTGTCGACACCCAGCACAATGTGTCGACACACAACCAGAAGAGTCAACACTTGAAGTAAGTGTCGACACCCAACACAATGTGTCGACACTTAGCTAAAGACTCAACACTTGAAGAAAGTGTCGACACAAGGAGCTGTGTCGACACTTAGCAAAGAAAAGAATTATCAACAAAATATTCTAAGTACAAGTGTCGACACTAAGGGAATGTGTCGACACTCAGCTGAAGTCTCAACAACAAGAAGGAGTGTCGACACTCAGCAAGTATGGACATTGAAGACTATATGTCGATACCAAGATGCAGTGTCGACACTTGACAGATTCAACACAAGAAGATGTGTCGACACAAAGGAGATGTGTCGACACTTAGAAGAATTCAGCAAAAGCTAGAAGAACAAGTACTTGTGTCGACACTCAATTTCAGTGTCGACACATGCAGAAGAATCTGTGTCGAGACATACAAGAAGATGTGTCGACACCTTGTAGACTTGTGTCGACACTTACACAGCATGTGTCGACACTTGGACTATAAGTGTCGACACTTAAAGACAGAAAGTCTCGACACTTACAGACAGTTAGAGATTTTCAAGAAGTGACTGGATGACTTGACAGCTGCCGTTCCAGCCGGTCTACAACAACTGTCAGAGATGTCAGAAGTCAGTTATGAACCGGACCAGCCGGTTACCATGAAGAAGGTCTATAAATAGGCACCTACAGTTTACAGAAAGTGTGGTTGTTGAAGTTATTGATCAGATTATTGGTCAAGAGTTCAGTTTGTTGAAAAACAAATTATTGAAGTGGTACCAAGAGTATCAACATAAGAAGATCTTGCAGTCCAAGTGCAGATCTAAGAAGTTGGAGAGAGAGGGCTCCTTCCAAGAAATCAGCCTTTGGAACTAGGCTGAGAAGAAGGATTCAGATTCAATTCTGGATCTTATGTAGCAGAGGTCAAGGAACTACTGCAGAAGGATTCAGTCTTATTCAGTTCTACTCAAGAAGCTTTGAAGAAAGCTAAGTCAGAGTGAATCCAGCTGAGTTCTTCCAAGAACTCATCAAGAAACTCTCAACTTCCCTCTTTCATTTCTGAGTTGTTGAGTTAAATTTCGTAAAACATTTTTATCTAGTCGGTTCCTTTGGATCTGAGTGAATTGTAAGCCTATAACTATAAAGGCTGAGGGTAGGGTTTGTTAGCCTGAGTGTAGGAGATTGAGATCTCTGAGTGTAGGCCTTGTTGGCTGAGTGTAGGCCTTGGTTGGCTGAGTGTAGGCCTTGATTGGCTGAGTGTAGGCTTTGGGATAAAGCTGAGTTGTAAGGCTTTGGGCCTGAGGAGTAGGAACCAATTTGGGTTCTGAGACAGTGGAGGAGTTTGGCCGAATCTAGTACACTGCTAGATAGGCGAAGGGGGAAAGTGGATGTACCCATATCTTGGGGAACCACTAGAAACCACTGTGTGCTGTGCTGTGATTGTGCTGTGTATGCTGTGATTGCTTTGTAATTGCTGTGCAAAAGTTAGAAATCTGTGATAATAAACTGTTTGCTGCCATTAAAGTTAAAAAGGGATTAGGTCACCTATTCACCCCCCCCTCTAGGTGTTTAGGTACCATATCTTTCAAGTGGTATCAGAGCGAGGTTCCTCAAAAAGGACTAACAGTCTAAGGAGATCCTGTTTGGCAGATTCAGTGTAAGACAAAACACAGTTTCAAGAAAATCAAGAAACATGGGTTCTTATGAGAATCACAAGGAATTGGGTTCCATGAAATTACCCATATGTAGGAAAGAGATCTTTGGGATCTGGAAAGAAAGGATAAGGCTATTTATGGAAGCTTCTGACCCTAGAATCTACATCACAGTTAAGGAAGGGCCTTATGTGCCAATGAAGATTTCAGTTTTGGATGCAAATCAGAGAACTCCAAAGGATTTCTCTGAGATGACTAAGGATGAGATTGTCCTAGCCACAATGGATAAGAGGGCACAGAGCATAATAGTGAGTGCCATTGATGATGCAACTTTTCAGAATCTTATACACTGCAAGACAGCTAAAGAGATGTGGGACACTTATAGTGTATATGGAAGGATCTGAAGAAGTTAGGCAAGATAGGAAATCCTTGCTAAATCAGGAGTATGAGAGTTTTAGACAAGGTAAAGGTGATAGCATAACTGAGTGCTACAAGAAGTTCTATAGAATAGTTAATGAACTCATGTCTTATGGAAGAGAGTTCAGTAACTATGAACTAAATGACAAGTTTCTAAGGTCCCTAACCAAAGATTGGGACACAAAGATCTGTGCCATAAGAGAAATGGCTAAGTTGGGAGAAATTCCTCCTCCTACACTGTTTGGCAAGTTATTGTCATATGAGATGCAATTGACAGTGAGGAAAGAGGAAGAGAAATCAACAAGGACTGAACACAAGGAAAGATCAGTTGCTTTCAAGACAGAAGTTCCCAACAAGTGCAGGAATAAGTTATCAACTCCACCTCCAGAGGTAGTTGATTCAGAGTCTGATGAGTCTGTCAGCACAAAGAGTGAGAGCAGTGAAAGTGATGAAGACTTTGCTGCCTTCACTAGGCACTTTCAGAAATTCTTGAAGAAGAAACAGTGGAGGTCAAGACCTTCTTCTTCAAAGGGAAAGGAAGTCTTTTATCAGGAGAAAAAGCCTTCAAAGAAAGACAAGAAGAGGACAAAGTCAAGCAAGGCAACTGGATCAAAGATAGTGTGCTATTGCTACAATAGACAGGGCCATGTTATTGCAGATTGTCCAGAGAAGAGAAAGGAATCTGGTGATAGGAAAAAGACTCACTTCAAAGGAAAGAAAGAGAAGTCTTTTGTAGCCAAGAAAGAGAAAACTCTATCAGATATCTCCTCTTCAGAAACTGAGTCTGAGGCTGAAGCCTACATAGGGATGTTTGCTGAAGAAGAAGAGGATGAATTCATGCAGATCATGGAGTCTATTTATAAACAAGAAGATAGTCAATGCCAAGGGCTAATGGCTTTGACAGAGAGTGCCAAAATCCTGGAGCTGCTAGGACCCAGTCAGGTACAAGGTTCAAGTTCAAGTTCAGTTTCTTGTTCTAGTTCAGGTTCAGATTCTTCTTCATCAAGTGATGAGAATGTATCTGAGTCTGAGGATGATATTCATCAGCTTATAGATGAATATAAGGTGCTGTTGCAAGCTTACAAGAAAAGCAAATCCCTAGCCAAAAGTCAGGCAAAGGAAATTGCTGATTTTAAAGCTGGTGCAACAGATTTTGAGAAGCAGTTTGATCAAAAGTTGAATGAGATAGCTAGGCTGAAACACATTACAGTGATTCAGATGGGTACTATATCATTTAAGAATGATCAAATTAAGAGTCTGGAGATCAATCTTAAGAAGGAGAAGGACTTAGTTGCTAGGTTTTCTAAACCTAAGTCAGTGTTACCTTTAATTGATGATTTTGTTCATCAAAAAAGCAAGGCTGGACTGGGCTTTATTAGACCTGCAAGGACTGAGTAGTCCAAGTCTAAGTCCAAGGGCAAAGCCCCAGCATTCAACAAGACTGCTGTAGATAATACAGCAAAGGCTGTACCTAAGCAAAGGTACAATAAGTTTGAATGTTGGTGCTGTGGCAAAATTGGCCACTTTGCAGTGGACTGTTGGCACCATGCTAGTGCCAAGGGGAGTAGCAAGCTACCTGGTGGAAAGCCAGTAGGTAGTTTTGTCAAGTTACAGACTAACAAGTACCAAGGACCCAAGAATTCTTTGGGTTCTAAGGTCCATTAATCTGTTTTACAGGTAAGTCCAAGTGGCCATACCCCTACATAGTACTTGGACAGTGGATGTTCCAGACATATGGCTGGAACAAGAAGATTACTAAAGGACTATATTCCAGTAAAAGATGGTCCAAAAGTAACCTTTGGTGGTTCTGAAAAAGGAATCATCAAAGGATTTGGTAACATTTCTACAAACTTAGTTACCATTACTCAAGTGGCTTATGTTAAAGGGTTGAAACACAACCTAATAAGTATAAGTCAATTAAGTGATGTAGGGTATGACATCTCATTTGTTAAAAATGGTTGTCATATCAAGAGGTCAAGTGATCAAGAGATCATTTTGACAGGTTATAGGAAGAGGAATGTCTACTGCCTAGACATTATGATTAAGAACAATGGTTCTCCAGTTTGTCTTGTAGCTGATGAGACAGTCTCTCATTGTGTCAAATGGCACAAGAGGCTTGCCCATCTTAACTACAAGACTATTAGCAAACTCTTTAGCAAAGAGTTAGTGAGGAATGGTCCTCAAGTTAAGTGTGTTAAAGATGGTATTTGCTCAGCTTGTCAAAAGGGCAAGCAGACTAAATCCACCTTTAGAAGCATTGGAAACAAAGATGCTGTGAGGTGTCTATACCTCTTGTATATGGATCTTTTTGGTCCAATGCCAGTTCACAGCTTAGGTAGGAAGGTCTATACCTTTGTAGTTGTAGATGACTACTCAAGGTTTTCCTGGGTGTTCTTCTTAAGACAGAAATCTGAAACACCTATTGTCTTCTATAGCTTTGTCAAGCAAATTCAGAATGAACTAAATAGTACAGTGGTCAAAATTAGAAGTGACCATGGTACTGAATTTCAGTCTGATAACATGACAAAACTGTGTGAAGACTTTGGGATATTTCAAGAATTCTCTTCACCTAGAACACCTCAGCAAAATGGCATTGCTGAGAGGAAGAACAGAACCTTGATAGAAGCTGGTAGAACCCTATTGAGTGATCCATCACTGCCAGAGTATTTCTGGGCTGAAGCAGTTAACACTGCATGCCATGTTATAAATAGGGCTACCATCACTAAAAGGCTTAACAAGACCCCCTATGAAGTAGTGAAAGGCAGGAAACCAAACCTATCCTATTTTAGGATCTTTGGTTGCAAATGCTTCATACTTAACAATGGGAAGTCTTACTTAACTAAGTTTGCTGCCAAGTCCCAAGAGGGAATTTTTGTTGGGTACAGCAACAATAGTAAGGCTTATAGAGTCTACAACTTGACTACACAAGTTGTAGAAGAATCAGTGCATGTAGTTTTTGATGAGACAAAACTTATTAATAATGAGTTGTCTAGTAGTGTATACAGCCCCACAGGTCTGACAAAGACAATGGACAAGCTTACTTTAGAAGAGGTGCCTGCTGCAAGATAGCAAGTAGAAGACAGTAGCTGTTGTCCAGGGGTAGAACTGCATGTGCCCATTACTGAAGGAATACAAGGAGTACAGCATGATGCAGATGCTGAAGTGGTTCAACCAGAAGTAAGATTGCCTCCAGCCCACAGGCATCTTAGAGATCATCCAGTAGAGCTAATTATTGGAGATCCAAGACAAGGAGTTCAAAATAGGAGCAGAAATCAGAATGCTGCAATCTATTCCAGTTTTCTGTCACAAGTTGAACCTAAGAAGTTTGAAGAAGCAATACAAGATCCACAATGGACTGAAGCAATGCAAGAAGAGATTAATCAGTTCAAGAGGTGCAAGGTCTGGGAATTGGTTCCCAAACCTAAAGACCACAATGTAATAGGAACTAAGTGGATTTACAGGAATAAGATGGATGAACTAGGGGTCATCATTAAGAATAAGGCTAGACTGGTTGCTAAAGGATACAGGCAAGAAGAAGGTATTGATTTTGATCAAACCTTTGCTCCAGTAGCCAGACTGGAAGCCATAAGAATGTTCTTGGCCTATGCAACCTATCAAGGATTCAAGGTATACCAAATTGATGTCAAGTCAGCATTCCTAAATGGTAATTTGAAAGAAGAAGTCTATGTGGAGCAGCCTTCAGGTTTTGTTGATCCAACTCTACCTCATCATGTCTATAGACTTAGGAAAGCTTTATATGGGTTAAAGCAAGCCCCTAGGGCTTGGTATGAAACCCTATCTAGTTTCCTCATTGAGAACAAATTCTCAAGGGGGAAAATAGATAAGACTCTATTCCTTAGGGAATCTAGAGGCAAAGTTATACTAGTCCAAATATATGTAGATGACATTATATTTGGGTCTACTGAAAGCAGCCTTTGCAAAAAGTTTGCAAAACTTATGCAAGGTCAGTTTGAGATGAGTAGTATGGGAGAGCTGAAGTTTTTCTTGGGTCTCCAAGTTAAACAGACTGAAAATGGTTTATCCATATGTCAGTCCAAGTTCACCCTAGAACTCATAAGGAAGTATGGTATGGATTCATCCAGTACCATGAAGACTCCTATGGGGTCAAGTATGTCTCTTAGCAAGGATGATGCAGGGAAACCTGTAGATGAAACCTTGTATAGAGGGATAGTTGGCTCCCTATTATACTTGACTGCTAGTAGACCTGACATCATGTATGCTACATGTGTTTGTGCCAGGTATCAAGCCTACCCTAAAGAGTCTCATTTGACTGCAGTCAAAAGAATATTGAGATATCTAAAGGGCACTCCCTATCTAGGCCTCTGGTACCCTAGGAATGGAGATTTTGATCTAACAGGTTATTCAGATGCAGACTTTGCAGGATGCAAAGAGGATAGAAAAAGCACTACTGGAACCTGTCAATTCCTAGGAGGGAGACTAATTTCATGGAGTAGCAAGAAGCAAACCAGTGTGGCAATCTCCACAGCTGAGTCAGAATATGTGGCTGCAGGAAGTTGCTGTGCTCAACTTCTGTGGATTCAACATCAGCTAGAGGACTATGGATTTCAGGTAAGTAGAACTCCACTTTTCTGTGATTCTACAAGTGCTATTTCAATAGCTAATAACCCTATGTCTCATTGTAGAACTAAACATATTGAAATTAAATATCATTTTCTTAGGGAGCATGTAGAAAGAGAAGATATTTTACTTGAATATGTTAATACAGATAATCAGATAGCTGATATGTTTACTAAGCCCCTAGAAGAAGCTAAGTTCAATAGATTCAAAATTGAACTAGGAATGATAAACTTAGAATAAGTTTACAGTATTAAAATTGGCCAAGTAAAAAGGTGTCGACACATAGACAAGTCTATGTCGACACAGAATAGTGGTGTCGACACTTCAGGAAAAAGGTGTCGACACATCCAGGATGTTGGTGTCGACACTTCAGAATGTTAGTGTCGACACATGACTAGTAGGTGTCGACACATCCAATATGGTGTCGACACTTATGCTTTACTCAGTATTTACTAAGTAAAGTCTCGACACTGTGTCGAGTTATGTTGTGTCGACACATAACCAAGTGTCGACACATAAAATCTGTTGACTAAATTTGTGTCGACACATGTGTGTCGAGACATTATAAGTCTGTGTCGACACTTATTGCCAGTGTCGACACATCTTAAGATAGTCGTCCCGCCTGTTCATCTTCAAAATTAGACAGGTATAAATAGGGTTCTGTCTTTGTTTGTCGACACGCTTTCAAAGTATCGAGACCAAAACTACTGTGTCGACACCTCTCTTTTCTAAAGACAAATTCTCCAAACCCTAATGGCTCCTAAGCTTGAGGAGAACGTTAACGAGGGCTATGAGCTTGTGCGCGGCGCATTCGACGAAGCAGATGCAGAAATTCAGGCTGTAGTAACCCTAGTCTCCGATTCTGGACTAGAATATCTCCTATCAGAACCTACCAAGATTTGGAAGAAGGAAGTTCTTGAATTCCTTAATGGAGCTGCAGTCGATGAATCTGGATTCAGAATCAAATCCAGAGTTCATGGAACTAAGATAAAGATTTCACCTAAGAGTCTGAGGAAGGTACTCCAGCTACCCAAAATTCAAGATGAAGAAGAGGATACTGCTTCAAAGACCAGGAAAGCTTTAACCTGGTGTGGTCTTGATCCTAAGATGAAGATAGGATCTGTATTCAACAGAAAAGGCATGAATAACCAAGGAAAGTTCATGTCTGAAATTGTGGGAAAGGTCTTACTCAGCAAGACTGGAGGGCATGACAGAGTGTCTGCCTACATGTTTGAAATCATGACAAGAATTATCTTCACTATTAAAACTGATTGGTCTATGATAGTGTTTGACAAGATCAAGGAGAGTCTGAAGAAGCCCAACCTAGGCAGAATACTTAGTCTCTACCTAGCTGGTACCATACCAGAAGTCATGAGTACAGCTGTAGGAAGCAAGATCAACCACATGAGGAAGATGGATCAAAGGATATTTTCCAGATGGGACAGGGTGTTGTCCAAGGACATATCAACTCCAGAAAAGACAATTACTGAGAAGGAGATTCCTCCTAAGAAAAAGAGAAAAACTGCTCCAGTGGAACAAGAGTCCTCCAACAGTTCAGGAAGTGAAGAAAAAGTTGTTTTCACTCCTGATGATCATGAGGAAGTGGCTGCAGAGAAGACCCCTGCTGCTCAAGATATAGCTGAGCTCCAGGGGGAGCTACCTCAGGCTAGCCCCATCCACAGGGATCAAAGCCAGGGGGAGCCTCCAGTAGTAGAAGAACCCTCTACTCTGGACAGTGAGCAAGCCACCATCATCATCCAAGAGGTACTCACAGACCTAAAAACTTTAGAATATCTTATAGAAGATGTTGATTTGTCTGATGTTCCTCAGCAAACTCATCTGCCTCATCAAGAACCAGATGTTGTTATCAAAGACACATCTGCTGTTCCAGTGGTTGAAGAGCACAGAATATCTCCAGCTCAATCACCTCAAGAGTTCACCATGGAAGATCTATTTCTCAATCTAGATCAAGTTGATTTTGACATGGACAAGGAAGCTGATGGAAGAGCTACTGCTGCTGAGGGGAAACAAATGGAAGATCTGGAAGAGCCTTTAAGGCAAGCTACTAAGAAGACACCTGATGTGCAAGATGAAAAACCTCAAAGCCCTAAGGATAGGGTTGAGATAGCCAGCACTTCTGCCTCTGAAGATGAGGAGAGTGCTAGGGCAAAGAAGAAGAAATTATATGTCTTCAAAAGGAGAAGTCAGAGTTACAAGAAAGCTCTACAATCCATAGCCCCACAGCCCATAATTCAACAAGCTCCATCTGTTGATTATAGTGCCTTAATAATTGCAATACAGATTAAAATGGATGAACAAAGAAAAGCCATAGAAGCTTATGTAGATGAAGGGCACAAAGCTTTACAGTTTGATCTTGCCCAAGATATAAAATCTATAAGGTTTGAGATGAACCTTAACAAGAAGGAAATGAATGAATGCTTCCACAAGGGTGGAAATGCTGTGGTGTATCTGGCAACACACCAAGAGAAGATCAAGACACAGGTAGATGATATAGCATTAAAGCAAGGATATGTGCTGGAAAATCAAATCAGAATGAATGACAATCTAACTCAGTCACATAGTGCTATAATCACTGAGTTGAAGAACAAGGCTGATGAACCTTCTACCTCTACTGCTGCTGCTAAAGCTGATTTTGACAAAGCCTTTCAAGAAGAAATTTCTGCTGTCAAGACTGCGGTCCAAGCCTCTCAGAAAGCTATATCTGATCAACTGCAAAAGCTCAAACCATTCTTTAAAGAGGGAATCAGATATTTGGACAGTCAGATAAGATTTCAAAAGGATGATGTCAGAGACCATATGGCCAGAGAAGTCATAAAGGGGGAGAGAGTATTAGTCAAAGCTAGCTCTGACCATGCCAAATGGATATCTAACTCCATCAGAGCTACACTGGGCTATCCTCCACTCTGTGATGATGATAATGTTGCTGAATCAGGGATTCAAAATGCATATCTTGGAGGTGAGCAAGCAGAAGTAGCTCAAGTGATGTATCCACCTCCAGACTTTGATATGATTCAAGCAGATGTGAGCACAATGTATAGCCCAACTGAGGGTAAGGACCATGTACATATTGAAAAGGTTGTTCAACCTATTTCTGAAGCTCTGCAAGAGGCTATGAACAAAGAAGAAGAGACAAGGTTGTCTAAAAAGAGGTTTAGGGAACAAGCAGAACAAAAGCCAGATTTTGAACAGTGGAGCCCTACCTCTAGGAATATCATTTTAACTGCCTGGAAAGCTGCCAAGGATCATACTCATGACAGGAATAAATGGTTTTCTGAAGCAGAATGGAGAAAACATGAGATCAGGCAGGAAGCAATAGTTCAATTCAGAAGGAAGGCTAAGATGGGAAAGCTACCTCCTACTGCAATGGAGCCTAGCAAGTACTTCCCCAAGCCATATCACTACTTTGAGAGGCAGAAGATCAAGACAGAAGAGCTCAAAAAGAAAGATCTAAAAGGCAAGAAGTCTGCTGTTGCTGAAACTGCTGAAGCCACTGTCAAAGCTCAAGTCCAATCTGGCAAAGGCATAGTTATCAAAGAGCCAGACCAGAAATAGATTAAGAATTGACTTGAAGATTGTTGTAATCTTTTGAATGTAAAACATTTTTGTAAACCACTAAAGATGTATAAGAAAAATGTTAGAACAATATATGATAAATATATTTCATGATTGTTCTGAGAATGTGTCTATTTCTTGTTTGTTCTGAAATGATGAATGTGTATACATGTGTGAATTATTACATGTTTATGTTTACCCTACTGTAAATAATCTGCTTTACATCATTTTGTAATTTTTAATTATGAATGGTGTATATCATTGACTAAGGGTTATGACTTCTCCAAATAGGGGGAGATTGTTGGGTACATTGGTCAAATGTATCTGATTTGAAGAAGCCTCACCCAACTCAATGATATACATCATAATGTATTTGATGTATGTTGAGTTTACTTGTGCAGGTTAAGTAATCACTGGACTGAAGCAAAACGTTTCTAAGTCCATGTGTCGACACCCAGAGGGAAAGTGTCGACACTTAAGAAGTCTTGTGTCGACACCCAGACAAGCAGTGTCGACACTTGGAGTCATTGTGTCGACACCTGGGATGCAGAGTCGACACCAGACAGAAAGTGTCGACACTTGGAGCTGTGTCGACACTCAGTGAAGAAAAGTGCAGACAGAAAGTGTCGACACAAGGAGCTGTGTCGACACTCAGTGAAGCTGTGTCTACACCAGAAAGTGTCGACTCTTGGAGCTGTGTCGACACTCAGCAAAAGTCTGCAGAGACTAAGTTAAAGTGTCGACACTCAGAACAATGTGTCGACACTCAACAGAAGAGTCAGAACTTGAAGTATGTGTCGACACCCAGCACAATGTGTCGACACACAACCAGAAGAGTCAACACATGAAGTATGTGTCGACACCCAGCATAATATGTCGACACACAACCAGAAGAGTCAACACTTGAAGTAAGTGTCGACACCCAGCACAATGTGTCGACACTTAGCTAAAGACTCAACACTTGAAGAAAGTGTCGACACAAGGAGCTGTGTCGACACTTAGCAAAGAAAAGAATTATCAACAAAATATTCTAAGTACAAGTGTCGACACTAAGGGAATGTGTCGACACTCAGCTGAAGTCTCAACAACAAGAAGGAGTGTCGACACAAGGAGCTGTGTCGACACTCAGCAAGTATGGACATTGAAGACTATGTGTCGACACCAAGATGCAGTGTCGACACTTGACAGATTCAACACAAGAAGATGTGTCGACACAAAGGAGATGTGTCGACACTTAGAAGAATTCAGCAAAAGCTAGAAGAACAAGTACTTGTGTCGACACTCAATTTCAGTGTCGACACATGCAGAAGAATCTGTGTCGAGACATACAAGAAGATGTGTCGACACCTTGTAGACTTGTGTCGACACTTACACAACATGTGTCGACACTTGTACTATAAGTGTCGACACTTAAAGACAGAAAGTCTCGACACTTACAGACAGTTAGAGATTTTCAAGAAGTGACTGGATGACTTGACAGCTGCCGTTCCAGCCGGTCTACAGCAACTGTCAGAGATGTCAGAAGTCAGTTATGAACCGGACCAGCCGGTTACCATGAAGAAGGTCTATAAATAGGCACCCACAGTTTACAGAAAGTGTGGTTGTTGAAGTTATTGATCAGATTATTGGTCAAGAGTTCAGTTTGTTGAAAAACAAATTATTGAAGTGGTACCAAGAGTATCAACACAAGAAGATCTTTCAGTCCAAGTGCAGATCTAAGAAGTTGGAGAGAGAGGGCTCCTTCCAAGAAATCAGCCTTTGGAACTAGGCTGAGAAGAAGGATTCAGATTCAATTCTGGATCTTAAGTAGCAGAGGTCAAGGAACTACTGCAGGAGGATTCAGTCTTATTCAGTTCTACTCAAGAAGCTTTGAAGAAAGCTAAGTCAGAGTGAATCCAGCTGAGTTCTTCCAAGAACTCATCAAGAAACTCTCAACTTCCCTCTTTCATTTCTGAGTTGTTGAGTTAAATTTTGTAAAACATTTTTATCTAGTAGGATCCTTTGGATCTGAGTGAATTATAAGCCTATAACTATAAAGGCTGAGGGTAGGGTTTGTTAGCCTGAGTGTAGGAGATTGAGATCTCTGAGTGTAGGCCTTGTTGGCTGAGTGTAGGCCTTGGTTGGCTGAGTGTAGGCTTTGATTGGCTGAGTGTAGGCTTTGGGATAAAGCTGAGTTGTAAGGCTTTGGGCCTGAGGAGTAGGAACCAATTTAGGTTCTGAGACAGTGGAGGAGTTTGGCCGAATCTAGTACACTGCTAGATAGGCGAAGGGGGAAAGTGAATGTACCCATATCTTGGGGAACCACTATAAACCACTGTGTGCTGTGCTGTGATTGTGCTGTGTATGCTGTGATTGCTTTGTAATTGCTGTGCAAAAGTTAGAAATCTGTGATAATAAACTGTTTGCTGCCATTAAAGTTAAAAAGGGATTAGGTCACCTATTCACCCCCCCCCCCTCTAGGTGTTTAGGTACCATATCTTTCAGAAGCACCTGGAGCTGTTGCTGGATTAGCGCCTAGTTACTGCGCGATTGCAGCAAACATTTGGTTGATGGCTTGGAACTGCTGAGCATTCTCACGACGCGATTGCTCAAAGGCATCCCAGAGAGGATCATCTCTAGGACTTGGAGCAAAGTTCTCGACTGAGTGATGATCTGACATGGCTAACTGTCGCTGTTCATCGGCTGAACGGATCTGAAGGTCGCGTGTTAATTGTTGATGCGCGGAAACGATACCAGGGGCACAGCTAACACGGAGGGGGTGTACTATCTCACAAGCTAGGAGAGGAAGAGGGATGGAGGAAGGAAGGAAGCCTCTGAGTGCTCGAGAGTGGAGCAAACATCTTGGCAAGGAGGTTGCGGGAATAGAGGAGAGGGTGCAGAGAAGCAGAGGAGGAGCTTGATCAATAGAGGAGGTTGATCAAGAGAGGAGTAGGTTGATCAGGAGCTGTCGAGCAGACGGTTAATTGGATGGTTGAGCTTGCAGGTTGCTTGCCGAGAGGAGCTGAGCTAGAAAGAAGGGAGAAGAGAAGGGGCCGCTAGCAGCGACAACAACAGACTTCGCCCGCCGCGGCCTAAATGCCACTCTTGCGACGGGCTTTCCTTTTATTAATAGCGAGAGGTTACAAGCTTGCTAGTACACCTTCACAACAAAGCAATAAAGGGGTACAAAGGGAAGCTGGCGGCTAAGGAAGGAGAATACCAGGAGGCTGCGCCGACTGAAGAAAGCAGTCGGCAGGCCGCACGGATTGGAGAATAAAAAGAGACCGCGCGGAGTGGATTGGCAAGGCGGCAAGCCGCCCAACTAGAGTAGGAGGCTGGCGCGGACTGGGAGACCGAGTCCGCAGGAAGGCTGGCTGGCTGACTTCGAGCTCGTGTGTCCTCCCCAAATGAGAGGCTTGGGGGTCTATTTATAGGCCCGAGGAGGTAATGGCTTGCAGTGATGTTACCCCCGGTGAGACGGTAACTGGAGGGAGAAAGAGATGGAGTCTGCCGATTCCGCAACAGGCCACGCGGACTAGGGCTTGCCTCTAGAGCTGGTGCTGCTGAAGGCGAGCTGAGACGCTGAATAGCGGACTGTGGGGGGAGCTCGCGGAGTCCGCCACTGTTGGGCTAAGATTGTCTGCCTGCTACTGGAGTGACGGATGCTGGAGGACAGGTGGCAGACTGCAAGGGGAAGCCGCTGAGTCCGTCCCTGCTGAGTTGGAGGACTGCCTGCCCGCTGCTGGAAAGCGGGAGCTGGGAGCTATGTGGCGGACTGCGAGGAGAATCCGCGGAGTCTGCCACTGCTGAACTGAGCTGCAATGGATGACTTAGTCCTCAACTGATGGCTGAGTTCGCGCGAAGACCACAAACTGAGGAGTGGTTGACCCTGCTGCTAGAGAAAAGCCGGTGCTTGGTTAAGGAAAAGGGCGGACTGCATGGAGAGTCCGACGAGCTTGTCGAGTCCGCGGTTGCTGCGAAGCTGAGTCCGCTTATGTTGGAGATGGAGAGCCCGACTGTTGAGGCTGTTGGGCGACAAAGGACATGCGGCCTGCCGGACTGGCAAGGTAGGCCGCGCACGTTGGCGATGCAGAAGCTGTGGCAGTTGTCTGGCGACTTGGGCGGATATGGAGTTGAGTCCGGCAGAGGGAGGTCTGCGGAAACAACCTCGCGGTTAAGCTGGAAAAGAGGGCGGCCTGCAGAGGCAGACTGCGGAAGCAGTCCGTGGACCCTGCCGACCAAGGGAAAGACGCACGTCATGAGGGGTCAGACCGCTGAGACCTCGCAGGCCGCGTGGCCTGAGCGGAGAAAAAAGTCTGTCCGCCTAACCTAGGGAATCACGGCCTCCAGGTGGAACCCGGGGCAGGCCGCGACGAGCGAGCTGGCTCCCTTGGGAAGGATTGCCGATTTTGGGGTTAATATAATCCCCGCACTTTTTTAAGTTCCGAATAGAACTTCGAAAAAGTTGGAGACCCGCAAAAATCGGGATCCGCCCCAACGGAAAGAGAAGGGGGGCAAGGAGAGATAGAACCTGAAGATGCTCCTTAGGAGTTTAGCGCTGCCTGTCTATTTTTCTGCAAAAGGAAAGTTAGGGTAGGCATGTATGGGTGGTACATCGAGTGTGTACCTGAGTTTGCTTTTGCAGAACGAAGTAGGCGTGTTTTCCACTAAGTCCTGCAACATGAAAGTGAGATGAAAATGAAAAAGCATAATAGCTTGCAAGTACCTGATGGAACTTGCAAGTACCTGTTATCCTCTGCAAAAGAAGAGTTAAAGGTATGCATAGTTCATGAAAGTAACTTGTAAGTACCTGTGAAGAAACTTGCAAGGGTCTGATGATCTCTGTTAAGAAGAGAGTTAGGAATAGGCAAAACATGAGAATAACTTGCAAGTACCTGTGAAGACACTTGCAAGGATCCCGTTTTCTGCAAAGTGAGAGTTAGAAATGGGTATTGTACATAAAGTATAAGCTGCAAGTACCTGAATGAGGCTTGCAGGTGTCCGCTAATCTCTGCAAGGAAACAGTTAGGAGCAGACATATATATAAAAGGGGCTTGCAAGTACCTGAGAAAAGACTTGCAAGGGTTTGCTAATTTCTGCAAGGAGAAGAGTTAGGAGCAAACAAGGTATGAAAAATAGCTTGCAAGTACCTGTGGAGAAGGCTTGCAAGTGTTTGCTACTCTCTACAAGAAAAGAGTTTGGAGCAAACAAGGTATAAAAAATAGCTTGCAAGTACCTGTGGAGAAGGCTTGCAAGTGTTTGCTGCTCTCTGCAAGAAAAGAGTTAGGAGCAAACAAGATATGAAAATAGCTTGCAAGTACCTGTGGAGAAGGTTTGCAAGTGTTTGCTGCTCTCTGCAAGAAAAGAGTTAGGAGCAAATAGGATATGAAAATAGCTTGCAAGTACTTGTGGAGAAGGCTTGCAAGTGTTTGCTGTTGATAAGATAAGGTCGATATGACCAAGTAGCGGAGGAAATTCCTGAAGAATCCTTTATCAAGAAGTCCAGATCAAATAAACCGAGCATTGACTGTTGATATGGCTGGATTGCAATAGTATGGCTTGATGATCAAAGAGAGTAAGATTCCTTGATCAATGATTGATACCATTACATTTTGACAAGAGTAATGAATAGCTCTGTGAATCTTTATCTGAAAGCACTTAAGCAGGCAGTGAATAGAAGATGAGAGTAATAGAGCTTGCATAAATAAAGAGCATGTGAGTTATCATCTGATAGGGCTTTGAGTAAGCAATTCATATAAGATGTGCATGAGCAAAGTGATTGCTGGAAATCCTTTTGATGGGTCAGATTAACCTGTTCAGCTGTGAAAGAAGGCAATAGACAAAAAGAGGTCTATACTCGGAATGAGTAAAGTAGGTTGAATGCTGCCACAGGTGTTCCCCGGGGGCCTTATGCATCACTTACCCTATCATCCCGAGTATATTCCTACTCAAAGCGGGCTGGCCACGAATCCTCAAGGAGGGCACAAAAAGAAAAGCAAGGAAAATCCTGAGAAGGATCGCTAGAAGCACTACTCTCTTGCCTTGGGTACAAACATCACTGATCAATGAGACTAGTTGCGCCTAGTGGCCTATTGCTTGTCTGTGGATTGATCAGTGGAGTTGTGGGAACCCGAGAAGGCACGGACCGAGAGTACCAGAGAGTGTTCGGCCATCACAGTTGAAAGATGATCGAAGAGACAAGGCTACGCTTGATCGCCTTTGCTTGTCAAGCAAAGATCATCATAACTGTAACGTATCCTTTGCGAAGCACAGCAGAGCTAACACATGGGGCTCCCCTAGCACACACTCTGTATCAGATGTCGTCTAGGATCCAAAGTCTCGTATTCCTCCGCATGAGAGTTGGATGGCACCAACCACACATATGCAGTCACTCCCCGCGATATGTGGTCGTCGTGGTCTTACACCGAAATCCAATCTGAAGGGGGCCTATAGCAAGACTCGGCGATATCTCATTGGTGTAGTGATCTCTTTGGCAAAGAGAAAAATAGAGGAAGGAGCATCACAAGAAGGGAACTGTGTCGGTATGAGATCCCTGATAAAAGCTTTGTTGAAAAGCAAGTAATGAACACTAAGGAGTGTTTGATAATGAAATTGTTTGAAAAGAGAAAGAGTAAGGGTTGAGATAACCCATGAAGGTTGTGGGGAGCTTTGGAGGACTGTGAAGTCCATCGCTTGCTTAGAATAGCCTTCCAAGTACACCATCGCCATCGGCATCGAAGCATTCGACAGCTTGGTTTACAACGAGGAGAGGAGGTTCTTCTTGCTCTCCTACAACATAAGGAAAGAAAGGAGCATAAGCTGCAGCTGCAAAAGAAGCAGGAGGATAAGAAGGAAAAGTTGCTACAGGAGGAGCAAATGCAGGAGCTGCACGGTAGGGATGACTTCCCTGAAAATTTAGAAATCTAGCAGGACTTCCCCGGGCTGCTTCCCGGAAGAAGTTATGACGAGCTGCAAACTCTTCATCTTGAGTTCGCAAAGGAGGAGCAGGACCTTGCGGGTAGGTCGCTGTGTAAGGAGGTGGATAGACTGGCGGGCAAGCTAGAGGACAAGCTTGCAAATGACCCAAAGATGCTGGAGTGACTGGAGCAGCGGCAGAAACTGGAGCTGTTGCTTGATGAGCGCCTAGTTGCTGCGTGATTGCAGCAAACATTTGGTTGATGGCTTGGAACTGCTGAGAATTCTCACGACACGATTGCTCAAAGGCATCCCAGAGAGGATCATTTCTAGGACTTGGAGCAAAGTTCTCGGCTGAGTGATGATCTGACATGGCTAACTGTCGCTGTTCACCGGTTGAACGGATCTAAAGGTCGCGTGTTAACTGTTGATGCACGAAAACGGCATCGGGGGCACAACTAACACGGAGGTGGTGTTCGATCTCATAGGCTAGGAGAGGAAGAGGGATGGAGGAAGGAAGGAAGCCTCTGAGTGATCGAGAGTGGAGCAAACATCTTGTCAAGGAGGTTGCGGTGATAGAGGAGAGGGTGCTGAGAAGTAGAGGAGGAGCTTGATCAACAGAGGAGGTTGATCAAGAGAGGAGGAGGTTGATCAGGAGCTGTCGAGCAGACGGTTAATTGGACAGTTGAGCTTGCAGGTTGCTTGCTGAGAGGAGCTGAGCTGAGCTAGAAAGAAGAGAAGGGGCCGCTAGCAGCGGCAACAGCAGACTTCGCCCGCCGCTTCCTAAATACCACTCTTGCGACGGGCTTTCCTTTTATTAATAGCGAGAGGTTACAAGCTTGCTAGTACACCTTCACAACAAAGCAATAAAGGGGTACAAAGGGAAGCTGGCGGCTAAGGAAGGAGAATGCCAGGAGGCCGTGCGGACTGAAGAAAGCAGTCGGCAGGCCGCGCAGACTGGATAATAAAAAGAGACCGCGCGGACTAGACAGGCAAGGCGGCAGGCCGTGCGACTAGAGCAGGAGACTGGCACGGACTGGGAGACCGAGTCCGCAGGAAGGCTGGCTGGCTGACTTCGAGCGCGTGTGTCCTTCCCGAATAAGAGGCTTGGGGGTCTATTTATAGGCCCTAGGAGGTAACGGCTTGCGGTGACGTTACCCCCGGTGAGACGGTAACTGGAGAGAGAAAGAGATGGAGTCCGCCGAGTCCGCAACAGGCCGCGCGGACTGGGGCTTGCCTCTGGAGCTGGTGCTGCTGAAGGCGAGGTGAGACACTGAATGGCGGACTGCGGGGGGAGCCCGCGGAGTCCGCCACTTTTAGGCTGAGATTGTCCGCCTGCTACTGGAGTGATGGACGCTGGAGGACAGGTGGCAGACTACAAGGGGAAGCCACTGAGTCCGTTCCTGCTGAGTTGGAGGACTGCCCGCCCACTGCTAGAAAGCGGGAGCTGGGAGCTATGTGGCGGACTGCGAGGAGAATCCGCAGAGTCCTCCACTGCTGAACTGAGCTGCAAGGGATGCGGGCAGCAGAGTGCCCGCAGAGTCTGGCGAGTCAGCACAAGGCTATGCGGACTGGGACTGCCTTCTGGAGGAGTTGAGGTGTACTTGGAGTCCGCAACTGATGACTGAGTCCGCACGAAGACCACGGACTGAGGAGGGGTTGACCCTGCTGCTGGAGTAAAGCTGATGCTTGGTTAAGGAGAAGGGCGGACTGCATGAAGAGTCCGGCAAGCTTGCTGAGTCCGCAGTTGCTGCGAAGCTGAGTCCGCTTATGTTGGAGATGGAGAGCCCGACTATTGAGGCTGTTGGGCGACAAAGGACATGCGACCTGCTGGATTGGCGAGGCAGGCCGCACACGTTGGCTAGGCAGAAGCCGTGGCAGCTGTCTGGCGACTTGGGCGGATATGGAGTTGAGTCCGGCAGAGGGAGGCCTGCGGAAACAACCTTGCGGTTAAGCTGGAAAAGAGGGCGGCCTGCAGAGGCGGACTGCGGAAGCAGTCCGCGGACCCTGCCGACCAAAGGAAAGGCGCGTAGCCTGAGGGGTCAGACCGCTGAGACCGCGTAGGCCGCGCTGCCTGAGCGGACAGAAAAGTCTGTCCGCCCAACCTAGGGAATCACGGCCTCCAGGAGGAACCCGGGGCAGGCCGCGACGAGCGAGATGGATCCCTTGGGAAGGATTGCCGATTTCGGGTTTAATAACAGGCTTAAATTAAAATTGAAAATCACAAAGCAAGAAAGCATATATCTGACAGAGATCATTAACACAAGCAGCAGATATATATATATATATACATAAGCTTTGTTCAGAAATAGAAAGCAGTTATAAAAGCATAACAGAAATAAAGTAGTTCAGAATCACTTCTTTTATTTCTTCTCTTTGGACATTACTTCTTTACCTTTATCTCCAGGCTTGGTAAAGACAATTTCTCTGTTTGAATCTGAAGCTTACACTTTATTTATGGTCAAATCAGCATCCCCTATAATCTTCAAAGATGTGGCTCTGGGGACAACTGCTTCTGGGTGCAACTTCATGTAGTCATCAACATTGAAAAACTTATTTGCTTTCTCAAACCTCTTAAGCTCTTCTTTTCTGTACTTAGACATTGTAGAATACTCAGAAGGATCCTTTCCTTCAGCTTTCGCCTTGTTAATCATAGAAAGGCCTACAAGTTCTTGGAACCTGGCCAATTTAGCTGTATTTGCTGTTTCAGGATCTTCAAAAGGAATAGGAGGAGAATTTGCTCTTTTAGGACTTTCAGCTTTCTGATATGTAGGGAATGATTGTTGTTATTGATGCTGCTGCTGTGGTTGATGCTGAGATTGATGTTGCTTGCCTAAAGAATAATATCTATGCTGACTGCTTTCAGAAGAAGATCTCCCTTGATGTCTCTGATATGTTTGGAATTGGGTAGATCTTTAGGAAGTTGTGCCTGAAGCACCAGCAGCTGGAGTAGGAGGTGGTGGATCTTTTCTGTATTTCTGAGAAGGAGGAGGGGAGTATCTTCTGCTTCTCTTTCTCTCCTTCTTTTCATTCTTGGATAACCACATCCAAGTTGGCATCCCTTTATGTGGAGTTATCTTCTAAAGAATAAAGTAGGGAGTGTGATTGGCTGGATTTGGCTTAGGAGTAGGAGGAGGAGGAGCTTTTCTCTTCTTAGATACTGGCTTCTTCTTTTTCTTAGCATCCTCATCAGAATCCTCATCATCCTCATCATCATCATCACTGCTATCCTGTGGATTATCATATAAAGCATCTAGCTTTTTCAGTGTTTCATCAGATATAATGGGTTTCTTAACTTGGGATGGAGCTGGAGTAGAAGCTGGAGCTGGAGCTGGAAGAAAAACTTCAAGAGGGGCTGGAGAACAAACTGTGACAGTGCTTTCAACAACTGCCTTATTTTCTTCTTCAATGTCAGCCAAGATCAGGTCATCCAGATTTTACATTGGAGAGTCATCCATGACAAAACTGGGAGCAGAGGAAATTGCTGGAGAAGATGGAATGACTATGGGCTCTGGAATAACAAACTGTCTCTTAGTTGCTTGGCAACTTCAGGACTTATTGGGGAAGTATAAGAAACAATAGACAAAGATGGATTAGTATATTCTGCTGGAGGGAAGCTCAAAAATGTATTATCAAAAGTATTCAACAAATGTTCTAAATCTACTATGGGATTAATGATTAAATCACCAACAGTAATTATTTCTTCTGGAGCTGACTCTTCTATATCCATGTCAGTCTCAATATAATTAATAAATCAAGAAAACCTGTATCATCTGTTGTTGCTGCCTCTGCATCTGCTGGAGCTGGAGTTGCTATTATTGTGACTGCTGCAACTACTAGAGCTGCTGCAGCTTCATCATCAAGCATCTCCCCCTGACTGGTTTTAGTGGTAACTGGAGCCAGGCCCCTGAATGAAGAGGGGGCAGTAGTGAGGGTAGAAATTTTAGCAGAGAGGGAGGAAATGGAGGTAGCAATAGGTGTAATGACCTCTGCTACTAGAGTTTTGATGAGGGGTGTGATGAGAGCAATGACAGATAAGATGGTGGAGCGATCCAGTGATGGAGTGGAAGATGGTGTTGAGGTGGAAGCATTTGGAGGTATGGTAGATGTTGGTGAGGATGGAGGAGGAGCATCTTGCATGTGGGCATCCTGGATGGATTCATTGTAAGGAGAGGGAGTATTGGGAGGAGATGACAATAGATTGAAAGATGGTGTGGATGATAGGTATGGGGGAAGTGGAGATGAGGGTGGTGATGGAGTTGGGGAAGCATGTTTAGATGGAGGAGGAGTGGGAAGATGAGTAGTAGTTAGGGAAGTAGGGATAGGGGATGAGGGAGGTGTGTGAGTGGAAATGATGGTTTGGGCTGTGGGTGGAAGTTGAGTTTGGATGGGTGGAAGAGATGGTGGTGAGGGAATGATCTCTTCAGCAGGGAGGGGAGTGGCTCTTACAACCCTGGTGCTTTCAGAAACTGGGGTGGAAGAGGTTGAAGCCTTGGATGGCTTGGATATAGTCCTCTCCCACCTGCCAAACAAGCCACAAGTGAGCTTCTTGCTGGCATTAATGAAAATGGTTGGGGAGACCAGTGATTCAGCAGCCTTCTCCTTCAGGAAGATCCCTATGATCCTTCCAAAACACACTTCCTTTTTATTATTCTTTTTCTTTATTAGATAAAAATGATCTGAGCCCAATTAAATTGTTTCTTATTAACCATGCACACAAGACCAAAAACTGATGCCTGGTAATATAATTATGTGCAGTGTGCTTGCCTATCAAGACTTTTCCAACAATATCTACAAGAAACTTGTACTCTGCAGATAAATGTTTCTTCAACAATTTATTGGGGTTATCTCAAGTATAACCCATCAAACTCAACATCATATCATATTCTTCAGAATCGATCTCTAAATCTTCTTCTCCATTATTCAGATTAAATATTTCAGTTAAGATGGCGGTAGATAAAGAAACAGTATTACCCATAATTGTTCTAGTCATAGTATTCTCTTCTATTATTGTTGATGTATAGACCTATTCTCTGATCTCAGCGCCAGATAATTTTATCCTTGTTATCATCAGGGTCTTTAGTTGCTTCTCTTCTAGAAGTTCCAGAATATTCAGAAAGATTGGATCTGAATGCTGGAAGGAATCAAAGTCGACATCGAATCCGGTGTCAAATTTCATTGCAGCAAGTGTTCCCGCTGGAATTGCCATGAAATTACCTGCAAGAGAGAAAAACGACGAGCAAGTGCAAGGGAACAGAAAGCGTGGGATGGAGGTCGAAGAAAACCTAGTTATAAGATTTTTTGGGATATGACTCGACAAACTCCGTTCCATGAAAAATAAGAAATTCTTCGACCTGAGATCGACGAAATAATTGATAGTGAAATAATTCGTCGATCTCACCCGGAAGAGTTGAAGACATTTCATCGAGCTCCATTCAACGAAAGTTTTCTTGAAGTAGATTCGTCGAGCTGCGTTCGACGAACATAACTTCACACACTGAGAGTTCATCGAACTCTGTTCAACAAATATCTCCCGAACTATTCCTAGTTCGTCGAGCTTCGTTCGACGAACTTTTGGAAATTCATCGAGTGCGGACAAAAACTAAAATAAGTCTTCTCCATTGATCATTCCAAGCTGATTTATAAAGAATAAGTGATTTTTCTCATCCAGAGGTTTGGTGAATATATCAGCTCTTTGTAAATCAGTATAAATATAGACAAGAATAATTTTGTTTT
This sequence comes from Platanthera guangdongensis, assembly GCA_039583875.1. NCBI lineage: Eukaryota > Viridiplantae > Streptophyta > Magnoliopsida > Asparagales > Orchidaceae > Platanthera > Platanthera guangdongensis. The sequence continues at coordinate 251,489,268 of CM077151.1, read as the reverse complement.
TGTCCACACACTCTCTAATGAAATGATGTCTAATGTCTATATGCTTAGGCCTACTGTGATGGACTGGATTTTGTGCTATGTCTATAGCACATGTGTTATCACAAAAGAGAGTTACATTATTTAAGTTTATCCATAGTCTGGAGCTGGTTTTGGATCCACAACATCTAAGAGCAGCAACTGCCTGCTGCAATATATTCTGCTTCAACAGTTGAGGTGGATACAGAAGACTGTTTCTTGCAAAACCAGGATACCAACCTCATACCAAGGAACTGACAAGTCCCTGAGGTGCTTTTTCTATCAACCCTGCATCCAGTAAAGTCAGCATCTGGAAATCCAGTTAAATCAAATTCTGACTCAGCGGGAACTAACAACCCTTTATATATCTGAAAATCATTTTTAAGAAAATTAGGTGAGATTCTCTTGTGTTCACTTGGAACCTAGCACAAAGGCATGTGGCAAACATGATATCAAGTCTGCTTGCTGTAAGATATAGTAGATACCCAACAATGCCCCTATATAATTTCTGATCCACAGGTTTCCCATATGCATCATAGTCAATCACAACATTAGTAGCCATAGGTGTTTTCTTTGCTGAAGCATCAGCCATCCCAAACTTCTTTATAAGCTATTTAGTATACTTAGCTTGAGAGATGAAGATACCATCAGGCAACTGCTTCACTTGGAGACTAAGAAAGTAGGAAAACTCACCCATTCTACTCATTTCAAATTTTGAATGCATGAGGTTAGGGAACCTCTTGCATAATTTGGAATTAGTAGACCCAAATATGATGTCATCCACATATATTTGCACTAACAATATTTTATCCTTATGATGTCTAGTGAAAAGTGTTCTTTCTACTATGCCTTTAATGAATTTATGCTCTATCAAAAAGCTGACTAGGGTCTCATACCAAGATCTTGGAGCCTGCTTGAGACCATAAGGAGCTTTATGCAATTTGAAAACATGATAAGGGTGAGTTGGAGAGACAAAACCTGGAGGTTGTTCAACATAAACCTCTTCTTTAAGTACTCCATTAAGAAATGCACTCTTCACATCCATCTGATATACCTTGAATCTCTTGTAGGCTGCATAGGGCAGGAATATTCTGATTGCCTCTAACCTTGCCACAGGTGCAAAGGTTTGGTCATAATCTATTCCTTTCTCTTGCTTGTATCCTTGAGCAACAAGCCTAGCCTTGTTACTCACTATTATGCCTTATACATCCATTTTATTTCTGTATACCCATTTGGTTCCAATGACTGGATAGTCTTGGGGTCTTGGAACCAAATCCCAAACTCTACATCTCTCAAATTGATTTAATTCCTCCTGCATTAAAATGATCCAGTGGGGATCTTGCTCTACATCATGGATGGATAGAGGCTCAACCTGAGAGAGAAAACATACATGCATCAAATCTTGGTTGAGTTGATGCCTGGTCTGTACATCTACTGATATGTCTCCAATCCCTTGAGATCTGGGGTGATCCCTTAGTGTGACAAGATCAGTGGGTGGAGTTGGTTCTGCAACAGCATTAGGAACTAATTCCTCTTATGGAATTGTGTTTTCTGTTGGGGGAAGGTCAAGTCCTTCAGTGCTTTCATCTTCACTTTCTTCAATGACTTGTGGAGAGGGATGTGTTGGAACCTCTTGGGTGAGGTTTAGTACATCCAAATTCTCACCCAAGTGAGGTACCTACAAAGTGCTATTGGTAGAAATCTCTTTATCCTTGCAAGACATGTTAGTCTCGTCAAATGTAACATGAATGGATTCTTCAATTTTCAGAGATGATTTATTAAAAACCCTATAGGCTTTGCTTACTTGGGAATATCTTAGAAAAATTCCCCATTCAGCCTTAGCCTCAAACTTTCTAATGTATCTTTTGTTGTTGTTATGAATATAACATACACATCCAAATACTTTAAAATAGTTGATTTTAGGTTTCTTCCCTTTAAGTAATTCATGGGGAGTTCTATTCTTTAGTTTATGTATCAGGATTCTATTCAGCACATAATTTGTAGTGTTTATAACCTCTGCCCAAAAGGTTAGTGGCATGAAAGCATCTGCAAGAAATGTACCTGTAGCTTCAACGAGTGTCCTATTTTTCCTTTCAGCTACCCCATTTTGTTGGGGAGTTCTAGGAGCTGAGAAACAATGCTTGATACCTTCCTTCTCACAAAACTCATGCATAAGAAGAGACTTAAACTCTGTGCCATGATCACTTCTGATCAATGCAACATGAGTAGAGAACTCAATTTGTATGGTCCTGAGAAAATTTGTAAGAACCTTAAAGCTATCTGACTTAGATCTCAGAAAGGATACCCAATTGAACCTTGAGAAATCATCCACAATAACTAAGGTGTAGGATTTCCCTCCTAGGCTTTGTATAGCAATGGGTCCAAAGAGATTCATGTGTAGCAAATACAAAATCCGAGGTGAATCACTTTTATTAACAGATTTAAAACTACATTTAGTTTGCTTGCATAGTTGACAAGCCCTGAAGAGACCTTCCTTCTTGTAGGGACCAGAAGGTAGAGCACTCACAAGATTGTCTTTTGATAGCCTAGCAATGTTTTTCAAGTTTACATGACCTAGCCTTTTATGCCATAAATAATTCTGATTACTAGTAATATTAAGTAAGCAGATATCAGAATTGGCAGATAGAAAATCAACTAAATATATGTTGCCTTGTCTATTTCCAATTAAAAAAGTTTGATTTTTCTTATTAGAAATAATACAAGAGGATGAGTTAAAGTGTATCTGATAACCTTCATCACATAATTGACTTATAGAGATGATATTATGTTTGAGTCCTCTGACATAAGTTACTCTCTTGAAAGTAACTGCTTCAATCTTCAATGCTCCATAGCCTTCAGATTGGCCCCATTTTGAATCTCCAAAGATTACCTTTGGCCCTGGCTTGGACTTATAATTAGTTAGATTGTCCTTGCTGTCTGTCATATGTTTGGAGCAACCACTGTCCAAGTACCAAGTTTGATTCACACCTGAACAGCTCTTCTCCTACAATAAAAAAAGTTAATGGTTCTTGACGCAGGTTACCTTGGGACCTTTGTTTTGCTGGTATGAAAAGCTAAATATTACAGAAAACTCAGGTTGAGACTTGTATCCTAATGGGTAATATCTTCTAGGTGGTATTACCCAATCAGCTAATGGATTAAAAGGTTTCCTAGAATTATTTGAGTTGCTGTTGAAATTACAATTTTTGTTAAGACTTTCTGGGTTCGATGAATTATTGTGATTTCATCGACCAGAGTTCGACGAATTGGGATGAGATCGTCGATCTCTGCCCAGAGAATGAACATATTCATTTTCTGTGCCCCTCATTCGTCGACCTCTGCTCGATGAACCATACAGAGTTCGTCGATCGCAGTTAGACGAATAATTATAGCTATAGTTTGCGTTCAGATTCGTCGATCTGGGTTCGACGAACTGACAACATTTCGTCGATCGGAGTTTGATGAATTCTGCTGAACGTTGTTTTTAGTAGTTTTCTGATTTTTGTTGTTTTGACCTATTAATTTTGGGATTTGATCTAAGGTTAGTTTATTGTTTATTTTCTCTTTCCCCTTTTCAGAAACAAATTTAATGGGGGTAATCAGAATATTTTTCTTGAGGATGGGGGGAAAACTTGATGAAGCACCGAAGCCTAGCTTGCCATTTAGTCTGGCATTTACAGTGCTTGTGATGTCCATCAGCTTGAGGCTTCTTCCATTAAGAGTTTCCTCACGTTGTTTAGCCTCACAAAGTTCAGTTTTTAGCAGTATTATTTGTTCATTAGCTAAACAAAATTCATCCTTTAACCTATTATTTTCAGAGTTAACATTCTCTAGGTTTCCTAGTTTTTCCCTAAGAGTTTTGATTTCATTTTCTGAATTAATTAAATCTATACACATTATTTTAAATTCAAATTTAAAAGAATCAGAGCTGTAATCAAAAGTGGATAGTACCATGTCAGCTTCAGAATCAGAAACTGCTTCATTTTCTAAATCTTCTTCTTCTGAGTGGCTCCTAGAAGCATCAATTGTCATGAGGCAAATCTCTTTGTCCCTTGCCTCTTCCTCATCTTCATTGGAGCTAGAGGATGTTGATTCATCCTCAGTTTCACTGCAGGTTTCAGTCACAAAACCTTTCTCCTTTATCTTGTATTTACTAGAAGAAGGTCTGCTATTGTGCCGTCTCCTGGTATCTTTTTCTCTTCTCTTGTCCTTCTTCTGATTCTCTGGACACTCAGAGATGAAGTGTCCAACTTTCCTACAACCAAAAACACACAACTTCTTTAGTTGGTGTTTTATCATACCTTGGCTTGTAATCCTGTCTGGATAACTTCCTCCTGAAATTGTTTCTTGCCATCTTGTAGAATCTTTTGGCAAAAAGACTCATCAGCTCTTAATTTGTGGTTGAATTCTCTGTCTCCTCAGTAGCCTTGAATGTAATGTTTTGTTCTCTTCTTGCTAGAGGAGGTGTTCTTTGCTCAGCTTCCTCTCTAGACTTGATCAGCTATTTATAGGACATTAGTTTGCCTAAGAGAGATTCAGTAGAGATCTCATTTAGGCTTCTGGCCTCCTTGATGGGCTAGATCCTTGAATCCCATGAGATTGGGAAGCACATAAGGATCTTATCATTCACCTCTGTGTAGGTGATATCCTTGTCCAATGTTTTTAGCTCATTGATGATTTAGCTTAACTTGTTGTACATATCAGCCACTGTTTCAGCTTCCTCTTTCTTGAAATTCTCATATTGGGATATGAGAGCTGATCTCCTGTCCTTCCTTTCATCTGCTGATCCAGCCACTATTTGATTTAGGGACTCCCAGATGGCCTTGGCTGATGTGACTCAGCCACTTTTTCGAAGATGTCATCTGACATTGTTTGAGCCAAGATATTTATGGCTTTAGCATCAGCAACCTTGGCCTTCTTCTGAGCCTCAGTCCACTCAGGTGGTGGAGCTGCAGTTGTGCTTGAAGATGTTGCTGTAGAGGTAGATGCCTGTGGGGGACCTGTCAAGATGGAGTTGTAGATATCTTCATCAATAGAATTCATGTACAACTTAATTCTTGCCTTCTAGATGGCAAACCTATTTCGGTTGTAAACTGGAGGTCTGGTGCTTGCATAGTCCTTGTTCTGTGCTATAGCTGTGTATATAAATCTAAATGGAAATAAAATAATATTTAGATCTAACAAAGGATCTTTGGTTCAAAGGTTAGCTTGTACAACCAAAGGAACAAGCTCTGATACCAATTGGAAGTGAGCTGTTAGATCAGAACTACTCTAGAGGGGGGGGGGGGTGAATATAGTATTATTAAATCCTTGTTCTCTTTACAACACTTGCTATAATCTAAAAGGTGTAGAATAAAACTAAGTAAATATAATCACAGCCACAACAAGAGCACAAAAGAAATGGGCATCCAGATAACACAAGAATTTATAATGGTTCCCCAACCTGGGTACATCCACTCTTCTACCACCCTGGTAGGAATCCACTCAGATTTTTGATCAGGTGCCTGACACTAATGGGCTTTTGATCATGTGCTCAAAAACCAATCCACAAGTCTTTTAGTCAGGTGACTTGCAACCAGGAATAACTTTTGAAGGGAGTTATAACCCTTTATACAGTAGGGGGATGAGAGATGTTATTGTCTTCTCTTTCACAATATACAACTAAGAAGACTTGTGGATATTGATTTTAGCAAATGGCTCCCCCTGAGATGTAGAATGGTTCAGGTAAACTGGAGCTTTGCTTCGGGGTGATAGGCCTTCAATCTTCAGCCTTGACCAGAGAGATCTCCAGGAACTTATTTGTCAGATGGATTTCTTGTTGTCCTTTGAAGTGTCCTGCAGAGATGAAGAAGGAAGACTCTTGATATTTGATTTATTGTTCTTCTTCTTTAGGAAGTAGATGTTCTTCTAGTCTAGGGCTTCTTTTTCTGTGTCAGATTTCTCTAAAAGAAGGTGCAAAGAGTTTCTTGATTCAGACTGATTGTCTTTTTTTTCTCTGTGTGTTTGTCTATCTTTTTCTGTCTATATATCTTGTTCTATATGGAAGAAGAGAGAAAATCTCTTTTATATTTCCTGTCCAAAATGGTCTTTCGAAATTTGAAATCCTCTGCAATTACTGCTGACGGCCTTGAGAATAAACTACATTGAATTATTTCCCCAACTGTCCCTTGGAAAAACGGCAAGCAATAATCCTGGAGAAGACCATAATCAATGCTCTGTCGAACAGTTATATTCCAGAGAATATTTGAGCATTAATTAACCAGGAATTATTGCAGTAAAATGAGGACAGAAGGATGGAAAATAACTAAGTCTGGAATCGTCGAACAGATTACAAAAATCGTCGAGCTGAGTCCACAGTTCGTCGAGCTGAGTTGCTCAGTTCGTCGACCAGATGACTTCTGTTCGTCGAGCTGAGTTCCTAGATCGTCGAGCTAAAGCATAACTACATTCTCTAGAAACTTTGCCTTTTCTGTGTATGGAGTTCGTTGAGCTGATAACTGGTTTTGTCGACTGAAGTTCAGCAAAGTACTTCTGGAATTAGAATATTTTCAGATACTTCTGGATGAAAGTGTTGAAATGAAGTATCCAGAAATCGTCGACTAGAGAATTTGTTTCGTCGAGCTGAGGACCACTAACTGCAGCTGGATAACTCTAGCTGTTGTGGTCAAAGTTCGTCGAGCAGAGAATCCTGAGTTTGTCGACTGGAGATGATTCTGGACTTAGAAAAATTGAGAAACTTCTGGCTAAAAAAGTTGAAGTAAAGAATCCAGAAATTGTCGTTCAGAGAACTTAGTTCGTCGACCTGAGTCTAGAGAACATCTGAACTTGGAATGCTGAAGATTGAGTCCAAAGATTGTCGACCTAAGAGTGAAGTTTGTCGAGCTCAGCTCATAGAAATTTTCTCTGAGATCGTCGAGCTGAGCACGACTATCGTCGAACTGAGTTCGACGAACGTCAAACTCATTTTACTTGGTCTTTGAAAAAACTCTAAGTATTGAGTCTCTGGTAGTCTTGTTGGTAGCTGGTCCATGTGATGTTTATTCTAAGGACTTGGCCTAGACTCTAGGACACAACCATGACCTTGGATATATATTGTGGGTCATATAATCATAACTTAGTGAACCTAGCTCAAATCTTACTAGGGATCCAACATATCTGTTGGATATCCATGTTGTGTAAGGAGGATGTTTTGTTTCCTTTTAACATGTCTAATTAATTTTTTAATATGCAAATATGGGTTAGTTAAACTAAAAAAACTTGGATCTGAGTTATTTTATGATTTTATGTTCTAAGAAGTTGATGCAAGCCAATGGGTCTGACAGATTATACTACAAGCACTTGGATTCGACAATTAAAATAAGATATGTAGCGAGCAATATTTCTCTAAAAATATACTACCGAATATTCAACCAATTTAGCAACACACAAAAAAAGGGATGCTACCCCTTTTATAGATTTACCATGGCTATAGGCTAATGTTCGCTCAAGCGAATAATACCTACCCAATCCGGACAATTAGATATTCAAATTAACTTTATCTGCAAGCATTCACAAAACCAACACGAGATGATCCGGACTAATATAGCGATTTAAAAGAAGTCCAAAATCCAATCCCAAATTAAATTAAATCGAGGTAAACCAAATCACTTGAACTCGAGGGGAAATCATGGATTATGAATCTGATTTCTACAAGCGTTCAAGAGATCTAGCTGATCCAAATTGTACAAAAATATTGGAATAATGTAACGCTTGAAATTTAGATTTCATTAAAGCACAATTTCAATATAAATCCAAACTAAATACTAGCCTTCTAATCCACCAAATCTCACAATTATTTTAGAAGAATTCACACAAGAGATGTTTAGAAATTCGTTACCCAAATCACAAGAAAATCTGTCCAAAAGATGAGTGGAGGAGTCACACACGTCGGTGGTTGATTCTATTTTACACGTATAATCCTCAGATCCGCGTCAGACGATGGATTCACAAGTCGTTCTTCGTTTTGCAACACCCTAGGAGAGGGTGAACCTTGTTGGTCGAAATTATCAAGAATGAGAGAGAAACGGTGGTAGGTATAATATTATCTAGGTGGTGAAGAGTTGGCGGCTAGGTGAAAGAAACAGTGCCTAATCACCTAGAGGGGGGGTGGTGAATAGGTGACCTTAATCTTTTTAAAACTTAAGGCAAAAACAGTGAATAATAAGACCTGTATTTACAATTCTCTATAGCAATTCAGCACAGTTAATACAACAATCACAGAAATAATCACACACAGAGTACACACAGATTTTTATAGTGGTTCCCCAAGGTCTGGGTACATCCACTTTCCCCCTTCGCCTATCTAATAGTGTAGTAGATTCGGCCTAACTTCTCCACTTCTCCACTGATCCTCAGATCTTACAACTCAGAACACCAAACAGGTTCCTACAACTCAGAGTGTCCCCACTCCTACAATTCAGGCACAAAGCCCTACCACTCAGTCTTCAACAAGACTTACACTCAGGCTAAACAACCCTACCTCAGCCTTCAACAAGGCCTACACTCAGAGAAATGATTCTCCTACACTCAGGCTCAAAGGCCCTACCTCAGCCTTTATAGATTTAGGCTTACAACTCAGATGTATACAAGATCCTACAGAAATTAGAAAGTACCAAGTAAAAAACCACAACTCTAACAGAGAGAGTTGAGTTGTCTGGTTTCTTGATGAGTTCTTGGTAGAACTTGGCAGAGATCAACCTCACTTGGCTTTCTTCAAAGCTTCTTGAATTAGAACACAGTAGGGTTGAATCTCCTGTGAAGATGATCTTCAATCAACTTCTCTCTTGAGATTCAGATCTCAATCTGAATCTTACTTTGCAGTCTGGTTCAACAACTGCTCTTCTTAGAAGGAGCTCTCTCTCTCCAACTTCTTATATCTTCTGTTGAAGATCTTCTTCTTTTGTGTTGTTAGATCTCTTGATTAATTGTACTCTTGTTCCACTTTTTTCACACTTTCTGTAGAAGGAGAAAGGCCTTTATATAGACTTTCTCCAAGGTAACCGGCTGATCCAGTTTCTAACAACCTTCTGACGGTTCTGAGAGTTGCAGTTGAACGGTTGAAATGGCAGCTGTCATGTCATCCAGTCACTTCTTGAAATTTCTATAACTGTCTGAAAGTGTCGAGACAGATAGTCATTATGTGTCGACACATATAGACCAAGTGTCGACACAAGTGGACTATGTGTCGACACTAGCCTTGGAGGTGTCGACACAACTCCTTGTGTTGTTGTAATAGCTTCTCGACACTGCTTCTTCAGGATGTGTCGACACTGCTTCTGTGTGTCGACACAAGCCTTCTGTTGAATGTGTTGACACTGATTCTGTATGTTGACACAAGTACTTCTTCTTTAATACTTAGTTGAATTTTGTTGTGGGTCGACACATCTCCTTTGTGTCGACACTGCTTCTTCTATTGTTGATACTTGCTGAGTGTCGACACATCTCCTTTGTGTCGACACTGCTTCTTTTGTTGTTGATACTTGCTGAGTGTCGACACATCTCCTTTGTGTCGACACATGCCTTCATGTGTTGAAATTTGTTGAGTGTCGACACATCTCCTTTGTGTCGACACATGCCTTCATGTGTTGAAGTTTGCTGAGTGTCGACACAGCTCCTTTGTGTCGACACATGCCTTCATGTGTTGAAACTTGTTGAGTGCTGACACAACTCCTTTGTGTCGACACATCTCCTTTAACTTTGTTGTAGCTTGCTGAGTGTCGACACGCCACCTGGTGTCGACACATTTGATGTCGACAAACCTTCGCTGAGTGTCGACACTGCATCTAAGTGTCGACACAGATTATGTTGACAATTCTTCACAGTGTGTCGACACATGCCTGTATGTGTCGATACTTTTCTTCTGGTGTCGACTCTGCCTCTGGTGTCGACACAATTACTCCAAGTGTCGACACAGTTTCTCTAGGTGTCGACACAAGCCTTCATAAGTGTCGACACTTCACCTCTAGGTGTCGACACATGGACTTAGAAACTTTTCTGCATTTCCTGCAATTACTTAGCCTGCACAAATAAACTCAAAGCACATCAAATACACCTTGATGTATATCATTGAGTAGGGTGAGGCTTCTTCAAATCTGGCACACATTTTCAATGTACCCAACAATCTCCCCCTATTTGGAGAAGTCATAAATCTTAGTCAATGATATACACCATTCATAACAAATACTCAATATGATGCATAACAATATTAAATGACAGGGTAAATACTAAACATGTATAAACAAAACATGTATACACATTTATCTCAGAACAATAATGTAATAGATTGAACATGAAACATTGTTTGTTACAATTTCCAAAAGTTCCATTAATCAAAAGTTTACATAGATTTTAATGCAAATGAATACAAATTTGTAAACTTAAGAAAATTCTAATCTATGGCTGTTCTGGCTCTTTGATAACAATGCCCTTTCCAGATTGAATCTTTGCTTGAACTGGAGTATCATTGTCATCAGCAGGCTTCTTTCCCTTAAGATCTTTGTTTTTCTATTCTTCAGCTCTTATCTTCTGTCTTTCAAAATAGTGATAAGGCTTAGGGAAATACTTGCTAGGCTCCTGTGCATTAGGAGGTAGCTTCCCTAATTTAGCCTTCCTTCTATATTGAACTATGGCCTCTTGCCTTGCTTCATGTTTTCTCCACTCCTGGTTAGAGTACCATTTGCCCCTCTCTAGGAAATTATCCTTTGCAGCCTTCCAAGCAGTCAATATAATATTCCTAGAGGTTGGGCTCCATTGCTCAAAGTCTGGCCTTAATTCAGCCTGTTCTCTGAACCGCTTCTTGGATAATTGGGCTTCCTGCTCTTTTAATACTGCCTCTTGCTCTTTTAGTACTGCTTCTGGCATAGGTTGTACTACTTTCTCAATGATCACATTGTGAGCACCTTTAGGAGGACTATACATAGACTTTACCTCCTGATGTATCATGTTAAAATCTTCTGCAGGATAGATCAATTGAGCAACTTCAGCTGGCTTACCTCCAAAATGTGCAGGATTGATCCTAGATTCTGCAACATTATCATCATCACATAAAGGTGGATATCCAAGGGTAGCTCTGATGCTGTTTGAAATCCATTTAGCATGATCAGAGGCAGCTTTGACTAATACCCTCTCCCCCTTTATGACTTCTCTTTCTACATGATCCCTAAGATCATCCTTCTGGAATCTGATCTGAGCATTCAAATAGTTAACTCCATCTTTATAAAAAGGTTTTAACCTTTGAAGCTTGTCAGTAATAACCTTTTGTGAATCTGTAATGGCAGTTTTAACAGTAGTTATACCTTCTTGTAATGCCTTATCAAATTCTGCCTTGTCTTTAGTCATGGCTTCAGTGTGGGCAGTAACAAGTTTCTGCATCTCAGTGACTATGACATTATGTGATTCAGTTAGATTCTCATTCATTCTAATCTGATTTTCAAGAACATATCCTTGTTTCAATGCCATGTCATCAACCTGTGTCTTTATCTTCTCTTGATGTGTAGCCATATATACCACTGCATTGCCTCCTTTATGAAAGCAGTCAGTCATTTCCTTTTTATGTTGATTTACTTCAAATCTTATGGACTTTATGTCTTGATCTAAGGAAAATTGTAGCTCCTTATGGTGCTCATCCATATAAGTTTCCATAGCCATTCTTTGCTCATCCATCTTTATTTGCAAATCGACCAATAATGAAGTATAATCAGTAGTTGGGGCATGCTATGGAGCAATAGTTTGCAGTGTTTTCTTATAGGTCTGGCTTCTTCTCTTGAAAACTTGTAGCTTTCTTTTCTTGGCTCTAACAGCCTCTTCATCTTCTGAAGCAGAAGTACTGGCTGTAACACCCCCTATCCGTCGCATAGCATATAGCAGTAGATCCGGCCGGGGCCCGACGCCATATACCACAGACAGACCGGGTGGTTACTTATGGAGACCATCCAACCAATCTCAACGTCCTACACAGAGCATTCTAGCGGAAGCAGTTTATAAGTTGCAAAACAAGAACCCAGCACAAGCATGAATGTCCACTAACACAACATTTAGGAATGTATACAAAAATACCCAAACATTGGCCTTAAGGCCTTACAAAATGTTTCATTTGTCTATTACATGATTTACCAACCTCGGCACGCAGGCCGGCCATACATGAATAAAATAGAAAACATTTCCACTTGGGCCTTCGAGGGCCAGCTTCGCAAAAAGGGCTTTAGCCCGCTATTGACCGCTTGGTCCAGCTGCACCTGCAAGCAAACAAACCACCGCACGGTGGCAAACAAAGCAACGGTCAGCAATGCTGACCAAATTATAACGATCCCGCCCCCAGCTCGGGGCGGCGATGCTCCTTTCCTGCATTTCATTAGCATAAGCGAGCAATTAAAACCATAGCCATTTCATCACAGGCGTGGGCTCGCACGGCCACACGCCCCGTGCACTCAGGGCACATTCTCGGTGAACCGGTCGATGTCACGTCAATTAAAGCCATTAACATTCCGGACTCACCACCGCCACTTAGACGGCCATTCCTATGAGCAATTCGTCTTCATGGTATTGGTCACGTCAATTTAAGCCATCGACCACCGAAGACTCACATCTATGCCAACGGCGAGTGCCAAGTAACTTTAGGTCTCTCTAACCCGAACGACATAAAGCGGGTACGGCTCCATCTAACCCGTGCTCACATCGCAACGGCAATTTAAGCCATTTGCGCGGGTCAAACTTTCACCGATTCCCATTCTACCGCAAGACACATAACCCCGTTATGTTCATGTTGGCACTCAGGCCACCAAGTTGGCAAGACCTCGTGTCCGCCCAGTTTTCCGGGTGCACCTTTGGGTTAGTCCCCAAGGCTCCCTGCTGCAATCTACCGCGTAGAAAACCCGAAAACACCAAATAGCACGGAGTCTTCTCCGGCCTTATGCAATGCAACATCACCGATCCGGACTAACATGTCCGGGTAGGCTTCAACCAAAATGCCTATGTCCGTTCTCGCATACGGACGCTAAACAACGGGGACTTTACATATCTACCCGAAGGAACGCCTCCAACTCTTCGCAAACTCGCGAGAGAGGGCTTCCTATGCTAAGAAAGAGAGCTATCATGCTCACAAGTGAGGATCGTTACCCTTGCGTTCCTCTTTGGCGCCATCGAAATGTAATCGGATAGAAATCACCGCGCTTGCGTTGCCTCCGTGGATCCGGAGTCGGCTTGCGATTCGGAGCTCCGAAGCTCCTCCAATGGCGGATCTAGCTCTTCTTCCTCCAATAGCTTTCCTCTTTCTCCAAGGGTTTGGAGAGATGAAAAGGGGTGAAAAGTGTGGATTTTTCTAAGTCAAACCCGAGTATATCCTCCCAGGAAACATCCCCAGCCGTCGGATCTCAACCTAAGAAAACGAGCGGCTTTGATTCGGGGCTGAAATGCCCAATCTGGACCGAACACGGCCTGGCACACGCCCGTGTCCAGGGCCGTGTGCCGCATTCGCCGTCAAAATCGAATCTTCTGAACACGCACACGGGTATCGAACACGCCCGTGTTCGAGTTGACACGCCCGTGTTCCAGCTGACACGGCCGTGTAGCCGGCCGTGTACCCCATGATTTTTCCCCCGTTTCCAACCCGAGCACTGCACGGGTTCTAGGACACGCCCGTGTCCTTGCCCGTGTCACATTGACACGCCTGGGCCCCCAGGCCGTGTACACGGGACATTTCGTCGAGGGGAGAACGACGACTGGATGACACGGCCTTGGACACGCCCGTGTCCTAGGCCGTGTGCCTTGTCTCGACGATCGTCGAGTGAATCTCGACGATTTCACCTTGACGATCGTCGACACGGGTCGACACGCCCTGCGACACGCCCGTGTCGCAGGCCGTGTGCCCATTCTCGACGAATCATCGAGAATAACTCGACGATTTCACGGCTAAGTGTCGACACGGGTCGACACGCCCTGCGACACGCCCGTGTCGCAGGCCGTGTGCCCTTTCTCGACGAATCGTCGAGTATAACTCGACGACTTCGCGACTAAGTGTCGGCACACACTTGACACGCCCTGGGACACGCCCGTGTCCCAGGCCGTGTGCCTTCAGCCAGAAACCAAAACTGGCCCAAAACGTCCCCCTTTGCTCCTTTGAGTTTCGGGGCGTTACAACTCTCCCCCTCTTAAAAGAATTTCGCCCACGAAATTACATAAAGGAAAGATATACAAAACAACACTTGTACCTGAGCGGAACAACTCCGGATACTCGTCAAGCATAGTCTGCTCTCGCTCCCAGGAGAGCTCCTCACGACCGCAATTGTCCCATCGGACCTTGACCATCCTGATCTCTTTATTGCGTAGCCGCTTGACCTCCGAGTCCTCAATCCGCACGGGCTTTACCTTTGTCGTTAGCCCACTATCCACCGGCACTTGATCGACCGCGATCACTTGCGTAGGCTCTTGCACCGCTTTCCGAAGCACCGAAATGTGGAATACATCGTGTAAACCACTTAGCTCTACAGAAAGCTTCAACCTATAGGCCGCTTCTCCAACTCGCTCCAAAACCTCAAACGGTCCAAGGTACCTCGGGCTTAGCTTTTTCAATCGTCGCACCCGCGAGACACCCTTGAACGGCTTGATCTTTAGGTACACATAATCACCCACAGCGAACTCCACGTTCCTGTGCTTGGCATTATAGTACTTTGCTTGCCGGTCCTGAGCGATGAGTAACCTCTCCCGAATGGTTCTCACCAAAGAAGTAGCATCATCCACTTCCGATCGCTTATACAACTTCGACTCGCCCGTTTCTAACCAAGACAACGGCGTGCGACATCTTCTACCATATAGGGCCTCGAAAGGCGCCATCTGAATACTTGCTTGGTAGCTGTTGTTGTATGCGAACTCCACCAAATAAAGATGGTCCTCCCATTGCTTTCCAAAGTCCAAAACACACATGCGAAGCATGTCTTCCATGGTTCTATTGACCCTCTCGGTCTGCCCATCCGTTTGCGGATGGAAGGCTGTGCTAAACTTCAGCTTTGTTCCCAACATTTACTGCACCAGCCTCCAATCATTGGACGTGAACCGCCCATCTCGGTCACTCACGATGCTGCGGGGCACACCATGAAGCCGTACTATATTATCCACATAAAGCTTCGCCAGCTTCTCCACCGGATCGTCCTTCCTATGCGGAATAAAATGCGACACCTTTGTTAATCGATCGACCACCACCCAAATGGCGTCGTTCCCTTTCTGCGACCTTGGCAAACCGTGCACAAAGTCCATAGAGATGTCGTCAAATTTCCACTCCGGAATAGGCAAGGACTTAAGAAATCCTCCCGGCTTTTGGCACTCCGCTTTTACCAAGGCGCAGGTTTGGCACTTCGCTACGTATAGCGCCACATCCTTCTTCAAACCCGGCCACCAAAATAGCTTCTTTATATCGCGGTACATCTTCGTGCTCCCCGGGTGAATCGAGTACTTGGTATGGTGTGCCTCGTACAACAACTCCACCCGTAAATTGCCCACACTTGGGACGCACAGACGACCGTCTTTCCACAGCAATCCGTCCTCCACAACGAATTGGGAATTCGACCCATCCAGAGCCTCTATCATGAACTGCTTCATTTGAGCATCCATATCCAAAGCCTGCCGAATCCGATCAGCCAGGTCATATTGGACTTCAGTCCAATTCAGCACTGCTTCAGCGCTAGATTGTCTATCCACACAAACAATCTCCAACGCCTCCAGCTCCTGCACCAACCGCTCATCATGCACTGATAGCCAATTCGCTTGAGCTGGGGCTCGACGACTCAACGCGTCCGCAACCGCATTCCCTTTGCCAGGCACGTAGTGGATCTTGAAAGTATAGTCCCCCAGGAACTCCATCCACCTACGCTGCCGCATATTCAGATCCTTCTGATCAATCAAGTACTTTAGGCTCTTGTGATCGGTGTAGATATCAATCTTCACACCGTACAAATAGTGTCTCCACAGCTTCAAGGCAAAAATCACGGCCGCTAACTCCAAGTCATGGACCGGATAATTCCTCTCGTGCACTTTTAGCTGTCTCGAGCCATAAGCTATCACGCTTCCGTGCTGCAGTAGCACACAACCCAAACCGCTGCCTGAAGCATCGCTATATATCTCATAGCCTTCGGTCCCCACCGGCGAACTCAGCACAGGCGCCGTGGTCAACCGACACTTCAATACCTCAAAAGCTCGCGCGCACTCCGGCGTCCAAACGAACTTATGCTCCTTCCTCGTCAAAGTAGTGAGAGGTAGCGCTATCCGCGAGAAGTTCTCTACGAAGCGCCTATAATAACCGGCAAGCCCCAAAAAGCTCCGGACTTCTGCTACCGTAGCAAGCTCAGGCCACTCCCGTATCGCAACAATCTTCGCCGGATCCACCGCAATACCCTCTCCACTCACTATATGCCCGAGGAACGCTACTGAGGATAGCCAAAACTCGCACTTCGAGAACTTGGCATACAACTGGTTTCTCCTTAGCGTCTCCAGCACCAAATGAAGATGCTTGAAGTGATCTTCCTCACTTTGCGAGTACACCAAAATATCGTCGATGAAGACGATCACGAAATGGTCCAAGTACTCCCTGAACGTCCTGTTCATCAAATCCATGAACACCGACGGCGCATTAGTCAGCCCAAACGGCATGACCGTAAACTCATAATGCCCGTATCTCGTACTAAACGCTGTCTTCGGGATATCACTCTCCCTTATCCGCAGCTGATAGTACCCAGACTTGAGATCTAACTTCGAGTACACCGTCGACCCGACTAACTGATCAAAGAGATCATCAATCCTAGGGATCGGGTACTTATTCTTCTCAGTCAGCTTGTTTAGCTCCCGATAATCAATACACAATCTCAAGCTTCCGTCCTTCTTCTTAACAAAGAGGACCGGTGCGCTCCAAGGCGAAGAACTCGGGCGCACATACCCTTGCTCCAACAACTCTTGCAGTTGAACTTTCAGCTCCGCCATTTCCTTAGGCGCTAGCCGATACGGAGATCGTGACACAGGCTTTGCACCTGGCACTAGCTCGATCATAAAATCTATCTCCCGTTGAGGCGGGGCTCCAGGAAGATCTGCGGGGAACACATCAGGGTATTCCGATACCACTGAAATACAATCCAACGCGGGCTTCGGCTTTGCAACCTCCACTAGTGTAAAGAACAGTTCTGCTCCAGCACGAACCACCTTCACCACCTGAAGAGCAGACATCAACGTCTTGCTCGACCCCTTTAAGCCCGTAAAAGTCGTCTCACGACTCGCTCCCAGCTTGACTTCCTTGCTACCGCAATCTATATGGGCCTGCTGCTCCGAGAGCCAGTCCATGCCAAATATGACGTCGAACTCCACTAACGGAAGTAAAGACGCCCGCAGGTCGAACTCCTGCTCTCCAATACGAGTCTTAACCTCGCAGATCCTAACCGCTCGCATCAAACACCCATTGGGCAACAACACATCCAACTTGTCCTTCGCCATCGAAGAAGGGACTCCGATGCGTGATATAAATCCTTCGGACAAGAAGGAGTGCGAAGCTCCCGTATCGAAGAGTGCTCGTGCGGGATTTTCACAAATCAATACAAATCCTAACAAGCAGTGGTAAGGTAACATATACATAACAAGCATATAAAGGAATTGACTTGCTATAAATTAAACCGTACCTGTCACCACGTCAGCTTGTTTAATGGCCTCTTGTTGGCCAAGATTGTAAACTCTTGGTTGGGCCGGAGCATAGTGAGATGCGGTCAACTCCACCGCCTTTCCCTTCTCTTCGTAGGTAGCTCCTGGCCTCCTTTCGGACTTAGGACGTCCGCTCCAACAATCACGGGCGAAATGCCCCGTCTTGCCACAAGTGAAGCACGCGCCCGGGGTCCGACTCGTAGTCGCCCCAGAAGCGCTAGAAGGAGCTGGACCCGAAGTCCTATGCTTCTTGAAAGCCCTCCGATAGCCAGACTTCGAAGTAGTCGGCACTTTAAACTCAGATTTCTTTTCAACCAAGCCTTTCTTCGCTTGCACGCTCTTCATGTCCTTCTCCAAGGACCGGGCAGTATTGACCAAGGTTAAGAAACCCTGCGTCATCGGCCCCGACAGTAATAGTCTCAGCTCATCCCTCAGACCTTCGTAGAAGCGATTAGTCTTGCGCTCCTCATCCATGATGGTAGAGCTCGCATAGCGACTCAACCGCGTAAACTCGTGGAGATATTCATCCACGCTTCGCTCACCCTGCACCAACCTCAGGAACTCATTCTCCATTGAAATCCTCTGAGTAGAAGGGAGGTATCTTGCTAAGAACAATTCCGAGAACTCTTCCATCGGAACGTCTATCAATTGTCTTCCTCTCAGATGATGCAACTCCAAGCCTTCCCACCACATCGTCGCTTCCCCGTCTAGAAGGAACGTAGCGATGGTGGTCATTTGCCACTCCTCCGTCTCCGTCGCTGTCATGACTCTCTTCACCCTAGAGAGCCAGTCTTCAGCCTGCGATGGGGTTCCCAACCCCGAGAATAACGGAGGGTTAAAGCTCATTACATGCTTCAACTGCCTCTCAGTCGCCCTCCTTGGCACTATTGGTTCTACAACCACTTGCTCCACCCTCCTCGGCTCCGCCTCTTGAAGAGGTACTTGCTCCATCACAGGAGCTGGCTGCTGCGCTTGCCTCCCAGGCTGCGCATTTATCACGGCTAACACCGCTTCAGCCACCAATCTTATATTTTCAGCCGACAGAGGTGTTGCAGGAGCAACATCCGGTGCACTACTTGCCTCAGAACCTCGGCGTTCTGACGGCCCAACACCACTTCGGGTCACCTATAGTGGTACAAAACACCGTTAAGCGACCAAACAAATTGCAAACAGCAATTATAGGAACACGCAGGTTCCTCAAACACGAGTATTTTCATTCCTAAGTGGACATTCATGGGTTCTTTTACCATTATAACGATGACGCACACAATGTGCTCACCACCCCTTAAAAAGAATTCGACCACGAATTCAGTTTAAGCCCGACCAAAACCAGTAGTCTGATACCAAATTGTAACACCCCCTATCCGTCGCATAGCATATAGCAGTAGGTCCGGCCGGGGCCCGACGCCATATACCACAGACAGACCGGGTGGTTACTTATGGAGACCATCCAACCAATCTCAACGTCCTACACAGAGCATTCTAGCGGAAGCAGTTTATAAGTTGCAAAACAAGAACCCAGCACAAGCATGAATGTCCACTAACACAACATTTAGGAATGTATACAAAAATACCCAAACATTGGCCTTAAGGCCTTACAAAATGTTTCATTTGTCTATTACATGATTTACCAACCTCGGCACGCAGGCCGGCCATACATGAATAAAATAGAAAACATTTCCACTTGGGCCTTCGAGGGCCAGCTTCGCAAAAAGGGCTTTAGCCCGCTATTGACCGCTTGGTCCAGCTGCACCTGCAAGCAAACAAACCACCGCACGGTGGCAAACAAAGCAACGGTCAGCAATGCTGACCAAATTATAACGATCCCGCCCCCAGCTCGGGGCGGCGATGCTCCTTTCCTGCATTTCATTAGCATAAGCGAGCAATTAAAACCATAGCCATTTCATCACAGGCGTGGGCTCGCACGGCCACACGCCCCGTGCACTCAGGGCACATTCTCGGTGAACCGGTCGATGTCACGTCAATTAAAGCCATTAACATTCCGGACTCACCACCGCCACTTAGACGGCCATTCCTATGAGCAATTCGTCTTCATGGTATTGGTCACGTCAATTTAAGCCATCGACCACCGAAGACTCACATCTATGCCAACGGCGAGTGCCAAGTAACTTTAGGTCTCTCTAACCCGAACGACATAAAGCGGGTACGGCTCCATCTAACCCGTGCTCACATCGCAACGGCAATTTAAGCCATTTGCGCGGGTCAAACTTTCACCGATTCCCATTCTACCGCAAGACACATAACCCCGTTATGTTCATGTTGGCACTCAGGCCACCAAGTTGGCAAGACCTCGTGTCCGCCCAGTTTTCCGGGTGCACCTTTGGGTTAGTCCCCAAGGCTTCCTGCTGCAATCTACCGCGTAGAAAACCCGAAAACACCAAATAGCACGGAGTCTTCTCCGGCCTTATGCAATGCAACATCACCGATCCGGACTAACATGTCCGGGTAGGCTTCAACCAAAATGCCTATGTCCGTTCTCGCATACGGACGCTAAACAACGGGGACTTTACATATCTACCCGAAGGAACGCCTCCAACTCTTCGCAAACTCGCGAGAGAGGGCTTCCTATGCTAATAAAGAGAGCTATCATGCTCACAAGTGAGGATCGTTACCCTTGCGTTCCTCTTTGGCGCCATCGAAATGTAATCGGATAGAAATCACCGCGCTTGTGTTGCCTCCGTGGATCCGGAGTCGGCTTGCGATTCGGAGCTCCGAAGCTCCTCCAATGGCGGATCTAGCTCTTCTTCCTCCAATAGCTTTCCTCTTTCTCCAAGGGTTTGGAGAGATGAAAAGGGGTGAAAAGTGTGGATTTTTCTAAGTCAAACCCGAGTATATCCTCCCAGGAAACATCCCCAGCCGTCGGATCTCAACCTAAGAAAACGAGCGGCTTTGATTCGGGGCTGAAATGCCCAATCTGGACCGAACACGGCCTGGCACACGCCCGTGTCCAGGGCCGTGTGCCGCATTCGCCGTCAAAATCGAATCTTTTGAACACGCACACGGGTATCGAACACGCCCGTGTTCGAGTTGACACGCCCGTGTTCCAGCTGACACGGCCGTGTAGTCGGCCGTGTACCCCATGATTTTTCCCCCGTTTCCAACCCGAGCACTGCACGGGTTCTAGGACACGCCCGTGTCCTTGCCCGTGTCACATTGACACGCCTGGGCCCCCAGGCCGTGTACACGGGACATTTCATCGAGGGGAGAACAACGACTGGATGACACGGCCTTGGACACGCCCGTGTCCTAGGCCGTGTGCCTTGTCTCGACGATCGTCGAGTGAATCTCGACGATTTCACCTTGACGATCGTCGACACGGGTCGACACGCCCTGCGACACGCCCGTGTCGCAGGCCGTGTGCCCATTCTCGACGAATCGTCGAGAATAACTCGACGATTTCACGGCTAAGTGTCGACACGGGTCGACACGCCCTGCGACACGCCCGTGTCGCAGGCCGTGTGCCCTTTCTCGACGAATCGTCGAGTATAACTCGACGACTTCGCGACTAAGTGTCGGCACACACTTGACACGCCCTGGGAAACGCCCATGTCCCAGGCCGTGTGCCTTCAGCCAGAAACCAAAACTGGCCCAAAACGTCCCCCTTTGCTCCTTTGAGTTTCAGGGCATTACACTGGCTATGTCTACTCTATCCTTAGGACTAGGAGGTAAATCCTTCTCAGTCCTTGGTAGCTCCTCAGCATTCCTTTGCTTCTCAGTTTCTTTGCTAGCAGTCTCCCCTGTAACTCTACATGCTCACCCTCAATATTAGCTGACTCCCCCTCAACAGCTGCTTTCTCTCCTTCAAAGTCAGTCTGTAAAAGATCTGGGAACAGCTTTTCTAGTGTAAACTCATGTTGAGGTTATATAGGAGAATCTCTTATCTCAAGAGTAATTGATTCTATTTTATCAGCAACAGATGTGTCCTCCATGACAACATCTTGTGGTTGAGGTTGTATCTGAGTTTGCTGATCAACATCAAGTAATGATTCAGTCAAAACTTCATCCTCACTATTGAAATTTAATTGATTAACTTCAGTGATTACCTCTAGAATTGTTTGAGAAGCCCTTTCACTATCCAAGTGAGTGGACTCTTCCACATGTAGAGGCTCCCCCTGGAGTGGATCCAGGTGAATAGGGCTAGCTGATGGTAGCTCCCCCTACCTCTGGGCATCTTCTTGCCTTGCTGGTGATTGTCCAGCTTTTCCAGACTCTTCATCATCAGGACTAAAAACCACTTGCTCTTCAGAGCTGTTGGAGGATTCAGAAGCCACAATGGCCTTCTTCTTCTTCTTTTGAGGTGTTTCTTTTTCTGGAGTTAGCATTTCCTTTGTCAACACTCTATCCCACCTAGAGATAATCCTAACATCCATTCTCCTCATGTGGTTTATCTTTGAACCTGCAGCTTGATTCATTACTTCAGGTATACTTCCAGCTAAGTATAAACTCATAATTCTACCCAGATTGGGCTTCTTCATACTTTCCTTTATCTTGTCAAAGACCACTGCTGACCAATCAGTTTTAAGTTGGAAAATTATCCTTATCATCAAATTGAACATGTGAGCAGATATTCTATCATGCCCTCGAGGCTTGCTCAGTATCACCTTCCCAACTATTTCAAACAAAAACTTTCCTTGTATATTCATTCCTTTCCTATTAAAGACTGATCCAATCTTCAAGCTTTAATCAAGTTCACACCATGTCAGTGCCTCACTTGTTTTTGAAGTAGATACATCTTCCTCTTCTTTAGTTCTTGGGAGATGTAGAATCTTTCTTAGACTTTTCTGGGTGATCTTGACTTTTGCCCCATGAACCTTGGACTTAATCTTCAGTCCAGTTTCATCTAGAGTAGCTGCACTAAGGAATTCAAGGACCTCCTTTTTCCATATCTTGATTGGTTCAGAAACAAGATATTATAACCCAGTCTCTGCAACTAGGGTTATCACACCTTGGATCTCTGGCTCCGCGTCATCAAAGGCATGTCGCACCAGCTCATAACCCTCATTAACGTTCTCCTCTAGCTTGGGCGCCATTAGAGTTTGGAGAAATTTCGAATTTAGAGAAGAGAGATGTCGACACACAAGTTTGGTCTCGAAACTATGGTGAGCATGTCGACAAACAATGGTGAAAACCTATTTATACCTTTCTAAAATCGAAGGTGAAAAGGCGCGTCAAAAGACTTAAAATGTGTCGACACTGTTGAAAAGTGTCGACACTTACTTCTAATGTCTCGACAACCATGTGTCGACACAAATATAGTCGACATAATATATGTGTCGACACTTAACCTTCTGCACACGACGATTAGTCGATACTACACTGGACAATTTCTATGTTAATCCTAAGTGTTGACACCACTCTGGATGTGTCGACACCTACCCTGAATGTGTCGACACTAATTCTCTGAAGTGTCGACACAAATTGTCTAGATGTGTCGACACCATTTCTCTGAAATGTCGACACCACTTCTATGTGTCGACACAGACAACTCTGTGTGTCGACACTATTTTACTTAGCCAATTTTTTTAAACTATTCTAAGTTTATCATTCCTAATTCAATTTTAAACTTATTGAATTTGGTTTCATCTAGGAGCTTAGTAAATGTATCAGCTAACTAATTATCTGTCTTAACATACTCTAGGGAAATGTCTCCTTTTTCTAAATTTTCTCTTAGAAAATGGTATTTAATTTCTATGTGCTTAGTCCTACTATGTGAGACAGGATTATTTGCAATAGAAATGACACTTGTAGAATCAAAAAATAAAGGTGTTCTACTTACTTGAATACCATAATCATCTAGCTGATGTTGAATCCATAGAAGTTGTGCACAGCAACTTCCTGCAGCCACAGATTCTGACTCAGCTATGGAGATAGCCACATTGGTCTGCTTCTTGTTGCTCCATGACACCAGCCTTCCACCTAGAAATTGACAGGTTCCTGATGTACTCTTCCTATCTTCCTTGCAGCCTGCAAAATCTACATCTGAATAACCTATCAGTATAAAATCTCCAGTCCTAGGGTACCAAAGGCCTAGATAAGGTGTGCCCTTAAGATATCTCAAAATCCTTTTGACTACAGTCAGATGAGATTCTTTAGGGCATGCTTGGTACCTAGCACAGACACATATAGCATACATGATATCTGGTCTACTAGCAGTCAAATACAGTAGGGAGCCAACTATCCCTCTATACAAAGTTTCATCTACAGGTTTCCCTGCATCATCTTTGCTTAGAGACATGCTTGACCCCATAGGAGTTCTCATGGTAGTGGATGATTCCATACCATACTTCTTTATTAACTCTAGGGTGAACTTAGACTGGCATATGGACAAGCCATCTTCAGTCTGTCTAACTTGGAGACCCAAGAAGAACTTAAGTTCCCCATACTACTCATTTCAAATTGTCCTTGCATAAGTTTTGCAAACTTCCTGCAAAGACTATTTTCTGTAGACCCAAATATTATGTCATCTACATATATTTGGACTAAGATAATCTTGCCTCTGGATTTCTTAAGGAATAGAGTCTTGTCTATTTTCCCCCTTGAGAATTTGTTCTCAATGAGGAAACTAGACAGGGTTTCATACCAAGCCCTTGGGGCTTATTTTAACCCATGTAAAGCCTTTTTTAGTTTATATACATAGTCAGGTTTAAGAGAATCTACAAAACCTGATGGCTGCTCTACATAGACTTCTTCCTTCGGATTTCCATTCAGAAAAGCTGACTTAACATCCATTTGATATACCTTAAACCCTTGATATGTTGCATAGGCAAGGAACATCTTTATTGCTTCCAGTCTTGCTACTGGAGCAAAGGTTTGATCAAAATCAATACCTTCTTCCTGTCTATATCCCTTTGCAACAAGTCTAGCTTTATTCTTTATGATGATACCATTCTCATCTAACTTGTTCCTAAAGGTCCACTTAGTTCCAATAATGTTGTGGTCCTTGGGTTTAGGAACTAGCTCCCAGACCTTGCATCTTTTGAATTGATTCAGCTCCTCTTGCATGGCCTCAATCCAATGAGGGTCTAGGATTGCTTCTTCAAACTTCTTTGGTTCTACTTGGGATAGGAAGCTGGAGTAGAGAACTGTACTCAGATTCCTACTTCTTGTTTGCACTCCTTATCTGGGATCTCCAATTATTTGGTTGGCTGGATGATCCTTTAGATGCCTATTTGCTGGAGGCAGTCTGTCTTCAGGTTGTACACCTTCAACTTCTTCAATATGCTGCACCTCTTGGTCTTCTTCAGCATCAGGAGTATCTTGTACTCCCCTTGGACAGCAGCCACCATTTACCACTTCCTGAGTTACAGTAGAATCTTCTGTAATGGTGAGCTTGTCCATCTTCTCAGTTACACCTGTAGAGCTGCAAACACTACTTGGCAATTCACAGTCAATGAGCCTTGCTTCATCAAAAACTACATGAATAGACTCTTCTACAACTTGAGTAATCAAGTTATAGACCCTATAAGCCTTACTATTATTGTTGTACCCAACAAAGATCCCCTCTTGGGATTTGGCAACAAACTTGGTTAGATAAGACTTTCCATTGTTAAGTATATAACACTTGCTGGTGGGCCAAAACCCGAACAGGCAAGCGTACCTTTCGAATCGTAGTACCAAGGTCGTATTTAAACACGGGGCTGTCAATTACTTCTACTCACGCTCTAACTATTATCCTACTTGAAAACTAATGGGATTTGAGAATTTTTTTAGAATAAAACAAAAGACAACTTGCGAGACGAAAAACTTATAATAAAAAGCTAGCATTCGATCAATGATTCACCATGAAATTAGATGAGAGAGATAAAAATAAAGATAGTTTTAATTTTGCAAATCATACTCGACCGTGACGGATCCGAAAATAAGACAAAATCTCGCTAGAGCATTAGGTCTCCTAACTTATAGACTCTTCGATCGAAATCTCTTTACAAACCAAAGAAACCTAAAGTTGCATTATCGAGGTGATCCGCACTATTGGATTTGACTCCAATCGGGAGGATTTACGTCGTCCTATCTCTAGGATTACGTTCAACTCCTTCCTTCTTTGAGTGATCTTTCACATTCATGAGCCTCTCGGCTACTCTAATATGAGATCCCAAGCCTACTACCGTATACCGGAAATACGGAGTCGACAAAAAAGATAAATCAAAGAAGGATCGAGCATGAAATAACAAAAATAAAACTAAGAAAGAACATAAACTCTCATCTCACTTCATGGATCCTCACGATCGAATGCTATAGGAAATTAGCTACGCATAATTGAAAGGGAAGACAAAACAAAATAAGAGAGAAACATTTTCATTACTTGCAAACAAAAGAGTACACAAAATATTAAAAAGACTAGACTATGTTAGGAAGAAAAACTTGCAAAAATGGAAAAGAAAACTAATACAATAGTGAAACTAAAAACAACTCACAAGCACTCTCCACTCTCCACTCAACACTCACATTCAACTTGAATCTTTACTTCTCAAAAATTTTCTCCCTTTGGCTTGAGGGATGGGGTGGCTTTTATAGGTGATGGAGAAGGATCTAGAATGAAATGAAGAGGAGGAGGCCAAGGGGGGTGGCCGGCCATGTGTAGGGGAGAGTGTTCATGCATGGCATTAAATGAAGGTGGAGAGAATTCATGCATGATATTTAATTAGGTGGAGAGAAAGAGGGGTGGGTTCTATGCATGGACTTTAAGGGAATGATTTGGAAAATATAAAATAGAAAAGGGGAATGAATAAGAAATAAAGAAAGAGAGAGAAAGAGGGGTTGAATGTAGAATAATAAAAACAAGAAATAAAAGAGGAGGAAAGAGTGTGGCCGGCCATGTAGAGGGATTCGTGCATTTGGAAATTAATGAGGAGGGGAGAGAGAGGGCATCAGGTGGATTAAATAAAGGGAAAAAAAGAAATAAAAGAGGGAGAGAAAGAGGGGTTGCCGGCCATATGCTTGGATGAAGTGGATGAATGCAAAAAATGATGAGGGAGGGTGGAAAATGAGTGGCCGGCCATGTACTTGGATGAAGTGGGCTGCACTATATGGGCTTGGGAAGCTTGAAGAGGGGCTGAATGCACCATATGGGCTTCAAGAAAAAGGGTCGGGCTGCTCCAAACTTCAAGGGCTGCATGTAGGGGGCTGCATTATGTAGAGGGGCTGCACCATAAGTGACCGGGCTGCACCATGTGGGCTGTTTTGTTGGAAGAGGGCTGCTCCAAACTTCAAGGCTCAGGGTTTCACTTGAAGGGGAAACTTGGGCTGCATGGTTGCATCATGTAGCATGGACCTACAAGAAAATAAAGCATAATAACATTAGTTATATAACAAAACATAACACAAATAAGTAACATAATATTAGTTGTTAAAACTAAACTAAACATAACAAACATAACATACTATTAATTAATTATATTCATAACAAAACACTAGTAAACATAAAACATAAGACCTATACTAAAACTATAGATTTTTATATCAAAACATAATAAAATAAAATTGCAATATAATGAGCAAATAAAACTATAATAAAACTAGGAATTATAATATCCTAACACAACAAGACTTTAAGGAGAAATAAAACAAAACATGCATAAAAATACTTGAAACATATAATTAAACTAGGAATTTTGCATACTAAACTACCCCAAAAACGATGACTAAAATAAGTCATCAAATTCCCCCATGCTAGAGTTTTTGCTTGCCCTCAAGCAAATAGAAATAAAAACTAGGGAGGAGCAAAAAGAAAACAAAAGATATATATATTTTTAAGTTCCATAGTTAAGAAAAATAAAACATGAAAAATTAAACTATCCTAATATTCATATTATCAACTAGTGGGGTGAGAAGTGCACAATAGAAAATTTGAAAATGGAACCCTAAAAATCTCATTGAAACATAAGAAAAGTCTACTAATTTCTAAATCTTAAAACAAGGCATCCGAAATAAATGAAAATAAGGAAAACAAAAGTAGAGGTTCTAAATAAACGGCGCAAATGCAAACTACTCGGTTGCTAGATAAATATTAACCCTAAAACACTCCAAGGTAACCTCCAAAGAAATCCATCAATGATGGTGGCCATAGGCTTGTACGTTCACACTTTCTCCACTACGCGGATTTACGTTCTAAGATCAATAGGACTTCTACTAGGCATTAAAACTTGGCTTAGGTAAATGATTAGGAAGTGGAATCAAAGATAAACATGAAGGTTTTAGGCACTAAACCAAGGTGAGCTCAAAAATAAACAAAGC
The DNA here is from genome assembly GCA_039583875.1 of Platanthera guangdongensis. Lineage (NCBI taxonomy): Eukaryota > Viridiplantae > Streptophyta > Magnoliopsida > Asparagales > Orchidaceae > Platanthera > Platanthera guangdongensis. The sequence goes on along the minus strand of CM077151.1, from coordinate 251,461,293 downwards.
ATAAAAAAAATGAGAAGTATGTCATTTCTCCAATATGAAACTACAAAAACAAGGCCATGAAAATTTTTTTCTTTTGTAAACTTGGCCAAACATAAACTTTTTTGCATTCATTTTTTTTGATTTTGTAATGATATATTTTTTTTCTTCTTTCTTTCTCAATTTTTTCCTTTTGAATAGCATTTGATAATAAAGCTCCAAAAATAAGCTTGAGAATTTCCTATTCATTTCAAAAATAATACCCTTCCCACAAAAAATAATTTTTAAGCTCAAATTTATAGTGCAAAAATAGTAAAGATTTTTGGCTTTGGTGAATATAATGAAATGAAAGGTGTAGCTAAAACAAGGAAAAAAAGGAAAAGGCCCAAAATGGTTTTGCAAGGGTTTTGTTTTTGGTGGGCAAGAAAAGCTCAAACTATTCAAATGGTGGCCTAAATCATTTCTAAAGAACGTAAAGACGGCGCAAATGCTTCGAGAGTAGCTTGGTACAAGTTCTAGACACCAAGAAGGACTACCTCGCAAGTGAAAAAGAACTAATGATACCTAGCAACCATTCGTAAGCAACTAACCGAATAAAAAGACATAACTACACGTTGCTAGCTTATAACGTAAAAACCGGATGCCTATATTTAAGAAAAAGAAACTAGTAGAACTAAATTATGCTAAAATGATAAGTTTAGAAAACATTTTCAAAGGAATCTATATAGAACTACAAAAACAACACGGGCCTACACTTCACTAGAAGAAACATGAAAATAAAGATAGAAATAATTTTAGGTTTTGTTTTTTTCAAATTGATTTAAGCACAAAATTGTTTTTTAATTCTTGTTTTTCTAATTTTTTTGGGTTTTATATTTTATAATTTTTTTGGATTTTGATGACATAACATAAAATACTATACTAATATAAAACATAATATTATTTTTTTTTTCTTTTGAGAGAAGAAAAACAGAAAGAAAAGACCAAAAGAAACTAGACCCCCCCATGCTTAAATTCTTCATTGCCGTCAATGAAGAAAACATAAAGAAAAAGAGAAGGGGACTGAGAAGAAGAGAAAAAGAAAAATGCAGGAAAAATAAATAAATAAGAACAGGACTTCCCCGGGTTCGTGAGATGAAGGCGGATGTCGCTCCCCCATTCTTGCTTTTTAGAGTACTTGATCGTCAGCAGGTATGACTTGATCGATCTGATATCAGCAGCGGCGGAGCGGCGACCACGATCATGGACTTGATTGGCCTCTGGTAGAAAGAGCAAAATAAAAGAAAAATAGATAGAGTCCATGGGCAGATGCCCGATAATGTTTTTTTTATTACAACAGTCCAAATAAAAGAGTTTCATAAAAAAAATAGTAGTCCAAAAATAAAAATGTCCATAATAAACTAAGAATCAAAAAGAAGATTCTCCTTTGCAGGAGGCATAGAATCATTAGAGAAATAGAGTTTAAGTGTATGGCCATTAACTTTAAAGTCCCCCTTATTGGGGTGTGAAAGTAGCACCGTTCCATCAGAATAAACTTCCTTGACCGTAAACGGTCCAGTCCATCGAGATTTAATGTGTTCAAAGAAAATACGTAAGCGTGAATTAAAAAGAAAAACTTGATCGCCAGGTTTAAAATTTTTATGTTGGCACAAGTTCTTATCGTGATCGACTTTCGTTTCAGGGTCGGGTGATTTTGCATATGAATTTTTCAGATTTTTGTCTTCTTCAAAAATGAGATTTTCAAGATTCTTTTGTTTAAAAACAGTTTCATTTTCAAAATTTGTTTGCATGGACATAACCGTATTTTTAAAAATATTTGGAGAAAGTTCAGAAGAAGAAGACGAAAAATCATTTGGAGAAATATAGGAGTCTTCTTTTAATTCATCAAGAAAAAAACAAGAGTCGTCATTTTGCAAAGAATTTCTCATAGATTGATTAATATCAAAAGTAACCTCTTCATCTCCCACACGCAGAGAAAGTCTTCCGTCACTCACATTTATGATTGCTCGAGCGGTGGCTAGGAAGGGACGACCAAGGATAAGAGGGACCTCGACGTCCTCTTCAATATCGAGAATAACAAAATCCACCGGGAAGATGAATTTGTCGACCTTCACTAGCACATCCTCAACGATACCTAACGGATACTTAATCGATCGATCAGCCAATTGAATACTCATACGCGTAGGGCTGAGAGTGCCCAATCCTAGCTTTTTAAACAATGAAAAAGACATCAAGTTGATGCTCGCACCTAGATCCGCTAGCGCATGTTTTATAAAAAGATCACCAAAAACGCAAGGAATTGAAAAACTACCCGGATCGTGTATTTTTTTAGGCAAGTTAGAGTTTTTAACGACCGCCGAGCACTCTTCATTTAACGTTACGTGAGAAAGATTTTCCAATTTCTTTTTATTCGTTAATAAATCCTTAAGATATTTGGTGTATTTTGGCATTTGGCTTATTGCTTCATGAAATGGCAAATTTATATGAATTTGTTTAAACATTTCAAGAAAACGTGAATATTGATCATCTAATTTTTCTTTCCTAAGTCGAGCCAGGATAAGGAGGTGGCGGAAATTCCTTTATAATTATCGGAGCATCATTTTGAAACTCGTTAACGTCTTTTTCAAAAATAAGCTTTTCTTTTTCAAAATTAGATTTGTCTTTTTCTTTTTCAAAAATTTTATCATTCGATTCCGTAACGATAATATTTTCAGTAGTAGGAGAGGTAATCACCTCTGGCTCTTCCCTTGTGGTGGGCTCGTTAATAACTTTACCGCTCCGAAGGGAAATCGCATTCACGTGCTCCCTTGGGTTAGGTTCAGTGTTTGAGGGAAGAGCCCCGGGTGGCCTCTCGGAGATGACCTTGGCAAGTTGCCCGACCTGGTTCTCTAAATGTTTCACGGAGCCAATTAGACTTCTAATGGTAGCATCATTCGAGCTTATATATTTAGAAAGTATTTCCTCCAAAGATGGAGTTTTTTGAAAATTTTGGTTTTGATATTGTGGTGGTGGTGGTGGTACGAAATCATGTGGTGGGCGTGCAGCATTAGCAGGGTTACTCCAAGAAAAATTAGGATGGTTACGCCATCCAAGATTGTAAGAGTTCGAAGAAGAATTAAAATCAGGAGGTGTAGAAAAATTAGAAAAAGCAGAAAAATTGTTGGAAGAATTATTTTGAGCAGGCCTGGGTATGTTCCTCAGATAATCCACCTGCTCGGCAGCAGCAGCATTCGCATTTTCATATACCTTAGCGGCGGAGGAAGCAGTCATCTCCGAAATCTTCTTGTTCAACATTTCCACTTGCAACGCCAGTTGCGAAACCGAGTCCACTTCATAGATACCTGCAGGTTTAGATGGGCGAGTCCTAGACGAATTCCACTGATAAGTGTTCATCGCCATGTCCTCGATAAGCTCAAGAGCAGCTTCCGGAGTTTTGCGGTCCAAAGAACTAGCGGAAGCAGCATCTATCATTTGCTTAGTTTCTTGATTTAGCTCATTATAGAATGTCTGAACCTGTAACCATACATGCAGAGCATGATGAGGGCATCTTCTCAAAAGTTCTTTGAACCTCTCCCAAGTATCATAGAGTGTCTCAGAAGCAATTTGAGAATAAGAAGTAATATCATTTCTTAACTTAGCAGTTTTAGCGGGAGGAAAATATCTAGCAAGAAATTTATCGACTAAAATGTTCCAAGTAGTGATTGATCCTCTTGGAAGAGAACTCAACCACTGTTTGGCTTTAGTTCTTGAGGAGAAGGGGAAGAGTCTTAGCCTTATAGTATCATCTGAGACACCATTTATTTTGAAGGTGTCACAGATTTCAAGAAAATTTACAATATGCAAGTTCGGATCTTCATCTTGTAATCCGTCAAACTGTACATATTGCTGCACCATTTGTATGATGCTAGGCTTAAGCTCGAAGTTATTGTTCGCAATTGCAGGTCGAACAATACTTGTTTCAGTCCCCTCCAGGTTGGGTCGAGCATAATCGGACATGGTCCTTTGCTGAGCCATTCCTGGGTTAGGGTCTCCCATTTCAGAAAAATTACAATCCCCGAAGGAATCCTCAACCGCTGTTTGAGAAGTGGAAGCCCCGAATCGTAGTTGTCTCCGAAAGGAGCGTTCGATTTCCGGGTCCAAATCAACAAGTAGCGACGGATTCGCTTGGGTCATGCACTAGCAAAGAAAACAAGGGAAGATGAAAATGAAAGCTTGGAAAAGAAAGAAAAAGAGGAAAAGAAAGGAATTTGTTTTTTTTTTGAAAAAAAGATTTTTCTTTTTTTAGACGGCTTGACTCTCGAACTTCCCGAGGACTACCCGGTGAAGGGTTCGCCCGGTACTAGGTAAAATGGTGGCGCTTAAAGCCCCTTACCCTTTTCGAGAGATTTTAGGTGGGGTGGAAATAAGGTGAAGTGGGTTGATTATAAATATTTAAATAAATAAATTATAATTTTTTTTTGTTTTTGCAGAAGTAATAGCGTAAGCGTTTTCAAAATATTGACGAAGAAAAGTCCCCCGCAACGGCGCCAAAAACTTGGTGGGCCAAAACCCGAACAGGCAAGCGTACCTGTCGAATCATAGTACCAAGGTCGTATTTAAACACGGGGCTGTCAATTACTTCTACTCACGCTCTAACTATTATCCTACCGGAAAACTAATGGGATTTGAGAATTTTTTTAGAATAAAACAAAAGACAACTTGCGAGACGAAAAACTTATAATAAAAAGCTAGCATTCGATCAATGATTCACCATGAAATTAGATGAGAGAGATAAAAATAAAGATAGTTTTAATTTTGCAAATCATACTCGACCGTGACGGATCCGAAAATAAGATAAAATCTCGCTAGAGCATTAGGTCTCCTAACTTATAGACTCTTCGATTGAAATCTCTTTACAAACCAAAGAATCCTAAAGTTGCATTATCGAGGTGATCCGCACTATTGGATTTGACTCCAATCCGGAGGATTTACGTCGTCCTATTTCTAGGATTGCGTTCAACTCCTTCCTTCTTTGAGTGATCTTTCACATTCATGAGCCTCTCGGCTACTCAAATATGAGATCCCAAGCCTACTACCGTATACCGGAAATACAGAGTCGACAAAAAAAATAAATCAAAGAAGGATCAAGCATGAAATAACAAAAATAAAACTAAGAAAGAACATAAACTCTCATCTCACTTCATGGATCCTCACGATCGAATGCTATAGGAAATTAGCTACGCATAATTGAAAGGGAAGACAAAACAAAATAAGAGAGAAACATTTTCATTACATGCAAACAAAAAGAGTACACAAAATATTAAAAAGACTAGACTATGTTAGGAAGAAAAACTTGCAAAAATGGAAAAGAAAACTAATACAATAGTGAAACTAAAAACAACTCACAAGCACTCTCCACTCTCCACTCAACACTCACATTCAATTTGAATCTTTACTTCTCAAAATTTTTCTCCCTTTGGCTTGATGGATGGGGTGGCTTTTATAGGAGATGGAGAAGGATCTAGAATGAAATGAAGAGGAGGAGGCCAAGGGGGGTGGCCGGCCATGTGTAGGGGAGAGTGTTCATGCATGGCATTAAATGAAGGTGGAGAGAATTCATGCATGATATTTAATTAGGTGGAGAGAAAGAGGGGTGGGTTCAATGCATGGACTTTAAGGGAATGATTTGGAAAATATAAAATAGAAAAGGGGAATGAATAAGAAATAAAGAAAGAGAGAGAAAGAGGGGTTGAATGTAGAATAATAAAAACAAGAATAGAAATAAAAGAGGAGGAAAGAGTGTGGCCGGCCATGTAGAGGGATTCATGCATTTGGAAATTAATGAGGAGGGGAGAGAGAGGGCATGAGGTGGATTAAATAAAGGGAAAAAAAGAAATAAAAGAGGGAGAGAAAGAGGGGTGGCCGGCCATATGCTTGGATGAAGTGGATGAATGCAATAAATGATGAGGGATGGGGGAAAATGAGTGGCCGACCATGTACTTGGATGAAGTGGGCTGCACTATATGGGCTTGGGAAGCTTGAAGAGGGGCTGAATGCACCATATGGGCTTCAAGGAAAAGGGCCGGGCTGCTCCAAACTTCAAGGGCTGCATGTAGGGGGCTGCATTATGTAGAGGGGCTCCACCATATGTGGCCGGGCTGCACCATGTGGGCTGTTTTGTTGGAAGAGGGCTGCTCCAAACTTCAAGGCTCGGGTTTCACTTGAAGGGGAAACTTGGGCTGCATGATTGCATCATGTAGCATGGACCTACAAGAAAATAAAGCATAATAACATTAGTTATATAACAAACATAACACAAATAAGTAACATAATATTAGTTGTTAAAACTAAACTAAACATAACAAACATAACATACTATTAATTAATTATATTCATAACAAAACACTAGTAAACATAAAACATAAGACCTATACTAAAACTATAGATTTTTATATCAAAAAATAATAAAATAAAATGACAACATAATGAGCAAATAAAACTATAATAAAACTAGGAATTATAATGTCCTAACACAACAAGACTTTAAGGAGAAATAAAACAAAACATGCATATAAATACTTGAAACATATAATTAAATTAGGAATTTTGCATACTAAACTACCCCAAAAACGATGACTAAAATAAGTCATCACTTGCAACCAAAGATCCTGAAATAGGATAAATTTGGTTTTCTGCCCTTCACAATCTCATAGGGGGTCTTCTTGTGGCTCTTGGTGATAGTAGCCCTATTAATTACATGGCATGCAGTATTAACTGCCTCAGCCCAGAAATATTCTGGGAGAGAAGTGTCACTCAATAGGGTTCTACCAGTCTCTATCAAGGTTCTATTCTTCCTTTCAGCAATACCATTTTGCTGAGGTGTTCTTGGTGAAGAAAATTCCTGAAAAATCTCAAACTCTTCACACAGTTTTGTCATACTTTCAGACTGAAATTCAGTACCATGGTCACTTCTGATTTTGACCACTGTACTGTCCAATTCATTCTAAATTTGTTTAACAAAATTATATAAGATACTTGGGGTTTCAGATTTTTGCCTTAGGAAAAACACCAAGGAATACCTTGAATAGTCATCTACAACCACAAATGTGTAGACCTTCCTACCTAGGCTGTGAACTGGCATAGGACCAAAAAGATCCATATGCAAGAGGTATAGACACCTCACAGAATCCTTGTTCTCAAGGCTATGAAAGGTGGATTTGGTCTGCTTGCCCTTTTGACAAGCTGATCATATCCCATCCTTTATACACTTAACCTGAGGAACATTCCTCACTAAATCTTTGCTAAAGAGTTGGCCAATTGTCTTATAGTTAAGATGAGCCAGCCTCTTATGCCATTTAACATAATGTGAGACTTTCTCATCAGCTACAAGACAAATAGGAGAAACATTGTTCTCACATACAAAGTCTAGACAATAGTCATTTCTCTTTCTATATCCTGTCAAAATGATCTTGTGATCACTTGACCTTTTGATATGACAACCATCCTTGACAAATGAGATGTCATATCCTAAATCACTCAGCTGACTTATGCTAATGAGGTTATGTTTCAAACGCTTTACATAAGCCACTTGGGTAATTATAATTTGGTTACTAGAATTGTTACCAAAGCCTTTGATGATTCCTTTTTCTGAACCACCAAAGGTAACCTTAGGCCCATCTTTGATAGATGTATAATCCTTCAGCAACCCCTAGTTCCAGTCATGTGCCTGGAACATCCACTGTCCAAGTACCATATAGGGGCATGACCACATGGACTTACCTGCAAAATAGATTACTTAACCTTAGAACCCAAAAAAGTTTTGAGTCCTTGGTGAAGGTTAGTCTGACTTTTAACAAAACTACCTGTAGCTCTTCTAGCAAGCAGTTTGCTACTCTCCTTGGTACTAGAATTGTACCAACAATCCAAGGCAAAGTGGCCTACCTTGCCACAACACCAACACTCAAACCTATTGTACCTTTGTTTAGGTACAACCCTGACTGTTTTAACTATAGTAGGCTTCTTGTTGAGTGCTGGAGCTTTGCCCTTAGATTTAGACTTAGCAGTCCAGGCAGTTTTCTTAAATCCTAACCCAGCCTTACCCTTTTGAGGTACACATTCATCTATCACGGGTAACACAGACTTAGGTTTAGAAAAACTTGCAACAATATCTTTCTCCTTCTGGAGTCTTGTCTCCAGACTTTTAATTTGATCATTCTTAAATGCGATTGTGCCCAATTGAATAACAGTAATGTTCTTCAACTTGACAATCTCATTCAGTTTTTGATCTAACAATTTGTCTAAATCAGCAGCAACCAACTTAAGATTAGCAACTTCCTTAGTCAGTGTTTTGACCAGATTTTTGATCTTCTTAAGTGCCTGCAATAAATCTTTATATTCATCTATCAATTGATGAATATCACCTTCAGACTCTGATCCATCTACATCACTTGATGCAGATGTATCTGACTCTGATTCCATACTATAATATGAATGACATTGTACCTTACTTGGTCCAGGCTGATCCTAGATCTTGTCTCCTTCAGATAAAGTCATCAGTCCCTTGCACTGATTGTCTTCTTGTTCATATATAGAGTTCAGCACCTGCAGGAACTCTTCTTCTTCATCTGCAGCAAATAGACCAATGTAAGCCTCAGCTTCAGATTCTGACTCTTAAGATGACTGATCTGACAAGGTCTTCTCATTCTTTGCAACAAAGGATTTCTCCTTCTTGCTCTGATGTTGACTCTTCTTCTTATCTGAAGTCTCTTTTCTTTTATCTGAACATTCAGCAACTACATGTCCAGGCCTATTACAATAGTAGTAAATAATCTTTGATGTTGTGGACTTGTTTGACTTAGACTTGCTCCTGTCTTTCTTGTATGACTTCCTCTTCTGATAGTAATCATCCTTAGGCTTAGATGTGGAAGGTTTATACTTCCACTGCTTCTTTTTCAGAAATCTCTGAAACTGCCTTGTGAAGGCAGCAAAATCCTCATCACTTTCACTGTTGTTTGAATTCTGGTTATCTGAATTTTCTAAAGCAGTATCAACAACTATTTGAGGTGGAGATGGAGACTTGCTTCTATACTTCTTAGTGGCTTCAGTCTTGAAAGCCACGGGTCTTTCCTTGTGCTCCACTCTAGTAGTCTCCTCTTCCTCCTTTCTTGCCATTAACTGCATCTCATAAGATTACAGTTTTCCAAATAATGTTGGAGGAGGTATATCAGTTAGTTTGGCCACTTCTCTAATGACACAAATCTTGATGTCTCAGTCCTTAGTCAGGGATCTCGAAAACTTGTCATTCAGCTCATAGTTGCTGAATTCTCTTCCATAGGACATCAATTCATTTACTATCCTATAGAACTTCTTGTAGCATTCAGTAATGCTATCAGACTTTCCTTGTCTGAAGCTTTCATATTTTTGATTTAACAAGGACTTCCTGTCTTGTCTTACTTCTTCAGACCTTTCCATATAGACTATCAAAGTATCCCATATTTCCTTTGAAGTCTTGCAATGAATCAAATTCTGAAAGGTAGAATCATCAATAGCACTCACGATGATGTTCTGAGCCCTCTTATCCATAGTTGCCAATATTATTTCATCCTTGGTCATTTCTGAATAATCCTTGGGAGTTTTCTGATTTGCATCCAGAATTGATACCTTCATTGGCACATATGGCCCTTCCTTGACTGTAATGTAGATTCTTAGGTGAGATGCTTCCATAAAGAGTTTAACCCTCTCTTTCCAGATGCCAAATATTTCTTTTCTACAGATTGGCAATTTCATGGACCCCAGCTCCTTGTGATTCTCACTAGAACCCATTTTCTTTATTCTTGTTTATTCTAAATCTATCTACAGGATCTTACTCAGACTGTTATGTCCTTTTTGAGTAACATCACTCTGATACCACTTGAAAGAAACAGTGCCTAATCACCTAGAGGGGGGGGGGGTGAATAGGTGACCTTAATCTTTTTAAAACTTAAGGCAGAAACACTGAATAATAAGACCTGTATTTCCAATTCTCTATAGGAATTCAGCACAGTTAATACAACAATCACAGAAATAATCACACACAGAGTACACACAAGTTTTTATAGTGGTTCCCCAAGGTCTGGGTACATCCACTTTCCCCCTTCGCCTATCTAGTAGTGTACTAGATTCAGCCTAACTTCTCCACCTCTCCTCAGATCCTCAGATCTTACAACTTAGAACCCCAAACAGGTTCCTACAACTCAGAGTGTACCTACTCTTACAACTCAGGCACAAAGCCCTACCACTCAGTCTTCAACAAGACCTACACTCAGGCTAAACAGCCCTACCTCAGCCTTCAACAAGACCTACACTCAGAGAAATGATTCTCCTACACTCAGGCTTAAAGGCCCTACCTCAGCCTTTATAGATTTAGGCTTACAACTCAGATCTATACAAGATCCTACAGAAATTAGAAAGTACAAAGTAAATAACCACAACTCTGACAGAGAGAGATGAGTTGACTGGTTTCTTGATGAGTTCTTGGTAGAACTTGGCAGAGATCAACCTCCCTTGGCTTTCTTCAAAGATTCTTGAATTAGAACACAGTAGGGTTGAATCTCCTGTGAAGATGATCTTCAATCAACTTCTGTCTTGAGATTCAGATATCAATCTGAATCTTACTTTGCAGTCTGGTTCAGCAACTGCTCTTCTTAGAAAGAGCTCTCTCTCTCTCCAACTTCTTAGATCTTCTGTTGAAGATCTTCTTCTTTTGTGTTATTAGATCTCTTGATTAATTGTACTCTTATTCCACTTTTTTCACACTTTCTGTAGAAGGAGAAAGGCCTTTATATAGACTTTCTCCAAGGTAATCGGCTGATCCGGTTTCTAACAACCTTATGACGGTTCTGACAGTTGTAGTTGACTGGTTGAAATGGCAGCTATCATGTCTTCCAGTCACTTCTTGAAATTTCTGTAACTGTCTGAAAGTGTCGAGACAGATAGTCAATATGTGTCGACACATATAGACCAAGTGTCGACACAAGTGGACTAAGTGTCGACACTAGCCTTAGTGGTGTCGACACAACTCCTCGTGTTGTTGTAACAGCTTCTTGACACTGCTTCTTCAGTATGTGTCGACACTGCTTCTGTGTGTCGACACAAGCCTTCTGTTGAATGTGTTGACACTGATTCTGTGTGTCGACACAAGTACTTCTTATTTAATACTTAGTTGAATTTTATTGTGTGTCGACACATCTCCTTTGTGTCGACATTGCTTCTTTTGTTGTTGATACTTGCTGAGTGTCGACACATCTCCTTTGTGTCGACACTGCTTCTTTTATTGTTGATACTTGCTGAGTGTCGACACATCTCCTTTGTGTCGACACATGCCTTCATGTATTGAAACTTGTTGAGTGTCGACACATCTCCTTTGTGTCCACACATGCCTTCATGTGTTGAAGTTTGCTAAGTGTCGACACAGCTCCTTTGTGTCGACACATGCCTTCATGTGTTGAAAATTGTTGAGTGTTGACACAACTCCTTTGTGTCGACACATCTCCTTTAACTTTGTTGTAGCTTGATGAGTGTCGACACGCCCCCTGGTGTCGACACATTTGATGTCGACAAAGCTTCTCTGTGTGTCGACACTACCTCTAAGGGTCGACACAGATTATGTTTACAATTCTTCACAGTGTGTTGACACATGCCTGTATGTGTCGACACTTTTCTTCTGGTGTCAACTCTGCCTCTGGTGTCGACACAATTACTCCAAGTGTCGACACAGCTTCTCTAGGTGTCGACATAAGCCTTCATAAGTGTCGACACTTCACCTCTAGGTGTCGACACATGGACTTAGAAACTTTTCTGCATTTCCTGCAATTACTTAGCCTGCACAAATAAACTCAAAGCACATCAAATACACCTTGATGTATATCATTGAGTTGGGTGAGGCTTCTTCAAATATGGTACACTTTTTCAATGTACCCAACACTAGGGGTTTGGTCGAGTCCCAAGGGGAGATGAGAGGGTCGGGTTTTTGTGGAAGTGGAATGTTGGCTCGGGTTGGGTGGTGGAGGAAGGTGGCCGAGTGGTGGTGGAGAGGAAGAGGGTGGTGGCTAGGGAAAACCCTAGGTTGGACGACTTCAAGAGGAGAGGTGGTGCTCTATTTGTTTTTCGAAGGAGAGAGGGAGGGCTGTTTGGTGGAGAACTTGAGGAGGGAGGAGAAGGAGGAGGAGGAGAGGAGAGGGGGAAGGTGGCCGGTGGCCAAGAGAGAGGAGGAGAAGGTGGAGGTCGAATTTTGCCTTGGGGAAGGAGGGAAGTTCTCTCAAGAAATTAGGGTTTCAATTTTATTCATCAACCTCAATTAAACTCTTCATAACATGGCCAATATATAGGGTACACCGCACAATCTCCTCCATTCAAATAAAATAAACTCATGATGGTTATTTGCACCCATCATAATACTTGAAATAAGAAAATACAATAATAGATGGTTAATGCACCCATATCTACATGAAATAATAAGACATTAATCAAATGCATGAAATTAAAATGCAGAAATAAAAATGCTTAAAATAAAAATTGCTAAACAATATATAATTATAAATATTTAATTTATAATTATATATTTTATTTGAAGGTAACAACAGAGGTCGTGCAAAACATGTAGCGGCGGCGGCATTGGCGAAGAACGTCATGGTTGAATGTCTATCTTCGAGCTTGCGGCAAAGTTCGTTCCAATCAACGAACTCTCTATATCGGTGATCAACAGCCGTATCAACAACGTCGCCATCTATCCCCCCACACTCAATATTACTCATCACCGATGTGTGGCCCTTGAGGAGGAACAGTCGAAAACTGCAGTAACATGCGGCAATTCTGGCCCCACATTCCATGTCATAGTAGCATGAACATCCATCAGCACTGAGAACCTGGCAGACATAGTAACAACCAGACTTTCGAGGAAACTCGAAAGGGTGTCAAGCAAAAGAAAAATAACTTCAATCTTACCATCTGGTTCAAGAACCAAGGAGTTTACGTGGAACATAGACATGGTAGAAATAACACTCCCCAACTCACGAGAACATTTAGTGGGAGGAAGAAACGACGGATAAAGCCACTCAGGTGTATTAGAGACGTACAGTAAAAAGTCCGGAAACTTGAAATAAAGTGAGACACCTTGTGCTTTATAAAAATCTGAAAAAGCATGAAATCCGACATTCTTCATATCCATGGATGACTCGGCGTTCCTACGTATTAATTTATTAACGGAGCTAGAAGGTATATGCTCGGAGACTGACGAGACTAAACCCAAATATCTAACTCTAGCATAGGACGGTCTCGGAAGGGAGCATAAGTGTGTGCGATATAAATTAAAATGAGACGCTAATGTCCTATATACATGTAGGGAATATAGGTAATAAGATGCAAATTGATTGATTAAATTTTTAAAAGTGCACCTAAGTAACGTATGACTGTGAGGAGTGAAACCATGTGCTACATGACTTGACCCAAATGCGGAGGATAAGGGGGTTAAGTCAGGTGGCATAGGAGCCTTATAATCAAAAATAATTTCAATGAGCTCCAAATCCGCAGTTTTAATTTTAACTTTAACATGCTCATGCTTGGCTTGAAGATATGCCAAGGAGAACCGCTCATCATAAACAATAAAGTTGGACGCTCCCGGATGTGAAAGAATGTGCGAGCGATATAACTCAAGGGGCCCAACTATAGTCATAAATGTAAGGACTTGAGGGTCATCAAAAGGTGGTGGGTAAATGCATTCAACCGGGTGTGGTATATAAGTATGTTTAGGAGACACCACATCCAGAGGCGCAATAAAGAAGGAATTAGAATCGGTACCACATCCTAAGAAATAATATAATGTAGGCAAATAAACAGGAGGAAGGGTCGATATAATCAATCCCAGGATAAAATCCAAATCAGTATAAATTGCACCTAACGATGACATCATAAAGGAACACTCATCCGGGTATACAACAAGAGAATAGTCTGAAAGTACCCTTCCCTCAGATGGTAAGTTATCCACAATAACACTAGGGACATTCTCACTTTTAGGCTCCTCAGATGACTCGTATACATTCTCAGTGGGTGTGATCGTAGGCTCTATCAGGATGGGGATCATAGCCTGGAGAGGGAACTCAATACTAGGGTGATCAGTCACAACACTAGCTGGACATGTAATAGGCAACGTGATACTCTCACAGATCGGAATATCTTCATCCCATACATCATCTTCCAAATCACTAGGATATCCAGGCTCCTTAACGTCACTAAAATCGTCAGTTAAATCGGCCTCGCCGTTAGTGGCGGTCTCTATCCTGGACACTGACTCAGACTCATCAAGAGAGTCAATGACTAGATCAGTCAGCTTAGGGGGAGACTCAAAAGGGACTACGGGCGTATTCTGGATAGGACGCACAATAAAACCAAGATCAGATAGGCCACTAGGCTCACATGTCGTAATCATCTGTTTGCCCCTATAAATAGGACTACTCTCACCCCATGGGCTCATGGCAGTTCTAACATTCACTTGTATAGAACCTAGATTAAGGGACGCCACCTTTTCCATTCCTCCATAGGTGGGTGCAGGTATGCTATCGGTAGCTCTACCAACTTGGCGAAAGGGTCTATCCTGAGGGAATATGTCTCTCCTACAAGCAACTATGGGTCTAGTGCCATAATTATTCGCGCTCACGGTTGTGGTGCTATTGGTATGAAGGTAGTCGGGTTCAAAATGATCTGGGAGTAATCTACGCATGTGGGGCCAAGCATAATGATAGGTACCAACACGAAGGTCTTTGTTTAACCAAAACATGTGGGCTTGACCTACTAACCGCTCTCGGGCGATGACAACCTTTTGGTGGTCATCTCATACGTGGTAATCAAAATAAATTTATATCCCCTTAAGCTAGACTCTAAAAATTTGAGGACACCCATAACCGTCATACGTGGGTACCTCGTTCCTAGACGACCTAGATATGTCAATCTCTCGCTCAGGGCGACGGTCCTGATAATGGTGGGGTTGCCTAGGGGATGGTGGTATTGTTTGGCTAGCCTTTAGTTGCCTAAGCAAGTCCCAAATATCACCCATTATAGGTGAATGAAATGGTTTCTTAACATTCGACATGGATCCAGAAGATTTTAATCGGAAAAAGTTAACGTCCTATGCCATTTTCTAGTGGCGCGGGACAGAAAATCCTACTCGAATCCGGTGCGCTAAATCATAGAGAAATAGTTTTGTAGGCAAAATTTTGGCCTGACCAAAATAAATTTTATACTTAATTATTTTTTCTTTAATAATAACTAAAAAAATAAAATATTTTTTTTGATTTTCCTGATTAAAATAATATTGAGATTATTCAAAAAAATTTAATTTTTTTCCAGAAAAATAAAAGTTTTAGGCCGCTATTTGCAGACCAAAAATTAAAAATTATTTTTATTGTTTTGGCAATGATTCGTGCAAGTACGTGTCAGTGTACTAATAAAAGGGGGAGGGTGCCAATTAGTAAATTGACGTGAACCTCCCTCTGATACCAAATTGATGCAGGCCAATGGGCCCGACAGATTATAATATTCGAACTTGAGTTCGTCAATTAAAATAAGATACGTAACGTGCAATATTTTCCTAAAAATATAATACCGAATATTCAAAAAATTTAGCAACACACAAAACAAAGGGACGCTACCTCTTTTATAGATTAAACAATGACTATAGGTCAATATTCGCTCAAGCGAATAGGACCTACCCGATCCGAACAATTAGCAATTCAAATTAACTTTATCTGCAAGCATTCACAAAACCAACACGAGATGATCCGGACTAAAATAGCCATTTGAAAAAAAATCCAAAATTCAATCCCAAATTAATTTAAATTGAGGTTAACCAAATCTCTTGAACTCGAGGGGAAATCAGGGATTATGTATCCGATTTCTACAAGCGTTAACGAGATCTACCCTATCCAAATTGTACAAAAATATTTGGATAATTTAATGCATGAAATTTAGATATTATTAAAGCACTATTTCAATATAAATCATAACTAAATACTAGCCTTCTAATCCACCAAATATCACAAATATTTTTTAAGAATTCACGTAAGAGATGTTTAGAAATTCGTTACCAAAATCCCAAGAAAATACGTCCACAAGATGAGTGGAGGAATCACACACGGCGGTGGTTGATTCTATTTTCCACACACAATTCTCGGATCCATGTCGGACGATGAAATTGCAAGCAGTTCTTCCTTTTGCAACACGCTAGGTGAGGGTGGACCTTGTTAGTCGAAATTATCAAGGAAGAGAGAGAAAAGGTGGTAGGGATAATATTATCTAGGTGGTGAAGAGTTGGCGGCGAGGGGTTTGGACAAACCCTAAGGGGAGATGAGGGGGTTGGTTTTGGGTGGCGGGGGGATGTTGGCTCGGGTTGGGTGGTGGAGGAATGTAGTCGAGTGGTGGAGGGGAGGAAGAGTATGGCGGCTAGGGGAAACCCTAGGTTGGCCGACTTCAAGAGGAGAGGTGGTGCTCGATTTTTTTGGTAGGAGAGAAGGAGGGATGTTTTGGTGGAGAACTTGAGTAGGGAGGAGGAGGAGAGGAGAGGGAGAAGGTGGCCGTTGTCCAAGAGAGTGGAGGAGAAGGAGGAGGCCGAATTTTTTCTTGGGGAAGGAGGGAAATTATCTCAAGAATTTTGGGTTTCAATTTTATTTATCAACTTCAATTAAACTCTTCATAACTTGGCCTATGTGTAGGCTACACCACTCAATCTCCTCTATTCAAATAAAATAAACTCATGATAGTTATATGCACCCATCATAATACATGAAATAAAAAAATATATAATAATAGATGGTTATATGCATCCATCTACATGAAATAAAAATACATTAATCAAATGCATGGAATTAAAATGCATAAATAAAAATGCTTAAAATGGAAATTGCTAAACAATATATAATTATAAATATTTAATTTATAATTATATATTTTATTTGAAGGTAACAGCGAACGTCGTACAGAACATGTAGCGGCCGTGGCATTGGCGAAGAACATCATGGTAAAATGTCCATCTTTGAGCTTGCGGCAACGTTCGTCCCAATCAACGAACTCTCTATGTCGTGGATCAACGGCCGCATCAGCAACATCACCATCAGAAGTATTGAAAAGAGGAAAAAAAGAAGTGTTTGCATAATACTTATGTAATTATGAGTTTAGACATTGGTCCACATTTGGATTGGCATGGGATTTTTGGCATAATATTACATGTTTGCATAATATTAAATATTTTAACAAAACTTGGATCCTCAATTTGCAGTAAAGTGTCACATTATTATACTTGGCTTGACATTTGATGGGTTTAATCCATATAAAACTCATAGCATATGGCCAATTATTTTTATTCCTTATTATTTACGACTACAGTTTTCTAGAATTGAGGCTTTGGGCATTACCGCGCTGCGGTAGGTTGCTATCACATTGTGGTAACCTTGTTTCGTCGAGTGGTCGGCTTCGAGTGGTAGGTGTTTAGTGGTAGCGCATGCCGTTATCTTATCACCGCTCGGTGGTAGCCCCGGTTCATCGAGACGAAAGAGTCGAGTGAGCTACCACTGGCTGTAGTAATACATTATTTTGAGCCTGGCGCGTCGGGAAGTTACCACGGCGCGGTAGGTAGCCACCACCAGACGGTGAGGAATCCTCCGTCCAAGAGGCTTAAGTAGGGCTGAAAGGTTGTTTTCCCTCATTCTTCTCTTTTGAGTGGGAGTTAGGGTTTGGGAGAGAGGGTTTGGAGGAGGAAGAAGTGCTTTCTCCGCCATTAGCGTAGATCTATGGCTCCGTTCGTCGATCGGAAGCCAGATCCGTGGAGAGGAATTGAAAGAGAACATTTTCATGTGTCCAAATTGAGATCTCCATGGTGAGGAAGATAAGTCGTAAGGTAATGACATTTCTCCTCTCGGTCTTTAGGATGCGTGCATGGCATCCATTTCATTCTTGCTTACTTTCAAGCATTTCGACACTAGATCTCTCAAATAAGAGGGCTACGGGTCTCCGTAGTTCAAAAGGAACCACCAGGTCAATTTTGTCCATCCCCGACATGATGATGCATTAGAAATCCGACTCTGCTAGTGGATTAGGCATTGTGGGTGAAACCGAAGTCACGACCATTAGTCCGACTAGGTGATGTTGCATAACAAGCCTTAAGGATTTGATAGAAATCCATTTGCGGCAAGATGACATTTGTTATGTTTGTCGCTCCTTATTTTTATTCGAGAACGAATAGTGGATAAGGGTGGGAAAGGCTATGTTTGTGGATTGATGTGCGAAGGCATGACTTTGTCTTTGTGGTCGTCTAGCTAGCCTGTGACGTGTAAGTCTTCTATGGAGAGTGTCCCGGTGAGACAAGTCCCCTTCTGAGAAACTGATGAGAACACCATGCTTTTGATAAGCCCGGGCGATGAAGCCCATGATCGGGTGGGGGAAAGCAAGGGTTCTTAGCATCAGTTTGTTTGTGTGATAGAATCCTGACATGAGAAGTCAGAGCTTGCAGGAAGCCCGGGTTTTGAGACCTACGAGCAGGTGGGTCCTAGGCAAGAGTTTTGTGTGGCGGCTTGAATTTCATTAGGGGAAAATTGAAGTACATGTGTGCTGTGATGTGATGATGGGTATTGATATGTTTGATTCATGCGCTATAAGGTGCCTTGGGTGAAACCCAATTTTGCATACATGTTGCATTGCAGGCGACCTTTTTATTAAATGCTCAACCTAGAAATGTGTTTGATGTTTGTGATATTCCAACCTGTTTCTTTGCTCTTTGTCTATATATATATTTGCATATGAAGTGCTAACCTGTAGGGCGATGGAGTGCCCCGTGGTCTGCTAGGGATGACTGGGTGGAGATGTGTTTGTTACACAATTAGGGTCAACATTTGCTGACCCACGTTACAAAAAATTTTACAGGGCAAGGTGCACATGCTGGAGCAAGCTGTGGAGTCTATATGTTCTGGGGCCCCGGCCGGAGCCATATTATATGGTCACTACAATGGAGGCATTATAATTTGGTATCAAAGCAAGGTTAGTGTTAGGGTAAGGTTTAGTGGTCGATTAGGAATAATTAGAATGCGTAAAGAAGTTATCCACATAGGAGTATTGCGAGATCGTAAGTGTCCTAGTGTCTAAGTTTTGTGAATAGAAGTTGATTCGTGTTTTACCTTGCTTCTACTAAGGGTACAAGTGACAAGGCGGGGTCATCAAGGCCGTGAGAGGAGCCTTTGGCGAGCAGTGCTACCGCTCTAGGTCCTATGGGCATGGGTGTAATCTCGGCCGAATTCTGTCGCAAACTTGTAAAGGCAATGGTAGTAGCCCATACTGCAACGATAACATAGGTTGTGACCCCTATTGCACAAGTAACAATAGCCATAATCCCGGATGCGACACTGATCATACCGGGTGGAGGAGCCAGGCAAGTAGAGCTGTTGGCTAAGAGAGTGATTGTTGTGTAGGGAGACTGGCAGATGAAGTACTTTTTAAGTTTCCATCCTCCAACGTTCAAGGGAGTCGACACATCGACTGATGTGGAGGACTAGTTTTAACATACCACAGGCAACTAGACCCGCTAGGAGTGGTTTTGTCATGATTAGGTCAGGACAAAACCCTAGGAAGCATAAGAAGACCAAGTGGACCTAGGAATGTAGGTGGGACCACTATGGTCTGCAAATAGTATGAAAGAGAGGGTTAGACTGTTTAACTGAAGAGGGGGGTGAATATAGTATTTTAAAATCCTTTAGATTTTATTTTAGAGTTTAAAATAGTGATACTAATAAGTGTAAATCAGAAAGATGCAAAAATAAAACAAAGCAAGACAGCAATCAACACACAGAAAGAAAATAAAGTAGCATCACAAACGAAACACGAATGTTATAGTGGTTCCACTAAAACTTGTGTACATCCACTCTTCTACCACCCTGGTAGGAATCCACTCAGGTTTTTGATCAGGTGCCCTGCCACCAATCAGGTTTTTGCTCTGATCCCTGTCACCACAAGACCTGCTTCAGATAGATCAGGAAACCCTTTAGACTTTTGATCAGGTGCCTAAAAATCAAGTAAAGTCTTTTGATCAGAAGACTTGCAAACGAGTGTTTAACTTTTAAAGGGAGCTAGAACCCTGTGTACAGTGGGGTGCGACAAATAATCAAGATGTTGTCTTCAGTTTTCTCAAAGCAGCAGAGAAGACTTGTGGATTCTTGATGGTGTCAAAGCTCCCCCTGAGATGAAGATTATTTCAGGAAGATTGAGTGCTTTGTAGGGTGAGTAGGTCTTCTAGAAAACATCTCCAAAAAGCTGTAGACTGGTAGAAGTTGATTGTCTCGTTTTAGCTTGCTGGAGGAAGAACACTTGATGAAGACAGTCAGAACTTTTTCTTGAATGTTTTCTCGAGCCTGTCTTGTTTTGTATGTGTTCTTCTTTCTTATCTCTATTACTGCTTGTTATTCATTGCTTATCCTCATTGAATGGAAGAAAAATTCTCTTTTATATATCTGTGACTAATTCTCCTTTGAATTTGAATTCCTTTAACATTGAATGCTGACTGCCTGGAGAATGGAAATGCGGCTGGAGAGAATATTGCGTTAATGGATTTCCCCAACTGTCCTATTAAAAACAGCAAGCAATATTCCAGATGAAGACCATAATAATTGCTGCTTCTAACGGTTATATTCAGAGAATATAAACATTGATTATTCAGGAAATACTGTAATAAAATAAGGACAAAAAGGGGGGAAAATTCCAAGTCTGGGACTGCACAGAATTTGTCGAGCAGAGAACAGATTTCGTTGACCTGAATCCAAAGTTCGTCGACCAGAGAAATCGTGCTCGTCAACCTGGGAAACCTAGTTCGTCGACCTGAGAACCAAGTTCATCGACCTGAGTTCAGAGAACTGCCTTCAGAGAAAATTCCCAATTTTGTGTTCCACGTTCGTCGAGCTAATAATGTAACTTCGCCGACCTGAGTTTAGAGAAAGGATTTTGGACTTAGAGTGTTGAAGAGGAACTTCCAGAATTCGTCGACCTGAGCTAGAATATCGTCGAGCTCAACTCAGAGAATTTACTCTGAGTTTGTCGAGTGGATCACGACTTTCGTCGAGCAGAGTTCGACGAATGTCGAAATCATTTTTCTGAACTCAATTTTCTTCTAAGTCTTTGAGTCTTCTGCTGCCTTCTGTTGGCTGGTACATGTGTGGTTGATTCTAAGGACTTAGCCTAAACTCTAGGACACAAACATGACCATGGCTATACATGTTGGGTCAATTATCCTAGTTAGTGAACCTAGCCCAAATCAAACTAGGGATCCAACAGTCTCCCCATATTTGGGTAAGGTCACTAATACAAATGAAAACAAAAACATTCACAAAGCAAAAGAAAAATATATCTGGGAGAAAGATTTAAAACATGTCGCAGATATATATATATAATGTAGGTTTGTGTTAGTAAATGAATAAAGAGTTTAAGACACACAAAAATAGAGCAGCATATTCTCATTTCCTTTTCTTCATTATCTCCGTTTCCTTATCCTCCTTTTCTTTATCAGCAAACTGAGTAAATTTGATCTCTCTGTTACGATTAGCAGCTTTATGTTTGGTCATGGTCATGTCAGCAGCTTCAATGATGTTGAGAGATGTGGCTCCAGGTACAATAACCTCTGGGTGTAGATTCATATATGCATCTACATTAAAGAATTTGTTAGCTTTTTCATACCTATTCAACTCTTCTTTCCTGTATTTAGACATAGTTGAATACTGAGATGGATCCTTTCCTTCAGCTTTCGCTTTGTTTATCATTGATAACCCAACTAATTCCTGAAACCTGGCCATTCTACCAGTGTTTGATCTCTCAAGATCCTTAAATGGAATAGGAGGATACTCTGGCCTTGTTGGACTGTCAGCTTTGACTAGATCAGGAACTTGTTGTTGCTGAGGATGTTGCTATTGTTGTTGTTGATGATGCCTGCTGGAAGAATTCCTCTGCTAGCTGCTTCCATAATGAGAAGAGGATCTACCTTATTGTATTTGATATGTTTGAGTGTATGGGGTAGACCTCTGAGAGATATTGCCTGAAGCACCAGCATTAGGTGGAGGAGGAGGAGGTCATTTCCTATGTTTCTGAGGTGGAGGAGGTCATTTCCTATGTTTCTGAGGTGGAGGAGAATATCTTCTGCTTTTCTTTCTATCCTTCTGCTGATTCTTGGAAAGCCACATCTAGGCTGGCATTCCAGGATATGGAGTGATTTTCTGCAAAATATAGTAGGGAGTGTCATGATTTGGATTAGGCTTAGGGGTAGCAACTAGAGGGGCCTTCCTTTTCTTTGAAATTTTCTTTTTAGTAGAAGAGTTATCATCATAATCATCTTCATCATCATCATCAGAAGATTCTTGGGGATTATCATACAAAGAATCCAATGCTTTCAGAAGGTCTTTATCAATAGGCTTGACAGCCTGATATTCTGGAGCTGGAGCTGGAGCTGGAGACTATGTACAACAACTGATAAGTTCTCTTCTTCAATATCTGCCATTATAAACTCATCCAAACTTGGAAGAGTACTGTCACCCATCTTATAGATAGGAGCAGAGACAGCCTCTGGGGAAAGAATATCTTGGAGAGCAAATATTGTATGAGTCTCTATGATTGCAAAACTATGCTTGAGTTGCTTAGCAACTGAGGGACTAATGGGAGCTATATAAGGTACAATAGCCAAAGATGGCTTCAGGCAGACAAAGGGAAGAGAGCTCAAATAAGTTGTATCAAAAGAATCTAATAAACTGAATAATCCACTACGAGATTGACAAAACAATCAACAACAGTTATTATATCTGTATCGTCTATAACTGTATCTGTATCAAGAACCATGTATGTATCTGTGTCTGAAACTATAACTGCTGCTGCTGCTGAGACTGGAAGAGCTTCTTGATTGAGCATCTCCCCCTGCCTGAGTTCAGCATAAGCTGGAAGCAGGCCCCTTGGTGAAGAAGCAGGGACAGAGGAGGCAACAAGGAGAGCAGCAAGGGAGGAAATTGAATTAGAAAGAGGTGTAATGGCCTCTGCTATAAGGGTCCTGATCACTGGAGTGATGTGCTCTAGGATGGTGGACAGGGAGGGGAAACTGTATCCAAAAACTCAGGTGGAGTTTGGGTTGATACAGAGATGGAAGTAGGAGTGACATCAGGGAGAATGTCATCCTGAGGTGAGGATGGGGAAGGGGATGGTGTTGGAGTGAGAATGGTGTGGACAGGGGAATGGGTGTTGATGGTAAGGAGGTGATGAGATTGAATGTGGGGGATGACAAGAATGTGGCAGTGATGATGTCTTGAAGGTGGGATGGCAGAGGAGAATTAGGAGGTGTTGTATGGAGTGGAGATTGAGGTGGTGTTGGCATATGAGTAGGTGAAGGGATAGAGATGGCTGGAGGTTGTAGAGGAGGAAGTGAATATGGTTGGGGATATGGAGGAGTTATTATTGGAATGGATCTGGTTGAAGAAGGGAGTGGAAGAGAAGCTTCTTCAGAACCAGGGTGGGGAGTGGCTGTATCAGCCCTTGTGCCGTCAGAAGGCCTAGAGGAGGAAGCCTTGGATGGCTTAGTGATCCTCCTCTCCCTTCTGCCAAACAAGGCAGAGGTTAGCCTCTTGGAGGCATTGATAAACACTGGTGTGGAAACCAGATGTTCAGAAGCATTCTCCTGCAAGAATATCCCCAGTACCCTGCCAAAATAGACTTCCTTCTTGTTGTTCTTTTTCTTAATCAGATCAAACAATAGCTTTCCCCAATTAATCCCTTTCTTATCGACCAAGGCAACCATCACCAAGAATTGGTGCCTGGTGATATAATCATGTGCTGTATGCTTGCCTAACAACACCTTCCCGACGACATTGGCTATGAACTTGTATTCAGCGGACAAGTTCTTTTTCAGCAGTTTATTAGGGTTGTCTCCAGAATGACCCAACTTGGTCAGCATACTATCATACTCCTCAGAGTCCATTTCTATTTCATCATTTCCATTTAATAGACCGAAGATTTTGGTTAGTATATTTGGAGAGAGGCAGACTTGGTTACCAGAGATACTTCATGTCATGCTATCTTCTGTTGTGGAGGAAGAAAATACCCATTCTTTAATTTTTGTCAACGCTATCTTGATCCTCTGTGTAATGAACTGTTTCAGATGTTGTTCTTAGAATAACTTCAGCATTTTGACAAAGATTGTGTCAGAGAACTGGAAGGAGTCGAAGTCTATGTCAAATCCCATATCAAACTTCATGGTGGAGAGAGCGCTTGCTGGAATCGCCATGAATGCACCTGTAAGAGAGAAACAACAATCAAGCGCAAAGGGAACTGAAAGCGCGGGACGGAGGCCGAAGAAAACCTAGATATAAGGTTTTCAGAATATGAACCACCAGTCTCCGTTTGATGAAAAAAGAAAAGATCTTCGATCTGATTTCAACGAAGTATTTTAATAGAAAACGAGTTCGTTGATCTCAGTCTGAAGAACACGAATAAATCGTCGATCTCCGTTCGACGAAAAATTCACTGAAGCAGGGATCGTCAAACTCCATTCGACGAAAACTGTTTCAATAAGAAGTGATCGTCGAACTCCGTTCGATGAACTCTTCACGAGGTGTTCACAGATCGTCGATCTTCGTTCGACGAACTGTCAACAAATCGTCGACCACAGACAGAATTTAAATTAACTCATCTTCATTGATCAATCCTAACTGATTCTTCTATTACTTTGAAAGCAATATTATGCTCCTTCCTTGAAGAAGTTGAGACCTTCAGTTCACTAGCCTCTCTGGTCTTGATCTATTGCTCATAAGATTTGAGCTTTCCCAAGAGAGACTCAGTGTATATCTCATTCATACTTCTGGCTTCCTTGATTGGCTAGATTCTGGAATCCCAAGTGCTGGGGAAGCACATCAGGATCTTGTCATTGATCTCAGTCAAGGAGATATCTTTATCCAGAGTTTTCAGCTCATTGATGATAACATTTAGCCTGTTATACATCTCTGCTACTGATTCAGATTCCCCCTTCTTGAAATTATCATATTGAGATATTAGGAGGGATCTTCTATCCTTTCTTTCTTCTGCTGAGTCTTCCACCATCTGGTTAAGAGAGTCCAAGATTTCTTTTGCAAAAGTGCATTCAGCCACCTTTTGAAAAATGTCATCTAACATGGTTTGAGCCAGTATGTTCTTAGCCTTTGCATCAGCTCCTTTGGATTTCTTCTGAGCATCAGTCCACTCAGGTGGTGGAACTATATGAGTGCTAGAGGTTGTTGTAGATATGGATGCTGTTGGTTTAGGAGGACCTATCAAAATAGAGTAGAAAATGTCCTCATCAATAGAGTTCGTGTATAACTTGATTCTTGCCTTCTAGTTAGCAAATTTATTTAAATTGCATACTGGAGGTCTGGTGCTAGCATAATATTTATTTTGTGCCATTGTTGTAATAACAGAAAACCTAAAGAAGAGAAATAATCTAATAAGGATCTAGGTTCAGATGTGAATCTGTGAAACCAAAGAGAACCTCGCTTTGATACCAATTGAAAGAGAGGGTTAGACTGTTGAACTCTAGAGGGGGGTGAATAGAGTATTTTAAAATCCTTTAGATTTTATTTCAGAGTTTAAAATAATGATACTAATAAGTGTAAATCATAAAGGTGCAAAAATAAAA
Source organism: Platanthera guangdongensis (assembly GCA_039583875.1). NCBI lineage: Eukaryota > Viridiplantae > Streptophyta > Magnoliopsida > Asparagales > Orchidaceae > Platanthera > Platanthera guangdongensis. The sequence continues at coordinate 251,435,639 of CM077151.1, read as the reverse complement.
CAAAGCAAGACAACAATCAGTACACAGAAAGAAAATAATGTAACATCACAAATGGCACAAGAATTTTATAGTGGTTCCACTAAAACTTGGGTACATCCACTCTTCTACAACCCTGGTAGGAATCCACTCCAGTTTTTGATGAGGTGCCCTGCCACCAATCAGGTTTTTGCTCTGGTGCCTGTCACCACAAGATCTGCTTCAGGTAGATCAGGAAACCATTCAGGCTTTTGATCAGGTTCCTAAAAACCAAGTCAAGTCTTTTGATCAGGAGACTTGCAACCAAATGTTTAACTTTTGAAGGGAGTTAGAACCCTGTGTACAGTGGGGTGGGACAAATAAACAAGATGTTGTCTTCTCTTTTCTCAAGCAGCAGAGAAGACTTGTGGATTCTTAATGGTGTCAAAGCTCCCCCTGAGATGAAGATTAGTTCAGGAAGATTGACAGCTTTGTAGGGTGAGTAGGTCTTCTAGAAAAGATCTCCAGAAAGCTGTAGACTGATAGAAGTTGATTGTCTCGTTTTAGATTGCTAGAGGAAGAACACTTGATGAAGACAGTCAGAACTTTTTCTTGATTGTTTTCTGGTGCCTGTCTTGTTCTGTATGTATTCTTCTTTCTTATCTCTATTACTGCTTGTCATTCACTGCTTATCCTCATTGACTGGAAGAAAAATTCTCTTTTATATATCTGTGACTAATTCTCCTTTGAATTTGAATTCCTTTAGCATTGAATGTTGAATGCTTGGAGAATGGAAATGCGGCTGGAGAGAATATTGCATTAATGGATTTCCCCAACTGTCCTAATAAAAACGGCAAGTAATATTCCTGATGAAGACCATAATCATTGCTGCTTTTAACGGTTATATTCAGAGAATATAAGCATTGATTGTTTAGGAATTACTGCAATAAAATAAGGACAAAAAGGAGGGAAAATTCCAAGTCTGGACTGCACAGAATTCCTCGAGCAGAGAACAGATTTTGTCGACCTGAGTCCAAAGTTCGTCGACCAGAGAAATCATGTTCGTCGACCTGGGAAACCAAGTTCGTCGACCTGAGAACCAAGTTCATCGAACTGAGTTCAGAGAACTGCCTTTAGAGAAAAATTTCCCACTTCTGTGTTCCAAGTTCATCGAGCTGATAATGTAACTTCATCGACCTGAGTTCAGAGAAAGGATTCTGGACTTAGAGTGCTGAAGAGGAACTTCCAGAATTTGTCGACCTAAGCTCGAATATTGTAGAGCTCAACTCAGAGAATTTACTCTGAGTTCATCGAGCGGAGCACAACTTTCATCGAGTGGAGTACGACGAATGTCGAACTCATTTTTCTGAACTCGATTTTCATCTAAGTCTTTGATTCTTCTACCATCTTCTGTTGGCTGGTCCATGTGTGGTTGATTCTAAGGACTTAGACTAAACTATAGGACACAGACATGACCCTGGCTATACATGTTGGGTCAATTATCCTAGTTAGTGAACCTAGCCCAAATCAAACTAGGGATCCAACATAGTAGATTTCTAAATACTAGGTTGGGATGATCAAGGGGCTTCACCATGACTCCAAGACCCCACCATAACCACAACAATCTATTGAAATGCCCTAAGGGTCCATTGGAGTCAACCCAAGTTGGCCAAGTTGACCTAGGACCATCCTACGCCTAAATTGGGCAGGGTCCCCTAACTAGGGGCAATGTGCCCCTAATAAGCCCATCCTACCCAACCAAGGATTTCCTAGACCTAAAGTGGGGTCAATGGGTCAGCAAAGATCCATTGGGGTCAACTCTAGAGCCTGAGTTGACCTAAGTCAACTCTAGCCCTAACTTGGTCAAAGTACCCTTAATAAGGGACAAGTGACCTTCAAGGTGCCAAGTCAACCCTACCCATCCCTACCTAGACCCTAGGGGAGGCAAATAGGTCACCAAGGACCCATTGATGGTGACAAAAAAGCTCAATTTTACCAAAGTCAACCTAAGGCTAGGTCAAGTCAAACTTAGCTCAAAATGGGCTAACCCATGCTCACGCCCCTAGCCACTTGGGCTAACCACTCCATAACCACTTTATAATAGCTTAGTGGGCTGCATTTAGTCTAGTGCCATGATATAATTCGGCCATTAAGGGTAGGAGAGATAAAACTTCAAATTCCTCTTTAATGGAGGCGAGAGAAAATGCGATAAAGGCCATTCATGGCATAGGGAAGCCAAGGGCCCTTCTTCTTTGATTGCTTCTTCTCCCCTAACAGCTCTGAGGAGCTTTTCCAGCCCTTTTCATTGATAGGATGCTCAGAACCACCATGGCTGAGAAATCCTATTCATGGCCATTAATGGTGCCATGAATGAAGGCCCTTCTCCTCCATCCATTAAGGGCTGGGTTCAACCCCTCTGGGGAAGAGGAGAAGTTTGTAGCCGTTTCTTGGCTATATTGAGCCCAATTCACCTCCCCACCACCATTGCCGAGCCAAGCTATTCATGGCCATTAATGGCATTGATGCCATGACCACCCCCTCCCCTCACCATTTAATTATTTTAAAAGCTTCACTGGACTCCAAGCAGTCGTTTCCACTCTTGCCCAGGATATTTCGAGTTACTCCAATGTGTAGTTGCAGAAACCCGAGCTGCGCCACCACAACCATGGCATCACGGCGATTGGCGGGCCTCTATCCCGCAAACAAGGTCCTCCCCTTCTTCTTCTTCGGTGGGTAGATCTTAGGACTAATTAGGGTCACGGTTCGGGCTCAATTGAGCATGATCCAAACTTTCAAAACCATGAATTTCGGGAAAACATCCGCTTGTCGGGATCGCCGGAAAATGCCCCTCCGGTGGCTCTGCCGGCGCCTGGCGATAGCCACCACATCGACGGAGGTGGTGGTGGTGGCCGACCAGGGAGGCGGCCGGATGGCCGGGAATTTGGCCGGGATGTGGCTCCAGGATGGGATGATCTTGGCCATCGGCTGGAGCTTGAAGACGACCAGATGCCGCTGGATGCGCTTTAAGATTCGTGCTAGAGATAATTTAAACTATAGGTTACATTTTCATAATATTTCATTTATGTCACAGAAATTATATTTAATGTTTCTATTTATTAAAAATAGCTAGGGACACCTACAAAAAAAAGGGATGAATATCAAACTTGTAGCCTATGAGTTACTTTATTTTGAAATTTGCTTGAACCAATTTGGGTGCCTGGTTTGACCAGGGCACTCATTTTGGTGGGTCTATACTTAGGGCTAGACAGAAATTAAAATCTGTGCCCCCACCTCACCACAAGTACAAGAGACCTAAAATTTGGACAGGGAGTCACACTAAGCTATACCTAGGTCCTGTCCAAAAAGGGGAATTTTTGGAGATGATTTTTCTATAGTTTTAGAAATTATTTAATAATCCTAGGGTAAATTAATTTTGGGAGCTAAAGACCTCCAAACCCTCCCAAATTTTGGTGTGTGGTCCTTCGGGCCATCATGAGGTTCTGTATAAAATTTTACCACATTTTGAGTTGATTTGGTTGGGAAATGAGTAGACCCTAGTTTTGCCCTAAAAAGGGTATTTAGGTCAAAAGTGCACCTTGTGGGATTGAGTGGCCAAACCATCTCAACAGCGGCTGAAATTTGGGCCACTGGTTTGAAATGACATTTTACACCCTCATATGGGTTACAAGGTGGTTTGGGCTAGGATTGCCCTAGGACCCAAGTTCAAACCCTAAGTTTGACTTTGGGGGTTTGAGAAGGGCATGGTGTCAAATGCCCTTGTATGCATTTAAAATTTGGTAGAGAGGACACTAGGGTAGCTAAAGTCCTTTGGTAAAAATCTTACAGGATTTAGAGATGGTTAAACCCCTCAAAACCCTTACCTTAGCTTAGGACACAACCCTTATACATGTAAGCCAAGCCACGAAAACTTAATGAAAAGTTATGAAACTTGGGTAGTATGGACATAGGGTTAATTAGAGCCTCTGGTTATTTTATTGGAAATTTTGGAGCAATACACTTAGTACCTCATTTATAATGCATGTAATTTCCCTTGATGTTCTTTTGGTTATTATGAGCACACTGTTTAGTAGGAAGTTATGGAAATTGGATAGAGGGAATTTTAGGTCCATATAATCATACTTGAATTTTATTATAATTTTTAGATGTATATTTTCAGCCCATCTTAGTTCCTAGTTCCCTCGAGAACCCTTCACGAGGTTTGCCATGGGCAGTCCTGGGCTAACATATACTATAGGCAAAAATAAACTGCAAGAGCAACTAACATTACTAGGGATTCACTTTCACTCACCTCGATGTCTCGGGATGTTAGGTTGGGTCACTCGGGCAGCAGGCTCGGTTGTTTTGACGATGGGCAGGTTGGCCCGACGAGCTTTGTCTCGATTGTTGATTGTGATGGACGGGATGGTCCGGGGAGCTTCTCCTCGGTAGCTGATATATAAGGTTGCATGTGCATAAAGTATAAGGTGGTGAGTTTTCGGTATTGGAGTGTCAGTGCACTGACACCAACACGTTGCCTCGGCAAGTGTGGATTTGAAATTTGCCAAATTAAGTCTGGAAGACCAGCCAACAAAGAGTATGCAGGAGCCCCGCTTAGTGCACCAGCGTCGAAGCGTGTGATAGGTCTGACTGGTAGTGCAATTATCGATTTAGAGGTGGGAGAGGCCCAACCCACCGCTTCCGTCTGCCACTACAGAGGTATCCTGGGAGGTTAGGCTCCAGAAAGGGGGAACTAAAGTTCTGTGTGCATAGAGTCTGGTGGGTGTGTTGCACTTGCATGTTCAGATCGTGGCATACTTGCATGTCATAGCATCATCATTGTATATAACCCCTGACACCTATTGTATAAAGTGATATTGGACGCTTTATACAATAGGCCCTACAGACGACCCCTTGATTTATAAGCTTGCATGAGCGTGCTTATAGGTTAAGGTTATCATTCTTTAGATATATATATGCTTGATAGAAAACTGACACCCTATCATATAAATTGGTATGAGACTCTTTATACGATAGGAGCCTCGCAGAAGATCCCTTAGCTTATGTGGTTTCATATAAGTTAGGGTTACATTTTACTTGTTTAGCTTTTCAAGCTTTTATTACTGCCTCTTATACTTATAGATCTGATAGACTAGTTCCGCCATCACCTGCCTTTTGTTCATTCTCCATTTTTAGAGCTTCCCTTTCCTCCTCTTCGCCAGTGCCTAAGAGACATGGGGAGAGGGGTAGGGGATGATACGAAAAAATCTTTTAGACTAATGATTTTCGAAGCACACTGAAAGGACAACTAGATCTGATATACTCTAGAGGGGGGTGAATAGAGTATATGGTGCTTTTAAAAACTTTTACAAACCTTTACAACAATTGTGTAATGTGTGTGAGCAGGGAAGCAGAAATAAAACTAACCACAGAACTAAGCTATGCAAAAGCTAAGCACAAGAAAAATCAAGGCCAGAAACAAAAAGAAAACAAGCAGAACCAGATGACACGAGGAAATATAGTGGTTCCCCAAACTTGGGTACATCCACTCTTCAACCACCCTAGGTAGGAATCCACTGCAGGATGAGTTGATCAGGTGTCCTGGGCACCAATGAGCTTTTGATAAGGTGCTCAAAAACCAAAGCAGATTTTTTGATCAGGTGTCTTGCCACCAATGAGCTTTTGACAAGGTGCTCAAAAACCAGATTCAAACTTTTGAAGGGAGTTTGAGAAACCCTTTATAGAGAAGGGGGTGAGAGAGTGATGGCAGTCTTCTCTTTCTCAATCAACTGAGAAGACTAAGTGGATTGATGTCAAAGCTCCCCCTGAGTCCTTGAAATCTTCAGGAAGAAGAGCTTTGCTGAGGGTGATAGGCCTTCAAAGATAGAACTCCAGCAATAGATGATTTCAGCAAGCTGAAATGTTGAGTGTCTGGAGTCTTGAAAATGATGTTGGCCTTGAACACTTTGAGAGCTGAAGAGATCTGAAGATTTTTTTTTTGAAATCTTGATCTCTTTGATGAGTGTTCCTCTGAATTCCTTTTGACAGAAGATTTTGAAAAGAGTCTCTGTAATCTGTGTTGTGTGTCCTCTCCTTGTTTATCTCTATTGATTCAAAAACACATTCTATCTATTATTCTCTGTTTCAGAATAGAATATCATTCTCAATCAAAGATAGCCGTTGGCCTGCATTGATTACAACCTTAATTGCATAATTTCTTCTGAAGGAAAGTCCACAGAATTTTTCCTTGAAAAATCCCTTGAAACTTGTTCCAGAAGTAAATGAAAACGGCTAGCAGATCTTCTGAATTAAATGCAGAATAACTCTTAACTGATTTGAATTTGAATTCTGGAAGTTATCTGAAATCGTCGAACTGAGCTCTGCTATCGTCGAGCTGAGCTCAGTGATCTGGGAAACTTAAGAAGCAAAAAAATCGTCGATCTGAGCTCAAAGATCGTCGAACTGAGCTCAGAGATAAAGATCCAATGTAGAGTCAAGATCGTCGACCTGAGCTCACCGATCGTCGAATGGAGTTCGATGATATTGTGAAGTTGAGCTCAGCGATCGTCGAGTGGAGCTCGACGATCTGTCGAAGTTGAGCTAGACGATCATCGATCTGAGTTCGACGAATCGTCGTGCTGAGCTCGACGATCAGACTTGGTCTCCAGGCAGAAAAACTTGGTCTTCAGGGCAGCTTCCAATCCTAGACTTCTAACCCTTAGACTCAATTCTAATTGACATGTTAAGCTATACAGAAGGTCAAACAAAGGTTCCTAGAGACATAGCGATCCTGACCCAAATCAGTAATAGGGTGTTCCAACAATCTCCCCCTATTTGGGTTAGGATTACTATTTACAGACTTTGGAAAATCAAATAACAACATACAGTCAGAAAAGCATAAAAACAACAACAGCTAGACATTGCAGAAACATCACAGATATATATATATATATGGCATCCAGATAGCAGTCAGAAAATCCAAACATTGTCACCTTACAAAGTCATTTCTTTTCTTTGCCTTTCACCATTTTGATTTCTCTATTAGGGTTCAGGGCATCTTTGTTGGATCTGGTGTCATCTGCTGCACCCAAATATGTTTGCTTTGAAGTTCTGGGAACGACAGCAGCAGGATGCAGCTCCATATATCTGTCTGCATCAAAGAATTTTCTGGAGGCATATTTTTCTAGTTCCTTCTGTCTTTGCTCTGACATTGTAGAAATATTTGAAGAATCTAAGCCTTGTTCTCTGGCCTTCTTGATCTGGTCTAGAGCAGCCAACTCCTTCATCCTAGCAGTCCAAGCAGATGGATTCTTTTCAGGGTCCTCAAATGGTACAGGTAGCTTATACCTGTTGGAAGAATTATCTTGAGGAGGCCTAGCAGACACTGTCTCTTTTAGCTTGTAGGGGAATGGAGCAGAAGTAGTATCAGATGAAGCATGTCCTCCCCTAGAATAAGGGTGCTGCCTGGAATGCCCTTTAGAATAAACCTAAAAATCTCTTTGACTACCCCTGTATCCTCCTCTCCTAGAATAAGAACCCCTAGATTGGATTTCCCTTTGATAGGATCTGGCATGGGGTTGATAGGGAGCCTGGCTTCTAGCTGGGGCTTGACTTGCAGAGCTGCCACCTGCACCTGCATCAGGAGGAGGTGGTGGAGGAGGATGAGGGTGCTGGAACTGGGAGGAGCCTTTCTCATACTTTCTCTTCTTTTTCATGGCTTTCAGCTGATTTTTGGAATACTACATCCAATGTTCAGTAATTTGGCAGTTATGCAGAATATAATAAGGAATATCATCATTATCCTTTACTTTTGCAGGAGGGATCCTTTTTATAGCCTTGCTCCTAGCTTTCCCTTTTCTGGCAATAGTGGCAGATGAATCATCAGAGTCTGTTTTGTATTCATCAGACTCAGAACTTTGGTCATCATATATAGCATCTATTTTCTTCATCAATTCTTTCTTCAACTGAACAACAACAGATGAGGCAGAGGCAGAAGTAGCAGCAGCAGGGATAACAGCAGATGGGGCAGCAGATGGAGCAACAGAAGGAGCAACAGAAGGAGCAATAGAAGGAGCAATAGAAGCTGGAGTAGTGACAGTAGCAGTAATATCATCAGAAACTGCAGCAGGCTCAACATCAATGGCCTCTGTCATCAAAAGATCCTTGGGTGTTTGCTCATCAGAAGCAATTGGGATTTCAGCAGCAGTGAGAACATCTTCAGCAGCAGCATCAACAATTTCAGAAGCAAAGGCAGTCCTTTCTTCAACAGCAGCAGCAGCAGCAATCACTGAGAGTACAAAGGAAGATATAATGCTGGGGTCACAGCCAGAGAAAGGCACCAGTGCCTTGGACAAATCTTCTGGGGGCTGGACAACATTAGGCTCTGGGAGATAGCTGAAGTAGGCAGTATTAAAGGCAGAAAGCAAAGACCTTAGGTCTATTGCCAAGACTGCAGTAGGAGCTGTACATTCTGGAAACACATCAACAAGGGCAGAAGAGGCAGCAGACACAGAAATCTCAGCAGCAGCAGCAGCATGAAGGCTTGCTTCATATGGCATCTCCCCCTGCCTAGATGCAGATACTTCTGTATCAAGGCACACTGCTGGAGGTGCTGCCTGAGGAAGGAGGGAGGAAAGCCTGGCAGATAGAGCTGCCACTGACTGTTGTAGAGGAGCTAAGGAGGCCTCCATGAGAAGAGAGAGCCTTGGGGCAAGTAGCTCATACAACTGGTCAGCTAAGGCTGAGAGATCTACATGCTCAATAGAAGGAGCAGAGGTAGATTGAATAGGGATGGCTGAGGATGCTGGAGGTGGAGGGCTGGAGAGTGGAGGTATGGATGGCTGAGGTGATGGGATGGTGGATATGGATGATAAGGGGGTGGAGGTGGATGGAGTGAAAGTTGGTTGGTCAATGATGTGGTGGAGAAGATCTTGGAATGATGTTGAGGAGGAGGGTAATTCTGGAGGAGATGAGGGGGAATCATCCATGTAGGAGTCATCCAGAAGGGTGAAAGATGGTATGGATGGAGAAGAAGTGACATCTGGTGGTGGATAGGAGAATAGAGGGTGGAAATGGTCTGCTGGAGGAGGTAGAATTGGGTCTGGAGATGGGATTGATGTTGGAGATGGGCTGGATATGGTAATGGTGGATGGAGCTGGAATGGTGGATGGAAGAGGTAGGGTTGGACTTGGAGGAGGAGAGGAAGCAGCAACAGCAGCAGCCAGGTCTTCTGCAGGAGCAGAGACTTGTGGGAGAGTGACTCTGTGAGTCCTGGTGCCTGAAGGAGCACTAGAAGAGGGCCTGCTGGGCTTGCTTATTTGCCTGTCCCACTTGCCAAAGAGGGCACAGGTGAGTCTCTTGGAGGCATTGATGTGCACTCCAGAGGAGACCAGCAAGGCAGGGCACTTGTTTTGCAGGAAGACTCCAATAATCCTTCCAAAATTTACAAAGCTTTTGTTTATTTTCTTCTTTATTAGGTCAAAGAAGACCTCTCCCCAGTTCAAACTTCTCTTATCCACCAGAGCTCCCATGAGGCAGAGCTGGTATCTGGATATGGTATCATGTGTAGAGTGCTTTGCCAGCAGCACTTTACCTACAACATCTGCTAGGAACCTGTACTCAACAGACAAGTTCCTTTTGAATAACTTGCCAGGGTTTCCTTCTAGATGACCCATCCTGGCAAGTATGTCAGCAAACTCCTCCCCAGATAATTCAGCAGTATCATCTCCAGTCCTTAGTCCAAAAACCTCTGTTAACACTGTGGGGGTCAGAGGTACCTGGTTTCCAGCAATGGAGCCAACTATAGTGTTGTTGTCGAGATTATGAGCAGTGTAAACCCATTCCTTGATTTCGTCTGAGGCCAGCTTTATCCTGGTGGTCATGAGGGCAGACAAGTTCTGATCCTTGAATAAACTCAGAATATCTTGGAAAATATGGTCAGTAGTGCTGAAAGATTCCATATCAATGTCGAATCCAGCATCGAACTTCATGGCGGCTAGAACAGAAACTGATACGGCCATTGTACCTGCAAAAATTCAACAAACAAAACGACCAAGTGTAGAACTGTTTGGAGGGAAGAAGATTCTTGCAGAGAAATTGAAAGCGCAAGAGAGAACGACGGCGAAAAATGAGTTTTATATTAGGGTTCGACGCAGAATTGGAAAGATCGTTGAACTCAGTTCGACGATCGAGGCTGCTAAAGGAATCTGAAGGGACTCCAACATTGTCGATCTCCGTTCGACGATCTTGAAGAGCGTCGAACTCCGTTCAACGATTGTTCAGTGAACAAAATCGTCGAGCGCCGTTCGACGATCGTTGACTGGAAGAGATAGTTCATACTATCTGAGAGGCACTGAACTCAGTTCGACGATTCTGAAAATCGTCGATCTCCGTTCGACGATCTTAGGGGAAATCGTCGAGCGCAGTTCCGAGATCAGAGAAACTCTAGACACTAAGAAGAATCAGAATTTTTGCCTAGTCTTGGACAATTGTTAGCTTTCAAAATCTTGGAGATTATTTAAGGCTTCCTCCATCTAACATTCCTAACTGATTTAGGAAGAAGGTGTGTTTCTTTTCATCCAAAGGCTTGGTGAAAATATCTCCCCTTTGTAAATCAGTTGGGATATATTGCAATGCAATTTTATTCTTTTCAACATTGTCCCTTAAGAAGTGATGCCTAATCTCTATGTGTTTTGTCCTACTATGGAGGACTTGATTTTGAGCTATGGAAATAGCACTTGTATTATCACAAAAGATTTTTGACTTCTCTAAGTTGTAACCATAGTCTAGGAGTTGATTTTGAATCCACAGTATTTGTGAATAACAACTGCCTGCAGCCATATATTCAGCTTCAGCAGTTGAAGTTGACACAGATGTTTGTTTCTTACAAAACCAAGAGACAAGTCTATCACCAAGGAACTGACAAGTTCCACTGGTGCTTTTCCTGTCAATTCTGCATCCAGCATAATCAGCATCTGAGAATCCAGTTAAATTAAATGCTGAATCTTTTGGATACTAGAGACCTAGATTTGGACAACTTTTAACATACCTGAGAATCCTCTTTACTAATGTTAGGTGTGACTCTCTAGGGCTTACTTGGAACCTAGCACATATGCATGTAGCAAACATTATATCTGGTCTACTAGCTGTAAGATACAGTAAAGAGCCAATCATTGCTCTATATGTTGTCTGATCAACAGGTTTCCCATGTTCATCAGCATCCAATACAGCATTGGTAGGCATGGGTGTTTTCATACAAGATGCCTCAGACATACCAAATTTCTTAACCAACTCATTTGCATATTTGGTTTGAGAAATGAAGATGCCTTCAGCATGCTGCTTGACTTGCAATCCTAGGAAGAAGGATAGCTCACCCATGCTACTCATCTCAAATTTAGAGTGCATTAGGTTTGGTGTAGGGATGTTTGTGAGATGGACGTGCTTACGCTAACGGCGGGTACCCATCACAGAACATAGAAAAAAAATAAGAGAGTGCTCCGACCAAAAGCGAACGAAAAGGGGTCGGTTGGCTCTCAAAAATACGGGACTCGATACAACGTCCTTAGGACCTACTCTCCAACAAGCACACAACTCGCGCCTAGCCGGACTCGATAACACGACCTTAGGACCTACCTCTCCAACAAGCACACATCTCACCGCACCTACACAAGCATCTATTCTTTTCACAATAAGCCGTCAATCGCAGCAAAAATATATTTAGGAGCGGCGGTAAACGATAAGGAGGGATCAAGAACAAGTTGAGATTAACTCCCTTGTTAGCACCAAAGCGTGCCCAATCTTGGAGAACAAGTCAAGGCTTGGCCTAGTTTGTTCTCTAGCGGATCTTCCAATCCGGAAAACAAGAGGGTCAATAACAACGTTCGATTCAGATTTGCAAGAGAAAAACACTTTAAAATCGCGGAAAAGACGGATGAATAACCTCCACAAAATTCTCACAGCAAGAAACACAAAGATAGGGAAGAGATTACCCAACCAAGAAGAAGATCACACAATATTTGTGGGAGAATCACTCTCTCCACGGTTCCACCGGTTTCACACCGAAGGGGCTGCTTCCTTCTTCCACGGAGTCGCACCGAGAGAAGCCACGCCGGAGTCGCACCGAACGGGGATGGAGGAGGCAAGGCTTGGCTTCACACCAAAGGGGAGGAGGTGGCTATGGCTTCCACCATGGTGGCTGAAATTCCTCAAGGGGGGTTTCTTTAGGTTTCTTTTTCCAATACATAACTCATCATAATATCCTCCTTTAAATAGGAGTTACAAAAGAGATCCAACCATCCAAGATGGAGATGAAATCTCATCCATCCGGGCGGTTACTTACACACCAAGGGTTTAATAGCACACCAACATAAAAAATAAAAATAAGACAAGCCAAATGTTTTAAGCAATTAAAATAAAACTAAGTAAAAGTATTAAGCAAGCTTTGCGCGCCGCGGACGGAGGTTGTATCGCAGCTTTCCGTTGCGTCCGTGGCGTTGTCATGACGCCGCACATCTTTAACTTGTTGCGCCGCAGCAACCGGGTCATCATCAGGAAGTGTTGGAGGGGCCGCGCCATCAATCCTCCCCCACTCAAAATCTCGCATCTCCGATGCGTGGGCTGATAGAAAGCGGCGGAGAAGCTCGACATCCAAACGTTGAAGCTCTGTCGCGAGTACCCATGAGTCGTCCGACGGTGGGCGGTCACGCCAACGGATGAGGAAGCGGTAGGTAGCACCGTCAGGAGTAGTAAGTGGCTCAGCAGCGAGTATCATATCTGGATGGAGAAACGTCTTGGGAAACCTGGGAAACATGTCAGCAGTAGGAATAAAAGAAGGCAACGTAACCATCCGATGTTATACCTGCGGGGACCGGAGGAGAGAGATCATCCAAACTACCACTCCCCAACCCATTAGAAATTTCAGTGGAGGGAGAAGATGACAAAGAAACCAACTCTTGTGGAGGCGCAACAAACAGCGTCAAATCCGAGACATTAAAAATAGGGGAGATACCCCATTCAGCAGGCAAATCCAATACGATAGCGTTGTCACCTAGCTTCTTTATAATCCGAAAAGGACCGGCGCGTTTTGGAGCTAACTTTTTAACGGTGCCAGTTGGCATTCGTTCGGGAACTAACCGTACTAAAACCAGATCGTCGACCTTAAAGTGTGACACCTTCCTATGTAGATTAGCGTGCGCTTGATAAGACTCATATTGAGCAGTCAAGGTAGCTCGTATACGTGCATGTAAGTCGTGAATATGTTGGGCGAAGGATTGTGCAAACTGACTTGTTTTATATGTGGGAGGTTAAGGGTACCAAGTCAAGTGGCACAGGGGCCTTATACCCGTGAACAATTTCATTCGGAGACATACCCGTGGACCGATTTTTAGAATTATTGTAAGCCAGTTGTGCATGTGGAAGCAGTAAATCCCAAGTGCCTTTATGGTCGCTCACGAGACATCGAAGAAGATTTCCTAGGCTCCGATTGACTACTTCCGTCTGGCCATCAGTTTGTGGGTGATAAGCCGCGGAGAATAATAATTTTGTGCCCATAAGAACCCACTAGGTTTTCCAAAAGTAGCTAGTGAACTTGACGTCCCTATCTGAGACAATACTCTTCGGAATGCCACGGTGACTAACGACGTCTTTAAAATACAGTTTCGCAATGTGAGAGGCGTTGTTGGTCTTACTACAGGGGAGGAAGTACGCCATCTTGGAGAACCTATCCACAACAACGAGTATAGAATCATGACGTCGCAGGGTGGGGGGAAGGCCTAATACAAAGTCCATGCTCACGTCTTCCCACGGGACGGACGGAATAGGTAGCGGAGTGTATAAACCTACATTGGACTTAGTACCTTTAGAAACTTGGCACGTACGGCAACTGCTCACAACTTTCCCAACCATCGCCTTTAGTTTAGGCCAAAAGAATTTCTCCTCTACGAGCGTTATCGTTTTGTCTCTGCCAAAGTGGCCACTCAAGCCACCACTATGTAACTCCCAAATGATGTGGAGTCGCAAAGAGGAGTGGGGGATACACAATTTTCCGTTTTGAATAAGTATCCGTCTCTAAGTGAATAGGCGTGATGGTCGTGGGAGAGCTATCCTGGGCAGATAAGTATGGCTCCTGAAAATCAGGGCATGTGGCGTATTCATCCTTTATGCGCTCGAACCCTACCACGTGGACTTGCATGGAGGAAAGTAAGAGGGTGAGGCGACTGAGTGCATCGGCAACTCGATTTGTCGGTCCCCTTAAGGTGCTTGAGAGTAAATGTGTATTCTTGCAAGAAGGATACCCATTTAGCGTGGCGCGGGCTGATTTTGTGCTGACCATTGATGAATCGCAACGCTTCATGATCAGAGAGGATCACGAACTCCTTATGAAGGAGGTAGTGCCTCCAATGATGCAAACATCTAATGACCGCATAAAACTCCATATCGTAATTGGAATAATTTAATTAGCACCCGCTAACTTCTCACTAAAATAACTAACCGGGTGACCCTCTTGACTCAAGACACCTCCAAGCCCTACGCCAGATGCATCACACGTAAGCTCGAAGACCTTGGTGAAGTCTGGGAGACGTAATACCGGTGCTTCGGTCATAAGCTCCTTAATACGATGTAATGCGAACGTGGCGGATTTGGACCATGTGAATTCTCCTTTCTTCATGCAGTCCGTAATGGGTGCCATAATGCTACTAAAATCACGTATGAAACGACGATAAAAGGTAGCTAACCCGTGGAAACTACGCACCTCACGAAGGCTAGTGGGCTCGGGCCAGTCTCTAATCACCTGAACCTTTCCTGGGTCAACACGAATTCCTTCAGAGCCAACTATATAACCTAAGAATTCAACCTCTGAAACATAAAACGTGCATTTCTTTAGATTTAGATATAATGGTTTCAGTCCTTAAGGTGGAGAGGACTACTTTGATGTGAGAGAGGTGTTCGGCGGGGGAGGTACTAAACACTAGGATGTCATCAAAATACACTACAACAAACTTCCCCATATATGGCCTAAAGATGTGCGTCATCATCCGGGAGAAGGTGCTGGGGGCATTGGATAGCCCAAAGGGCATCACAAGCCATTCATACAACCCGTCCTTAGACTTGAACGCCGTCTTCCACTCATCCCCCTCTCGGATCCTGATTTGGTGGTAACCACTCCGTAAGTCCAGTTTAGAGAAGATAGTGGCACCGATAGGACATCCAAGAGATCATCTAGTCGCGGAATTGGAAACCTATATTTTATAGTAATTTTGTTGAGAGCTCGGCTATCAACACACATGCGCCAGGTGCCATCCTTCTTAGGGGCAAGAAGAGCGGGGACAGCACATGGGCTCATACTCGTCCTAATAAATCCCTTATTTAACAACTCCTCTATCTGGGTTTGTAACTCTATGTGGGCAGTTGGATTAAGCCTATAGTGTGGTTGGTTGGGTAAGGACGATCCGGGGATAAGGTCTATTGCGTGTTGTATATCTCTAAGCGGTGGTAACGACGAAGGCAACTCCTCCGGGTATACATCCCTAAACTCATCCAACAATACCCGTAGCTCTCGGGGTAAATCTTCCAACACGCCACCATCAGTTTTTTCACTCAGAAGTACAAGAGCGTACATTATTCCCCCAATGAAGGGATCCTTCACAAATTCCTTCCTACCAACTAAACTCAAGGATTTCCTCTCAACTGGGATGGTGGTATCCTTAGCCAACACTACCGGCTCTTTTTGCACAGTCGGTCTCAAGGTGACGATCTTGCCATTGAATTTAAACTCATAAGTGTTGGCACGACCATAGTGTGTCACATCACGGTCGTATAGCCAAGGGCGGCCTAATAACACATGACAAACGTCCATTGGTAGGACGTCGCACCAAACCTCATCCGTGTAGGATTTGAAAGACAGGGGGACTAGGCATCGTTGGGTAACCTTAATAGTAACCTTACTAATCCAAGCGACCTGGTAGGGGGTCGGGTGCGGCTCGATGGTCAAGGACATACGCTTAACGGCATTCTCAGAAACGGCGTTTACGCAACTACCACCATCAATAACTAATTTGCAAAGTTTTTCTCCACTCTTAAAGATCAGGGAAAAGATGCTCGTCCTCTTCCAGTCGTCTACAGGACGAGGAGTGGTCAAAATGCAACGCATCACCATAAGGCGGTGATCGTCCTCCAAGTCACTAGGGACTCCATCAGGGTTGCTCTCCTCTTCGGCCTCATGGACATAGTCGTCAGGGTCGGTAGTGGACTGTAGTAAGGCTATGGCCTTTGTCTTGGTGGGGCATTCATAGGCATAGTGGCCTTGAACACCGTATGAGTAACAAGTGGTGTTAGCCTTGCTAACCTTTCCAACGGGGATACGCTCACTAGCGGGGTTCTTGGTATTTCTCGCGGTAATCACAACGGATTTCGACTCGGAGGATCTAAATCTTCCTTTATCAGGAAAAGTGGAAGAAGAGGCCCAGCGGTGGACTTATTCTTCGCATTAGAATAACGGGAGTGAGCTTTAGATGCTAGGTTCTCTTTCAATGTCCAAGGCGGCATTGAAAGTCGTATTCAAGTCCGTGTGACCATAACGCAAGAGTTTCCGCTGAATGTCGGGGTGAAGTCCCTTTCGAAATCTAGATAAAGTTACTTCGGGGATCTCTCGAAGGTCACATCGTACCATAAGGTCCTTAAGTTCTCCCATATATTCAGCAACAGACATTGAGCCTTGCCGAAGGGTGGCAAGCTCATCGAACATTTGCGTCCGATGGTACGCGGGAACGTACTGATCGGTTAGCAGGTTCTTCATAACAGCCCATCCAATGAGTGGGACCCAGTGCCCAGCTCCTAACCTACGTTCTTCATTCAGCCAATAGGTTTTGGCACGTCCCATTAATTTCATCCGGGCAACTTGAACCTTTTGGGGGTCCGTGAGGTTGTGCCATTCGAAATAGCACTCCATGTCTATAGCCCAATGGAGGAAGATCTGGGGATCTCCCATGCCATCATAGGTGGGGGCATTTATCTTGATAGCCCTCGTGATATCAAAGCCTCGCTCGGGGCGGGGTTCTCGAGGGGGCATACGGGGAGAGTTTCCCTCAGAATCCGAATCAAAGTTCAGTTGGGGCCGGTTGGGCTGCCCAGCATTAACGGGAGGTGGGGTTGGCCTTGCTTGATTTTGTAGGATCTGGGCTAAGGCGTTCCTAAGCTCTGTCATTTCGGCACGAAGACCTGCTATAGCCTCGGTGTTGGGATCACCATGCTCGTTCGCAGCCATCCTAGACGTAGACGGGGTTGCGTACTCCGTTCCTAGCCTAGTGCGCATTCAGGTTTGGGAGGCCCCGGGCAAGATGAATTTTCCTAGGACTGAAGCTATATAGAAAATAAGATATTTTTATATACTCCCGATGTGAATAACACGTAGATCGTTAAAAAAATTTTTCTTTGAAATTTTGCTGAAAAATAAAGATTTCAGCCCGCTATTTGCAGACCACAGAAAATTTTTTTTTTTTGAGTTCTAACGATCGGATCTCTAACAAGGAACGCAGAGAGGATGTTTGCAACATGAAAGTTGAAACGACCGCCTCTGATACCAAATTGGTGTAGGGATGTTTGTGAGATGGACGTGCTTACGCTAACGGCGGGTACCCATCACAGAACATAGAAAAAAATAAGAGAGTGCTCCGACCAAAGCGAACGAAAAGGGGTCGGTTGGCTCTCAAAAATACGGGACTCGATACAACGTCCTTAGGACCTACTCTCCAACAAGAACACAACTCGCGCCTAGCCGGACTCGATACCACGACCTTAGGACCTACCTCTCCAACAAGCACACATCTCAACGCACCTACACAAGCATCTATTCTTTTCACAATAAGCCGTCAATCGCAGCAAAAATATATTTAGGAGCGGCGGTAAACGATAAGGAGGGATCAAGAACAAGTTGAGATTAACTCCCTTGTTAGCACCAAAGCGTGCCCAATCTTGGAGAACAAGTCAAGGCTTGGCCTAGTTTGTTCTCTAGCGGATCTTCCAATCCGGAAAACAAGAGGGTCAATAACAACGTTCGATTCAGATTTGCAAGAGAAAAACACTTTAAAATCGCGGAAAAGACGGATGAATAACCTCCACAAAATTCTCACAGCAAGAAACACAAAGATAGGGAAGAGATTACCCAACCAAGAAGAAGATCACACAATATTTGTGGGAGAATCACTCTCTCCACGGTTCCACCGGTTTCACACCGAAGGGGCTGCTTCCTTCTTCCACGGAGTCGCACCGAGAGAAGCCACGCCGGAGTCGCACCGAACGGGGATGGAGGAGGCAAGGCTTGGCTTCACACCAAAGGGGAGGAGGTGGCTATGGCTTCCACCATGGTGGCCGAAATTCCTCAAGGGGGTTTCTTTAGGTTTCTTTTTCCAATACATAACTCATCATAATATCCTCCTTTAAATAGGAGTTACAAAAGAGATCCAACCATCCAAGATGGAGATGAAATCTCATCCATCCGGGCGGTTACTTACACACCAAGGGTTTAATAGCACACCAACAAAAAAATAAAAATAATACAAGCCAAATGTTTTAAGCAATTAAAATAAAACTAAGTAAAAGTATTAAGCAAGCTTTGCGCGCCGCGGACGGAGGTTGTATCGCAGCTTTCCGTTAGCGTCCGTGGCGTTGTCATGACGCCGCACATCTTTAACTTGTTGCGCCGCAGCAACCGGGTCATCATCAGGAAGTGTTGGAGGGGCCGCGCCATCATTAGGTTAGAAAACCTTCTGCACAATTTTGAGTCAGTAGAACCAAAAATGATATCGTCTACATAAATTTGTACTAGTAAGGTATGGGACTTATGGGTTCTAATAAAAAGAGTTTGGTCTACTCTACCCCTTATAAAACCATTTTCCAAGAGAAAGCATGCTAGGGTCTCATACCATGCTCTAGGAGCTTGCTTGAGACCATATAATGCTTTGTTCAGTCTAAAAACATAATCAGGAAGAGTTGGAGAGATAAAACCTGGAGGTTGTCTGACATATACTTCCTCTTTGATGTCTCCATTTAAGAAAGCACTCTTGACATCCATCTGATAAACTTTGAAGCCTTTGTGAGCTGCATAAGCTAGAAATATCCTGATGGCTTCCAATCTTGCAACAAGTGCAAAAGTCTGGTCGTAGTCAATTCCTTCTTCTTGAGAATATCCCTGAGCAACTAGCCTTGCCTTGTTCCTTATTATTACTCCTTGATCATCCAGTTTGTTTCTGAATACCCATTTTGTTCCAACAATGGAATGATCCTTAGGCTTTGGCACTAGTTCCCATACTTTGCTCCTCTCAAATTGATGCAACTCCTCTTGCATTGCAATGATCCAGTGTGGATCTTACTCTGCATCTTGAATGGACTGAGGTTCAATTTGAGAAAGGAAGCAGGTGTGCAATAGGTTTTGGTTCACCTGATTTCTGGTTTGCACACCAGCTGAGATTTCTCCAATTATTTGGGAAATTGGATGGTCTCTTGATGTTACTAAATCAACAGGGGGTGTTGATTGTTCACCAACCTGTGTTGTTGTTTCCTCTGGTGGTACAACAACTGGCTCTTCAGATTGTGCTTCAATATGTGAAGCATTCCCTTCATCTTCACTGCTTTCTTCTTCTTGAGCAACCTGTAACTTGTTCATATCTTCAACTAGAGAGAGTTCCTGCAAAGGTTCTATGGTAGAAGAAATCTTCTCCTTGAAAGACATGTTGGTTTCATCAAAAGAAATATGAACAGATTCCTCAATTTTCAAAGATAATTTATTATAGATCCTATATGCCTTGCTGATCATGGAGTATCCCAGAAACACTCCTTCATCAGCTTTGGCTTGAAATTTTGCTAAGTATTTCTTGTCATTATTGTGAATATAGCAGATGCAACCAAAAATCCTAAAATAGTAAACTTTAGGTTTCTTCCCTTTGAGTAATTCATAGGGAGTCTTTCCCTTCAGTTTATGTATCAGACTTCTGTTCAGCACATAGTTGGAGGTGTTCACTGCCTCTGCCCAAAAGGATAGAGGTAGATGAGCATCTGACAACAATGTAGTGGCAGATTCAATGAGGGTTCTATTTTTCCTTTCAGCTACCCCATTTTGTTGAGGAGTTCTAGGAGCTGAGAAAGTGTGCCTGATCCCTTCATTCTGACAGAACTCTTGCATAAGAAGAGAATCAAACTCTGTCCCATGATCACTTCTGATCAGGGTAATGTGAGTATTGAACTCAATCTGTATACATTTGAGAAACTCTGTCAGACACTTAAAGTTATCAGACTTCTTCCTTAGAAAGAACACCCAAGTGAATCTAGAGAAGTCATCTACAATTACTAAAGTGTAGGATTTCCCTCCTAGGCTTTGTACTGTGATGGGTCCAAATAGATCCATGTGTAACAGATACAATATCCTAGGTGAATCACTCTTATTAAGTGACTTAAAACTGTTTTTAGTTTGCTTGCCTAATTGACAAGCCTTGCAGAGTCCTTCCTTCTTGTAGGGGCCAGAAGGTAGTCCTCTAACAAGGTTGTCCTTGTATAGCCTAGCAATAGTTCTAAGGTTTAGGTGTCCTAATCTCTTATGCCATAACACATTTGGTCTACAGATAGAGTTAAACAGGCAAATATCTATATCAGTTGAAAGAAAATCTACTAGATAGATGTTACCTTTCCTTTTACCTGTCAACACAATTGTGTTGTCCTCTGACTTGATTCTGCATAAGGTTTTGCTGAAGGTCACCTGGTAGCCTTCATCACATAGCTGACTGATGCTGATTAGGTTGTGCTTCAGTCCTTCCACATAGGCTACCTTCTTGAAGGTTACTGAACCAATCTGGACTGCACCATATCCTTTAGTTTGTCCAAAGTTGGAATCACCAAAGATAACTTTGGGTCCAAGCTTGGCTTTAAAGGAAGTGAGGTTGTCCTTGTTCCCTGTCATGTGCTTAGAGCACCCACTATCCAAATACCATTGCTGGTTAGATGTTGGATAGGTCTTTACCTGCACATAAAACAATTCATTTATTTTTGACCCAGTTTACCTTGGGCCTAGGTTGATAACCTTTAAATTCAGAAATGAAAGACATCCCTGGCTGACTCTTATATCCTTCAGGATGATATTTCCTTGGAGGTATAATCCATTCAGTATAAGGGTTAAAGGTTTGGGATGAAGAACCCTTAGGATTCAATTTTGATTTACCTTTGAAAATGTTTTCAGAGCTCTGACCTCTGTTCGACGATCTTGGAGCTGAGTTCGACGATCTTGGGTCAGATCGTCGAGCTCCATTAGACGGTCGACTATGGGTGAGGTCAGGTATATGTGATCGTCGACCTGCGTTCGACGGCATTGGCTGAGATCGTCGATCAGCGTTTGACGATTTTTCCTGAGATCGTCGAGCTGCGTTGGGCGATCGTCGATCTTCGTTCGGCGATCGTCGATCTCTGTTCGACGATTTCTGCTGAGACTTGGTTTTCTGAGGCAGATCAGAATTTTTCCTAGCAACCTCTACAACTCCCTTTCCCTTGTCAGAAATGAACTTGATGGGAGTTGTTAGGACTATAGGTTGGCTGGATGAAGCACCCAAGCCCAGTGTACTGTTGAATCTAGAGTTCACTGTGCTTGTGATGTCCATCAGCTTGATGCTTCTCCCATTAAGGGGTTCTTCAAGCTTCTTGGCCTCAGAGAGCTCACTTTTCAGTGTAGCTATCTGTTCCCTACAGTTCTCCAACTCCTGAGAGAGTTTGAGGTTTTCTGACTTTAAAACATTGTGTTCAGATAGTTGATTTCTGAGAGAGATAATCTCTTTCTCAGACTTTAGTAGGCCTAAACACAGTGACTTAAATTCAGATTTAAAATCTTCTGAAGTAAAGTCAAAAGAACTAATTACCTGATCTTCTTCAGGTTGAGTCTCTGAGTCTGACTCTGACTCATCTTCCTCTGAATTGTGCTGTGAGGCATTAATTGCCATCATGCAGAACTCTTTTTCTTCTGCATCATCCTCATCATCACTGGAGCTGGAAGAGGCTTCTGACTCCTCTTCAGTCTCACTGCAGGATTCAGCAATAAACCCTTTCCTTGTATGCTTATTTTTGCTGGAAGAAGGTTTGTTATTGCCACTCCTTTTGGAGTTTTTCTCCTTTCTTCTTTCTTTTTTGTCCCTTCTGTCCTTGTTCTTGTTTTCTGGACAGTCAGGAACTATGTGCCCTGGTTTCCTGCAACCAAAGCAAATAATGTCTTTGTTATTGCCAATGGACTTGTCATACCTTGGCTTATCCTGCTCCTTGTATGATCTTCTTCTGAAGTCCTTTCTGGTCATCTTGTAGAATCTTTTGGCCAACAGGCTGAGAAGTTCATCATTGCCTGTAGCTTTATCTTCAGGCAGATCCTCAGTTGCCTTGAAGGCTATGGTTTTCTCTTTTCTTGTGGCTGGTGAAGCAGCCTTCTGTTCTTCCTCTCTGTTCTTGATGAGTAGCTCATAAGATTTGAGCTTACCCAACAAGGCTTCAGTGGTAATCTCATTCAGACTTCTGGCATCTTTGATTGGCCAGATTCTTGAATCCCAAGTGCTGGGGAAGCACATTAGGATCTTGTCATTAAGTTCTGTCAGAGAGATCTCTTTGTCTAATGTCCTCAGTTCACTGACAATTAAACTCAGTCTGTTATACATGTCTCCCACTGACTCAGTCTCTCCCTTCTTGAAGTTCTCATATTGGGAGATGAGATGGGATCTTCTGTCCTTTCTCTCATCAGCTGAGCCTGAGACAATTTCTGAGAGCTTGTCCCAAATCTCCTTGGCTGAGTTGCATTCAGCTACCTTTTGGAATATGTCATCTGACATTGTCTGGGCTAGGATGTTCATAGCCTTGGCATCAACTACTTTCCATTTTTTGATGTCAGCATCTATTCCTGATGGAGGTGGAACAGCATTTGTGCTTGTGCTCTCTGGGGGTCTTGGACACACTGTCAAAACAGAATTGAAAATATCTTCGTCAATGGAATTCATGTAAAGTCTAATCCTTGTCTTCCAAAGTGCAAACTTTGATAGATTGCACACTGGAGGTCTGGTGCTAGCATAATCTTTGTTTTGGGCCATGATTTGTGCACACAAAATCTAATAATAAAATACAAAAGAAAACAGATCTAGTTTGGGATCTTTGGGTTCAGGTGTTAGCCTGTACAACCAATCAGGTATGGTATGTTTAACCAACCTGGCTCTGATACCAATTGAAAGGACAACTAGATCTGATATACTCTAGAGGGGGGTGAATAGAGTATATGGTGCTTTTAAAAACTTTTACAAACCTTTACAACAATTGTGTAATGTGTGTAAGCAGGGAAGCAGAAATAAAACTAATCACAGAACTAAGCTATGCAAAAGCTAAGGACAAGAAAAATCAAGGCCAGAAACAAAAAGAAAACAAGCAGAACCAGATGACACGAGGAAATATAGTGGTTCCCCAAACTTGGGTACATCCACTCTTCTACCACCCTAGGTAGGAATCCACTGCAGGATGAGTTGATCAGGTGTCCTGGGCAC
Source organism: Platanthera guangdongensis (assembly GCA_039583875.1). Classification (NCBI taxonomy): domain Eukaryota; kingdom Viridiplantae; phylum Streptophyta; class Magnoliopsida; order Asparagales; family Orchidaceae; genus Platanthera; species Platanthera guangdongensis. Next base: position 251,412,147 of record CM077151.1, on the reverse strand, counting down.
CAATGAGCTTTTGATAAGGTGCTCAAAAACCAAAGCAGAGTTTTTGATCAGGTGTCTTGCCACCAATGAGCTTTTGACAAGGTGCTCAAAAACCAGATTCAAACTTTTGAAGGGAGTTTGAGAAACCCTTTACAGAGAAGGGGGTGAGAGAGTGATGGCAATCTTCTCTTTCTCAATCAACTGAGAAGACTAAGTGGATTGATGTCAAAGCTCCCCCTGAGTCCTTGAAATCTTCAGGAAGAAGAGCTTTGCTGAGGGTGATAGGCCTTCAAAGATAGAACTCCAGCAATAGATGATTTCAGCAAGCTGAAATGTTGAGTGTCTGGAGTCTTGAAAATGATGTTGGACTTGAACACTTTGAGAGCTGAAGAGATCTGAAGATTTTTTTTTTGAAAGCTTGATCTCTTTGATGAGTGTTCCTCTGAATTCCTTTTGACAGAAGATTTTGAAAAGAGTCTCTGTAATCTGTGTTGTGTGTCCTCTCCTTGTTTATCTCTATTGATTCAAAAACACATTCTATCTCTTATTCTCTGTTTCAGAATAGAATATCATTCTCAATCAAAGATAGCCGTTGGCCTGCATTGATTACAGCCTTAATTGCATAATTTCTTCTGAAGGAAAGTCCACAGAATTTTTCCTTGAAAAATCCCTTGAAACTTGGTCCAGAAGTAAATGAAAACGGCTAGCAGATCTTCTGAATTAAATGCAGAATAACTCCTAACTGATTTGAATTTGAATTCTGGAAGTTATCTGAAATCGTCGAACTGAGCTCTGCTATCGTCGAGCTGAGCTCAGCGATCTGGGAAACTTAAGCAGCAAAAAAATCATCGATCTGAGCTCAAAGATCGTCGAACTGAGCTCAGAGATAAAGATCCAATGCAGAGTCAAGATCGTCGACCTGAGCTCACCGATCGTTGAATGGAGTTCGACGATATTGTGAAGTTGAGCTCAACGATCGTCGAGTGGAGCTCGACGATCTGTCGAAGTTGAGCTAGACGATCGTCGATCTGAGTTCGACGAATCGTCGTGCTGAGCTCGACGATCAGACTTGGTCTCCAGGCAGAAAAACTTGGTCTTCAGGGCAGCTTCCAATCCTAGACTTCTAACCCTTAGACTCAATTCTAATTGACCTGTTAAGCTATACAGAAGGTCAAACAAAGGTTCCTAGAGACATAGTGATCCTGACCCAAATCAGTAATAGGGTGTTCCAACACACACCATTTTAGGGGACCGTGGAGCCCAGCCTGGAGGAGCAGCCCCGTAGGTCGGCACGCTTGGAGATGGAACAGTCTAGCACCGGAGTTTAAACAACTTGCATTGTGAGTCCCGATCGTTAGTAGATTGTTTAGTTTTGGTTCTGCACTGAGTGATATGTAGTGAGGATATTGATGTACCGGGCAAGATCCCTACATTCAGTAGCTTTATTATTATTTCTATGGACTCTCCCTTCGTGGAGATTATTTACTATATATGTGATTTTTGTGGACATGTCTTTTACCCTTTTTCTACTGTTTTGTGATCGATTTGGCCGGCATCATCGACACTTTGTAGTGTGGACCTTCCTGAGAGTGAAGGTGTCACCGCAAAACGGCGGTTCTGTGCCTAAGACCCCGTGGTTTTGAAAAGAAAAAGGGGGGGCTTATAAGTGGTATCAGAGGAGACCTCGATCGAAAAAGTAGCAGTCCACAAACCCTGGGTCACCCCCGCGTGAGTTTAGTTTGTGAACAAACTAAGCAGCAGAAGTAGTGGTGTGCCCATATGGGGGATCACATATAAATTGTCCACTTTTAATTAGGTTTGAGTCGATTACTTACAAATAGCTTTTGTTACACAGCCTCCAACACAGCCTGCACCACAGGGCGGAGTTCATCAGACTCCGAATGTTGCACCACCTCCTCCGGTTCCCACTCAGTTTCTATAGTCAGAGATGGGGCAGACTCTGACAGCCATACTGGAGGGTTTCACGGCCTAGAAGGTTCCTGCTCCACAGCCAAATCTGGGGGCCAATTGGTTGAGTATTTTTCGAGGACTTTCTCCCCCACCCTACTTGAGGATAAAGTTGGTCGTTCGGACGGATGAGTGGTTGTACATCATGTATGAGATGGTGACCGGGATACGGTGCCCATGGGAGGTGTCACAACCCGCATTTACTCAACGAAGGAATCATATCAGAGTAAGAGAAAACACGTGCCGCGATGCCACGTCGTGTAGGGGATAACTGCACACGCTCAGGAAAAACTCTAAACCTTAGGTTTTAGGGAAAATCGTTGATTAAATATGAAAGAAAACCAGTTATGTTGAATGGTCGTATCCCTCGGCCCGGTGGATCAGCTAGTCCATAATTAAAAGTATATTTATACGCAGCTGAAAATACTTTGGTTCAATTAAGTTGACACCCTAAAGGAGCATAAGTGTCCTCGAGGGACAACTCATGGTATGCACGACTCTACAGTGAATATAGTATATAAAAATGTAGTCTTTTCTTACGTTAAAGAGAAAGTAGTGTTTTGGTTTTATAAATATGTTATGCATGAGGTATATATAATAACGCTTTTAGGGTTTAAAATAACTAACATGCAACCTAGCATAAATCCTTTCCAGAAGCAAGTAAACAACCACAAATAGGCAAAAATAGCAGTTTAAGTTCATACCCAGCATCACAAGAAGCCACTAGTGGGCGTCAACAACCTGACACGAACCCACTGGTGAGTATGTGTGTCTATACAGAAAATTAAAGAACTACCTCACAAAATCGGGAATCAGCTATCACAGCTACCCAAGAGGCCTCCAACAAGCCCCTCCAAAAGAACTAGCCGCTGAACTGGCTACAAACTGGACCTGAGGCATTCAAGAAAAAAACACCTCAGCAAGGAAATAATCAAAAGAGTAAATAAAGCATTAGAGTTATGAGCAAAAGGAAGGGTTTACCAACCCAACCACAAACTGTAATAGGCAAAAGAAAGGGCATGACAGTAAGAATAGAGCACTGTCTAAATCACAGCAAAGCGCACCAAGTGCGACCAATAAAAGCAAAATGCCCTACAAAAGAGTCTACAACAGCAACAAGACATGAACACAAAAGTGCCAAAAGAAAGAAGAAACATAACAGGGAAGGGACTAACAGTCCTAATACGTGGGTAAGTGGTAGTGGTGAAAACATGGATCTGAGTATATAACCAAAATCAGTTCTAAAAAGGGCTAAGGGGTCAACAGTGGAAGCTTTAGGGTCCCACACACACCAACCCAAACCGGGGAAAAAAGGCGGTGGCCACAGCTCTTCCACATCAAAATCCACCCCTCCAAAGGCCGCCAAACTTTACCACCTGCCACAGCCCAGGAGTCGACATGCAAGGTTTAGCCGAACACCCAAATACCACCCCCTAGAGAATGGGTAAAGTCACACTAACAATCCTAAGGAATCACACGAACCCAAGACAGAAAAGTCGAGTCCACTCGACGCGGCATTGCACGCCTAACCCGAACTAACCCCGAGTCTTTCTGACCTCAAAACAGGCGCAACACCCAGTGTCGACACACTATGTCGACACCATGACAAGCCGGTGTCGACACAAGGTGTCGGCACCAAAACGGCTGGTGTCAACACCAAGTGTCGACACCTCAACGGCTGGTGTCGACACCAAGTGTCGACACCTCGGCAGCTGGTGTCGACACCAAGTGTCGACACCTCTGCTGCTGGTGTCGACACCCAGTGTCGACACCACTGCAGATGGTGTCGACACCAAATGCCGACACCTCTACTACTGGTGTCGACACCACTACAGCTGGTGTCGACACCAAGTGTCAACACCCCTGCTGCTGGTGTCGACACCAAGTGTCGACACCTCTGCAGCTGGTGTCGACACCAAGTGTCGACACCACTGCTGCTGGTGTCGACACCAAGTGTCGACACCACTGCTGCTGGTGTTGACACCAAGTGTCGACACCTCTGCAGCTGGTGTCGACACCAAGTGTCGACACCACTGCTTCTGCTGTCGACACCAAGTGTCGACACCTCTGCAGCTGGTGTCTACACCAAGTGTCGACACCACTGCTGCTGGTGTCGACACCAAGTGTCGACACCTCTACTGTTGGTGTTGACACCAAGTGTCGACACCTCTGCAGCTGGTGTCGACACAAAGGTGTCGACACCCCGACAGGCCTCCGGCGCCAAATCCGGCAAACAACCTAAACAAGAACGATGCCTCTCTCCTAGAGTTCCTTCATCCAACGGCAATAGCAACTACTCGACCTGAATCTAACCAAAAACTGCCCCTAATAAACAAAATCCCTCAGGAAATCTAAGATTTAACGGGAACTTTACCACACTAACCACGGTAAGATCGGGAACGAACCCTAACGTACACCTAGGATCTAAGCAGGAAAGAGATAAAAAAATTGAGTCAAAAGAAGGCAAGGATCAGAAGTGGCAAGGATGAGGGGACATCACATGCCTAAATACCAGAAAACTTGGTCGGCGGCCTCCTCCACTTTCTGATTTAGCCGCAGAGCAGCAAGCTGAGGAGCAGAAAGAACGCAGATCCAGGCGAGGGTAGTCAAGATCCACTCTCGAAATCGAGCTTCGACCACTAAATCTCCAAGAATCAGCGTCCGAAGGCTAGGGTAGTCGGGCGGTCCTCTTCTTCTCGCACAGGCGGCGGCTTCTTCCAAACAGAGAAAAGAAAGAGAGACAAAAAGACCCCAGCCCTATTTCTAACCAAAGACTATATATATTCAGCAGTTTAATAATAAACAATCAATACGCATTAATTACTTATGCACAAAAACAAAACAACACGAGACCCGAAACATCTCGGAAAAAGACGAAATTCGCATCGCAGCTAAAAACCCACGCTACGAACACAACCGCGAAGTCGAAATTAGCATTCGACGAACAAAACCCGGGATATCACCACCCGAATCCAAAATACAAGCATTCCCTAAGAGGCCCAACCGGGTCATCAAACCGACTCCGGCTAGCTGGAGAATCTTGCTAACAGGCCACAAACAGGCTACACAGGGAACCCTAAGAGCTAAGACCACGCTCTACAATGGCAAAGAGCCGGAAACACGCCATCGTAACGCCAGCCAAAGATCAAACAAAACACAAAAAAACCGTGGCCGTTACAGCCACTCCCCCTAAAAGAAAGTTTCGCCTCGAAACTTTACACACAACACTCCTATAAAGAAGGAGAGAGAAAGAGCCAGGAAAAGCTATATAATAAAACAAAGCATACCAGGCACAAGGTCAGGGAAACAGATGAGGGTGAGCATCCCTCATAGCCGACTCCAACTCCCAAGTCGCGCTTTCCATATCCTGATTCCGCCATAAAACTTTAACCATAGGAATACTCTTCTTCCGCAACGCCCGAACTTGAGAATCCAAAATGCGAACAGGCACCTCCACATAAGAAAGATTCGGCTCCAACTGAGGCATAGAATCTAACACATGCCTGCCATTTACCACACATCTCCGCAGCTGACTGACGTGAAAGACATCATGTACGCCAGGGAAATTTGCGGGCAAGGCCAGCCTATAAGCTGAAATCCCAATCCTTTCAACAATCGGAAACGGCCCCAGGTACCTCGGGTCCAATATCCTATTCTTCCCAAACCGCTTGACTCCAACCAACGGGGAGACCTTTAAAAACACTGAGTCCCCCACAACAAATTCCAAGTCCGACCTACGCCGATTGGCGTTCTTCTCATATCTCTCCTGGGCTATCCGAAGCTTTTCCCGAATAAGCTTCACAGCGGTTTCCATCTCCTCGAGCGCTTCTGGACCTAACAAGGGTCCCTCGCCACGCTCAGCCCAAAACAAGGGAGTCTTGCAGCGCCTCCCATACAAAGCTTCAAAAGGAGCCATTTGCAAGCTTTCTTGATAACTGTTGTTATACGCGAATTCCATAAGCCGCAAGCGCTCGTACCACGCTCCTCCATGGTCCAGAATATAGCATTGGATCATATCTTCCACAATCTAATTTACTCGCTCCGTCTGACCGTTGGTCTGCGGATGATAAGCCGTGGAATATCTCAAATCTGTACCCAACCCTTCTTGAAGGCTCTTCCAAAAACGAGACGTGAACCTCGAGTCTCGATCCGATATAATACTGACGGGTACACCATGCAATCTGACAACCTCTTCCACATACAGCTCGGCTATTTTTCTCATCGGATAATTGATCTTAAATGGCACGAAATGAGCACTCTTCGTCAATCTGTCTACGATTACCCAAACTAAATCATGCCCCTTAGGCGATCTCGGTAAGCCTATAATGAAATCCATCGAGATACTCTCCCACTTCCACATCAGGATCTCCAAGGGAGTCAGCTTGCCACCAGGCCTCCCATGGTCGGCTTTCACACGCCTGCAAGTGAAACACTCTGAAACGAATCTGGCTATGTCCTTCTTCATCCCATACCACCAGGCAATCTGCTTTAAATCATGATACATCTTGGTAGACCCTGGATGGTAGGCAACACTAGATCCGTGGGCCTCTCTGCACACGATGTCCCGGATATCTCCAACTACGGGAATGCAAAACCTGCCACGATACTTCAAGGTACCCGCATCATCTATAGAGAAGTCTGGTAATTCACCCTTTTCAGCTCGAAGATACAAATGCAGAAGGTCTGGATCATCCTTCTGATGCAGTCGCGTAAGCGCAATCCACGAAGGTTCTGCCACTGCCAAGCTACTCTGCGAATCGCAGCTTGCCACAGAAATGTCCATCAAAAGGAACTCTTCCACTAGACGCTCGGCGGAGAGATTGAAAATCTTTGCTGACTTCCGACTCAGGGCATCGGCCACCACATTCGCCTTACCGGGATAGTACTGGATTTCAACATCATAGTCAGCCACGTACTCCAACCACCGCCGCTGGCGCAGATTCAATTCTTTCTGAGTGAAGGCATACTTCAAACTCTTATGATCCGTGAAAATCTTGCACTGCGCGCCATACAGTAAATGCCTCCACAATTTCAGTGCATAGATCACCGCTGCAAACTCTAGGTCATGCGTAGGGTAATTCCTCTTGTGATTCTTTAGCTGCCTCGACCCGTACGCAATCACCTTCCCGCCCTGCATCAAAACACAGCCCAGTCCGACATGCGACACATCCACATAAATATCGTACTCACTACCCTCCAAAGGCAAAGACAAAATTGAAGCCGAACATAGCCTTCTTTTTAGTTCCTCAAAAGCCTTCTCACACTTATCATCCCATAAAAAGGCTACATTCTTCTGCGTCAACTTGGTCAATGGCGCGGACAAGGTAGAGAAGCCTTCTACAAATCTTCTATAGTAACCAGCCAGACCCAAGAAGCTTCTGATCTCTTTGGGAGTAACAGGTCTCGCCCATTCCATAACAGCAGCGATCTTTTCTGGGTCCACTGATATTCCCTCCTTATTAATCACGTGGCCTAGAAAGGAAACCTGTGGCAACCAAAATTCACATTTGCTCAGCTTGGCGTATAGCTTATGTTCTCTCAGTGTCGCCAAGACCAATCGCAAATGTCGATCATGCTCCACCGCATCTTTAGAATACACCAAAACATCATCTATAAAGACAATCACAAACCTATCTAGAAAGTCCTTAAAAACTCTGTTCATCAAATCCATAAAAGCTGAGGGCGCATTAGTCAATCCAAAAGACAACCAAAAACTCAAAATGCCCATGACGAGAGCGGAACGCCGTCCGAGGAACATCTGACTCCCGAATCCTCAACTGGTGATAGCCCGAACGAAGATCTATCTTAGAAAACACGGCACTACCACGCAGTTGGTCAAACAAATCGTCGATTCGCGGCAAAGGGTACCTGTTCTTAATAGTAACCTTGTTCAGCTCCGTATAGTCGATGCATAGCCTCATCGACCCATCCTTCTTTTTAACGAACAGCACTGGCGCACCCCAAGGCGAAGAACTCGGCCTTATGAAACCTCTTGCCAACAACTCATCCAACTGAATTCTCAACTCCTCCAGCTCTCGCGGGGCCATCCGGTACGGCGCCTTTACAATAGGACGCGTGCTTGGCTCCAAATCTATCACAAACTCGACATCACGATCGGGTGGACGACCGGGAAGATCATCAGGAAACACATCAGAAAAGTCACACACCACAGGAATCTCTTCCAAATGGGGCACACTAAAAATCGACCCTACTAGAGAAACCACACAGGCAAAACAACCAGAAACAAGCAACTTCCGAGCACGCACCGCAGAAATGATAGGAGACTCCTGGAGAGAATATCCATAAATGCTCCCTGGCTGACCGTTGTCTTTGACGAAGTCCAAGCGCTTACCCTTGCACTGGATCACAGCATCGTACCTTGACAACCAGTCCATGCCCAATATAACATCGAAGTCCTCCAGGTCAATCACCTTCAAATCTGCCTTGGCTAGAAAATCTCCCAACAAAATTGGACAATCGAGGACACCCAGGTTCGTAACCACAGAGTCACCAGAGGGGAACTTAACGTAGAAGGCACCACCAACACGATCTAGGCCCAAACTGAACCGCTCCACGAAGGCTCTAGCCACAAATGAGTGGGTAGCGCCGGAATCGAAGAGAACGCGCGCCCAACGGTTCTTTACCTTAAATCGTCCTACGAATTGCACACGCGTCTAAGGCAACCATCGCTAAAACGAAGACTACCACCAAAAAGGGAACATAAAGAAACTACTGGGGAGGAGTCGAACCTGAGATAACCTGGGTCGAAGTCTTCGCTTCGTCTTCCGAAAGCACATTCAGCTTCCCCTTTCCTTTATCCATAAGTTGAGGCGGCGGCAAAGCCTGGAGGGGAACTGGCTGCAGAATAGGCTGGGCCCGAGGGCACCTTGTCTTGAGATGACCCTTCTGGCCGCACTGAAAACAGATCTTATCTTTTAACCAACAACGGGCAGCCTCATGCCCCTTCCTTCCACACAAGGCACCGACCAAGTCTCCCCTGGAACCACCCTGAATCGCGTGCACCTGTTCCTTCTTTTGCGCTCCCAACCTTTTGAAACACTTCTCAAAGGGGTGGCCTAGCCGGCCACAAAAGCTACAAATCTCTTTGACCTTCTTTCTCGAGACAGCAGTAGGTTCCTGAGGGCTCTTCCCTCCATCGGACTTCCTCTTATCCTTACTCAACTGCTGACCTCTATTCTTGGCATTCTCAATGGCCTCAACTCTTAAGGCAGCTTCAACGACGATGGCATAACTGACTGCTCCATAGGCATTCGCTAACTGCTGAATGTCGCTTCATAGCCCTCCCAGAAATCTCTTAACTCGATCTGCCTCAACACTCACCAAACCAGGAGCAAACCGACTCAGCTTACTAAACTCAATCTCATACTCACTAACCGTGAGTTTCCTCTGCTTTAGATGAAGAAAGTCATTCATTAGCCGGTCCCGTTCGACTGAAGGCAGAAACTTACTTAACAACATCACCCTAAATTACTCCCAAGTGCAACCTGCCACTAAGCTCTCTTTCTCCCTCTGCCACCAATTCTTTGCTAAGCCCTTGAGCTGGTAGGCAGCGAGCATCACTCTCTGATCGTCCGTAATCCCTGAGTAAGAGAACATCTCCTCAATGGTAATCAGCCAGTCATCCAAAATCATGAAATCTGCCTGCCCATCATATGTAGGGGGTCTCAGCCGCTGAAACAGGGATATGAACGTCATCTCCGGGGGCACCACAACCAAAAGCACGGGAGGAGCAGGAGGGGTAGGAACAGCTACCCCCTCAGCGGGGTCCTGAACTCTCGGGGTCTGTCCCGCCACTACTGCTACGAGGGACTGAATCTGAACCTGCATAGCCACTACCTGCCTCGATAACGTCTCATTACTCAGCCGCAGGCTTTCTACCACCGCATCGCTCTGCGCTCCAGACGTTTCACCCTCGGATTGGGGGGTCGATCTCGTCGCAGGATGTCTCGCCATCCTAAAATCGCACAAGCTTTAGATAAGACCTAGCCCAACAACTAGAATAAAACTACCCGGTAGAGACAAACACACTTAAATATGAACTTCAACTACAAAACTTGCTGTGGGAGTTGTTTTACCATGATGATGTTATGCCTATCCTAAGATGGTTCACCACCATCATACTAACTCAGGTACCTAAACCATGAATGCATGTATTTGTATTCCTTCTGACTCAAAACCATGTATGTACATATGTCATCTTGCAAATCTTTAGCTTGGCACGTTGTGCTTATGAAATGTTATGCTATACATGATGTGCTATGCATTCTAAAAAGGCCTTAGTGCATGCCATGGGCGGCGTACACATGAAAATGTTATGCATCCCATACTACATAACATTCCCATGCAACGAAAAGGAAAACGTGCTAGCCGCATTCATGTGGTGAGGTTATGCATCCCATACTACATAACCCTCACATGTTGCCTCCTATGGTGGATCCATATACAAACACATATTATGCATCCCATACTACATAATATGCCCCGTATACTTCTTTATGCTCATGAGTGTAGTGTTCGTGCTTTACCCAAGACGTGCTGATGACATATCGGTGTGTGTATGGTATGACACTAACCACTAATGCAGACAAGGGAAAGGTTGCCCAACCAATTGTCAAGCAACCTCCCTCTGATACCAACTATCACAACCGCATTTTCTCAACGAAGGAATCATATCAGAGTAAGAGAAAACACGTGCCATGATGCCACGTCGTGCAGGGGATAACTGCACACGCTCAGGAAAAACTATAAACCTTAGGTTTTAGGGAAAATCGTTGATTAATTATGAAAGAAAACCAGTTATGTTGAATGGCTGTATCCCTCGGCCCGGTGGATCAGCTAGTCCATAATTAAAAGTATATTTATAAGCAGCAGAAAATACTTTGGTTCAATTAAGTTGACACCCTAAAGGAGCATAAGTGTCCTCGAGGGACAACTCATGGTATGCACTGTTGAGTATTGTATCCACAATGTACCTGATTTGAAGAAGCCCCTGGACAAGCTAAGGTCAATAGACAATGTATTTGATAAAATCTTTCAAGTTGTACTTGCAGTTATTCCACACTAAGTGCACACCAATGTCAGGGTGCAGTAGGTCAATATACACGGGTCTGCACGACGTAATCCCTCGTTGAGCAGATCAGTGTGTTGGCCTACGTGTACTCTCTCTATTGGAGTGCACTTACTTTCAAGTACAGGGCCGTGTTTATGCAAGAGAAGACAAGGAGCAAGGATGGGTCAAGGAGCAGCTCTTGGGTGGAAAGATGAAAATTCGTCTAAGTATAATTCGACGAGAATCACCAAGTGATTCTCGCCGAATCGTCGAGAATCACCAAGTGATTCTCGCCGAATCGTCGAGAATCATTAGTGATTCTCACCGACTCTTTCCGGCTACCTCAAAACGGTGCCAAGTAAGATTCGGCGAGAATCACTAGTGATTCTCGCCGAACCCATCGCAGAGCAGATCCTGAATACCAAGTTATATTCGTTGAGAATCAAAGAGTGATTCGGCGAGAATCATTAGTGATTCTCAACGAATCGTCGAGAATCACTAACTGATTCTCGCCGATTCGTCGAGAATCACCTGCGATTCTCGCCGATTTTTACTTAGCGTTTTCTCTGGAAGCTGCTGGACCGGATTCTGCCGCTGGACTATTTTGAACCGGTTTTCGGGATTCTTCTTGTGGGTCCCACAACGGTCAAATTGAAAGTTTCTACAGTATATATATACGGGTATTTTGAACGGAATAGAACACAGAAAAGAAGCCGAGCAAAATACCTTGACCTAAAATCGCGATCTCCACTCCGCCGCCACCGTCGCGCTCGAGCTAGTTGGTCGCCGCCTGTGATCGAGATTTCTTCGTGATATTCCGGCGACAGAAGCTTAGCCAAGCTTAGAGTCTCGCGTGTCTATCCAGAGATCCCTTGTCTCTCGATTTGTTGATCGGGAAAAACTTCCCCGTCCGAATCGATCGAGATGACCGATCCTCGTGTGACCGTTGGTAGACCTAGCTTGCTTCGCTACGAAGTTTGGATCTCAAAGTACATCAGCCGCACATCATCGTCGCCGCCGAACCCGTGGACCGTGCCGCCGCCCATCTTGCCGCCGCCGGCTCTGGGGAGATCCTCTCCAAGAGAGATCCAAGGTTGTGCACTCTTTGTGGACTTCAAGAACACGTCGTCAACAAAGAGGGACACCTTAGTCTCCAAACGAAGTTTGTATCTCGTGTACATTCTATTTTTACTTTTGTTGTAAAGGAACGTTTGTTCCGTGTTGTAAGGGTTGGGTGCAACCCGGTTAGTGGGAGTGTTGACTCCTACGTGTGGAAGGGTTCCTTCCGATAGTGCAGGGATTGGATTTCAATCCCGTTGGAGAAGTGACCGAGTCGTCCCTTGGTGGGAGATAGGTCGAAGGGGGAAAGTGGATGTACCCAAGTCGGGGAACCACTATAAATTGCCTGTGTTTTCTGTGTGCTGTGCTGTTTATTTTTATTGTGCAGGTACATTCTTAAATTCCGCAAAAACGCTGCACGTCACCTATTCCCCCCCCCCCCCATAGGTGAAACTAGTTGACACTAGGTGGACTTTCAAGTGGTATCAGAGGGAGGTTACTCATCAAAAAGGTTAACACCTTGAGTTGAATCCTGCCACCAGTGTCAAGAAGAAAACTAACATCTACTAGGGACGGGATCAAGTTCAGTGGCAAGATCCCCGTGTGCACCAGGCTCAACTTTCCTATCTGGAAGGAAAGGATCAGAATCTACATGGAGGCTGTTGATCCCAGACTCTTCATGATCGTGGAGGAAGGACCCTATGTCCCCACTAAGGTCTCCACCATTGATCCTACAAAGAAAGTGTCGAAGAAACTTTCTGAAATGGACAAGGACGAGATGGCGCTAGTGGGACTTGATAAGAAGGCGCAAAACATTCTGGTCAGCGCAGTTGATGACTCTATGATGCAGAACTTCTGCCACTGCAGGACAGCACAGGAGATCTGGCATGGCCTGATCACTCTGATGGAGGGGACTGATGAAGTGAGGGATGATCAGAGATCCCTCCTGAACCAGAAATATGAGGCCTTCAGACAAGGGCCTAAGGAAGAGATCGGAGTCACCTACGAGAACTTTCTCAAGATTGTCAATGCCCTCAAAGGCTACGGAAGAGTGTTCACTAATGCTGAACTCAATGATAAATTCCTTAGGTCCCTTACTAAGGAATGGGGCACAAAGATCTGCGCCATCCGAGAGTTTGGCAGACTAGCTGAAACTGATCCACAAATTCTGTTTGGGAAGCTGATGTCCTATGAACTTCAGCTGAACACCAGGAAAGCAGAGGAAGAAGCAGAGAAGGCTGCTGCCAAAGAAAAGACTGTGGCTCTAAGAGCCAGTCACTCCAGAAAAGGTAAGGGTGCGGTTTCATACCGTGCCAGGAATAAGGAAGAGGAGGAGGACTCCGAGCCATGCTCCTCCAGCTCAGAGCTGTCGGATGAGGATTTCTCACTCATCACCCGAGAGTTCAAGAAGTTCCTCAAGATGAGGAATCAAAGAAAGAAAGACGGCTCCTCCTCCCGGCATCAGAAGAAAAATTATTCTTCTGACAGGTATGCTTCTAAACCTAACAAACATCGCTCTTCTGACAGTATTTGCTTTGGATGCAATAAGCCAGGACACGTCGTGGCCGACTGCTATCAAGACAAGAGAGAAAAAGGGAAAGGAGAGGAGAACAAATCCTCCAGAGATAAGAAGAAGGAGCGGAGCTACATCGCTAAACGGCCAAAGACACTGAGTGAGTCTGATTCCTCAGACTCCAGTGATGATGAGGAAGCCTACTTCGGACTAGTGGGTCGCTCCAACTCAGAAGGAGAATGTCCCCCATTTACTGGGAAGGTAAAAGCTCACACCCCTCTCTCCGACTCTGACTCTAATCCTGAGTCTCAGGATGATGAACCTGAGGATAGCCTCTCGGCCCGTGAAGCTGAGCTCCTCGAGAAGTATGAGCTATTGCTCAACACTTTCGAGGAGTGCCATAAGAGATTGAAGGCTGAGAAAAAGGAAGTAAAATTCCTTAAGGGTGAGTGTGTTTCCCTAAGGGAAGAGGTCACCAGCTTGATTTCTCTCCGACAGGAGCACCTTGACCTGACTTCAAAGCACTCAGAGTCTCTTAAGCTCCTTGACCTTAAGCAGGAGGAAGTCGACAAGTTGGAAGAACAACTTGTGGCAGAAAGGAAGATCGTCAAGAGCTTCTCTATGCCAAAAACTGTTCTTCCAGTAGTTGATACCTTCTCTGCTCAGGCCAAAGGAGCTGGCTTGGGGCATGTAGGGGTTTCGGGTTCCTCATCCAGGAGAAAGAGGAACCAGAGGAAGAATAAGGCCTCCAAGAAGGCCTCTACCGCTGAAAAGGTTAAGGCTCCGCTGAGTCCGGTTGCTTTCAGAACGTCTGTCTTTCCTTGCAACCAACACGACTTTGAATCAACATTTGGTCATCATTTCCGGCCCTCGGTTGCAAAGCCAAAGAGCCGATATGACGGTTGGACCTTTCCCCGGAACTTCGGTGAGAGTGCCTTCAAGGCACCTTATGAGGAAATCCACATGGGAAATTATGGTCAATTCTCTAGTGGCCATAATGGAAAGCAGACACCAAAATCCAAGCCTGTTATACAGAAGGTGAAGAAGTCCTGTGACTGCAATCACTGTGAGGCCTCCACCTCCAGATTCAAGGCCCCAGCTGTACCCACCACTCCCAGGGTAAGGCAGGAGCCTAGGAAGAGGTACAACAGTTTCGACTGTTGGTGCTGTGGCAAAGTTGGTCACTTTGTCGTGGATTGTTGGTTTAATCCAAGGTATCACGAGTCTCCCTATGTTAGCAATGCGAGGCCGACCACTCGTAGGGTTAACCAACCGAGGGGGAGTATGCTAACCAGGAATCTAGGACCCAAGTTCGATTGGGTTCCTAAGGGAAATTAATTTTGTTTTGCAGGAATGTCCAAAGGCCACCAAAACGCCGATCTGGTATTTGGACAGTGGATGCTCCCGGCATATGACTGGGATAAGAAGCCTGCTGCGTGATTACACTCCAGTCGAGAATGGACCCAAAGTCATCTTTGGAGGGTCAGATCGAGGAGTCACCAGAGGTTACGGTATGATTTCCAACGGTATAATCTCTATCACCGATGTGGCTTATGTTGAAGGGTTAAACCATAACCTGATCAGTGTAAGTCAGTTATGTGACAAAGGTTATGACGTTAAGTTCTGCAAGGATAAATGTCTGATAATTTCACGTACCTCTTCTGAGACGGTATTATCAGGCATTAGGAGCAGAAATATCTTCTGCTTAGATTTTCTCAGTGTAGATTCTTCTACCCCCGTATGCCTTGTGGCAACAGGCAGTGCATCTCTTTGTGATCAATGGCACAAGAGATTGGTACATATTAATTTCAAGATAATTAGTATGTTGTTTTCTAAGAACTTAGTAAGGGATACTCCCAGTATCAAGTGCATCAAAGATAGCCTCTGTCCTGCATGCCAGATGGGCAAACAGACTCGAGCTACCTTTCAGAGCATCGCAGACAAAGACTCTTCCCGATGTCTTTACCTTTTACATATGGACTTGTTTGGTCCAATGCATGTTCATAGCTTGGGAGGCAAGTCCTATACGCTAGTGATAGTTGATGATCATTCTCGGTTTACATGGGTGTTCTTTTTGAAACGAAAGTCAGATACGTTTAACATCTTCACTAGTTTTGTCAAGCAGGTTCAGAATGAATTTAACTGCTCAGTGGTCAAAATCAGAAGTGACCATGGAACAGAATTCGAATCTGGTGCTATGACAGAGTTTTGTGAAGAACAAGGTATCTTTCATGAGTTTTCCTCCCCGCGCACTCCTCAGCAAAATGGAGTTGCGGAGAGGAGAAATAGAACTCTCATTGAAGCCTGCACGACAATGTTGAAAGACGCTTCTCTCCCGGAATACTTCTGGGCAGAGGCTGTCAATACAACTTGTCATGTACAAAACCGAGCATTGATCAACAAGCATCATCGTAAGACGCCTTACGAGCTACTGAAAGGCAGGAAACCAACCATGTCCTACTTGAGGATTTTTGGTTGCAGATGCTATGTACTGAATAATGGGAAGTACCCGCGTACTAAATTTGGTGAAAAATGCTTCGAAGGCATATTTGTGCGCTATAGTTCCCACAGTCGGGCATATAGGGTCTTCAATAAGAAAACCCTAGTGGTAGAAGAATCAATCAATGTTGTATTTGATGAAGGAAGTTTGCTTAACAGCAGTTCTTCCAGTGGTATTCTTGAAGATGCAGTGCCCGACTTGAACAGCTGCGTCTGGATGAGACCGCTAAGGATTACTCTCCTAAGTACGTCAAAGTTTCCACCTCCACGTCATCTTAAAATGTTGTCGATCAAAATGGAACACATCTCTTAGAAGACGGAGAAGCCCAAGAAGTAGTCGAAGCTCTACACGCCAGACTACTAGAGCTACGGCACGTGAGGGATCATCCTAGAAATCAGATCATCGGAGATCCTCGTGTCGGTGTCAGAACTCGAAGAGGTACTATTAACGAAGTATTGCATCTTAGCTTCCTGTCACAGGTTGAGCCAAAGAAGTTCGACGAGGCGAACAAAGATGCGGCATGGATTTTGGCCATGCAAGATGAACTACATCAATTCGAACGATGCAACGTGTGGACGCTGGTTCCCAGACCACACAAGCAGAATGTGATTGACACCAAGTGGATCTTCAGAAACAAATTGGATGAACATGGTGTCATCGTAAAGAATAAGGCCAGGCTGGTGGCTCAAGGTTACAAACAGGAGGAGGGGATTGACTTCGACCAGACCTTCACACCAGTAGCAAGGCTCGAGGCAATCAGATTGTTCCTGGCGTATGTCTCTCACAAAGGATTCACAGTCTATCAAATGGATGTGAAATCAGCATTCTTGAACGGAGACCTGAAAGAGGAAGTATACGTCGCTCAACCACCAGGTTTTGTCGATCCTACTTATCCCAATCATGTTTATTTTCTTAATAAAGCCTTATATGGGTTGAAACAAGCTCCACGAGCTTGGTATGAGACTTTATCTAGTTTTCTTCTTGAGAATAAGTTCTCTAGAGGTAAAATAGATAAAACATTGTTTCTCAGGGTAGTCAAAGGCAAGATTTTGCTGGTGCAAATCTATGTCGATGACATAATATTCGGCTCAACGGACAACAATCTTTGCAAAAAGTTTTCTAAACTTATGCAAGGAAGGTTTGAAATGAGCAGTATGGGAGAGCTCAAGTATTTCTTGGGACTTTAAGTGAAACAGTCTGAGGATGGAATCTTCATCTCTCAGACGAAGTTCACAAATGAACTCCTCAAGAAATTCGGCATGGAGAGTGCAACCTTTATGAGGACTCCAATGGGATCCACTATGTCCCTGGATAAGGATGAGAAAGGTAAACCTTTTGATGAAACCAAATACAGGAGCATCATTGGATCCCTGCTCTACCTTACTGCCAGTAGACCGGATATTATGTTCTCCACATGTGTCTGTGCCTGGTATCAGGTGAACACTAAGGAATCTCACTATGTCACTGCAAAGTGAATTCTAAGATACCTTAAAGGTACACCCAATCTTGGCTTGTGGTACCCGAAAAATAATGATGTCGAGCTAATAGGTTTTTCAGATGCTGATTTTGCAGGGAGTAGGGATGACAGGAAAAGCACTTCCGGGACGTGTCAATTCCTCGGAAGGAGGCTTATCTCATGGAACAGCAAGAAGCAGAATTGTGTAGCTAACTCCACGGCAGAGTCTGAGTACATCTCGGCTGGCAGTTGTTGTGCACAACTCCTATGGATCAGAAATCAGTTAGCCGACTACGAACTTCAGTTCAAGGATGTTCCAATGTACTGCGACTCCTCCAGTGCAATTGCCATTGCCAACAATCCGGTATCGCACAGCCAGACGAAGCATATTGAAGTGCGCTACCACTTCATTCGGGAGCACATGGAGAACAAGGACATCTCTCTCTGTTATGTCCCCACGGACAAGCAGATTGCTGATATATTCACAAAGCCCTTAGACGAGGCCAAGTTCAATCTTTTCAAGACTGAATTGGGGATGCTCAATTATAAGGAATGAAGACTACAGAAGCTCCAGGCTCGTGCACGATCTGAGGGGGAGCAAAGGACTCAAGTGTGAGCACAGACGCAAGAACTGAGGGGGAGCAAGGGGTCAAATGCTACCGACCCCGATTTGCAGAAGCCGAAAAGGGGGAGATTACCCTCTCGGCTAAGGCTAAGGTGGCTCCAAGCTTGCTTCCAAGAAATTGGTATTAGTAATGGATAACTCACTCATTTCAATTTCAAGTTTATGGTTTTCATTCCCATATGCTCTATTCACCTTAGCTTGTAGGGTTTAGGCTTCTTCAAATAGGGGGAGATTGTTGGGTATTGTATCCACAATGTACCTGATTTGAAGAAGCCCCTGGACAAGCTAAGGTCAATAGACAATGTATTTGATAAAATCTTTTAAGTTGTACTTGCAGTTATTCCACGCTAAGTGCACACCAATGTCAGGGTGCAGTAGGTCAATATACACGGGTCTGCACGACGTAATCCCTCGTTGAGTAGATCAGTGTGTTGGCCTACGTGTACTCTCTCTATTGGAGTGCACTTACTTTCAAGTACAGGGCCATGTTTATGCAAGAGAAGACAAGGAGCAAGGATGGGTCAAGGAGCAGTTCTTGGGTGGAAAGATGAAAATTCGTCTAAGTATAATTCGACGAGAATCACCAAGTGATTATCGCCGATTCGGCGAGAATCACTAGTGATTCTCGCCGAATCATCGAGAATCATTAGTGATTCTCGCCGACTCTTTCCGGCTACCTCAAAACGGTGCCAAGTAAGATTCGGCGAGAATCACTAGTGATTCTCGCCGAACCCATCGCAGAGCAGATCCTGAATACCAAGTTATATTCGTTGAGAATCAAAGAGTGATTCGGCGAGAATCATTAGTGATTCTCGACGAATCGTCGAGAATCACTAACTGATTCTCGCCGATTCGTCGAGAATCACCTGCGATTCTCGCCGATTTTTACTTAGCGTTTTCTCTGGAAGCTGCTGGACCGGATTCTGCCGCTGGACTATTTTGAACCGGTTTTCGGGATTCTTCTTGTGGGTCCCACAACGGTCAAATTGAAAGTATCTACAGTATATATATACGGGTATTTTGAACGGAATAGAACACAGAAAAGAAGCCGAGCAAAATACCTTGACCTAAAATCGCGATCTCCACTCCGCTGCCACCGTCGCGCTCGAGCTAGTTGGTCGCCGCCTGTGATCGAGATTTCTTCGTGATATTCCGGCGACAGAAGCTTAGCCAAGCTTAGAGTCTCACGTGTCTATCCAGAGATCCCTTGTCTCTCGATTTGTTGATCGGGAAAAACTTCCCCGTCCAAATCGATCGAGACGACTGATCCTCGTGTGACCGTTGGTAGACCTAGCTTGCTTCGCTACGAAGTTTGGATCTCAAAGTACATCAGCCGCACATCGTCGTCACCGCCGAACCCCTGGACCGTGCTGCCGCCCATCTTGCCATCGCCGGCTCCGGGGAGATCCTCTCCAAGAGAGATCCAAGGTTGTGCACTCTTTGTGGACTTCAAGAACACGTCATCAACAAAGAGGGACACCTTAGTCTCCAAACGAAGTTTGTATCTCGTGTACATTCTATTTTTACTTTTGTTGTAAAGGAACGTTTGTTCCGTGTTGTAAGGGTTGGGTGCAACCCGGTTTGTGGGAGTGTTGACTCCTACGTGTGGAAGGGTTCCTTCTGATAGTGCAGGGATTGGATTTCAATCCCGTTGGAGAAGTGACTGAGTCATCCCTTGGTGGGAGATAGGTCGAAGGGGGAAAGTGGATGTACCCAAGTCGGGGAACCACTATAAATTGCCTTTGTTTTCTGTGTGCTGTGCGGTTTATTTTTATTGTGCAGGTACACTCTTAAATTCCGCAAAAACGCTGCACGTCACCTATTCCCCCCCCCCCATAGGTGAAACTAGTTGACACTAGGTGGACTTTCATGCACTACTCTACAGTGAATATAGTATATAAAAATGTAGTCTTTTCGTACGTTAAAGAGAAAGTAGTGTTTTGGTTTTATAAATATGTTATGCATGAGGTACATATAATAACGCGTTTAGGGTTTAAAATAACTAACATGCAACCTAGCATAAATCTTTTCCAGAAGCAAGTAAACAACCACAAATAGGCAAAAATAGCAGTTTAAGTTCATACCCAGCATCACAAGAAGCCACCAGTGGGCGTCAACAACCTGACACGAACCCACTGGTGTGTATGTGTGTCTATACAGAAAATTAAAGAACTACCTCACAAAATCGGGAATCAGCTATCACAGCTACCCAAGAGGCCTCCAACAAGCCCCTCCAAAAGAACTAGCCGTTGAACTGGCTACAACCTGGACCAGAGGCATTCAAGAAAAGAACACCTCAGCAAAGAAATAATCAAAAGAGTAAATAAAGCATTAGAGTTATGAGCAAAAGGAAGGGTTTACCAAACCAACCACAAACTGTAATAGGCAAAAGAAAGGGCATGACAGTAAGAATAGAGCAATGTCTAAAGCACAGCAAAGCGCACCAAGTGCGAGCAATAAAAGCAAAATGCCCTACAAAAGAGTCCGCAACAGCAACAAGACATGAACACAAAAGTGCCAAAAGAAAGAAGAAACATAACAGGGAAGGGACTAACAGTCCTAATACGTGGGTAAGTGGCAGTGGTCAAAACATGGATCTGAGTATATAACCAAAATCAGATCCAAAAAGGGCTAAGGGGTCAACAGTGGCAGCTTTTGGGTCCCACACCAACCCAAATCAGATCTGAGTGTTGCGGTGGCCACAGCTCTTCCACATCAAAATCCACCCCTCCAGAGGCCACCAAACTTTACCACCTGCCACAGCCCAGGAGTCGGCATGCAAGGTTTAGCCGAACACCCAAATACCACCCCCTAGAGAATGGGTAAAGTCACAGTAACAATCCTAAGGAATCACACGAACCCAGGACAGAAAATTCGAGTCAACTCGACGCGGCGTTGCATGCCTAACCCGAACCAACCCCGAGTCTTTCTGACCTCAAAACAGGCGCAACACCCAGTGTCGACACACTATGTCGACACCACGACAAGCCGGTGTCGACACAAGGTGTCGGCACCAAAACGGCTGGTGTCGACACCAAGTGTCGACACCTCAACGGCTGGTGACGACACCAAGTGTCGACACATTGGCAGCTGGTGTCGACACCAAGTGTCGACACCTCTGCTGCTGGTGTCGACACCCAGTGTCGACACCACTGCAGCTGGTGTCGACACCAAGTGTCGACACCTCTGCTGCTGGTGTCGACACCCATGTGTCGATACCACTACAACTGGTGTCGACACCAAATGTCGACACCTCTGCTA
This sequence comes from Platanthera guangdongensis, assembly GCA_039583875.1. NCBI lineage: Eukaryota > Viridiplantae > Streptophyta > Magnoliopsida > Asparagales > Orchidaceae > Platanthera > Platanthera guangdongensis. Next base: position 251,390,716 of record CM077151.1, on the reverse strand, counting down.
CTGGTGTCGACACCCATGTGTCGACACCACTGCAGCTGGTGTCGACACCAAGTGTCGACACCCCTGCTACTGGTGTCGACACCAAGTGTCGACACCTCTGCAGCTGGTGTCGACACCACTGCTGTTGGTGTCGACACCAAGTGTCGACACCTCTACAGCTGGTGTCGACACCAAGTGTCAACACCACTGCTGCTGGTGTCGACACCAAGTGTCGAAACCTCTGCAGCTGGTGTCGACACCAAGTGTCGACACCACTGCTGCTGGTGTCGACACCAAGTGTCGACACCCTGCTGCTGGTGTCGACACCAAGTGTCGACACCTCTGCAGCTGGTGTCGACACAAAGGTGTCGACACCCCGACAGGCCTCCGGTGCCAAATCCGGCAAACAACCTAAACAATAACGATGCCTCTCTCCTAGAGTTCCTTCATCCAACGGCAATAGCAACTACTCGACCCGAATCTAACCAAAAACTGCCCCTAATAAACAAAATCCCTCAGGAAATCTGAGATTTAACGGGAACTTTACCACACTAACCACGGTAAGATCGGGAACGAACCCTAATGCACACCTAGGATCTAAGCAGGAAAAAGATAAAAAAAATTGAGTCAAAAGAAGGCAAGGATCAGAAGTGGCAAGGATGAGGGGACATCACTTGCCTAAATACCAGAAAACTTGGTCGGCGGCCTCCTCCACTTTCTGATTTAGCCGCAGAGCAGCAAGCTGAGGAGCAGAAAGAACGCAGATCCAGGCGAGGGTAGTCCAGATCCACTCTCGAAATCGAGCTTCGACCACTAAATCTCCAAGAATCAGCGTACGAAGGCTAGGGTAGTCCGGCGGTCCTCTCGCACAGGGGGCGGCTTCTTCCAAATAGAGAAAAGAAAGAGAAACAAAAAGACCCCAGCCCTATTTCTAACCTAAGACTATATATATTCAGCAGTTTAATAATAAACAATCAATACGCATTAATTACTTATGCACAAAAACAAAACAACACGAGACCCGAAACATCTCGGAATAAGGCGAAATTCGCATCGCAGCTAAAAACCCACGCTACGAACACAACCGCGAAGTTGAAATTAGCATTCGGCGAACAAAACCCGGGATATCACCACCCGAAGCCAAAACACAAGCATTCCCTAAGAGGCCCAACCGGGTCATCAAACCGACTCCGGCTAGCTGGGGAATCTTGCTAACAGGCCACAAACAGGCTACACAGGTAACCCTAAGAGCTAAGACCACGCTCTACAACGGCAAAGAGCCAGAAACACGCCATCGTAACGCCAACCAAAGATCAAACAAAACACAGAAAAACCGGGGGCGTTACAGGAGGAGAGGGTGCCTTTGGTGGTCTCTTGCTTAGAGTCCCATGCCAAGTGATGGTGGAAGACATCGCTGGACACAATGTTTGCTGATAGAGAGGTTGCAGAGATTGTTTGGGAGGAGTTCAGGTCCGCACTGTTGGAGCATTTTTTTCCGCAGTAGGCCAGAGATGTGCTGGAAGACAGATTTCTACAGTTATGGCAGGGCAGCAAGACAGTGGTGGAGTACCACCAGGAGTTCATTCATCTTGCCTAGTTCGTAGACTCCTATCAGCTGGATGAGGCAGGATACAACAAGAGGTTTTACAAGGGACTATGAGAAGATCTAAGAGAGGCTCTGCTATTCGTATTCGACAGGCCTATTCCTCAGATATGGGAGATGGAGAAGAAAATTGAGGCAGATTGGCACACTACTCGAGGCCAAAAGTGGCCAACCTGCACGGGGACATTCCACCCAATGGTGGCAAACATAGGCAACGATTAGCATTCAGCTGACCAAATTATAACGACCCTACCTGTTGGAACCAGCTTTCTGATCCCTCCTAATGTTCGAACAGGATGCAGCCCACACATACTCTCCCTGCGCTACCCTCCTGACGAGAGTCAGTGACCTGAAAACAGACCAGGGGGCCCAACTTGGAGGTCCCGCCTCTTACCCGGAAGAACTGAAGGTCTTCCCCTCCCTAGCCAGTGCTGAGCTAGGTGCCTGTGAGGAAAATAGTGGAAAGGTTCAACAACCCATTCCCAGGCACCTTATCGGTCTATTTATAGGTTTCTGAATCTGCTCTGCAAATATCACTTCCAAATCACCTCAAAATGACCAAAACACCCTGGGCTGGGTCTGCCAATAGCCCAACTCCGCTGTTCCGGAGAGCTATGCGCAGACCTCCAGGGATAAAAATGTAAAGTCACTTTGGGTACAAAGGTAAAATCCTCCTTGTAGGTAAAAGGGTAATGACACCCCCTCTTTCATATGGCGAGTGGGGAGGGATCCGTCGAGCCTACGGAGGTCTCGCCTGCTGGGCCACCTCGCCGAAACCAGGAGGTCTCGCCCAGTGAGGTCTCGCCCAGCGAGGTCTCGCCTTAATTCCTGGGCTGCTCCTTCCTCTTACCTCTTACGGGCAGGCCCCTCCCATCTCGCCAGTCCTCCTTCCTCGCTTGTTGGGTTACTCGCGAGCCTAAGGTTGTACACAATCCCCGCTCTTTTCGAGGTTACCCTAACCTCGCAAAGACAGTCCAACCGCGGCTCGCGATGCCAGGATTCCTTTATGAGGATCTTTGGTGTCCCCCCCCCCACGGGGCCTATAAATATGAGAAGAAAGCCTTCGTTTGGAACTCTTTGGCCTTCATCCCCTCTTCTTTCGGAATGTTTCATAGTCAAAGTTTCCGCGAGCGCCTTGCGATTGTGTGGAGGCGAAACAAAGCCAACACGGACGCCCTTTTCCCGGATTTGGGGCGTGCCCCCCCCCTAGCCTCTCCTCCCTCTCGCACGAAAAAGCCGAAAGCCGCCTGCACCTCTCTCTCGGCGGGCGCAACCTCTTCTGCCCCTCCGATAGACAACCCATTCGCTTCTTCTGGAGAGAAGAAGGTAATCACACTATCTTTATCCTTCCTTGGCTTCGCCTGTCTGACTATGCTTTTTCAGGGAAGTTTCGCTGATTTGCCGGTGTCTGCCAATCCTCCTGATAATGTAAGCAAAGATCCTCAGCGCACAGACTCGCCCAAGGCAGCCTCCCCACTCCCCTCGCGGAGAGAAAACCTTTCGCGAGTTGTGCGGAACCCTCGCATCCCCAGTAAGTTTTTTGCCCTTCTCGCCTCTCTGTTGATTCGCCTTTATCCGACTCGCGCGGACTCACCCTTGCTTGTGATCTCTCGCTATTTCCGCAGGTATCCACTTTGATTCCGATACTGAAGAAGCTCCCGCGTCTCCCCCCTCTCGCCTCTTCCTCACCCGGGCGAGATCGAGGACTATCTGGGTGATCCCATGGACCCTCTGGAATTGAAGCGGAGGACTGCCAGGATGTTTCGGAAATATACACACATAATCCGCGAGATGGAGCTCGAGAAGCAGGCCTCCGACCGGCGCATGGAGTGGATTGAAGCAGATCACCACCGCCTTTCCGCCATGGTGGAAGCGGACGGGGTGCTAGACGGGACCGACCCCCAAGCCATCCTGAACGAGACAGATGAACATCTCTGTCTCGCGCGCCGCGGCGTGATTGCCGCTCGCGCCTTTCATCTTCCTGGCCGCCTGCCATGCGCGGGAGGTAAAGATGGACGCTGGCAGTGGGTGCGGAACTAAACTGCCGCAGTCCCGTCTCGCCTTCTCTGGATCCTGTTTTTATCAATTTCACTGTTTTATTGCTGATATGTTGTGTAAACTTATTTGGGCGAGATGTCCCCTTCTGCGGGATGACTTATTTTTAGGCTTTGGTCAAGCTCTGGTCACATCATGTCGTCTTTTCATCATTGCCATGATTAGATATTATTTTATTTTGTTAATCATGTAATGATGGCTTGCCTCGAAAGGGTTTCTGCGGCGCCCCCGCCTCTTGAGTTCTAGAGAGAGAGTGAGATAGGGAGAGTGAGATAAGGGAGAGAAAGAGAGGGAAGGAACGAAGCATCAGGGCTGTCCTCTCATTTCCCGCCGCCTGATTTTCGCGCCTCTTTTTCCTATCCCTTATAAATATTTCTAACCCCGCCCCCCCCCCCCCCCCTCTCATTATTCTAATCCGTTCTTGTGATCCTGGTCCCTGTCTCTCCTTCGCCGTCTCGCGTCTCTCCCCGGGCCATCCATTCTTTCTTACGCCACTTTCTCGCCAATTATGGGAAAGAAGAAGATTGAAGAGGGCGAGGGATGCAGTCGCTGTGGGAAGCGCTTTGTGGACCATGACTTCCCTCTCGGCAGACTGCCAGAGGAAGACCACGCTCGCTTTGCCCGTGAGTACCTCTCCGATAGCTACCCATATCGCTGATGACTAGTTTTAGTCATCCTTTTTGGGGGTAATTTAGTTTTCAAAATGCCTAATTTTATTTATATTTTATGTTTGTTATTTCATGTTTTAATGTTTCTTTAAAATATTTTAATTCCTAGTGTTATTAGAGTTTTGATATAAAATTCTATATAGTCTTACTTTATGTGTTATGTTATTATATATTATGTTATGATATGATACGTTTTAATTTTAAGGTTGTAATATTTTTATTGTGTTTAAAATCTTGTTTTAACTTTAACTTTGTTATGTTATGTTTTAAAATCTATATAGTGTTATGTTATGTTATGTTTTAACTTTGTTTTAATTTTGTTATGACTAATTCATGTCTTGTTTTGTTTTGTTTTTAGGTCTAAAGTCCAAGCTTGGAGCAGCCCACAATTGGCATGGCCGGCCTCTTCCCAACTTCAAGGTGCAACCCACATTGGTGCAGCCCAAGCAGCTCTCCTGGCTAACCCGAGCCCCCAAAGCAGCCCCATGCAGCCCCTCCCTCAAGAGCAGCCCACCTAGCCTCTACCCGAGCCCCCTATGCAGCCCAAGCAGCCCACCTAGCCTCTACCCGAGCCCCCTATGCAGCCCAAGCAGCCCACCTAGCCTCTACCCGAGCCCATGTAGCCCCCCCCCCTTTTTCATATTTTACCATGCATGAATTTTCATCCTACATGGCCGGCCACCTTTTAATGAATACATGCATGTTCTCTCTCCCTCCCTTCCATTTATTGCATACATGCATTCATTTTCTTCATGCTTGGCCGGCCCCTTCCCTCTCTCCCCCTTTTTAATATTTTATCTTCCATTTATTCCTCATGCATCCCCCTCTCTTTCTTTTATTCTCTTGCCACCTTTCAATCCATGCATGCATCATAATATTTTCTCTCCCTTTCTTTAATTCTTATTCATCCCCCCTTTGCTATTTTACATTTTCCAACTCATTCCCTTTAAATCCATGCATTGAACCACCTCCTTCTTCACACCTCATTTAATACAATGCATGCATCTTCTCCATCCTACATGGCCGGCCACCCCCCTTGCCCTCCTCTTCTTCTTTCCATTCTAGAATCTTCCCTCCTCATCTATAAAAAGGCACCATGGTCTCATGCTTTGGGGAGTTGGATTTTGGAGAGCAAGTGAAGTTCTAGTTCAAGAGAGTGCTTTCTTTTTGCTTACATGTTGTTAAGTCTTTATTAGTGTAATCTTTTCTTTTCAATTAGTGCAAGTTTTCCTTATAGCCTAATCTAGTCTTTTTAATATTTTGTACACTCTTTTTATTTGCAAGTAATGAAATTCTCTTCTATTTGTTTCGTTGTTTCTTTTTGCAATATGCGTAGCTAATCTTCGTTTAGCATTTGATCATGAGGATCCATGATTTGAAATGAGAATTATTTTTATTTCATAGTTTTATTTTTGCGTAATTCAACTCGGTCCTTCTTTGATTTATTTTGCGTCGACTCCGTATTTCCGGTATACGGTAGTAGGCTTATGATCTCATATTCGAGTAGCCGAGAGGCTCGTGGATGTGAAAGATCACTCAAAGAAGGAAGGAGTTGAACACAACCCTAGAGATAGGACGACGTAAATCCTCCGGATTGGAGTCAAATCCAATAGTGCGGATCACCTCGATAATGCAACTTTAGGCTTTTTCGGTTTGTAAAGAGATTTCGATCGAAAAGTCTATAAGTTAGGAGACTTAATGCTCTAGCGAGATTTTGTCTTATTTTCGGATCCGTCACGGCCAAGTTGGATTTGCAAATTTAAAACTATGCCTTTTATTTTCTCGTTTCATTTCATGGTGAATCAATGATCGAATGCTAGCCTTTTTATATAAGTTTTCGTCTCGCAATTTATCGTTCCTTTTGCTTCTTAAAAAATTCTCAAATCCCTTTAATTTTCCGGTAGGATAATAGTTAGAGCGCGAGTAGAAGTACTTGACAACCCCGTGTTTAAATACGACCTTGGTACTACAATTCGACAGGTACGCTTGCCTGTTCGGGTTTTGGCCCACCAAGTTTTTGGCGCCGTTGCCGGGGACATTTCTTCGTCAATATTTTGAAAATGCTTGCGCTATTACTTCTACAAAAATCAAAAAAATATTATTATTATATTTATATATTTAAATATTTATAATCAACCCACCTCATTTTAATTTCTACCCCACCTAAAATCTCTCGAAAAGGGTAAGGGGCTTTAAGCGCCACCATTTTACCTAGTACCGGGCGAACCCTTCACCGGGTAGTCCTCGGGAAGTTCGAGAGCCAAGCCGTAAAAAAGTCTATTTTCAAAAAAAAAAATCCAAAACAAAAAACAAATTTTTCTTTCTTTCTTTTTCTTTTCTTTTTCTTTCTTTTCCAAGCTTTCATTCTCATCTTCCCTCGTTTTCTTTACTAGTGCATGACCCGAGCGAATCCGTCGCTACTTGTTGATTTGGACCCAGAAATCGAACGCTCCTTTCGGAGACAACTACGATTCGGGGCTTCCACTTCTCAAACAGCGGTTGAGGATTCCTTCGGGGATTGTAATTATTCTGAAATGGGAGATCCCAACCCAGGAATGGCTCAGCAAAGGACTATGTCCGATTATGCTCGACCCAACCTGGAGGGGACTGAAACAAGTATTGTTCGACCTGCAATTGCGAACAATAACTTCGAGCTTAAGCCTAGCATCATACAAATGGTGCAGCAATATGTACAGTTCGACGGATTACAAGATGAAGATCCGAACTTACATATTGCTAATTTTCTTGAAATCTGCGACACCTTCAAAATAAATGGTGTCTCAGATGATGCTATAAGGCTAAGACTCTTCCCCTTCTCCTTAAGAACTAAGGCCAAACAGTGGTTGAGTTCTCTTCCTAGAGGCTCAATCACTACTTGGAACATTTTAATTGAAAAATTTCTTGCTAGATATTTCCCTCCCGCCAAAACTGCTAAGTTAAGAAATGATATCACTTCTTATTCTCAAATTTCTTCTGAGACCCTCTATGACACTTGGGAGAGGTTCAAAGAACTTTTGAGAAGATGCCCTCATCATGCTCTGCCTGTATGGTTACAGGTTCAGACATTTTACAATGGGCTAAACCAAGAGACAAAGCAAATGATAGATGCCGCTTCCGCTGGTTCTTTAGACCGCAAAACTCCGGAAGCCGCTCTTGAGCTTATCGAGGACATGGCGATGAACACTTATCAGTGGAATTCGTCCAGGTCTCGCCCATCTAAACCTGCAGGTATCTATGAAGTGGATTCGGTTTCGCAACTGGCGCTACAAGTGGAAATGTTAAACAAGAAGATTTCGGAGATGACTGCTTCCTCCGCCGCTAAGGTATATGAAAATGTGAATGCTGCTGCTGCCGAGCAGGTGGATTATCTGGGGAACATACCCAGGCCTGCTCAAAATAATTCTGCAAACAATTTTTCTGCTTTTACGAATTTTTCTTCTCCGCCTGGTTTTTCTTCTTCTTCTAATTCTTATCACCCCGGATGGCGTAACCATCCAAATTTCTCGTGGAGTAATAACGCTAACGCCATACGCCCACCGCACGATTTTACACCACCACCACCTCCGCAACAAAATTTTCAAAAACCTTCCCCTTTGGAAGAGATCCTCGCTAAATATATAAGCTCGAACGATGCCACTATTAGAAGTTTAACAGGATCAATGAAAAACTTAGAAAATCAAGTCGGCCAACTCGCTAAGGCCTTTTCCGAGAGACCACCTGGAACTCTTCCCTCGAACACTGAGCCTAACCCAAGGGAACATGCAAATGCAATTTCCCTTCGGAGCGGTAAAGTTGTTAACGAGCCCACCACAAGGGAAGAGCCAAAGGTGATTGTCCCTCCTGTTGTGGAAGAAATTACCCCTACGGAAAATGATAAAACAAATTTTGAAAATGAAAAATCTACTTTAGATAACGAAAAAGATATTTCTATTTTTTCTAATGATGACGTTCAGAATGATGCTCCGCTTATCATAAAGGAATTTCCGCCACCCCCTTATCCGGCCCGACTTAGGCAAGAAAAATTAGATAATCAATATCAACGCTTTCTTGAAATATTTAAACAAATTCATATTAATTTACCATTTCATGAAGCGATTAGTCAAATGCCTAAGTATGCAAAATATCTTAAGGATTTATTAACAAACAAAAAGAAATTAGAAAATTTATCGCATGTAACGCTAAATGAAGAATGCTCGGCGGTCGTTAAAAACTCTAATCTTCCTAAAAAGATAAACGACCCGGGTAGTTTTTCCATTCCGTGCGTTTTTGGTGATCTGTTTGTTAAACATGCGTTAGCGGATTTAGGAGCGAGCATAAATCTGATGCCCTTTTCTTTATTCAAAAAGCTAGGACTAGGCACTCTTAGCCCTACAAGAATGAGTATCCAGTTAGCCGATAGGTCTATCAAGTATCCACTAGGTATCGTTGAGGACGTGCTAGTAAAGGTCGACAAATTCATCTTCCCGGTGGATTTTGTCATTCTTGATATTGAAGAGGACGTCGAGGTCCCTCTTATCCTTGGACGACCATTTCTAGCCACCTCTCGAGCGGTTATAGACGTTAGTAACGGGAAGTTGTTTTTACGTGTGGGAAATGATGAGGTCACATTTTCAATTAATCAATCAATGAAAAATTCCTTACAAAATGATGACTCATGCTTCTTTATGGATGTTTTAAATGAAGATTCTTCCCTTTCCCTTTCCAACATCTCTTCAAAAGAATTTTCCTCTTCTTTTTCTGAAATTTCTCCACATGATTTTGAAAACACGATTATGTCCGCAAAAATAAATTTTGAAAATGATTCTGTCTTTGGTAGAAGTAAGTATGAAAGTCTTGTTTTTGAAAAAGAAAAGAATTTGAAAAACTCTTATAATGAGCCACCCCATCTTGATTTAAAACCACTCCCTGATCATCTAAAATATGCCTTTCTTGAAAAAAATTCTAAGTTGCTCGTTATAATCTCGGCCTATTTATCTCAATCCGAAAACGATCAGTTGATCGAGGTACTACAAAAGCATCGCCGAGCTATAGCGTGGCAAATCTGTGATATTCCTGGCATAAGCCCCTCCTTCTGCACACACAAAATATTTTTGACAATAATCCTAAGGGTGTAGTTCAACCACAACGTCGTCTTAATCCAAATATGAAAGAGGTTGTGAAGGAAGAGGTGCTTAAGTTATTAGATGCGGGGATAATTTATCCGATTTCCGATAGTCAGTGGGTGAGTCCGGTACAGGTTGTTCCTAAGAAGGGAGGGATTACGGTAGTACCAAATGGAAATAACGACTTAATTCCAACTAGGACGATAACAGGATGGAGGATGTGCATCGATTACCGTAAGCTAAACGATGCCACTCGAAAAGATCACTTCCCCCTCCCCTTTATCGATCAAATTCTAGAACGGTTGTCCGGGCACAATTTTTATTGCTTCCTCGATGGTCTCTCGGGATACTTTCAAATCCCTATCGCACCCGAGGACCAAGAGAAGACGACATTCACCTGCCCTTTCGGAACTTTTGCTTATCGTAGAATGCCTTTTGGGCTATGCAACGCACCCGCCACCTTTCAGCGGTGTATGCTCGCCATTTTTGATAAATATGTAGAGAATATTATGGAAATCTTTATGGACGATTTTTCTGTTTTCGGCGACTCCTTTAATTTATGTTTAGAAAATTTGGAAAAAGTTTTACAACGCTGCGAAGAAATGAATCTAGTTTTAAATTGGGAGAAGTGCCACTTTATGGTACGCGAAGGTTTAGTCCTTGGCCACAACATTTCCGCTAGGGGAATTGAAGTGGACAAGGCAAAAATTGAAGTAATTGAAAAGTTACCGCCGCCTACAAATATTAAAGCGATTAGAAGTTTTTTAGGGCATGCGGGTTTTTATCGACGATTCATTAAAAACTTTTCAAAAATTACTAATCCTCTCACCCACCTTCTCGAAAAAGACACTCCTTTCGTTTTTGATGAATCATGTCTCGCGGCATTTGAATTAATTAAATCTAAACTTATAAATGCTCCTATTTTGATCGCCCCAGTTTGGGATTTACCTTTCGAAATCATGTGTGATGCGAGTAATCATGCGGTAGGTGCGGTTTTAGGTCAACGAATCGCTAAGAACTTTCATCCGATTTTCTACCCTAGTAAAACTCTCACGTCTGCGCAATAAAACTACACCACGACGGAGAAAGAGCTCTTAGAGGTTATTTTTGCTTTTGATAAATTCCGACCGTATGTTACTCTTTCTAAGGTTATTGTTTTCACGGATCATTCCGCTCTGAAGTACCTCCTTTCTAAACCGGATGCCAAGCCGCGTCTTATCCGTTGGATCCTCTTACTTCAAGAAGTCGACTTGGAGATTCGAGATAAGAAAGGAGCGGAAAACTTAGCAGCTGATCATCTCTCTCGTCTTGAAAATCCCAATCTAGATCTTTTAAATGAAACTTTTATTAATGATTCTTTTCCAGATGAGCGTCTTTTTACTATTTCTTCATCTCCTACCCCCTGGTTTGCCGATCTGGCCAATTATCTTGTGGCCCGGGTCCTCCCAAAAGAATACTCCACTCACCAAAAGAAGAAATTCTTTTCGGAGTTGAAGTATTATTTTTGGGAAGACCCATTTCTATTTCGCATTTGTGCGGACCAGGTGGTTAGGAGATGTGTTTCGCGGGAAGAGGGTCACCTAATTTTAAAACATGTTCATGAAGGTCCGACTGGAGGGCACTATCAAGCTAACCACACCGCACACAAAGTACTTAGTGCTGGCTTCTATTGGCCAAGCATATTTAAAGATGCACAAATCTTTGTGGGCGGGTGCGATCGATGCCAGCGGACTGGAAATCTCTCAAATAAAAATGAAATGGAACAAAACTACTTTCTCGAATGCGAAGTTTTTGATCTATGGGGCATAGACTTTGTCGGCCCATTTCCCTCCAGCTTAGGAAATAAATATATTCTAGTCGCAGTCGATTATGTTTCTAGGTGGGCAGAGGCCCAAGCTCTACCAACTAATGATGCTCGCGTTGTTGTCAAATTTTTTAAAAAATTATTTTCTCGCTTTGGTTTTCCTCGAGCGATCGTTAGTGATAGGGGAAGTCATTTTTGCAACGCTCAACTCACTAAGGCTTTAGCCAAATATGGCGTTACGCATAAATTATCCACTGCTTATCACCCCCAAACTAACGGTCAGGTCGAGGTAGTCAATCGCGAACTTAAACGAATTTTGGAAAAAAATGTTTCTACTTCTCGTAAGGATTGCTCTTTAAAATTGGACGATGCTCTGTGGGCCTATCGGACAGCGTACAAGACCGCCATCGGTTGTACTCCTTTCCGATTAGTCTATGGAAAATCATGTCATCTTCCGGTAGAAGTAGAACACCGTGCGTACTGGGCGTTAAAGTTTTTCAATTTCGATCCGCACTCGGTCGGCGAGCATAGAAAAAACCAACTAAATGAGCTTGACGAGTGGCGAGCGTACGCATATGAAAATAATAAAATTTATAAAGAACGAACGAAATTGTATCACGATAAGAACCTCCGCCACCCTAAAATTTTTAAACCAGGCGATCACGTTCTTCTTTTTAATTCACGTTTACGACACTTCCCGGGAAAGCTTAAATCTAGATGGTCCGGACCGTTCACGGTCAAGGATGTTTTTCCTTACGGCACTGTGCTACTTTCACACCCCGATAAGGGGGACTTTAAAGTTAATGGTCATAGACTTAAACTCTATTTCTCTAATGATTCTGTGACTCCTGCCAAGGAGAATCTTCTTTTTGATTCTTAGTTCTCTTATTTTCTGATGGACATTTTCGTTTTGGACTTATTATTATTATTCTGTGACTCTTTTATTTGGATGATTGTAATAAAAAAAAAACATTATCGGGCATCTGCCCATGGACTCTATCTATGTTGTGCTTTTATTTTGCTCTTCCTACCGGAGGCCAATCAAGTCCATGTTCGTGGTCGCCGCTCCGCCGTTGCTGATATCAGATGGATCAAGTCATACCTGCTGACGATCAAGTACTCTAAAAAGCAAGCATGGGGGAGCGATATCCGCCTTCACCTCACGAACCCGGGGAAGTCCTGTTCTTATTTATTTACTTTTCCTGCATTTTTCTTTTTCTCTTCTTCTCAGTCCCCTTCTTTTTTTTCTTTATGTTTTCTTCATTGAGGGCAATGAAGGATTTAAGCATGGGGGGGGGTCTAGTTTCTTTTGGTCTTTTCTTTTTTTTTGTTCTTCTTCTTTCATAAGAAAAAATATTATGTTTTATATTAGTATAGTATGATATGTCATCAAAATCCAAAAATTTATAAAATATAAAACCCAAAAAAATTTAGAAAAACAAAAATCAAAAAAATTGTGCTAAAATCTATTTGAAAAACAAAACCTAAAATTATTTTTATCTTTATTTTTATGTTTCTTCTAGTGATGTGTAGGCCCGTGCGGTTTCTTAGTTCTATTTAGATTTCTTTGAATTGGTTTTCTAAATTCATCAGTTTAACATAGCTTAGTTTACTAGTTTCTTTTTCTTAAATATTTGCATCCAATTTTTACGTTTTAAGTTAGCAATTTGTAGTTATGTCTTTTTATTCGGTTAGTTGCTTACGAATGGTTGCTAGGTAATGTTAGCTCTTTTTCATTTGCGAGGTAGTCTTTCTTGGTGTCTAGAACTTGTACCAAGCTACTCTCGAAGCATTTGCGCCGTTTTTACGTTCTTTAGAAATGATTTAGGCCACCATTTGAATAGTTTGAGCTTTTCTTGCCCACCAAAACCAAAACCCTTGCAAAACAATTTTGGGCCTTTTCCTTATGTTCTTTGTTTTTAGCTCCACCTTTCATTTCATTATGTTCACCAAAGCCAAATATCTTTCCTATTTTTGCACTATAAATTTGAGCTTAAAAATTATTTTTGTGGGAAGGATATTATTTTTGAAATGATTAGGAAATTCTCAAGCTCATTTTTTGGAGCTTTCTTATCAAATGTTATTCAAAAGGAAAAAAAATGAGAAAGAGAAAAATATATATCATTACAAAATCAAAAAAAAAATGAATGCAAAAAGTTATGTTTGGCCAAGTTTATAAAAGAAAAAAATTCCATGGCCTTGTTTTGTAGTTTCATATTGGAAAAATGATATACTTGTTATTTCTCATTTTTCATTATGCTTTATTTATTTTTGAGCTCACCTTGGTTTAGTGCCTAAAACCTTCATGTTTATCTTTGATTCCACTTCCTAATCATTTACCTAAGCCAAGTTTTAATGCCTAGTAGAAGTCCTAATGATCTTAGAACTTAATTTCGCGTAGTGGAGAAAGTGTGAACGTACAAGCCTATGGCCACCATCATTGATGGATTTCTTTGGAGGTTATCTTGGAATGTCTTAGGGTTAATGTTTATCTAGCAACCTAGTAGTTTGTTAATGCGCCGTTTATTTAGAACCTCTACTTTTTGTTGTCCTTATTTTCATTTATTTTGGATGCCTTGTTTTTAAGATTTAGAAATGTGTAAACTTTTCTTATGTTCTAATGATATTTTTAGGTCTCCACTTTCAAGTTTTCTACTGTGCACTTCTCACCCCACTAGTTGTTAACATAGGAATTAGGATAGTTTAATTTTTCATGTTTTGTTTTTCTTAATTATGAAACCTAAATTAGCTTTGTTGATTTTCTATTTCCTACCCTAGTTTTTATTTCTATTTGCTTGAGGGCAAGCAAATGTCTAAGCATGGGGGAATTTGATGACTAGTTTTAGTCATCCTTTTTGGGGGTAATTTAGTTTTCAAAATGCCTAATTTTATTTATATTTTATGTTTGTTATTTCATGTTTTAATGTTTCTTTAAAATATTTTAATTCCTAGTGTTATTAGAGTTTTGATATAAAATTCTATATAGTCTTACTTTATGTGTTATGTTATTATATATTATGTTATGATATGATACGTTTTAATTTTAAGGTTGTAATATTTTTATTGTGTTTAAAATCTTGTTTTAACTTTAACTTTGTTATGTTATGTTTTAAAATCTATATAGTGTTATGTTATGTTATGTTTTAACTTTGTTTTAATTTTGTTATGACTAATTCATGTCTTGTTTTGTTTTGTTTTTAGGTCTAAAGTCCAAGCTTGGAGCAGCCCACAATTGGCATGGCCGGCCTCTTCCCAACTTCAAGGTGCAACCCACATTGGTGCAGCCCAAGCAGCTCTCCTGGCTAACCCGAGCCCCCAAAGCAGCCCCATGCAGCCCCTCCCTCAAGAGCAGCCCACCTAGCCTCTACCCGAGCCCCCTATGCAGCCCAAGCAGCCCACCTAGCCTCTACCCGAGCCCCCTATGCAGCCCAAGCAGCCCACCTAGCCTCTACCCGAGCCCATGTAGCCCCCCCCCCTTTTTCATATTTTACCATGCATGAATTTTCTTCCTACATGGCCGGCCACCTTTTAATGAATACATGCATGTTCTCTCTCTCTCCCTTCCATTTATTGCATACATGCATTCATTTTCTTCATGCTTGGCCGGCCCCTTCCCTCTCTCCCCCTTTTTATTATTTTATCTTCCATTTATTCCTCATGCATCCCCCTCTCTTTCTTTTATTCTCTTGCCACCTTTCAATCCATGCATGCATCATAATATTTTCTCTCCCTTTCTTTAATTCTTATTCATCCCCCCTTTGCTATTTTACATTTTCCAACTCATTCCCTTTAAATCCATGCATTGAACCACCTCCTTCTTCACACCTCATTTAATACAATGCATGCATCTTCTCCATCCTACATGGCCGGCCACCCCCCTTGCCCTCCTCTTCTTCTTTCCATTCTAGAATCTTCCCTCCTCATCTATAAAAAGGCACCATGGTCTCATGCTTTGGGGAGTTGGATTTTGGAGAGCAAGTGAAGTTCTAGTTCAAGAGAGTGCTTTCTTTTTGCTTACATGTTGTTAAGTCTTTATTAGTGTAATCTTTTCTTTTCAATTAGTGCAAGTTTTCCTTATAGCCTAATCTAGTCTTTTTAATATTTTGTACACTCTTTTTATTTGCAAGTAATGAAATTCTCTTCTATTTGTTTCGTTGTTTCTTTTTGCAATATGCGTAGCTAATCTTCGTTTAGCATTTGATCATGAGGATCCATGATTTGAAATGAGAATTATTTTTATTTCATAGTTTTATTTTTGCGTAATTCAACTCGGTCCTTCTTTGATTTATTTTGCGTCGACTCCGTATTTCCGGTATACGGTAGTAGGCTTATGATCTCATATTCGAGTAGCCGAGAGGCTCGTGGATGTGAAAGATCACTCAAAGAAGGAAGGAGTTGAACGCAACCCTAGAGATAGGACGACGTAAATCCTCCGGATTGGAGTCAAATCCAATAGTGCGGATCACCTCGATAATGCAACTTTAGGCTTTTTCGGTTTGTAAAGAGATTTCGATCGAAAAGTCTATAAGTTAGGAGACTTAATGCTCTAGCGAGATTTTGTCTTATTTTCGGATCCGTCACGGCCAAGTTGGATTTGCAAATTTAAAACTATGCCTTTTATTTTCTCGTTTCATTTCATGGTGAATCAATGATCGAATGCTAGCCTTTTTATATAAGTTTTCGTCTCGCAATTTATCGTTCCTTTTGCTTCTTAAAAAATTCTCAAATCCCTTTAATTTTCCGGTAGGATAATAGTTAGAGCGCGAGTAGAAGTACTTGACAACCCCGTGTTTAAATACGACCTTGGTACTACAATTCGACAGGTACGCTTGCCTGTTCGGGTTTTGGCCCACCAATCGCCCGCCCAAGGTGGGCGAGTGCATCAACACATTCTATCCCAACGAGCTAGCTTTCCCGATCTCGCACTTCGAGGCGGGGCTGAGGCTCCCCCTCTGGCCGGAGGTCAAATTAGTGCTGAAGTATTTTGGGGTCGTCCCGGCCCAGTTCAACCCCAATGTCATCTCCATGTTGATCGCTTTCGCCTGCTACCTGTGGCGAGAGCGTATCGAGTTTAGTCTAACCGCCTTCCGCAAGCTGTTTGTCTACCACGCCAAGGATGACGACATCTCTTACTTCACAGGTCAAGGCCTTAAAGTGTGCGATACGCCGAACAAGAACCACCATTGGTTGATGCGGTTCGTCTTCATCCGCGGAGATCTGGGAGGCATCCCTCTCGCCCCCGTATCCCCCGCCGAATGCTATTATGATACCCCCAAGGTGTGGGGTGCCGAAAAAGAGCTCTGCGATTTCTTCGTGGGGAAGAATTTTGAAGTCCAATACCTGCGGCGAGACCTTGACTCGCTCCCCGCCGTTTTCCCCGGCGAAGGTACACTTCTATTTCCTTCTTTATCTTTGTAAATTCTTACCTTCCGCTGACTGTCACTTTATCTAGGAGAAAGGACCGTCCCCATCCATCCCCCCCTACCAGAGCAATCGAACTCTCGCTTTGGCGAGTATGGCGGCGGAGGCTGCGAAAAATACGCTGACCCCTGCAACCAAGAAGAGGCCCGCAGACGAGGGTGCTTCTCGCCTCAGCCCCAAGAAGAAGAAGAAATCTGTGTACTTCAAGAAGGAAAAACCGGCCAAGGAAAGAGAAGAGCTAGCGGGGTCTCTGTCCACCATCACCCTATCGTCTCCCTCCCCTCCGCGACGACCCGTCTCGCCCGCCCGCGAGACGGTCTCTGCCGATCCAGCTGCCCACGGCCAGGTTCAGCCCTCTCAGCTTTCTCATGGCGAGACGGGCTCGTCCCGCCGCCCGACCCCCTCCTCACACCCTAATTATAACATGGGGCCTGTGACAGACGATGACGCTGGCGAGCCGGTTCTCTTGTGGGAGCAAGACTCCAACCGCGTGTCGGTGTCCACCCTTCTCCCTTCCTGGAAGGAGCGGGACCCTCCCACCAGCCATGCCTTTTCCTTGGTATTCAGGCTGTATGGCGGTCTTGGCTCCGAGCCCGCAGATAACGAGGCTTCGCGGGACCTTATTCTAAAAAGTTCCCACTAACAGTTTCGCTCCCTAGAGCTCGTGCACCGAGTCTCGCGCCGCCTCGTTTTCAACAACAGGAAATGGAAAGAGGCGGAGGCCGGTCTCGCCGCGGAGCGCGAGAAGTCCCGGGACCTGGAGAAGCGGTTGCTAGTCACCGACAACCTCCTCGCGCAGAGTCAGGGCGGCGTGGTAAGTTTCCTTATGGCTGCTTTGCTAGCCTTACTCTTGCTTCTTATAGCCCCTTACTTGCCTTCCTCCCTCAGGATGCCGAGACGGCCGACAGGATGCGCTCGCGTATTGAGGAGCTGGAGGGGGAAAACAAGAAGTTGAAGGCTGAGAATCTCCGACTCCGTAGCAGCGCGACACCCCCGCCGGATCAGTTTCCCGTTCCTCCTCGCTATTTCGTAGATGAAGTGGACGCCATCTGCCGGGATTCAAACATTAAGACGGCGGAGGTTGTCCTCACGATGATGAAGGAGCTGGGAGTGGTGCGCGCGGATGCAGAGATGGTGACCGTCCGCGACCTGGTCCCTCGCTTATAAAGCGAGTCGGACAGCAGTGCATCATCTGACAGCGAGTAGTGTACCATCCCCTGCGATGTCTTCCTTTCGCCACCTTCTTCTGTTTTAGTACTTGTGATTCTGATACACTTACTTAAGAGGAGGGCGAGGTGTTCCCGCCTTATGGGTTGTTTGTTTAAAACTTGTTATATACTAATAGTCCCTTCTTTGGGCGTCTTGTGCAATAGTCAGTCAGAGGCAACTTTTTGGATGCTATGTTAGTCGCCGCCTTGACCTTCGGCCATCTCGCTTAGTTGCTAGCCAAAGCCATGAGTATATATATTTTATTTTTTGGATGCTGTTTAATTACTGTTTTCATCGTCGGCCCTCTCGCCTGATGGCTATCGCGAGGCAATTTTTATCGCTTTTCGCCCCTATCTTGATTACCGCCCACTATTGGCGCTCGCTGCGCCATGAGATTATCTCGCGTCGAAATCCATGGGACCGGTCGTCTCGCCTGGCCAGTTCCGGCCACTACAGCTCACTTGTGCCCGGGGTGAGAAAACCCTTTCGCCGGTTGGGAGACCACCTATCGCGAGTGCCGGCCAGGGACCCCCTTCCAGGGCCCGATCCCTGGTCCCTCTGTTCTAGGGACTTTTATCAACCTTCTGACGAACACGGCTCTTTCACCCCGCGAATTCTCCCCCTTAGATTCGTCCCCTCGAGTGGGCCTACAGCCCTTACCAGCTAGATGGGAGCCTGGTCGGCGGGTCTGCTCGGGGTCTCCTATCCAACACACCTCCAACCCCCGAGTGAGCCTACAACCCTTCCAGCTTGATGGGAGCCTGGTCAGCGGGTCTGATCGGGGTCTCCTCTCCAAATCTCCTCCAACCACCGAGTGAGCCTACAGCCCTGCCAGCTTGATGGGAGCCTGGTCAGCGGGTCTGCTCCGGGTCTCCTCTCCAAAACACCTCCAACCACCGAGTGAGCCTACAGCCCTGCCAGTTAGATGGGAGCCTGGTCAGCGGGTCTGCTCGGGGTCTCCTCTCCAAAACTCCTCCAACCACCGAGTGAGCCTACAGCCCTGCCAGCTAGATGGGAGCCTAGTCAGCGGGTCTGCTCGGGGTCTCCTCTCCAAAACTCCTCCAACCGCCGAGTGAGCCTACAGCCCTGCCAGCTAGATGGGAGCCTGGTCAGCGGGTCTGCTCGGGGTCTCCTCTCCAAAACTCCTCCAACCACCGAGTGAGCCTACAGCCCTGCCAGCTTGATGGGAGCCTAATTAGCGGGTCTGCTCGGGGTCTCCTCTCCAAAACTCCTCCAACCACCGAGTGAGCATACAGCCCTGCCAGCTTGATGGGAGCCTGGTCAGCGGGTCTGCTCGGGGTCTCCTCTCCAAAACTCCTCCAACCACCGAGTGAGCCAACAGCCCTGTCAGCTAGATGGGAGCCTGGTCAGCGGGTCTGCTCGGGGTCTCCTCTCCAAAACTCCTCCAACCACCGAGTGAGCCTACAGCCCTGCCAGCTTGATGGGAGCCTGGTCAGCGAGTCTTCTCGGGGTCTCCTCTCCAAAACTCCTCCAACCACCGAGTGAGCATACAGCCCTGCCAGCTAGATGGGAGCCTGGTCAGTGGGTCTGCTTGGGGTCTCCTCTCCAAAACTCCTCCAACCACCGAGTGAGCCTACAACCCTGCCAGCTAGATGGGAGCCTGGTCAGCGGGTCTGCTCGGGGTCCCCTCTCCAAAACTCCTCCAACCACCGAGTGAGCCCACAGCCCTACCAGCTATATGGGAGCCTGCTCAGCGGGTCTGCTTGGGGTCTCCTCTCCAAAACTCCTCCAACCACCGAGTGAGCCTACAGCCCTGCCAGCTAGATGGGAGCCTGGTCAGCGGGTCTGCTCGGGGTCTCCTCTCCAAAACTCCTCCAACAAACGAGTGAGCCTACAAGGGTCACCCCAACTTTCATTGCATCAAAAGAGTACATCAGAATGATAAGCATCGTACAATAATAATAAAAGGGTGCGATGGATAGAGTGCTACGAGTAAAATCTCTTCAAATCATCACCACTTCGGGCTCTCTCGAGGGATACCCCATCCACATCCTAGAGGTGGTACCCTCCTGACTTTAAGACTTCTCTTACTACAAAAGGACCCTCCCAATTGGGATTAAGCTTCCCTACAGAGGCCCCTCTACCTGCCGCGTCTACCTTTTTCAGGACCAAATCTCCTTTCTCAAACTGTTTGATCCTTATATGCTTGTCGAAGTACCTCGCCATCCGGTGCTTGACCTCCTCCTGTCGGACCATCGCTAAATCCCGGAGCTCCTCCACGAGATCCAACGAGAGTCTCTGTTCTTCTTCGTTCTCTGTTCTCCATCCTTCGGCTCCTTCCCTTGCAACCGCTACTCTTGGTGATGTGACCTCAAACTCGACAGGTATGACGGCCTCCGAACCATGAGAGAGCTAAACGGGGTTTCCCCCGTGGCTGTGTTTGGTGTGGTCCTCAAGGCCCACAGTACTGAAGGTAGCTGCTCCACCCAGCTTCCTCTCAAATTCTCCACTTTTTTCTTCAATAGATTGACAATGACCTTATTGGCCGCTTCGACCTGTACATTACTCCGTGGATGATGAACAGAGGCAAAGCGGAGATCTATCCCCAAACGAATGCAGAAATCCACGAACTCTCTGCTTGCAAATTGTGGTCCGTTATCTGTCACAATGGACAGGGGCAACCCATGTCGGCAGATGATCTCCCCCCACACGAAGTTCTTGACCACCTGCGAGGTTACCTTAGCCAATGCTTTCACCTCCAGCCATTTTGAAAAGTAGTCCACCATGACTATCAGGAATTTCCTTTGGCCACTTGTTTGGGGAAAGGGGCCCACCAGATCTAGCCCCCATATAGCGAATGGCTAGGGAGCTGTGATGGTCCGCAACCTCTGGGTCGGAAGGAGCTGAAGGGGGGCGAACTCTTGACACTTTTGACACTTTTTCGTGAATTCTTCCACATCTCACCTGAGGGTAGGCCAAAAGTACCCCTGCCTCAGCACCCTCCCTTCTAAAGTCCGGCTCCCCGAGTGACTTCCACATTCTCCCGAGTGAATCTCCTGCAGAACCCTGGGAGCCTCTTCCTCCGACACACATCTGGCCAGCAAACCTGTCAAGGTCTTGCAATATAAAACTCCATCCTTCAGTAGGTAGTATGCCGATTTGTATCTGGTACGCTTCTTGCCGAGTTCCGTCGCGGGTAACTGTCCCGATGCCAAAAAGGTGATGAAGGGGTCCATCCACGATCTCTGCTGGCATACTTCCATGAGTTCCCCTTCCTCTATGGACGGTCTGAAGAGTTCTGTCACTGTTCTCCCAGCTCGAGGGCCATGCTTGGCGAGCTGGTCAGCCTGAGTGCTCTCCTCTCTCGGGACGTGTTGAATTGAGAAACTTCGGAACTGCCCTATGATGTCCTTGACCTTTCCTAAATACAGCTGGAGGGTGTCCCTTGCCTCGAACTCCCCTTTGATCTGACCTGCCACCACCATGGAGTCTGTCGAGGCCTCAATGTCTTGTATGCCCAGCTCCCGGGCTAACCTAAGCCCTGTAATGACCGCCTCATATTCCGCCTGGTTGTTGGTGACTGCGAAATGAATCTTCAAGGCCTGCTCAATCTGGGTCCCCTCCGGGCTGGTCAAGACCATTCCCCCCCCCCCAAGAGAATTTCTTCCCGACGCTCCATCCACTAACATTTTCCAGGTTGCCTGATGGGACGCCTCCGCCTCTCGGACCTCAACCACATAGTCTGCCAAGAAGTCGGCCACCGCCTGTGCCTTGATGGCAAGCCGCGGAACAAAGACGAGATCAAATTCGCTGAGCTCTATTGACCATTTTGCCAGCCTCCCAAAATGCTCCACCCCTCTCAGGATGTTGCGGAGAGGGTGGTCAGTCACCACTCGGATGGCGTGTGCCTGGAAATACGGTCTGAGCTTTCGGGCCGAGATGATGAGGGCAAATGCTAACTTCTCAAGGATGGGGTACCCGAGTTCCGCCTTCTTCAGGACCCTTCTTACGTAATAAATTGGGAATTGTTTCTTTCCTTCTTCTCGCACAAGAACCGAGCTCACCGCCCCCGTCCCTACCCCCAAATATAGGAACAGGTCCTCGGCTTCCCTTGGTCCCTGGAGTAAGGGCGTCTGGGTAAGCTGCTGTTTTATGGCCTGGAAAGCCGTCTCGCATTCCGAGTTCCACTCGAAACTCTTGCCTCCTCACAGTGTTCGAAAGAAGGGCGAGCACCTCTCCCCATCCCGGGAGAGGAACCTGCTCAGCCCGGCCAACTTGCCTGTGAGACGCTGGACTTCCTTAACATTCCTAGGGGACTCCAATTCTAGGATTGCTCTTACCTTTTCGGGGTTGGGCTCCACTCCAGATGGAGTGAGTAGGTGCCCCAGGAACCTTCCCCTACTAGCGCCAAAAATGCATTTCAGGGGGTTGAGCCTCATTTTATTCTCCCTCAGGGTCTCAAAGGTCTCCACCAGATCTAGGATATGAGCTCCGAGGTCCTTGCTTTTTATCAACAAGTCATCTACATAAACCTCGAGATTCCTTCCTCTCTGCTCTTGGAAGATCCGATCCATCATCCTTTGATAGGTCGTGCCCACATTTTTCAAACCGAAAGGCATCATATTAAAGCAGAAGCATCCATCCTCCGTGACGAAGGTGACGTCCTTAACGTCCGGGGGATGCATGCGTATTTGATGATACCCAGAGAACGCATCCAAGAAACTCATAAAGGGAAAACCGACGGCTGAGTCAACCAGCGCGTCGATTCGGGGCAGTGGGTAACAATCCTTGGGGCATGCTTTATTTAAAAGAGAAAAGTCCACACACATTCTCCACTTTCCCTCCCCTTTTTTGACCATTACAACATTGCTCACCCACACCGGATACTTACAGGCGGACACAAACCCCACGTTAAGTAATTTTTCCGCTTCCTCTCTAATAGGCCCGACCATCTTAGAGGTGATGGCCCTCTTCTTCTATTGTATGGGGCGCGTGTTGGGGTCTAGATTGAGGCGGTGACAGGCGATGTCTGCATCGACCCCTGGCATGTCTGTGGTGCTCCATGCGAAGACGTCAATATTTTTCTGCACGCAGGCCTTGATCCTCTCACGGTCTTCAGGGCTGAGCTCACCGCTGATCTTTATCTTCTCTTTTCTGCCATCCTTTGTACGGATCTCTACCTCGAGGACCTCCACGGCCGCTTTCAGTCTCGATGGCTCTTCCTCCCCTTCCTGCTCTGCCTGCGTATCCTGCTCCTTGGCTTCGTCTTCCATGGTGGACATCATCATTTATTCCCTCAGCTTTTCCATCTCCCACTTGCTCGCGTCCTCCTCTTCCTGCCGGGAGGCTCTTCTCTTTTCTGGACGGGCCCCCTCCCCGGGCGACCCGCCCGCTTCTTCCATCTTCCTCTTCTCTTTCCTCCCTTCCTTTTCTCTTAGCCTCTTTTCCCCTGCTGCTTCCGTCTCTTCTCCCTCCTTTCCAGCCATTTCTAGCTTCTCCGCCATGTCCTTGTTTCTCACCATTTCTCCCTCTCCTTCAGCTCCTTCCTCCTCCCTTTCTTCTACCATCCTCGTCTCCCCGAACTCCTCTCCCGCCATTCCTAGCTCCCCCGCAATGCCTCCAACCACTACTACTTATCCCTCTCGTCCAGCACCTTCCTCTCCTTGCTCCACCACTTCAATCGGACCAAGATATCTTGGACTCAACTTTTTCAGACGTCGAATCCTGGATACGCCTTTGAAGGGATTGATCTTCAAGTATACCCAATCACCTACCGCGAACTCCACGTTCCAGTGCTTGGCATTGTAGTATTTCGCTTGTCGATCCTGGCTATGAGTAGCCTCTCTCGAATAGTACATATGGTCGAGTTTGCTTCATCGACTTTATTACGATTATAAACTCGAGCTTCGCCCGCTTCTACCCAAGCAATGGAGTTGATGTAGGGGTGTCCGGAATCGGAGACCTCCACGAAGATAACGCTCTATCTATGCTCTACATGTCGTAGATCTACCGCACTTACACAACACCTATCGCCCACAATAGCTTCTCGTCGCAAGAACACAACATGAAAAATAAAGGAGGAATGGTCGACTCGAAAACGACGATTGGAAATTTGAGTCGGAATATTCCCCAAGAAAACACAAAGGTTGCCACTCCTTTTTGAGAGAAAGACCATGGCTATAGGCCAAGATCCGCTCAGGCAAATAGGATCCACCCGATCCGGAAATAAAAAGCCTAGCAACGGCGATTTCGATTCAAAACTTGCAGCGTTTAAATTAATTTTTCCGGAGAAAATGATTGCGAAACCACCACAACTAAAGAGAAGAATCACGCAAGGGAGAGCGAAGAGATTACACAACCGGAAAGCTTTCACAAAAGATAACTGTGGGAGAATCACTCTCTCCACGGATCCACCGGCATCACACCGAATGGTTTGCAACCTTCTTCCAAGGAGTCGCACCGAAGGAAGCCGCGCCGGAGTCGCAACGAGCGGATGGAGGGAGCAAGGGGGCGGCGGCTTCACACCACAGAGGGGGGGGGGGGGGGGGGGGTTAGCTTGGAGAACCCTTCTCCTGGCCGAAATTTTCAAGGGGGAAATTAGGTTTCAATTCTTCTCTAATGATCTCATAAGAAAGCCTCCTTATATAGGAGTTACAAACAAGCCTTAACCCTTCATGATGGAGATGTAATCTCATCCATCCGAATGGCTAAATGCACACCAATATTAAAAATGTTCAAAATGAAAAAAATAACAAACATGCAATGAATATAAAGTAGAGTGCAAGAAAAGGAAATAAATAAGGCTAATGCTTTGCAATGGCGGTAGCACGCTGCAGGCGGAGGTTGTAGCGTAGCCTTCCGTTAGCGTCATCGTGCCGCCTCACGTCCTTGAGTCGTAGTGCCTTATCAACCGGATCATCATCAGCATCGCCAACATCATCTTCAAATGGTGGAGGAGGGGGCACACCATGAATCCTCCCCCGCTCAAATACACGCGTCTCCGTTGCGTGGTCCAAGCGATAGCGGTGAAGTAGAGCGACATCCAAACTTTGCAGCTCCGTTTCGAGTACCCAAGAGTCATCCGAAGGGGGCCGATCACGCCAACGGATGAGAAAGCGGTGGGTGTCGCCATCAACAGTGGTAACAGGCTCAGCATCAAGTATCATCTCTGGAGTGCAAAACGTCCGTGGAAACCTGGGGAACATATTAGCAGTAGGCAGGAAAGAAGGTAACTTACCATCCGATGATATACCTGTGGGGACCGAAAGAGAGAGATCATCCGTACTACCACTCCCCAACCCATGAGAATTTAGAGTGGGAGAGGAAGGCGATAAAGAAATCAATTCTTGTGGTGGTGACACAAACAACGTTAAATCCGAAACATTAAAAATGGGGGAGATACCCCAATCAGCAGGCAAGTCCAAAACGAAAGCGTTGTCACCTAGCTTCTTAATAATCCGAAAAGGGTCGGCTCGCTTTGGTGCTAATGTTTTAACAGCACCAGTTGGCAAGCATTCGGGAACCAAACAGAATAAAACTAGATCGCCAATTTTGAAGTCTGATACTCTCCTATGTAAATTAGCGTGTGCTTGATAAGATTCGTATTGCATAGTCAAGATGTCTCATATATGTGCGTGTGAATCATGGATGTGATGGGCGAAGGTCAAGCGGAACAGGAGCCATATACCCGTGGACAATCTCATTCGGAGAAAGACCCGTAGACCTATTCTTGGAATTATTGTAGGCTAATTGGGCATGGGGTAGGAGAAGATCCCAAGTGCTCTTGTGATCACTCACAAGGCATCGTAACAAATTTCCTAAGCTCCGATTAACCACTTCCGTCTGCCCATCAGTTTGTGCATGATAGGCGGAGGAAAACAATAATTTTGTTCCCATTAATACCCAAAGAGTTTTCCAAAAATAACTAGTGTTGGGTACATTGGTTTAAATGTACCTGATTTGAAGAAGCCTCACCCAACTCAATGATATACATCAAAAATGTATTTGATGTGTTTTGAGTTACCTTATGCAGGCTAAGTATTTGCAGGAAAGCAGAAAAGTTTCTAAGTCCATGTGTCGACACCCAGAGGGAAAGTGTTGACACTTAAGAAGACTTGTGTCGACACCCAGACAAGCAGTGTCGACACTTGGAGTCATTGTGTTGACACCTGGGATGCAGAGTCGACACCAGGCAGAAAGTGTCGACACAAGGAGTTGTGTCGACACTCAGTGAAGACTAGTGTAGTGAAGAAGTGTCGACACTTAGCAGAAGTGTCGACACCCAGTGAAGCTATGTCTACATCAGAAAGTGTCGACACTTGGAGATGTGTCGACACTCAGCAAAATTCTGCAGAGACTAAGTACAAGTGTCGACACCCAGAACAATGTGTCGACACTCAACAGAAGAGTCAACACTGGAAGTAAGTGTCGACACCCAGAACAATGTTTCGACACTTAGCTGAAGACTCAGCACTTGAAGAAAGTGTCGACACATGGAGCTGTGTCGACACTTAGCAAAGAACAACAAGATCAACAAATTATTCTAAGTACAAGTGTCGACACTAAGGGAATGTGTCGACACTCAGCTGAAGTCTCAACAAAAAGGTGATGTGTCGACACAAGGCGCTGTGTCAACACTCAGCAAGTATCAACACTGAAGACATGTGTCGACACTAAGCCGTAGTGTCGACACTTATCAGATTCAACACATGAAGATGTGTCGACACAAAGGTGTTGTGTCGACACTTAGAAGAATTCAGCAAAATACTGAAGTACAAGTACTTGTGTCGACACACATTATCAGTGTCGACACATGAAGAAAAATTGGTGTCGAGATAAAGAATCAACAACACAAGGAGTTGTGTCGACACCTTGTAGGCTAGTGTCGACACTTAGACAACATGTGTCGACACTTGGTCTATAAGTGTCAACACTTAAAGACAGAAAGTCTCAACACTTAAAGACAGTTAGAGAACTTTCAAGAACTGACTGGATGACTTGACAGCTGCCGTTCCAGTCGGTCTACAGCACATGTCAGAGATGTCAGAATTCAGTTATGGACCGGACCAGCCGGTTACCATGAAGAAGGCCTATAAATAGGCTCATACAGTCTACAGAAACTGTTGGTGTGGTTGTTGAAGAAGTTCAAAAAACGTGGTTCACAGAGTTGTTCAAGTTTTTGATCAAGTATCAAAACAAGAAGATCTAGCTGTCCAAGTGAAGATCTAAGAAGTTGGAGAGAGAGAGAGCTCCTTCCAAGAAATCAGCTGAGGAACCCAGCTGAGAAGAAGGATTCAGATTAGTCTGGATCTTAAGAAGCAGAGATCAAGGATCAACTGCAGAAGGAATCAGTCCTATTGAGTTCTACTTTCAAGAAGCTTTGAAGAAAGCTAAGTCGGATTGGTTTCAACTGAGTTCTTCCAAGAACTCATCAAGAATCTCACAACTTATCTCTCTTTCATCTAAGTTGTTGAGTTTATACATTTTGTATTCATTATAACTTGTAGGATCCTTTGGATCTGAGATTGTAAGCCTAAATCTATAAAGGCTGAGTCTAGGGCTGAGAGCCTGAGTGTAGGAGATTGAGATCTCTGAGTGTAGGCCTTGGTGGCTGAGTGTAAGCCTGGGTGGCCGAGTATAGGCCTTTGTGGCTGAGAGTAGGCTTTGTGAAAAGCTGAGTTGTAGGGCCTTGGGCCTGAGGTGTAGGAACCAGTTTGGGTTCTTAGACAGTGGTGGAGTTTGGCCGAATCTAGTACACTGCTAGATAGGCGAAGGGGGAAAGTGGATGTACCCAAAGCTTGGGGAACCACTATAAAAACTCTGTGTCTGCTGTGTTTGTGATGTGCTGTGATTTGCTATGTGATTGCTGTGCAAAAGTAGAATAGATTCTGTGTTATAAACTGTTTGCTGCCATTTAAGTTTAAAAAGAATTTGGTCACCTATTCAACCCCCCCCCCCCCCTCTAGGTGTTTGGTTACTAAATCTTTCAAGTGGTATCAGAGCCAGGTTCCTCAAAAAGGACTAACAGTCTGAGGAGATCCTGATTGGCAGATTCAGTCTAAGGCAAATTACAGATTCAAGAAAATCAAGAACCATGGGTTCCTCTGAGAATCACAAGGAATTGGGATCCATGAAATTACCTATATGTAGGAAAGAGATATTTGAGATCTGGAAGGAAAGGGTAAGGCTGTTTATGGAGGCCTCAGATCCAAGAATTTACATCACAGTAAAGGAGGGACCATATGTGCCCATGAAGATATCAGATCTAAATGCAAATCAGAGAACTCCAAAGGATTTCTCTGAAATGACTAAGGATGAGATTGTCCTAGCCACCATGGACAAAAGGGCTCAAAACATCATTGTAAGTGCCATAAATGATGCCACTTTTCAGAATCTAATACACTGTAAGACAGCCAAAGAGATGTGGGATAGTCTTATTGTGTATATGGAAGGATCTGAAGAAGTTAGGCAAGATAGAAAGTCCTTGCTAAATCAAGAGTATGAAAGTTTTAGGCAAGGAAAGAGTGATAGCATAACTGAGTGATATAAGAAGTTCTATAGGATAGTGAATGAACTCATGTCTTATGGAAGAGAGTTCAGTAATTATGAACTAAATGACAAGTTCCTAAGGTCCGTAACTAAAGATTGGGACACCAAGATCTGTGCCATTAGAGAAATGGCTAAGTTGGGAGAAATTCCTCCACCTACACTGTTTGGCAAATTGTTGTCATATGAGATGCAGTTGACAATGAGGAAAGAGGAGGAGAAATCAACAAAAACTGAACACAAGGAAAGATCAGTAGCTTTCAAGACAGAAGCTCCCAGAAAGCATAGAGGAAAGTCACCAACTCCACCTCCAAATGTTGCTGAATCAGAGTCAGATGAATCAGTCAGCACAAAGTCTGAAAGCAGTGGAAGTGATGAAGACTTTGCTGCCTTCACTAGACACTTTCAGAAATTTTTGAAGAAGAAACAATGGAGGACAAGGCCTTCTACATCAAAGGGAAAAGAAGATTTTTATCAGGATAAAAAGGCTTCAAAGAAGGACAGAAAAAGGACTAAATCTAGCAAGGCAACTGTTTCAAAAATAGTGTGATATTGCTGCAATAGACAAGGCCATGTTGTTGTAGATTGTCCAGAAAAGAGAAAGGAATCTGGTGACAGGAAAAAGACTCACTTCAAAGGCAAGAAAGAGAAGTCTTTTGTTGCCAAGAAGGAGAAGACTCTATCAGATATCTCTTCTTCAGAAACTGAGTCTGATGTTGAGGCTTACATAGGACTGTTTGCTGAAGAAGAAGAAGAAGAATTCATGCAGATTTTGGAGTCTATATATGAACAAGAAGACAGTCAATGCCAAGGGCTAATGGCTTTGACAGAGAATGACAAAATCCTGGAACAGCCAGGACCCAGTAAGGTAAGTCCAAGTGGCCATACCCCAACATGGTACTTGGACAGTGGATGTTCCAGACATATGACTGGAACTAGAAGATTACTAAGGGACTACATTCCAATAAAAGATGGTCCAAAAGTTACCTTTGGTGGTTCTGAAAAAGGAATCATCAAAGGATTTGGTAATATTTCTAGTAACTTAGTTACCATTACTCAAGTGGCTTATGTTAAAGGGTTGAAACACAACCTAATAAGTATAAGTCAATTAAGTGATGTAGGGTATGACATCTCATTTGTTAAAAATGGTTGTCATATCAAGAGGTCAACTGATCAAGAGATCATTTTGACTGGTTATAGGAAAAGGAATGTCTATTGCTTAGACAATATGGTTGAGAACAATGGTTCTCCAGTTTGTCTTGTAGCTGATGAGACAGTCTCTCATTGTGTCAAATAGCACAAGAGGCTAGCCCATCTAAACTACAAGACAATTGACAAACTCTTTAGCAAAGAGTTAGTGAGGAATGGTCCTCAAGTTAAGTGTGTTAAAGATGGTATTTGCTCAGCTTGTCAAATGGGCAAGCAGACTAAATCCACCTTTAGTAGCATTGAAAACAAAGATGATGTGAGGTGTTTATACCTCTTGCATATGGATCTCTTTGGTCCAATGCCAGTTCACAGCTTAGGTAGGAAGGTCTATACCTTTGTAGTTGTAGATGACTACTCAAGGTTTTCCTGGGTGTTCTTCTTGAGATAGAAATCTGAAACACCTAGTGTCTTCCATAACTTTGTCAAGCAAATTCAGAATGAACTAAACAGTACAGTGGTCAAGATTAGAAGTGACCATGGTACTGAATTTCAGTCTGATAGCATGACAAAACTATGTGAAGACTTTGGGATATTTCAAGAGTTTTCTTCACCTAGAACACCTCAGCAAAATGGCATTGCTGAGAGGAAGAATAGGACCTTAGTAGAGGCTGGTAGGACCCTACTAAGTGATACATCACTGCCAGAGTATTTCTGGGCTGAAGCAGTTAACACTGCATGCCATGTTATAAATAGGGCTACCATCACTAAAAGGCTAAACAAGACCGCCTATGAAGTTGTGAAAGGCAGGAAACCAAATCTATCCTACTTCAGGATCTTTGGTTGCAAATGCTTCATACTTAACAATGGGAAGTCTTACTTGACTAAGTTTGCTGCCAAGTCCCAAGAGTGAATTTTTGTTGGGTACAACAATAACAGTAAGGCTTATAGAGTATACAACTTGTCTACACAAGTTGTAGAAGAATCTGTACATGTAGTATTTGATGAGACTAAACTTATTAACAATGAGTTGTCTAGCAGTGTATGCAGCCCCACAGGTTTAACAAAGAAGATGGACTAGCTCACTTTAGAAGAAGAATCTACTGCAAGACAGCAAGTAGAAGACAGTGGCTGTTGTTCAGGGGGAGAACTACATGTACCAATTGCTGATGAAGTTCAAGGAGTACAGCATGATGGAGATGTTGAAGAGGTTCAACCAGAAGTCAGGATGCCTCCAGCTAATAGGCATCTTAGAGATCATCCAGTAGAGCAGATTATTGGAGAACCAAGACAAGGGGTACAAACAAGGAGCAGAAATCAGAATGCAGCTATCTACTCCAGTTTTCTATCTCAAGTTGAACCAAAGAGGTTTGAAGAAGCCATACTAGATCCACAATGGACTGAAGCAATGCAAGAAGAGCTTAATCAGTTCAAGAGGTGCAAGGTTTGGGAACTTGTTCCTAAACCTAAAGACCACAATATAATAGGAACTAAGTGGATCTACAGGAATAAGTTAGATGAACAAGGGGTCATCATTAAGAATAAAGCAAGATTGGTTGCTAAAGGATATAGGCAAGAAGAAGGTATTGAATTTGATCAAACCTTTGCTCCAGTAGCCAGACTGGAAGCCATAAGGATGTTCTTGGCCTATGCAACCTTTCAAGGATTTAAGGTTTACCAAATGGATGTCAAGTCAGCATTTCTGAATGATAATCTTAAAGAGGAAGTCTATGTGGAGCAGCCTTCAAGTTTTGTTGATTCAACTCTACCTCATCATGTCTATAGACTTAGGAAAGCTTTATATGGGTTAAAGCACCTAGGGCTTGGTATGGAACCCTATCTAGTTTCCTCATTGAGAACAAGTTCTCAAGGGGGAAAATAGATAAGACTCTATTCCTTAGGGAATCTAGAAGCAAAGTAATACTTGTCCAAATATATGTAGATGACATAATATTTGGGTCTACTGAAAGCAGCCTTTGCAAAAAGTTTGCAAAACTTATGCAAGGTCAGTTTGAGATGAGTAGTATGGGAGAGCTGAAGTTTTTCTTGGGTCTCCAAGTTAAACAGACTGAGAGTGGTTTATCCATATGTCAGTCCAAGTTCACCCTAGAACTCATAAGGAAGTATGGTATGGATTCATCCAGCACCATGAAGACTCCTATGGGGTCAAGTATGTCTCTTAGCAAGGATGATGCAGGGAAACCTGTAGATGAAACCTTGTATAGAGGGATAGTTGGCTCCCTATTATACTTGACTGCAAGTAGACCAGATATCATGTATGCTACATGTGTCTGTGCCAGGTATCAAGCCTGCCCTAAAGAGTCTCATTTGACTGCAGTCAAAAGGATATTGAGATATCTAAAGGGCACACCTTATCTAGGCCTCTGGTACCCAAGGATTGGGGATTTTGAACTGACAGGTTATTCAGATGCAGACTTTGCAGGATGCAAAGAAGATAGAAAAAGCACTACTGAAACCTGTGAATTCTTAGGTGGGAGACTAATTTCATGGAGTAGCAAAAAGCAAACAAGTGTGGCTATCTCCACTGCAGAGTCAGAGTATGTGGCTGCAGGAAGTTGCTGTGCTCAACTTCTGTGGATACAACATCAGTTAGAGGACTATGGAATTCAGGTAAGTAGAACTCCACTCTTTTGTGATTCTACTAGTGCTATTTTAATAGCTAATAACCCTGTATCCCATAGTAGAACAAAACATATTGAAATTAAATATCATTTTCTTAGGGAGCATGTAGAAAGAGAAGATATTTTACTTGAATATGTTAAAACTGATAACCAATTAGCTGATATGTACACTAAGCCCTTAGAGGAAGCTAAGTTCAATAGATTTAAAATTGAACTAGGAATGATAAACTTAGAGTAAGTTTACAGAATTAAAATTGGCTAAGTAAAAATGTGTCGACACATAGACAAGTCTATGTCGACACAGAATGTAGGTGTCGACACTTCAGGAAAAACGTGTCGACACATCTAGGAAGTTGGTGTCGACACTTCAAAATATAAGTGTCGACACATGTCAGGTAGGTGTCGACACATCCAAAGTGGTGTCGACACTTAAGTTTTACTAAGAATTTTCTAAGTAAAGTCTCGACTATGTGTCGAGTTGTGTGGTGTCGACACATAAATAACTGTCGACACATAATATCTGTTGACTAAACTTGTGTCGACACATATGTGTCGAGACGTTATAAGTTAGTGTCGACACTTATTGCCAGTGTCGACACAATTTAAGGTAGTTGTCCCGCCTATTCATCTTCAAAATCAGAAAGGTATAAATAGGGTTTTGTCTTAGTTTGTCGACACGCTTTCAAAGTTTCGAGACCAAACTTCTGTGTCGACACCTCTCTTCTCTCAAGACAAATTCTACAAACCCTAATGTCTCCTAAGCTAGAGGAGAATGTCAACGAAGGATATGAGCTGGTGCGCGGTGCTTTTGAAGATGCAGATTAAGAAATCAAATCTGTTGTAACACTAGTAGCTGATTCCGGATTGGAATATCTATTTTCTGAACCCACAAAGATATGGAAGAAAGAGGTACTCGAATTCCTCAATGGAGCTAAGGTGGATGAATCTGGATATAAAATTAAATCTAGAGTTCATGGAGAAAAGGTTAAGGTAACCCCTAAGAGCTTGAGGAAGATACTATAGCTACCAAGAACTTAAGAGGAAGATGAAGTTACTGCCTCAAAGACCAGGGAAGCTCTAACCTGGTGTGGACTTGAATTTAAGATGAAGATTGGTTCTGTTTTCAATAGAAAAGGCCTGAACAATCAAGGCAAATTCATGTCTGAGATAGTTGGAAAGGTAATACTCAGCAAGCCAGGAGGGCATGACAGAGTGTCTGCCTCTATGTTCAATATCATGACCAAGATTATCTTCACTTTAAGAACAGATTGGTCTGTTATAGTATTTGAGAAAATCAAAGAAAGCTTGAAGAAGCCCAATCTGGGCAGGATCATCAGTTTTTACCTAGATGGTATGATTCTAGAGGTAATGAGTACTGCTGCTGGAAGCAAAATAAATCACATGAGGAAGATGGATCTGAGAATTTTCTCTAGATGGGACAGGGTGTTGTCAAAGGAGATGCCAACCCCTGAGAAGATAATTCCTGAGAAATAAATTCCTCCAAAGAAGAAGAGAAAGACTGCTCCAGTGGCCCCAGAGTCCACTAGCAGCTCAGATAGTGAAGAACAGGTTGTCTTCACTCCTGATGAGCATGAGGAAGGACCTGCTGAAAAGTCATCTGCTCCTCAAGATTGTGCTGAGATCCAGGGGGAGCTACCACAAGCAAGCCCCATCCACAGGGATCAAAGCCAGGGGGAGCTTCCAGTTGTAGAAGAACCCTCTACACTAGAAAGTGATCAAGCCACCAACATTATACTAGAGGTAATCACTGAACTACACACTTTAGAATTTCCTATAAAAGATACTGATTTGTCTGATGTTCATCAGCAAAATCAGCTGGATAGTCAAGATCCAGATGTTGTCATGGAAGACACATCTGCTGCAGCTCAATTTGTTTCTGATCCAGTGGTTGAAGAGCCCAGAATTTCTCCAGCTCATTCACCCCAAGAATTTACTATGGAAGATTTATTTTTAAATCTGGATCAAGAGGATTTTGACAAGGAAACTGATGCTGCTGAGAAGGAGAATGCTCCTGTTGAGGGGGAGCAAGTGCAGATTCTGGAAGAGCCTATAAGGCCAGAACCTGAAAAGGCACCAACTGTGGAAGCTGAAAGGCCTCCTAGCCCTAAGGAGAGGGTAGATATAGCCAGCACATCTGCCTCTGAAGATGAGGAGATTGCTAGGGCTAAGAAGAAGAAATTTCATGTATTCAAGAGAAGAAGCCAAAGTTATAAGAAGGCTCTACAATCTATTGCACCACAGCCTATAGTTCAGCAAACACCATCAGTTGATTATAGTGCTTTAATGGTGGCAATGCAAATTAAACTGGATGAGCACAGACAGGCAATAGAGAAGTATATAGATGAAGGGCAGAAATCATTGCAATTTGATCTGGCCCAAGATATCAAGTCTATAAGGTTTGAGATGAACCTTAACAAGAAATAAATGACAGAATGCTTCCACAAAGGTGGGAATGCAGTGGTGTACTTGGCTGCACACCAGGAGAAGATCAAAGAACAAGTAGATGACATAGCATTGAAGCAAGGGTATATTCTTGAAAATCAGATAAGGATGAATGGCAATCTAACTGCTTCCCATAATGCTATTGTCACAGAATTAAAGAACCAGGCTGCTGGACCTTCTACCTCTACTGCTGCTGTTAAAGCTGAATTTGACAAGGTATTTCAAGAAGAAATTAAGGCTGTTAAGACTGCTATTCAAGACTCTCAGAAAATCATATCTGAACAGCTTCAAAAGCTCAAACCATACTTTAAGGATGGTGTCAGATTTCTGGATAATCAAGTCAGATTTCAGAAGGATGATGTGAGAGATCATATTGAAAGAGAAGTCATAAAGGTTGAGAGAGTGTTAGTCAAGGCAAGCTCTGATCATGCCAAATGGATATCAAATTCTATCAGAGCTACACTGGGATATCCTCCTCTTTGTGATGATGACAATGTGGCAGAATCTGGCATTCAACCTGCTTATCTAGGAGGAGAGCAACCTGAAGTAGCTCAAGTTATATACCCTCCTCCAGATTTTGACATGATTCATGCTGATGTACTGTCCATGTATAGCCCACCTGGGGGCAAGGACAATGTTATTCTTGAAAAGGTTGTTCAGCCTATTTCTGAAGCCATGCAAGAGGCAATGCAGAAAGAAGAAGAGACAAGATTGTCTAAGAAAAGGTTTAGGGAACAAGCTGAACAGAGACCAGATTTTGAGCAATGGAGCCCTACCTCAAGGAACATCATATTAACTGCCTGGAAAGCTGCCAAAGACAACATTCATGACAGGAACAAATGGTTCTCTGAGGCTGAATGGAGAAAACATGAAACCAGACAGGAAGCAATTGTTCAGTACAGAAGGAAGGCTAAGATGGGAAAGCTACCTCCTACTGCACAGGAGCCTAGCAAGTACTTTCCTAAGCCATACCATTATTTTGAGAGGTAGAAGATCAAAGCAGAAGAGCTTAAGAAGAAAGATCTGAAAGGCAAGAAGCCTGCTGATGCTGAAGCTGCTGATGCTCCTGTCCAAGCTAAAGTTCATGCTGGCAAAGGAATAGTTATCAAGGAACCTAAACAGAAATAGATTTAGAATTTTCTTAAAGTTTACTTTGTAATCTTTTTGATGTAAAACATTTTGTGAACTTATGAAAATGTATAAGACAGATATTAGAACAATATGTTAAATCTGGTTCATATTTGTTCTGTAATGATGTTAATGTCTATTTCATAATTATTCTGTGTTGATGTATTTGTATATATGTGAAATTGATACATGTTTATGTTCACCCTGCTGTATAGTTATCCTTCTTTACATCATTTAGTAATTTTATTATGAATGGTGTATATCATTGACTAAGGGTTATGACTTCTCCATATAGGGGGAGATTGTTGGGTATATTGGTTTAAATGTACCTGATTTGAAGAAGCCTCACCCAACTCAATGATATACATCAAAAATGTATTTGATATGTTCTGAGTTACCTTGTGCAGGCTAAGTATTTGCAGGAAAGCAGTAAAGTTTCTAAGTCCATGTGTCGACACCCAGAGGGAAAGTGTCGACACTTAAGAAGACTTGTGTCGACACCCAGACAAGCAGTGTCGACACTTGGAGTCATTGTGTCGACACCTGGGATGCAGAGTCGACACCAGGCAGAAAGTGTCGACACAAGGAGCTGTGTCGACACTCAGTGAAGACTAGTGCAGTGAAGAAGTGTCGACACTTAGCAGAAGTGTCGACACCCAGTGAAGCTGTGTCTACATCAGAAAGTGTCGACACTTGGAGATGTGTCGACACTCAGCAAAATTCTGCAGAGACTAAGTACAAGTGTCGACACCCAGAACAATGTGTCGACACTCAACAGAAGAGTCAACACTGGAAGTAAGTGTCGACACCCAGAACAATGTGTCGACACTTAGCTGAAGACTCAGCACTTGAAGAAAGTGTCGACAAATGGAGCTGTGTCGACACTTAGCAAAGAACAGCAAGATCAACAAATTATTCTAAGTACAAGTGTCGACACTAAGGGAATGTGTCGACACTCAACTGAAGTCTCAACAAAAAGGTGATGTGTCGACACAAGGCGCTGTGTCGACACTCAGCAAGTATCAACACTGAAGACATGTGTCGACACCAAGAAGTAGTGTCGACACTTATCAGATTCAACACATGAAGATGTGTCGACACAAAGGTGTTGTGTCGACACTTAGAAGAATTTAGCAAAATACTGAAGTACAAGTACTTGTGTCGACACACATTATCAGTGTCGACACATGAAGAAGAATTGGTGTCGAGATAAAGAATCAACAACACAAGGAGTTGTGTCGACACCTTGTAGGCTAGTGTCGACACTTAGACAACATGTGTCGACACTTGGTCTATAAGTGTCGACACTTAAAGACAGAAAGTCTCGACACTTAAAGACAGTTAGAGAACTTTCAAGAACTGACTGGATGACTTGACAGCTGCCGTTCCAGTCGGTCTACAGCACCTGTCAGAGATGTCAGAATTCAGTTATGGACCGGACCAGCCGGTTACCATGAAGAAGGCCTATAAATAGGCTCATACAGTCTACAGAAACTGTTGGTGTGGTTGTTGAAGAAGTTAAAAAAAAGTGGTTCACAGAGTTGTTCAAGTTTTTGATCAAGTATCAAAACAAGAAGATCTAGCTGTCCAAGTGAAGATCTAAGAAGTTGGAGAGAGAGAGCTCCTTCCAAGAAATCAGCTGAGGAACCCAGCTGAGAAGAAGGATTCAGATTAGTCTGGATCTTAAGAAGCAGAGATCAAGGATCAACTGCAGAAGGAATCAGTCCTATTGAGTTCTACTTTCAAGAAGCTTTGAAGAAAGCTAAGTCGGATTGGTTTCAACTGAGTTCTTCCAAGAACTCATCAAGAATCTCACAACTTATCTCTCTTTCATCTAAGTTGTTGAGTTTATACATTTTGTATTCATTATAACTTGTAGGATCCTTTGGATATGAGATTGTAAGCCTAAATCTATAAAGGCTGAGTGTAGGGCTGAGAGCCTGAGTGTAGGAGATTGAGATCTCGGAGTGTAGGCCTTGGTGGCTGAGTGTAGGCCTGGGTGGCTGAGTATAGGCCTTTGTGGCTGAGAGTAGGCTTTGTGAAAAGCTGAGTTGTAGGGCCTTGGGCCTGAGGTGTAGGAACCAGTTTGGGTTCTGAGACAGTGGTGGAGTTTGGCCGAATCCATTACACTGCTAGATAGGCGAAGGGGGAAAGTGGATGTACCCAAAGCTTGGGGAACCACTATAAAAACTCTGTGTCTGTTGTTTTTGTGATGTGCTGTGATTTGCTGTGTGATTGCTGTGCAAAAGTAGAATAGATTCTGTGTTATAAACTGTTTGCTGCCATTTAAGTTTAAAAAGAATTTGGTCACCTATTCACCCCCCCCCCCCTCTAGGTCTTTGGTTACTAAATCTTTCAACTAGTGAATTTTACGTCCTTATCCGATACTATGGTCTTTGGCACTCCACGGTGACTAACGACTTCTTTAAAATATAGTTTAGCGATGTGAGATGCATCGTTCATCCTACTGCACGGGATGAAATAAGCCATCTTTGAAAATCTATCCACAACTACAAAAACTGAGTCGTGACGGCGTAGGTTAACGGGGAGGCCTAGTACAAAATCCATACTAACATCTACCCAAGGCATGGAGGGAATAGGAAAGGGTGTATATAATCCTACGTTGGTTTTACTACCCTTAGACACCTGACATGTGCGGCAGCTACTCACTACCTATCCCACCATAATCTTAAGTTTTGGCCAATAGAATTTGTCCTCGACTAACGTAATGGTCTTATCTCTATCGAAGTGGCCACTCAACCCTCCACTATGCAATTCCCATATGATATGTAGTCGTAACGATGTGTTAGGTATTGTATCCACAATTCCTGGATTTGAGGAAGCCACCTGTCAAGCTAAGATGAATTCACAATGTATCTAATGAAACCTCTTAAGTTGTGCTTGCAGTTCTTCCACGCTAAGTGCACACCAATGTCAGGGTGCGGTAGGTCAATATACACGGGTCTGCACGATATAATCCCTCGTTGAGCAGATCAGTGTGTTGGCCTACGTGCACTCTCTCTATTGGAGTGCACTTACTTTCAAGTGGTATCAGAGCCAGGTTACTCATCAAAAAGGCTAACACCTTGAGTAGATTCCTGCCACCAGTGTCAACAGCATGGAGCTGGATTATGAGATATCGCCACTCAAACTCCCCGCATGCACAAAGGATTATTATCCCATCTGGAGGATGAGAGTGTCATTTCACTTGGATGCTATCGATCCTCGAGCATCCTTCATCCTGGAAGAGGGTCCGTTTATTCCCATGAAGACCTCCGACTCTGGGATCCAAGTGCCCATGTGCATTGCTGAGATGTCAGAGACGGAACTGTCACTATTTAAATTGGACGAGAGGATTCGTCAAATTATCTTGGATATCTGGTCTGGAGCTTCTCGCTCTAGATTAGAAAAATGTAGGACGACTAAATCCATGTGGGTGATGATCTCAGAGTTGATGGGGGAGTCAGAGAAAGCTGGAATATGCTGTCAACCAGAGGAGGAAGCCTATGCGGGGGTCCTCACCTCTGAAGATGAAGGCAAGCATCTCTCGGACAGCATCAGAGCTCCAGTGTCCGTGTCTGAGACTGAAGAGACCAGTGAGTAAAGCAGCTCTGATGAGGATGATGCAATGGTCAGTAGCTCGAATGACAATAACACTGAAGAGCAGGTAACTTCCTCATCCTGCCCCATCTCTTTTGAACTTTCTGAAGACAGGAACTGCTTTCCTCCAGAAGATTCTGATTCTCTGAAGAGAGCCCTTCAGTCAAGCAACCTACTTGCTAAGGAGCAAGCTCAAGAGATTGCTCGACTGAAGATCTTGTTGGTTCTCCAATTGGCATCCAACAAGGTCAAGGACTCTAAGATCTCAGCTCTAGAGAGTAGTCTAGAGAATGAGAAACGAATAGTATCAAACTTTTCCAAAGTTGATGCTATAAAGAGAATGCAAGAAAACGGGTGGATCTCCCGGATTCTCAATGCGTGGAGAAATGGGGAAACGGTGTTCCGACCCCCCACTCCAAGCAGGAAGGCAACTCATCATGCCTTCAGGTATGACCACAGGAATAGTCGTGGTCACTGCAAGGGTGATCTGTCCCCATGTGGAGACACCCATAGTGCAAGGGCCGTCATGGCAACCCATGAGAGAATACCTAAGGCTCACTCTGAGCCCTTTGTATTCACTGCCACTTCCTCAACTTAGTGTGAATCTACATGTCCCTGCTCACAGAAGACTTCTCACCACCCGAGGACAAAGAATAGGGAGGATAGAAGTCATGGTGTAAGTTTTCATGAGGCCTCTGGAAGGGGGATGCCTGTGAGAAAGGCACCACCTTCCCGGCCTCATGACGCTCACAACATGCATTCCTTCCACCCTTCCACGTGTCACGATGGAAGAGAACATTTTGTGAGGCGATCATGCTCTATCCCGGTTAGACCTAGGACCGTGACTACCTCAGTCACTAGATCAGGTCAGAAACGGCGATACAACATTCACCCATGTTGGTGCTGTGGCAAAGTGGGGCACTTTGCCATCGACTGTTGGGACAACCCCTCTGTGCCAACGACAAGGGCTTATTCACATTCACGGGACAGAGGTAGTCTTCCTGACAGATTTTCTGAAGGAAGGCAGTCGAGTGCTTATGCTAACAGGAACCTAGGACCCAACATGATTTGGGTTCCTAAGGTAAGGTAATTCCTTTTTGCAGGGTAGTCTAGGTTCCCGTAAATATGATGAAAACTAGACAGTAGGTGCTCCACGACTGAATTGGAACATGCATCTGAATAACAGAAGTGACATATATATATAAGCATACTGACATCGAGCACCGGGTATGTTATAGTCAGAGAGACTCAATGTTAACTCTCATAATCACAGGTACTTTTGATCAGCTCAAGGACTTGTGTCATATTGCATCCTAATTTACATATATATCTCTATCTATATGTATATATATACTTATGCTTATACGTGTATGTATGCACATCCAAGGATAGGGTAACACGATGAGTATAAACCTTAGATACATCATTAAAGAGTTATCGGAACTTCCACTGGCAGATTCGAGAACTAACATCTGCAGGCGTAAATTAATTCACTGAAAACTAACGAAGATACGTCGTTGGAAGACTTTCAAATTAACTTACGTCGTTCAATTAATTC
Source organism: Platanthera guangdongensis (assembly GCA_039583875.1). Taxonomy (NCBI): domain Eukaryota; kingdom Viridiplantae; phylum Streptophyta; class Magnoliopsida; order Asparagales; family Orchidaceae; genus Platanthera; species Platanthera guangdongensis. The sequence goes on along the minus strand of CM077151.1, from coordinate 251,349,832 downwards.
CACTGGCTCAATGTGTGTATGGAAAAGCCGACTCAAACCCTAATAGCTTGACTTTCAGGAGTATCTATATAGTTAGAAGACTTTCAAATTAACTTAGACAAACGGAAACCGTAAGAATCCCATTTAACTCGTCGAGCTTGGCATTTAAGGAGACTCCTATTCTCGCCGAAGGATCAAGAAGAATCACATTTGAGGAAGAATTTCCGCCGACTCTTGACATTCCATAAGAATCCCGCCGAAGGAGCACACTGTACGAATCCCGCAGAACTTCACAGGAGACTCGCAGAAGCACGCCGACTCTTCCCATTCCCACCGACTCACGGAAGCACGCCAAACCTCGCCGACTCTCTCCGCAGGGAACTCTCTCCTTCTCCGCTGGACACTCGCCGAGGGGCAACTCACCGACTCCCGCAAAACTCACCGCCGCAAGGGAAACTTACCGGAAGGACAACTCGCCGACTCCTGCAGGAAAGCTCGCCGAATCCGTCTCCATCAAAGGTCTCCCGCAAGAATCCCACCGAAGCTCTCACCGACGATCTCTCCCAGTTTCGATTCTTCTCCGCTCGAACTAACTCACCGTCTACACCGCTAGGTATTCCCTCACCCTCACTTGGACTTGATCACTAGTATCACTTCCTTTTTGATTTTTGATTAAGCATAGAATAGGGATTCTCTCCCTAGATCTGCAATGGCTCCAAGAACAACTGCTGGGTTGGTCTCTGGTTATGAGCTTGTTCGAACTGGGTTCTCTCACGCCTCGGACGAATTCCGCAACATCATTCTGATGCTGGAAGAGGCTGGGCTAACATTCGTCCTGGAGCACCCTTGCAAAATCTTGGACAAAGAGGTGTTGGAGTTCTTCGCTACCGCAAGACTCCGAAATGGCGACTCCCTAATCAAAAGCAAGGTGGCTGGGGCAAAGGTCAAGATGTCTGCCAGCAAGCTGACCCGCTTCCTGCAGCTTTCTAGCTCAGAGCATGAGGACTATCTGGAGGACGATGACAAAACCAGAACTCTCTTATTCTGCGGTCTCCCACGAGGAACCCGGTCAATAAAGAGAAAGGATATGAATGAAGAAGGAAAGCTCCTGTCTGACATAATTGGAAAGGTGCTCATCTGCAAGCCGGGCTCTCATGACCATATCTCAGCGGATATGTTCAAGATCCTGATAGTTGTTGTCTGCCGTAAGAGGTTCAACTGGGGGGAGTTGCTGTTCGAGAAGATAAAGGACACCTTGGGCTCTCCGAGTTTTGGCCGCATCATAAGTCTATATCTAGATCAGCTAAATGGAGACAAGTTTGACATGAGTAAAGGTGTTCCTCTCCACTACTTAAAGAAGATGGACTTAAGTGTGTTTGATCGATGGGAGAGGCGTATTGGGCAGACTGCAGTGGAAGAGCAACAGGAAGTATCTCCAGCAGTCACCCCGAGTGAAATTCCTGATACCTTGACTGCAGGAATCGAGGGGGAGCCTCTACCCCCGCATACTGATGTAGTATCTGAAATCTCCCAGCTGGCCAGGGATGCTGTGGCCGAAATACAAGAAGAAAGTGACACTGTATTGGAGACTGCTGACAAAGAATTGGAAGAGGCTGCTGATGAAGATGAGTTCATGGATGATGATGAAGAGGATGACGGGAATGAGGGACATGAAGCATTGGAGGCTCCGGATCTCATTGAACCTCCATCTGACAAGCATGCACCTGAAATCGTTCCTGAAAACATTGCTGCACCAGTGGAGGGGGAGTCAGACAAATCTACCGAGGCCGCCAGCATTCCTCCATTAGAGACTGTGCTTGTATCCAGCTCTACAGATGCGTCCGCTGAAGAGCAAGGCCAAGAAGTGCCTCCGGCTATTCCGTTACGAGATGAGCTAGTCACTCACACTATCAATGTCATTCAGGGCATTGTGAATGAACTTAAAGCCTCCTTTGATGAAGCTCAGAATAAACTGCTGAAAAGGATTAAGACATCTGAAAAGCTCATGCTCAAGAATATGGTGGAGCTCAACCATAAACTGGACGTGATGGAGAAGAAATTTGAAGAAAAGTACACCGAGGCCGGCCAAGCTGTCACGCTTCTAATGGCCGGATTGAAAAAGAATACTGATACTCTTGCTGTAGTAAATCAGAATGCACATGTTGTAGCTAACAATATTCAAAAATTTGACGGCAATATGGTCACTCTCAACGCCAATCAGCAGGCCTTGGTCACTGAATTCTCCCGGACCACCAAGCACATTGATGACTCCCTGCATTCCTATGCAAACTTCATTGTTGTTGAAGCCAAAAAGGGGGAGAAGGACTACATAGCTAAGATGGCTGAGCTCTGAGAAGTCATGATTAATAACTTCGAACAGTCAAACAAGTACGTCTATGACAGCAGCTGGTGGATGCTCCACCAGGCGTTAGGCATCCCCTTGGCTGAAAATCCTGCAGATATTCATCCTCCTGAGACTTCTACGGCCGCTGAGGGAGTAGGTGCTGCTGAGGGAATAAGTGCAAGTGCTGCAGATGTTCCCATAAATGAAGCTGATGCTAGGGCTATCTCCAAAGCTAAACTGAGGAGCATGTTTGACCAAGAGGCCCTAGCAAAAGCCAGGGGGAAGAGAAAAGCTCAGGAAGGGACCTCCAAGGAGACACTAGCCGAAAAGAGAATCAGAATGAATGAGGAGGAAGTACGAAATGAAAAGTGGAGTCCAGTCTCAAAGAACATCATCCTGGACACCTTCTGGCTACAAGAAAAGGGAGAACTCAATCGGAACGAAGTTTACAGCTAGTATGAGTGGGAAATGCACAAAACGTATGAAGCAAAATGAAACATCTTCTTCAGAAACAACACGGATGCAGATAAAGTTCCTCCTCCCAAATACTATCCGAAGCCGAAAGAATATATGGAGAGACAAAGGAAGAAGTATTTGGCACAAAAATTCAAGGATGACTTAGCTAAGGAAAAATAGTCAACAATCTAATAGCTTGTCAATTGTCTCTTAAGAACATTCAATGCTTATTGTTAGTATATGAACAATTCTGAGATTATATGTGTATATATATATATATTGGTTTATATATTTGAATTTGTGAATGACTCAAGTCCTGATCTGATTGCTTATATTCTCTTATGCTATATGCTTAGATTCTGAATGCTATTTTTATTTCTTATTTGTGTTATTCATCTTAGCTAGTACGGTTTTGGCTTCGTCAAATAGGGGGAGATTGTTGAGTATTGTATCCACAATTCCTGGATTTGAGGAAGCCACCTGTCAAGCTAAGATGAATTCACAATGTATCTGATGAAACCTCTTAAGTTGTGCTTGCAGTTCTTCCACGCTAAGTGCACACCAATGTCAGGGTGCAGTAGGTCAATTTACACGGGTCTGCATGACCTAATCCCTCGTTGAGCAGATCAGTGTGTTGGCCTACGTGCACTCTCTCTATTGGAGTACACTTACTTTCACGATGACCGCAGAATACATAGCTTCCCGTTCCTAAACAGGTAACCGTCCTTGATGAAGTATGCAGATATCATCGTGGGGGAGCTATCCAGGGCAGATAAATAGAAGTCCTGGAAGTCAGGACACGTGGCATACTCATCCTTAATCCGCTCAAATCCTACAACATGTACTTCCATAGATGTGAGTAAATAGTAAGACGACTAAGGGCGTCCGTGACTCGGTTATAATCTCCCTTAAGGTGCTTGAGATTAAACGTGTAACCTTGTAAGAAAGCTACCCACTTAGCGTGTCGTGGGCTGATCTTATGCTGGTCGTCGATGAAACGTAAAGCCTCATGAACAGAGAGGATCACAAACTCCTTGGAGAGGAGATAGTGCCTCCAATGGTGTAGACATCGGACTACAACATAAAATTCTCTATCGTAATTGGAATAGTTCAGCTTAGGACCGGACAACTTCTCGCTAAAATAACTAACGGGATGGCCCTCCTGGCTCAAGACACCTCCAATCCCTACCCCAGACGCATCGCATGTGAGCTCAAAGACTTTAGCAAAGTCAGGTAGACGTAAGACAGGTGCCTCAGTCATAAGCTCCTTTATTCGTTCAAAAGCATGGGTGGCGGACTTCGTCCACGTAAACTCTCCCTCCTTCATACAGTCTGTGATAGGTGCCATAATACTACTGAAGTCTCGTATGAAACTACGATAAAACATGGCTAACCCATGGAAACTACGCACCTCATGTAGGGTGGTTGGCACAGGCCAGTCCTTAATGACCTGAACCTTGCCCGGATCAACTCGAATACCCTTAGAGCCGACTATATAGCCTAAGAACTCTACCTCCGAGACATAGAAAGTGCATTTCTTAAGATTGAGAAATAAAGTCTCCTTCCGCAGGGTGGAAAGGATCACTCTCATGTGGGAGATGTGCTCAATAGTAGAGGTGCTATAAATCAGAATATCATCAAAGTAGACGACAATGAACTTCCCCATAAATGGCTGAAAGACATGTGTCATCATCCGGGAGAAGGTACTAGGGACATTGGATAACCCAAAGGGCATCACAAGCCATTCGTACAAACCATCTTTCGACTTAAACGCCGTCTTCCACTCGTCCCCCTCTCGTATCCTAATCTGGTGATAGCCATTCCAAAGGTCTAATTTGGAGAATACGGTGGCTCCAGACAATACATCCAACAAATCATCTCGGTGAGGAATGGGGAACCTATACTTGATGGTGATTTTGTTGATAGCCCGGCTATCAACGCACATCCTCCATGTACCATCCTTCTTGGGGGCAAGTGGGGCTGGTACAGCACATGGGCTCATACTAGTCCGAATAAAACCTTTCGCTAGCAAGCCCTCTATCTGGGACTACAACTCCAGGTGAGCTGCGGGGTGGAGTCGATAATGGGGCTGATTTGGTAAGGAAGACCCCGGGATGAGATCTATCACATGCTGGATATTCCTAAGCGGGGGTAACGTGGGTGGCAACTCATCCGGGTACACGTCCCTATATTCCTCTAACAGTACCCGTAACTCACTAGGTAACTCATCCAAATTGCTAGAATCGGGCTTCGCACTTAGGAGGACTAGCGCATACATAATTCCATCAAAGAACGGATCTCTCTCAAACTCTTTCCTAACAACTAGATTCAACATTTTCCGCTCTACCGGAATAGTGGTGTCCTTTGCCAAGACTACGAGCTCCTTTGGGATGGTCGGCTTCAAAGTGATGGTTTTGCCATTGAATTTGAATTCATAAGTGTTGGCCTTACCAAAATGTGTAACATCACGACCGTATAGCTAAGGGCGGCCTAACAACACATGACAAGCATCCATCGGAAGGACATCACACCATACCTCATCAATGTAGGATTTGATTGAGAGTGGGACCAGGCACCGCTTGGTAACGGGTACAGAGATTTTGTTAATCCAAACGACCTGATATGGGGTCGGGTGTGGTTCCGTGTTCAAGGACATACGTGCAACGGCATTCTCAGATACGACATTCACGCAGCTACCACTATCAACAATCAGCTTGCAAAGCTTCTCGCCACTCTTACATATCAGAGAAAATATGCTCGTCCTCTTCCAATCATCTAATGGACGAGGAGTGGTCAAGATGCAACACATCACCATATGGGGGTGATCATCCTCTAAGTCACTAGGGACTCCTTCGGGGTCACTCTCTTTTGCGGCCTCGTATACATAATCGTCAGGGTCGGTAGTTGGCTCTAATAAGGCTAGGGTTTTCGTCTTTGTTGGGCATTCGTAGGCATAGTGGCCTTGAATGCCGCAAGAGTAACAAGTGGTGTTAGCCTTGCTAACCTTCCCTATAGGGACACTCTCACTCGCAGGGTTCTTGGTGTTCCTAGCGGTGATCACGATTGACTTCGACTCAGTAGATTTGAAATTTCCCTTATCAGGGTATGTGGAAGAAGATGCCCCAGTGGTGGACTTGTTCTTTGCATGAGCGTAACGGGAGTGAGCCTTAGAGGCTAGGTGTTTTTCAATGTCCAAGGCGGCATTGAAAGTCGTGTTCAAGTCTGTATGTCCATATCGCAAGAGCTTCCTTTGGATATCGGGGTGAAGCACCTTTTGAAATCTAGATAAAGTGACTTCGGGGATCTCCCTAAGGTCACATCGCACCATTCGATCCTTAAGTTCACCCATATATTCAGCTACTGAGTTTGAGCCCTGACGCAGAGTGGCAAGCTCATCGAACATCTGTATCAGATGGTATGCGGGAACGTACTGATCGGTCAACAGGTTTTTCATTACTGGCCAACCTATAAGGGGGGCTCCATGTCTGGTTCCTAACCTTCGATCCTCATTCAGCCAAAACGTCTTCGCACGACCTGTTAACTTCATCCGGGCAACTTGGACCCTTTGGGGATCCGTCACGTGGTGCCAATCGAAGTAACACTCCATGTCCACAGTCCAGTTCAGGAAGATTTGGGGATCTCCCATGCCATCATAAGTGGGGGCATTTATCTTAATGGCCCTAGTAATATCAACATCTCGCTCGGGGCGGTGTCCTCTAGTGGGCATCCGTGGAGATTCCCCATCAGAATCCGAATCAGAATTATGTTGGTGCCGGTTGGGCCGGTCAACATTAACGTGTGGCGGGGGTGGCCTAGCTTTATTTTGTAGGTTCTGTGTTAACATGTCCCTAAGCTCCGTTATTTCAGTACACAACCCTACTATGGCCTCGGTGTTGGGATCCCCATGCTCATTCACAGCCATCCTAGACGTAGACGGAGTCGAATATTCCGATCCGAGCCTAGTGCGCATTCAGGTTTAGAAAATTTTTGGAAAGGTGATTTTTCCTAGGGCTGTAGCTATACTGAAAATAAGATATTTTTATAGTTTCCTGATGTGAGGAACACGTGGATCGTTTAAATTTTTTTTTTGCAAATTTTGCTGAAAAATACAGATTTCAGCCCGCTATTGGCAGACCACAAAAAAATAATGTTTTTTGATTTTCTAAAGATCCAATCAACAAGGAACGCAGAGAGGATATTTGCAACGTGAAAGTTGAAACAACCTCCCTCTGATACCAAATTGATGTAGGGGTGTCCGGAATCGGAGACCTCCATGAAGATAACGCTCTATCTACGCTCTACATGTCGTAGATCTACCGCACCTACACAGCACCTATCGCCCACAATAGTTTCTTGTCACAAGATCACAACACGAAAAACAAAGGAGGAGTGGTCGACTCGAAAACGACGATCGGAAATTTGAGTCGGAATATTCCCCAAGAAAACACAAAGGTTGCCACTCTTTTTTGAGAGCAAGACCAAGGCTATAGGCCAAGATCCGCTCAGGCATATAGGATCCACCCGATCCGAAAATAAAAAGCCTAGCAACGGCGATTTCGATTCAAAACTTGCAGCGATTAAATTAATTTTTCCGGAGAAAACGATTGTGAAACCACCACAACTAAAGAGAAGAATCACACAAGGGAGAGGGAAGAGATTACCCAACCGGAAAGCTTTAACACAAGATAACTGTGGGAGAATAACTCTCTCCATTGATCCACCGGTGTCACACCGAATAGTTTGCAACCTTCTTCCAAGGAGTCGCACCGAAGGAAGCCGCGCTGGAGTCGCACCGAACAGATGGAGGGAGCAAGGGGGTGGCGACTTCACACCACACACGGGGGGGCGGGGGGGGGGGGGGGGGGGGGGGGGGGGGGGGGGGCGCTTGGTGAACACTCCTCTTGGCCGAATTAGGTTTCAATTCTTCTCTAATGATCTCATATGAAAGCCTCCTTATATAGGAGTTACAAACAAGCGTTAACCCTTCATGAAGGAGATGTAATCTCATCCATCTGAATGGCTAAATGCGCACCAATATTAAAAATGTTCAAAATGAAAAAATAACGAACATGCAATGAATATAAAGTAGAGTGCAAGAAAAGGAAATAAATAAGACTAATGCTTTGCAATGGCGGTAGCATGCCGCCTGCGGAGGTTGTAGCGTAGCCTTCCATTAGCGTCATCATGCCGCCTCACGTCCTTGAGTCGTAGTGCCTTATCAATCGGATCATCATCAGCATTGCCAGCATCATCTTCAAATGGTGGAGGAGGGGGCACTCCATCAGGAGTACGATACTTCCGTCCACACAGAGCTTCATATGGTGCCATGTCGATGCTCGCATGGTAACTGTTATTATAAGCAAACTCTACTATATAGAGATGATCTTTCCATATCTTTCCAAAGTCTAGGGCACACATCCGGAGCATATCCTCCATCGTCCAGTTGGTCCGTTCAGTTTGGCCATCATTTTGGGGGTGAAAGGTCGTACTGAATGTCAACTTTGTGCCCAACAGTAGATGAAGAAGCCTCCAGTCGTTCGATGTGAATCGCCGATCTCTATCACTTACGATGCTCCGAGAAACACCATGTAGTCGCACAATCTGCTCAACATATAATTTTGCTAAACTTTCCACTAAATCATCCCGTCTGTTCGGCAGGAAGTGTGCCACTTTTGTTAGCCGGTCAACAATAACCCAAATGGAGTCATTTCCGCGCTGAGATCTCATTAACTCGTGCACGAAATTCATGGAAATATCGTCAAACTTCCATTCTAGAATCGGCAACGACTTCAAATAACCGCCCGGTTTCTGGCATTCCGCCTTCACCATAGCACAGGTTTGGCATTTTGCCACATAATGAGCAACATCTTTCTTTAGCCCTGGCGACTAGAATAACTTTTTCATATCCCTGAACATCTTTGTGCTCCCTGGGTGGATTGAGTACTTTGTATAATGCGCTTCATACATCAGTTCTTCCCTCAATTTACCCCAATTTAGGACGCACAAATGACCCTCTTTCCGCAAAAGACCGTTATCCCAGAAGAATTTGTCCTCTGGCCCATCTTTAGAATGGCGTAGGTGATCTTCATCCAGCTCCGTTGCTCGTCGAATCTGATCCGCAAGGTCACACTGCACCTCCTTCCAGTTCAAACATGCATCGGCGGTGGAATTCTTGTCAATACAAGAATTCTCTAATGCTTCTAACTCCTATATGAGACGTTCATCATGCCTCTGAAACCAGCTTGCCCTTGTCGGAGTTCTCCGACTTAAGGCATCCGCGACAACATTCCCTTTCCGGGAGTATAATGAATCTCAAAAGTGTAGTCTCCAAGGAACTCCAACCACCTTCTTTGTCGCATATTCATGTCCTTCTGCTCCAATAAATACTTGAGGCTCTTGTGATCGGTATAGATCTCTGCCTTCATGCCATAAAGATAGTGTCGTCATAGCTTTAGTGCAAATATCAGCGCCGCCAATTCTAAATCATGGATAGGATAGTTTCGTTCGTGCACCTTCAGCTGGCATGAGCCATAAGCAATCACCTTCCCATTTTGTAGAAGAACGCAGTCTAAGCCGCTCCCCGAGGCATCACTATAGATTCCAAATCCATCGGTACCACATGGCGATGACAACATAAGCGTCGTGGTCAACCGAACCTTCAGCTCTTCAAAAGCTCACACGCACTCTGGCGTCCAAACAAACTTTTGATCTTTTCTCGTAAAGCAATCCGTGAGAAGTTTCCCACAAATCTTCGATAGTAGCCCGCCAGTCCAAGGAAGCTCATGACCTCGGCCACTGAAGACAACACCGACCACTCCTGTATGGCGCTTATCTTCACTAGATCCACTACTATACCCGCTCCACTGACCACATGGCCTAGAAAAGCCACCGACATTAGCCAAAACTTGCACTTCGAGAACTTGGCATAGAGCTGATTCTGCCTCAAGGTATTCAACACCAACCGCAAGTGGTTTTCATGCTCAACTTTCGATCGAGAGTAGACCAGAATATCATAAATGAACACTATCACGAACAGGTCTAGATACTCTCTAAATGTTCGGTGCATCATGTCCATAAACACCGATGGCACATTGCACAGCCCAAACTGCATTATCGAGAACTCATAATGCTTGTACCGTGTTCCAAATGCTGTTTTGGGAATATCTTCTTCCCGGATCCTCAACTGGTAATAACCAGATTTCAAGTACAACTTGGAGTAGACAGTCGATCTCACTAACTGATCAAACAACTCATCAATCCGTTGAATCAGAGATTTATTCTTCTCGGTCAACTTATTCAGTTCGTGGTAGTCAATACACAACCGCAAACCATCGTCTTTCTTTTTCACAAAAAGCACAAGCGCGCACCAAGGTGGCATGCTTGGGCGTATATAACATTGCTCCAGCAATTCTTGCAGTTGGACCTTCAACTCCGCCATTTTCTTAGGCGCAACACGATATGGAGAGCGGGCCACAGGTTTCACACCTGGCACCAGCTCAATCGTGAAGTCAATATCTCGCTGGGGTGGGAGCCCTGGGACATCCTTGGGAAATACATCTGCAAACTTCGACACGATCGGAACATCGCACACACTAGCCTTAGGCTTAACACCCTGAATCAACGCAAAGTAGCACTTCGCACCCTTCCGAACAGCTTTGATAACTTGGAGTGAAGACATCAACGTCCCGCCCACTTCTCGCATACTCGCGAACTTCGTCTCCTGCTCGGTATTCTGGCGCAACGTGATCTCTTTGGCATTACAATCAATCAAGGCATGCTGCTCCGCGAGCCAATCCATACCAAAGATCACGTCAAATTTCGATATTGGTAATACTTATGCGGTCAAGCAGAAACCCCGACTTCCTATTTTCACTGCCACATCGCAAGCTTGATTCGCAAGCATCATACAACCATTCGACCACACCACTCTGACGCTACCTGTCTTTACCCGACTAGGTATCCCAAGTCGTGCTATGAACTCTTTAGACAGAAAAGAATGTGAAGCACCCATATCGAACAGTGCTCACGCCAATGTGTTCTGAATCATCACAAATCCTATGACCATCATGTCACACATACAAACCGCATACACATATGCACTCAACAAAGTATACAAGCAATACAATACTTAAGAACTTAACTCGTACCTGTGATGACATCACTTTGCTTAATGGCCTCCTGCATGCCAAGATTGTAGACCTGGGTTTGCGCTTGAGAGGCAGAGGACTCCACCAATGACTTTCCTTTCTCCGCATATGACGCTTTCGCCTTCTTTTGACTCTTTGGCGGCACCCGACACTCATGGACTATATGCCCCACCCGTCCACAATTAAAGCATGTATGAGTTTCCGGCCTTGAGGTGGCCCCCGACGTTGCTCTTGATGCATCTGAAGAAGGAGCTTGTCCCACCGTCTTGGGCCTCTTGCCCCATTTCTTCTTATAAAATGACTTCGTCGGTCGGGGCACCATGAACTCCGACTGTGTCACAGCCAAATCCCTCTTCCCTTGCACCCTTTTCATATCTTTTTCCAGCACGTAAGCAGTGTCAACTAATGCATGGAAGCCTTGGTTCATAGAACTAGAAGGCAGGAATCTCAACTCGCCCCGCAGTCCTTCGTAGAACCTATTCGTCTTCCTTTGCTCATCAGCAAAAATCGAACCCGCATACCGCCCCAAGCGTGTAATCGCATGCAGGTACTCTTCCACACTGCCTTCACCTTGCGTAAGCCTTTGGAATTCATTCTCCATGGCTATACGCTGTGCCGCCGGGAGGTGCTTCACCAGGAAGAGCCGAGAGAATTCCTCCATCGACACTTGTGTTAACGGTCGACCCGTTAAGTGGTGTAGTTCCATCTCATCCCACCATAAATGAGCCTCTCCTTCCATCAAGAATAAGGCTAAGGTGACTTTCTGATGCTCCTCCATTCCAATCGCCGTCATGATCCGCTTGTCGCACGATAAACAATCGTCAGCCTGCGTAGGATATCCCACTCCAGAAAACGTAGGCGGGTTAAAGCTCATAAACTTCTTTAACTGCTTCTCAGCTGCTCGAGGATTCACAGCCGCGCCAGGTTCTGGCTTTGCCGTAACCTGTTCTGGCCTCACGGCCGGCTGTGCCTTCCCTTTCTCCTGGGTGTGGATCATGGCAAACAAAGCCTCAGCAAGTAATCACACAGTTTCGGTAGATGGCGGAGGTGTAGGCACCTCAGCTGTGCCGTACTTTCATCAAACCGTTGGGGCTCCAATTGCCCTGCACCACTCCACGGCACCTAAAGGTGGACAAAACATATACATTAGCGACCGTACACAAGCAATATTCACAAGTTAGGAACATGCGGGTTTCTCAAACACAGGTATTTGCATTCCTACCATGGACATTCAGGAGTTCAATTGTGTTAACGTGGGTCGCACAGATAAGTGCTCGCCACTGCACAAAAGAAGTCGACCACGACTTCGAAAGGGAAAGAACAAGACATCTGATACCAAAAATGTAACAACCCCATCCGTTTACATAGTATATACTAGAAGGTTCACCGGGGCCCCACAGTATATACCACAAAACATGCAGTGAAGTTACGGTATGATACTATAGTAGTGCAGCGCACCCAATCACATTGCACTCTAGCGGAAGCCTAAACACTAAACTTGAACTCCACACCTGTATGTTCAACATATAAAATCTCCACATTTATATAGATCATAGGAATGTCTTACAAACACAAATAGTTGGCCTTATGGCTTTACAGGGCTTTCATAAAAGTGGCCTCAACATTGGCGCGTAGGCCGACCACGTATAAATAAAACACAGCAGTTAAAAGATTATCCTTCGAGGGCTAGCGGCGGCAGCATGAACAGCTACAACAGGGCCTTCAGCCTTTTTGAGACCTGCTTGGCTCTCCAACACCTACACGGGGACATTCCACCCAACGGTGGCAAACATAGGCAACGATCAACATTCAGCTGACCAAATTATAACAACCCTACTCCTTTCCCGGGACAGTGGAATTCTTCCCTGTAGGCATAGCATTTCCCAAGCATATATATCTCATATAATGTGCTTTCACGCACACATTCCACCACAACCGTTATCCATTCGGCCCGACGATCCGTGCACTCAGGGCACATTCTTGGGGGATCGGAGAACCAGGGTCCCACAACCGTTTCAAGGTCGCAACCCAATGACAAATCACTTGAGCATTTAATCCATGGCGTGCTGCTGGAGATTATAGTCTTAATACATCGGGATTGGCCCGTAGCCCCCCATTGTGTCATGGTGCGCAGGCCTAAGACTCTCGCTATGCGCTCCAACAGACCGCACCTTCTGGTCTCACATCGGACGAACATCTTCTTCCCGGGAAATGCTATGCCGGGAGGTGGCGGATCTGACCTGCATTATGTTCGTCCGATGTGAGACCAGAAGGTGCGGTCTGTTGGAGCGCATAGCGAGAGTCTTAGGCTTGCGCACCATGACACAATGGGGGGCTACGGGCCAATCCCGATGTATTAAGACTATAATCTCCAGCAGCACGCCATGGATTAAATGCTCAAGTGATTTGTCATTGGGTTGTGACCTTGAAACGGTTGTGGGACCCTGGTTCTCCGATGCCCCAAGAATGTGCCCTGAGTGCACGGATCGTCGGGCCGAATGGATAACAGTTGTGGTGGAATGTGTGCGTGAAAGCACATTATATGAGATATATAGGCTTGGGAAATGCTATGCCTACAGGGAAGAATTCCACTGTCCCGGTAAAGGAGTAGGGTTGTTATAATTTGGTCAGCTGAATGTTGATCGTTGCCTATGTTTCCCACCGTTGGGTGGAATGTCCCCGTGTAGGTGTTGGAGAGCCAAGCAGGTCTCAAAAAGGCTGAAGGCCCTGTTGTAGCTGTTCATACTACCGCCGCTAGCCCTCGAAGGATAATCTTTTAACTGTTGTGTTTTATTTATACGTGGTCGGCCTGCGCGCCAATGTTGAGGCCACTTTTGTGAAAGCCCTGTAAAGCCATAAGGCCAACTATTTGTGTTTGTAAGACATTCCTATGATCTATATAAATGTGGAGATTTTATATGTTGAACATACATGTGTGGAGTTCAAGTTTCGTGTTTAGGCTTCCGCTAGAGTGCAATGTGATTGGGTGCGCTGCACTACTATAGTATCATACCGTAACTTCACTGCATGTTTTGTGGTATATACTGTGGGGCCCCGGTGAACCTTCTAGTATATACTATGTAAACGGATGGGGTTGTTACATTTTTGGTATCAGATGTCTTGTTCTTTCCCTTTCGAAGTCGTGGTCGACTTCTTTTGTGCGGTGGCGAGCACTTATCTGTGCGACCCACGTTAACACAATTGAACTCCTGAATGTCCATGGTAGGAATGCAAATACCTGTGTTTGAGAAACCCGCATGTTCCTAACTTGTGAATATTGCTTGTGTACGGTCGCTAATGTATATGTTTTGTCCACCTTTAGGTGTCGTGGAGTGGTGCAGGGCAATTGGAGCCCCAACGGTTTGATGAAAGTACGGCACAGCTGAGGTGCCTACACCTCCGCCATCTACCGAAACTGTGTGATTACTTGCTGAGGCTTTGTTTGCCATGATCCACACCCAGGAGAAAGGGAAGGCACAGCCGACCGTGAGGCCAGAACAGGTTACGGCAAAGCCAGAACCTGGCGCGGCTGTGAATCCTCGAGCAGCTGAGAAGCAGTTAAAGAAGTTTATGAGCTTTAACCCGCCTACGTTTTCTGGAGTGGGATATCCTACGCAGGCTGACGATTGTTTATCGTGCGACAAGCGGATCATGACGGCGATTGGAATGGAGGAGCATCAGAAAGTCACCTTAGCCTTATTCTTGATGGAAGGAGAGGCTCATTTATGGTGGGATGAGATGGAATTACACCACTTAACGGGTCGACCGTTAACACAAGTGTCGATGGAGGAATTCTCTCGGCTCTTCCTGGCGAAGCACCTCCCGGCGGCACAACGTATAGCCATGGAGAATGAATTCCAAAGGCTTATGCAAGGTGAAGGCAGTGTGGAAGAGTACCTGCATGCGATTACACGCTTGGGGCGGTATGCGGGTTCGATTTTTGCTGATGAGCAAAGGAAGACGAATAGGTTCTACGAAGGACTGCGGGGCGAGTTGAGATTCCTGCCTTCTAGTTCTATGAACCAAGGCTTCCATGCATTAGTTGACACTGCTTACGTGCTGGAAAAAGATATGAAAAGGGTGCAAGGGAAGAGGGATTTGGCTGTGACACAGTCGGAGTTCATGGTGCCCCGACCGACGAAGTCATTTTATAAGAAGAAATGGGGCAAGAGGCCCAAGACGGTGGGACAAGCTCCTTCTTCAGATGCATCAAGAGCAACGTCGGGGGCCACCTCAAGGCCGGAAACTCATACATGCTTTAATTGTGGACGGGTGGGGCATATAGCCCATGAGTGTCGGGTGCCGCCAAAGAGTCAAAAGAAGGCGGAAGCGTCATATGCGGAGAAAGTAAAGTCATTGGTGGAGTCCTCTGCCTCTCAAGCGCAAACCCAGGTCTACAATCTTGGCATGCAGGAGGCCATTAAGCAAAGTGATGTCATCACAGGTACGAGTTAAGTTCTTAAGTATTGTATTGCTTGTATACTTTGTTGAGTGCATATGTGTATGCGGTTTGTATGTGTGACATGATGGTCATAGGATTTGTGATGATTCAGAACACATTGGCGTGAGCACTGTTCGATACGGGTGCTTCACATTCTTTTCTGTCTAAAGAGTTCATAGCACGACTTGGGATACCTAGTCGGGTAAAGACAGGTAGCGTCAGAGTGGTGTGGTCGAATGGTTGTATGATGCTTGCGGATCAAGCTTGCGATGTGGCAGTGAAAATAGGAAGTCGGGGTTTCTGCTTGACCGCATCAGTATTACCAATATCGAAATTTGACGTGATCTTTGGTATGGATTGGCTCGCGGAGCAGCATGCCTTGATTGATTGTAATGCCAAAGAGATCACGTTGCGCCAGAATACCGAGCAGGAGACGAAGTTCGCGAGTATGCGAGGAGTGGGCGGGACGTTGATGTCTTCACTCCAAGTTATCAAAGCTGTTCGGAAGGGTGCGAAGTGCTACTTTGCGCTGATTCAGGGTGTTGAGCCTAAGGCTAGTGTGTGCGATGTTCCGATCGTGTCGAAGTTTGCAGATGTATTTCCCAAGGATGTCCCAGGGCTCCCACCCCAGCGAGAGATTGACTTCACGATTGAGCTGGTGCCAGGTGTGAAACCTGTGGCCCGCTCTCCATATCGCGTTGCGCCTAAGAAAATGGCGGAGTTGAAGGTCCAACTGCAAGAATTGCTGGAGCAATGTTATATACGCCCAAGCATGTCACCTTGGTGCGCGCTTGTGCTTTTTGTGAAAAAGAAAGATGATGGTTTGCGGTTGTGTATTGACTACCACGAACTGAATAAGTTGACCGAGAAGAATAAATCTCTGATTCAACGAATTGATGAGTTGTTTGATCAGTTAGTGAGATCGAATGTCTACTCCAAGTTGTACTTGAAATCTGGTTATTACCAGTTGAGGATCCGGGAAGAAGATATTCCCAAAACAGCATTTGGAACACGGTACAAGCATTATGAGTTCCCGATAATGCAGTTTGGGCTGTGCAATGTGCCATCGGTGTTTATGGACATGATGCACCGAACATTTAGAGAGTATCTAGACCTGTTCGTGATAGTGTTCATTTATGATATTCTGGTCTACTCTCGATCGAAAGTTGAGCATGAAAACCACTTGCGGTTGGTGTTGAATACCTTGAGGCAGAATCAGCTCTATGCCAAGTTCTCGAAGTGCAAGTTTTGGCTAATGTCGGTGGCTTTTCTAGGCCATGTGGTCAGTGGAGCGGGTATAGCAGTGGATCTAGTGAAGATAAGCGCCATACAGGAGTGGTCGGTGTTGTCTTCAGTGGCCGAGGTCATGAGCTTCCTTGGACTGGCGGGCTATTATCGAAGATTTGTGGGAAACTTCTCACGAATTGCTTTACCGCTAACCATGCTGACGAGAAAAGATCAAAAGTTTGTTTGGACGCCAGAGTGCGTGTGAGCTTTTGAAGAGCTGAAGGTTCGGTTGACCACGACGCTTATGTTGTCATCGCCATGTGGTACCGATGGATTTGGAATCTATAGTGATGCCTCGGGGAGCGGCTTAGACTGCGTTCTTCTACAAAATGGGAAGGTGATTGCTTATGGCTCATGCCAGCTGAAGGTGCACGAACGAAACTATCCTATCCATGATTTAGAATTGGCGGCGGTGATATTTGCACTAAAGCTATGGCGACACTATCTTTATGGCATGAAGGCAGAGATCTATACCGATCACAAGAGCCTCAAGTATTTATTGGAGCAGAAGGACATGAATATGCGACAAAGAAGGTGGTTGGAGTTCCTTGGAGACTACACTTTTGAGATTCATTATACTCCCGGAAAGGGAATGTTGTCGCGGATGCCTTAAGTCGGAGAACTCCGACAAGGGCAAGCTGGTTTCAGAGGCATGATGAACGTCTCATATAGGAGTTAGAAGCATTAGAGAATTCTTGTATTGACAAGAATTCCACCGCCGATGCATGTTTGAACTGGAAGGAGGTGCAGTGTGACCTTGCGGATCAGATTCGACGAGCAACGGAGCTGGATGAAGATCACCTACGCCATTCTAAAGATGGGCCAGAGGACAAATTCTTCTGGGATAACGGTCTTTTGCGGAAAGAGGGTCATTTGTGCGTCCCCAATTGGGGTAAATTGAGGGAAGAACTGATGTATGAAGCGCATTATACAAAGTACTCAATCCACCCAGGGAGCACAAAGATGTTCAGGGATATGAAAAAGTTATTCTAGTTGCTAGGGCTAAAGAAAGATGTTGCTCATTATGTGGCAAAATGCCAAACCTGTGCTATGGTGAAGGCGGAATGCCAGAAACCGGGCGGTTATTTGAAGTCGTTGCCGATTCTAGAATGGAAGTTTGACGATATTTCCATGAATTTCGTGCACGAGTTAATGAGATCTCAGCGCGGAAATGACTCCATTTGGGTTATTGTTGACCGGCTAACAAAAGTGGCACACTTCCTGCCGAACAGACGGGATGATTTAGTGGAAAGTTTAGCAAAATTATATGTTGAGCAGATTGTGCGACTACATGGTGTTTCTCGGAGCATCGTAAGTGATAGAGATCGGCGATTCACATCGAACGACTGGAGGCTTCTTCATCTATCTCACCACTTGACGAGGTTGGTCCTTTGCTCTTCTCCCATCTCTCATATCAGCAATACTGTCCTGTCAGTTGAGCACCGCTTCAATGTCTCATTGAAGCGTGGTGATTCTTATGTCGTCATCGAAGGGATTAGACCTACCACCATTCTCTGGTTATCGTCCGTACAGGCCGTCAAGGCCCACCTACAGGGAGAAGAAGTATATCAGGTGCTGTTTGAGATGGCCGAGGCCAAGGATTCCATTTCTAGTATTCCAATGGTGTGGGATTTTGCCAACATGTTCCCAGAGAAGCTTTCAGGGCTACCCCCACACCAGGAGAAGGACTTCCATATACATATCGTGTCGGGGGCTAAGCCGCCATTTAGAGCTCCTTACCGGATGGCCCTGAAGTATTTAGCGGAGATTCGAAGCCAACTGTAGGAGCTAGTGGAAGCTGGGTTTGTCCGGCCGAGCTCTTCACCGTGGGGAGCCCCAGCGTTGTTCGTCAATAAGAAGGACGGGACACTCAGATTGTGCACCGACTACCGAGCACTGAACAGACTAACAGTGTGGAATACTTATCCACTGTCAAGGATAGATGAGTTGATTGACCAGTTGGAGGGGGCACATTTCTTTTTGAAATGGGATTTGAGGTCAGGCTACTACCAGCTGCGGATCCAGGAGGAGGACATTCCAAAGACTATGTTCAGTAGTAGATATGGGTTGTTCGAGTTTACCGTGATGCCCTTCGGGCTAAAAAATGCATCGTCGACATTCATGAGCCTCATGAACCAGGTGTTCTAGGATTATCTGGACGTGTTCGTCATCGTGTTTATTGACGACATTGTCATCAACTCGAGAACAGAGGAGGAGCACACACGACATCTGATACTGACTCTAGAGAGACTGAGGGAGAACCACCTTTTTCCAAAGTTAAATAAGTGCCAGTTTTGGTTGAAGGAGGTGGCTTTCCTAGGCCATATTATCAGTGGAGCCGGGTTGGCAGTGGACCGGCTGTGATTCAGGCAGTTTGGGATTCGCCACCATTGAAGACGTCCACAAACGTGTGAAGTTTTCTAGGACTTTCCGGTTATTACCGAAAGTTAGTGGAAGGATTCTCTCGGATTGCCCTCCCACTCAAATCCCTGACGAGGAAGGATGTGCCCTTTGTCTGGACCCCACAGTGCGAGACAGATTTCTAGGAGCTGAAGGATCGACTAACCTCAGCAACTATCCTTGCCCTTCATTTGGGGAAAGAAGGATTCCGGGTCTACACTGATGCTTCCTACTATGGCATGGGTGCAGTGCTGATGCAGAAAGGCCACTTGATTGCTTATGCTTCCCGCCAGATGATGAAGCATGAGCAGAACTACCCTATTCATGACTTAGAGATGGGAGCGGTCGTGTTTGCTCCGAAAGTCTGGCGGCACTATCTGTACGGTGTCCACTGCAACATATACTCTAATCACAAAACTTTGAAGTACATGGAAACACAGAAGGAGTTGAATATTAGGCAGAGGAGATGGGTGGAGTTTCTAGCAGATTACCAGTACGAGATGCACTACCACCCAGGGAAGGAGAATATGGTAGCCGATGCACTGAGTCAGAGAGCTGCCACCTCCGGAGCAGAGCCCCATATTATATCCATGAGCTGGTGTAGAGATTAGAAGATATACACATCACGCTGGTGACGTCTGATGACCCCGAGATCTATGAGGAGTATTTAGCCGCGATGAGCGTCACAGATGACATTCGAGACTGAGTCAGAGAACAGTAGAGGCAGGATGCCAAGCTGGAGCCGATATTCTGGGCCTTAGAGGCAGGCACTACTGGAGATTTCACACTGAGGGATGACCTGGTATGCTTCAGAGGATGGTTTTACATACCAGAGGAAGGCCAGGTCCGGAAGGATATCATGATGGAGGCCCACATCAGCCGGTATTTGGTACACCCGGGAGTTACGAAGATGACTGCAGATCTGAAGAAGGCCATGTACTGGCTAGGCATGACGAAGGATATCACCTACTTCGTGACCCACTATGAGATATTCAAGCTAGTGAAGGCGGAGTGCAGGAACCCCGCAGGATTGTTGCAACCACTCCCGGTGCCGGAGTGGAATTTCGATGATATCGCGATGGACTTCATACATGGGCTTCCCCGATCGTGGATGGGGAACGATTTGATCTGGGTAATCATCGACCGGATGATGAAGGTAGCCAGATTTATCCCGATCAGGAAGGATGACTCGGTTGGTGTGCTGGTGTGTAAGTTTGCGGAGCAGTTCGTCTGTTATCATGACATACCCAGGACGATTGTATCAGATCAGGATGGATGGTTTACATCAAGGGAGTGGTGATTAGTGCAGCCTTACTTATGCACTCGGTTGACATTCAACACAACATTTCATCCCCAGACTGACGGGCAGATGGAACGCACCAATCAGACCTTGGAAGATCTACTGTGACTATGTATTCTGGATTGCGGAGAGCCTGGGGAGAAGCTGTTTCCACTGGTCGAGTTCTCATATAATTACAGCTACCAGTCCAGCATAGGGATGACTCCTTATGAGGCCCTATATGGACGAAGGTGTAGGACTCCGCTGTCATGGATACAGGACAAGGATCTGAAGGCTTTGTGCCCGTAGTTTGTTGAGGACACCGAGGCTCAGGTGAGGTTGATATGGGACAGGATATTAGTGGCTCAGAGCAGTAAAGCTAAGTATTACGATGCTCTGCATCGTCAGGTGGAGTTTCAGGTGGGGGACCGGGTATTCTTTAAGATCCGACCAATGCATAGATTTTCACGGGTGCGGGGTCGGAAGAAGAAGCTCAGCCCGAGATATATGGTGCCTTATAGGATCCTGGAGCGGATCGGTCCCTTAGCATATATGCTGGAGCTGCCACCGGAGCTGGCGGGTCTACACGACATGTTCCACGTATCCTATCTTAGGAGGGTTCTACTATACTCGGAGCAGCAAATTATGGCCACAGATGGGTCGGTAGCATCTGATCGGTCAGTTCACCTAGAGCCGGTCCGGATTGATGACAAGGGGATACGAGTCTTGCACTACAAGAAGGTTCCGTTGGTAAAGGTCCTGTGTAGTAATCACGGTCAGGAGGAGCACAACTGGGAGCCGCATGATCTAATGCAACAAAAGTTCCTGGAGCTTTTTAGACAGGTATCCCTCACAACCTGTTATAATTTACTTTTCATACTTGAAAACCTCGTAGACCTAACTAGAATTTCGAGGATGAAATTTTTTGTTTATGTATTGGGATATGTAACATCCCTCAGGCAATTAGACCTCCTAAGAGTGGTTTTGTAATGATTAGGTCATGACAAAACCCTAGGAAGCCCAAGTGAAGCTAGGAATGTAGGTGGGACCACTATGGTCTCCAAATAGTAGATTTCTAAATACTAGGTTGGGATTATGAAGGGGCTTCACCATGACTCCAAGACCCCACCATTACCTCACCAATCTATTGAAAGGTCATAAGGGTCCATTGGAGTTAACCCAGGGTGGCCAAGTTGACCTAGGCCCATCCTAAGCCTAAATTGTGTAGGGGGCCCTAACTAAGGGCAATGTGCACCTAATAAGCCCAACCTACCCTACCAAGGTCTTATTAGACCTAAAGTGGGGTCAATGGATCACTAAATATCCATTGGGGTCAACTTTAGAGCCTTAGTTGACCTAAGTCAACTATAACCCTAACTTGCTCAAAGTACCCTTAATAAGGGACAAGTGACCTTCAAGGTGACAAGTCAACCCTACCCATCACTACCTAGACCCTAGGGGAGGCCAATAGGCCACCAAGGACCCATTGATGGTGACACAAAAGCTCAGTTTGACCAAAGTCAACCCAAGGCTAGGTCAAGTCAAACTTAACTCAAAAAGGGCTAACCAAAGCTCAAGTCCCTAGCCACTTGGGCTAACCACTCCCTAACCACTTTATAATAGCTTAGTGGGCTGCATTTAGTCTAGTTCCATGATGTAATTCGACAATGTAGGGCAGGAGAGATAACTCAAAATTCCTCTTTAATGGAGGAGAGAGAAAAGGAGGTAAAGGCCATTCATGGCATAGGGAAGCCAAAGGCCCTTCTTCTTTGTTTGCTTCATCTCCCCTAACAGCTCTTAGAAGATAAAGAGCTTTTCCAGCCCTTTTCATTGACTGTATGCTCAGAACCACCATGGCCGAGAAATCCTATTCGTGGCCACTAATGTTGCCATGAAGGAAGGCCCTTCTCCTCCCTCCATTAAGGGCTGGGTTCAACCCCTCTGGGGAAGAGAAGTTTCCAGCCATTTCTTGGATGGATTGAGCCCAATTCACCTCCTCACCACCATGGCCGAGCCAAGCTATTCATTTCCATTAATGGCATTGATGCCATGACCACCCCTTCCCCATTTTATTATTTTAAAAGCTTCACTGGACTCCAAGGAGTCGTTTCCACTCTTGCCCCGGTGATTTCGAGTTACTCCACTGTGTAGTTGTAGAAACCCGAGCGGCGCCACCACCACCATGACATCCTGGTGATCAGCGCGCCTCCATCCCGCAAATAAGGTCCTCCCCTTCTTCTTCTTCCATGGGTAGATCTTAGGACAAATTAGGGTCAAGGTTCGGGCTCAATTGAGCTTGATCCAATATTTCAAAACCATGGATTTCGGGAAAACTTCCACTTGTCAAGATCGCCGGAAAATGCCCCTCGGGCTTCTGTGTCACCACCTGGCGATAGCCACCACCTCGACGGAGGTGGTGGTGTTGGTGGCCGGCCAAGGAGGCGGCCGGATGGCCAGGAATTTGGCCGGGAAGTGGCTCCAGGACAGGATGATCCTGGTCATCGGCTGGAGCTTGAAGATGACCAGATGACGTTTGATGCGCTTTAAGATTCGTGCTAGAGATGATTTAAACTATAGGTTATATTTTCATAATATGTCATTTTTGTCACAGAAATCGTATTTAATATTTCTATTTATTAAAAATACCTAGGACACCTACAGAAAAAGGGATGAATATCAAAGTTGCAGCCCTAGGAGTGCACGTTTTGTTAAAATTGGTTTGAAAGAATTTGGGCGCCTGGTTTGACCAGGGCACTAATTTTGGTGGGGTCTATACTTAGGGCTAGACAGAGATTAAAATGTGTGCCCCCACTTCACCACAAGTCCAAAAGACCTGAAATTTGGACAGGGAGTCACACAAGTCCAAAAATGAGAATTTTTGGAGATAATTTTTCTCTAGTTTTGGAAATTATTTAATAATCCTAGGGTAAATTAATTTAGGGACCTAAAGACCTTCAAACCCTCCTAAATTATGGTTTGTGGTCCTTAGGGTCATCATGAGGTTTTGTAGAAATTTCACCTCATTTTGAGTTGATTTGGTTCGGAAATGAGTAGACCCTAGTTTTGCCCTAAAAAGGGTATTTAGGTCAAAAGTTCACCTTGTGTGATTGGGTGGCCAAACCACCTCAACAGAGACAGAAATTTGGGCCACTGATTTGACATGACTTTTTACACGCTCATATGGGTTATGGGGTGGTTTGGGGTAGGATTTCCCTAGGACCCAAGTTCAAACCCTAAGTTTGGACTTTGGTGGTTTGAGAAGGGCATGGTGTCAAATGCCTTTGTATGGTCTTGAAATTTGGTAGAGAGGACACTAGGGTAGCTAAAGTTCTCTGGTAAAAATCTTATAGGATTTGGAGATGGTTAAACCCCTCAAAACCCTAACCCTATCTTAAGACACAACCCTTATACATGTAAGACAAGCCGCCAAAACTTAATGAAAATTTATGAAACTTGGGTAGTTTGGACATAGGGTTAATTAGAGTCTCTGGTGATTTTATTGGTAATTTTGGAGCAATACACTCAGTACCTCCTTTATAATACATGGAATTTCCCTTGATGTTCTTTTGTTTATTATGATCACACTGTTTAGTAGGAAGTTATGAAAATTGGATAGAGGGTATTTTAGGTCCATATAATCATACTTGAATTTTATTATAATTTTTAGATGTATATTTTCAGCCCATCTTAGTTACTAGAGCCCTCGAGAACCCTTCACAGGGTATGCCCTGTACAGTCCTGGGCTAACCTAAATTGTAGGCAAAAATAAACTGCAAGAGCAACTAGCATAAGTAGGGATTCACTTTCACTCACCTCGATGTCTCAGGATGTTATGTTGGGTCACTCGGGTTGCAGGCTCGGTGGTTTTGACGATGGGTAGGTTGGCCTAGCGAGCTTTGGCTCGGTTGTTGATTGTGACGGACGGGATTTTCTGGGTAGCTTTGGCTCAGTAGCTGATATATAAAGTTGCATGTGCATAAAGTATATGGTGGTGGGTCTTCGGTATTGGAGGGTCGATGCAACGACACCAACACGTTGACTCGACAAGTGTGGCTTTGCACTTCGCCAAATTATGTC
Organism: Platanthera guangdongensis; assembly: GCA_039583875.1. Lineage (NCBI taxonomy): Eukaryota > Viridiplantae > Streptophyta > Magnoliopsida > Asparagales > Orchidaceae > Platanthera > Platanthera guangdongensis. Next base: position 251,325,422 of record CM077151.1, on the reverse strand, counting down.
TGGTGGACAAGCCGGCAAAGAGTCCGCAGGAGCTCCGCTTAGCGCACCAGCATTGAGCCGTATGATAGGTCTGACTGGTAGTGCAATTACCGGTTTAGAGGTGGGCGAGGCCCAACCCACCGCTTCCTTATGCCACTACGGAGGTATCCTGGGAGGTTAGGCTCCAGAAAGGGGGAACTAAAGGTCTGTGTGCACATTATCGGGTGGGTGTGTTGCACTTGCATGTTCACATCATGGCATACTTGCATGTCATAGCATCATCATTACATATAACCCCTGACACCTATTGTATAAAGTGGTATGAGATGCTTTATACAATAGGCCCTGCAAACGACCCCTTGATTTATAAGCTTGCGTGAGCGTGCTTATAGGTTAAGGTTATCATTCTTTAGATATATATATGCTTGCTAAAAAACCGACACCCTATCGTATAAATTGGTATGAGACTCTTTATACGATAGGAGCCTTGCAGAAGATCCCTTAGCTTATGTGGTTTCATATAAGTTAGGGTAACGTTTTACTTGTTTAGCTTTTCATGCTTTTATTACTGCCTCTTTTACTTATAGATCTACAAGACTAGTTCCGCCGTCACCTGCCTTTTGTTCATTCTCCACTATCAGAGCTTCGCTTTCCTCCTCTCCGCCCGGTGCCTAGGAGCCATGGGGGGAGGTGTAGGGGATGATATGACTTAGTCTTTTAGACTAACGATTTTCGAACCACACCATTTTAGGGGACCGTGGAGCCCAGCATGGAGGAGCAGCCACGAAGGTCGACACACTTGGAGATGGGACAGTCTAGCACCGGAGTTCAGACCACTAGGACTATGAGTACCGATGGTTAGTAGATTGTTTAGTTTTGCTTCCGCGCTGAGTGATATGTATTGAGGATATTGATGTACCGGGCATGAGCCCTATTTTCAGTACCTTTATTATTATTTTTGTAGACTCTCCCTTTGTGGAGATTATTTACGATATATGTTATTTCTGTGGACATGTCTTTTACTCTTTTGCTAATGTTCTGTGATCGATTTGGCCGGTAGGATCGACACTTTGTTGTGACGACCTTCCAGGGCGTGAAGGTGTCACCGTACAACGGCGGTTCTGGGCCTAAGACCATGTGGTTTTGAAAAGAAAAAAAAAGGGGGTCTTAAACTAGTTAGCAAGGATTCAGGAACTTTTGAGGGAGGCAGAGAAGCCATAGGAGAAGCAATCTCAATTCGCGACCTTCATGTTAGAGGGTGATGCCAAGCTACGGTGGGTGATCCATAGCAGCTGCCAGTTTCCTGGACGCACCATGTCCATGGAAGTGTTCGAGAATTCTTTCTTAATTAAGTATATCCCTTCATCGATGAGGTTAGCCCTTCAGAAACAGTTTTTGCACTTGGTGCAACATGATAAGATTGTGGAGTTTTACATACTGGAATTTATTATTTGGGCCATTACGCGGGAACGACCATGGCTGATGATGAGCAGAGGGACAACCTCTTCTACCATGGTTGAGAGAAAATTTGAGACAACCCCTTATAGCTATGAAGAATGTGGGTTTCAACGAGTTGATTGAGGCTGCCAAGATGTTGGAAAGCTATATCGAGCGAACTCAATGTTGTAAGAGACTTGCGATCAAGCAGGGAGAGGGAAAGCCTTCTCAATTACAGGGGAAGTCCGAAGGGAGTAAGTGGAAGAAGAATCCCTATACCTTAAGGTCAGGGGAGAAGAGCATTACAACGTCGGGGGGATCCCGCTTCAAGGGACCACCAACGTGCTTCAAGTGTGGCAAGCCAGGCCATATAGCTCGATTTTGTACTGAGGGCAATGCTGAACAAGAGCCAAAACAGGAACAGTCAGTACATTCTGGTCCTAGCATCATGAAAAAGGGAAAATGGTACAGTCGAGCGCTTCACATTTCCAATACGTGCAGCCAAGGGTTTACAACCTTGGGCAATAGAAAGCGATTCGACAACCCAATGCGGTGACAGGATTTGTGCTAATTTCTGGTTAACCCGCTAGGGTATTGTTCGACACGGGAGCATCGCACTCCTTTCTTGCGGAAAGATTTATTCGGAGAATTGGAGTCGATCCCTTTTCAGCAAACATAGAGCATAGGGTGTGCATGCCTAATGGGTCTTTCATGACCACCGGGACGAAAGGGCGCATTGGATGGATGTTCAACGGAGTTTACTTGGTATTGGTAGAAGCGGTCCTACCATTAGTCGAGTTCGATGTAATCTTGGAGATGGACTGGCTTGTAGAGAAACATGTCCGTATTGACTATCTATCGAAGGTGGAGACCCTGCGGAGCGAAGGAAAGGAGGAAGTCAAGTTTGAGGGCCTTAGTGGAGTGTCCTGCTCCCTAATTTTTGCCTTGAAACTAGTGCGGGTAGATAACCAGAGAGGAGAAGCTTTTCTAGCGTTGTTGGAAGTTCAACTATCTAAGCTATCAATTGGAGAAGTGTCAGTAGTAGCAAATTTATAGGATGTGTTTCCTGAGGAGCTTCTTGGAGAAACTCCTCTGTGGGAGATCGATTTCTCGATTGAATTAGTGCTACAAGCTAGGCTGCTGTCACATCTCCTTTTAGGATGGCACTGAAGGAGTTGGACGAGCTCAAAGTACAGTTGTAGGAACTGTTGGTGCTGGGGTATATCAGACCGAGCTCATCTCTATGGAGCACGATAGTGTTGTTTGTAAAGAAGAAAGATGGTAGTTTGTGGTTATGCATAGACTACCGTGAACTGAATAAATTGACCGTCAAGAATAAGTATCCGATTCCGCAGATAGATGACCTTTTCGACCAGTTGGTGGGGTTAGTGGTGTAATCTAAGTTGGACATGAAATCAGTGTACTATTAGTTGCAGATTCGAGATGAGGACATACCCAAGATAGCTTTTGGTACGAGGTATGGCCACTTCGAGCTCTCGGTGATGTCGTTCGGGTTGACAAATGCGCCATTAGTATTCGTGGCTTTGATGAACCGAGTGTCTTGGGAGCACTTAGACTCATTTGTAGTAGTCTTCATCGATGATATTTTGGTACACTCCAAATCAGAGGCAGGGCATAAGGCTCATTTCAGAGTAGTCTTACAAACATTGAGAAAGAACCGGCTTTATTCAAAGTTCTAGAATTGCGAGTTCTCGTTAGAGAAGGTGACATTTTTGGGGCATGTGACTAGTGGTTATGGGGTGGCGGTGTATCCAACAAAAGTTGAGGCTATCAAGGACTGACTAGTTCTGAGCACCGTGGCGGAAGTCAGTAGTTTTCTTGGACAAGCCAGGTATTATAGAAGGTTTGTGGAAAACGTTTCACGGATAGCTCTACCCCTCACATCTCTGACATGTTAGGACCAGACGTTTGTGTGGACTCAGGAGTGCAATCAACCATTTGATGCCTTAAAGGAAAGGTTGATGTCGACTCCAATCCTAATTCTTCCTAAAGGGACTAAAGGATTTCAGATTTTCAGTGACGCGTTAGGTTGCGGGTGGGTTTACGTGCAAGTGCAACATGACAATGTGATAGCCTTCGGGTCTAGACAATTGAAACCTCATGAGAGAAATTACCCCATCCATGACTTGTAGTTGGCGGCAGTAATTTTTGCGTTAAGGTTTTGGAGGAACTACATGTACGGTGCGAAGGTAGAGATCTTTACGTACCACAAAATCTTGAAGTATCTTTTAGATGAAAAAGATTTGAACATGCGACAGCGCAGGTGGGTCGAGTTCCTTGGGGACTATGATGTGGCGATTATGTATATGTCAGGAAAGGACAACGTGGTGGCCAATGCCTTGAGTAGGAGATATTCTGGACAAGGGAACTGGATTGAAGCTCATCATGAGAGGTTGGTTCGGGACTTTGAGTCCCTCGACATCGATTGCTTAGCAAGAGTCGAGTGTTGCACGTCTCAGTTGAACTGGATAGAGTTGCATAATGACTTATTCGATTTTATCCTGGAAGCAAGCAGTGTGGATGTAGAGTTCCAACCATTTGTGGTGGAATCTCGAAAAGGTGAGGGTAATACCTGGGAGATGATTGGTTGGATCTTAAAGAAGGATGCAATGGTAGGTGTACCGTAGTTCAACAAGCTCTGTGAGGAGTTAATGTTTGAGGCCCTTTTCACGAAGTACTCCATTCATCTAGGCAGTACAAAGATGTACTTCGATATGAAGAAATACTTTTGGTGGCCTGGATTAAAGCAGTATGTATCCTTGTTTGTGAATCAGTGCCAAACTTGTGCCTTAGTGGAGGCTGAGTGTCAAAAGCCAGGTGGGTTCTTGAAGCCCCTTCTTGTCCCTGAGTGGAAATTTGACATCACCATGGATTATGTGCATGACTTACCTCGCTCGCAGCAGGATAATAATGTGGTTTTGGTGATCGTGGATTGCTTGACAAAAGTGGTTCCCTTTGTAACACCCCATATCCGTCATATAGCATATAGCAGTAGGTCCGGCCGGGGCCCGACGCCATATACCACAGACAGACTAGAAGGTTACTCAATGGAAACCATCCTGCCAATAACCAACGTCCTACACAGAGTACATTCTAGCAGAAGCAATTTAAAAGTTGCAATTAAAAGGACCCAACCATAAGCGTGAATGTCCACTACAAAACCGAATAGGAATGATGGTACAATACACAAGTACAATGGCCTTAAGGCCTTACAAAAGTTTACTAAAATTACAGTGTCTTCCATACCATAGCACGCAGGCTGGTCACACATGAATAAAACAAGTAAACACTCAAAATTTGGCCTTCGACGGCCTGCTTAGCAACTTGGGCTTTAGACCGCTATTTACAGTTTGGCTCCGCAACACCTGTAAGCAACAATCCACCTCAACGGTGCAAACTATAGTGTCCTTGTTGTATAAATATATTATGCATGAGGTACATATAATAATGCGTTTAGGGTTTAAAATATCTAACATGCAACCTAGCATAAATCCTTCCCAGAAGCAAGTAAACAACCACAAATAGGCAAAAATAGCAGTTTAAATTCATACCCAGCATCACAAGAATCCACCAGTGGGCGTCAACAACCTGACACGAACTCACTGGTGAGCATGTATGTCTATACAGAAAGGTAAAGAACTACCTCACAGAATCGGGGATCAGCTATCTCAGCTACCCAAGTGGCCACCAACAAGCCCCTCCAAAAGAACTAGCCGCTGAACCGGCTACAACCTGGACCTGAGGCATTCAAAAGAGAACACCTCAGCAAGGAAATAATCAAAAAGGTAAATAAAGCATTAGAATTATGAGCAAAAAGAAGGGTTTACAAACCCGGCAACAAACTGCTATAAGCAAAAGAAAGGCAAGGACAGTAAGAAAAGAGTACTGTCTAAAGCACAGCAGAGCGCACCAAGTGCGAGCAATAAAACCAATATGCCCTACCAAAAGAGCCTGCAACAGCATCAAGACTTATACATATGCCAAAAGAAGAAGTCACAAAAAGGAAAGAAACTAACAGTCCTAACACGCGGGTTATGGCAGAGGTCAAAACATGGATCTGAATACATAACCAAAACCAGATCCATAAAGGGCTAAGGGGTCAAACAGTGGCAGCACTAGGGTCCCACACACGCCAACCCAAACCAGGGCAAAAGGCGGTGGTCACAGCTCTCCACATAAAACCACCTCTCTAGAGGCCACCAAAACTCCGCCATCTGCCACAACCCAAGAGTCGGTGTGCAACAAAATTAGTCGAACACCCAATACCCCCCCCCCCCCCAGGGAAAGGCCACACTAACAATCCTAAGAAACACACGAACCCAAGGAAAAAACGTCGGGTCCAACCGACTCGGCCTTGCACTCCTAAGCCGAACCAACCTCGAGTCTTACCTGACCCCAAAACCAGCGCAGCAACCAGTGTCGACACGATGTGTCGACACCACGACAAGCCGGTGTTGACACAAGGTGTCGACACAACCGCTGCCTGTGTCGACACCAAGTGTCGATACCACTACGACCAGTGTCGACATAAGGTGTCGACACTACCGCTGCTGGTGTCGACACCAAGTGTCGACACCATTGCGGCCATTGTCGACACAAAGTGGCGACACTACCGCTGCTGGTGTCGACACCAAGTGTCGACACCACTGTGGCCAGTGTCGACACAAAGTGTCGACACTACCGCTGCTGGTTTCGACACCAAGTGTCGACACCTCTGCAGCTAGTGTCGACACAAAGTGTCTACACTACCGCTGCTGGTGTCGACACCAAGTGTCGACACCCCGACTGGCCGGTGTCGACACAAGGTGTCGACACCACAACTGGCTGGTGTCGACACAAGGTGTCGACACCCTGACTGGCTACAGGCGCCAGACCCAGCAACCAACTAAAACGAGAACGAGGCCCCTCTCTAACAAAAATTTCATCATCCGTCGGCAATAGCAACTACTCGAACTGAACCATACCATATCCGTCCCTAATAGACACAATCCCTCAGGAAAACTGAGATTTAACTGGAACTTCTCTACACTAACCACGGTATAATCGGGGACGAACCCTAGCGTACACCTAGGATCTGTTAAATTTCAACAAAGCCGTAGAGGCCTCCTCGGATACCCTGTTGAAACTCAACAAACCGGAGGAGAACAACCCACTTATATTGTTGAAAGTTTTCCCGGATCGTGGAGTTAGCAGGGGTTATCTCAACAAAGCAGTAACAACCAGCAACGCATGCAGCACAAGCTTCTTTATTGATCAAGAGCAAACTTCTTTACAAGGCGAGATAAACATGGCGAGACATGCTTCACCAAAACCCAAACCAGGAGAGCAGAAACAGTTACAAAGACAGGAAACAAAATCAAGCCGCGCGGACTCAATCAACAAGCCGCTGGTCTACTGCTGTGGAGTCCGCTCAGTCCGCCAGGTTGCCAGACCGCAACCCAAGCCGCGCGGACTACCCCTTATTCCAATGCTTAGCTCTTCACCGCCGATCTGCAGGCCGCCTGACCGCGAGGTCGCCTAGCCGCCAGACCGCACGAGCTGCATCACCGAATGGAACAGTCCGCCTGAAGCAGGCGACTTCCTGAACCCCGAACCAAGTTGCCAAAGAGGAGACCGCCTGGTCGCTATCCGCGACCTGCTGTTTACCTCCTGTTTCTTAACCACAGAGTCCGCACAGTCCCTGACCGCAATCAGAGCCAAGTCCTGGCTTTCCAGCACTATCCGCACAACCTGCACAGCAGAACCGGGTCAACTCTCAAACCGCACGGACACCAAAGTCCAGACCGCGGCAACTTACGCGAGCTCAATTACTGTTCACTTACTTCGATTAGGTTGCATACTCCTGATGTGACATGGGTCCTATTTATAGGCATGATGATGAGTATGTTCACCGCCCTAGCCGATAGGATCACCGCCACATCCCGCAGCAAGAACAAGTGTTTCCGCTAGCCCGCGGACACACACTCCAGTTCGCCGCTCCTGCGCAGATAGCCAGTCTGCCACAGCTTCTCCAAGGTCGGACACCAATATCCAACCCGCCTTGCCGCCAAAGGCCAAGCCAAAACCACCACAGCCGGACTCCACAACAGCTATGTCCGCCAATCTGCGGAAAAGGCATCAGCCCGCATAACCTGAGCCCGCAACCTCGCCATCAAGGCACCTGCCGGACTCAGCGGATACCCGGCTTCCGTCCGCACCTCCTGAGTCCATTGCCTCTATCTCCAAGGCACCACCGGACTCAGCGGACACGCCGATCCAGTCTGCTTAAACAGCAAACTCCAATCCGCATTCCTGAGTTCATAACCTCATCACAAGGCTAAACCGAACTCAGCGGACTCCAGCTCCAGTCCGCATGCTCTTGCACAGGCAATCCTCCAGTCCGCATACCCCCAAGCTAGCAATCAAGGCATCAACACTTCTACTAGGCTTGGCGGACTGAGAAAGCAGCCCGCGCTCCACTGCGCGATCTCCCCGGACTGAGTCAACCTAGACTTGGTACAGATCCCACCAAGTCCAGTCCATTGGCCATAAGGGCCAGTCCGCACTACTGGCGGACACTGGATCAAGCCCGCCATACCGGGCGACCTCCAGATTCTGTCCGCACTGACCGGCGGTCTCCTGTTGCTTCCACTTGCCGCTGCACTAGAGCAAGACCAAAGCAACTGCCAAACCGGTCTGCCGAGCTCCAGTTCATCAGTCCGCTCCATGTCGGACTCCGCGGATAGGATTTCTTTCCGCCCGGTTACTTCCTGGGATCCAATTGTCTGCTGAGTATTCGCCGGCCTGACAGAGCGCTGCTGCTGTCCGCGTAGTCCATACGAACAGACCGCCCAGGCCGCCACAGAGTAAACCGCCTGCAACATCCCTGCCGACTTAACAGTCTGCCAACCCTGTCCGCATAGTGCGCGCGGATAGGTTGCCCAAGCCTTCCATTCACCCACTTTCACTTCACAGTTTTAAACACTCCCCCTTGAAGTGATATGTGGTGAATAACTCCAGCAGGTCCCGTAACCTTGCACCTGGTCCTTCCGATAGCATCTACGAATAGATGTCCAAGACATAGTCCTCTCCCCGCATATCATGGACCATGAGGGAGCCCTCCAGCATCTCCCAAAAAGGAGTCATGCTTCCCTCTGCTTTCTTCAGCTTCAACCTCCACTCATGCATCACAGGAGTATCACCAACTTCCTTGGGCACAAAACCCCAAGCCTTGTTACCTCTGAGAGAAGTCACCTCTTCAGCCTTGGTGTCAACCACCTCCTTGATTCTAGTGGGGTCATCATAGCCATAAGAACCTTGCTCGACCTGAGGGCTAACAAGGAAACACGGAACCAAGTCCGTCGTGTTCCCTTAGCTATATCGAGCTGGTGGCTTACTGATCCTCTTAGATCTCCGAAGAACCTGATCATGGCTAACCACCTCCGCTGCTTTTGAACCAGCTTCGTTCCTGGGCAACCCCGGAACAATGCTCCCCATGCTTCCTGAACAAGACGCCTCCTCACTGGAACCAAGAACACCTGGAGCAACGCTCCCCCTGCTACAAGAACCAGAAGACTCCCCTCTTGAACAAGAACTGCCTGGAACATCGCTCCCCCTTCTTCCTGAACCGAAAGCCTCCGCCTTCGAGCCAGAAGATCCTGGAACTTCGCTCCCTCTTTTTCCTGACTCTGACGCCTTTGCCCCGGAGCTAGAACAACCTGGAGTACCTGGTGACTCAGGCAACTCCACTTCCTTAGCAGCAGCCTCCTTCAGCCCACCATCTGACCTGCTTATCTCTAGCTCCACATGAGATCTACCCCAAAACGGCGTCAACTCATCGAAGACAATGTCTCTCGACACTATGAGTTTCTTCATCGCAGGATCCATACACCTCCATCTTCTCCTCTGCTCATCATACCCAACAAAGATTAGCTTTGTCTTAAGAGCACCCAGAGAGTGTATGTAGCAGGTAGATCCAAACACCCGAAGGTGCTTCACAGAGGGCTTCACTCCGAACATCAGCTCATAAGGAGTCTTCACTAAGATCAGACTAAGAGGCATCTGGTTGATGACATGAGAAGAACAGGCCATCCCTTCCGCCCAAAGAGCCTTCAGAACGCCTTTACTCTGAAGCCAACACTTGCAGGTCGCTGTTAACCGACGGATCATCCGAGCTGCAATACTACCTTGTTGTGAAGTATGTCCACAAGAAAGCTCCTTCCGGATCTCTTGCTTCCAGCAAAAGTGTGAGAACTCGGTTGAGCCAAACTCACCACCGATACTTGTCCTCAACACCTTGATCCTCTGGCCAAGCTAGCCTTCCACAAGCTTCTTGAACTCCACAAACAAGCATACCATGTTGGACTTCTTCTTCATGAAGTATACCCATGTATACCTTGAATAGTCATCAGCCAATATCAGCATGAACCTGCTGCCTCCAAGACTGGCCGTGATGGTCGGTCCCACCAGAGTACAATGGACAACCGCCAATGGTGCTTTACATCTGGATTGTGCTTTATCAACCATGAAGCGATAAGCTCCACTTTCCTGACATCCCGCACACCCCCGACCATCGCCATAGGATGACAATCTAGGAAAGCCTCTTACGAGTCTTCTTTCCGCCATTGCTTTCAGCTAGTCCATCCCTACATGCCCCAGTCTTTCATGCCAGATAGCTGCACTATCACTGGCATTCATCCGATCAGCTCTAGAACTAGTTGATGTCCCAACTAAGTTCTTCTCCTTACCTCCAACATGAGCTACGTTCTCTGAGAGCAAGACAACCATGCACTCCTTCCGAAGATGACCTTACTACTTGCATTTATAGCACCTTGGTCCTTCCTTCCTCTTCCTATCACGCCTAGGAGAAATACTCCTTTCTTCCTGATATGAAGTAGAGGGACCATCATCAGCAGCAACCTTCACCTCCTTCCTGAACAACCCATCAAGGGAAGTCCAAACCTCCGCAGCTGACTGATATCCACTGATGTGGTCCAAGAGCTCCGATGAGATTACCTGCTTGAGAATAGACTTCGCTTTTGCATTTGTCTCCTTCCAAGTTCTCATCAGTTCAGCATTGCCAGCAGTATCCTCTTGTCTTCCTGCTCCGCATACAACCTCCCAAAGGTCCTCGCCAAGAAGAAAGCTCTTCATACAGGACTTCCAACTTTCAAAGTTCGTCTCTGTAAGGAGATCAATACCAAGACAACTTGCATCCACCACTGCCATGGTTCTACCACTGGTTTCCTCTACAGAAGAGCAACTACTTCCATTGAGCACTGCTTGACCACTCCAACAACCTCCCTCTGATACCATGTTAAATTTCAACAAAGCCGCAGAGGCCACCTCGGATACCCTGTTGAAACTCAACAAACCGGAGGAGATCATCCCACTTATATTGTTGAAAGTTTTCCCGGATCGTGGAGTTAGCAGTGGTTATCTCAACAAAGCAGTAACAACCAGCAACGCATGCAACACAAGCCTCTTTATTGATCAAGAGCAAACTTCTTTACAAGGCGAGATAAACATGGCTAGACATGCTTCACCAAAACCCAAACCAGGAGAGCAGAAACAGTTACAAAGACAAGAAACAAAATCAAGCCGTGCGGACTCAATCAACAAGCCGCCGGTCTACTACTGTGGAGTCCGCTCAGTCCGCCAGGTCGCCAAACCACAACCCAAGCCGCGCGGACTACCCCTTATTCCAATGCTTAGCTCTTCACCGCCGATCTACAGGCCGCCTAACTGCGAGGTCGCCTAGCCGCCAGACCGCACGAGCTGCGTCACCGAATGGAACAGTCCGCCTGAAGCAGGCGACTTCCTGAACCCTGAACCAAGTTGCCAAAGAGGAGACCGCCTGGTCGCTATCCGCGACCTGCTGTTTACCGCATGTTGCTTAACCGCAGAGTCCGCACTGTCCCTGACCGCAATCAGAATCAAGTCCTGGCTTTCCAGCGCTATCCGCACAACCTGCACAGCACAACCGGGTCAACTCTCAAACCGCGCGGACACCAAAGTCCAGACCGCAGCAACTTACGCGAGCTCAATTACTGTTCACTTACTTCGATTAGGTTGCATACTCCTGATGTGACATGGGTCCTATTTATAGGCACGATGATGAGTATGGTCACCGCCCTAGCCGATAGGATCACCGCCACATCCCACAGCAAGAACAAGTGTGTCCGCCAGCCCGCGAACACACACTCCAGTTCGCCGCTCCTGTACAGATAGCCAGTCCGCGACCTGCTGTTTACCTCCTGTTGCTTAACCGCAGAGTCCGCACTGTCCCTGACCGCAATCAGAGCCAAGGCTTGGATTTCCAGCGCTATCCGCACAACCTGCACAACACAACCGGGTCAACTCTCAAACCGCGCGGACACCAAAGTCCAGACCGCAGCAACTTACGCGAGCTCAATTACTGTTCACTTACTTCGATTAGGTTGCATACTCCTGATGTGACATGGGTCCTATTTATAGGCACGATGATGAGTATGGTCACTGCCCTAGCCGATAGGATCACCGCCACATCCCGCAGCAAGAACAAGTGTGTCCGCCAGCCCGCGGACACACACTCCAGTTTGCCGCTCCTGTGCAGATAGCCAGTCCGCCCCAGCTTCTCCAAGGTCGGACACCAATATCCAGCCCGCCTTGCCGCCAAAGGCCAAGCCAGGACCACCACAGCCGGACTCCACAACAGCTATGTCCGCCAATTTGCGGATAAGGCATCAGCCTGCATAACCCGAGCTCGCAGCCTCACCATCAAGGCACCTGCCAGACTCAGCGGACACCCGACTTCCGTCCACACCTCCTGAGTCCATTGCATCTATCTCCAAGGCACCGCCGGACTCAGCGGACACGCCGATCCAGTCTGCTTATACAGCAAACTCCAATCCGCATTCCTGAGTTCATAACCTCATCACAAGGCTAAACCGAACTCAGCGGACTCCAACTCCAGTCTACACGCACTTGCACAGGCAATCCTCCAGTCCGCATACCCCCAAGCTAGTAATCAAGGCATCAACACTTCTACTAGGCTTGGCGGACTGAGAAAGCATCCCGCGCTCCACTGCGCGATCTCCCCGGACCGAGCCAACCTGGACTTGGTACAGATCCCACCAAGTCCAGTCCACTGGACACAAGGGCCAGTCCGCACTTACTGGCGGACAGTGGATCTAGCCCTCCATACCGGGCGACCTCCAGCTTCTGTCCGCACTGACCGGCGGTCTCCGCGGCTTCCACTTGACGCTGCACTAGAGCAAGACCAAGGCAACTGCCAAACCGGTCTGCCGAGCTCCAGTTCATCAGTCCGCTCCATGCCGGACTCCGCGGATAGGATTTTTATCCGCCCGGTTACTTCCTGGGATCCAATTGTCTGCTGAGTATTCGCCGGCCTGACAGACCGCTGCTGCTATCCGCGTAGTCCGTGCGAACAGACCGCCCAGGCCGCCACAGAGCAAACCGCCTGCAACATCCCTGCCGACTTAGCAGTCCGCCAACCCTGTCCGCATAGTCCGCGTGGATAGGTTGCTCAAGCCTTACATTCACCCACTTTCACTTCACAGTTTTCAATAGGATCTAAGCAGGAGAGAGATAAAATTTAATAAAGAAGAAAACAAGGATCGGCAATGCCAAGGATGAGCGAACATCACTTGCCTCAATACCAGAAAAACTTGGTCGGCGACTTCCCTCACTCTCGGATCCAGCCACAAAGCACCAAGGCGAGGAACAGGAAGAACACAGATCCAGGCGAGAGCAATCCAGATCCACTCTCGAAATCGAATTTCGACCGCTAAATCTCCAGGAATCGGCGTCTGAAGGCTAGGGTAGTCCGGCGGTTCTCTTCCTCTCGCACGACATCGGCTCCTTCCAAAAGGGAAAAAAGAAACAAAAGCAATGAACCGAGCCCTAATTTCTAACCTAAGGCTATATATATAGGCATCAGTTTTAATAATAAACAATCAATACATACTAATTACTTACACGCAATATCAAAACGACACGAGACCCGAAAAATCTCGGAAATTGATGAAATTCACATCGCGGCTAAAAACCCACGCTATGAACACAACTGCGAAGTCAAAATTAGCATTCGACGAACAAACCCCGGGATATCACCACCCGAAGCCAAAAACACAAGCATTCCCTAAGAGGCCCAACCGAGTCATCAAACAGACTCCGGCTAGCTGAGGAATCTTGCTAACAGGCTACAACAAGGCTACAACAAGGCTACACAAGGAACCCTAAGATCTAAGACCACGCTCTACAACGGCAAAGGACCGGAAACACGTAATCGTAACGCCAGCCAAAGATCAAACAAAACACAGAAAAACCGGGGGCGTTACAGCCCTACGACTCAACGCGAAGGCAACCGCATTGCCTTTCCCAGGCACATAGTGAATCTTGAATGTATAGTACCCCAGGAACTCCATTCATCTCTGCTATCGTATGTTTAGATCTTTTTGATCCAACATGTATTTCAGGCTCTTGTGGTCGGTATAGATATCGAACTTCACACCATATAAGTAGTGTCTCTACAGCTTCAAGGCAAAAATCACGGCCGCTAACTCCATGTCATGGACCGGATAATTCCTCTCATGCACTTTCAGCTGTCGCGAGCCATACGCTATCACACTTCCATGCTGTAGTAGCATACAACCCAATCCACTACCCGAAGTATCGCTGTAGATTTCAAAACCTTCGGTCCCACTTGGCAAACTCAGCACAGACACCATGGTTAACTGACTCTTCAGCACATCAAAAGGTCGTGCGCACTCCGGCATCTAAATAAACTTCTGCTCCTTCCTTGTCAAAGTAGTGAGAGGTAACGCTATCCGCGAGAAGTTTTCCACGAAGCGCCTGTAATAACAGGCAAGCTCTAGAAAACTCTGGACTTCCGCTACCGTAGACAGCACAAGCCTCTCTTATATCGCAACAATCTTCGCCGGATCCACCACAATTCCCTCTCCACTCACTATATGTCCAAGGAACGCCAGTGAGGACAAACAAAACTCGCACTTGGAGAACTTGGCGTACAATTGATTCCTCCTCAACATCTACAACACCAAGTGCAGATGCTTAAAGTGATCCTCCTCACTCTGCGAGTACATCAATATATCATCGATGAAGACGATCACAAAATGGTGCAAGTACTCCCTGAAAGTACTATTCATCAAATCCATGAACACCGATGGCGCATTAGTCAGCCCAAATGGCATGACCGTTAACTCATAATGCCCGTATCTCGTAATAAAGCTGTCTTGGGGATATCACTCTCCCTTATCCTCAGTTGATAATACCAGGAATTGAGATCCAACATTAAGTACACCGTCGACCCAACTAACTGATCAAACAGATCATCAATCCTCGGGATCAGGTACTTGTTCTTTTTTGTTAGCTTGTTCAGCTCTCGATAATCGATACAAAGTATCAAGCTTCCATCATTCTTCTTTACAAAAAGGACCGGTGCGCTCCAAGGCGACAAACTTGGACGCACATACCCCTGTTCCAACAACTCTTGAAGTTTGTACAACCTTGGGCTCGCGAGTGGCCCAACAAGCGAGGAAGGAGGACTGGCGAGATGGGGGGGGCCTACCCATAAGAGGCGAGAGGAAGGGGCAGGTCATGAATTAAGGCGAGACCTCTTGGTGTGAGTGAGATGGCCCAGCAGGCGAGACCTCCTAGTGTGGGCGAGATGGCCTAGCAGGCGAGACCTCCCTAGGCTTGACGGATCCCTCCCCACTTGCCATATGAAAGAAGAGATGTCATTACCCTTTTACCCACAAGGGGGATTTTACCTTTGTTCCCCAAGTAGTTTTACATTTTTACCGCGGGAGGTCTGCACATAGCTCTCCAGAACAGCGGAGTTTGGCTATCAGCAGACCCAGTCCAGGGTGTTTTGGTCCTTTTAGGACGATTTGGAAGTGATATTTGCAGAGCAGATTCAGAATCCTATAAATAGACCGATAAGGTGCCTGAGAAGAGGTTGTTGAACCTTTCCACTATCTTTCTCACAGGCACCTAGCCCAGCACTGGCTAGGGAGGGGAAGACTCTCAGTTCTTCCGGGTAAGAGGCGGGACCTCCGAGCTGGTCCCCCTCGGTCTATTTTCAGGTCACTGACTCTCGTCAGGAGGGTAGCGCAGGGAGAGTACGTGTGGGCTGCATCCTGTTCGAACATTAGGAGGGATCAGAAAAGCTGGTTCCAATAAAGTTGAAGCTTCAGCTCTGCCATTTCCTTAGGCGTTAGCCGATACGGAGAGCATGACACAGGTTTCGCACCTAGCACTAGCTCGATGGTGAAATCAATCTCCTGTTGAGGCGGGGCTCCAGGAAGATCGCCAGGGAACATATCAGGGTAATCAGATACCACTAAAATACTGTTCAACATAGGCTTAGGCTTTGCAACCTCCACTAGCATAAAGAACAGCTCTACAGCAGCACGAACCACATTAATAACCTGAAGAGCAGACATCAAAGTCTTGCTCGACCCTTTTAAGCCCGTAAAAGTCGTCTCACGACCTGTTCCCAACTTGACTTCCTTACGACAGTAATCAATATAAGCTTGTTGCTCCGAGATCCAGTCCATGCCAAATATCACGTCGAAATTCACCAGTGGTAGTAACGACGCTTGTAAATGGAACTCCTGACTCCCAATATGAATCTTTACGCCACGGATTCTATCTGCGCCCATCGAACACCCATTCGACAACAACAAATCCAGTTTGTCCTTCACCATCGAAAAAGGTACTCTGATGCGCGATATGAACCCTTTGGACAAAAAGGAGTGTGAAGATCCCGTATCAAAGAGTGCTCTCGCCGGATTCTCACAAATCAAAGCAAATCCTATACAAGTATTGGTAAGGTAACACACGCACAACAAGTATTTAAAATTAACTTGCTATAAATTTAATCCGTACTTGCCACCACATCCGCTTGCTTAATGACCTCCTGCTGGCCAAGATTATAAATTTTAGGTTAAGCTGGAGCATAGTGGGATGCGGTTGACTCCGCCGCCTTGCCCTTCTCTTCATATGTTTCTCTGGGCTTCCTCTCGGACTTGGGACGTCCGCTCTTGTAGTCACGGGCAAACTGCCCTGACATTCAACAAGTAAAACATGTGCCCGGGGTCCGACCCGTAGTTGCCCCACAAGCACCAGAAGAACGGGATGGACCCGAAGTCCTACCCTTCTTATTGAACTTACGATTTCCAGAATTCGTATTAGCCGGCACTTTGAACTCTGTCCTCTTATCACCAGAGTTTTTCATCGCTTGCACGTTCTTCAAATCCTTCTCCAAAGACCGGGCCATATTTACCAGGGTCAAGAAGCCCTACGTCATAGGCTCCGAGAGCAGTAGCCTCAAGTCATCTCTCAAACCTTCATAGAATCGGTTAGTCTTGCGCTCCTCATCCGCGAATGTGGAGCTAGCGTACCGACCCAATCGAGTGAACTCGTGTAGATACTCATCCACGCTACTCTCTCCTTGCACCAATTTCAGGAACTCATTCTCCAACGCAATCTTCTGAGTCGAAGGGAGGTACTTAGATAAGAACAATCTCGAAAACTCTTCAATCGAGACGTCCATGAGTTGCCTTCCTCTCAAGTGATGCAGCTCTAGACCTTCCCACCACAACCTCACATTCCCGTAAAATAGGAATGTAGCTATAGTGGTCATTTGCCACTCCTCTGTTTCAGTAGCTGTCATGACTCTCTTCACTCGGGAGAGCCAGTCTTCAGCTTGAGATGGGGTTCCCAACCCCGAGAACACCGGAGGATTGAAGCTTATAACGTGCTTGAGCTACCTTTCAGTTTCTCTCCTCGGCACCAAAGGTTCCACCACTACCTGCTCCACTCTTCTCGGTTCATCTCTTTGAAGTGGTACCTGCTCCATCGTAGGAGCGGGCTGCTGCATTTGCCTTGCAGGCTGCGCATTGATCATGTCAAAGACTGCTTCGGCAACCAATCGTATGGTTTCAGCAGAGGGAGGTGTTGTAGGAGAATCATTTGGTGCGCTACTAGCTTCAGAAACTGGGCGTTCTGACGGCCCTGCACCACTTCTGGTCACATATAGTTGTACAAAACAACGTTAAGCAACTAAACAAAATTGCAAAAAACAATATTAGGAACACGCAGGTTCCCCAAACACATGTATTTTCATTCCTAAGTGGACATTCATGGGTTCTTTTGATGTTATAACGATGAAGCACACACATGTGCTCACCACCCCCTTAAAAGAATTCATCCACGAATTCATTTAAGTTTGACCGAAACCAGTAGTCTGATAATAAATTATAATACCCCCTCTCCGTCGCATAGCAAATAGCAGTAGGTCTGGTCGGGGCCCGACGCCATATACCACAAACAGACCGGAAGGTTACTCAATGGAAACCATCCTGCCAATAACCAACGTCCTACAAAGAGTACATTCTAGCGGAAACAATTTAAAAGTTGCAATTAAAAGAACCCAGCCATAAGCGTGAATGTCCACTACAAAACCCAATATGAATGATGGTACAATACATAAGCACAATGGCCTTAAGGCCTTACAAAAGTTTACTCAAATTATAGTGTCTTCCATACCACGGCACGCAGGCCGGTCACACATGAATATAACAAGTAAACACTCAAAATTTGGCCTTCGAGGGCCTGCTCAGCAACTTGGGCTTTAACCCGCTATTTGTCGCTCGCCTCCGCAGCACCTGCAAGCAACAATCCACCACAACGGTGGCAAACAAAAGCAACGGTCAGCTATGCTGACCAAATTATAACGATCCTGACCCACAATCGGGGTGGCGATGCTCATTCCCTGCATTTTATTAGCAAAACCAAGCAGTATAGTGAATAAACACTTCATCACAGGCATGGACACACACTGCCACACACCCCGTGCTCTCAGGGCATATTCTCGGTGAACATGGTCCAAGTCTGCTGACTCTCCACCATCCCTTGGATGGCAATATCTCGTGAGCATTTGGTCTTTCTGGCCACTGCCTAAGACCCTCCATCTATGCTAACAGTGAGTACCACGTACCTTAGGTCTCTCTAACCAAACCACATAGAGTGGGTACGGTTCCGCCTAACCCGTTGCTCACACTACAACGTCATCTTAAGCCGTTTGTGCGGGTCAAGCTTCCCCGAGTCCCAAATCGATCACACACTTTACATAACCCAATTATGTACAAGTTGGCTCCCAGGCCACCAAGTTGGCACAATCACGCATCTGCCTAGTTTTTCGGGTGCACCTTAGAGTTAGTCCCCAAGGCTCCATGTTACAATCAACCGCATAGAAAACCTGAAAAACAAACAATAACACAGAGTCTTCTCCGGCCATTCATGCAATGCAACATCACCGATCCAGACCAACTTGTCCGGGTAGGCTTCACACATCATGCCTATGTCCGTTTCTCGAATACGGGCTCTACATGCTAAACAACTTGAACTATTCATGTCTACCCAAAGGAATGCCTCAAACTCGGCGCAAACTCGCGAGAGCGGGCTTCCTATGCAAAGAAAAGAGGACTTCACATGTCCAAGAATGAGAATCGTTACCCTAGCATTTTTCCTTGGCACCATGGAAATCTATGCAGATAAAAAGTACAACGTTGTCCTCGCCTCCGAAGATCCGAAGTTGGCTTGCGATTTGGAGTTCCGAAGCTCGGCCAGTGACCGGACCTAACCTCCTTCTTCTTCCTTGCTCTCCCCTCTCTCTAGAACTCTAGAAAGATATTGAGTAAGAGAAATAAGGGCTTTAAAACCCTATTCCCGGGTATAACCTAGCAGGAACAACCCCCAGCCGTCGGATCCCAAAATAAGGAAACAGACGGCCACGATCCGGACTTGAAATCCAAAATCTAGGCCGAACACGACCTGTCACATGCCCGTATCTAGGGCCGTGTTCCCCATTCGCCGTCGAAACCGAAGCATCCCGAAAAGAACACGGGTTCTCGACACGCCCATGTCCGGATTGACATGCCCGTGTCATCCAGTATACGGCCGTGTAGTGGGTCGTGTTCCTCCATCGACACAGGACCAACACCAACCCGTGAAGGACACGGCTATTGGACACGCCCGTCTCCCAAATGACACGGCCTTGTCATTCCCGAACACGCCTGGGCTCCAGGCCATGTTTCTTCACCAACTCAACTCGGCCAACTACCCGAGAAGGACACGGCCTGGGACACGCCCGTGTCTCAGGCCGTATTTGCTGCTCGATGATCGTCGACTAAAATTCGTCGACCGCACGGCCATAGTCGAACCCGAGCACGACACGCCCCTAGGATTCGCCCGTGTCCCAGGCCGTGTGCCCCCTGCCACAAACCAAAATTGGATCAAAATGCTTCCCGTCGCTCTTTTGAGTTTCGAGGCGTTACACCCTTCATCCCGAATTGGAAGGAGGACGGCATGAAGATGCTGGTAGAATTGTATGTTCGTAATATTATGCGGTTGCACGGAATTATAAAGTGTATTGTTAGTGATTGCGATGTACGATTCACGCACAAAAACAAAAGATTGGTACATAAGAGTATGGACACCAAGCTCAAGTTTAGTACGACGTTCCATCCTCAAACCGATGGTCAAACGGAAAGGTCGAATCGTACAATGGAGGACATGCTGAGAATGTGTACCCTTGGTTTTGGTAAGAGGTGGGAAGGTCACCTTTTCATGGTGGAGTTTGACTACAATAATTATTTCCAGGCAAGTATTAAGATGGAGCCGTACGAGGCTTTGTATGGAAGGCGGTGTCAAACACTGATGTCATGGATAGAGGCGGGAGACAACAAACTTTTGGGAAAGGTGGTGGTGACCAATGCCTGCGAGTTGGTGTGAATAATTCATGAGCACATGAAGGTTGCTCAGGATCGGCAGACAAAGTATTTCAACATGCGCCATAGGAACGTGGAGTTCACGGTATGTGACCAGGTATATTTAAAGATCAAACCGTTCAAAGGTGTTTGCGGATTTGCCGACTCAAGAAGTTGCGACAGAGTTTTTTGGGGCCGTTTTAAGTTGTGGAATGCACTGGAGAAGCAGCCTACTGGCTGGTGTTGTCCAAAGATCTGAGTGGATTACATGATTTCTTCCATGTTTCAGTTCTAAGGAAAGCCTTGGTGAAGACAGGTGTTGTGGTTGAGTCAACGACAGTGCCGGTAGAAGAGGACTTGAGGACGAAAGTCCTTCCGGTCGGCATAAAGGATTCAGAAGTTCGACAGTTGCGGAATAAAGAGGTTAAGCTCGTAAAAGTTCATTAGGATAACTGCGGGCAAGGCAAATTCTCTTGGGAGCATGAACAAGCAATGCCGGAAGGCTTTACGGATATCTTTACATCATGTATGTTTGTTGTTTGAATGAATGCTTAATTTTAAGGACAAAATTCTTTTTAGGGGGGGTGGAGTTGTAACACCCTAGTTTTATAGACTTGTGGCTCTAGGCGTTACCGTGCGGCGGTAGGTTACTATTGCCTGGAGATAGCATTATTTAAATGAGTGGTCGGCATCGAGTGGTTGGGGTTGAGTGGTAGCGCGTGGTGTTTTATAGTTATCGCTCGGCGCTAGACCCAATTTGCCGAGTCGAAGTCATCGTGATGAAAGAGTTGTGTGATCTACTGCGTGGCGTTATTGCTACCGCTGGTGGTAGTGCTGCATTATTTTGATCCTGGCAGGTCAGGAAGTTACCGTGGCACGGTAGGTAGCTACTACCAGGCGGTAGCAGACGGAAGCAGTTTCGTGGGCTGTGGTTTCCGGCAGTCTGATTTGCTTGGGATTTGATCTCATGGATGTGAATCCTCTATCCAAGAGGCTTAAGTAGGGCTGAAATGTTGTTTTCCGTCATTCTTCTCATTTGAGTTAGAGTTAGGGTTTGGAGAGAGGGTTTGGAGGAGGAATAAGAAGTGATTTCTCTGCCATTAGCGAAGCTCCGAGGCTCCATTTGTCGATCCAAAGCCAGATCCGTGGAGAGGACATGAAGGCGCATATTTTCATCCGTGCAAATTGATATCTCCATGGCGTGGAAGAGGAGTCGTAAAGTAACAAAATTTCTCGTGTCGGTTTTTAGGATGCGTGCATGACATCCATTTCATTCTTGCTTACTTTCAAGCATTTAGGCACCGAATCCCTCAAATGAGTGGGGTACGGGTCTCCATAGTTAAAAAGCAGCCACCGGGATGATTGTGTCCATCCCCGGCATGATGATGCATTAGAAATCCACTCCGCTAGTGGATTAGGCATTGTGGGTGAAGCCGAAGTCGCGAACCTTAGTCCGAGTTGGTGATGTTGCATAACGAGCCTTATGGAATTTGCTAGAAATCTGTTTGCGGCAAGATGTCATTTGTGATGTTTGTCCCCCCTTATTTTTGTGCGAGAATGATTAGTGGATTAGGGTGGGAAAGGCTATGTGAAAGTCTTTAATTCCAAGGTAGCTAATCACCTAGATGGGGGGGGGGGGGAATTTGTTTTTGGTCTTTTATAATTTTCCCTCTACTTAGTGTGTTGTGGGTGTGTTAAATATTGCTTCCAAGACAATCACACAAAGCACACACAAGGTTTTATCGTGGTTCCCTAGGTTATGGGTACGCCCACTTTTCTGAACATTTCTAACAGCTTGTTAGACAAGGCACATTCTCCAAAACGCGGCTCCTTAGAGCTTACAACACAGATCCATCAGGATATCTCAATCTCCTACAAGACCTACAACTTAGACGCAATTCCCTACCTCAGAGCAAACTACCCCTATAGCATAGTGATCAGTATATCACCTACCTCAGACTTGAAGCCAAGTCCTACAGCTTATACTATGGTGGTTAGCCCTACAACTTAGAGAGTAAACCTCTCCTACATCTAGATCTGTTAAGATCCTACCTCAGGCCAATGGCCCTACCTCATGCTCATAGGTCTTATACTCAGATCCACATAAGGATCATACAATCTCAGGCTCAACAGTCCTACACTCAGATCCACACCGGGATCCTAGCTCAGTCCTTATAAATCAGGCATACAATTAAATCCAAAAGGATCCTTCAGGAAGAGTAGTTGGTTGGTGTGATTGGTTTAAAACTAAAGAAATTTCTCCGTGCCTGCCTCCTGATCTGAATTAACAGCCCTATATATCTTCACAACAACAATAAAATATCTTCAGTAAGAAGCTGTCTGTGATGAAGAATCTCAGAAAGTTGTTTCTGAACTTGCTAAAGAAGACTGAATATTTGACAGTTCTTGTGTTCTTCAATCAGCTTACCTTGACCTGCAGAAACCTGAAATCTCTGCTCCTTCTTCTTAATAAGATCCTTATCTGAACTTGCTATAGCAGAAGAAATTATCTACAACAACTTGAAAGAACTTTTAGATCAGTTGATTCAACTTCAAGCTTCAAGCTCGACAATAATGGCGAGGAAGAAGAAGTTTAGCCGCAACTTTTCTAAATGAGAAAACAATAAAAAGTTAAAGTTCCTTCAGTCCATCTTGTCCCTTTTATCTTCTGCTGATTAACGGTACTTTGAAGTAGTGGGAGCCACCCGTAGTAGTTGACTACAGCTTGCTTTAATGAAAGTAGACGTACAGTAGACCCCTGACGCTATTTGTCGTGTTCTGTAGTTTTCTTGCAACTAATTTGAACTCTGTTGATATTGTTGACTTTGGCCGACGTCAGCATTTGTGGACTTCACCAAAATTTTCAGAATCAATCCAGACATTGAGTGCATTGAGTGAATCAACTTTACTCAATGAATCTGGACTTAGACAAATTCTCTGCACCATCAGGCATTGAGTGCGTTGAGTGAATTGGCTTCACTCAATGCCTATGGACTTAGCTAATTCTTCAGCCTTACTTAGGCGTTGAGTGTGTTAAGTGAACTGGCTTCACTCAATGCCCATGGACTTGGCCAATCTCCTCTGCACTGCCAGACATTGAGTGCGTTGAGTGAATCTTCATCTCTCAACTCCCCTGGACTTAGCTGCAACTTTCTTTATCTACTAGGCATTGAGAGCATTGAGTGAGCCTTCATCACTCAACGCTTTTGTCCTTAGCCGCATCTCTGGTCTGCCAGCTTACTGAGGCAATGAGTGTGTTGAATGAGCTGTCCTCACTCAACTCCCCTAGATTTAGACAGATTTTTCTGTCTTTCTTCTTGAGCCTTAACATCACACGACGCTCATTTATCTGGCATTGAGAGAGCTGTATTCACTTGACACTTCTGGACCAAGTCGATTTTAAGCTTGCCACAACTGAAGCTTTGACTGTCCATACCAAACTCTGTGCTTTTTGGCACCTGGCGTTGAGTGAACTGGCTTCACTCAATGCCTGTGGACATAGGTGATTTTCGGCCTTTCCAACATCCTTCCTTGGCATTTGGTGTTGAGTGAACTGGCTTCACTCCATGCCTGCGGGCTTAGACAGATTTCTGTCTCTCCACATCTCTACCTTATGACCACCTGTGACAACCACTTAGATAACCGGTCTAAACTTATTCTATGGAACATCCTGCACATGATAAGCCTAACCAACATAAAATACAACTATGCTCTTAGTCATGATGGTGATGCCTCTTCAAATCAGATCTAGGGAACATTGAGGGCAATATTCCCAACAATTTCCCCCTATTTGAAGAAGGCAGAACACACAACAATACTAAGAAGCATTAACATAAAGGAATATTAATTTAATGTAGTTGTAAGCTATATCTACTACATCTACTATCTTATGCTACACTAATTACCAACATATCAATTCAATGTACTCCATTTAACTGCATTGACTCATCATGTCAAGTCAATGTATTTCTCATATCACTTGAACAATTGCTCAAGTAATATGGACTCTCCTTATACCACTTAATACTTAAATGGAGCACTAATAGAAGCACTTTCCTCGTAATATGCACTGACTCAACATTGCTCAACGAGTAATCTTTGTATTCCTCATACTACTTGAATCTTTCCAAGTAATATGCGCTGACTCAACATGACCTAGTCATGTCAAGTATTGCTTCTACATCTCCCCCTTTTCAAGTATTGCCACACATCTCCCCCATTCTAGCTTCTTCTATAGACATATATATATATTGAGGAAGGTTTTAGGATCATGTGAGAATTTATAACTTGATGCTCATCTACTTCTACTACACTAGTGATCAAACTAGTTGGCTGGAGTACATACCTCTTGTGTTGATATCACTGTTACCGAAGCAACTCTTCCCCCTTTTTAATACTTCTACATGAGCTAATTCCACTCTTCCCCTTTTTAATCCTTCTACCGAAACAACAATAGTCAGAGAGGTGTGATGCGTCGGCAAGTGTACCGATCGTAATCAAGTAATAAAGTTGGGGAGTTGAATCCCCGGATATCGATCTCTCGAGGAGTGCAAGTAGGGAGTGTGATTTCACTATTGAAAAAGTGATTGCAAGTGTTAACATAAGAAAAAGGGGTTTTGATTTGGATTTTCCTAAGATTAATACTAAATAACCTATTACGGGTCGCCGTCATTGCGTCTCTTCGGTGGATTACTCAAGAGAGTAATAGGAAAGATGGACGAGACAATAAGGGTCTCAATTACCTCTTCGCCACGCATGATTCTAGCAATCGCTAGAACGACACTATCTCAACGAGAACAAGGAAAACAGAAGCTAAGCAACACAATCATGATCAAAAATATAACAACACATAGACATGCTGAAATACTTAAAATAAACCGTGTTCTTAAGCAACAATCAATCACCACTGGTTCAGATCAAAGTAACGACAAGAGGAGAGGGAGAAATACAACCAAACGCACGAAGGCTTTCTGAGATTCGCGGCCGGAGTCAAGGGTTGTCGGGCCTTGTCTGAGCTCGGTCTACGAATGTCGTCCGGGATCCCAAAGGGCTGTCACCTCCTTCCAATAACCCGTCTTCTTCATGAATAGTCGCTTGGCTGACTCTATTCAAAGAACTCCACGGATGCAGCAACTTATGAGCTTGAAATGGAGCTTGGAGTTTGGAGAAGAGAATGGTGGATGGAGATGAAGCTATTGCAAGCTTTTGGAGGAAGAATGGTGACCGGATCAACTCTCCAAGAGGAGAGACAAAATAATGGCTGGAGGAAAGTTTCCCCGCTAAAAAGAGCTGAAAAGGGCGGCTGGGTCGGACTGGATCGGAACTCCCCCTAATGAATAAGAAATCTGCGCTTTAAATAGAAGCAGGTCAGAAAAATGGGCACGCACGGTTTGGCGCGTGATCGTGCGCAATCCGTGAAATATTAACTTCCAGAACTAGCTTGCGGAAGGAGAAGCGTGGTGTAGGGATGTTTGTGAGATGGACGTGCCTACGCTAACGGCGGATTACCCATCACAGAACATAGAAAAAATAAGAGAGTGCTCCGACCAAAAGCGAACGAAAAGGGGTCGGTTGGCTCTCAAAAATACGGGACTCGATACAACGTCCTTAGGAACTACTCTCCAACAAGCACACAACTCGCGCCTAGCCGGACTCGATACCACGACCTTAGGACCTACCTCTCCAACAAGCACACGTCTCACCGCACCTACACAAGCATCTATTCTTTTCACAATAAGCCGTCAATCGCAGCAAAAATATATTTAGGAGCGGCGGTAAACGATAAGGAGGGATCAAGAACAAGTTGAGATTAACTCCCTTGTTAGCACCAAAGCGTGCACCATCTTGGAGAACAAGTCAAGGCTAGGCCTAGTTTGTACTCCAGCGGATCTTCCAATCGAAAAACAAGAGGGTCAATAAAAACGTTCGATTCAGATTTGCAAGCGAAAAACACTTTAAAATCACGGAAAAGACGGTTGAATAACCTCCACAAAAATCTCACAGCAAGAAGCACAAAGATAGGGAAGAGATTACCCAACCAAGAAGAAGATCACACAATATTTGTGGGAGAATCACTCTCTCCACGGTTCCACCGGTTTCACACCGAAGGGGCTGCTTCCTTCTTCCACGGAGTCGCACCGAGAGAAGCCACGCCGGAGTCGCACCGAACGGGGATGGAGGAGGCAAGGCTAGGCTTCACACCCAAAGGGGAGGGGGGGGGGCGGCTAGTGGAATCTCTCCATGGCCGAAATTCTCTAGGGGAGAGTTTAGGTTTTCTTCTTCCAATGCATAACTCATCATAATATCCTCCTTTAAATAGGAGTTACAAAAGAGATCCAACCATCCAAGATGGAGATGAAATCTCATCCATCCGGGCGGTTACATACACACCAAGGGTTTAATAGCACACCAACATAAAAATAAAAATAATACAAGCCAAATGTTTTAAGCAATTAAAATAAAACTAAGTAAAAGTATTAAGCAAGCTTTGCGCGCCGCGGACGGAGGTTGTATCGCTGCTTTCCGTTAGCGTCCATGGCGTTGTCATGACGCCGCAAATCTTTAACTTGTTGCGCCGCAGCAACCGGGTCATCATCAGGAAGTGTTGGAGGGGCCGCAGCAACCGGGTCATCATCAGGAAGTGTTGGAGGGGCCGCGCCATGAATCCTCCCCCACTCAAAATCTCGCATCTCCGATGCGTGGGCTGATAGAAAGCGGCGGAGAAGCTCGACATCCAAACGTTGAAGCTCTGTCGCGAGTACCCATGAGTCGTCCGACGGTGGGCGGTCACGCCAACGGATGAGGAAGCGGTAGGTAGCACCGTCAGGAGTAGTAAGTGGCTCAGCAGCGAGTATCATATCTGGATGGAGAAACGTCTTGGGAAACCAGGGAAACATGTCAGCAGTAGGAATAAAAGAAGGCAACGTACCATCCGATGTTATACCTGCGGGGACCGGAGGAGAGAGATCATCCAAACTACCACTCCCCAACCCCTTAGAAATTTCAGTGGAGGGAGAAGACGACAAAGAAACCAACTCTTGTGGAGGCGCAACAAACAACGTCAAATCCGAGACATTAAAAATAGGGGAGATACCCCATTCAGCAGGCAAATCCAATACGAAAGCATTGTCACCTAGCTTCTTGATAATCCGAAAAGGACCGACGCGTTTTGGAGCTAACTTTTTAACGGTGCCAGTTGGCATTCGTTCGGGAACTAACCGTACTAAAACCAGATCGCCGACCTTAAAGTGTGACACCTTCCTATGTAGATTAGCGTGCGCTTGATAAGACTCATATTGAGCAGTCAAGGTAGCTCGTATACGTGCATGTAAGTCTTGAATATGTTGGGCGAAGGATTGTGCAAACTGACTTGTTTTGTATGTGGGAGGTAAGGGGACCAAGTCAAGTGGCACAGGGGCCTTATACCCGTGGACAATTTCATTCGGAGACATACCCGTGGACCGATTTTTAGAATTATTGTAAGCCAGTTGTGCATGTGGAAGCAGTAAATCCCAAGTGCCTTTATGGTCGCTCACGAGACATCGAAGAAGATTTCCTAGGCTCCGATTGACTACTTCCGTCTGGCCATCAGTTTGTGGGTGATAAGCCGCGGAGAATAATAATTTTGTGCCCATAAGAACCCACAAGGTTTTCCAAAAGTAGCTAGTGAACTTGACGTCCCGATCTGAGACAATAGTCTTCGGAACGCCACGATGACTAACGACGTCTTTAAAATACAGTTTCGCAATGTGACAGGCGTCGTTGGTCTTACTACAGGGGAGGAAGTACGCCATCTTGGAGAACCTATCCACAACAACGAGTATAGAATCATGACGTCGCAGGGTGGGGGGAAGGCCTAATACAAAGTCCATGCTCACGTCTTCCCACGGGACGACGGAATAGGTAGCGGAGTGTATAAACCTACATTGGACTTAGTACCTTTAGAAACTTGGCACGTACGGCAACTGCTCACAACTTTCCCAACCATTGCCTTTAGTTTAGGCCAAAAGAAGTTCTCCTCTACGAGCGTTATCGTTTTGTCTCTGCCAAAGTGGCCACTCAAGCCACCACTATGTAACTCCCAAATGATGTGGAGTCGCAAAGAGGAGTGGGGGATACACAATTTTCCGTGTTTGAATAAGTATCCGTCTCTAAGTGAATAGGCCGTGATGGTCGTGGGAGAGCTATCCTGGGCAGATAAGTATGGCTCCTGAAAATCAGGGCATGTGGCGTATTCATCCTTTATGCGCTCGAAACCTACCACGTGGACTTGCATGGAGGAAAGTAAGAGGGTGAGGCGACTGAGTGCATCGGCAACTCGATTGTCGGTCCCCTTAAGGTGCTTGAGAGTAAATGTGTATTCTTGCAAGAAGGATACCCATTTAGCGTGGCGCGGGCTGATTTTGTGCTGACCATTGATGAATCGCAACGCTTCATGATCAGAGAGGATCACGAACTCCTTATGAAGGAGGTAGTGCCTCCAATGATGCAAACATCTAATGACCGCATAAAACTCCCTATCGTAATTGGAATAATTTAATTTAGCACCCGCTAACTTCTCACTAAAATAACTAACCGGGTGACCCTCTTGACTCAAGACACCTCCAATCCATACGCCGGATGCATCACAAGTAAGCTCGAAGACCTTGGTGAAGTCTGAGAGACGTAACACCGGTGCTTCGGTCATAAGCTCCTTAATACGATGGAATGCAAACGTGGCGGATTTGGACCATGTGAATTCTCCTTTCTTCATGCAGTCCGTAATGGGTGCCATAATGCTACTAAAATCACGTATGAAACGACGATAAAAGGTAGCTAACCCATGGAAACTACGCACCTCACGAAGGCTAGTGGGCTCGGGCCAGTCTCTAATCACCTGAACCTTTCCTGGGTCAACACGAATTCCTTCAGAGCCAACTATATAACCTAAGAATTCAACCTCCGAAACATAAAATGTGCATTTCTTTAGATTTAGATATAAGGTTTCAGTCCTTAAGGTGGAGAGGACTACTTTTATGTGAGAGAGGTGTTCGGCGGGGGAGGTACTAAACACTAGGATGTCATCAAAATACACTACAACAAACTTCCCCATATATGGCCTAAAGATGTGCGTCATCATCCGGGAGAAGGTGCTGGGGGCATTGGATAGCCCAAAGGGCATCACAAGCCATTCATACAACCCGTCCTTAGACTTGAACGCCGTCTTCCACTCATCCCCCTCTCGGATCCTGATTTGGTGGTAACCACTCCGTAAGTCCAGTTTAGAGAAGATAGTGGCACCCGATAGGACATCCAAGAGATCATCTAGTCGCGGAATTGGAAACCTATATTTTATAGTAATTTTGTTGAGAGCTCGGCTATCAACACACATGCGCCAGGTGCCATCCTTCTTAGGGGCAAGAAGAGCGGGGACAGCACATGGGCTCATACTCGTCCTAATAAATCCCTTATTTAACAACTCCTCTATCTGGGTTTGTAACTCTATGTGGGCAGTTGGATTAAGCCTATAGTGTGGTTGGTTGGGTAAGGACGATCCGGGGATAAGGTCTATTGCGTGTTGTATATCTCTAAGCGGTGGTAACGACGAAGGCAACTCCTCCGGGTATACATCCCTAAACTCATCCAACAATACCCGTAGCTCTCGGGGTAAATCTTCCAACACGCCACCATCAGTTTTTTCACTCAGAAGTACAAGAGCGTACATTATTCCCCCAATGAAGGGATCCTTCACAAATTCCTTCCTACCAACTAAACTCAAGGCTTTCCTCTCAACTGGGATGGTGGTATCCTTAGCCAACACTACCGGCTCTTTTGGCACAGTCGGTCTCAAGGTGACGATCTTGCCATTGAATTTAAACTCATAAGTGTTGGCACGACCATAGTGCGTCACATCACAGTCGTATAGCCAAGGGAGGCCTAATAACACATGACAAACGTCCATTGGTAGGACGTCGCACCAAACCTCATCCATGTAGGATTTGAAAGACAGGGGGACTAGGCATCGTTGGGTAACCTTAATAGTAACCTTACTAATCCAAGCGACCTGGTAGGGGGTCGGGTGCGGCTCGATGGTCAAGGACATACGCTTAACGGCATTCTCAAAAACGGCGTTTACGCAACTACAACCATCAATAACTAATTTGCAAAGTTTTTCTCCACTCTTAAAGATCAGGGAAAAGATGCTCGTCCTCTTCCAGTCGTCTACAGGACGAGGAGTGGTCAAAATGCAACGCATCACCATAAGGCAGTGATCGTCCTCCAAGTCACTAGGGACTCCGTCAGGGTCGCTCTCCTCTTCGGCCTCATGGACATAGTCGTCAGGGTCGGTAGTGGACTCTAGTAAGGCTATGGCCTTCGTCTTGGTGGGGCATTCATAGGCATAGTGGCCTTGAACACCGCATGAGTAACAAGTGGTGTTAGCCTTGCTAACCTTTCCAACGGGGATACGCTCACTAGCGGGGTTCTTGGTATTTCTCGCGGTAATCACAACGGATTTCGACTCGGAGGATCTAAATCTTCCTTTATCAGGAAAAGTGGAAGAAGAGGCCCCAGCGGTGGACTTATTCTTCGCATTAGAATAACGGGAGTGAGCTTTAGATGCTAGGTTCTTTTCAATGTCCAAGGCGGCATTGAAAGTCGTATTCAAGTCCGTGTGACCATAACGCAAGAGTTTCCGCTGAATGTCGGGGTGAAGTCCCTTTCGAAATCTAGATAAAGTTACTTCGGGGATCTCTCGAAGGTCACATCGTACCATACGGTCCTTAAGTTCTCCCATATATTCAGCAACAGACATTGAGCCTTGCCGAAGGGTGGCAAGCTCATCGAACATTTGCGTCCGATGGTACGCGGGAACGTACTGATCGGTTAGCAGGTTCTTCATAACAGCCCATCCAATGAGTGGGACCCCGTGCCCAGCTCCTAACCTACGTTCTTCATTCAGCCAATAGGTTTTGGCACGTCCCATTAATTTCATCCTGGCAACTTGAACCTTTTGGGGGTCCGTGAGGTTGTGCCATTCGAAATAGCACTCCATGTCTATAGCCCAATGGAGGAAGATCTGGGGATCTCCCATGCCATCATAGGTGGGGGCATTTATCTTGATAGCCCTCGTGATATCAAAGCCTCGCTCGGGGCGGGGTTCTCGAGGGGGCATACGGGGAGAGTTTCCCTCAGAATCCGAATCAAAGTTCGGTTGGTGCCGGTTGGGCTGCCCCGCATTAACGGGAGGTGGGGTTGGCCTTGCTTGATTTTGTAGGATCTGGGCTAAGGCGTTCCTAAGCTCTGTCATTTCGGCACGAAGACCTGCTATAGCCTCGGTGTTGGGATCACCATGCTCGTTCGCAGCCATCCTAGACGTAGACGGGGTTGCGTACTCCGTTCCTAGCCTAGTGCGCATTCAGGTTTGGGAGGCCCCGGGCAAGATGAATTTTCCTAGGACTGAAGCTATATTGAAAATAAGATATTTTTATATACTCCCGATGAGAATAACACGTAGATCGTTAAAAAAATTTTTCTTTGAAATTTTGCTGAAAAATAAAGATTTCAGCCCGCTATTTGCAGACCACAGAAATTTTTTTTTTGAGTTCTAACGATCGGATCTCTAACAAGGAACGCAGAGAGGATGTTTACAACGTGAAAGTTGAAACGACCGCCTCTGATACCAAATTGGTGTAGGGATGTTTGTGAGATGGACGTGCCTACGCTAACGGCAGATTACCCATCACAGAACATAGAGAAAATAAGAGAGTGCTCCGACCAAAAGCGAACGAAAAGGGGTCGGTTGGCTCTCAAAAATACGGGACTCGATACAACGTCCTTAGGACCTACTCTCCAACAAGCACACAACTCGCGCCTAGCCGGACTCGATACCACGACCTTAGGACCTACCTCTCCAACAAGCACACGTCTCACCGCACCTACACAAGCATCTATTCTTTTCACAATAAGCCGTCAATCGCAGCAAAAATATATTTAGGAGCGGCGGTAAACGATAAGGAGGGATCAAGAACAAGTTGAGATTAACTCCCTTGTTAGCACCAAAGCGTGCCCCATCTTGGAGAACAAGTCAAGGCTAGGCCTAGTTTGTACTCCAGCGGATCTTCCAATCCGAAAAACAAGAGGGTCAATAACAACGTTCGATTCAGATTTGCAAGCGAAAAACACTTTAAAATAGCGGAAAAGACGGTTGAATAACCTCCACAAAAATCTCACAGCAAGAAGCACAAAGATAGGGAAGAGATTACACAACCAAGAAGAAGATCACACAATATTTGTGGGAGAATCACTCTCTCCACGGTTCCACCGGTTTCACACCGAAGGGGCTGCTTCCTTCTTCCACGGAGTCGCATCGAGAGAAGCCACGCCGGAGTCGCACCGAACGGGGATGGAGGAGGCAAGGCTAGGCTTCACACCCAAAGGGGGGGGGGGGGGCGGCTAGTGGAATCTCTCCATGGCCGAAATTCTCTAGGGGAGAGTTTAGATTTTCTTCTTCCAATGCATAACTCATCATAATATCCTCCTTTAAATAGGAGTTACAAAAGAGATCCAACCATCCAAGATGGAGATGAAATCTCATCCATCCGGGCGGTTACATACACACCAAGGGTTTAATAGCACACCAACATAAAAATAAAAATAATACAAGCCAAATGTTTTAAGCAATTAAAATAAAACTAAGTAAAAGTATTAAGCAAGCTTTGCGCGCCGCGGACGGAGGTTGTATCGCAGCTTTCCGTTAGCGTCCGTGGCGTTGTCATGACGCCGCAAATCTTTAACTTGTTGCGCCGCAGCAACCGGGTCATCATCAGGAAGTGTTGGAGGGGCCGCAGCAACCGGGTCATCATCAGGAAGTGTTGGAGGGGCCGCGCCATCAAAGCGTTGACACGTGAATTTTACTTCGCGCACGGGCGCTCCTGCCCGTGCATGAAGGAAATCACACGAGTAGCGACATAGAGCAGGAATTCAGGACACTACCGGGGAACCGTGCATTTTACTCGCGCATGGGTGCTGCCGCCGGTGCGTGAACAATGCACACGATTAACCATAGAAGGGAACAAACTAGAAAGCTACAGGAAAACCATGCACTCCATTCGCACACGGTTACGATGAAACCGTGCGTTAACCGTGCGTGAGGATCATCGACCTCAGCTTGACGAAATTCGTTGAGCTCAACTCAACGTTCTTCTAGCTGAACGAAACGCATGATCGGGCACAAACCGTGCGTGAAAGAAATGTACAACCGTGCTTTTTTGTTGGGTACATTGGTTTAAATGTACCTGATTTGAAGAAGCCTCACCCTACTCAATGATATACATCAAAATGTATTTGATGTATTTTGAGTTGCCTTGTGCAGGTTAAGTATTTGCAGGGAAAGCTGAAAAAGTTTCTTAGTCCATGTATCGACACCCAGACAGAAAGTGTCGACACTTAAGAAGACTTCTGTCGACACCCAGAGAAGCAGTGTCGACACTTAGAGTAGTTGTGTCTACACCAGGGATACAAAGTCGACACCAGACAGAAAGTGTCGACCCAAGGAGCTGTGTCGACACTCAATGAAGAAAAATACAGAGAAGCAGTGTCGACACTTAGCAGAAGTGTCGACACCCAAAGGAACTTGACTACATCAGAAAGTGTCGACACTTGGAGGCCGTGTCGACACTCAGCAAAAGTCAGCAGAGTCTAAGTACAAGTGTTGACATAATGAAGAATGTGTCGACACATAGCAGAAGACTCAACATATGAAGAAAGTGTCGACACTGGGAGCTGTGTCGACACTCAGCAAAGTTCAACAGAAAAATTCTAAGTACAAGTGTCGACACAAAGGAGATGTGTCGACACTCAGCTAAAGTCTCAGCACAAGAAGAATGTGTCGACACAAGGAGAAGTGTCGACACTCAGCAAGTATCAACACAGAAGGCATGTGTCGACACCAAGAAGATGTGTCGACACTTACAAGAATTCAACTAAGAACAGAAGAACAAGAAGTTGTGTCGACACACAATATCAATGTCGACACATATTGAAGAAGCTGTGTCTAGAAGTGAATTCTACAACACAAGGAATTGTGTCGACACCTTGAAGGCAAGTGTCGACACTTAGTCTACTTGTGTCGACACTTAGTCTATAAGTGTCGACACTTAAAGACAGACAGTCTCGAGACTTTCAGACTGTTACAGATATTTCAAGAAGTGACTGGATGACATGACAGCTGCCATTCCAGCCGGTCTACAACAGTTGTCAGAGTTGTCAGAAATCTGTTAGAAACCGGATCAGCCGGTTACCATGAAGAAGGCCTATAAATAGGTTTATTCTATCAACAGAAAGTGATTGTCTATGATTTTAACAATATTAAAAGAAGATCTAGCTATTCATTAAAGATTCAAGTGAAGATCTAAGTAGTTGGAGAGAGAGAGCTCCTTCCAAGAAGACAACCTTTGGAACCAGGCTGTAAAGAAGTGTTCAGATCTAGTTCTGAATCTTAAGTTGCAGTGATTGAAGATCAGCTGCAGAGAATCAATCTTATTGTGTTCTACATTCAAGAATCTTTGAAGAAAGCCAAGTCAGGTTGATCTCAGCAGAGTTCTTCTAAAAACTCATCAAGAAACTCTCAACTCTTCTCTCTTTTCTCTGAGTTGTAGGGTTTATATTTTGTATTCATATTATCTTGTAGGATCCTTAGGGATTTGAGTTGTAAGCCTGTAATTATAAAGGCCGAGTGGTAGGGCCTGTGTGCCTGAGTGTAGGAGATCTTATTCTCTGAGTGTAGGCCTGTTGTGGCTGAGTGTAGGGCTTGTTGAAGGCTGAGTGTAGGTCTTTGGAGAATACTGAGTTGTAGGGCCTTGGGCCTGAGCTGTAGGAACCTGTTTGGGGTTCTGAGTGTAAGATCTGAGGATCTGAGATAGTGGAGGAGTTTTGGCTGAATCTAGTACACTACTAGATAGGCGAAGGGGGAAAGTGGTTGTACCCAAATCTTGAGGAACCACTATAAATTTGTGTGTTCACTGGATGCTTGATTGATTGCTGTGATTGCTGATTGACTGCTGTGTAGAATTAGTTATAACTCTGAGATATAAGCTAAAATCTGCCTAAAAAGTTTAAAAAGATTAAGTCACCTATTCACCCCCCCCCCTCTAGGTGATTAGGTACAATTTCTTTCAAGTGGTATCAGAGCCAGGTTACTCAAAAAAAAGGATATAACTATCTGAGTAGATCCTGTTGGTAGATTCAGTATAAGTAAAAGTGCAGAATCAAGTAAATCAAGAAACATGGGTTCAATAGAGAATCATAAGGAACTTGGATCCATGAAGTTACCCATATGTAGAAAAGAGATCTTTGGCATCTGGAAGGAAAGGGTGAGACTGTTTATGGAAGCCTCAGACCCTACAATATATATATCACAGTGAAAGAAGGGTCATATGTGCCTATGAAGGTTTCAGTCTTAGATGCAAATCAGAGAACACCTAAAGACTTCTCTGAAATGACAAAAGATGAGATAATTCTAGCCACAATGGACAAGAGGGCTCAGAATATCATTGTGAGTGCCATAGATGATGCTACATTCCAGAACTTGATACACTGTAAGACATCAAAGGAGATGTGGGATACTTTGATAGTGTATATGGAGGGTTCAGAAGAAGTCATGCAGGACAGAAAGTCTCTGTTAAATCCGGAATATGAAAGTTTCAGGCAAGGTAGGACAGATAGCATAATAGAATGCTATAAGAAATTCTATAGGATTGTCAATGAGTTGATGTCCTATGGAAGAGAATTCAGCAACTATGTGCTGAATAATAAGTTCTTGAGGTCCCTAACAAAGGATTGGGACACCAAGATCTGTGCCATAAGGGAAATGGCTAAGTTAGCAGATATACCTCCTCCAACATTGTTTGGAAAACTGCTATCCTATGAAATGCAGTTGATGGTAAGGAAAGAAGAGGAGAAGTCTACCAGAATTGAGAATAAAGAAAGAACAGTGGCATTCAAGACAGAAGCCACCAGAAAATACAGAAGTAAGTCTCCATCTCCACCTCCAAAGGTAGTAGAGACTGAGTCAGAGGAAACAACAAGTAGAAATTCTGAGAGCAGTGAAAGTGATGAGGACTTTGCATGTAACACCCATTATCCGTCACATAGCATATAGCAGTAGGTCCGGCCGGGGCCCGACGCCATATACCACAGACAGACCGGGTGGTTACTCATGGAAACCATCCAACCAATCACAACGACCTACACAGAGCATTCTAGTGGAAGCAGTTTATAAAGGTTGTAAACAAGAACCCAGCATCAAAGCACGAATGTCCACTAACAACAGCATAGGAATGTTATACAAAATACCCAACACAAGCATTAAAGCTTTACAATAAGTTTCACTTGAATATTACATGTTTTACAAACCACGGCACGCAGGCCGGTCATACATGAATAAAGCAGTAAACACTTCTACTTGGGCCTTCGAGGGCCGGCTTCGCAAAAAGGGCTTTAGCCCGCTATTGACCGCTTGGTCCAGCTGCACCTGTAAGTAACAAACCACCGCACGGTGGCAAAACAAGGCAACGGTCAGCAATGCTGACCAAATTATAACGATCCCGCCCCCAACTCGGGGCGGCGATGCTCCTTCCCTGCATTTCATTAGCATAAGCGAGCAAATTTATAGCCATAGCCATTTCATCACAGGCGTTGGCTCGCACGGCCACACGCCCCGTGCACTCAGGGCACATTCTCGGTGAACCGGTCGATGTCACGTCAATTAAAGCCATAGACATTCCGGACTCACCACCGCCACTTTGACGGCCAATCCTATGAGCAATTCGCCTTCCTAGCCTGGGTCACGATAATTTAAGCCATTGACCACCGAAGACTCTCATCTATGCCAACGGCAAGTGCCACTTACCTTTAGGTCTCTTTAACCGAACGACATAGAACAGGTACGGTTCCATCTAACCCGTGCTCACATCGCAACGACAATTTAAGCCATTTGCGTGGGTCAAACTTCCACCGAGTCCCATCCCTATCACATTTCACATAACCCGGTTTTGTTCAAGTCAGCTCTCAGGCCTCCAAGTTGGCAGGATCTCGCATCCGCCCAGTTTTCCGGGTGCACCTTAGGATTAATCCCAAAGACTCCCTGTTGCAATCTACCGCGTAGAAAACCCGAAAAACACCCAATCGCACGGAGTCTTCTCCGGCATTTATGCAATGCAACATCACGGATCCGGACCAACACGTCCGGGTAGGCTTCACACAACATGCCTATGTCCGTTCTCGCTTACGGACTCTAACAACGGGGACTATTCATGTCTACCCGTAGGAACGCCTCCAACTCACCGCAAACTCGCGAGAGCGGGCTTCCTATGCAAAGGAAAGAGAGCTATTCATGCTCAAGATGAGGATCTTTACCCTTGCGTTCCTCTTTGGCGCCATTGAAAAGTAATCGAATGAAAAGCACCGCACTAGCGTTGCCTCCGTGGATCCGGAGTCGGCTCGCGATTCGGAGCTCCGAAGCTCCTCCAATGGCGGGATCTAGCCTCTTCTTCCTCCCTTGGCTCTCCTCTCTCTCTAAGGATTTAGAAAGATGAAACTTAAGAAAAGTAAGGGTTTTCCAAGTCCATTCACGGGTATATCCCTTCAGGAACAACCACCAGCCATTGGATCTCAAAATAAGGAAACGAACGGCTTTGATTCGGGGCTGAAATGCCCAATCTGGACTGAACACGGCCTGACACACGCCCGTGTCCAGGGCCGTGTGCCTCATTCACCGTCAAAATCGAATCTCCTGAAATGACACTGATGGTTAAAACTCCAAAATTATTTATGAAGCGCGGCGCCCCGGCGGTTTTATTTAAGTTAAGCGGATGTGATTGTATTTAAAAAACGGGGCGCGCATATTTATTTATTTGGATATAAAACGGGTTAGATCGAGTTTTAATGAAAGGAGGCAAGTGCACCTATCGTGAGTAGTACAGGATATTCCAGGTGGAATATCGAGGTCGTATTGTTCTCGGGGCCGGTTCGATTATTTCTACTCTTCCCTGGAGGGGACTATTATTTTACCGATAATTATCTTGTCGGGATATTTTATATAATTATAAAAATACAGAAAATGGCAGAAAGAAAATGAAAGCATGAAGGTGGTGCCGATGAAGAGCTTAGCTTGATGGCACCGAGAAAACAATTGAACTAAAATAAACTTTAAATAAAAAGAGCTCCTAAATTTCTAATTAATTAAGGCGGAGACTTGGCCGTGGAGGTTCCACTAAAATGAGCTCACCTAGCTATAGGGCTATCGCTCACCTGAATGCTAAGACTATTCGACCGGGCTCTCGTCCGACGAAGGATTCCTCTTAACGCCCGCATTATGCTAAGAACCCCGCTATTGGGTGGGGAACCCAATCCGGTAGAGTTGGCGCGCCTCCTCTGTCGAGGGTTAGTGCAGAACTCTCTTTGCCAAGGGGTGATCGGTGCATATGCACGGCCTCTCGGCTAGCTAGCATATGGACTACGGAAATAGGGCCCACACATCGATATGTGGTCCTACGCGTCGTTAACCCAGGGCAAACCTTAAGTACTTTTAATTAATTAGAAAAATTAGACCTTTAATTATTTTAAGCTATTTTATCTGTCTCAATGCTCTTCGATACCGAGGGCTAAGAATGGTTAGCCACTCATCGGAATGGGGACGGCTTGCGGAAAAAGCGAAAAATAAAGCGATAAAGAAAGCAGTAAATGAAAGCAGTAAATGAAAGCAGGAAAATAAAGCAGAAAATTGCAAGTCCTACCCAAACGAGTAGGACTGAAGAAAGCTGTAAACTGCGAGTCCCGGCGCAAATGCGTGGGCGGGAGAAAGAAAGCGTGTCCTACTCAAACGAGTAGGACTAAATAAATGCAACACACGCACACACTCGACAGAAATTAAAACTCACGCACACACTCTCTCGACATAAATGAAAACGCACACACACAAATCCTACTCAAATGAGTAGGGAAAATAAAGACCTGCCATTTAACTCGAATGAGTAGGCGGAAATAAAGAAAATTACAAACTCACGTACTCTACAGAAAGTAAAACACACACACACACTCGACAGAATTAAAATAAAGCAAAGCGTCATTTAACTCTTAACGAGTAGGCGGAAATAGATGCACAAGTACAAAAAATGTAAAAAAAAACTAAGTTACCGAAAAATTAAAACAACTGCATTTCTACCGCTAAAATGCGGTAAAAATGCATAAAAAGTAAAAATAAAAATTAATCGGACAGAAAGTTCTGCAAATAAAAATGAAAACGCAATTGCTCGAAAAATAAAAACGAATACATTTCTACCGCTAAAATGCGATAGAAATGCATAAAAAGAGAACGAAAAAATTAAAAGAGCAAAAAGTTTTTGAAATAAAAACAAAAATGCAAATGCTTGAAAAATTAAAACGATTATGTTTTCATTCTTATAATTTTATAGAAATACCTAAAAAGTGGAAATAAGACTAAAAGAGAACGAAAAATTTTACAATCCTAAAGAGCCTAAGTTAAAAGAAAATTAAAAATCACCTTTTGAAACATTTTTTATAAACCTATAGGAATGAAAACAAAGTAAAAATAATAAAGTAAACCTAAACAAGTATTTGCATGAAAATAAAATTGCGATTATAACGGCTAGAAATTAGACAAAAGTTTTAAGCTAAAAAGATTTAGAAGACATAAAGGAAAAACAAAATAAGAACAAACATTAAAAATCACTTCGAGTAGGGCGCATAAATGGATTCCAAGCTATGCAAAGAGAGAAAAAACTAACACATTTTATTAATGAAAAAGTGATTACAAGAAAGCTAAAAACAAACACTAAGAGAGGGGGAAGAAAATCCCTTACATAGCATAAGAAAGCATTTCGGCAGCACCTACCCTAAGCAAAGTGGTTCAAAAAGTGGAACAGAAATCCTAAGCAGAACCTCTGAATTTATAGAAAAAATTTGCATGGGTCACGCCCTTGGCACGGGCGTGACAGGGGGCGTGACAGTACTATTTGAGAAGGCGGTCAGCGATTTGACGGGAAAGTGGACTTCGGGCTGGACACGTGTCGGTCTCGCAGTGGTCACGCCCCAGGTCACGGGCATGACTCTGGGCGTGTCAAGCAGGTGGATCTGGGCGCGGGTTGCGCCGAAAGTCTTCGGGCAGGTCTTGTCGGGCTAGCTGGAAAGGTCACGCCCCAGGTCACGGGCGTGACGCTGGGCGTGACTGCTGGTGTCGACACTCGACGATCGTCGAGCGGAATTCGTCGAGAGGAGAGGACACGGGCTTGGGTCACGCCCCGTGTCGTGTGACACGGGCGTGACCCCGGGCGTGTCAAGCTTTTCTCTTCAAAATTTGCTGATTTCACGGTTTTTGACGTGTCACGCCCTGGTCACGGGCGTGACCAATATGTCACGGGCATGACATATCAATTTTTGGCAGATTTTTCATTTTTTTCTGAAACATAAAAATAAAGTAAGTTAGTAATATATTTATAAAAATAGGAGCATTTTATTGAATAAAAATAAGTAAAAACGACAAAAAGAAATGAAAACAACTAAATTAATGTACAGAAAAATAGGTATATTTACAATTCATCAAATACCCCCATACTTAAGCTTTTGCTATTCCAGAGCAAAAGTTGGAGATGAACTTATAAGGAATAAAAGCAATCCTAAGTTTAGCTACCGCTTGAATTAATTAAAAGGAAAGATCAAAATAAACATCCGAGCTTAAAGAATTAAATCCTAATTTATGAAATGTTATGAATAGAGGAACAGTTTCAAAACGACTTCTAGATAAAATAAAATAGGAAGCAAAAATTTATTTTTGTTAGTTTAACAAAGATGGATTGGATTTATACAAAAAACTTTTGCTTAAAAGAATTTAAAGGAAATAATGCAATTTAAAAGTTATGCTCTCAAAAAATTTTTAAATT
This sequence comes from Platanthera guangdongensis, assembly GCA_039583875.1. Taxonomy (NCBI): domain Eukaryota; kingdom Viridiplantae; phylum Streptophyta; class Magnoliopsida; order Asparagales; family Orchidaceae; genus Platanthera; species Platanthera guangdongensis. The sequence goes on along the minus strand of CM077151.1, from coordinate 251,284,273 downwards.
AATTCTAGAATCATTGAAATAGGCTAAGTGGTTTGGTGGTTTATGAAGAAGGCTTGAATATTGAGGTGAGGTAATTTTTTCTCGAACCTCTAATTTTTTTCTTTTTTGATAGTTAGGAAAATGAAATCTTATTTTCCTAACACATAATAATTTTTTTTTCTTCATAAATAATAAATAACCCAATGTATATGTGTAGAAGTAATGAATTTTATCCTCTTACTCCATATCATATAATAATTTTTTTTTAAAATATTGGGTGCCTATGTTTACGGAATGAAATCTTATTCCCATTGACATAAGATCTTTTAAGGGATAGGGGTAAACATGTCATGTAAGACATGAAAAAAAAATGGAAGTGGGTTTATTTTTCAAAAAGAAATCTAGCTTTTAATAAAAAAGTTTTTGAGAGCAACCTTTTTAAAATGAACGTTCCAATGTTTCTAAAAGCATGAAGTAGAAATAATTGAAATCCATGTATGTTATTTTCTAACATAAAGAACGAGCTTCTATTTATAAATTTAGAAGTGGTGGTGAAAAATAAGTTCCCTATTATAAGGAAAAGACATAAAATTTTTTTTAAATCTTAACCCCAGATACTTAAATCTATCGAACTTTAATTAATAAACGAATAGTAAGCAAAGAATAACTAAAATTCGCATATAAATTAACTCGAAACTAGATTTTTGGAAAGCAAAAAGGGTTAAGAAATGGTATATTCGATTTATTTTGTTACATAATTAATAAAACATTTTTTTGGAATTTTTTAGAGTTTTATCATTTTTTTTGTGTTTTAATTATTATCTTTTTAGGAATTTTAGATTTTTATCTTTTTAGGGTTTTTTTGGTTTTTCTAAATTTTTTTTTGTATTTTTAGTTTTTGTGGAGTTATTTACAAGAAAGAGGAGAGAAAGAAGTGTTATTTTTAAAGAAGATAGGGGGGAAAGAGAGATTTTAATAAAAAAGGCAAAGTAAAAACTCGATTGCGGCCCCGCGAACAGACTCTTATTTGAATGGTTGGTTCGATGAGTCGAACGTCGCGGGCAGGCAAGACGCAAGTTTTTACCAAAAAGAGAAGAAGAGGGGGGAAGAGAGATTTATTTTTAAAACATATTTAAAAGTAAAATTTTTTTTTAAATTTTTTTGTTTTAATTATTATTAAAATAATAAAAAAAATTTAAATTTTTTTGATTTTTGCATTTTTTTTATATTTTTTGTTAAGTACCGAATATAAAAAGTGCAGAATAGGAAAACACCCTCATACTTAAACCCAACATTGTCCCCAATGTTGCAATCTAAGTATGCGGAACAGATAATATACAAATTAAAAGATGTACAAAAAACAAAAATAAAAAGAGAGGGTAGAAGCTTCCCTAAGACGAGTCCGGGAGGCCCAGGCCGAAACCCTGCATTATTGTTAGAAGAAGAAGAAAGAAGCAAAAATATAACAGAAAATAAAAAGGAAACGAAAATATAAACTCGGCTAAGAGATTGCGGGCGGTAGGGGGGCATGTGCGTGGGTGACTCGGAAGGTAGCTAAAGCCTTAGCTACATGAGTGCTATAGAAATGCGCACCCCTAACGTGCACAAGAATGGAAGCGCGCCGAAGCGAAACAAAACAAAACAAGTTAAAAGAAAATAAATAGACAAAATATATACACCTGTATATTTTTTTAGGACGTTTTTGTTTTTTGTTTTATTGTCAAATTTTTTCATTTTATCGAATTTTTTTAGTTTTGTTTGTTTGATAAAAAATTTTTTGTTTTTTTTTTGTTTAAGTTTTTGTTTTTGTTTTTTTGTTTTTTTCATTTTTTTTTTGGGTTTTAGTTGTTTTTTTTTATTTAGTTTTTTTTAGTTTTATATGTTTTTCAAATTTTTAATTTTTAGGGTTTTTCAAAATTTTTTAGTTTTGTAAGTTTTTCAATTTTTTTTTGTTTTATAAATTTGTAAATATATATATTGTTTTTTTTGTTTTTTTTATTATTATTATTCTTATTATTATTATTATATTTTTTGGTAGTTGGCCAAACTATTTTTTTTTTGTTATCTAAATATATATAGGTAAAATTAATAGAAACCCAAGGTTCAAAATAACGAGCCGAAAGTTCCCCGGCAACGGCGCCAAAAACTTGATGGTTAAAACTCCAAAATTATTTATGAAGCGCGGCGCCCCGACGGTTTTATTTAAGTTAAGCGGATGTGATTGTATTTAGAAAACGGGGCGCGCGTATTTATTTATTTGGATATAAAACAGGTTAGATCGAGTTTTAACGAAAGGAGGCAAGTGCACCTATCGTGAGTAGTACAGGATATTCCAGATGGAATATCGAGGTCGTATTGTTCTCGGGGCCGGTTCGATTATTTCTACTCTTCCCTGGAGGGGACTATTATTTTACCGATAATTATCTTGTCGGGATATTTTATATAATTATAAAAATACAGAAAATGGCAGAAAGAAAATGAAAGCATGAAGGTGGTGCCGATGAAGAGCTTAGCTTGATGGCACCGAGAAAACAATTGAACTAAAATAAACTTTAAATAAAAAGAGCTCCTAAATTTCTAATTAATTAAGGCGGAGACTTGGCCGTGGAGGTTCCACTAAAATGAGCTCACCTAGATATAGGGCTATCGCTCACCTGAACGCTAAGACTATTCGACCGGGCTCTCGTCCGACGAAGGATTCCTCTTAACGCCCGCATTACGCTAAGAACCTCGTTATTGGGTGGGGAACCCAATCCGGTAGAGTTGGCGCGCCTCCTCTCTCGAGGGTTAGTGCGGAACTCTCTTTGCCAAGGGGTGAACGGTGCATATGCACGGCCTCTCGGCTAGCTAGCATATGAACTACGGAAATAGGGCCCACACATCGATATGTGGTCCTACGCGTCGTTAACCCCGGGCAAACCTTAAGTACTTTTAATTAATTAGAAAAATTAGACCTTTAATTATTTTAAGCTATTTTATCTGTCTCAATACTCTTCGATACCGAGGGCTAAGAATGGTTAGCCACTCATCGGAATGGGGACGGCTTGCGGAAAAAGCGAAAAATAAAGCGATAAAGAAAGCAGTAAATGAAAGCAGTAAATGAAAGCAGGAAAATAAAGCAGAAAATTGCAAGTCCTACCCAAACGAGTAGGACTGAAGAAAGCTGTAAACTGCGAGTCCCGGCGCAAATGCGTGGGCGGGAGAAAGAAAGCGTGTCCTACTCAAACGAGTAGGACTAAATAAATGCAACACACGCACACACTCGACAGAAATTAAAACGCACGCACACACTCTCTTGACATAAATGAAAACGCACACACACAAATCCTACTCAAATGAGTAGGGAAAATAAAGACCTGCCATTTAACTCGAATGAGTAGGCGGAAATAAAGAAAATTACAAACTCACGCACTCTACAGAAAGAAAAACACACACACACACTCGACAGAATTAAAATAAAGCAAAGCGCCATTTAACTCTTAACGAGTAGGCGGAAATAGATGCACAAGTACAAAAAATGTAAAAAAAAAAACTAAGTTACCGAAAAATTAAAACAACTGCATTTCTACCGCTAAAATGCGGTAGAAATGCATAAAAAGTAAAAATAAAAATTAATCGGACAGAAAGTTTTGCAAATAAAAATGAAAACGCAAGTGCTCGAAAAATAAAAACGAATACATTTCTACCGCTAAAATGCGGTAGAAATGCATAAAAAGAGAACGAAAAAATTAAAAGAGCAAAAAGTTTTTGAAATAAAAACAAAAACGCAAATGCTTGAAAAATTAAAACGATTATGTTTTCATTCTTATAATTTTATAGAAATGCCTAAAAAGTGGAAATAAGAATAAAAAAGAACGAAAAATTTTACAATCCTAAAGAGCCTAAGTTAAAAGAAAATTAAAAATCACCTTTTAAAACATTTTTTATAAACCTATAGGAATGAAAACAAAGTAAAAATAATAAAGTAAACCTAAACAAGTATTTGCATGAAAATAAAATTGCGATTATAACGGCTAGAAATTAGACAAAAGTTTTAAGCTAAAAAGATTTAGAAGACATAAAGGAAAAACAAAATAAGAACAAACATTAAAAATCACTTCGAGTAGGGCGCATAAATGGATTCCAAGCTATGCAAAGAGAGAAAAAACTAACACATTTTATTAATGAAAAAGTGATTACAAGAAAGCTAAAAACAAACACTAAGAGAGGGGGAAGAAAATCCCTTACATAGCATAAGAAAGCATTTCGGCAGCACCTACCCTAAGCAAAGTGGTTCAAAAAGTGGAACAGAAATCCTAAGCAGAACCTCTGAATTTATAGAAAAAATTTACATGGGTCACGCCCTTGGTCACGGGCGTGACAGGGGCCGTGACAGTACTATTTGAGAAGGCGGCCGGCGATTTGACGGGAAAGTGAACTTCGGGCTGGACACGTGTCGGTCTCGCAGTGGTCACGCCCCAGGTCACGGGCATTACTCTGGGCGTGTCAAGCAGGTGGATCTGGGCGCGGGTTGCGCCGAAAGTCTTCGGGCAGGTCTTGTCGGGCTAGCTGGAAAGGCCACGCCCCAGGTCACGGGCGTGACGCTGGGCGTGACTGCTGGTGTCGACACTCGACGATCGTCGAGCGGAATTCGTCGAGAGGAGAGGACACGGGCTTGGGTCACGCCCCGTGTCGTGTGACACGGGCGTGACCCCGGGCGTGTCAAGCTTTTCTCTTAAAAATTTGCTGATTTCACGGTTTTTGACGTGTCACGCCCTGGTCACAGGCGTGACCAATATGTCACGGGCGTGACATATCAATTTTTGGCAGATTTTTCATTTTTTCTGAAACATAAAAATAAAGTAAGTTAGTAATATATTTATAAAAATAGGAGCACTTTATTGAATAAAAATAAGTAAAAACGACAAAAAGAAATGAAAACAACTAAATTAATGTACAGAAAAATAGGTATATTTACAATTCATCAGACACACGGGTATCGAACACGCCCGTGTTCGACCCGACACGCCTGTGTTCCACCTTACACGGCCGTGTGACCGGCCGTGTACCCCAACATTTTTCCCCAAAATCAACCCGAGAATTACCCGGGTCCTAGGACACGCCCGTGTCCTTACCCGTGTCACCTTGACATGCCTGGACCATATGATGTGTACACGGTCTCGACATTTCGTCGAGCGAAGATCGTCGACCTGATGACACGGCCTTGGACACGCCCGTGTCCTAGGCCGTGTGCCTTGTCTCGACGATCGTCGAGTGAATCTCGTCGACTCCCCGGGACGATCGTCGACACGGGTCGACACGCCCTGCGACACGCCCGTGTCACGGGCCGTGTGCCCAGTCTCGACGAATCGTCGAGTAAATCTCGACGACTTCGCGGCTAAGTGTCGACACTGGTCGACACGCCCTGGGACACGCCCGTGTCCCAGGCCGTGTGCCTGCTGCCAGAACCCAAACTGGCCCAAAACATCCCCCGTCGCTCTTTTGAGTTTCGGAGCGTTACAACTCTCCCCCTCTTAAAAGAATTTCATCCGCGAAATTACATAAAGGAAAGACATGTACAAAACCAAAATTTGTACCTGAGTGGAACAACTCCGGATACTCGTCAAGCATAGTCTGCTCTCGCTCCCAAGAGAGCTCCTCACGACCGCAATTGTCCCACCGGACCTTGACCATCCTGATCTCTTTATTGCGTAGCCGCTTGACCTCCGAGTCTTCAATCCGCACGGGCTTGACCTTTGTCGTTAGCCCACTATCCACCGGTACTTGATCGACCGCGATCACTTGCGTAGGCTCTTGCACCGCCTTCCGAAGCACTGAAATATGGAATACATCGTGTAAACCACTAAGCTCCACTAAAAGCTTCAACCGATAAGCTGCTTCTCCAACTCGCTCCAAAACTTCAAACGGTCCAAGGTACCTCGGGCTTAGCTTTTTCAATCGCCGCACCCGCGAGACACCCTTGAACGGCTTGATCTTTAGGTATACATAATCGCCCACAGCGAACTCCACGTTTCTGTGCTTGGCATTATAGTACTTTGCTTGCCGGTCCTGAGCGATAAGCAACCTCTCCCGAATAGTTCTTACCAAAGAAGTAGCATCATCCACTTCCGATCGCTTATACAACTTTGACTCACCCGTTTCTAACCAAGACAACGGCGTGCGACATCTTCTACCATATAGGGCCTCGAAAGGCGCCATCTGAATACTCGCTTGGTAGCTGTTGTTGTATGCGAACTCCACCAAATAAAGGTGGTCTTCCCACTGCTTTCCGAAATCTAAGAAACACATGCGGAGCATGTCTTCCATGGTTCTATTGACCCTCTCGGTCTGCCCATCCGTTTGCGGATGGAAGGATGTGTTGAACTTCAACTTTGTTCCCAACATTTGCTGCACTAGCCTCCAATCATTGGACGTGAACCGCCCATCTCGGTCACTCACGATGCTGCGGGGCACACCATGAAGCCGTACTATGTTATCCACATAAAGCTTCGCCAGCTTCTCCACCGGATCATCCTTCCTATGTGGAATAAAGTGCCACACCTTCGTCAACCGATCCACGACCACCCAAATGGCATCGTTCCCCTTTTGCGACCTTGGCAAACCGTGCACAAAGTCCATGGAGATATCGTCGAATTTCCACTCCGGAATAGGCAAGGACTTCAGAAATCCTCCCGGCTTTTGGCACTCCGCCTTCACCAAGGCGCAAGTTTGGCACTTTGCTACGTATAGCGCAACATCCTTTTTCAAACCCGGCCACCAAAACAGTTTCTTTACATCGCGGTACATCTTCGTGCTCCCCGTGTGAATCGAGTACTTGGTATGGTGTGCCTCGTACAACAATTCCACCCGCAAATTGCCCACACAAGGAACGCACAGACGACCGTCTTTCCACAGCAATCCGTCCTCCACCACGAATTGGGAATTTGACCCATCCAGAGCCTCTATCATGAACTGCTTCATATGAGCATCCATATCCAAAGCCTGCCGAATCCGATCAGCCAGGTCATATTGGACGTCAGTCCAATTCAGCACTGCTTCAGCACTTGCTTGTTTATCCACACAAGCAATCTCCAACCCCTCCAACTCCCGCACCAACCGCTCATCGTGCACCGATAGCCAATTGGCTTGAGCTGGAGCTCGGCGACTCAACGCGTCTGCAACCTCATTCCCTTTGCCAGGCACGTAGTGGATCTTGTATGTATAGTCCCCCAGGAACTCCATCCATCTATGCTGCCGCATATTCAGATCTTTCTGATCCATCAGGTACTTCAGGCTCTTGTGATCGGTGTAGATGTCAATCTTCACACCGTACAAATAGTGTCTCCACAGCTTCAAGGCAAAAATCAAGGCCGCTAACTCCAAGTCATGGACCGGATAATTCCTCTCGTGTACTTTTAGCTGTCTCGAGCCATAAGCTATCACACTTCCGTGCTGTAGTAGCACGCAACCCAAACCGCTGCCCGAAGCATCGCTATATATCTCATAGCCTTCGGTCCCAACCGGCGAACTCAGTATAGGCGCCGTGGTCAACCGACACTTCAATTCCTCAAAAGCTCGCGTGCACTCCGGCGTCCAAACGAACTTATGCTCCTTCCTCGTCAAAGTAGTGAGAGGTAACGCTAACCGCGAGAAGTTCTCTACGAAGCGCCTATAATAGCCGGCAAGCCCCAAAAAGCTCCGGACTTCTGCTACCGTAGCAAGCTCAGGCCACTCCCGTATCGCAACAATCTTCGCCGGATCCACAGCAATACCCTCTCCACTCACTATATGCCCGAGGAACGCCACTTAGGATAGCCAAAACTCGCACTTCGAGAACTTGGCATACAACTGGTTCCTCCTTAGAGTTTCCAAAACCAAATGAAGATGCTTGAAGTGATCTTCCTCACTTTGCGAGTACACCAAAATATCGTCGATGAAGACGATCACGAAATGGTCCAAGTACTCCCTGGAAGTCCTGTTCATCAAATCCATGAACACTGACGGCGCATTAGTCAGCGCAAACGGCATGACCGTAAACTCATAATGCCCGTATCTCGTACTAAATGCTGTCTTCGGGATATCACTCTCCCTTATGCGTAGCTGATAGTACCCAGCCTTGAGATCCAACTTCGAGTACACCGTCGACCCGACTAACTGATCAAAGAGATCATAAATCCGGGGGATCGGGTACTTGTTCTTCTCCGTCAGCTTGTTTAGCTCCCGATAATCAATACACAACCTTAAGCTTCTGTCCTTCTTCTTAACAAAGAGGACCGGTGTGCTCCAAGGCGAAGAACTCGGGCGCACATACCCTTGCTCCAACAACTCTTGCAGTTGAACTTTCAGCTCTGCCATTTCCTTAGGCGCTAGCCGATACGGAGATCGTGACACAGGCTTTGCACCTGGCACTAGCTCGATCGTAAAATCTATCTCCCGCTGGGGCGGGGCTCCAGGAAGATCTACGGGGAACACATCAGGGTATTCCGATACCACTGAAATACAATCCAAAGCGGGCTTCGGCTTTGCAACCTCCACTAGTGTAAAGAACAGTTCTGCTCCAGCACGAACCGCCTTCACCACCTGAAGAGCAGACATCAACATCTTGCTCGACCCCTTTAAGCCCGTAAAAGTCGTCTCACGACTTGCTCCCAGTTTGACTTCCTTGCTACCGCAATCTATATGGGCCTGCTGCTCCAAGAGCCAGTCCATGCCAAATATGACGTCGAACTCCACTAACGGAAGTAAAGACACCCGCAGGTCGAACTCCTGCTCCCCAATACGAATCTTAACATCGCAGATCCTAACTGCTTGCATCGAACACCCATTGGGCAACAACACATCCAACTTATCCTTCGCCATCGAAGAAGGGACTCCGATGCGTGATATAAATCCTTCGGACAAGAAGGAGTGTGAAGCTCCCGTATCAAAGAGTGCTCGTGCCGGATTTTCACAAATCAATACGAATCCTAAACAAGTAGTGGTAAGGTAACATATGCATAACAAGTATTTAAAGAAATTGACTTGCTATAATTTAAACCGTACCTGTCACCACGTCAGCTTATTTAATGGCCTCCTCTTGGCCAAGATTATAGACCCTTGGTTGGGCCGGAGCATAGTCGGATGCGGTCGACTCCACCGCCTTTCCTTTCTCTTCATAAGTAGCTCCCGGCCTTCTCTCGGACTTAGGACGTCCGCTCCAACAATCACGGGCATAATGCCCCGTCTTTCCACAAGTAAAGCACGCGCCCGGGGTCCGACCCGCAGTCGCCCCAGAAGCACCAGAAGGAGCTGGGCCCGAAGTCTTATGCTTCTTGAAGGCCCTTCGATAGCCAGACTTTGAAGTAGTCGGCACTCTAAACTCAGATTTCTTCTCACCCAAGCTTTTCTTCGCTTGCACACTCTTCATGTCCTTCTCCAAGGACCGGGCAGTATTGACCAAGGTTAAGAAACCCTGCGTCATCGGGCCCGAAAGTAGCAATCTCAACTCGTCTCTTAGGCCTTCGTAGAATCGATTGGTCTTGCGCTCCTCATCCACGATGGTGGAGCTAGCATATCGACTCAAACGAGTGAACTCATGGAGGTATTCATCCACGCTCTTATCACCCTGCACCAATTTCAGAAATTCGTTCTCCATCGAAATCCTCTGAGTAGAAGGGAGGTATCTTGCTAAGAACAATTCCGAGAACTCTTCCATCGGAACGTCTATCAGTTGTCTACCTCTCAAATGATGCAACTCCAATCCTTCCCACCACACCCTCGCTTCACCGTCCAACAAGAACGTAGCGATGGTGGTCATCTGCCACTCCTCCGTCTCTATTGCTGTCACGACTCTCTTCACTCTATAGAGCCAGTCTTCAGCCTGAGATGGGGTTCCCAACCCCGAGAATAGCGGAGGGTTGAAGCTCATTACATGCTTCAGCTGCCTCTCAGTTGCTCTCCTTGGCACCACCGGTTCTACAACCACTTGCTCTACTCTCCTCGGCACAGCCTCTTGTAGAGGCACTTGCTCCATCACGGGAGCGGGCTGTTGCGTTTGCCTCCCAGGCTGCGCATTTATCACGGCCAAAACCACTTCAGCAACCAAACGTATGTTCTCCGCCGATAGAGGTGTTGCTGGAGCAACTTCCGGTGCACTACTAGCCTCAGAACCTCGGTGTTCTGACGGCCCAACACCACTTCTGGTCACCTATAGTGGTACAAAACACCGTTAAGCGACCAAATAAAATTGCAAACAGCAATTATAGGAACGCGCAGGTTCCTCAAACACGAGTATTTACATTCCTAAGTGGACATTCATGGGTTATTTTACCATTATAATGATGACGCACACAATGTGCTCACCACCCCTTAAAAAGAATTCGCCCACGAATTCAGTTTAAGCCGGACCAAAACTAGTAGTCTGATACCAATTTGTAACACCCCCTATCCGTCACATAGCATATAGCAGTAGGTCCGGCCGGGGCCCGACGCCATATACCACAGACAGACCGGGTGGTTACTCATGGAAACCATCCAACCAATCACAACGACCTACACAGAGCATTCTAGCTGAAGCAGTTTATAAAAGTTGTAAACAAGAACCCAACATCAAAGCACGAATGTCCACTAACAATAGAATAGGAATGTTATACAAAATACCCAACACAATCCTTAAGGCTTTACAATAAGTTTCACTTGAATATTACATGTTTTACAAACCACGGCACGCAGGCCTGTCATACGTGAATAAAGCAGTAAACACTTCTACTTGGGCCTTCGAGGGCCGGCTTCGCAAAAAGGGCTTTAGCCCGCTATTGACCGCTTGGTCCAGCTGCACCTGCAAGCAACAAACCACAGCACGGTGGCAAAACAAGGCAATGGTCAGCAATGCTGACCAAATTATAACGATCCCGCCCCCAACTCGGGGCGGCGATGCTCCTTCCCTACATTTCATTAGCATAAGCGAGCAAATTTATAACCATAGCCATTTCATCACAGGCATTAGCTCGCACGGCCACACACCCCGTGCACTCAGGGCACATTCTCGGTGAACCGATCGATGTCACGTCAATTAAAGCCATAGACATTCCGGACTCACCACCGCCACTTTAACGGCCAATCCTATGAGCAATTCGTCTTCCTGGCCTGGGTCACGACAATTTAAGCCATTGACCGCCGAAGACTCTCATCTATGCCAACGACAAGTGCCACGTACCTTTAGGTCTCTTTAACCGAACGATATAGAACGGGTACGGTTCCATCTAACCCGTGCTCACATTGCAATGACAATTTAAGCCATTTGCGCGGGTCAAACTTCCACCGAGTCCCATCCCTATCACATTTCACATAACTCGGTTATGTTCAAGTCGGCTCTCAGGCCTCCAAGTTGGCAGGATCTCGCATCCGCACAGTTTTCCGGGTGCACCTTAGGGTTAATCCCCAAGACTCCCTGTTGCAATCTACCGCGTAGAAAACCTGAAAAACACCCAATCGCACGGAGTCTTCTCCGGCATTTATGCAATGCAACATCACCGATCCAGACCAACACGTCCGGGTAGGCTTCACACAACATTCCTATGTCTGTTCTCGCTTACGGACTCTAACAACGGGGACTATTCATGTCTACCCGTAGGAACGCCTCCAACTCACCGCAAACTCGTGAGAGCGGGCTTCCTATGCAAAGGAAAGAGAGCTATTCATGCTCAAGATGAGGATCGTTACCCTTGCGTTCCTCTTTAGCGCCATTGAAAAGTAATCTGATGAAAAGCACCGCACTAGCGTTGCCTCCGTGGATCCGGAGTCGGCTCGCGATTCGGAGCTCCGAAGCTCCTCCAATGGCGGGATCTAGCCACTTCTTCCTCCCTTGGCTCTCCTCTCTCTGAAAGGATTTAGAAAGATTAAACTTAAGAAAAGTAAGGGTTTTCCAAGTCCATTCACGGGTATATCCCTTCAGGAACAACCCCCAGCCGTTGGATCTCAAGATAAGGAAATGAACGGCTTTGATTCGGGGCTGAAATGCCCAATCTGGACCGAACACGGCCTGGCACACGCCCGTGTCCTGGGCCGTGTGCCTCATTCGCCATCAAAATCAAATCTCCTGGAACGACACACGGGTATCGAACACGCCCGTGTTCGACCCGACACGCCCGTGTTCCACCTTACACGGCCGTGTGACCGGCCGTGTACCCCATCATTTTTCCCCAAAATCAACCCGAGAACTACACGGGTCCTAGGACACGCCCGTGTCCTTACCCATGTCACCTTGACACGCCTGGACCCCAGGCCATGTACACGGTCTCGACATTTCGTCGAGCGAAGATCGTCGACCCGATGACACGGCCTTGGACACGCCCGTGTCCTAGTCCGTGTGCCTTGTCTAGACGATCGTCGAGCGAATCTCGTCGACTCCCCGGGACGATCGTCGACACGGGTCGACACGCCCTGCGACACGCCCGTGTCGCGGGCCGTGTGCCCAGTCTCGATGAATCATCGAGTAAATCTCGACGACTTCGCGGCTAAGTGTCGACACAGGTCGACACGCCCTGGGACACGCCCGTGTCCCAGGCCGTGTGCCTGCTGCCAGAACCCAAACTTGCCCAAAATGTCTCCCGTCGCTCTTTTGTGTTTCGGGGCGTTACATTGCAGCTTTCACAAGACACTTTCAGAAGTTCTTAAAGAAGAAACAGTGGAGGACAATGCCATCCACTTCACAGGGTAAAGATGACTATCATCAGAATAAGAAATCATCAAAGAAAGACAGGAGAAAGCCCAAGACAAGCAAAGCAACCTTATCAAAAATAGTATTTTATTGATGTAACAGACAAGGACATGTTATTGCAGATTGTCCAGAGAAAAGGAAAGAGTCTAATGATAAGAAGAAGACTCAATTCAAGGGCAAGAAGGAAAGGTCCTTTGTTGCCAAGAAGGACAAGGGCCTGTCAGACATATCTTCATCAGAAACTGAGTCAGAAGCTGAAGCATACATAGGACTGTTTGTTGAAGAAGAAGAAGAGGAGTTCATCCAAATTATGAACTCTATATATGAGCAAGAGGACAATCAGTGCCAAGGACTAATGGCATTGTCAGAAAGTGACAAAATCCAGGAGCAGCCTGGACCCAGTAAGGTACAAAATTGTTCTTTAAGTTCAATTTCTAGTACTAGTTCGGATTCAGTTACATCAGCATCAAGTGATGCTAGTGGATCTGAATCTGAAGGGGATATTCATCAGTTGATTGATGAATATAGAGTTCTGTTGCAAGCATTTAAGAAAAGCAAATCCTTGGCCAAATGTCAGGCAAAGGAAATTGCAAGTCTCAAAGTGGATGCAACTGATTTTGAGAAGCTGATTGATCAAAAGTTAAATGAAATAGCCAGACTGAAGAACATAACTGTTATTCAGATGGGAACTATAACATTCAAGAATGATCAAATCAAAAGTCTGGAGATTGGTCTTCAGAAGGAGAGAGACATTGTTGCTAGGTTTTCCAAACCAAAGTCTGTTCTACCTTTGATTGATGAGTTTATACCTCACAAGGGCAAAGCTGGACTAGGGTTTACTAAACCTGCTAGCACTGTTCAGTCTAAGTCTAAGGGCAAAGCCCCAGTACTCAACAAGCCAGCTGTAGATAGAACAGCTAGGATTGTACCTAAGCAAAGGTACAATAGATTTGAGTGCTGGTGGTGTGGCAAGGTAGGCCACTTTACCATAGACTGTTGGCACAATTCTAGTGCCAAGGTGAGTAGCAAACTGCCTGTTGGAAGATCTGCAGGTAGCTTTGTTAAGAAAAAAACTAACCAGCACCAAGGACCCAAGAATACTTTGGGTTCTAAGGTCAACTAATCTGTTTTGCAAGTGAGTCCAAGTGGCCATGCCCCAATATGGTACTTGGACAGTGGATGTTCCAGGCACATGACTGCAACTAGGGGATTGCTAAAGGACTACACTCTAATCAAGGATGGTCCTAAAGTCACCTTTGGTGGTTCTTAAAAAGGAATCATCAAAGGGTTTGGTAACATTTCTAGTAACTTAGTTACCATTACTCAAGTGACTTATGTTAAAGGTTTGAAACACAACCTAATTAGTATAAGTCAATTAAGTGATGTAGGATATGACATCTCATTTGTCAAAGATAGTTGTCATATTAGGAGGTCAAATAATCAAGAGATCATTTTGACTGGTTATAGAAAAAGGAATGTCTATTGCCTAGACATTATGTGTGAGAACAATGTTTCTCCAGTGTGTCTTGTAGCTGATGAGAAAGTCTTTCATTGTGTCAAATGGCACAAGAGGCTGGCCCATCTTAACTATAAGACAATTGGCAAACTCTATAGCAAAGAGTTAGTGAGGAATGGTTCTCATGTTAAGTGTATTAAAGATGGTATATGCTCAGCTTGTCAAAAGGGCAAGCAGACTAGATCCACCTTTAGTAGCATTGAAAACAAAGATGTTGTGAGGTGCTTATACCTCTTGCATATGGATCTCTTTGGTCCTATGCTAGTTCACAGCCTAGGTAGGAAGGTCTATACCTTTGTGGTTGTAGATGACTACTCAAGGTTTTCCTGGGTGTTCTTCCTAAGACAGAAATCTGAAACACCTAGTATCCTATACAGTTTTGTTAAACAAATTCAGAATGAATTGGACAGTACAATAGTCAAAATCAGAAGTGACCATGGTACTGAGTTTCAGTCTGACAGTATGACAAAACTGTGTGAGGAATTTGGGATATTTCAGGAGTTTTCTTCACCAAGAACACCTCAGCAAAATGGCATTGCTGAGAGGAAAAATAGAACCTTGATTGAGGCTGGTAGAACCCTATTAAGTGATACATCTCTCCCAGAATATTTCTGGGCTGAGGTAGTAAATACTGCATGTCATGTAATTAATAGGGCTACCATTACTAAAAGCCACAACAAGACTCCCTATGAGATTGTGAATGGCAGAAAACCAAACCTATCCTATTTCAGAATCTTTGGTTGTAAATGCTTTATACTTAACAATGGTAAGTCTTACTTGACTAAGTTTGCTGCCAAGTCCCAAGAGTGGATCTTTGTTGCGTACAACAACAATAGTAAGGCTTATAGAGTCTACAACTTGACTACTCAAGTTGTAGAAGAATCAGTACATGTAGTATTTGATGAAGCTAGACTTATTAACCATGAGTTGTCTAGAAGTATTTGCAGCTCCACAGGTGTGACTGAGAAGATGGACAAGCTCACTATTGAAGAAGGATCTACAGCAAGTCAGCATGTAGATGGTAGTGGTTGTTGTCCAGGGGGAGTATTACATGTACCAAATGCAGAAGAAGACCAAGGAGTGCATCAAGTTGAAGAAGCTGAAGGAGTTCAACCTGAAGCCAGGATGCCTCCAGCTAATAGACATCTAAGAGATCATCCAGCAGATCAAATCATTGGTGATCTAAGACAAGGGGTACAAACAAGGAGCAGAAATCTGAATGCAGTACTCTACTCCAGTTTTCTATCCCAAGTAGAGCCAAAGAAGTTTGAAGAAGCCATCCTAGACCCTCATTGGATTGAGACAATGCAAGAGGAGCTGAATCAGTTCAAGAGATGCAAAGTCTGGGAGCTTGTTCCTAAACCAAGAGACCACAATATAATTAGAACCAAGTGGATCTTTAGGAACAAAATGGATGAAAATGGAGTGATCATTAAGAACAAAGCAAGACTGGTTGCTAAGGGATATAGGCAGGAAGAAGGTATTGACTTTGATCAAACTTTTGCTCCAGTAGCCAGACTGGAAGCCATAAGGATGTTCCTGGCCTATACAACCTATCAAGGTTTTAAAGTATATCAAATGGATGTCAAGTCAGCCTTTTTGAATGGCAATTTGAAAGAGGAAGTCTATGTGGAACAGCCATCAGGTTTTGTTGATTCAACTCAACCTAATTATGTCTATAGACTTAGGAAGGCTTTGTATGGGTTAAAACAAGCCCCTAGGGCTTGGTATGAAACCCTGTCTAGTTTCCTCATTGAGAATAAATTCACAAGGGGGAAAATATACAAGACTCTATTCCTTAGGGAATCCAGATGCAAGATCATACTAGTCCAAATATATGTAGATGACATAATATTTGGGTCTACTAAAAGTGGCCTTTGCAAGAAGTTTGCAAAACTTATGCAAGGACAATTTGAGATGAGCAGTATGGGGGAACTTAAGTTCTTCTTGGGTCTCCAAGTTAGACAGACTGAAAATGGTTTATCCATATGACAGTCTAAGTTCACCCTAGAATTAATAAGGAAATATGGTATGGAATCTTCCAGTACCATGAAGACTCCTATGGGGTCAAGTTTGTCTCTTTGCAAAGATGATGCAGGGAAACCTGTAGATGAGACTTTGTATAGAGGGATAGTTGGCTCCCTATTGTATTTGACTGCAAGTAGACCAGATATCATGTATGCTACATGTGTCTGTACTAGGTACCAAGCATGCCTTAAAGAGTCTCACTTAATAGCAGTCAAAAGGATACTGAGATATCTAAAGGGCACTCCTTATCTAGGCCTTTGGTACCCTGGGAATGGAGATTTTGAACTGACAGGTTATTCAGATGCAGATTTTACAGGCTGCAAGGAAGATAGAAAAAGTACAACTGGTACTTGTCAATTCCTAGGTGGAAGACTGATATCATGGAGTAGCAAGAAGCAAACAAGTATGGCTATCTCCACAGCATAATCAGAATATGTGGCTGCAGGAAGTTGTTGTGCTCAACTTCTATGGATACAGCATCAGCTAGAAGACTATGGTATTTAAGTAAGTAGAACACCACTATTTTGTGATTCTACTAGTGATATATCTATTGCAAACAATCCTGTTTCCCATAGTAGAACAAAACACATTGAAATAAAATATCATTTTCTAGGGGAACATGTAGAAAAATAAGATATTTCACTGGAGTATGTTAATACAGATAATCAACTAGCTGACATGTATACTAAGCCCCTAGAAAAAACCAAATTCAATAGGTTTAAAATTGAATTAGGTATGATAAACTTAGAATAAGTTTACAGAAATGGCTAAGTAAAATAGTGTCGACACACAGAGTTGTCTGTGTCGAGACAGAGGATTGGTGTCGACACTTCAGGAAAAAGGTGTCGACACATCTAGGAAGTTGGTGTCGACACTTCAGATAATTAGTGTCAACACATACAGAGTCGGCGTCGACACAACCAAGGTAGTGTCGACACTTAGGATTTAAACAGAATTTAACAAGTAAAGTCTCGACTACGTGTCAAGTTAAGTGATGTCGACACATAAACAAGTGTCGACACATATATTCTGTCGGCTATACTTGTGTTGACACATATGTGTCGAGACATTATAAGTCTGTGTCGACACTTTTCAACAGTGTCGACACAATTTGAGTTAATTGTCGCACCCTTTCATCTTCAATCCTAGAAAGGTATAAATAGGATTTCGCCATTGTCTGTCGACAAGCTCACCAAAGTTTCGGGACCAAACTTGTTTGTCGACACCTCTCTTCTCTCAATTCAAATTCTTCTAACCCTAATGGCGCCAAAGCTCGAAGAGAACATGAACGAAGGATATGAACTGGTGCCAGCTCTGATCATGCCAAGTGGATTTCTAATTCTATCAGAGCTACTCTTGGTTATCCTCCTTTATGTGATGATCATAATAGAGCAGAGTCTGGGATTAATCCTGCCTATCTTGGAGGTGAGCAACCTGAAGTAGCTCAAGTAATCTATCCTCCAGACAATGTATAGCCCACCTAAGGGTAAGAAAAATGTTATAATAGAAACGGTGGTTCAGCCAGTATCTGAGGCCATATTGAAAGAACAAGAAGCTTTGCTTCTCAAAGAACAAGAGACTATATTGTCTAAGAAGAGGTTCAGAGAGCAAGCTGAACAAAGCCCAGACTTTGAACAGTGGAGCCCCACTTCAAGGAATATCATTCTGACTGCATGGAAGGCTGCCAAAGATAATATTGTGGATAGAGGCAAGTGGTATTCTGACTTGGAATGGAGAAAGCATGAAAACATGCAGGAAGCCATAGTTCAATATAGAAGAAAGGCCAAGATAGGAAAGCTACCTCCTACTGCCCAGGAGCCTAGCAAGTACTTTCCCAAGCCTTATCATTACTTTGAGAGGCAGAAGATTAAAGCTGAGGAGCTAAAGAAGAAGGATCTGAAAGGGAAGAAGCCTGCTGATACTGAAGTTACTGAAGCCCCTGTGCAAGCCAAGATACAGTCTGGGAAAGGAATAGTGATCAAGGATGCTGAGCAGAAATAGAATAGAATTCATCTTGAGTTTACAGTTGTAAACTTTTGATTTTAAACACTATGTAAAGTTTTGTATAATGAATATAACAAAGTTGTTAGAACAATATGATGTGTTTTAAATCTATTTCATAATTGTTCTGAGATGATATCTGTGTATACATGTCTTGTTTAAATACATGTTTATGTACTTTCCCTGATTGTATAATCATGTTTACATCATACTGTAATTTTGTTTTGTATGGTGTATATCATTGACTAAGGGTTATGACTTCTCCAAATAGGGGGAGATTGTTGGGTATATTGGTTTAAATGTACCTGATTTGAAAAAGCCTCACCCTACTCAATGATATACATCAAAATGTATTTGATGTATTTTGAGTTGTCTTGTGCAGGTTAAGTATTTGCAGGGAAAGCTGAAAAAGTTTCTAAGTCCATGTGTCGACACCCAGACAGAAAGTGTCGACACTTAAGAAGACTTGTGTCGACACCCAGAGAAGCAGTGTCGACACTTGGAGTAGTTGTGTCGACACCAGGGATGCAAAGTCAACACCAGACAGAAAGTGTCGACACAAGGAGCTGTGTCGACACTCAATGAAGAAAAATACAGAGAAGCATTGTCGACACTTAGCAGAAGTGTCGACACCCAAAGGAACTTAACTACATCAGAAAGTGTCGACACTTGGAGGCTGTGTCGACAGTCAGCAAAAGTCAGCAGAGTCTAAGTACAAGTGTCGATATAATGAAGAATGTGTCGACATACAGCAGAAGACTCAACACATGAAGAAAGTGTCGACACTGGGAGTGTGTCGACACTCAACAAAGTTCAACAGAAAAATTCTAAGTATAAGTGTCGACACAAAGGAGATGTGTCGACACTCAGCTAAAGTCTCAGCACAAGAATAATGTGTCGACACAAGGAGAAGTGTCGACACTCAGCAAGTATCAACACAGAAGGCATGTGTCGACACCAAGAAGATGTGTCGACACTTACAAGAATTCAACTAAGAACTGAAGAACAAGAAGTTGTGTCGACACACAATATCAGTGTCGACACATATTGAAGAAGCTGTGTCTAGAAGTGAATTCTACAACACAAGGAGTTGTGTCGACACCTTGAAGGCAAGTGTCGACACTTAGTCTACTTGTGTCGACACTTATTCTATAAGTGTCGACACTTAAAGATCGACAGTCTCGACACTTTCAGACTGTTACAGATATTTCAAGAAGTGACTGGATGACATGACAGCTGCCATTCCAGCCGGTCTACAGCAGTTGTTAGAAATCTGTTAGAAACTGGATCAGCCGGTTACCATGAAGAAGGCCTATAAATAGGTTTATTCTGTCAACAGAAAGTGATTGTCTATGATTTTAACAACATTAAAAGAAGATCTAGCTATTCATTGAAGATTCAAGTGAATATCTAAGTAGTTGGAGAGAGAGAGCTCCTTCCAAGAAAACAGCCTTTGGAACCAGGCTGTAAAGAATGGTTCAGATCTAGTTCTAAATCTTAAGTTGCAGTGATTGAAGATCAGCTGCAGAGAATCAATCTTATTGTGTTCTACATTTAAGAAGCTTTGAAGAAAGCCAAGTCAGGTTGATCTCAGCAGAGTTCTTCCAAGAACTCATCAAGAAACTCTCAACTCTTCTCTCTTTTCTCTGAGTTGTAGGGTTTATATTTTGTATTCATATTATCTTTTAGGATCCTTAGGGATCTGAGTTGTAAGCCTGTAATTATAAAGGCTGAGTGGTAGGGCCTATGTGCCTGAGTGTAGGAGATCTTATTCTCTGAGTGTAGGCATGTTGTGGCTGAGTGTAGGCCTTGTTGAAGGCTGAGTGTAGGTCTTTGGAGAAGACTGAGTTGTAGGGCCTTGGGCCTGAGCTGTAGGAACCTGTTTGGGGTTCTGAGTGTAAGATCTGAGGATCTGAGATAATGGTGGAGTTTTGGCTGAATCTAGTACACTACTAGATAGGGGAAGGGGGAATGTGGATGTACCCAAACCTTGGGGAACCACTATAAATTTGTGTGTTCACTGTGTGCTTGATTGATTGCTGTGATTGCTGATTGACTGCTGTGAAGAATTAGTTATAACTCTGAGATATAAGCTGAAATCTGCCTAAAAAGTTTAAAAAGATTAAGTCACCTATTCACCCCTCCCCCCCCCCTCTAGGTGATTAGGTACAATTTCTTTCAGTTTTGCACAAATTAGAATTCCTGCCTTAGGAAAATGCACTACCTACACATCAATGAAACCAAGTTGAAGTACAAGCTCCCAGCACCAAACATACAGTAAAGAATAGCCGGAAAGAGCCACGGGGAGCACCATGTGCATACCCCCAATAACAGAATGCACAATTGCACACCCTCGGGCCAAAACTATGCACAAAATGGTCCATGACCGAACGGTGCAAATATAACAGATAACCGGTTGAAATGATGTGCACGAGTGAGAAAACCAGCCCAGATGAGTCCAAAAAACCCTATAAATATCGAACTCATCACACCACCAGACTTTAACATTTGCTCGTCCCGAGCAAACCATTTCTCCGTAAACTAGAAAATAAATAGCTAGCATAGAGATTTCAAAAATAAGGTAAAGCGAGAAATCGAAAACTGCATGTCCATAGAAAATATAATAGATACAATTTTTAGTTATACTACGAAGTTTATAAATTTTGACACGTGTAAATAGGTATTGTAACTACTCAAAAATAGAACTCTGGGGAATCGTCCGGTCATGCGTAGGAAGAAAGTAGACAAACCACTCAGTTGAGCATTGCCAAAGACCAGGGCTCGGTATCACCTCCAAAGGAGTCCACCAATGTTAGGGACCATATGCTTGCCTGTACACACTCTCTCCACAGCACTAGTTTGACTCGAGCTTGAATCCGTAGGACTTTAGGGTAGAAGTGGGGCTAGGTTTTCGGTGAGGTAAACAAAGAAAAAAGAGAAGGCTATGCACCAAACCCAAATGAGCTCTACTAAAAGACATCCTCTTGCCAACAATACAAGCTGGAGCACCACGCTACCAGACTTAAACTTGAAAACACGGGCATGTGCACCGCCTACCACCACAATATCTCAAGTAGAATTTTCTATTGCATATTTCCTTTTCATTTTTCTTTTTTTACTTTTCTTTTTACTTTTATCATTTTCAGCAAATACAAACTTGGAAGTTCATCTACATATTCACAACAAATATCTCCATATCTACACCACAAAATGAAGATGAAAAACACTAAATCTCAACTTGGGTGTGCGACTAGGATAAGCTTTAGGGCTTTGGTGAATTATTAGTGGAGCTGAATCAAAAGAAGGGGAAGGCACAATGGGGCTAGCGAGGATAAGACGTTAGTAATGGTACAAAGCTCAAACTGGCCAAAATGATGGCCTACATCACACTCACGCTAGACTAACCATGTGTCAATGCTTCGAGAGTAGCTTGGGGCATGTTCTTATCCACCGATAAAGATGATCCTTCCTCCTGACTCGAGCAATACGAGGCTAGTGGCAGCTACACACATTCCTACACTAACATTCGATTGCTCTAGATTCCACAGTTTTGAGTAAACATTATTGACAAATGCAGAAAAGCATAAATCTACGAGCATAAAGAAAAATTAAATCTATACTATTTCTACACACCATGAGTCCTCGATTAGGAGCACTGCACGAGTTTCACACTACCCAATCCTAAAATCCTATGCCAACAGCACTATCTTAAAGTTAACACAAAAGAAATAAATTAAACTTGGGCCGAGCGCGTGCTTAAGTGCGCGCTCATGCGGTGTTGGTGCAAAATGCTGTCATGAAAAAATAAAAACTGAAAATGAAAATACTCTTATGGTATACAAGTGAATGTGCAAAGGTAACTCACGAAACTTTCCCTCACCAGACTTATACTAAACAATCTATCCATGATTAGCAATAAAAACAGGAAAATAAAAGTTGAGGGAAGAGGTTACCCCATGCTTAGCAAATGAGCAAACTAGAAGATTGGCGTTAATTTTAGCTGACAGTCCACGACTCAAACTAACTCCGCCTGCACATGAAATTATTTCCAACCACGCATACTCAAAACATATATTCCAGCAGCATATATGAATAAAATAAAAGCGACAAAATTTGGTTGTCTCCCATAAGCCCTTTTCTTTATTGTCTTTAAGGTGGACCAAATACCTGTATTAGCAGTTTTATATAATATTCAAATCATAAGTTCAACGCAAAATGAAAAAGTCTACAACCACACACAACCGAAAGCAAAAACTGAAAATAGGCCCCGGAGATCTTTCACTCCTCAGCTGATCAATGCTGATTTGTGATAGATCCCCCCAGATACGCGAGATGAGGGTGAGGCAAAGGCTTTAGGGCCCAGGGTAGACGAGTCTACCATGCCCCTAACCTCGTCCTTCTCGCGCCGGCAGGCAGAATTCTGCGCCTTGCATAGGAACAACTCCTTTCATTTCAAATACACAAAAGGGGATCGTCAGGGTGGTATGATCACACCCACCATTTCAGCAACAAGTTTATCTTTCTCAACTGGGGGCATCCTTTCCTCACCCACAGCTGGTGAAAGATCAGCCCAAGTTACCTGTTTAATAGTCTTACAAACTTTGTTAGAATAAATAGAAGTTTTCAAATCAGATTTTTGCATGCTTTCTACAGGCGTGCTCAGTTAACGTTTCTTCCGAACAGAATCTTGCTCCACGTCAGGTGACTCCATCTCTATCTCTCCTTCAGCTACTGTCAGCGGTTCGATCACTTTCTTAACCCGCTTAAGTTCCTTCAGTGGAAGACCTGTCTTAGCAGCACTAGACACATCGTTAGATAACGAATCATTTAATTGCAAAAATTCTCCATGTTCATTTGAACTAATATGGGGAGGTGAATATGGTAGAGTCAGATTGACCTTAGGAGCCAAAGTGACGCACTCGCATTGGATTGCAAGGTATCTTCACTGGATTTCAGGAATGGGAGTCCTAAAATGGGTTTTGACGTGTTACCCATAGGTCCTAACACCTGAAAGTCAGTGACCACAATAGCCCCATCCATAATTACATCCACATCTTTGATCTCACCATCGGTCTTAACTACCTATCCATCCGCTAGCACTAGAGATTTCTGGACATCAGATTCGATACTTAAATTTAATTTTTCAACATCTTGCAAAGCAAGAATGTTGCAGGATGATCTAGAATCGCATAGAGCTATTGTCTATGCAGCATTGATCTCATATTTGGCGGCCAATTCATTATTATTGCCCGCCTCCGCATCCCCAACACTCTTCCCTTGCTCACGGGGATTTTTCTCCGTGTCACTAGGGAGGATGCCGCAAGTACACTCATATAACGCAAGGGCCAGTGGACCCAGCTGTGTCTCCAAGTTCCTCATAGATGCGGTTAGAGTGGACATATTTGATTGGGCCATCTCCACAAACTTCTCCATCATCTCTTCCAAAGCACTTTTATGATTTCCTTGCGTGTTAGGATTACAACCCAGATGCGGAGGTCTCGGCTGGCTAGTAGAGACTTGGGCATCAAACTGATGCTGGACTCCCTACCATCTTTGACCGGGAGCATTCTGATTCCATAAGAAATTAGGATGATTTCTCACATTGGGGTTATAAACATTACTAAAAGGAACATTGCGATTTTGACTATTTATAAAATTCACATTTTCATCAGACATTATACCTGACGACTGAGCAATGCTTTCTCTAGCGGTGCACTCGTAGGCATGATGGCCAGGGTTACCACAAACCTGACAAGATAAGTACATATACCGAGCTGGAGGAGGGGCCAATCTGGTCAACATATTCCTTCCATATAAAGTGTGATAGCTCGCCTCCGATTGCTGCACCACAACGTTAACTTCAAATAGAGTCCTCTCCCCTCTAGGGGCATTTCTCCTGGCTATCCAATAAGTGCTATGGGAGGCATTATCTCGAAGTAGCTTCAATGCCTCTTCCAGAGATAAGTTCATTATCGTGCCACCAACAGCTGCGTCGACGATTGCCCTGAAATTAGGCTAAATACCAAAATAAAATATTTTAACTAGATTCCATGGCTCACAGCCGTGCTCTTGGAATCGACGCTATAGTTCTTAGAATCTCTCCCATGCCTCAGATAGCATCTCATGGTCTAGTTGCCGGAAGGTTGCAATATCCCTCAGAGCATTCACTATCTTATCCACCGGGTAGAACTTTGCCAAGAACATAGAGGACAATGTCTCCCAAGTAATAGCGGTCCCTGGAACAATGGTATGTAGCCAGGTCTTTGACTTGTCCCTCAGCGAGAACAAGAACAACCTCAGCTTCACAACGTCATCAGAAATTCTAGCATACCAGAATGTGCCATAAATCTCTGAGAACTCTGCCAGATGGAGCTGCGAGTCCTCACTTGGCAATCCTGAGAACTGCGTATTATTCCTGATCATATTCAGGATGGCGGGTTTTATCTCAAGTGGTTTTTTACGATGGCCGACCCGAAGCCAGGGTAAACACTTCCTGTAGTCGGTGTTTTGAAATCACACATTGCCCTAACGCGTGGTTGGACCACCTCTTGGCCAGCAACAACCCGTTCTCATTGGCCATTTCCTCCTAGGCCATTATTTTCCATTCTTTCTTTAGCAGCAGCAACACGGAGGAGAGCTCGCCTCGCACGTGCAGTTTCTAGCTCAACCACAAGATCTTCAACCCTTTCAGCGGAGTTGGGATCTGTCATACAACACCAAAAAAATCGTTCAAAAATTCCAGCTGCACTTGCAAACATTTTCAAAAGAAAAATACACACAACAGTTGCAGTCCCCGGCAACGGTGCCAAAATCTTGATGCGTCAGTAAGTGTACCGATCGTAGTCAAGTAATAAAGTTGGTGAGCTGAATCCCCAGATCTCGAACTCTCTAGGAGTACAAGTAGGGAGTGTGATTTCGCTATTGAAAAAGTTATTACAATTGTTAACGTAAGCAAAGGGGGTTTTGGTTTGGATTTTCCTAAGATTAACACTAAATAACCTATTGTGGGTCGCCGTCACCGCGTCTCTTCGGTGGATTTCTCAAGAGAGTAATAGGAAAGATGGACGAGCCAACGAGGGTCGCAATCACCTCTTCGCCACACACGCTTCTAGCAATCGCTAGAATGACACTATCTAAACGAGAACAAGGAAAACTGAAGCTAAGCAATACAATCATGAACTAAAATATAACAACACATAGACATGCCGAAATACTTAAAATAAACCGTGTTCTTAAGCAACAATCACACCACCACTAGTTCAGATCAAAGTAACTACAAGAGGAGAGGGAGAAATACAACCAAATGCATGAAGGCTTTTCGAGATTCGCGGCGGAGTCAATGGTCGTCGGGCCTTGTCCGAGCTCGGTCTACGGATAACGTTCGTAGCCCAGAAGGGATGTCACCTCCTTCCAATAACACATCTACTTCATGAATAATCGCAGGGCTGATTCTGTTTAAAGAACTCCAAGGATGCAGCAACTTATGAGCTTGAAACAGAGCTTGGAGTTTGGAGTAGAGAATGGTGGCCGGAGATGAAGCTATTACAAGGTTTTGGAGGAAGAATGGTGGCAGGATCAACTCTCTAAGGAGGAGAGAGAAAATAATGGCTGGAGGAAATTTCCCCGCTCAAAAGAGCAAAAAAGGGCGGCTGGGTCGGACTGGATCGGAACTCCCCCTAAGGAAGAAGAAATCTGCGCTTTAAATAGAAGCAGGTCAGAAAAATGGGCATGCATGGTTTGGCGTACGACAGTGCGCAAACCGTGCAATATTAACTTCCAGAACAAGCCCGCGGAAGGAGAAGCGTTGACTCGTGCATTTTACTTCGCGCACGGGCGCTTCCGCCAGTGAATGAAGTGAATCGCAGGGTAGCGACAGAGAGAAGGAATTCAGGACACTATAGGGGTACTGTATGTTTTACTCGCGCTCGGGCACTGCCGCCCATGCGTGAACAATACACACGATTAACCATAGAAGGGAACAAACTTGAAAGCTACAAAAAAACCGTGTGTTTCCTTCGCACATGGTTATGATAAAACGATGCGTCAACCGTGCATGAGGATCGTCAAACTCAGATCGATAAAATTCATTGAGCTCAACTCAACGTTCTTCCAGCTGAACAAAATACAGGATCGGGTACAAACCGTGCATGAAAGAAACACACGACCGTGCGTTTTCCACAAATCAGAATTCGTTCCTTGGTCAAACACACTACATACACAACAATGAAACCAAGATGGAGCACAAGCTCCTAACACCAAACATACAACAAAGAATAGCCAGAAAGAGCCACAGGGAGCACCATGTGCATACCCCAACAAAAGAATGCCCAATTGCACACCCTCGATCCAAAACATTGCACAAAATGGTCCATGACCGAACGATGCAAATATAACAGATAATCGGTTGAAATGCAGTGCACGAGTGAGAAAACCAGCCTAGATGAGTCCAAAAAACCCTATAAATATCAGACTCATCAAGGTACTGGCTGTTCCTCTTATCTTGGAGCAACATTGTCCTTTCAACAGTAGCAGTGACTTCACATCAGCAGTAGTGTTGATCTTAGATCCGTTGCAGCAACTGCAAGAATTTCTCCCCTTCAACAGAAGCACCTTGACTTGCTCCCCCATAATAGGAGCGTCTTTTCTTTCTCCACCTCAATAGGAGCATCTTCTTTCAACGTTCCACATGAAAAATCTGCATACTAATGAAGGTCTTTTTCCACATACAAGAAGTAGTACAACCTGTAACAATAACAACACAATGAGCAACTGAAGCTATACCAATTTCAACAAAACCAGCTCAAACTTGAAGGTTTTGAACTTTGCTTCATCTAGTGGCTTAGTGAAGATGTTAGCCACTTGCTTGTCTGTAGGGGAAAACTCAAGACTATTATATTCACATTCCACATGCTCCCTAATGAAATGATATCTACTCTCAATGTGATTAGTCCTGCTATGAGAAATAAGATTTCTAGCAATTGAGATTGCACTAGTAGAATCACAGTACAATGGAGTTCTATTTATTTGGAGGTTATAGTACTGGAACTGATGCTGGATCCACAACAACTGTGCACAACAACTACCTACTAAGATGTATTCTGACTCAGCTATTGAGATTGCAATACTTGTATGCTTCTTCCTACTTTAAGACACTAGTCATCCTCCCAAGAACTGACTGGTTCCAGAACTGCTCTTCCTGTCCTCTTTACAGCCTGCAAAATCTGCATCTGAATAGCCTATTAGTTCAAAATTCCTATTTCTGGAGGAGCAAGGCCAAGATCTGGTGTGCCCTTAAGATACCTCAAAATCCTCTTAGCTGCAGAGTAGTGAGATTCCTTAAGGCTAGCATGATACCTAGCACAAACACATGCAACATACATGATGTTTGGCCTACTTGCAGTAACATATAAAAGGGAGCCAATTATCCCTCTATACAAAGTTTCATCAACGAGTTTTCCTGCCTCATCTTTGCCTATTGGTATACTTGACCCCATGGGAGTTTTCTTCATGGAGGCATTCTACATACCAAACTTTTTGATAAACTCCCTAGTGAACTTAGACAGGGATATGTATAATCCATCATCAGTCTGTCTTACTTGGAGGCCCAAGAAGAACTTAAGTTCACCCATACAGCTCATCTAAAACTTTCCTTGCATAAGTTTAGCAAACTTTCCATGCATAAGTTTGGCATATTTCCTGCAAAGGTTGTCATCAATAGATCCAAAAATTATGTCATCTACATATATCTGGACTAGGATGATCTTGCCCTTATATTCTCTTAGAAATAGGGTCTTGTCTATCTTCCCCCTTGAGAATTAGTTCTAAATGAGGAAGCTAGATAATGTCTCATACCATGCTCTAGTGGTTTGCTTTAACCCATATAGAGCTTTCCTAAGTCTATAAACAAATTCAGGTGAGTTAGAATCAACAAATCCTAGAGGTGGTTCAACATAAACTTCTTCCTTTAATTCACCATTCAGGAAGGCTGACTTCACATTCATCCGGTAGACTTTAAATCCCATGAATGTAGCATATGCAAGGAATATTCTGATGGCTTCTAATCTTGCTACAGTGGTAAAGGTTTGATCAAAATCAATACCTTCTTCTTGTCTATACCCCTTAGTTATTATCCTAGCCTTTTTCTTGATTATAATGTTATTTTCATCAAATTTATTCATGTAGATCCACTTGACTCCAATGATATTTTGTCCGTGTGGCATGGAAACTAGCT
Organism: Platanthera guangdongensis; assembly: GCA_039583875.1. Classification (NCBI taxonomy): domain Eukaryota; kingdom Viridiplantae; phylum Streptophyta; class Magnoliopsida; order Asparagales; family Orchidaceae; genus Platanthera; species Platanthera guangdongensis. Next base: position 251,255,842 of record CM077151.1, on the reverse strand, counting down.
TCCATACCTTTCATCTTTTAAATTAGTTCAATTCCTCATGCATAGCTACAATCCAAAACTGATCTATGTTGGCCTCTTTAAATCTCTTGGGCTCAACTTGTGATAGGAAACCTGCATACATTGCTGTATTAATTCTCTTCCTTCTTGTCACCACTCCTTAGTTTGCATCACCAATTGTCTGGTGTCTTGGATGATTTTTTAGATGTGTGGCAGCTGGAGGCAGTCTGAAAGTGCAAGTTAGATCTGATATACTCTAGAGGGGGGTGAATAGAGTATGATGCTTGCTAAAAACTTTTTACAATAGTTGTTGTATTCTCAGTGAACAGGGAAGCAAAAAATATAGAGTAAATCTAAATAAGAGAAATCACAGATCAATCACAAAGCAACCACAAACCACAGTCAGAAACAAAAATAAAGTAAGCATCCAGAAGACACAAGGAGCTATAGTGGTTCCCCAATCAACCTGGGTACATCCACTCTTCTACCACCCTAGGTAGGAATCCACTGTAGGATGAGTTGATCAGGTGTCCTGGGCACCAATGAGCTTTTGATAAGGTGCTCAAAAACCAAACCAGATTTTTTGATCAGGTGTCTTGCCACCACTGAGTTTTGATAAGGTCTCAGAAACCAATCACAAACTTTTGAAGGGAGTTTGAAAAACCCTTTACAGCAGAGTGAGAGAGTGAGAGAGGGAAAGAGATGATCTTCTCTGTCAACAGTCAGAGAGAAAATTGTGGATGTTGTCAAAGATCCCCATGAGATCTTGAGTTGTTCAGGAAGTGAAGCGTTGCAGTAGGGTGATAGGCCTTCAAATGATTTGATCTCCAACAAATGATGATTTCAGCAATAACTGAAATGTGAGGTGTCTGGAGTCTTGAATGATGATGGCCTTTGAACACTTGAATCAAGAGAGATCTGAAAATTTCAGTTGATTGATCTCCTTTTGTGATGAGTGTTCTTGTATGAATTCTTGAGACTGAAAATGTCTGCAACTCTCTTTCTTTCTCTTGTGTAATAGTTGTTGTAAGAGTTGTTGTTCTTGTTGCAGAGAATTGTTGTTGCAGAATATGTATGTCTTACTCTTCTTGTTCTCCTCTTTCAGGAATGAAAAATCTAATCTTTTATTCCTTTTTGTCTGAATAGAAATGATCAACTGTCCAAGATAGCCGTTAGCCTGTCAATAAATGACTTCCTTAATTGTATTTGTCTTCTGGAGAAAAGTCCAATAAAACATTTCTTGAAAATTCCTTGAAACTTGCTACAGATTAATTAAAAACGGCTACAAGATCTCTGAATTAAATGCTGAGAATAATTCCTCAACTATCTGAATTTGAATCTTGAAAATCGTTGAACTCTTCAGAAAAACATCGAACTGAGCTCCACTATCGTCGAACTGAGCTCAGAGATTTGGACTTAGACAGAGACAGAGATCGTCGATCTGAGCTCAACTATTGTCGAACTGAGCTCAGAGATAGAGAATTAAACTGGAGTCAAGATCGTCGACCTGAGCTCGAAGATCGTCGAATGGAGTTTGACGACTTGTTGAAGTTAAGCTCAGAGATTGTCGAATGGAGTTCGACGATCCGTTGAAGTGAGCTCAACGATTGTCGAATGGAGTTCGATGGTTCGTCGTACTGAGCTCGATGAAATGACTTGGTCTCCAAAACTGAAAAACCTGGTCTTGAGGGCAGCTTCCAAACCTAACTTCTAACCCTTAGACTCAATTCTAATTGACCTTTAGATCTATACAATGAGGTCAAAACAGGTTTCCTGAGAGACATAGTGATCCTTGCCCAAATCAGTAATCGGATGTTCCAACAATCTCGCCCTATTTGGGTTAGGATTACTATTTACAGATATTGGAAAAATTAAAAACAAGATACAAAGCAACAATATAATAAACAAGACATTGCATAAACACAGACATAATCTCAGATAGTTCAGAAATCAACATAACTGTCACCTTACAGAATTACTCTTTTTCATTGCTCTCTATAAGTACTATTTCTCTGTTTGGATTGAGAGCTTCCTTTTTAGATCTTCTGTCATCAGCTACACCTAAAGAGGTTTGATGCTTAGGCTTGGGCACTACAGCTTCAGGGTGCAGCTTCATGTAGCTTTCAGAATCAAAGAACTTACTGGATGAATATCTTTCAAGTTCCTTCTTTCTTTGATCAGATAAAGTAGTAATACTGGAGGTGTCTTTGCCTTGTTCTCTAGCTTTCTTGATCTGGTCCAGAGCAGCTAATTCTTTCATTCTAGCTATCCATGAAGTAGGATTGTTCTCTGGATCCTCAAAAGGAACTGGAGGTTCATATATATTTGAAGGATTATTTGGAAGAGCTCTGGAGGAGACTAGATATTTAAGCTTGTAAGGAAAGGGACCTGAAGTTGTATCAGATGGGCCTTGTCCTTCCCTTGAATATGGATGCTGCCTGGTATATCCTTTGGAATAAACTTGAAATTCTGTTTGGTTTCCTCTATATCTTCGTCTTCTCAACTAATAGCCTCTGGATTTGCTTCCCCTGTACTGGGATCTACCTTGAGGTTGATAAGGGGTTTGGCTTCTGACAGAGGGTTGAGATGCAGAGTTACCACTTGCACCTGCATCAGGTGAAGGAGGAGGAGGATTATGAGGGAACTGAGAGGAACCTTTGTCATACTTTCTCTTTTTCTTCATAGCCTTCAATTGATTTTTGGAGTATTGCATCCAATGTTCTGTGATAGGGCAATCATGCAGAATATAGTATAGAATATCATTTGTGTCTTTTACTTTGGCTGGGGGGACTCTCTTCATTGCTTTGCTTCTGGATTTTCTTTTCCTTGCAATAGTTGCAGAGGAGTCATCTGAGTCAGTCCTATACTGATCACTTTCTGAGCTTTGATCATCATATAGTGCATCAATCCTTTTGAGATAGTCTATCTGTTGTTGAGATTGAGCAGAAGTAACAGTAGTGACAGCAATAGTAACAGCAACAGCAAGAAGAGAAGTACAGATAATACTGGCAGAAGAGGTCATGGCAGCAGCAGTAGATACAGCAGTAGCTGGGGCAACAGATTCAGATGTAACAGTTTCAGCAGTTTCAGATACAATACTTTCAGATACAACAGTTTCAGTAACTGAAATAACATCAGTAGTAACAGCAGGCTCAAAGTCAAATGCCACTGTCATATGTATATCCTCAGATATTAAAACATCAGAATTAACAGCAATATCAACAATATCAGTACCAGAAACTGAAGGAGCAGCAGCAGAAAGGGACTTTACAAAAGAATGTATTATACTGGTGTCACGGATTGAAATAGGCACAATGGCCTTACAGAGATCTTCAGATGGCTAGACTGCAGTGTGCTCTGAAAGACAGCTAAAATAAATAGAATCAAAATCTGATAATAGTGACCTGAGGTCCATTGAGAAAACTGCAACTTGAGATGTTGAGGCTTGAGCTTGAACTGAAGTAACAGCAGCAGCAGCAGGCAATCTTTCCACTTCATGAGGCATCTCCCCCTGCCTAGATTCAGTCAGGACTGGATCAAGGCACCCAGATAAAGGGATTGCCTGAGGAGGAATGAGAGAGGAGAGCCTGGCAGACAGGTCTGCAACTGAATTGAGAAGTGGAGCCAAGGAGGTCTCCAACAAGAGTGATAGCCTGAGAGCTATCAGCTCATAGAGTCTGTATGCTAAAGCTGGAAGATCTACATGCTCAAGAGGGACTTGAGCAGAAGTAGGGACTGAAGGTGGAGCAGCTGGAGATGTGGGTGGAGAGCTGGTGGATGGTGGAAATGAAGGTTGTGAGGTGGGAATTGTGGAAATGGAAGATAGTGGAATGGAAATGGATGGGGTGAAGGATGGTTGTGCAATGATATCTTGAAGCAATTGTTGATAGGATGTGGATGAAGAGGGTAGATCAGGAGGGGATGAAGGGGAATCATCCATAAAGGAATCATCTATTAGATTGAAAGATGGAATGTGGGATGATGAATCAATTTCTTGTTGTGGGTAGTGATGTAGGGGATGGAAGAGTTCTTCTGTGAGTGGTGGAGGTGGAGAAGGAATTGAAGTAGGACATGGGGTTGAAATTATGATGTTGGAGGAAACTGTAATGGTAGATGTGACTGGTGGAGATGAAATAAGAGGTGGAGGAGGAGGAGAAGAAGCAGGCAAGTCTTCTGCAGGGGCAGAGACTTGAGGGGAAGAGACTGTAACAGTCCTTGTGCCTGAAGTTGCACTTGTAGAGATCCTGCTGGGCTTCACAATTTTCCTGTCCCACTATCTAAACAGGGCACAGATGAGCCTCTTGGATACATTAATGTGCATCCCATTTGAAACTAGCAGTGCAGGGCATCTGTTCTGAAGAAACAGCCCTAATATCCTTCCAAAGTTAACAAAATTCGTGTTGATCTTCTTCTTAATCAGGTCAAAGAAGACTTCTCCCCAGTTCAATTGTTTCTTATCTACAAGAGCACCCATTAAGCATAGCTGATACCTGGAGATGGTATCATGGGCTGAGTGTTTGGCCAATAACACCTTTCCTACAATATCAGCCAAAAATCTGTACTCCACAGATAGATTTTTCTTCAGGAGTTTGCTAGAGTTTGCATCTGAATGTCCCATTCTATCAAGCATATCAGAAAATTCTTCTCCAGACAGTTCATCAGAGTTTTCTCCAGAATTCAATTCAAAAATCTCTGTCAGGGTAGCAGGTGTTAGATATACCTGGGTCCCTGAGATTGTTCCAACAACTGTATTCTGATCCTGATTGTGGGCAGTATATACCCATTCCTTGATTTCATCAGCAGCTAACTTGATTTTGGTAGTCATGATGGTAACAAGCTTTTGTTCCTTGAAGAGTTCTAGAATATCTTGGAAAATTTGATCACTGGTGCTGAAATAATCCATGTCGATGTCGAAACCTGCATCAAATTTCATTGCTGCCAGGACTGCAACTGAGACGACCATTGATTCCTACAAATATCAACAAACAAACGACCAAGTGTAGAGAAGTTTGGAGGGAAAGAGAAAATTTGAAGAGTGAATGAAAGTGCAAAGGGAGAACGACGACCGAAAAATGAATTTTATATTAGGGTTCGATGTAGAAAAGGAAAGATCGTTGAACTCAGTTCGACGATCTGGGCTTCTAAAGGAAACTGAACGGTCATCAACATCGTCGATCTCCGTTCGACGATATTGGAGATTGTCGAGCTCCATTTGACGATAGTTTAGAAAACAAAATCATCGAGCTTCGTTCGACGATCGCTGACCTGGAGAGATAGTTGAGCACTATCTGAGAAGCGCTGAACTCTGGTCGACGATTTCGGAAAGCGTCGATCTCTGTTCGACGATCTGGGGGAAAATCGTCGAGCGTAGTTCAGAGACCAGAGACACTCTAGACACTAGAAAAATCAAGATGTTTGCCTAGTCTTGGTCATTTTTAGAGTTTTTAAAATCTTGGATCTTATTTTAGACTTCCTCCATCTAACATTCCTAACTGATTCAGAAAGAAAGTATGTTTCTTTTCATCCAAGGGTTTGGTGAAAATATCTCCCCTTTGTAGATCAGTTGGGATATATTAAAGTTCAATTTCATTTTTCTCAACATTATATCTTAGAAAGTGATGCCTAATTTCTATGTGTTTTGTCCTACTTTGGAGGACTGGATTTTGAGCTATAGAAATAGCACTGGTATTATCACAAAATATTTTTGACTTCTCTAAGTTGTAGCCATAGTCTAGGAGTTGGTTTTGAATCCACAAGATTTGTGAACAACAACTTCCTGCAGCCACATATTCAGCTTCAGCAGTTGAAGTTGATACAGATGTTTGTTTCTTGCAAAACCAGGAGACAAGTCTGTCACCAAGAAACTGACAAGTTCCACTGGTGCTTTTCTTGTCTATTCTGCATGCAGCATAATCAACATCAGAAAATCCAGTTAAATCAAATGCTAAATCTTTCGGATACCAGAGACCTAGATTTGGACAACTTTTTACATACCTGAGAATCCTTTTTACTAATGTTAGGTGTTGCTCTCTAGGGCTCACTTGGAATCTAGCACATATGCATGTAGCAAACATTATGTCAGGTCTACTAGCTGTAAGGTACAGTAAAGAGCCAATCATTGCTCTATATGTTGCTGATCAACAGGTTTCCCATGTTCATCAGCATCTAATACAACATTAGTAGACATAGGTGTTTTCATACATGATGCTTCAGATATACCAAATTTCTTAACCAATTCTTTTGCATACTTGGTTTGAGAAATAAATATGCCTTCAGCATGTTGTTTGACTTGCAATCCTAGAAAGAAGGATAGCTCACCCATGCTACTCTTTTCAAATTTAGAATGCATTAGATTTGAGAACCTTCTACACAAATTTGAATCAGTAGAACCAAAAATAATATCATCTACATAGATTTGTACAAGTAGGGTATGGGACTTATGGGTTCTAATAAAGAGAGTTTGGTCTACTCTACCCCTTATAAATTCATTTTTTAGAAGTAAGCATGCTAGGGTCTCATACCATGCTCTAGGTGCTTGCTTTAGACCATATAATGCTTTATGCAGTTTAAAAACATAATCAGGATGAGTTGAAGAGATAAAACCTGGAGGTTGTCTGACATAGACTTCTTCTTTGATATCTCCATTTAGAAAAGCACTCTTTATATCCATCTGGTATACTTTGAAACCTTTGTGTGCTGCATATGCTAAGAAGATTCTTATGGCCTCCAATATTGCAACTGGTGCAAAAGCCTGGTCATAATCTATCCCTTCTTCTTGAGAGTACCCTTGAGCAATTAGCCTTGCCTTGTTCCTTACAATGACTCCTTGATCATCCAACTTGTTTCTAAACACCCACTTTGTTCCAACAATGGAGTGATCCTTAGGCCTTGGTACTAGTTCCCAAACTATGTTTCTTTCAAATTGATGCAACTCATCTTGCATTGCAATGATCCAGTGTGGATCTTGCTCTGCATCTTGAATGGAGTGAGGTTCAATTTGAGAAAGGAAGCAAGTATGCATCAGGTTTTGGTTGACCTGATTTCTGGTTTGCACACCAGCTGAGATGTCTCCAATCACTTGGGATATTGGATGGTCTCTTGATGTTACTAAATCAATAGGAGGTGTTGATTGTTCATCAAACTGTGTTGTTGTTTCCTCTTGTGGTACAACTACTGGCTCTTCAAGAAGTTTCTCTTCAAGATGTTGAATGTCTTCTTCATCTTCACTGCTTTCCTCTTTTTGAATGATTTGTAATCTGTCCAAGTCTTCAGCAAGAGAATGTACCTACAAAGGTTCCATGGTAGAAGTATTCTTCTCCTTGAAAGACATGTTAGATTCATCAAAAGATATATGAACAGATTCTTCAATTTTAAGAGTTGATTTATTATATACCCTATAAGCCTTACTGATCATGGAGTATCCCAGAAACACTCCTTCATCAGTTTTAGCTTGAAATTTTGCTAAGTACTTCTTATCATTATTGTGAATGTAACAGATACAACCAAAAATTCTAAAATAATCTACTTTAGGTTTCTTCACTTTGAGTAATTCATAAGGAGTCTTGCACTTCAGTTTATTGATGCGTGTAATACGGCAAGCGCACCGGTCGCACAAGTAATAAAGTTTTGGGAATAAATCCCCAAGTGTCGGTCTCTTGAGGAATGAAATTAGCGTAGAACGACAATAGTACCGAGAATATCGTTATGAGAGTTAAAAATAGAACAAAAAGGAAATAGCGGACTAGGGAGATGGTGGATGTTTGATCTACTGAACTAGTAAAAGTTATGCGGGTCGACGGCAGCGCTTCGCAAGGTGAAGTGGGTTTGTCGGCCGCTATGCCGAACTTCAGTTGGGCGAGTGGAAGGGAAGCTAATGGATTGCAGCGTTCTTGTGTGGATTGCAATCGGACAAGGCACAGGAATGAAGTGGATGTGGGGTGAGCGAGGCGCATTCACAGACAGAACTCACAAGCATAATAAGAAACTAACATTCCATTAACTAGAAAGTAAACTAAATGTTCAGGGATGGAAATGTTCGTTACACTGCTCAAAACAGTCATAACACAGAGGAAAGGGAAGAGGAGTAAACCAAAAGATAATGAAGATCCACCGCAGGTCGTGGCCGGAGTAGCGAGTTGTCAATTCGCTTTCGGGCTCAGTCCAAGGAGGCTTCCGGTACCAACGATCTGTCACCTCGAAGGCCTTTAAGTCCGTTCTCTAGGTAATCTACTTCACCAACTCTGCAGGAAAGCTTGGAGTTGAAGTCATCAATGGCCGAGGGCTTCGCCGGAGTGTTGAAAAGCTTTGTAGTAGTTGGAAATGGCTTCCCGACGAAGGTGGAAGTGATGGAGCAGCTGGAGAGGTGAAAAGGCGATTCCCGCGCACTCTCCGATCGCAGCAAATGACAGGCGTTGACCTAAAACGCGGAGCAGGGCCTTATATACGGAAGCAGCAGAAGTAGTGCGCATGATCAATGGCGCACGACCAGTGGTCGTGCGCACTGTAGGTCGATGATCGTGCGGCTTTTCCAAATAAACCTGCAACCTGGACAAGAAGCATCAGCATAAACACGCACGAGCAGTGGCGCACGACCAGTGGTCGTGCGCACTATGGACAGTGCTCGTGCGCACTATGGCCAGTGCTCGTACGATTACCGGGACAGGGTTATGAAAAAGGGGGTGTAATGCGCACGAACAGTGGTGCACGACCACTGGTCGTGCACAGTAAGTCCAATGGTCGTGCGCAGTATTCATGCATCGTCGCAGGCTCCCGAGCAGTTCCTGAGCACGCACGCGACCACTATACCAGCAGAAGGGGCAGAAAGGCCACCAGAACGTGCACACCACATCCCCGAGATAGGGCTAAGGAATAACAACAAAATGGAAACACAGAAAGCACACATAAGCGGTCCTATAGTGCACTTAAGCGCGGAATAGGTACATAAACACAAATAAGCAATAAAGGCTCTCAAGTGTAGTGCTAAGGTGCTAAAACTAGCCCAGATGAGTCCAAAAATCAGTGTAAAATGTGGACTCATCATTTATGTATTAAACTTCTATTCAGTACATAGATGGAGGTGTTCACTGCCTCTACCCAAAAAGATAGAGGAAGGTGAGCATCTGACAACAATGTAGTGGCAGATTCAATAAGGGTTCTATTTTTCCTTTCAGCTATCCCATTTTGTTGAGGAGTTCTAGGAGCTGAGAAAGTGTGCCTGATCCCTTCACTCTGACAGAACTCTTGCATAAGAAGAGAATCAAACTCTATCCCATGATCACTTCTGATCAGGGCAATGTGAGTATTGAACTCAGTCTGTATGCATTTGAGAAACTCTGTCAAATAATTAAAGTTATCAGACTTCTTCCTCAGAAAGAACACATATGTGAATCTAGAGAAGTCATCTACAACTACTAAAGTGTAAGATTTCCCTCCTAAGCTTTGTACTGTAATGGGTCCAAAAAGATCCATGTGTAACAGATACAAAATCCTGGGTGAATCACTCTTATTAAGTGACTTGAAACTATTTTTGGTTTGCTTGCCTAATTGACAAGCCCTACAGAGTCCTTCCTTCTTGTAGGGGCCAGAAGGTAGTCCTCTAACAAGGTTGTCCTTTGATAGCCTAACAATGGTTCTAAGGTTTATATATCCTAATCACTTAGGCCATAACTCATTAGGTCTACAAACAGAATTAAACAGGCAAATATCTACTTCTGTTGAAAGAAAGTCTACTAAATAAATGTTACCTTTCCTTTTACCTGTCAACACAGTTGTGTTGTCCTCTGACTTGATCTTGCATAAGGATTTGTTGAAAGTCACCTGGTAGCCTTCATCACATAGCTGACTGATGCTGATCAAGTTGTGCTTCAGTCCTTCCACATAGGCTACTTTCTTGAATGTGACTGTGCCAATTTGGACTGCACCATATCCTTTTGTTAGTCCACAGTTTGAATCACCAGATATGACTTTGGGTCCAAGCATGGCTTTGAAGGATGTGAGGTTGTCCTTTTTTTCCTGTCATATGCTTTGAGCACCCACTATCCAGATACCATTGCTGGTTTGATGTTGGATAGGTCTTCACCTGCACATAAAATAATTTACTTGTTTTTGACCTAGTTTACCTTGGTCCTAGGTTGATAACCTTTAAATTCAGAAATAAATGACATCCCTGGTTGACTCTTATAACCTTCAGAATGATATCTCCTTGGAGGTATTATCCATTCAGTATAAGGGTTAAATCTGTATGAAGGAACCCTAGGAGTGGAATTTGATTTACCCTTGAAGAAGTTTTCAAATCTCTGATCTCTGCTCGACGATTGTTGAGCTGCGTTCGACAATCTTGGGTCAGATCGTCGAGCTCCATTCGACGATCGACTGTGGCAGAGTTCATGGTTTATAGATCATCGACCTGAGTTTGACGATTTTGCCTGAGATCGTCGATTTGCATTCGACGATCGTCTAGCTCCGTTCGACGATTTCTGTTGAACTCTTATTTTCTTGGGTAAGTCAGAATTTTTCCTAGCTACCTCTACAACTCCCTTCCCTTTATCAGAGATAAACTTATTTGGGGTTGTTAGAACTAAAGGTTGGCTGGATGAAGCACCCAAGCCCAGTGTACTATTAAATCTAGAGTTCACTGTGCTTGTGATGTCCATTAGCTTGATACTTCTCCCATTGAGGGATTCTTCAAGCTTCTTGGCCTCTGACAGCTCACTTTTCAGTGAAGCTATCTGCTCCCTACAGCACTCCAACTCCTCAGAGAGTTTGAGGTTTTCTGATTTTAAGGTACTATGTTCAGATAATTGATTTCTGAGAGAAATAATTTCCTTCTCAGATTTTAATAAGTCTAAACATAGTGCTTTAAATTCATACTTAAAGTCCTCGGAATTAAAATCAAAAGAACTTATTACCTAGTCCTCTTCAATTTGAGTCTTTGAGTCTGACTCTGACTCTTCTGCATCAGAATTGTGTTGTGAGGCATTGATAGCCATCATGCAGAACTCCTTTTCTTCAGCATCATCCTCATCATCACTTGAGCTGGAAGAAGTTTCAGATTCTTCTTCTGTCTCACCCCAAGATTCAGCAACAAATCCCTTCCTTGAGTGTTTGTTATTGCTGGAGGAGGGTTTGCCATTGCTATTCTTCTTGAAGTCCTTGTCTTTTCTTCTTTCCTTCTTGTCCTTTTTGTCCTTGTTTTTGTTCTCTGGACAGTCAGACACAATGTGGTCTGGTTTCCTGCAACCAAAACAGATAATTTCTTTATTATTTGATTTATCATACCTTGGCTTGTCATGCTCTTTGTATGATCTTTTCCTGAAGACCTTTCTGGCCATTTTGTAAAATCTTTTGGCCAGTAAACTAAGCAGCTCATCATTACCTGTGACCTTGTCTTCAGGCTGATCTTCAGTGGCTTTGAAAGCTATTGACTTTTCCTTTCTTGTGGCTAGTGAGGCAGCCTTCTGCTCTTCTTCTCTATTCTTAATGAGCAGCTCATAAGACTTGAGCTTGCCCCAGAGAGCTTCTGTTGTGATCTCATTGAGACTTCTGGCATCCTTGATTGGCCAGATCCTTGAGTCCCAAGTTCTTGGGAAGCACATTAGGATTTTATCATTTAGCTCAGTCAATGAGATCTCCTTATCCAAAGTTTTCAGTTCATTGACTATCAGACTGAGTCTATTGTACATGTCTGCTACTGACTCAGCTTCTCCTTTCCTGAAATTCTCATATTGGGTTATGAGGTGAGATCTTCTGTCTTTTCTCTCATCAGCAGATCCTGAGACTATTTCAGATAGCTTATCCCAGATGTCCTTTGCTGAGTTGCATTCAGCTACCTTTTGGAAAATTTCATCAGACATAGTCTGGTCTAGAATGTTCATAGCCTTTGCATCTGCAACTTTCCATTTCTTGATGTCAGCATCTATTCCTGAGGGAGGTGGAACAACATTTGTACTTGTATTCTCTGGAGGTCTTGGACACACTGTCAAAACAGAGTTGAAAATGTCCTCATCAACAGAATTCATGTAGAGTCTAATCCTTGCCTTCCAAAGTACAAACTTGGATAGATTGCACACTGGAGGTCTGGTGCTATCATAATCTTTATTTTGGGCCATGTTTTGTGAAGAAATAATTCTAATAACAAAATCAAAACAAGCAAATCTAACTATAGGAATCTTTGGGTTCAGGTGTTAGACTGTGCAACCACTGAGATGTGGTATTTTTAACCAACCTGGAAGATGTGGTATGAATAACCAACCTCCCTCTAATACCAATTGAAAGTGCAAGTTAGATCTGATATACTCTAGAGGGGGGGTGAATAGAGTATGGTGTTTGCTAAAAACTTTTTACAACAGTTGTTGTATTCTCAGTGAACAGGGAAGCAAATAATATAGAGTAAATCAAAACAGGTGAAATCACAGATCAATCACAAAGCAACCACAAACCACAACCATAAACAAAAATAAAGTAAGCAACCAGAAGACACAAGGAGCTATAGTGGTTCCCCAATCAACCTGGGTACATCCACTCTTCTACCACCCTAGGTAGGAATCCACTGCAGGATGAGTTGATCAGGTGTCCTGGGCACCAATGAGTTTTTGATAAGGTGCTCAAAACCAAACCAGATTTTTTGATCAAGTGTCTTGCCACCACTGAGTTTTGATAAGGTCTCAGAAACCAATCACAAACTTTTGAAGGGAGTTTGAAAAACCCTTTACAGCAGAGTGAGAGAGAGAGAGGGAAAGAGATGATCTTCTCTGTCAACAATCAGAGAGAAGATTGTGGATGTTGTCAAAGCTCCCCTTGAGATCTTGAGTTGTTCAGGAAGTGAAGCTTTGCAGTAGGGTTATATGCCTTAAAATTATTTGATCTCCAACAAATGATGATTTCAGCAACAACTGAAATATGAGGTGTCTGGAGTCTTGAATGATGATGGCTTTTGAACACTTGAATCAAGAGAGATTTGAAAATTTCAGTTGATTGATATCCTTTTGTGATGAGTGTTCTTGTATGAATTCTTGAGACTAAAAATGTCTGCAACTCTCTTTCTTTCTCTTGTATAATAGTTGTTGTAAGAGTTGTTGTTCTTGTTTCAGAGAATTGTTGTTGCAGAATATGTATGTCTAACTCTTCTTGTTCTCCTCTTTCAGGAATGAAAAATCTAATCTTTTATTCCTTTTTGTCTGAATAGAAATGATCCACTGTCCAAGATAGCCGTTAGCCTGTCAATAAATGACTTCCTTAATTGTATTTGTCTTCTGGAGGAAAGTCCAATAAAACATTCCTTGAAAATTCCTTGAAACTTTCTCCAGATTAATTGAAAACGGAAACAAGATCTCTTAATTAAATGCTGAGAATAATTCCTCAACTGTCTGAATTTGAATCTTGAAAATCGTTAAACTCTTCAGAAAAACGTCGAACTGAGCTCCACTATCGTCAAACTGAGCTCAGAGATTTGGACTTAAACAGAGACAGAGATCGTCGATCTGAGCTCAACTATCGTCGAACTGAGCTCAAAGATAGAGAATCAAACTGGAGTCAAGATCGTCGACCTGAGCTCGAAGATCGTCGAATGGAGTTTGACGACTTGTTGAAGTTGAACTCAGAGATCGTCGAATGGAGTTCGACGATCCGTCGAAGTGAGCTCAACGATCGTCGAATGGAGTTCGACGATTCGTCGTACTGAGCTCAACAAAATGACTTGGTCTCCAAAACTGAAAAACTTGGTCTTGAGGGCAGCTTCCAAACCTAACTACTAACCCTTAGACTCAATTCTAATTGACCTTTAAATCTATACAATGAGGTCAAAACAGGTTTCCTAAGAGACATAGTGATCCTTGCCCAAATCAATAATAGGGTGTTCCAACACAGTCTTCTTTCAGCATCAGCTTCAATAGTAGCTTCTTGCTGTTCTTCATCCACTTGAAGTGTGCCTTGCACTCCTTCTGGAATATCCACTCCATCTTGGATTTCTGGAGCAGCTCCCATGATGGTTAGCTTATCGATCATCAGCTCTATACCTACATTACTAGAAAAGGATCTTGGCAGCTCACTGTTAATCATGGTAGACTCATCAAAGACTACATGTATAGACTCTTCTATAACTTGGCTTTTCAGGTGAAAGATTTTATATGTCATACTATGATTGTTTTACCCAACAAAAATCCCATCAAAGGATTTGACAGCAAACATAGTTACATGGTACTTTCCATTATGATGTACATATCACTTGTCACCAAAAATCCTGAGATAGCCCAAGTTTGGTTTTCTTCCCTTAAAGTCTCATAGGGAGTCTTCTTATGGCTCTTAGTGATAGAGGCTTTGTTAAGTACATGACTTGCAGTATTTACTACATCATCTCAAAAATATTCTGGGAGAGATGTATCACTTAGCAAGGTACTTCCAACCTATATGAGAGTTCTATTTTTTCCTCTCAACAATCCAATTTTGCTGGGGTGTTCTTGGAGAAGAAAAATCTTGATGAATCCCTAGCTCTTTATAGAACTTCGTCATGCTATCAGAATGGAATTCAGTCCCATGGTCACTTCTTATTTTAACAACAGTACTATCAAACTCATTCTGAATTTTCTTGACAAACTTCATGAAGACATCAAGGGTTTCATTCTTTTTCTTAAGAAAGAACACCCAAGTAAACTTAGAATAGTCATCAACCACCACAATGGTGTATACTTTCCTACCTGGACTATGAACTAGCATAGGACCAAACAAGTCCATATGGAAGAGGTATAAACACCTAACAGAGTCTTTGGTCCCAACGCCCTTGAAGGAAGCTTTGGTCTACTTTCCTTTTTGGCATACTGGGCAAATGTTTTCCTTGATGTATTTTACCCTAGTAGAATTCCTAACTAGCTCTTCACTAAAGAGCTTGACAATAGATTTATAATTCAAATGAGCTAGTCTCTTGTGCCATTGCACACAATAATAAACTTTCTCATTTGCCAATAGACATAGGTCTGTGTAGGAAAACCAAAAACCGCACCAAACAGCAAAACCGCATCGCACCGCACCCAATTCCAAACCGCACCAATCAGGTGTGGTGCGGTTCTGTTCTAGGGGTCTGAAAACCGCAGGTTTATTGGTGCGGTGCGGTTTTCTGTTCGTAAAGATCGTGTAAAACGCACCGCACCGTGATTACGATTTATAAATTTTAATAATTAAAATATTGGGACTGCTTAGACTTGGTTGGTCCAAATGTGATTGGGCTTGGTCGGTGCAAACAACAAACAACATCTCTAGACATTAAGGTGTACCTAATGGTTGGTTGCATGGTCTTCTACATACATAAATCGAAGCATTTCATAAATTGTAAGCCGCAGTCCGCAATCGCAATTTGCAAACCATCAACCGTAAACCACATCATACATAATGAATATTAACTACGGTTTTAAAATATATAAAGTATAAAATGATTTGAAGAATTTCATATTTTTAATTCAATCAAAGCTTCAAAAGAAGCCCTGGCAGACCATAGCTCAAGTTGACTACTCGACAAGCCCTAGGCCCCAACTTCCCCCCTTTGGGTTGTCGCCCTCTGCGGCTATGTGGGTTGGGCTCTGCCCTCTCCCGTTCTCCACCTCTCCAACACACTTCATGGTTTGTCGTCCGCCTCTCCATCTCCATCCCTCTACACCACTCCGGCCTTCTCCACCTCTCGGTTTGTCGACCGAATAAGTATCCTTGCAGGTTCATATTTGTCTTCATTTCTTGCCTTCAATCTTCATTGAATCATTGTTGTCGATTAAACAAACAAAGATATATAAGCTTCATTGATTCATTGTTTATCAGTTTATGTATATTCATTATAAATTTGCAAAGCTGAATAACAAATTAGTTTATATATTTTTAGAATTCGCTATAGATTTGTTTTAAGTGGTTTAGTTGTAGATTTAGCTTAGATCAGGTTATGTATTTCATGTTCAATGTTCATTCTAGATTACTTTATGTATTTTCATATTTAGGGTTTTAATTATGTGTAGATTATTAATTTATTATAGCTATTAATTCTAATATTTTTAGTTGACGGTAAGTACTTTCAATAATCTAATAACAAAATAGTCTTGCCCAAATTCAAGAAGGGACAAAAAGCCGTAAAACCGAAACCGCACCGCAAAAACCAACCGTAGACCACACTGAATCGACACTGCACCGTACGGTTTCGGTGCGGTGCGGTTTTGGTTGGTCAAATACTGCACCACTATGGTGCGGTTTCGGTTTGGGCACAAACCGCACCAAACTGCATCGCTCGCAGGCATAACTAGACAAATAGGAACGTCTGTATCTAGACAAAGGAAATTTAAGAAATAAACATTTCCACTCCTAGTGACTGTCAAGATGACCACTTGGTCACTTGACCTCTTAATCTGCCACTCTTTCTTGTAGAAGATAATGACATAGCCAAAAAATCAGAGAGTTGGATTATGGTTATAAGGTTGTGTTTCAACTCTTTAACATAAGCCACTTTTGACATGCTGATTATGTCATTGGTAATCTTACCATAGCCTCTTATCACTCATCTTTCTGAACCACCAAAGATAACTTTGGGTCCATCCTTCAGTGGTGTGTACTCCTTTAAGTTGCTCCTTATTCAAGTCATGTGCCTGGAACAACTACTGTCCAAATACCATATAGGGGCATGGGCACTTGGACTAACCTACATCACATAATTTACCTTACCTTAAAACCCCAATAATTATTGGGTCCTAGATTCTGATTTGCCTAAAAATGAACATGCCTTCCTGTAAAATTTCAGACAGGAAGACTAACTTTAGCTCTCATCACACACCAGCACTCATGTATATTATACCTTCTTTTCTAAGCAGGTTCTGCAGTTGGCTTAACTACTAACTGTAGAGAAGGAAGAGGTGTAGCAACCTTCTTCATGTTCCTTTCAGCAAGGATTTGACTGAAGGCGAGTCTTTCATCAGCCTTTCTTGTCTTGATCTGAAAGCTATTTGCATCAGTCTTCTTTGCAGATGACATCTTGTTTATAGCATCAGAGATAACTAGATCTGGCTTGCTGATAGCCTTTCCCTTGATCTTGTTCTTTGTTGGATGGCCTTATGAGTTAGCCACTGCCACTTTCTAGAGTGAAAGGGTTGGTGCACCAAACACAAATGCTCCATGATGGGCTATTTGGATTTCCTCATGGGGATCCTTAAAGGCACCCACTCCCCTACTATACCTCCCACCATAGTTGTGAACTTCTTTATTCATACTAGTGGATCTGCCATTCATCCAGTGACTATAGATGCTTTCTTGGTCATAGTTGTTTGAAGGCAACATCACCTTCTTAAAAGGGATGGGAGGCTTGGAAGCTATAGGCTGGAATGGAGCATTCCCTTTCCCTTTGGAAGGGAAAACTCTAGTGTTTCTCTTGAACCTCAACCCCTTCTTACCCTTCTAAGAGGAGAAGGCATCTATAAAGGGCAACATAGTATTGGGCTTAGATAAACTAGCCACAATTCTCTTCTCCCTCTAGAGCTTCTCTTCAAGATCTCCAATGAGACTATCATTGTACTTGATGGTGCCAATCTGGATGAGAGTAATGTTCTTGAGTTGGCTAACTTCCTTAGCCTTCTAATCCAGAAAGGATGATGTCTCTGCCTGCTGGACAGCAGCTAGTTGAAGGGACACAATCTTCATAGCTTTCTTCTTAGTCAACTTCTTGAACTTCTTAAAGGCATCTAGAAGTTCACCATACCTGTCAATCAATTGATTGACATCTCCTTCAAAATTAGAATCATCTTCACCATTGTGTGAAGAAGCTTCTGAACTGGGACTAGTCTCATACCCAGACTTAGAAGAAGAAGAGAAAGTGCCTTTTCTAGACCAGGCTGACCCTTGCTGGATTCTTCATCAGACATTGCAATCAGCCCATAGCAAATGTAGGCATCTTCTTCATCTTCATCCTCCTCTGAGTCACTGAATAAATGTGATAGAGGGGCCCTAATACCAATCCTGGCAACAAGATAATCTTCAGTTTCTCCAGCAGCAACTAGACCTATGTAGGCTTCTTCCTCTTCATCTTCAGATTCTGATGAAGATGTGTCAGTCCAGCTCTTCTCCTTCTTTTAAATGAAGTACTTCTCCTTCTTTCCCTAATGCTGGTGAACCTTCCTCTCACCAACTTCCTTTCTCTTGACTGGGCAGTCAGCAATAACATGCCCAGGTTTGC
Source organism: Platanthera guangdongensis (assembly GCA_039583875.1). NCBI lineage: Eukaryota > Viridiplantae > Streptophyta > Magnoliopsida > Asparagales > Orchidaceae > Platanthera > Platanthera guangdongensis. The sequence continues at coordinate 251,237,658 of CM077151.1, read as the reverse complement.
TACAACAGTAGCAAACAACTTTAGAGGAACTATGGTTACTAGTTTTAGAACCATACCTATCTGTCTAGGAGTGATTCTTCATGTGATGAGAAGAGGAGCAATGTTTTCTCCTCCACTACTTCTTCTTTATCAACTTTTGGAGCTGACAGGAGAAGGCAGCAAAGTCTTCATTAGACATACTGCTATCTGATGAGCTTGGCCATGTTTGTCTGAATTAGTATGCCTTCTTGGAGGAGAGGAAATCCTCTCCTTGCTCCTCCTGATGTTGTCTGCTCTGAAGGCCAAAGACTTTTCCTTGGCTTGGGATTTGTTGATGGTCTCCTCTTCTTTCCTGGCAGCCAACTGCATCTCATAAGAGAGCAGTATTCCAAATAGTATATGGGGAGGAGTATTAGCTAGCTTGCCCACCTCTCTGATGGCACATATCTTAGTATCCCAGTCTCTGGTGAGAGACCTTAGGAACTTGTCATTAAGTTCAAAATGACTGAAGACCCTCCCATAGGCCCTCAACTCATTAACTGTCCTGAAAAATATTTCATAGCAAACAACTATGTTCTCTTTCTGGGACTGCCTGAAAGCCTCATACTCTTGGTAGAGCATGGACTTCATGTCATCTTTGACCTCTTCAGTTCCCTCCATGAGACCACCAAAGTGTCTCACATCTCCTTAGAGGTCTAGCAGTGAACCAGATTCTGAAAGGTTGAATGATCTATGGCAAAAATAATATTTTTTGTTCCCTCTTGTCCAATGTAGCCATTATGACCACATCCTTGGTTATTTCAGAATATGTCTTTGGTGTATGGATTGTTGCATCCAGAACGAAAACCTTCATGGGAATGAAAGTTCCATCTTTGATGGTCACAAAAATCCTTATTTCAGAGGCTTCCATAAACAGCCTGACCCGCTCTTTCCAGATTCCAAAACTCTCATTCCTATAGATGGAGCATTTCATGGACCCTAGCTCCTTATGGTTCTCTCCTGAACCCTAAGTAAACTTATTTCAGCTACCCTTTGAGATCTTTTCTGAATGTTAGGTCCTTCTTGAGAAACCTCCTTCTAATACAACTTGAAAGTCTTTAATTCCAAGGTAGCTAATCACCTAGAGGGGGGGGGGGGTAAATAGGTTTTTGGTCTTTTATAATTTTCCCTCTATGTTGATGCGGAAATAGCACTAATAGATAACTGTGTTTGATCTCACTGTGATTATGGATGTAACGCCCCTGATTTGTTTTGTATTTATCTTTATTCCTATAATGGCATTATTTTGACGTCTAGGTGTTACGTTAATGCATGTCTAGCTTATTCCATGGTTAGAGCGTGGATTTGCACTTTAGGTTTTCTGTGTGGCTGGGATTAGCGTGTTTGCAAAATTCCCTTGCGAGACTAGGTTGAGCCTTTTTGGCAATGCTTCTGTTTTGGCTTCGCGAGGTGTTTGCCCGATTTTTGTTTATCGAATTTGAGTTTCAACTTAGTTGTTGGTTTCGTAGCGTCGGTATTTAGCTACGGTGCGAATTTCATAGAATTTGGAGTTTGTTATGGATTCTTGGATCATTTTAGGATTTAATGTAACGTAATATTGAATTGTAATGAATTAATTATTAACATTATTATAATATATATATATATATACGTAATAAATGAAAACCCTAGTATTACTATTCATCATCTCTCCCCTACCTGACGGCGTGGTTTCGCGAGATAGTGTGTGCGGAGCTTTTGTCCTGCGATTTCGGGTGATTTAGTCGTCGGTTTTGACGTTTGAGTAGAGATTTGGAAAGCTATCGGCAAAGGCTTCGTGATCGTGGTAAGATCTTCTCGTTTACCCGATTTTTGTACGTTAGGGTTTGAGATTTTGACCTTCTTTCTCCTCCAAAAGTTTCAGGAAATGTTGCTTAGGGCTTTCTACGGACGATCCTTGAAGCGGCGTGAGCGGGTGGCGTTTCTCCAAAGTTTTGAGGTAAGTGGATCTCATCCCTTGCTTGATCGTTTTTATTTGATTTCGCTCCTTTATTTTCCTCCCTTAGAGATTAGGAGTAGAGTAGGAAGCATGAAAATGTCCCTCTACGCTAGATCTTGGTTTTCGGCCCAACTATAGAAATTGGAAAAGATCGGCGTGTAATGTAATGTAGTTCTACGAGTCTCGGTACGTAGTCTAAGTATTATTCGGCGAGTATCGCCGAATTTTGGTTAGGTCATTTCGGCGTGAATCACAGGTTAGCTTAAGGAGTTCGACGAATATTGCAGAGTATTCGTCGAGCATCGGTCCATTCGTCGAACGGAGTTCGATGAATATCGTTGTTCATTCATCGAGTGTCGAGCGGAGTTTGACGAATATCATTACCCATTCGTCATACGGAGTTCGATGAATATCGTTGCCCATTCATCGAGCGTTGAATAGAGTTTGAAGAATATCATTGGCCATACGTCGAGCGTCGTCCGGAGTTCGACGAATATCGCGGTTGTTACACTGCAGTTTCGTCGAGTATAAGTAAAATTTGCCGAATTTGTTGGGACTTAAAAGTTTTTGCCATTTTTGTCCAATTTCGGCGGGTTTTGTCCTTAGGATGGTGTTAGGACTTGTTATAGTTTATCTTAAGGTTTGAACTTGGGATTTGGGTAGGTTCTGATGTTTCTTCGACTATGAAGGTTGGCTGTTGATAAAGGACCACCAACTAGACGTTGGTTGTGCATCATTGAACTTGACATATGTTTGGTCTCTGTTTCCTGAGAACAACTGGTTGGGTTTGGAAAAGTGGCCACAACCGCAGGGCCTCTGTGTTTTTGAGACATTTGGGTTTGGTACCCTGGTTTGGGACAATTGGTCACCGACTCTGCCCGATTGATTTTTCCAAGTGTTAATGATTTATGTTTTATTCGAGCTGTTTTATGCTTAGTTTGCTTCTTAGATCATTCTATGCTTTTATGCTAATTATTGCAGATATTGTAGAAGCATGGCTTTGTTCCTCACTTGGTGCAATTACTTGATTGACTCATTTACAAATGATTTTACTGTACTTATAATTATTTGGTTATCCAGCTATTGTCTTCAACATTTTGTACTCTGGTTTGGTAAACCCATATCTTAATTTGTACTTTTACTTGATTATTTTCCTTTGCCACTTGTATTTTTCTTGTTGAGGTGTTCTTCTTTTGAATTCCTCAGGTTTCGGGCAGTAGCCGGTTGAGCGGCTATGTTTGGGAGCTTGTTAGTGGACTGATGTGTTGAAGAGGTCTTCCTCACCGTTGTAAGGTAGTTTTTGGGTTGTTTACTTTAGTATAGTCATACATGCTCACTATTGGGTTCGTGTCAGGATTGTTGACGCCAACTGGTGGTTTTCTTTTGGAATGCTAAGTACTTTGCTAAGCTGCTGAGTTGCCTGTTTTATGTGGTTGTTTGTACTTTCTCTCTGGGAAGATTTTATGTTAGGTTGCATGTTAGATATTTTTAACTTATAAAACCTTATTAATAATATCTCATATTTGTCATCTCTTTTGTTGATGCTCGGAAATGGAAGGGTGCATGTTTTCATGGGGACCAGCAGCTAATGGGGTGTGTTTGATCTTACGGGCAAGGTGATTGAACAAGGTTGCGGGGATAGAGGAGATAAGGAAGCTTCTAAGTGCTCGAGAGTGGAGCAAACGCTTGTTCAAGGGTTGCGGGGATAGAGGAGAGAAGGGCGTTGATCCGAGTGCAGAGATGGTTGGGAAGGTTGATCAAGTGCTGTCGTGCAGACGGTCGGTCAGTGGAGAAGCTTGCTGAGTAGAGGAGAAGCTTGCTGAGTAGAGGAAAAGCTTGCTGAGTAGAGGAAAAGCTTGCTGAGCAGAGGAGATGCTTGCTGAGCAGAGGAAAAGCTTGATGGGCAGAGAAGAAGCTTGCTGAGCAGAGAAAAAGCTTACTGAGCAGAGGAAAACCTTGCTGAGTAGAGGAAATGCTTGCTGAGGAGAGGAAAAGCTTGCTGAGCAGAGGAAAAGCTTGCTGAGCAGAGGAGAAGCTTACTGAGCAGAGGAAAAGCTTGCTGAGTAGAGGAAAAGCTTGTTGAGCAGAGGAGAAGCTTACTGAGCAGAGGAAAAGCTTACTAAGCAGAGGAGACGCTTACTGAACAGAGGAAAAGCTTGTTGAGCAGAGGAGAAGCTTGTTGAGTAGAGGAAAAGCTTGCTGAATAAAGGAGAAGCTTGCTGAGCAGAGGACACGCTTGCTGAGCAGAGGAAAAGCTTGCTGAGCAGAGGAGAAGCTTGCTGTGCAGAGGAAAAGTTTGCTGAGTAGAGGAGAAGCTTGCTGAGTAGAGGAAAAGCTTGCTGAATAGAGGAGAAGCTTGCTTTGTAGAGGAATAGCTTGCTGAGCAGAGGAGAAGCTTGCTGAGCAGAGGAAAATCTTACTCAGCAGAGGAGAAGCTTGATGAGCAGCAGAGAATAAGAGAGGGGAAGCTAGCAGCGGCAACAAAAGACTTCACCCGCCGCGGCTTAAATGCCACTCTTGTGGCAGGCTTTCCTTTAATTAAGAAACAAGGTTACAACCTACTAAAGTATCTTTACGTGAGAAAGTAATAAAAGGTACAATGGGGGAAGCTGGCTGCTAAGGAAGAAGTTGTCAGAGGTTAAGGAAAAGAGGCTGCTAGCAGGCTGCACAGCTTGATGGCAAGCTGTGGAGGTCTGGAAAAATGAGTCTGCAGGGCTTGCTGGCAAGCTGTGGAGGACTGGAAAACTGACTCTGCAGGGCTTGCTGGCAAGCTGTGGAAGACTTGAAAATTGAGTCCGCAGGGCTTGCTAGCAGCGGCAGTTTTCCTCCCGCGCATTCTCCTTCCCTAAATGAGAGGTATCAAGGGCTATTTATTGGCCCGAGGAAGATCTTCTAGAAGCAGGTCCCAGTGACGTCATCTTGGAGACTTGTGCGGACTCGTTGAGCAAGCTATCCAGCTAGGCGGATTGGGGGAAGGTAGGCCGCACAGCTTGCTGGCAAGCTGTGGAGGACTGGAAAACTGAGTCCGCAGGTCTTGCTGGCAAGCTGTGGAGGACTGGAAAACTGACTCCATAGGGCTTGCTGGCAAGCTGTGGTGGACTAGAAAACTGAGTCTGTAGGGCTTGCTGGCAAGCTGTGGAGGACTGAAAAACTGAGTACACAGGGCTTGCTGGCAGCGGTAGTTTTCCTCCTGCACGTTCCTCCCTCTAAATGAGAGGTATCAGGGGCTATTTATAGGCCCATGGAAGATCTTCTAGAAGCAGGGCCCAGTGATATCATCAACATGGTTTTGGCGATCAGAAATGTAGTCCGCCCCTGCTGGGCAGACTCCGCGAGCAGGCTGCCACTTGAGGGCAGTCAAGGAGGACAGGCTGCCCCTTGCGGGCAGTCTCGGCAAGCCATCCGCCCCTTGCGGGCAGTTTAGGCTTACAGGCCGCCCCTTGTGGGCGGTCTAGGCGAGCTAGAAAGTGAGTCTGCCGAGCCCGTGACGGTTGAGTTGGGTTGACGCCGGCTGGGCGGCATGGGGGACTGAAGGAATATATCGCATAGATCTCCCCTGTTGCTTTAGATTGCCTCCTGCAAGGAAAAAAATGATACGCAGTTAGTAAGCCTAACCGCGTGGCCTGCGAGGGTGAGCTATGGGAACAACCCGCCGTACCGCAGTGAAAGATATGGTACCTAAACACCTAGAGGGGGGGGGGGGTGAATAGGTGACCTAATCCTTTTCTAACTTTGTTGGCAGCCAAACAGTTATATCACAGATTTCTAACTAGTTTATTACAGCAATCAGCAATAATCAAACATACACAGCTAATCCACAGCACATTCACAGCACAGCACACAGTGATTTATAGTGGTTCCCCAAGATATGGGTACATCCACTTTCCCCCTTCGCCTATCTAGAAGTGTACTAGATTCGGCCAAACTTCTCCACTGTCTCAGAACCCAAATTGGTTCCTACCTCAGGCCCAAAGCCTTACAACTCAGCTTTCTCCCAAAGCCTACACTCAGCCAATCAAGGCCTATACTCAGCCAACAAGGCCTACACTCAGAGATCACAATCTCCTACACTCAGGCAAACAAGCCCTACCCTCAGCCTTTATAATTATAGGCTTACAATCACTCATATCCAATGGATCCTACAGGTTACAAATGTAATACAAACAATAACTCTACAACTCAGAATTCAAGTAGGGGAGTTGAGAGATTCTTGATGAGTTCTTGGAAGAACTCAGCTGGATTCACCCTGACTTAGCTTTCTTCAAAGCTTATTGAGTAGAACTGAATAATGCTGAATCCTCTGCAGTTGTTCCTTGACCTCTGCTACTTAAGATCCAGAATTGATTCTGAATCCTTCTTCTCAGCCTAGTTCCAGAGGCTGATTTCTTGGAAGGAGCCCTCTCTCTCCAACTTCTTAGATCTGCAGTTGGACTGCAAGATCTTCTTGTGTTGATACTCAGTATACCACTTTAATGATTACTTCAACAATAATCTGAACTCTGTTAACAATTTGATCAACAACCTCAACCACAGTTTCTGTAAACTGTAGGTGCCTATTTATAGGCCTTCTTCATGGTAACCGGCTGGTCCGGTTCATAACTGACTTCTGACTTCTCTGACAGTTGCTGTAGATCGGTTGGAACGGCAGCTGTCATGTCAACCAGTCACTTCTTGAAAATCTCTATCTGTCTGATAGTGTCGAGACTTTCTGTCTTTGAGTGTCGACACTTATAGACTCAGTGTCGACACAAGTTGTGTAAGTGTCGACACAAGACTACAAGGTGTCGACACAATTCCTTGTATGTCTCGACACAGATGCTTCTGCATGTGTCGACACTGAAATTGAGTGTCGACACAAATACTTATTCTTCAAGTTTTTTTTTGTTGAATTCTTCTATGTGTCGACACATCTCCTTTGTGTCGACACATCTTCTTGTGTATCTGTCAAGTGTCGACACTTCTTCTTGGTATCAACACATAGTCTTCTATGTTGAAACTTGCTGAGTGTCGACACAGCTCCTTGTGTCGACACACCTTTTTGTTGTTGAGACTTCAGCTGAGTGTCGACACATTCCCTTAGTGTCGACACTTGTACTTAGAATAATTTGCTGCTCTTTCTGTTCTTTGCTAAGTGTCGACACAGCTCCTTGTGTCGACACTTTCTTCAAGTTTTGAGTCTTCTGTTGAGTGTCGACACATTATGTTGAGTGTCGACACTTACTTCAAGTGCTGACTCTTCTGATAGTGTGTCGACACATTGTGCTGAGTGTCGACTCATTCTTCAAATGCTGACTCTTCTGCATAGTGTCGACACATTGTGCTGAGTGTCGACACTTGTACTTAGATTCTGCAGACTTTTGCTGAGTGTCGACACAGCTCCAAGTGTCGACACTTTCTGATGTAGACACTGCTTCACTGGGTGTCGACACTTTCTGTCTGCACTTTTCTTCACTGAGTGTCGACACAGCTCCAAGTGTCGACACTGCTTGTCTGGGTGTTGACACAGGCTTTCTTAAGTGTCGACACTTTCCCTCTGGGTGTCGACACATGGACTTAGAAACTTTTTGCTTCAGTCCATTACTTTCTTAACCTGCACAAGTAACTCAAACATACATCAAATACATTATGATGTATATCATTGAGTTGGGCGAGGCTTCTTCAAATCAGGTACATTTGACCAATGTACCCAACAATCTCCCCCTATTTGGAGAAGTCATAACCCTTAGTCAATGATATACACCATCCATAATTAAAATTACAAAATGATATACAGCAGATTATATAAACAGTAGGGTAAACATAAACATGTAGAAATTCACACATGTATACACATTCATCATTCCAGAATAAATAAGAAATAGACACTTCTCAGAACAATCAAAATATATTTATCATATATTGTTCTAACATTGTTCCTTATACATTTTCCAAGATTTACAAAAATGTTTTTCATTTAACAGATTACAACAAGCTTCAAGTTTTAATTCCTAATCTATTTCTGATCAGGTTCTTTGATAACTATTCCCTTTCCAGCTTGAACTTGAGCTTTGACAGGGGCTTCAGCAGGTTCAGCAACAGCAGGCTTCTTTCCTTTTAAGTCCTTCTTTTTCAGCTCTTCTGCTTTGATTTTCTGCCTCTCAAAGTAGTGGTATGGCTTGGGGAAGTACTTGCTAGGCTCCACAGCAGTAGGAGGTAGCTTTCCCATCTTAGCCTTTCTTCTGAATTGTACAATAGCCTCCTGCCTAATCTCATGCTTTCTCCATTCTGCCTCAGAGAACCATTTGTTCCTTTCATGAGCATTGTCCTTTGCAGCTTTCCAGGCAGTAAGAATTATATTTCTAGAGGTAGGGCTCCATTGTTCAAAATCTGGCTTTTGTTCAGCTTGTTCCCTAAACCTCTTCTTTGACAACCTTGCCTCTTCCTCTTTGTTCATAGCCTCCTGCAGAGCTTCAGAAATAGGTTGAATAACCTTCTCAATATGAACTTTGGCCTTGCCCTCAGTTGGGCTATACATAGTGCTGACATCTGCTTGAACCATATCAAAATCTGGAGGTGGATATATCACTTGAGCTACTTCTGCTTGCTCACCTCCAAGATATGCATTTTGAATTCCTGATTCAGCAACATTGTCATCATCACAGAGTGGAGGATAGCCCAGTGTAGCTCTGATGGAGTTGGATATCCATTTGGCATGGTCAGAGCTAGCTTTGACTAATACTCTCTCCCCCTTTATGACTTCTCTGGCCATATGGTCTCTTACATCATCCTTTTGAAACCTTATCTGACTGTCCAAATATCTGATTCCCTCTTTGAAGAATGGTTTCAGCTTTGTAAGTTGTTCAGAGATGGCCTTCTGGGAATCTTGAATTGCAGTCTTGACAGCAGTAATCTCAGCTTGAAAGACTTGATCAAAATCAGCCTTAACTGCAGCAGCAGATGTAGAAGGGTCTTCAGCCTTGTTCTTTAACTCAGTAATGATAACATTATGAGACTCTGTCAGATTGTCATTCAGTCTTATTTGGTTTTCCAGCACATATCCTTGCTTTAAGGCTATATCATCTACCTGTGCCTTTATCTTTTCTTGGTGTGTAGCCAGATACACAACTGCATTTCCACCCTTGTGGAAGCATTCAGTCATTTCCTTTTTATTAAGGTTCATCTCAAACCTGATTGACTTTATTTCCTGTGCTAGAGCAAACTGTAGGGACTTGTGCCCTTCATCCACATAAGCCTCTATTGCCTTCCTTTGCTCATCCAACTTGATCTGCATGGCAATCATCAAAGCACTATAATCAACTGTTAGAGCTTGTTGAACTATAGGTTGTGGGGCAATGGATTGCAAAGCCTTTTTATAACTCTGGCTTCTCCTTTTGAAGACATAGAGTTTCTTCTTCTTGGCCCTAGCACTCTCCTCATCTTCAGAGGCAGAAGTGCTGGCAATATCAACCCTGTCCTTAGGGCTTTCAGGTTTGTCAGCTGGCACAGCAGTTGCTTTCCCAGTTTCTTGCCTAATAGGCTTATCCAGAACTGTCAGTTGCTCCCCCTTAGCAGCAGCACTCTGATCTTCAGCAGCAGCATCCTTGTTCATGTCAAAATCATCTAGATCTAGATTTAGAAACAAATCTTCCATTGTATATTCATGAGGGGATGGAGCTGGAGATAGTCTTTGCTCTTCAACCACTGACTCAGGTACCACTTCTTGTTCAGCAGATTTGTCTTCTAAAACAACATCTAGAACTTGTTTGTCTAGCTGAGTTTGCTGATGGACATCAGACAAATTAGCATCTTCTATAATATAATCTAAAATTTTTAAGTCAGTGAGTACCTCTTGGATAATGATGGTGGCTTGCTCACTGTCTAGAGTAGATGGTTCTTCTACTACTGGAAGCTCCCCCTGGCTGTGATCCTTATGGATGGGGCTAGCTTGAGGCAGCTCCCCCTGGATCTAAACTACATCTTGAGCAGCAGGGGTCTTTACTACTGTCTCTTCCTCTTGCTCATCAGGTGTGAACACCACCTGTTCTTCACTCTCAGAACTGCTTGAGGACTCTTGTGCCACAACAGCAGTTTTCCTTTTCTTCCTGGGAGGAGAATCTTTCTTAGTAACTGGCTTCTCTGGAGTGGGCAGTTCCTTTGACAGCACCCTTTCCCACTAGAAAAGATCCTCATATCCATCTTTCTCATATGATTGATCTTGCTTCCAGCAGCAGTGCTCATTACCTCTGGTATTGTACCAGCCAGGTAGAGACTTATAATTCTGCCCAGATTGGGCTTCTTCAGACTTTCCTTGATTTTCTCATAGATTACCATTGACCAATCTGTTCTTAGGGTGAAGATAATTCTTGTCATGACATTGAACATTGAGGCTGACACCCTATCATGCCCTCCAGGCTTACTGAGAATGACCTTGCCCACAATTTCAGATAGGAATTTTCCTTGACTGTTCATGCCTTTCCTGTTAAAGACAGAACCTATCTTCAGCTTTGGATCAAGTCCACACCAGGTAAGAGCTTCCCTGGTCTTGGATGTAGAAACTTCTTCTTCATCTTGAGTCTTAGGTAGCTGGAGTACCTTCCTCAGACTTTTTGGTGAGACCTTGACTTTGGATCCATGCACTCTGGATTTGATTCTATATCCAGAGTCATCAACTACAGCTCCAGTAAGGAATTCAAGAACTTCCTTCTTCCAAATCTTGGTTGGTTCTGAAACCAAATATTCTAGTCCAGAATCGCTGACTAGGGTTACCACCCATTGGATTTCTTGATCTCCATCATCGAATGCGCCGCGCACAAGTTCATAGACTTCGTTAACGTTCTCCTCAAGCTTGGGAGCCATTAGGGTTTGGAGAATTAGTCTTGAGAAAAGAGAAATGTCGACACAATAGTTTTGGTCTCGAAACTTTGAAAGCGTGTCGACAATCAGAGACAGAACCCTATTTATACCTTTCTAATTTTGAAGACGAACGGGCGGGACAGCAAGCTAAACATGTGTCGACACTGGCAATAAGTGTCGACACTGACTTATAATGTCTCGACACACATGTGTCGACACAAGTTTAGTCAACAGATATTATGTGTCGACACTTGGTTATGTGGCGACACAACATAACTCGACACATCGTCGAGACTTTACTTAAAAAATTCTGAGTAAAACATAAGTGTCGACACCATATTGGATGTGTCGACACCTACTTGACATGTGTCGACACTATCATTCTGAAGTGTCGACACCACATTCCTAGATGTGTCGACACCTTTTTCCTGAAGTGTCGAAACTACTATTCTGTGTCGACATAGACTTGTCTATGTGTCGACACCTTTTTACTTAGTCAATTGTCTATTCTGTAAACTTAGTCTAAGTTTATCATTCCTAGTTCAATTTTGAATTTATTGAACTTAGCTTCTTCTAGTGGCTTAGTATACATATCAGCTAGTTGTTCATCTGTTTTAACATATTCAAGTACAATATCATTTCTTTCTACATGTTCCCTAAGAAAGTGATATTTGATTTCAATATGTTTTGTCCTACTATGAGATACAGGGTTATTAGCTATTGAAATAGCACTTGTAGAATCACAGAAAAGTGGAGTTCTACTTACCTGAAATCCATAGTCCTCTAGCTGATGTTGAATCCACAGAAGTTGAGCACAGCAACTTCCTGCAGCCACATATTCTGACTCAGCTGTGGAGATAGCCACACTGGTTTGCTTCTTGCTGCTCCATGAAATTAGTCTCCCACCTAGGAATTGACAGGTTCCAGTAGTACTCTTTCTATCCACTTTGCATCCTGCAAAGTCTGCATCTGAATAACCTGTTAGATCAAAATCTCCATTCCTAGGGTACCAGAGGCCTAGATAGGGAGTGCCCTTTAGATATCTCAAAATTCTCTTGACTGCAGTCAAGTGAGACTCTTTAGGGCAGGCTTGATACCTGACACAAACACATGTAGCATACATGATGTCTGGTCTACTAGCAGTCAAGTATAGTAAGGAGCCAACTATCCCTCTATACAAGGTTTCATCTACAGGTTTCCCTGCATCATCCTTGCTAAGAGACATACTTGACCCCATAGGAGTATTCATGGTACTGGATGAATCCATACCATATTTCCTTATGAGTTCTAGGGTGAACTTGGACTGACAGATGGATAAACCACTTTCAGTCTGTTTAACTTGGAGACCCAAGAAAAATTTCAGCTCTCCCATACTACTCATTTCAAACTGACTTTGTATAAGCTTTGCAAACTTTTTGCAAAGGCTACTTTCAGTAGACCCAAATATAATGTCATCTACATGTATTTGGACAAGTATGACTTTGCCTCTAGATTCCCTAAGGAATAGAGTCTTATCTATTTTCCCCCTTGAAAACTTGTTCTCAATGAGAAAACTAGATAGGGTTTCATACCAAGCTCTAGGAGCCTGTTTTAACCCATATAAAGCTTTCCTAAGTCTATAGACATAATGAGGTTGAGTTGGATCAACAAAACCTGAAGGCTGCTCCACATAGACTTCTTCTTTCAAATTACCATTTAAGAATGCTGACTTGACATCCATCTGGTAAACCTTGAATCCTTGATAGATGCATAGGCCAAGAACATCCTTATGGCATCTAGTCTGGCTACTGGAGCAAAGGTTTGATCAAAATCAATACCTTCTTCTTGCCTATATCCTTTTGCAACCAGTCTTGCTTTGTTTTTTATGATGACCCCTTGTTCATCCATCTTATTTCTGTAGATCCACTTAACTCCTATTACATTGTGGTCTTTAGGTTTAGGAACCAGTTCCCAAACCTTGCACCTCTTGAACTGATTAAGCTCTTCTTATATAGCTTCAGTCCATTGTGGATCTTGTATTGCTTCTTCAAATTTCTTAGGTTCAACTTGAGACAAAAAGCTGGAGTAGATTGCTGCATTCATGTATCTGCTCCTGGTTTGAACTCCTTGTTTTGGATCTCCAATAATCTGCTCTACTGGATGATCTCTAAGATGCCTATTGGCTAGAGGCATCCTAACTTCAGGTTGAACCTCCTCAGCATCTGCATCATGCTGTATTCCTTGGATTTCTTCAGCAATTGGCTCATGTAGTTCTCCCCCTGGACAACAGGTACTCTCCTCAACTTGCTGTCTTGCAGCAGGTACTTCTTCCATAGTAAGCTTGTCCAATTCCTTTGTCAAACCTGTGGGGCTGTATACATTGCTAGACAACTCATTGTTAATAAGTTTTGTCTCATCAAAAACTACATGCACAGATTCTTCTACAACTTGTGTAGTCAAGTTGTAGACTCTATAAGCCTTACTATTATTGCTGTACCCAACAAAGATTCCCTCTTGGGACTTGGCAGCAAACTTTGTTAAGTAAGACTTACCATTGTTAAGTATGAAGCATTTGCAACCAAAGACCCTGAAGTAGGATAGGTTTGGTTTCCTGCCTTTCACAACTTTATAGGGGGTCTTGCTTAGCCTTTTAGTGATGGTAGCCCTATTTATAACATGGCATGCAGTGTTAACTACTTCAGCCCAGAAATATTCTTGTAGTGATGTATCACTTAATAGGGTTCTACCAGCCTCTATCAAGGTCCTATTCTTCCTTTCAGCAATGTCATTTTGCTGAGGTGTTTTAGGTGAAGAGAATTCTTGAAATATCCCAAAGTCTTCACATAGTTTTGTCATGCTTTCAGACTGAAATTCAGTACCATGGTCACTTCTAATTTTGACCACAGTACTATTTAGTTCATTCTGAATTTGCTTGACAAAGCTATAGAAGACACTAGGTGTTTCAGATATCTGTCTTAAGAAGAACACCCAGGAAAACCTTGAGTAGTCATCAACAACTACAAAGGTATAGACCTTCCTACCTAAGCTGTGAACTGGCATTGGACCAAATAGATCCATATGCAAGAGGTATAAACACCTCACAGCATCTTTGTTATCTATGTTACTAAAGGTGGATTTAGTCTGCTTGCCCTTTTGACAAGCTGAGCAAATACCATCTTTGACACACTTAACTTGAGGACCATTCCTCACTAACTCTTTGCTAAAGAGTTTGCTAATAGTCTTGTAGTTAAGATGGGCTAGCCACTTGTGCCATTTGACACAATGAGAGACATCTCATCAGCTACAAGACAAACAGGAGAACCATTGTTCTCAATCATAATGTCTAGACAGTAGACATTCCTCTTTCTATATCCTGTCAAAATGATCTCTTGATCACTTGACCTCTTGATATGACAACCATTTTTAACAAATGAGATGTCATACCCTACATCACTTAATTGACTTATACTTATTAGGTTGTGTTTCAACCCTTTAACATAAGCCACTTGAGTAATGTTAACCAAGTTTGAAAAAATGTTACCAAACCCTTTGATGATCCCTTTTTCAGAACCACCAAAGGTCACTTTAGGACCATTTTTGATTGGAATATAGTCCTTCAGTAGTCCCCTTATTCCAGTCATATGTCTGGAACATCCACTATCCAAGTACCATGTTGGGGTATGGCCACTTGGATTGACCTGCAAAACAAATTAATGAACCTTAGAACCCAAAGTATTCTTGGGTCCTTGGTGATTGTTAGTTTGCAATTTGACAAACCTACCTACTGGCTTTCCAATAGGTAGTTTGGAATTCACTTTGGCATTCACATTATGCCAACAGTCCACTGCAAAATGGCCAACTTTGCCACAGCACCAGCATTCAAATTTATTGTACCTTTGCTTAGGTACTGCCTTGGCTGTCTTGACTACAGCAGGCTTATTGAATGTTGGGGCTTTGCCCTTGGACTTAAACTTGGGCTGCTCAGTCCCTGCAGGTCTAACAAAACCCAGTCCAGCCTTCCCTTTATGATGAACAAATTCATCAATTAAAGGTAGCACTGATTTAGGTTTTGAAAACCTAGCAACAAGTTCTCTCTCTTTCTGAAGATTGATCTCCAGTCTCTTAATTTGATCATTCTTATAGGTGATAGTTCCCATCTGAATCACTGTAATGTGTTTCAGCCTGGCTACCTCATTCAGTTTTTGATCAAATTGTTTCTCAAAATCTGTTGCAACAGCCTTGAGATCATCAATCTCCTTAGCCTGACTTTTGGCTAGGGTCTTGCTTTTCTTGTAGGCTTGCAACAGTACCTTATATTCATCTATAAGCTGATGAATATCTTCCTCAGACTCAAATATATTCTCATCACTTGATGAAGAAGAATCTGATTCTGAACTAGAACAAGAAACTGAATTTAAACTTGAACTTTGTACCTGACTGGGTCCTGGCTGCTCCAGGATTTTGGCACTGTTTGTCAAAGCCATTAGCCCTTGGCAATGACTGTCTTCTTGTTCATAAATTGACTCCAAGATCTCCATGAATTCTTCCTCTTCTTCTTCAGCAAACAGCCCTATGTAGGCTTCAGCCTCAGACTCAGTTTCTGAAGAAGAGATGTCTGATAGAGTCTTCTCCTTCTTAGCAACAAAAGACTTTTCTTTCTTCCCTTTGAAGTGAGTCTTTTTCTTGTCACCAGATTCCTTTCTCTTCTCTGGACAATCTGCAATAACATGGCCCTGTCTATTGCAGCAATAGCAAACAATCTTTGAACAAGTTGCCTTGTTTGATTTTGTCCTTCTCTTGTCATTCTTTGAAGATCTCTTTTTCTGATAAGAGTCTTCCTTTCCTTGTGATGTAGAAGGCCTTGACCTCCACTGTTTCTTTTTCAAAAACTTTTGAAAGTGTCTGGTGAAAGCAGCAAAGTCTTCATCACTTTCACTGCTCTTAGACTTTGAGCTGACAGACTCATCAGATTCTGATTCAACTACCTCTGGAGGTGGAGTTGAAGACCTATTTCTGCACTTTCTGGGAACTTCTGTCTTGAAAGCAACAGTTCTTTCTTTGTGCTCAGTCCTTGTTGATTTCTCCTCCTCTTTTCTCACTGTTAACTGCATTTCATAAGATAATAGCTTGCCAAACAGTGTGGGAGGAGGAATTTCCCCCAACTTAGCCATTTCTCTTATGGCACAGATCTTGGTGTCCCAATCTTTGGTTAGGGACCTTAAGAACTTGTCATTTAGTTCATAGTTAGTGAACTCTCTTCCATATGACATAAGTTCATTTACTATTCTGTAAAATTTCTTATTGCACTCAGTGATGCTATCACCCTTTCCTTACCTAAAGCTTTCATACTCCTGATTAAGCAAGGACTTACTATCTTGTCTAACTTCTTCAGAACCTTCCATATAGACAATGAGAGTATCCTACATCTCTTTTGCTGTCTTACAGTGAATTAAGTTCTGAAAAGTGGCATCATCAATGGCACTTACTATTATGTTCTGTGCCCTCTTGTCCATGGTAGCTAGGACAATCTCATCCTTAGTCATCTCAGAGAAATCCTTTGGAGTCCTCTGATTTGCATCCAATACTGAAATCTTCATTGGCACATAAGGCCCTTCCTTTACTGTGATGTATATTCTAGGGTCAGAGGCTTCCATAAATAGCCTTACCCTCTCTTTCCAGATCCCAAAGATCTCCTTCCTGCATATGGGTAACTTCATGGAACCCAATTCCTTGTGATTCTCATAAGAACCCATGTTTCTTGATGTTCTTGAATTTCTTGAATCTGTGAATTGTCTTTCACTGAATCTGCCAAACAGGATCTCCTCAGACTGTTAGTCCTTGTTTTGAGGAACCTGGCTCTGATACCACTTGAAAGATATGGTACCTAAACACCTAGAGGGGGGGTGAATAGGTGACCTAATCCTTTTCTAACTTTGTTGGCAGCCAAACAGTTATATCACAGATTTCTAACTAGTTTATTATAGCAATCAGCAATAATCAAACATACACAGCTAATCCACAGCACATTCACAGCACAACACACAGTGATTTATAGTGGTTCCCCAAGATATGGGTACATCCACTTTCCCCCTTCGCCTATCTAGCAGTGTACTAGATTCGGCCAAACTTCTCCACTGTCTCAGAACCCAAATTGGTTCCTACCTCAGGCCCAAAGCCTTACAACTCAGCTTTCTCCCAAAGCCTACACTCAGCCAATCAAGGCCTACACTCAGCCAACAAGGCCTACACTCAGAGATCACAATCTCCTACACTCAGGCAAACAAGCCCTACCCTCAGCCTTTATAATTATAGGCTTACAATCACTCAGATCCAATGGATCCTACAGGTTACAAATGTAATACAAACAATAACTCTACAACTCAGAATTCAAGGAGGGGAGTTGAGAGATTCTTGATGAGTTCTTGGAAGAACTCAGCTGGATTCACCCTGACTTAGCTTTCTTCAAAGCTGCCAGAGCTATTTATATGTGTTTGGGACTTGAGTAGAACTGAATAGCTTTGCTCTTGCAGGCTGGTTTCTTCAATCCCTTACAGTTTCCTCCGTTCCTTGACCTCTGCTACTTAAGATCCAGAATTGATTCTGAATCCTTCTTCTCAGCCTAGTTCCAGAGGCTGATTTCTTGGAAGGAGCCCTCTCTCTCCAACTTCTTAGATCTGCAGTTGGACTGCAAGATCTTCTTGTGTTGATACTCAGTATACCACTTTAATGATTACTTCAACAATAATCTGAACTCTGTTAACAATTTGATCAACAACCTCAACCTCAGTTTCTGTAAACTGTAGGTGCCTATTTATAGGCCTTCTTCATGGTAACCGGCTGGTTCGGTTCATAACTGACTTCTGACTTCTCTGACAGTTGCTGTAGACCGGTTGGAACGGCAGCTGTCATGTCAACCAGTCACTTCTTGAAAATCTCTATCTGTCTGATAGTGTCGAGACTTTCTGTCTTTGAGTGTCGACACTTATAGACTCAGTGTCGACACAAGTTGTGTAAGTGTCGACACAAGACTACAAGGTGTCGACACAATTCCTTGTATGTCTCGACACAGATGCTTCTGCATGTGTCGACACTGAAATTGAGTGTCGACACAAATACTTGTTCTTCAAGTTTTTTTTTTGCTGAATTCTTCTATGTGTCGACACATCTCCTTTGTGTCGACACATCTTCTTGTGTATCTGTCAAGTGTCGACACTTCTTCTTGGTGTCAACACATAGTCTTCTATGTTGAAACTTGCTGAGTGTCGACACAGCTCCTTGTGTCGACACACCTTTTTGTTGTTGAGACTTCAGCTGAGTGTCGACACATTCCCTTAGTGTCGACACTTGTACTTAGAATAATTTACTGCTCTTTCTGTTCTTTGCTAAGTGTCGACACAACTCCTTGTGTCGACACTTTCTTCAAGTGTTGAGTCTTCTGTTGAGTGTCGACACATTGTGTTGAGTGTCGACACTTACTTCAAGTGCTGACTCTTCTGATAGTGTGTCGACACATTGTGCTGAGTGTCGACTCATTCTTCAAATGCTGACTCTTCTGCATAGTGTCGACACATTGTGCTGAGTGTCGACACTTGTACTTAGATTCTGCAGACTTTTGCTGAGTGTCGACACAGCTCCAAGTGTCGACACTTTCTGATGTAGACACTGCTTCACTGGGTGTCGACACAGCTCCTTGTGTCGACACTTTCTGTCTGCAATTTTCTTCACTGAGTGTCGACACAGCTCCAAGTGTCGACACTGCTTGTCTGGGTGTTGACACAGGCTTTCTTAAGTGTCGACACTTTCCCTCTGGGTGTCGACACATGGACTTAGAAACTTTTTGCTTCAGTCCATTACTTTCTTAACCTGCACAAGTAACTCAAACATACATCAAATACATTATGATGTATATCATTGAGTTGGGTGAGGCTTCTTCAAATCAGGTACATTTGACCAATGTACCCAACACGCAGGGCACGCGGTAGCCATGCGACCCTGGCGGACAGAGAAATCTATTCGCCTATACTTGGACTTGTTGCAAACTCCAGGGAGAAATTGAAGGTCGCGACTAGCGAGCTGGCTACCTTGGGAAGGATCGCCGATTTCTGGGTTAACATAATCCACGCACTTTTTTAGTTCCGACGGGAACTTCCAAAAAGTTGGAAACCCACGAAAATCGTGATCCACCCCAAAGGAAAGTCCTAAGGCAAGGAGAGATAGAACCCGATGTCTCTCCCTAGGAGGAGTTTGCCAATGCCTATCTTTTTCCTGTAAGAGAAAAGTTAATATAGGCAAAGGAGGAGCGTACATCTTGTGTGTACCTGAGTTGCTCTTGCAAAGTGAATGAGATGCGAATGTCGTTCACTGAGCTCTACAATACAAAGATGAGAGGAAAGCATAGAAGGGAAATAACTTGCAAATACCTGGCGAAGGATTGCATGCATCTGTCATTCTCTACAAAAAGAAAAATAAGCAGTATGCATGAAGTAAAAAATTTGTTGCAAGTACCTGAATGGGACTTGCAAGCGTTTGCTGATTTCTGCAAAAGAGAGGTTAGAGGAAGATATGAAAGTAAAGTAAGTTGTAAGTACCTGAACAGAACTTGCAGGAATCTGCTAATTTCTACAAAGAAGGTGTTAGAAGTAGATATGATATATGAAAGTAGGTTGCAAGTACCTAGAAGAAAATTTGCAAGCATCTGTTGATCTCTGTAAGAAAAGAGTTAGAAGTAGATGTGGAATATGAAAGAAGGTTGCAAGTACCTGTGAGGAAACTTACAAGTATCTGCTGATCTCTGCAAGAAAAGAGTTAGAAGCAGTCATGATATATGAGAGAAGGTTGCAAGTACCTGTGAGGAAACCTGCAAGCATCTGCTGATCTCTGCAAGAGGAGAGTTCGAAGCAGATGTGGTATATGAAATAAGGTTGCAAGTATCTGTTAGGAAACTTGCAAGTATCTACTGATCTCTGCAAGAAAAGAGTTAGAAGCGGACATGATGAAAATACTAAGCTGTAAGTACCTGGATAAGGCTTGCAGGTGCCTGCTAATCACTACAAAGAGAAGAGTGAGCAGTAGACATAATATAATGAGCTAAGCTGCAAGTACCTGGAGGAGCCTTGCAGATGCTAACTGTTGATAAGATAAGGTTGATGTGATCATATAGCAAAGGAAATGTCTGATACACTCTACCAATAATCGAATGACGATCAAACTAGAGTAGTGATCTTCTTACTATATTAGAGATATCTTTAACATGAAGTCCAGATCAATAAGACGAGTGTTGACTGTTGATATGATAGGACGGGTATGATCAGATTAGTAGAGAAGAAGCTTGATGAATTCTGCCAATCTTTACTAGATTCTAATTGCAAGGCTTGATGATCAAGGAGAGGCAGATTCATTGATCAATGCTTGATGCCATTAACATTTGATAAGAGTAGTGAAGCTTATATAAGTAGAGAGTTTGTAAGTCATCATCTGATAGAGATTATGTAGGCAACGCATTTAAGATGAGCATTAGCAAAAATGATTGCTGCAAATCCTTTTGGTAGGTCGGATTTAACCTATTCACCTGTGAAAGAGGAAGTTGATAAAAAGAGGTCTATACTCGGAAGTGACCAAAGAAGGCTGGATGCTGCCACAGGTCTGCCACGTGGGGCTTATGCATCGCTCGTCTGAGAATGGTCATCACGAGTATATTCCAACTAAGAGCGGGCTAGCCGCGCATCCTTTAGAAGGGAACAAAAGAGAAAAGCACAGGAAATCCTGAGGACGATCGCTAGATACACTGCTCTCATGCCTCGGGTTACAACATCACTGATCAATGAGACTAGTTGTGTCAAGTGTCCTAAAGCATTGCTTGTCTATGGAAAGATCAGTGGAGTTGTGGGCCCCATGAAAGCACTGATTGAGAGTACCATAGAGTGTTCGGCCATCACAGTTGTGAGTTGATCGAAGAGACAAGGCTACACTTGGTTGCCATTGCTTGTCAAGCAAAGATCATCATAACTATAATGTATCCCTAACGGAGCACAACAAAGCTAACACATGGGGCCTCCATGGCGCACACTCTGTGTTAGATACCGGCTAGGATCCGAATTCCTGTATTCCACCGCATGAGAGTTGAATATCTCCCACTACACATATGCGAACACTCCCCATGATATGTGGTCGTTGTGGTCTTACGCCAGAATTCAATCTCGAGGGGGCCTATAGCAAGACTCGGCGATATCTCAGTGGTTCAGTGATCTCTTTGGCTTTGAGAAAAATGGAAGAAGAAACATTACAAAAAGGGAACTGTGTTAGTATGAGATCCCTGAGGTAAACTTTTTTGAAAAGCTAGAAAGAACACTCAAAAGTGTTTTGAAATGAAAATGTTTGAAAGGGTAAGAGTAGAAATAACCCATTATGGTTGTGAAAAAGTTTGAAGAACTATGAAGTCCTTTCCTGGCTTAGAATAGCCTTCCAAGAACGCCATCATCATCGGCATTGAAGCATTCAACATGATTGTGAACAACGAGGAGAGGGGGTTATTCGACTAGGCTCATCCCTCTTGAGTTGCAAGGAATGTCTGCAACTTCTTTTCCCTTTGAGGTTGCTGGATCAGGGCGATCTTCTTTGGGAAACAGGCCACGCATCTTACCCTGCCGGAGCATCCTTTGCACTAGTTGGTGAAGTGCTCGGCAGTTCTCAGTTATGTGGCCTGACTCTTTGTGGAATTCACAATATGGTTCTGAGTCTCTATATTCTTGATCTGCTGGTCGATACGGCCTTTTGTAGTTAGACTTATCCTTCATGATTTGGCTTACTGCTTGCATGGATTCATCTAGCTCAGACTCATGCAAGTCATCGCCTTGCTAATGATGAACTGCAGCTATTTGCCAAGATGGAGCTGGTGGTAGCAGCAATGGATCCCGGGGACGATCTTGATCCCAGTAGGAGTATCGACGATACTGAGATCTTCTTTCCCTCCTTGAGTTAGTTGGGAAATCTTTCCGAGGAGATCTCGGTGGTTGCTTGTGAGAAGGAGGATCTTTCTCTGATACAAGCCTGGAGACGAAGCTTGGGTTGCTCTTTTCACCTCGTATGTATGAGTTGGCTAAGGAAATACACTCTTGCTAAGTTTTTGGTGCGCGGACATTGGATTCAAACTTGAGAGGCCCCTCATGGAGACCGTGGATAAGAGCCACTCGGTATATTTCTTGACCCACAATCTCGATGTCCAAGATTTCTCTCTGGAATCGATCAATAAACTGAGACCATGTTTCATTCTCTCGTTGCTTGATCTCAAAGAGGGCTTCTGGACCGCCCTTTCTCTTAGTTGAAGTAGAGAATTTGAGTAAGAACTCCCTTCGCAGATTAGCAAAGGAAGTGATGGAGTGAGGGCGAAGACCGTAGAACCAATCCCTCACTTGTACATCAAAGGTAGTTACAAGGAGCTTGCACTTGGTGGCATCTAAGAGAGTTTTGAGAGTAACGGCTGACTCAAAATCTTGAAGATGCTTCAGTGGATCAGCCTCTCCAGTGTATATTGGTAATCGTGGCTCTCTGAAGTTAGTTGGAGTGGGTTCATGACGAACATTATCTAAAAACTACGAAAGCTCTTCCTGCTCCCCTACAACATAAGGATTGAAGGTAGCAAAGGTTGTGCCAACAAAAGAAGGAGGATGATAGAAGGGAGCAACTGCTACAGGAGGAGCAAAGGCATGAGCTGATGGGTATGGATGACTTCCCTGAAAGTTGAGAAATCTTGCAGGACTTCCCCGAGTTTCTTCCCGGAAGAAGTTTTGATGAGCTGCAAACTCTTCATCTTGAGGTCACAAAGGGGATGCAGGCCCTTGCGGAAAGGTTCGAGTGTAAGGAGGATAGAATGGTGGGCAAGCTGGAGGATAAGCTTGAGGAGTCTCAGATGCTGGATTAATTGGATCAGCTGGAGCAACTAGAGCTACTGCAGGATGAGCATCTAATCGCTGTGTGATTGCAGCAAGAATTTGGTTGATTGCTTGGAACTACTGAGCATTTTCACGACGCGATTGCTCGAAGGCCTCCCATAGAGGATCTTCACTGGGACTTGGAGCAAGGTTCTCGACTGGTGATGGTCTGTCATGAGTAACCGTTGATTTTACTGTCTGTTTGAGATCTGAAGGTCGCGTGTTAACTATTGATGCTCGGAAATGGAAGGGGGCAGGTTGTCACGGGCACCAGCAGCTAACGGGGTGTGTTCAATCTCACGAGCAAGGTGATTGAAGAAGAATACTGGGATAGAGGAGAGAAGGAAGCTTCTGAGAGCTCGAGAGTGGAGAAAACGCTTGTTCAAGGGTTGCGAGGATAGAGGAGAGAAGGGCATTTATCTAAGTGTAGAGATGGTTGGGAAGGTTGATCAGGAGCTGTCGAGCAGATGGTTGGTCAGAGGAGTAGCTTGCTGAGCAGAAGAAAAGCTTGCTGAGCAGAGGAAAAGCTTGCTGAGCAGAGGAGACGCTTGCTGAGTAGAGGAAAATCTTGATGAGTAGAGGAGAAGCTTGCTGAGCAGAGGCAAAGCTTGTTGTGCAGAGGAAAAGCTTGTTGAGCAGAGGAAAAGCTTGCTGAGCAGAGGAAATGCTTGCTGAGCAGAGGAAAAGCTTGTTGAGCAGAGGAGAAGCTTGCTGAGCAGAGGAAAAGCTTCCTGAGTAGAGGAGAAGCTTGTTGAGTAGAGGAAAAGCTTGTTGAGAAGAGGAGATGCTTGCTGAGCAGAGGAAAAGCTTGCTGAGCAGAGGAGACGCTTGCTAAGTAGAGGAAAAGCTTGCTGAGCAGAGGAGAAGCTTGCTGAGCAGAGGAGATGCTTGCTGAGCAGAGAAAGAGCTTGCTGAGCAGAGGAGAAGCTTGCTGAGCAGAGGAAAAGCTTGCTGAGCAAAGGAGAAGCTTGCTGAGCAGAGGAAAAGCTTGCTGAGCAGTGGAGAAGTTTGCTGAGCAGAGGAAAAGCTTGCTGAGCAGAGGAGAAGCTTGATGAGCAGCGGAGAAGAAGAGAGGGGCCGCTAGCAACGGCAAAAACAGACTTCACCCGCCGCGGCTTAAATTCCACTCTTGCGACGGTCTTTCCTTTAATCAAGAAACATGGTTACAGATTGCTAAAGTATCTTTACATGAGAAAGTAATAAAAGGTACAATGGGGGAAGCTGGCGGCTAAGGATGAAGTTACCAGAGGCTAAGGAAAAGAGGCTGCTAGCAGTCCGCAGGGCTTGATGGCAAGCTATGGAGCGTTGGAAAACTGAGTCCGCAGGGCTTGCTGGCAAGCTGTGGAGGACTGAAAAATTGAGTCCGTAGGGCTTGATGGCAAGCTGTGGAAGACTGTAAAACTGAGTCCATAGGGCTTGCTGGCAGCGGAGGTTTTCCTCCCGCGCCTTCTCCTTCCCTAAATGATAGGTATCAGGGGCTATTTATAGGCCCAAGGAAGATCTTCTAGAAGCAGGGCCCAGTGATGTCATCATGGAGACTTATGCGGACTCGGCGAGCAAGCTATCCGGCTGGGCGTACTGGGAGAAGGCATGCCGCACAGCTTGCTGGCAAGCTATGGAGGATTGGAAAACTGAGTCCGCAGGGCTTGCTGGAAAGCTTTGGAGGACTGGAAAACTGAGTCCACAGGGCTTGCTGCCAAGCCGTGGAGGACTGGAAAACTGAGTCCACAGGGCTTGCTGCCAAGCCGTGGAGGACTGGAAAACTGAGTCCACAGGGCTTGCTGGCAGCGACAGTTTTCCTCCTGTGCATTCTCCCCCTCTAAATGAGAGGTATTGGTGGTTATTTATAGGCCCGGGGAAGATCTTCTAGAAGCAGGTCCCAGTGACGTCACCAACATAGTTTTGGCGATCGGAAATGGAGTCCGCCCCTGCTGGGCGGACTCCGCAAGCAGGCTGCCCCTTGAGGGCGGTTTAGGAGGTCAGGCCGCCCCTTGCGGGCGGTCTTGGTGAGCAGGCCGCCCCTTGCGGGCGGTCTATGCTCACAGGTTGCCCCTTGCGGGTGGTCTAGGCGAGCTGGAAAGTGAGTCCGCCAAGGCCGCGACGGTTGAGTTGGGTTGACGCCGGCTGGGCGACCTGGCAGACTAAAGGAATAGATCGCAGAGATCGCCCCCTGTTGCTTTAGATTGCCTCCTACAAGGAAAAAAAATAATCCGCGGTTAGTAGGCCTAACCGCGCGGTAAGTAGGCCTAACCACGCGGCCTGTAAGGGTGAGCTATGGGAACAGCTCGTCGTCCCGTAGGGCACGCGGTAGCCATGCGACCCGGGTGGACAGAGAAATTTGTCCGCCTACACTTGGACTTGAAGCGAACTTCAGGGAGAAATTGAAGGTCGCGACTAGCGAGCTGGCTACCTTGGGAAGGATCGCCCATTTCTGGGTTAACATCTTTCAAAACTAAGTCACTACTTTTAATTAGTTTAAATACATTTCCTATACTAATTATAAATATAGAGTCTTGCATAGCATGGGTTGTCCTTCGGGGGTGCTTATACTCATGTAGGGTGTTAAACTCAATCTAATCAAAGTATATTTCCGCATCGTATAACTATATTTTTACTCGTGGGCCAGTTAATCCACTAAGCCGAGGGAAACGGCTAATTGCTTAACTTAAAACTGGGTTTTCCTTAAACAACACATAAATCTTTCAAAAAGGTGTTTATTTGTGGTCTCGCCTGACATCTGTAGTGATCCCCTACTGATGTGGTATCATGATGCATGTTTTCTCCTCACTCTGATATATCCTTTAATGCGGAGAAAATGTGGGTTGTAATAGTTCGTATCAGAGCGAGGTTGTTTGACAATTGGTTGAGCAACCTTCTCTAGTTAGTGTTAGTTGTCTTGTGTCATTTCATACACACACCGATATGTCATCAGTACGTCTTGGCTAAAGCATGAACATTACACTCATAACATGATAAGAAGTATAAGGGGCATATTATGTAGTATGGGATGCATAATATGTGTTTGTATATGACAACATGTGATGGTTATGTAGTATGAGATGCATAACCATCATCACATGGGTGCCCATTAACACGTTTCCTTTTTTTGTTCCATGCGATGTTATGTAGTATGTAATGCATAACATTTCATGTGTATGCCACTCATAACATACATTAAGGACTTTTTTAGAATGCATAGCACAACATGCATGACATAACAATACATCTGCACACGTGCCAAGCTAAAGATTTACATGATGACACATGTACACACATGGTTTTGAGTCAAAAATAATAAGAAATTCGTGCATTCATGGCTTAGGCACATGAGTTAGTAGGATGACAGCTTATCATCCTAAGTGTATGCATGACATCATGATTGAAAAACCCAGAGCAAGTTAGCAACTTTAGCAAGTACTTAAGCATGTTTTGTCTAGACTATGTTGTTTTGTACTAGCGGTTAGGCTAGTTTTTGATTAGTATTCGTGATTTGTTTAGATGACACCTAAGCGTGTGGCGACTAGGTTGACTCCCTAGTCAGAGGGTGGGTCTTCTCGTGAACAGAGCGAAGCTGTGATCAAAAGTTTGTGATAGAGTAATGAGACTTTGTCTAGATAGATGGTGGATATGGAGACGCAGATCCAAGCATTGTTATCGGTTGTATCAGGACATTTTTCGTGAGTGCAGGACACTGCTGTAGGTCAGGCTGTTCCTGTACCCCCTTCTCCTCTGGTGCCCCGGTGTTGTTGCCACCAGAGATGACATTTATCGCGCACTTTCAGAGACTAGGACCCCCCTACTTATGATGGTTGGACAGATTTTTTCCCTTGGATGACTGGATGATATCCATCGAGGAGATGTTTGCTTACTCGGGAATTTTAGCGGACCAGAGGGTGATGGTCACTACGTATCAACTCAAGGGACTTGCTAAGAGTTGGTGGCTAAGAGACAAGGAAAATTTGAAGGATGGATGCTCGTGGGAATCCTTCAAGGAGTTGCTGCTAAAGAAGTTTTTGCCTTCGGTCGAAAGAGACCGTCTGATGAATGATTTTCTACACCTTAAGCAAAGACAACTTACTATTACCGACTATGAGGTATTGTTCAACAAACTGTGTCATTTTGCCCCGGACATGGTGTCTTCAGAATCGAATCGAGTAAACGATTTCAGGGTGGTCTTAGGAATGACATCCAACAGCTAGCTAGTGCTTATGGATCTGAAAGCTATGTTGAAGTCATGGGGGCTACTTTGAAGGTTGAGGCTATTAATAATGTCAAGAATCGAGGACAACTAATGAGAAAGGATAAGAGGAATGCCAGTGAGGGTAGGAGTTCCCAAGAATCTGGTACCTCTTCAGGGAAAAGAAGTAAAGAGATATGCAGTTTTTGTGGCTGGCCAGGCCATCTGTTTGAGAGATGTTACCAGAGATTAGGAGCCCAAAAGAAATAACAGGTTCATGCTATTCAGGGTGGTCCTAAAGGGGATTTGTTTTGTTCTACATGTAAGCGGAGGGGGCACGACGCTGCCCGTTGTTGGCTTAAGGACAAGTCCTGCTTCCAGTGCGGTTAGAAGTGTCATGTTAAGTCGAAGTGCCCACAAGCTCAGTCCCCGTTGCAACCAGTTCAACTCCAGGTCTTGCCGCTGCCCCAACTATTGGACAAGGGGAAGGGCAAGCTGAACGTGGTGTATTTGGAGGAAGCTCAGACATATTCGCAAGTTATTACAGGTTAGATCCTAACCTGTTCCTCGCTTTCAATTTGTAGTTGTAGTTTGATGTTTGTTTGCTAAGTTGTGTATACGATTTTATATACGGAAGTTTAAGGTAAAGAACCACTGGGCATGTATTCTGTTTGATTCCAGTGCAACACACTCATTTGTGTATAGGGATTTCATAGAGCGTCACGGTTTGACACTTGATCTTGTTGGCGACGCGTTTAGTGTCAAGTTTCCTTCTAGTGATTCTGTTGTATCAGACCTAGGCATTCAGAGTTGTCTGATTCTGTTAGACAACTTTCTAGCGGTTGCGAATTTGAAGATGATAGACTTGGAAGATTTAGATGTGATTTTGGGCATGGATTGGTTGTCCAAGTATGATGTGGTCATCCAGAGCAAGGTCAAGCGCTTGGACTTCAAGATGTACAACGATCAACCCAGGAGTGTTGATGGTTTTCCGCACCAAGTTTCTTTGATTATTTCTTTGGTACGTGCTCGGAAGCGGGTAAATTTCAGATATTTTGCTTGTTTGGTTTCGGTATTGGCGACAGATGGTTGTTTGCCACGAGTGGAGGAGATTGTTGTTGTGCGCGAGTTTCCAAACGTTTTTCCTAAAAATATTCCTGGTCTTCCACCCAAGAGACATGTGGAGTTCGTCATAGATCTAGAGTCGGGTACTTGTCCTATTGCTAAGGCGATGTACCGTATGGCCCCGCCCGAGCTGGAGGAGTTGTGTACCCAATTGGATGAGTTACTTCAGATTGGTTTTATTAGGCCGAGTTATTCTTCGTGGGGTGCTCCTATGCTGTTTGTAAAGAAAAAAGGATGGATCGATGAGGCTTTGCATCGATTATAAAGAGCTGAATAAGGTGACTATCAAGAATAGTTATCCCCTGCCAAGGATGATGACCTGTTTGATCAGTTGTGTGGTAGCTCTGTGTTTTCAAAGATCGATCTTCGTTCAGGATACCACTAGTTGAGGATTCGTGAGGTAGATATTCCACGGACTGTTTTCTGTTCGCGGCATGGGCATTTTAAGTTTTTGGTGATGTCTTTCGGATTAACTAATGCGCCCACTGCCTTTATGGATATGATGAACAGGGTATTTAAGGATTACGTGGACCATTCCGTGGTTGTTCTCATAGATGATGTTCTGGTGTACTCCCGCAGTGCTGAAAAGCATGCCCATCACTTGCGCCTAGTTTTGTCTACCTTGATGGAGCATAAGTTATATGCCAAGCTAAGTAAGTGTCAGTTTTGGCTTCATCAGGTTTCTTTTCTGGGTCATGTGGTTAATAAGGATGGAATTTCTGTGGACCTTGAGAAGATAGCTGTTATTATGGATTGGAATAGGCCTACCACTCCCAAAGAGATAAGGAGCTTCCTATGGTTGGCATGATATTATAAGAGGCTTGTTGAGGGGTTTTCTACGTTGTTTGTGAAATTAACTAAGCTTATGTAGAAGAACACAACTTTTGTGTGGAGCGATAAGTGCGAGGAAGCTTTTCTGGAATTGAAGAGGAGATTGTCCACTGCTCTGATTTTGTCCTTGCATACTGAAGGGATAGAGTATGCTGTGTATGTGGACACATTGCATGTTTGAGTTGGTTGTGTGCTATGCAAGAAGGTAAATTAATAACATATGGGTCGAGGCAGTTAAAGACTCGTGAAAGGAATTACCCTACACATGATCTAGAATTTGCTGTTGTGATTTATGTCTTGATGTTATGGAGGCATCTTTTATATGGTGCGTTGTGCAAAATTTACACTGATTATAAGAGTTTGTATTACGTCTTCACTCAAAAGGAATTGAATTTGCACCATCGGAGGTTGTTAGAATATGTGGAGGATTATGATGTTGAGGTTCAATATCATCCGGGCAAAGCTAACGTGGTAGTCGATGCCTTGAGTAGGAAGTCAGCGAAGATTTTTAATCTTTCCGTGGATTCGTTGGTGGAAGAGTTTATTCTAATGGATATATCGGCGGGGATTAGCAACTCACCCAGTAGTTTGGAAGTGTTAGAGCCTTCAAGGATTTCACTAACGATGTTACATTAAAAGGATGATCCTGATTTGATGCACCTTTATAATAGAACTGAAAAAGGGGAGTTCCCGGATTTTTTGATTGATGATGCAATTACATTGAAATACTGTGGTAGATTTTGCATCCCCAATATCGAAGATATTCGGGTTAAATTGTGCAAGGATTCTCATGATTCTAGTGTTTCCTACCACCCTGGTTATACTAAAATGTATCGAGACCAGAAGCAGATTTCCTGGTGGTATGGTATGAAGGGCGATATAACTAAGTATGTATTAGAGTGTTTTACTTGCAAGCGAGTAAAGGCCGATCATGTTAGGCCTGGAGGTAAGTTGACGCCCTTGGAGATTCCAAGTTTGAAGTGGGAGATCATTTCGATGGATTTTATTACTGGTTTGTCGAGATCTCCCCGAGGACAAGATTTTGTTTGGGTTATTATGGACAGATTGACGAAGTGTGCTCACTTTGTGTCATTTAAGATTGACTACTTCATGAAGAAAATAGTTGAGTTGTACTTGCAAGATGTCATCAATTTACATGGAGTGCCTGTTAGTGTTGTATCAAATCTAGACTCCAGATTTACATCTCGCTTTTGTAAGAGTTTACAGGAAGGTTTGAGTACCGATCTGCGGTATTCCATCGTTTATCATCCACATGCTAAGAGTCAAATGGAAAGAGTTAACCAGATCGTATAAGATATGATAAGATGTTATATTTTGTACAATGAAGGAGCATGGGATGAGCGATTGAGACTAATGGAGTTTGCATACACCAACAGTTATCAGAAAAGTCTACAGAAGGCCCCGATTGAGGCAATATACGGGAGGCGTTGTAGAACACCTTTGTTTTAGGACGAGGTTGGTGATAAACAGTTGTTGGGACCTGAAGCATTATAAGAGATGTAAGTTTCTATAAATCTTATTCGAGAGAAGCTTTGGATAAATCAAGAGTGATATGAGAAGAATGTCAATCGACGTAGGACCGATTTGGATTTTGGTGTAAGGGATATGGTGTTTCTTAAGATTTCCCCGATGTCTGGAGTTAAAAGGTTTGGTAAGAACCACAAGTTGGACCCGAGGTATGTGGAACCTTTTGAAATTGTTGAACGGATTAAGTGGTAGCTTACATGTTGGATTTACCCGCAAGTTTTCATGGTGTGCATGATGTTTTTCATGTAAGACAATTGCAGATATGTGTGCTAAGAGACAGACAAGTTCTTGATTTTGTGCCCCAGTTGGAGCCTAAACTTTCTTATATGGTGGCTCCTATTCGTGTTTTGGATACTCAAGATCGGGTATTGCAAAGGAAGACAATACCGATGGTTAACGTTTTATGGCAGAACCAAGACGTGGAAAGCACGACTTGGGAGTTGAAGCCAGCTATGAGGGAGGCTAATCCTCAACTGTTCTCCTGATGTTTTTTTAATTATTTCCTGTGTTTGCATATCATTGATTTTATTCTGATTGGTAATTGATCCTATTTATGTTAAGTTTCGGGATAAAACGTTTTTTTTAGTAAGGGTGGCTGTAACGGATTTTTCGGTATTTATTTTTATTCCTGTAATGGCGTAATTTTGACGTCAGGGCGTTACATTAACGCATGTTTGGCTTGTGCCGTGGTTAGAGCGTGGTTTTGCTCTTTGAGTTTTCTGTGTGGCTGGGTTTTTCCTGCTTGCACGATTCCCTTGAGAGCGGGATCTGTTTGGGTGACTTTGTGGAGCCTTTTTGGGAATGCTTTTATTTTGGCTTTGAGAGGTATTTGCCCGAGTTTTGTTTGTCGAATTTGAGTTTCAACTTCGTTGTTGGTATTGTAGCATCAGTATTTAGCTACGGTACGAATTTCATAGAATTTGGTGTATGTTATGAATTCTTTGATCGTTTTAGGATTTAATCTAATGTAATATTCAATTGTAATGAATTAATTAATAATATTATTGTAATATATATATATATATATATATGTAATAAACGAAAACCCTAGTATTTTCACAGTCTCTCCCCTACCCGGCTGCATGGTTTCGTGAGACAGGGTCAGCGGGAGGGCAGAGCTTTCGGCCGGCGATTTCGGGTGATTTAGTGGTCGGTTTTGACGTTTGTGTAGAGATTTGGAAAACTCTCGACAAAGGCTTCACGATCATCTTAAGATCTTCCCGTTTACCCAATTTTTGTATGTTAGGGTTTGAGATTTTGACCTCTTTTCTCCTCCAAAAGTTTCAGGAAACGTTGCTTAGGGCTTTCTACGACCGATCCTTGAAGCGGCGCGAGCGGGCGACGTTTCTCCAAAGTTTTACGGCAAGTGGATATCTTCCCTTGCTTGATCATTTTTATTTGATCTCGCTCCTTTGTTTTCCTCCCTTAGAGATTAGGAGTAGAGTAGGAAGCATGAAAAATGTCCTTCTAGGCTAGATCTTGGTTTTCGGCCAAACTATAGAAATTAGGAAGAAATCGGGATAAGTAAAAATCGGCATGTAAAGTAATGAAGTTCGTTGAGTATCAGTATGTAGTCTAAGTAGAATTCGGCAAGTATCGCCGAATTTTGGTTAGGTCATTTCGGTGTGAATCGTAAGTTACCGTAAGGAGTTCGACGAATATCACAAACTATTCATCAAGCATCGGTCCATTCGTCGAATGGAGTTTGACGAATATCACTATTCATTCCTCGAGCGTCAAGCAGAGCTTGACGAATATAGTTACCCATTCGTGGGACGGAGTGCGACGAATATCGCTATCCATTCGTCGAGCGTCGAACATAGTTCGACGAATGTAGTTGGCCATTCGTCGAGCGTCGTCCGGAGTTCAATGAATATCTGCAGTTGTCTCATGGCAATTTCGTCTAGTATAATGAAAATTCACCGAATTTGCTGGGACTTAGAATTTTTCACCATTTTTGTCCAATTTTGGTGGGTTTAGTCCTTAAGATGATGTTAGGACTGGTTATAGTTTATCTTAAGGTTTGAACTTGGGATTTGGGTAGGTTCTGATGTTTCTTCGAATATGAAGGTTGACAGTGGATAAAGGACCACCAACTGGACGTCGGTTGTGGATCGTTGCACTTGCCGTATGTTTGGTCTCTATTTTTTGAGAACTGCTGGTTGGGTTTGGACAAGTGAACACCACCGCAGGGCCTCTGTGTTTTTGAGACATTATTGCTAGGGAGCCTGGTTTCGAAAAATTGGTCACAACCTCCGCCCGGTTGATTTTACCAAGTGTTAAAGATTCACGTTTTATTAGAGATGTTTTATGCTCAGTTTTCTTCTTAGATCAGTCTATGCTTTTAAGGTAATTCTTGCAGATATTGTTGAGCATGGCTTCATTCTGCACTTGGTGCAATTACATGATTGAATCATTTACTAATGATTTTACTGTACTTATAATTATTTGATTATCTAGCTGTGGTCTTTAGCATTTTGTACTCGGGTTTGGTAAACTCATCTCTTACTTTGCACTTTAACTTGATTATTTTCCTTCTCCACATGTATTTTTGTTGCTGAGGTGTACTTCTTTTGAATGCCGCAGGTTCAATGTAGTAGCTAATTGAGCGGCTAAGTTTGGGAGCTTTCTAGTGGTCTGCTATGTTGCAGAGGTCTTCCTCACCGTTATGAGGTAGTTTTTGGGTTTTTTTACTTTAGTACAGACATACATGCTCAGTAGTGGGTTCGTGTCAGGATTGTTGACGCCCACTGGTGGTTTTCTTTCGGAATGCTGATTACTTTGCTAAGCTGCTGAGGTTCTTATTTTTTGTGGTTGTTTGTACTTGCTCTCTAGGAAGGTTTTATGCTAGGTTGCTTGTTAGATATTTTAACTTATAAAACCTTATTAATAGTATATCATATTTGTCATCTCCTTCAAAACTAAGCCACTACTTTTAATTAGTGTAAAGACATTTCCTATACTTATAATAAATATAAAGTATTGCATTACATGGGTTGTCCTTCGGGGATGCTTATACTCATGTAGGGTGTTAAAATCAACTTAATCAAGGTATATTTCCACAGCGTATAACTATATTTTTATTCGTGGACTAGTTAATCCACTATGCTGAGGGACGCAGCTAACTACTTAACTTAAAACTGGGTTTTCCTTAAACAATAAATAAATCTTTCAAAAAGGTGTTTAGTTGTGGTCTCGCCTGAATGTCTGCAGTTATCCCCTACTGATGTGGCATCATGATGCGTGTTTTCTCCTTACTCTGATATATCCTTTAATACGGAGAAAATGCGGGTTGTGACAGTTGATATCAGAGGGAGGTTGTTTCACAATTGGTTGAGCAACCATCTCTAGTTAGTGTTAGTTGCCTTGTGTCATTTCATAGACACATTGATGTGTCATCAGTACGTCTTGGCTGAAGCATGAACACTACACTCATAACATCATAAAAAGTATACATGACATATTATGTAGTATAGGATTCATAATATGTGTTTGTATATGGATCCACCATAGGTGGCAACATGTTACGGTTATGTTGTATGAGATGGATAACCATCATCACATGGGTGCCCATTAGCACGTTTTCTTTTTTCGTTACATGCGATGTTATGTAGTATGGGATGCATAACATTTCATGTGTACACCGCTCATAACATGCATTAAGGCCTTTTTTAGAATGCATAGTACACTTGCATGGCATAACATTACATCTACACACGTGTCAAGCTAACGATTTACATCATGACACCTGTACACACATGGTTTGTAGTCAAAAAGAATAATAAATTCATGCATTCATAGTTTAGGCATGCGAGTCAATAGGATGACATCTTATCATCCTAAGTGTAGGCAAGACATCATGATTGAAAATCCCAGAGCAAGTTAGCAACTTTAGCAAGTACTTAAACATGTTTTGTTTGTACTATGTTGTTTGGTAGTAGCGGCTGGGCTAGGTTTTGATTTGTATTTGTTATTTGTTTAGATGGAACCTAAGCGTGTGGTAACTAGGTCGACTCCCCAGCTGAAGGGCGAGAATTTTGGTGTGCAGAGCGAAGCGGTGATCGAAAGTCTGTAGCATAGTAATGATACTTTGTCCAGACAGATGGTGGAGATGCAGACGCAGATCCAAGCGTTGTTATTGGTTGTGTTAGGACAGTATCCGCGAGTGAAGGACCCTACTGTAGGTAAGGTTATTCCTGTCCCTCCTGCTCCTTTGGTTCCCCTGGTGTTGTTGCCACCAGAGATGGTGTTTATCTCATAATTTTAGAGACTAGGACCCCTTACTTATGATGGTAGGGCAGATTTTATGGCCTTGGATATTTGGATGATAGCCATCGAGGAGATGTTTACTTACTCGGGAATTTCAACAGAGCAGAGGGTGATGGTAGTTGCATTTCAACTCAAGGGACTTGCTAAGAGTTGGTGGCTAAGAGAGAAGGAAAATTTCAAGGATGGATGCACATGGGAATCCTTCAAGGAGTTGATGCTGAAGAAGTTTCTGCTTTCTGTCGAGGGAGACAGTGTGATGAATGATTTTCTACACCTTAAGCAAAAACATCTTATTGTTACCGAGTACGAGGTGGAATTAAGCAAACTGAGTCGTTTTGCCCCGGGCATGTTGTCTTCAGAATCGAACTGAGTTAAAAGATTTTTGGGTACTCTTAGGAATGACATCCAATAGCTACGTAGTGCTTATGGATCTGAAATCTATACTGAAGTGGTGGAGGCTGCTTTGAAGGTTGAGGCGATTGACAATGCCTAGAATCGAGGACAACAAAAGAGAAAGGATAAGAGGGAGGCCAGTGAGGGTAAGAGTTCCCAAGAATTCGTTACCGCTTCAGGGAAAAGAAGCAAAGAGATATGCAGTTTCTGTGGCCGGCTAGGCCATCCGTTTGAGGGATGTTACCAGAGATTTGGAGCACAGAAGAAAGAACACATTCATGCTCTTCAAGGTGCTCCTAAAGGGGATTTGGTTTGTTTTGCATGTAAGCGAAGGGGGAACGACCCTGCCCATTGTTAGCTTAAGGAAAAGACCTGCGTCTAGTGCTGTTAGAACGGTCATGTTAAGTTGAAGTGCCCACAAGCTCAACCCCCATTGCAACCAGTTACACTCCAGGCCTTGCCGCCGGCCCAGCTATTGGACAAGGGGAAGGGCAAGCTGAACATGGTGTCTTTGGAGGAAGCTCAGACATCTTTGCAAGTTATTACTGGTTAGATCCTAACCTGCTCCTCTCTTTTAAATTGTATCGATAGTTTAACGTTGATTTCTTTCGTTGCGTATATGATTTTATGTAGGGAAATTTATGGTAAAGAATAGTTGGGCGCGTGTTTTGTTTGATTTCAGAGCTACCCACTTATTTGTGGCAGGGCTTTCGTATAGCATCACGGTTTGACCCTTGATCTTGTTGGCGTCGTGTTTAGTCTCAAGTTTTCTTCTGGTGTGTCTGTTGCATGGGACCAAGTCATTCGAGTAGTCATTTTCTTTGACGGTTAGGGTTATAGGTTGATGCCGAGAGAGGAGGAGAAGAGAAGAAGAGGGGACGCTAGCAGTAGAAACAACGGACTTTGCCCGTCGTTGCTTAAATGCCAATCCAGCGACGAGCTTTCCTTTGATTATGAATCAGTGTTACAGCTTGAGTTGCTCCTTTACATGAAAAATATAAAGGGTACATGGGGAAGCTGGCGGCTAGAAGGAAGAAATTGCCATAGGCTGCCCGGGCTAAGCGAGAAAGTCAGTAGACTTCGCGGATAGTTAATCCCACAGCTCGCTGCCTTAGGCCGAGTGGACTGCACGATCTGGCAAGGAAGGTTGATTAGGTCACGCATACAGGGCAAAGCCGAGAGGCCTGTTAGCGTGGGTTAAGTGCAGAATCCGCGAGGACTAGTGAGCAGACCGCTGATCAAGGCCGGCGATAGGAATGTTTTGGCCGCAAGGTTTCATGTGATGGTTGTCCCCATGGGTCGTCTCTCTCAAATGAGAGGTATGGGGGTCCATTTATAGGCTAGAGGAGGTAACGTCCAGAACTGGGCTCGATGACATCACCCCGATGATACGGTTGAGTTGCGATCGAGTCCGCGATATGATGTTGATTGAAGCGGAGAAAACCTACTGCTACGAGAAGCCGATGCTAGGAAGCTAGAGATGCTTATGGAAGACTGCATATAGAGTCCACCTTGTACATGGCAGATAGGTTGAGTTCTTAGCTGCTGGATGAGATGAGTCTGCCACCTTCTAGAGGGCGACCTGGAGGCAGGTCGCCTTCTGCTGGGCGAATTGGGGACATGCTGCCTATGTAAGACACACTTTTTTTTCTTTTACAACCCCGAGGTCTTATGCCCAGAACATCCGTTTTGCGGTGGCCCCGACACTCGGGAAAGCCGCCACTACAAAATGCCGATTCTGCCGGCCTTTTCGATCATCACAGAGAGAGAAGTAATCATGAATGAAAAATAACTGAGTCAACAAATATCTTATATAATGAGAATACACAACAAGTCTATAATATAGGAAAGAGAAAGTACTGCAAAAGAATAGTACAAATGAAATATAAACGGGCTTAAGCCCAGTACATCAGATCCTCACTACAACTCTCACGGAAGCTATAATAAGGCTATCACTAATGGAGCTGGCCACTGCTGCTCCGGTACTAGATTGGCCCACCTCCATGCGTACCGTACTCCGCTGGTGCTGGTCCCTGTGCTACTGGTCCCTGTCTCCCATCTGGAGACCTTGTAATGTTGTCGTCCGAAAACCATTAGTCATAAAGAGTAAGCCCTATCATCCCCAACCCCTCCCCCCATGGCTCCGATGCACCGGGCGGGGAGGTGGAAAGGGAAGCTACAAAGGAGGAGAGTACAAAAATGGTAGGTGACAGTGGAAGTGATCTAGCAGTTAATTTATAATGTATAAATAGCTAAGGAAGAAAAGGGTACAAACTAGTAGTTTTATAGTAGTAAGCAGTAAAGTAAAGAAGTAGAATAAGCAGCACAAGTAAGAAAGATAAAGTAAGAGATAAGTAACCTTAACTTATATGAATGCCCATACAAACTTATAAGTTAAGGGGTATTCTGCAAGGCTCCAATCGTATAAAAAGTCTCATACCAATTTATACGTTGGGGTGTCGGTTGTATGCAAGTATGAGTGTAGTGATATGCTATGCCATGATTCATGCAAGTGCAACTCACGCACACGACTCTATGCTCACAGACCTTTAGTTCCTTCTTTCTGGAGCCAAAACCTCCCAGGATACCTCTGTAGTGGCAAACAAAAGCGATGTGTTGGGCCTCGCCCACCTATAAACCGGTAATAGCACTACCAGTCGGACCTATCATACGCCTCGACGCTGGTGCACTAAGAGGAGCTCCTGCGTACTCTTGCCGACTGGACCGCCAGACTTTATTTGGCCAAGTGCAAAACCACACTTACTGAGTCAACGTATTGGCGTCGGTGCATCGACCCTCCAAAACCGATGACCCACCACCTTATAATTTATGCACATGCAATCTTGATGTATCACCACCGAGCTAAAGTGCCTCGAACTAACCCGTCCGTCACAAATATCTACCGAGCCAAAGCTCCCCGGACTATCCCGTCCGTGTGTCTACATTCCGAGCCTACCATCCAGGTGGCAATTTTAACTAACCAAACCAACCTCCCGAGCTACCGGGTTATGTGAATGTGTAACCCTAGTTATACTACTTGCTCTTGAAATTTATTATTCCTACTGTTTAGGTTAGCACATGACTGCCCAAGGTATTCCCCGTGAAGGGATCTCGAGGGCACTAGGAACTATGATGGTAGCTGAAGCCCACCGTTCCCTTTCGCAAGACATTTACTATTATTGATTGTTACCCAACCCCCAATCCCTTAAATGTTGTATTGGATCTAACCCTAATGTATTTGACTCTTTCTCTCCTACGGGTCGACGATGTTTCGTCGACCCCGAGCACTTCTTAACACTAGCAAAACTTCTCACTCCTCTTCACGATATCCGATGATAATCTCATTTCACTTTCCTGATTAACACACTATTTTTCTAACTCCCTAGGTGCATTTTGCACCATATCTTGATTTCTGCAGTTTTTACTAAACACAGACCATCCTAAACCATGTGATGTGTACATTGGGACGTACTCTAATTTGTCATCCAAAACCCCTATAATATTTATTGGAGGTCTATCATGACATGATTAGCCTAAATCTGAAAGTTCATAATTTTCCTAATTTATCTGATAATTTATTTAATTTCTCAAGTAATCTAAAAACCCAAATTTGAACATAAAGTACCAATTTAAGACTTACAAAGGCTCCACAAAATTTATGATAAATAAAAGATGATTATCTAACATAGAATCCAAAGTCTCCCAATTTTACAGCGAAGTTTAGGTCTCTAACCCTAATTTTAAATATAACCCTCATTAATCATTGTTACGAGACAAGTACAACAATAATACTTCCAAAAATTCTGAGAAAATGCAAACATGTACATAATGATCAAAAACACACTAGGCCAAGTTTTATAATTTTTCAACAAGAAATGAGCTCTAAAAGAATTATTTTACAAGTTCCTAAATTTATGAGCATGTGAAGTAGGTACTGTAATTATATATTTAAAAATTCTAATAAAATTCATACATGATCATAATGGTCTAAAACCTTCACTTCCTAATTTTCATGACTTTCCAATGGACAGTGAGTTCACAATATCCAAATAATTAGGTATGTCTAACTCATGCATTACAAAGGAAGTACTATGATTAAAGTTCCAAAATTCCCAATTAAATTTCCAGAGGTTCATACTAACCCTAAGACTGCACTACCCAAGTTTCATCATTGTTCAATGAGTTTTAATAATCAATTCTAGCACTACAATGTTTGTTCCCTAAAGTAGGGTTAGGGTTTTGAGGGGTTTAATGATTTCTAAATCCAATAAGATTTCTAAAAGACGACACTAACTAACCTAGAGTCCTCTCCACCAAATTTGAATTCATTTCAAGGTATTTTGACCACATGCCCTTCACAAGACACTAAAGACCATCCTTAGGGTTTTGACTTGGGTCCTAGGGAAAATCTACCCCAATCCACCCCATCTTCCATGGGACGGTGTTAAAAGTCATGCCAATTCAGTGGCCCAAATTTCAACCTATACTGAGCTGGTTTGGCCACCTAAACCTATAAGTGTACTTTTGACCTAAATACCCCTCATTAGGGATAGAATAGGGTTTTTTCATTTCCCAACCAAAGTAACTCAAAATGAGATGCAAATTTATACACAGCCTCCTGAAGACCCCAAGGAACACTCACCAAAATTTGGGAGAGTTTGGAGGTCATTAGGGCACCTAATTAATTTACCATAAGGTTATTAAATTTTTCATAAAACTATAAAAAATTAATGTCCAAAAATTCTGATTTTTGTATAGTATTAGGGGAAGGTAATGAAAAGCCTATTCTGTAAATTTCATGGCATTTGGGTGAGTGGTTAAGGGTGGAGATTAATTTTTGTGTCTGGTCACCGCTATATATAGGTTGCACCATTTTTGGTGTTGTAGTCAGACCACTTGACCCTATTTGGTGAAGTCAATTTTCAATTATTGTTAACCCCTAGGGCTACAATTTCATGTTGGACATTTTCTCATACAGAGCCACTAGGTATTTCTAATAATTGAAAACATTAAATACAAATAGTGTGACAGATTATTGAAATGAAGTTAATTAAATTCCTAAATCATAAATCGCCGATGCACGAATCTTGGTGCAGATCCGGCGAATGCCGGTCGTCTTCAACCTCCAGCCAATGGCCTCGATTGCTCCCTCCTGGAGTAACTTCCAAACGCTGTCGTCGGCCATCTGGACATCTCCCTGGCCGACCCCCGCCTCCACCACCTACGTTGAGGTGGTGGCTATCGCCAAGCGGCGGCATAGCCGCCGACGAGGCAGATTCAGGAGATCCCGACGGGATGAAAAAAATGCGGAAAACCAGGAATTTACAAACTTCGATCGGGCTCAATTGAGCCTGATTCCCATACTAAAAGATTCCTATGATCTACCCATAAGAAGAGGAGAAGGGGAGGACCTCGCTTGCGGCCTGGAGATGCGTCGATCGCCGGGATGCCATTGGTGGTGGAGGTGTCGCCGGCGCTCTACAACAGCAGAGTGAAGTCATTTGTCACCTTCGGGCAAGGTGTGGAAACGAAAGCTTGGAGCCTAGGGAAGCTTTTAAAATAATAAAAAGGGGGAGGGGAGGGGTCTAGCTGGTGGTGGCCATTAATGGCCTGTTAAGGTGACTCTCGGCCATGGTGTGTGTGGGGGGCGGGGGGGAATTTGGGCTCAATCCAGTCGGGAAACAGCTGGAAATTCCTCCTCTTCCCCAGAGGAGTTGAATCCATCCATAAAGACGTGGAGGCAAGGGCCAAGGCTTCAATGGCCATTAATGGACATTGAAGGCATTATTCAGCCATGGTGCGGTGGCACTGTTCCGGCCATGAACAACCACCAAAATGGCCCCATGGTCTTCCTAGACTGAATGGGGA
The DNA here is from genome assembly GCA_039583875.1 of Platanthera guangdongensis. Taxonomy (NCBI): domain Eukaryota; kingdom Viridiplantae; phylum Streptophyta; class Magnoliopsida; order Asparagales; family Orchidaceae; genus Platanthera; species Platanthera guangdongensis. The sequence continues at coordinate 251,196,752 of CM077151.1, read as the reverse complement.
GTGGATCAGCCAATGAAGAGTGGCCCTTGGCCTCCTTGTCCATGAATGGCTCCCTTTCACCCTTTTCTCTCTCCTCCATTAAAGAGAGGTTGGAGTTTTCTCTCTCCTAGTCATGTAGGTTGACCTTGCTGACCACTCCAGCCTATTGGAAGCCCACTAACCCATAATTGCCATGGAAATAAGGTTAGCCAAAGTGGAAAGAGGGCTTGAGCTTAGGTTAGCCCATTTGAGCTAAGTTTGACTTGACCTAGCTTAAGGTTGACTTTTGTCAATTTGACCTTTGTGTTGCCATCAATGGGTCCTTGGTGACCCATTGGACTCCCCTAAGGTCTAGGTAGGGTTGGGTTGGGTTAACTTGGCACTTTGGAGGTCACTTGCCCTTAGGAAGGGTACTTTGACCAAATTAAGGCTAGGGTTGCCCTTGGTAAACCTAAACTCTTTGGTTGACCCTAATGGGTCCTTGGTGGCCCATTGACCTCACTTTAGGGTTAGGTGGGCATGGGTGGTGTCCAATTGGCTAGGGGAAGGTCAATTCACCATAAGTAGGCAAGTTTGACCCATTTATGGTTACGGTTAACTTAGGTCAACTTAATCACTTTGACTACCTACTGTGGGTCCTTAGTGGACTACCCAAGGTGTTAGGGGTGTTGTGGTAAGGTCATGGGATCAAGGTGTAGCCTTAAAGTCAAACCTTAGGTCTAAATGTTGAGGATGAGGTATAGGCAATAATTTTCACCTTCGCCTTTGTTCACTTGGTCCTTTGAGCTTCTGATGGTTTTGTCATGACCTAGTCAAGACAAAACAAAATACTAGGGGTCTAGTTGTTTGAGGGATGTTACAAATCCCAAATATATATATATATATATATATATTATATATATATAATTTTGTCGCTGAAATTAAGGTTAAGCCTACGGGGGTTTCTACTGAAATAAATGAAACTTGTAACATCCCTAAGGTTTAAGGTATACCTGACTCGAAGAGCTCAGAGTACTTTTATTGCATCAAGTCCTGTAGCTCCCATGTATGCTACTCCTACCCATGGTTTCTCCACTGAACCTTGACTTGCGGAACCTTCTTGCGTCGCAAGACCCGCACTGTCGTGTCTTCGATCCTGATCGGCTCCAAGCTAACTGAACGATCTGAGGCCACCAGACTGTCGACTGTGGAAATCAACTGCTCAGGGCATAGTAGAGTCCTCCGTAGTGAGGAGACATGGAAGACGTCATGCAGTCCCGCTAACTCCGGTGGTTGCTCCGGTCTATAGGCCAAGGGCCCGATCTGCTCGAGGATCGTGTAGGGCCCCATATATCTCGGACAGAGCTTCTTCCACCCGCGAACCCGTGAGACTCCATGCATCGGCCGTATCTTCAAGAAAACCCAGTCTCCCACCTGGAACTCCACCTGACGATGCCTCACATCGTAATATTTGGCCTGCCTGATCTGGGCTTCCAACATCCTGTCCCGGATCAATCTAACCTGAGCATCAATATCCTCCACAAACTCCAAGTTGAGTGCCTGCGGATCTTCATCCTGTATCCATGATAGTGGAGTCCTGCACCTCCATCCATATAATGCCTCGTAAGGGGCCATGCCTATACTGGACTGATGGTTGTTGTTATACAAAAACTCGATCAGTGGCAGCAACTTCTCCCAAGGCTCTCCGCTATCCAAAATACATAGGCGTAGAAGATCTTCCAATGTACGGTGGGTGCGCTCCGTCTGTCCATCGGTCAGAGGCTAAAAAGCTGTGTTGAATGTCAACCGAGAACCCAGACGGGCATGAACTGTCCTCCACTCCCTGGACGTAAACCTCCCATCCCGATCTGAAATGATAGTACTGGGCACTCCATGATAGCACACAAACTGTTCGATGAATGTCTGTACTAATAGCATGACCGGAGAGTCCTTCGCCATTAGAATAAATCTGGGCACTTTCGTTAGTCTGTCCACTATCACCCAGATCGAGTCATTCCCCGCATTAGACCGGGGTAGCCCATGTATGAAATTCATTGCAATATCACCAAACTTCCACTCCAGCACCGGAAGTGGCTGTAGTAATCCGACCGGATTCTTGCACTCTACCTTTACGAGTTGGCAAGCCTCACAATGCATCATAAAATATGTAATGTACTTCCTCATACCTGGCCAATACATCGTCTTCTTTAGGTCTGCTGCTATCTTAGTGATCCCCGGGTGCACTGAGTATCTACTATAGTGTGCCTCTTTCATGATGTCCTCCTTAATCTGGCGTCCTACTGGTATGTAGACCCTGCCTTTGAAGCATAGGAGCCCATCCAAAAGGAGTAATCCCCTGCCGTACCTTCCTCCAAGTCTCTAAATATCTGCTCTGTCCTTGCATCGAGCCTCTGCCCATCTCTGATGCAGTCCTGAATGTCATCAGTGGTAGTCATCGATGCCAGGTACTCCGTATATAACTCTGGATCATCCTCGGACACTAGTGATATCTGCATCTTCTTAAGCAACTCAGCCAACTCCAAGGCCATCAGCTACTGGCCTACTCCTGACGTACTCGCTCTCCGGCTTAGAGCGTATTCCACCACATTTCCTTCCTGGGATGGTAGTGCATGGTGTATTGGTAGTATGACAGAAACTCCACCCAACATCTCTGCCTGATGATCAGCTCCTTCTGTGTGTCTACATATTTCAAATTCTTATCGTCCGAGAAAATGTTGTAGTGGACCCCGTAGAGGTAGTGACACCAGATCTTTAGAGCAAATATAACTACCCCCATCTCCAAGTCATGCACCGTGTAATTCTACTCATGTTTCTTTAGCTGACGGGAGGCATAGGCTATCACGTGCCTATTTGCATCAGAACAACACCCATCCCCTGATAAGAAGCATCTGTGTACACCTGGAATCCTTCCTTCCCTGATGGAAGAGCAAGGATAGGAGCTGAGGTAAGCCGACACTTCAGCTCCAGAAAGGCAGACTCGGATTGTGGCGTCCAAAAAATGGAGACTCCTTCTTCGTCTGGGACATAAGAGGGAAGGCAATCTGAGAGAACCCCTCCACGGACTTCCGGTAATAATCGACAAGTCCTAAGAAACTCCGCACATCCATGTCCGTCTTCAGCGGTGGCCAATCTCGCAGTGCCTGGACCTTCGCCGGATCTACTGCCAACCTGCTCCACTGATGACATGGCCCAAAAAGGCCACCTCCTTTAGCCAGAATTGGCACTTGCTAAACTTAGCATACATCTTATGCTCCCAGAGCTTCTCCAAAGTCAAAGTCAGACGCCTCGCGTTCTCCTCTTCAGTCCTCGAATAAATAAGTATGTCGTCAATGAATACGATAATGAAGACATCCAGATACTCTTCAAACACCCTGTTCATCAAGGCCATGAACGTGGAGGGTGCATTCGTGAGCCCGAAGGGCATCACGGTAAACTCGTACAGTCCATATCTACTGCTGAAGGCCGTCTTTGGGATGTCCTCCTCCTAAATGCGTAGCTGGTAGTACCCCGATCTCAGGTTCAGCTTTGAGAACGAATGCGCTCCCTCTAGCTGGTCAAATAACTCATCTATCCGTAGAAAGGGATACGTATTCTGGACCGTCACCCTTTTCATGTCCCGGTAATCAATACACAGCCGAAGTGTCCCATCCTTCTTTTGACGAATAGTAGCGGAGCTCCCCATGGTGAAGAGCTAGGCCGGACAAACCCGGCTTCCACTAACTCTTGAAGCTGGCTTCGAAATTCCACAAACTCCTTCGGGCCCATTCGGTAAGGCGCTCGGATACCGGCTTATCCCCCGGTACGTGCTGAATCTAGAAGTCCTTCTCCCAGTGCGGTGGTAGCCCTGGTAGCTTCTCCGGAAATACATCGACAAATTCCCACACCACTTGAATATCTGAAATAGAATCCTTGGCCGCAGGCATCTCGAAGAGAACCAGATAAACTTCGTCTCCCTGTATGTGGGCCTTGACGGCCTGCACAAACGATAATAATACGTGGGGGGCTAGTATAATACCTTCGATAATAATATGGGAGTCCTTGTGCCTTACGGTGATCCTCTTCACCAAGCAGTCAATCTAGGCATGGTTCCTGTTCAACCATGTCATGCACAGGATCAAATCATAGCCTGGCATCCTCAGGATTGTCGCTGGTGCCTCAAATGCTTTCCCGCCGATCTCCACCTCCATGTTGCAATGAGAAGAGGTCATTAGCTCTGATCCATTGGGTAGACACACCCTCATCATCCTTCATATGAATTGCTCCGCGCCTGCCAGTCCTTTCACAAAATCTTCCGACCCAAATGAGTGTGAAGCACCGATGTCGAAGAGTGTGTTAGCGGGCTTGCCACTGATGAAAACCACGCCTGAGGTAATTAAGTGTCTTAGTGTTCTAGTTATAGTATTTTTTTTCTTAATTTCTAACTAGTCTATGTCTATGAAAACTAGTTCTTAGGAAGGAAGAAATTTAAATGTACTGGCATACCTGCTATAACCTGCTCCGGGTTCCGGGGTTGTACCAGATCTGGTGCATACACTTGCTCCCTTTCTGGACTATCGCCTTTGCCCTGATATCCCTGTCCTCGGACGTCAAAATGCCGAGGAGGTGGGGCACGCTTAAGTGCTGGTGGGGGTGCTCGCCTCATGGGACAATTCCACTTGAAATGTCCCGGCTGCTTGCACTGAAAGCATACCGTTGCCTGCTCTGCTATCTTCAGTATCTCCAACATCTGTAAGGGCTGGGGAGCCAATACCCCCTGGTTCCTCTACTCCTATCCAATCTCCTGACGGGGTTGATCCCCATTCCTTCTTTCCCCGATGACCAGGCCTTGAGGACGGTCTCTACGACCTCCAATCACTGCATCGTCAGCCGGTCTCTTCCGGCTCTTAACTGTAAGATGATTTGCTTCCCTTTTCTTGGTAATTTTCAGAATCATAGCCAAACTTCCCTCAGACATGAAGAGGAGGGCCTGTCTCATGTCGTCGTGCAGCCCCATGTAGTACCTCCTGGCATAGCCAGTGTCCTCCAACTGATAAGAGTCCGCATAGCGGGCTAAGTGAGTAAACTCCTGGTAATACTCCAGCACTGTCCTGCTTCCCTGCTTCAACCGCAGGAACCTATCATCCAACTCGTCCCTTGCCGACTGAGTTATGAAATGTCCCAAAAGTGCTGCTCTGAACTCTCCCCAGGAGATATCTGCGCAATCCATATCCGCAAAAGTGGTGTCCAGCTGTGGCTTCGACCACCTCATTCCGTGTGACTCCAGGCCAGAGACTGCCAAAGCAACAACCTCCTCAGTGGGGCATCGAATCCCCGCAAGCATCTCATAAATGGTATCTAACCATTCCTCCATGCGAACTGCCTACTCTGTCGCCTGGTAGGATGGAGGGGAAAGTGCTCGGAAGGCACTCATCCAGTTGGTCTCGGGATTTGGCTGTGGAGCCGGTTCTTGCTGAGCTCTGAAGGCATCTGGGATGGTCATCAGTGTTTGCCCCATATTCATTTGCTGAACTGGAACAGGAGCCCGCGGATGTGGAACTATATTCAGAGCCTGAGGTGTCCCCTACTATGGAGTAGGGTTTGTCGCAAGCTATAAGGAAAATTCCAATAGTTAGATTGCGTATGAATGGAGTAAAAAAAGAAGAAAATGGACTTTTACACGTGATTTCCCTTATAGACACACCACTACCTCCGCTGCTACTTTGTCTGCAAACTAAGCTCGCGCGGGGGTGGCCCAAGGTTTTTTTTTGTGTACTACTTCTCTTTTGATCGAGATTTGCTTTGATACCACTTGTAAGACACCTTTTTTTTCTTTTACAACTCAGGGTTCTTATGCCCAGAACTGCCATTTTGCGATGACCCTGACACTCGGGAATGTCACTACTACAAAACGCCGATTCTGCCAGCATTTTTGATCATCACAGAGAGAGCAGTAATCATGAATGAAAAATAACTGAGTCCACAAATATCTTATATAATGGGAATCCACAACAAGTCCATAATATAGGAAAGAGAAAGTACTGCAAAAGAACAGTACAAATGAAATATAAATGGGCTTAAGCCAGGAACATCAGATCCTCACTTCAACTCTCGCGGAAGCTATAAGAAGGCTATCACTCACGGAGCTGGACACTGGTGCTCCGGTACTAGATTGGCCCACTTCCATGCGCACCGTACTCTGCTGGTGCTGGTTCCTGTGCTGCTGGTCCCTGTCTCCCATTCGGAGCCCCTGTAATGTTGTGGTCCGAAAACCATCAGTCATAAAGACTAAGCCCTATCATCCCCAACCCCTCCCCCCATGGCTCCGAGGCACCGAGCGGGGAGGAGGAAAGGGAATCTACAAAGGAGGAGAGTACAAAATGGTAGGTGACAGTGGAACTAATCTAGCAGTTAATTTATAATGTATAAATAGCTAAGGAAGAAAAGGGTACAAAATAGCAGTTCTACAGTAGTAAGCAGTAAAGTAAAGAAGTAGAATAAGCATCACAAGTAAGAAAGATAAAGTAAGAGATAAGTAACCTTAACTTATATGAATGCTCATACAAACTTATAAGTTAAGGGGTATTCTGCAAGGCTCCAATCGTATAAAAAGTCTCATACCAATTTATACGTTGGTGTGTCGGTTGTATGCAAGTATGAGTGTAGTGATATGTTATGCCATGGTTCATGCAAGTGCAACTTACGCACACGACTCTATGCGCATAGATCTTTAGTTCCTTCTTTCTGGAGCCAAAACCTCCCAGGATACCTTCGTAGTGGCAAACAGAAGTGGTGGGTTGGGCCTCACCCACCTCAAAACAGGTAATAGCACTACCAGTCAGACCTATCGTACGCCTCGACGTTGATGCACTGAGCAGAGCTCCTGCGTACTCTTGCCGACTGGACCGCCGGACTTTATTTGGCCAAGTGCAAAACCACACTTGCCTAGTCAACGTATTAGCGTCGGTGCATCGACTCTCCAACACCGATAACCCACCACCTAATAATTTATGCACATGTAATCTTGATGTATCACCACCGAGCTAAAGTTCCCTGGACTAACCCGTCCGTCACAAATATCTACCGAGCCAAAGCTCCCCGGACTATCCCGTCTGTATGTCTACCTTCCGAAACTACCGTTCGGGTGACAATTCTAACTAACCAAACCAACCTCCCGAGCTACCATGGTGTGTGAATGCGTAACCCTAGTTATACTAATTTCTCTTGAAGTTTATTATTCCTACTATTTAGGTTAGCCCAGTACTGCCCAAGGTATTCCCCATGAAGGGCTCTCGAGGGCACTAGGAACTATGATTGTAGCAGAAGCCCACTGTTCCCTTTCGCAAGTCACTTTCTATTATTGATTGTTACCCAACCCCCAATCCCTTAAATGTTGTACTGTATCTAACCCTAGTGTATTTGACTCTTTCTCTCCTACGGGGAAGACGATGTTTCGTCGACCCCGAGCACTTCTTAACACTAGCCAAACTTCTCACTCCACATCAGGACACCCGATGATAATCTTATTTCACTTAACTGTTCAACACACTATTATCCCAACTCCCTAGGTGCATTTTGCACCATATCTTGATTTCTGCAGTTTTTACTAAACATAGACCATCCTAAGGCATATGATGTGTTCAATGAGAGGTACTTCAATTTATCATTCAAAACCATTATAATATTTATTGGAGGTCTATCATGACATGATTAGCTAAAATCCAGAAGTTCATAATTTTCTTAATTTATCTGATAATTTATTTAATTTCTCTAGTAATACAAAAACCCAAGTTTGTACATGAAGTACCAATTACAGACACGCAAATGCTCCACAAAATTTATGATAAATAAAAGATGATTATTTAACATAGAATCCAAAGTCTTCCAATTTTCTAGCAAGGTTTAGGACTCTAGCCCTAATTTTAAATGTAACCTTCATTAATCATTTTTAAGAGATAAGTACAACAAGAATACTTCCAGAAATTCTGAGAAAATGCAGACATGTACATAATGATCAATAAACACACTAGGACAAGTTTTATAATTTTTCAACAAGAAATGAGCTCTGAAAGAATTATTTTACAAGTTTCCAAATTTATGAGCTTGTGAAATAGGTACTGTAATTAGGTATTTAAAAATTCTAATAAAATTCATACATGATCATAATTGTCTAGAACTTCCTCTGCCTAATTTTTTTGACTTTCCAATGGATAGTGAGTTCACAATATCAAAATAATTAAGTAGGGCTAACTCATGAATTACAAAGGAAGTACTAAGATTAATGTTCCAAAATTCTCAATTAAATTTCCAGAGGTTCATACTAACCCTAAGACTATACTACCCAAGTTTCATCATTGTTCAATGAGTTTTAATAACTTATTCTAGCACTACAAGTTTATGCCCTAAACTAGGGTTAGGGTTTTGAGGGGTTTAATAATTTCTAAATCCAATAAGATTTCAACCAGAGGACACTAACTACCCTAGAGTCTTCTACACCAAATTTCAATTCATTGCAAGGTCTTTTGACCACATGCCCTTCATAAGACACGAAAGACCATCCTTAGGGTTTGGACTTGGGTCCTAGGGCAAATCTACCCCAATCCACCCCATCTTCCTTGGGAGGGTGTTAAAAGTCATACCAAGCCAGTGACCCAAATTTCAACCTCTGCTGAGGTGGTTTGGCCACCTAACCTATAAGTGCACTTTTGACCAAAATACCCCTCCTTAGGTATAGGCTAGGGTTTGTTCATTTCCCAACCAAAGCAACTCAAAATGAGATGAAAATTTATACACAGCCTCCTGAAGACCACAGGGACCACTCACCAAAATTTGGGAGGGTTTGGAGGTCATTAGGGCACCTAATTAATTTACCCTAAAGTTATTAAATTTTTCATAAAACTATAGAAAATTAATGTCCAAAAAATTTGATTTTTGGACAGTATTAGGGGAAGGTTATGAAAAGCCTATTATGTAAATTTCATGGCATTTGGGTGAGTGGTTATGGGTGTGGATTAATTTTTGTGTCTGGTCACCCCTATGTATAGGTTGCACAATTTTTGGTGCTATGGTCAGACCACTTGACCAAGTTAACTCCTAGGGCTACAACTTTCATGTTGGGCATTTTCTCATACAGAGCCTCTAGGTATTTTTAATAATTGAAAACATTAAATACAAATAGTGTGACAGATTATTGAAATGAAGTTAATTAAATTCCTAAATCATAAATCGTCGGCGCACGAATCTTGGCGCAGATCAGGAGCTTGCCGGTCGTCTTCAACCTCCAGCCAACGGCCCCGATTGCTCCTTCCTGGAGCAACTTCCACACGCTACGCCGGCCATCCGGCCACCTCCCTGGCCGGCCCCCGCCTCCACCACCTCCATTGAGGTGGTGGCTATCGTCAGGCGGCAGCACAACCGCCGGAGGGGCGGATTCCGGCGATCCCGATAGGATGAAAAAAATGGAGAAAACCATGAATTTACAAACTTCGATCGGGCTCAATTGAGCCTGATTTCCATCCTAAAAGATACCTATGATCTACCCATAAGAAGAGGAGAAAGGGAGGACCTTGCATGCGGCATAGAGACGCATCAATCGTTGGGATGCCATTAGTGGTGGAGGTGTCGTCGGCGCTCTACAACAACACAGTGAAGTCGTTTGTCTCCTTCGGTCAAGGTGTGGAAATGAAAGATTGGAGACTACGGAAGCTTTTAAAACAATAAAAAGGGGGAGGGGAGGGGTCTAGCTAGTGGTGGCCATTAATGGCCTCTTAAGGTGATTATCGGCCATGGTGTGGGTGGTGAATTTTGCCTCAATCCAGTCGGGAAACGGCTGGAAATTCCTCCTCTTCCCTAGAGGAGTTGAATCCAGCCATAAAGAGGTGGAGGGAAGGGCCAAGGATTCAATGGCCATTAATGACCATTGAAGGCATTATTCGGCCATGGTGTGGTGGCATTGTTCCGACCATGAACAGCCACCAAAATGTCCCCCTGGTCTTCCTGGACTGAATGGGGAGTGGATCAGCCAATGAAGAGTGACCCTTGGCCTCCTTGGCCATGAATGGCTCCCTTTCACCATTTTCTCTCTCCTCCATTAAAGAGAGGTTGGAGTTTTCTCTCTCCTAGTCATCTAGGTTAACCATGCTGACCACTTTAGCCTATTGGCAGCCCACTAACCCATAATTTCCATGAAAATAAGGTTAGCCCAAGTGGAAAGAGGGCTTGAGCTTAGGTTAGCCCATTTGAGCTAAGTTTGACTTGACCTAGCTTAGGGTTGACTTTGGTCAATTTGACCTTTTGAGTTGCCATAAATGGGTACTTGGTGACCCATTGGACTCCCCTAAGGTATACGTAGGGTTCGGTAGGTTTGACATGGCACTTTGGAGGTCACCTGCCCTTAAGAAGGGTACTTTGACAAAATTAGGGCTAGGGTTGACTTTGGTCAACCTAAACTCTTTTGTTGACCCCAATGGGTCCTTGGTGACCCATTGACCTCACTTTAGGGTAAGTAGGGCATGGGTGGGGTCCACTTGGCTAGGTGAAGATCAATTGACCCTAAGTAGGCAAGTTTGACCCATTTAGGGTTAGGGTTGACTTAGGACAACTTAACCACTTTGATTACCTACTGTGAGTCCTTAGTGGACTACCCAAGGTATTAGGGGTGTTGTGGTAGGGTCATGGGATCAAGGTGTAGCCTTAAAGTCAAACCTTAGGTCTAAATGTTGAGGATGAGCTATAGGCAGACCAAGGTGATTTTCACCTTGGCCTTTGTTCACTTGGTCCTTTGAGCTTCTGATGGTTTTGTCATGACCTAGTCACGACAAAACAAAATCCTAGGGGTCTAGTTGTTTGTGGGATGTTAAAGCCTACTACATGGAAATCTACCACCCTACGGTCGACTGATGTTGAGTTCGCGCGATGTTGTGCGGATTGATAAGGAGAGGGATTACTGCTGCTGGAAGCTGGTTCGCCACCTGCTGTGGACGACTGTCCTTCATTTGTTGGCGGAATAAGACCAAGTCCTCCACCTTTGGGTGAATAAGGATTTAGTCCTCATACTGCTAGCAGACTAAGGTGAAGTCTGCCTCATGCTTAGGCGGTCCACTGCCAAGCGGTCTGTTGAGAAGATTTTGCGGATTGTAATGTGAGGCCTCCTCTCGCAAGCGGACTGAAGAGACTTGGTCTAGGACGATTCTTGCTCGTGGTGACCTAGAGGAGGGGGAGTTCTTCTGGGCGACCTAGAGGAAGACAGCGTGCTGTCGGGCGACCTGGAGGTAGGTCTCCTACTGCTGGGCGACCTGGAGGCAAGTAGGCTACTATTTGGCAACCTGGAGGCAGTTCGCCTACTGCTGGGCGACCTGGAGGTAGGTCGCCTTCTTCTGAAGGGTTGAAGGGGTTATCCACTTACTTCGCAGCAGACCGAGGCATATTGGAAGGGCTATCTTCACCTGTAGAAGAGACAGATCTACTGCATGGTTAGCCAGACTAACCACGCGGCCTGCAGTGGCGGACTGTGGAAGTAGTCTGCACCCCTACAGAACACAGCTACTACGCAACCTGGGTGGTCAGACCGGGGAGACCGCCCTTGCCACATGGCATGAGTTATCAAAGGAATCAATATGCCTGACCCAAGAAGAGGGTTGTCAGGTCGCGACCTCTAGGAGGAAGTTGGAGCAGGTTGTGACTTACGAGCTATCCACCTTTGTGATGGATCGTCGATTTCTGTGTTAACATTTTCCCGCACGTTTTTATGTCCCGAAGGGAACTTCGGAAAAGTAGGATACCCATGAAGATCGTGATCCGCCCCTCAAAAACTGGCCAACAAGAGATGAGAGAGCAAATACCTGAAGTCTCTTCTCAAAAAGGTCTGATAACACTTACTTTTTTCTTCTACAAGGAAGAGATTGCAAGTGAAAAAAGGCACATCCTGTGTGGACCTGAATTGTTCTTGCAAAGTGAAGAAGACTTGTGAATGCCTTCAACTAAGCTCTGCAAAACAAAGGTGAGAGGAGGTATAGAAGAACAATATCTTGCAAGTATCTGAAGGGAGCTTACAAGCAGCTGCTAATCTCTGCAATTAATAAGGGTAAGAAGAAAATATGAAAAGATAGTAACTAGCCAGTACCTGAAGGGCATTTGCTAATATCTGCAAATTTCTGTAAGAAGAAGAGTAAGAAGCAGATTTGAAAGGAAAGTTACTTGCAGGTACCTGAAAAGAACTTGCTAATATCTACTAATCTCTGCAAAAAGAAGAGCAAGAAGCAGATATGAATGGAAAATAATCGATGCCAAGAATATTAATCGATGCCAAGAATACTCGATGACAAGAATATTAATAAGCATAGTCAATCGTCAGCGGATAGAGCTTTATGGAAGCCGGGTATATAAAACGATTATATGCAAGAAGTATAACGCCATAAATCCTTCAGAGAGGTTGAATTTAAACTATTAACCTGAAGGAATGAAGTTTTGTACAAAAGCGGACTAACAACGCTCCCTTGGAAGGGCACAAAAAGGAAAAAAATACGGACGAACCGTGCTCCCTTGGAAGTGCTCAAAAAGGAACAAATGTGGACCAACAACTCTCCCTCAGAAGGGCTCAAAAAGCAAAAAAAAATGTGGACGAACCGCGCTCCCTCAAAAGGGCTCAAAAAGTAAAAAATGCAAACGAACCATGCTCCCTTGGATTATCAACTCAAGCTATAACACTGATTCATAATCAAAAGGAAATCCTATCGCAAGAGTGGCATTTAAGCTGTGGTGGGTTTTGATCTTGACTTGGGAAGTGGCATTGATGACGTTGTAAATTCCTTACTCTCCTTACTCGTAGTTGAAAATACTTTCAGGGAGACTTTGGCGGTTTCCCATATGAAGAAGGAGGATCTTTCTCAATTACAAGCCTAGAGATGTAGTTGGGATTACTCGTTTCACCTCGTATGTATAAGTTGGTAAGACTGATCATCTCTTGATACGACCTTGGCACTTGGACGTTAGCCTCGAATTTTAGTGGTCCTTCTCTTAAACCACTTATCAGAGTGACTCTGTACATTTCTGGATCGACGTTTTCAATGTCAAGAATCTCTCCTTGAAAATGATCAAAGAAATGAGCCCAAGTCTAATTTTCTTGCTGCCTGATCTCAAATACGGCTTCAGGACCATCTTTCCTCTTGGTAGAGGTAGAGAATCTAAGCAGATGTTCCCTTCACAGATCGACAAAGGAAGCGAAGGATTGAGGGCGCAGTCCATAGAACCACTCCCTCGCTTGTCCATCAAAGGATGTTACGAAGAGATTGCACCTGGTAGCATCTGTAAGGGTCTTGAGAGCGATGGCTGATTGAAAAGCTTATAAGTGTTCCCTTGGATCATACTCCCCAGTATAAGTTGGTAACCATGGCTCTCTGAAGTTAGTTGGAGTTGGCACTTGCCGCACACTCTCTGTAAACGACGATGGCCCTTCTTGCTCCCCTAACACATAATGGAAAGGAACGAATGGAGCATAAGCTGCAGTTGAAAAAGGAGCAGGAGGATATGAAGGAAATGTTGCTGCGGGAGGAGCAAATGAAGGAGCTGAAGAGTAGGGGTGACTTCCCTGAAAATTCAGAAATCTTGCTGGACTTCCCCGGATAGCTTCCCGGAAGAAGTTTTGAAGAGCTATGAACTCATCATTTTGAGATCGTAAGGGCGATGCGGCCTACCATTGCGAATAGGTTGGTGGATACACGGGAGGATAGACCGGCGGATAGGTAGGAGGATAAGTTTACTGATTCTCTAATGTAGGTGCTGGATTGACTGGAGGAACTGGTGCTGTTGCAGATTCCACCTCTAATGATTACGTGATAGCATCTATAGTATGGTTGATTGCTTGGAATTGTTGGGCAATTTCTCGGCGTGATTGATCCAAGGCTTATCCGAGAGGATCCTCACTAGGACTTGGAGGAACAAGGTTCTCGGCAAGTTGATGATATGTCATGGCTAACCGTTGGTTTTCACCATCTGTTCGCGATCTGAAGGCCGCGTGTTAACTATCGATGCAAAAATAGCACCACAGGATAACGGTGTTCGGTCTCACTGGTATGATGGAGGAGGTTGATGAGGAACTGTCGAGCAGTTGGTTACTTTGATGGTTAATGTTAGAGGTTGATGCCGAGAGCGGTAGAGAAGAGAAGAAGAGGGGCTGCTAATAGCGGCAAAAACATACTTCACCCACCGCGGCTTAAATGCCACTCTTGCGATAGGATTTCCTTTGATTATGAATCAGTGTTATAGCTTGAGTTGCTCCTTTACATGAAAAATATGAAGGGTACAAGGGGAAGCTGGTGGCTTGGAGGAAGAAATTGCCACAGGCCGCGCGGGCTGAGCGAGCAGGTCGGTAGACCGCATGGACTGCTAATCCAGCAGCTCGCTACCTTAGGCCGAGCAGACCGCATGATCACGTAAGGAAGGTTGATTAGGTCACGCAGACAAGGGAAAGCTGAGAGGCCTATTCGAGCGGGTTAAGGGCTGAATCGGCCCGGTCAGTTGAGCAGACCACTGATTAATGCCGGCGGATAGGAAAGTTATGGCCGCAAAGTTTGATGCGGTGGATGCCTGTTGGGTACATTGGTTTAAATGTACCTGATGTGAAGAAGCCTCACCCTACTCAATGATATACATCAAAATGTATTTGATGTGATTTGAGTTTAGTTGTGCAGGTTAAGAATTTGCAGGAAAGATGGAAAAGTTTCTAAGTCCATGTGTCGACACCTAGAGGGAAAGTGTCGACACTTAAGAAGACTTGTGTCGACACCCAGGCAAGCAGTGTAGACACTTGGAGTCATTGTGTCGACACCCAGGCAAGCAGTGTAGACACTTGGAGTCATTGTGTCGACACCTGGGAAGCAGAGTCGACACCAAACAGAAAGTGTCGACACAAGGAGCTGTGTCGACACTCAGTGAAGAAGAGTACAGTGAAGCAGTGTCGACACATAGCAGTTGTGTCGACACCCAGTGAAACTGTGTCTACATCAGAAAGTGTCGACACTTGGAGGCTGTGTCGACACTCAGCAAAAGTCAGCAGAGACTTAGTATAAGTGTCGACACCAAGAGCAGTGTGTCGACACACAACAGAAGAGTCAACACTTGAAGAAAGTGTCGACACAAGAAAGAATGTGTCGACACTCAGCTGAAGACTCAACACTTGAAAAAAGTGTCGACACAAGGAGCTGTGTCGACACTTAGCAAAGATCAGCAAAGTTCAACAAAATATTCTAAGTACAAGTGTCGACACTAAGGGGATGTGTCGACACACAGCTGAAGTTCCAACAGAAGAAGAATGTGTCGACACATGGAGCTGTGTCGACACTCAGCAAGTATCAACACTGAAGATATGTGTCGACACCAAGAAGAAGTGTCGACACTTAACAAGTTCAACACATGAAGATGTGTCGACACAAAGGTGTTGTGTCGACACTTAGAAGAATTCAGCAATATACTGAAGTACAAGTACTTGTGTCGACACACTTTATCAGTGTCGACACATAAAGAAGAAGCAGTGTCGAGATATAAAATCTACAACACAAGGAGTTGTGTCAACACCTTGTAGGCTAGTGTCGACACTTAGACAACTTGTGTCGACACTTAGTCTATAAGTGTCGACACTTAAAGATAGAGTCTCGACACCTACAGACAGTTACAGTTATTTCAAGAACTGACTGGATGACTTGACAGCTGCCATTCCAGCCGGTCTACAGCACCTGTCAGAGTTGTCAGAAATCTGTTATGAACCGGACCAGCCGGTTACCATTAAGAAGGCCTATAAATAGGCTTACACTGTCTACAGAAATTGATTGATGAAGTGGTTCAAGTGATCATTCACAAGAGAAACACACAAGAAGATCTAGCTTTCAAGTGAAGATCTAAGAAGTTGGAGAGAGAGAGCTCCATCCAAGAAATCAGCTGTTAGAACCCAGCTGAGAAGAAGGGTTCAGATTTGTTCTGAATCTTAAGTAGTAGAGATCAAGGATCAACTGCAGAGGAATCAGTCTTATTGTGTTCTACATTCAAGAAGCTTTGAAGAAAGCCAAGTCAGATTGATTTCAACTGAGTTCTTCCAAGAACTCATCAAGAAACTCACAACTCTTCTCTCTTGTCTCTGAGTTGTTGAGATTGCATTTTGTATTCATATTTTCTTGTAGGATCCTAAGGGATCTGAGTCTTTCTAAGTCTGTAATTATAAAGGCTGAGGGTAGGGCTTGAGAGCCTGAGTGTAGGAGATTTGAATCTCTGAGTGTAGGCCTTGGTGGCTGATTGTAGGCCTTGGTGGCTGAGTGTAGGCCTTGGTGGCTGAGTGTAGGATTTGTGAAGAACCTGAGTTGTAGGGCCTTGGGCCTGAGTTGTAAGAACCTGTTTTGGGGTTCTGAGATAGTGGAGGAGTTTGGCCGAATCTAGTACACTGCTAGATAGGTGAAGGGGGAAGTGGATGTACCCAAAGCTTGGGGAACCACTATAAAGCTATGTGTCTATTGTGTGCTGTGGAATTCTGTGATTGCTGAATGTGTGCTGTGATAAAGTAGCTAGAATTCTGTGATAGTATCTGATTGCTGCCTAAAAAGTTAAAAATATTCAAGTCACCTATTCACCCCCCCCCCCCAGGTGATTATGTACTATATCTTTCAAGTGGTATCAGAGCCAGGTTACTCAAAAAGTACATAACTGTCTGAGTAGATTCTGTTGGCAGATTCAGTCTAAGTAATATTTCAGAATCAAGAAGATCAAGAACCATGTGTTCCACTGAGAATCATATGGAGTTGGGATCCATGAAGTTACCCATTTTCAGAAAGGAAATCTTTGGCATTTGGAAGAAACAGGTGAGACTTTTTATGGAAGCCTCAGACCCTAGGATTTATATCACAGTAAAAGAAGGGCCATATGTGCCCATGAAAGTATCAGTCTTAGATGCAAATCAGGGAACACCAAAGGATTTCTCTGAAATGACAAAGGATGAGATAGTACTAGCCACTATGGATAAGAGGGTTCAAAACATCATTGTGAGTGCTATAGATAATGCAACTTTTCAGAATTTGATACACTGTAAGACAGCTAAAGAGATGTGGGGTACTCTTATTGTGTATATGGAGGGTTCTGAAGAGGTGAGGCAAGACAGAAAATCCTTTCTAAACCAAGATTATGAAAGTTTTAGACAAGGTAAGGCTGATAGCATAACTGAGTGCTATAAGAAGTTCTACAGGATTGTGAATGAGCTCATGTCCTATGGCAGAGAGTTCAGTAATTATGAACTCAATGATAAGTTTCTAAGGTCCCTAACAAAAGATTGGGACACCAAGATCTGTGTCATTAGAGAAATGGCTAAGTTGGCAGAAATTCCTCCACCAACACTATTTGGCAAACTGCTGTCCTATGAAATGCAGTTAATGGTGAGGAAAGAAGAGGAGAAGTCTACAAGAAGTGACCACAAGGAAAGGACAGTGGCCTTCAAAACAGAAGCCCCCAGAAAGTACAGAGGTAAGTCACCAACTCCACCTCCAAAGGTTGCTGAAACTGAGTCAGAAGATTCAGAATGCAGAAAGTCTGAGAGCAGTGAAAGTGATGAGGATTTTGCTGCCTTCACAAGACATTTCCAGAAGATCTTAAAGAAGAAACAATGGAGGACAAGGCCTTCTACTTCACAGGAAAAAGAAGATTATTATCAGAATAGAAAGTCTTCAAAGGAAGACAGGAAAAAGACAAAGTCTAGCAAGGCAACTCTTTCAAAAATAGTATGTTATTGCTGTAATAGACAAGGCCATGTTGTAACAGATTGTCCAGAAAAAAGAAAGGAGTCTAGTGACAAGAAAAGGACTCAATACAAGGGCAAGAAGGAAAAGTCTTTTGTTGTCAAAAAGGACAAGAGCCTGTCAGATATTTCTTCATCAGAAACTGAGTCAGATGCTGAGGCATATATAAGACTGTTTGCTGAGGAAGAAGTAGAAGAGTTCATCCAGATTATGAACTCTATATATGAACAAGAAGACAGTGAATTCCAAGGACTAATGGCATTGACAGCAAGTGACAAAATCCTGGAGCAGCCAGGACCTAGTAAGGTACAAAGTTCAACTTTAAGTTCAATTTCTTGTGCCAGTACAGAATCAGATTCATCATCTTCAAGTGATGAGAGTTCATCTGAGTCCGAAGAGTATATTCATCAGTTGATAGATGAATATAAAGTTCTGTTGCAAGCTTATAAGAAGAGCAAGTCCCTAGCCAAAAGTCAGGCAAAGGAAATTGCTAATCTCAAAACTGCTGCAACTGATTTTGAGAAGTTATTTGATCAAAAGCTTAATGAGATAGCCAGACTGAAGCACAAAACCGTTATTCAGATGGGGACTATAACATATAAGAATGATCAAATCAAGAGTCTGGAGATTAGTCTTCAGTAGGAGAGAGATCTAGTTGCTAGGTTTTCTAAACCTAAGTCAGTACTATCTTTAATTGATGAATTTGTTCATCACAAAGGTAAAGCTGGACTGGGATTTACCAAACCTACAAGGACTGTTCAGTCCAAGTCCAAGTCCAAGGGCAAAGCCCCAACTCTCAACAAGTCAGCTGTAGATAAAACAGTAAAGACAGAACCTAAGCAAAGGTACAATAAGTTTGAGTGTTGGTGCTGTGGCAAGGTAGGCCACTTTGCAATAAACTGTTGGCACAATGCTAGTGCCAAAGTGAGTAGCAAACTGCCTGTTAGAAAACCAGCAGGTAGCCTTGTCAGGATGCAAACTAACAAGTACCAAGGACCCAAGAATTCTTTGGGTTCTAAGGTTCACTAATCTGTTTTGCAGGTAAGTCCAAGTGGCCATGCCCCAATATGGTACTTGGACAGTGGATGTTCCAGACATATGACTGGAACTAGGGGATTACTAAAGGACTACACACCTATCAAGGATGGTCCAAAAGTCACCTTTGGTGGTTCTGAAAAAGGAATCATCAAAGGGTTTGGTAACATTTTTACAAACTTAGTTACCAATACTCAAGTGGCTTATGTTAAAGGTTTGAAACACAACCTAATTAATATAAGTAAATTAAGTGATGTAGGATATGACATCTCATTTGTCAAAGATGGTTGTCATATCAGGAGATCAAATGATCAAGAGATCATTCTGACTGGATATAGGAAGAGGAATGTCTATTGCCTAGACATTAAGTGTGAGAACAATGGTTCTCAAGTGTGTCTTGTAGCTGATGAGACAGTCTCTCATTGTGTCAAATGGCACAAGAGGCTAGCCCATCTAAATTACAAGACAATTGGCAAACTCTTTAGCAAAGAGTTAGTGAGGAATGGTCCTCAAGTTAAGTGTGTTAAAGATGGTATTTGCTCAGCTTGTCAAAAGGGCAAGCAGACTAGATCCACATTTAGAAGCATTGAACACAAAGATGTTGTAAGGTGTTTATACCTTTTGCATATGGATCTCTTTGGTCCAATGCCAGTTCACAGCCTAGGTAGGAAGGTCTATACCTTTGTAGTTGTAGATGACTACTCAAGGTTTTCCTGGGTGTTCTTTCTAAGACAGAAATCTGAAACACCTAGTGTCTTCTATAGCTTTGTCAAACAGATTCAGAATGAACTAGACAGTACTGTGGTCAAGATTAGAAGTGATCATAGTACTGAATTTTAGTCTGATAGCATGACAAAACTATGTGAAGAATTTGGGATATTTCAAGACTTTTCTTCACCAAGAACACCTCAGCAAAATGACATTGCTGAGAGGAAAAATAGGACTTTGATGGAGGCTGGTAGGACCCTATTAAGTGATACATCACTACCAGAATATTTCTGGGCTGAAGCAGTTAATACTGCATGCCATGTTATAAATAGGGCTACCATTACTAAAAGCCTCAACAAGAACCCCTATGAGGTTGTGAAAGGCAGAAAACCAAACCTATCCTATTTCAGGATCTTTGGTTGTAAGTGCTTCATACTTAACAATGGAAAGTCTTACTTGACTAAGTTTGCTGCCAAGTCCTAAGAGGGAATTTTTGTTGGGTACAGCAACAATAGTAAGGCTTATAGAGTCTACAACTTGTCTACACAAGTTGTAGAAGAGTCAGTACATGTATTCTTTGATGAAACTAGACTTATTAACAATGAGTTGTCTAGTAGTGTATGCAGCTCCACAGGTATAACAAAGAAGATGGACAAGCTCACTATAGAAGAAGAACCTACTGCAAGGCAGCAAGTAGAAGATAGTGGCTGCTATCCATGGGGAGTACTACATGTGCCTAATACAGATGAAGTACAGGGAGTACAACAAGTTGAAGAAGTTGTAGTAGTTCAACCTGAAGTCAGGATGCCTCCAGCCAATAGGCATCTAAGAGATCATCCAGCAGAACAAATCATTGGTGATCCAAGACAAGGGGTACAAACAAGGAGCAGAAATCTGAATGCAGCAATCTACTCCAGTTTTCTATCCTAAGTTGAACCAAAGAAGTTTGAAGAAGCCATCCTAGACCCTCACTGGATTGAGGCAATGCAAGAAGAGCTGAATCAGTTCAAGAGGTGTAAGGTCTGGGAGCTTGTTCCTAAACCTAAAGACCACAATATAATTGGGACCAAGTAGATCTATAGGAACAAGATGGATGAACAAGGAGTCATCATTAAGAACAAAGCAAGATTGGTTGCCAAAGGATATAGGAAGGAAGAAGGTATTGACTTTGATCAAACCTTGGCTCCAGTAGCCAGACTGGAAGCCATAAGGATGTTCCTGGCCTATGCAACCTTTCAAGGATTCAAAGTTTACCAAATGGATGTCAAGTCAGCATTTCTAAATGGTAATCTTAAAGAGGAAGTCTATGTGGAACAGCCATCAGGTTTTGTTGATTCAACTCTACCAAATCATGTCTATAGACTTAGGAAAGCATTATATGGGTTAAAGCAAGCACCTAGGGCTTGGTATGAAACCCTGTCTAGTTTCCTCATTGAGAATAAGTTCACAAGGGTGAAAATAGACAAGACTCTATTCCTTAGGGAATCTAGAGGCAAAGTAATACTAGTCCAAATATTTGTAGATGACATAATATTTGGGTCTACTGAAAGTAGTCTTTGCAAAAAGTTTGCAAAACTAATGTAAGGACAATTTGAGATGAGTAGTATGAGAGAACTTAAGTTCTTCTTGGGTCTCCAAGTAAGACAGACTGAGAATGGATTATCCGTATGCCAGTCTAAGTTCACCCTATAACTCATAAGGAAGTATGGTATGGATTCATCCAGTACCATGAAGACTCCTATGGGGTCAAGTATGTCTCTTAGAAAGGATGATGCAGGGAAACCTATAGATGAGTCTTTGTATAGAGGGATAGTTGGCTCCCTACTATATTTGACTGCAAGTAGACCAGATATCATGTATGCTACATGTGTCTGTGCAAGGTATCAAGCCTGCCCTAAAGAGTCTCATTTGACAGCAGTCAAAAGGATACTGAGATATCTGAAGGGCACTCCTTATCTAGGCCTCTGGTACCCTAGGAATGGGGATTTTGAACTAACAGGTTATTCAGATGCAGACTTTGCAGGATGCAAAGAGGACAGAAAAAGCACTACTGGAACCTGTCAATTCCTAGGTGGGAGACTGATTTCTTGGAGTAGCAAAAAGCAAACAAGTGTGGCTATCTCCACAGCAGAATCAGAGTATGTGGCTGCTGGAAGTTGCTGTGCTCAACTTCTGTGGATACAACATCAGCTTGAGGACTATGGATTTCAGGTAAGTAGAACTCCACTCTTTTGTGATTCTACAAGTGCTATATCAATTGCACATAATCCTATTTCTCATAGTAGAACCAAACATATTGAAATAAAATATCATTTTCTTAGAGAACATGTAGAAAAAAAAGATATTTTACTGGAATATGTTAGGACAGATGAACAACTAGCTGATATGTATACTAAGCCCTTAGAAGAATCTAAGTTCAATAGGTTTAAAATTGAACTAGGAATGATAAACTTAGAATAAGTTTATAAATTTGGCTAAGTAAAGGTGTCGACACACAGAGATGTTTGTGTCGACACAGAAAAGTGGTGTCGACACTTCAGGGAATAGGTGTCGACACATCTAGGAAGTTGGTGTCGACACTTCAGAATAGTTGTGTCAACACATGACAAGTTGGTGTCGACACATCCAAGGTGGTGTCGACACTTAGTATTTACTCAGAATTTTTCTAAGTAAAGTCTCGACTAAATGTTGAGTTGTGTGGTGTCGACACATAATCAAGTGTCGACACATATTTTCAGTCGACTAAACTTGTGTCGACATAGTGTGTCGAGACATTATAAGTCTGTGTCGACAGTGTCAACACAATTTAAGTTAGTTAACCCGCCTTTTCATCTTCAAGCTTAGAAAGGTATAAATAGGATTTTGCCTTAGTTTGTCGACACGCTTTCAGAAGTTTCGAGACCAAACTTTTGTGTCGACACCTCTCTTCTATCCAGTCAAATTCTTCAAACCCTAATGGCGCCGAAGCTCGAGGAGAACGTCAATGAAGGTTACGAACTGGTTCGAGATGCGTTCGAGGATGCCGACCCAGAGATCAAGACTGTGGTAACCCTAGTTGCAGAATCAGAGTTAGAATTTCTTGTATCTGAGTCGACTAAGATCTAGAAGAAGGAAGTACTGGAATTTCTTAATGGAGCAACCCTAGACGACATTGGCTTCAAGATCAAGTCCAGGATCCATGGTGAGAAGGTTAAGGTTTCACCCAAAAGTTTGAGGAAAGTTCTTCAGTTTTCAGTTACCAAGAACTAAGGAAGGAGAAGAGGTAACTGCTTCTAAGACCAGAGAAGCATTGGGATGGTGTGGTCTAGATTCCAAACTGAAAATTGGGCCTGTGTTTAACAGAAAGGGAATGAATAACTAGGGGAAAATCCTCTCTGAAATTGTAGGCAAAGTAATCCTAAGCAAACCTGGAGGGCATGACAGTATATCTGCCCATATGTTTAGTATAATGACCAGGATAATCTTCAGCCTGAAAACTGACTGGTCTCTAGTAATCCTTGAGAAGATAAAGGAAAGCCTGAAGAAACCCAACTTGGGCAGGATCTTAAGTTTATACCTAGCTGGTAGCATTCCAGAGGTAATGAAGCAAGCTGCAGGCACTAAGATCAATCATACGAGGAAAATGGATATGAGAATCTTCTCCAGATAGGACAGGGTGTTGTCCAAAGAATTACCTACTCCTGAGAAGGAAACTCCTCTAAAGAAAAAGCAGAAGAAGGCTGCTGTGACTGAAGAATCTTCAAGTAGCTCTGATGAGCATGTTGCTGAGAGGTCTCCAGCTCCCCAAGATACTGCAGAGAGGCAGGGGGAGTTACCTCAAGCTAGCCCCACACACCAGGCTTTAGTCCAGGAGGTGCATCTAGTTGTAGAAGAGCCAACTACACTGGAAAGTGAACAAGCAACAAACATCATCCTTGAGGTAATCACTGAGCTTAATGCTTTAGATTTTCCTAAAGAGGATACTGATTTGTTTGATGTTTATCAGCAACCACAGATTGATAGTCAAGTCCCAGATGTTGTCATGGAAGACACATCTGTTGAAGTTCAAGTAGTTTCTGATCCAGTGGTAGAAGAGCCAAGAGTTTCTCCAGCTCACTCTCCACAAGAATTTACTATGGAAGATCTATTTCTTAATCTGGATCAAGAAGACTTTGGAAAAGAAAGTACAGCTGTTGAAGGAGAGAATGCTCCAGTTGACGGGGAGCACATTGTACTTGTTGAAGAGCATGCAAGACAAAAGACTGAGAAGCCCCAAGCTGTTTAGGAACTACCTAAGGAAAGGGTAGATGTAGCCAGCACCTCAGCTTCTGAAGATGAAGAAGCTGCAAGGGCTAAGAAAAAGAAGTTTCAAGTATTCAAGAGAAGGAGCCAGAATTACAAAAAGGCTTTACAAACTATTGCACCACAGCCTATATCACAGTCAGCACCTTCTGTTGATTATAGTGCTCTAATGGTTGCAATGCAAATTAAGCTTGATGAGCACAGGCAGGCCATTGAGAAGTATGTGGATGAAGGGCAGAAATCATTGTTGTTTGATTTGGCCCAAGATATAAAGTCAATAAGATTTGAAATGAATCTTAACAAGAAAGAGATGACAGACTGTTTCCAAAAGGGAGGGAATGCAGTGGTATACTTGGCAACACATCACGAGAAGATAAAAGCTCAGGTGGATGAACTTGAAGTCAAGCAAGGCTATGTACTTGAGAATCAGATAAGGATGAATGATAACTTGACTGCTTCTCATAATGCCATAGTAACAGAAATGAAGAACATAGCTGCTGGACCTTCTACTTCTACTGCTACTGCTAAAGTAGATTTTGATAAAACTTTACAAGATGGAATCTCAGTTGTAAAGACTGCAATTCAATACTCTCAGAAGATTATAACTGATAGACTCCAAAGGTTGAAACCTTACTTTAAAGATGGAGTCAACTATTTGGATAGCCAAATCAGATTTCAGAAAGATGATGTAAGAGATCACATAGCTAGAGAAGTCATAAAGTGGGAGAGGGTATTAGTCAAAGCCAGCTCTAATCATGCCAAGTGGATATCTAATTCTATCAGAGCTACTCTTAGTTATCCTCCTCTTTGTGATGATGATAATGTGGCTGAATCTGGAATTAACCCTGCATATCTAGGAGGGGAGCAACCTGAAGTTGCTCAAGTTATCTACCCTCCTCCAGATTTTGAGATGGTTCAAGCTGATATACACAATATGTATAGCCCACCTGAGGTAAAAGAAAATGTTATTCTGGAAAAGGTTGTTCAGCCTATATCTGAAGCTATGCAAGCAGCTCTTCAGAAAGAAGAAGAAGCTCTACAGAAAGAAGAAGAAACTAGATAGTCTAAGAAGAGGTTCAGGGAGCAAGCTGAACAAAGACCTGACTTTGAGCAGTGAAGCCCCACCTCTAGAAATATTATTTTGACTGCCTGGAAAGCTGCTAAAGATAACATTCAAGACAGAAATAAATGGTTTTCTGAATTTGAATGGAGAAAACATGAGACAAGGCAAGAAGCCATAGTCCAATATAGAAGAAAGGCCAAGTTGGGAAAGCTACCTCCTACTGCCCAGGAGCCTAGCAACTACTTTCCCAAGCCTTATCATTATTTTGAGAGGCAAAAGATCAAAGCTGAAGAGCTGAAGAAGAAAGAGCTGAAAGGGAAGAAGCCTGCTGAAACTTAAGATGCTGGAGCCCCTGTGCAAGCAAGGATAAAATCTGGAAAAGGGATAGTGATCAAAGATGCTGATCAAGAATAGCATAGAAATTTTCTTTAGTTTACTATGTAATCTTTTGATGATAGATATTCTGTAAACTTTTGAAATATGAATATGACAAGTATTAGAACAATGTGTTGTGTGATAAATTTGCTTTGTGTTAAATTTATTTCATAGTTGTTCTGAGATTATGTCTTTGTATACATGTTTGATTGATACATGTTTATGTTTGCCCTGTCATATTTTCCTGCTTTATATCATTTTGTAATTTTATTATGAATGGTGTATATCATTGACTAAGGGTTATGACTTCTCCAAATAGGGGGAGATTGTTGGGTATATTGGTTTAAATGTACCTGATTTGAAGAAGCCTCACCCTACTCAATGATATACATCAAAATGTATTTGATGTGATTTGAGTTTAGTTGTGCAGGTTAAGAATTTGTAGGAAAGATGGAAAAGTTTCTAAGTCCATGTGTCGACACCCAGAGGGAAGTGTCGACACTTAAGAAGACCTGTGTCGACACCCAGGCAAGCAGTGTCTACACTTGGAGTCATTATGTCGA
This sequence comes from Platanthera guangdongensis, assembly GCA_039583875.1. Classification (NCBI taxonomy): domain Eukaryota; kingdom Viridiplantae; phylum Streptophyta; class Magnoliopsida; order Asparagales; family Orchidaceae; genus Platanthera; species Platanthera guangdongensis. The sequence goes on along the minus strand of CM077151.1, from coordinate 251,171,004 downwards.
CACCTGGGATGCAAAGTCGACACCAGACAGAAAGTGTCGACACAAGGAGCTGTGTCGACACTCAGTGAAGAAGAGTATAGTGAATCAGTGTCGACACATAGCAGTTGTGTCGACACCCAGTGAAACTGTGTCTATATCAGAAAGTGTCGACACTTGGAGGCTGTGTCGACACTCAGCAAAAGTCAGCAGAGACTTAGTATAAGTGTCGACACCCAGAGCAATGTGTCGACACACAACAGAAGAGTCAACACTTGAAGAAAGTGTCGACACAAGAAAGAATGTGTCGACACTCAGCTGAAGACTCAACATTTGAAGAAAGTGTCGACACAAGAAGCTGTGTCGACACTTAGCAAAAATCAGCAAAGTTCAACAAAATATTCTTAGTACAAGTGTCGACACTAAGGGGATGTGTCGACACACAGCTGAAGTTCCAACAAAAGAAGAATGTGTCGACACATGGAGCTGTGTCGACACTCAGCAAGTATCAACACTGAAGATATGTGTCGTCACCAAGAAGAAGTGTCGACACTTAACAAGTTCAACACATGAAGATGTGTCGACACAAAGGTGTTGTGTCGACACTTAGAAGAATTCAGCAATATACTGAAGTACAAGTTCCTGTGTCGACACACATTATCAGTGTCGACACATAAAGAAGAAGCAGTGTCGAGATATAAAATCTACAACACAAGGAGTTGTGTCGACACCTTGTAGGCTAGTGTCGACACTTATACAACTTGTGTCGACACTTAGTCTATAAGTGTCGACACTTAAAGACAGAGTCTCGACACTTACAGATAGTTACAGTTATTTCAAGAACTGACTGGATGACTTGACAGCTGCCATTCCAGCCGGTCTACAGCACCTGCCAGAGTTGTCCGAAATCTGTTATGAACCGGACCAGCCGGTTACCATGAAGAAGGCCTATAAATAGGCTTACACTGTCTACAGAAATTGATTGATGAAGTGGTTCAAGTGATCATTCACAAGAGAAACACACAAGAAGATCTAGCTTTCAAGTGAAGATCTAAGAAGTTGGAGAGAGAGAGCTCCATCCAAGAAATCAGCTGTTAGAACCCAGCTGAGAAGAAGGGTTCAGATTTGTTCTGAATCTTAAGTAGCAGAGATCAAGGATCAACTGCAGAGGAATCAGTCTTATTGTGTTCTACATTCAAGAAGCTTTGAAGAAAGCCAAGTCAGATTGATTTCAACTGAGTTCTTCCAAGAACTCATCAAGAAACTCACAACTCTTCTCTCTTGTCTCTGAGTTGTTGAGATTACATTTTGTATTCATATTTTCTTATAGGATCCTAAGGGATCTGAGTCTTTGTAAGCCTGTAATTATAAAGGCTGATTGTAGGGCTTGAGAGCCTGAGTGTAGGAGATTTGAATCTCTGAGTGTAGGACTTGGTGGCTGAGTGTAGGCCTTGGTGGCTGAGTGTAGGCCTTCGTGGCTGAGTGTAGGCTTTGTGAAGAAGCTGAGTTATAGGGCCTTGGGCCTGAGTTATAAGAACCTGTTTTGGGGTTCTGAGATAGTGGAGGAGTTTTGCCGAATCTAGTACACTGCTAGATAGGCGAATGGGGAAAGTGGATGTACCCAAAGCTTGGGGAACCACTATAAAACTGTGTGTCTACTGTGTGCTATGGAATTCTGTGATTGCTGAATGTGTGCTGTGATAAAGTAGCTAGAATTCTGTGATAGTATCTGATTGCTGCCTAAAAAGTTAAAAAGATTCAAGTCACCTATTCACCCCCCCCCCCCTCTAGGTGATTAGGTACTATATCTTACAATGCCCCCGGGGGTCGTCTCTCTCAAATGAGAGGTATGGGGGTCTATTTATAGGCTGTAGGAGGTGACGTACAGAACTGGACTCGATGATATCACCCCGATGATACGGGAGAGTTGTGATTGAGTCCGTGACATGCTATGTATTGAAGAGGAGCTTGTCTACTACTGGGAGAAGCCGATGCTAGGAAGCTAGAGATGCTTCTGGCAGACTGCGTATAGAGTCCTCCTCGTACATTGCAGATAGGGCCAGTCCATAGCTGCTGGATGAGACGAGTTCGTCACCTTCTGGAGGGCGACCTGGAGGCATGTCGTCTTCTGCTGGGCGAACTATGGACAGGCCTCCTACTACTTGGAAATCCACCACCCTAAGGTAGATAGAAGTTGAGTCCACACCAAGTTGTCTAGTCTGATGAGGAGATGGCTTGTTGCTGCTCGAAGCGGGTTCGCCAGCTGCTGCTGGTTGACTGTCCTTCATTTGTTGGTGGACTAAGACCGAGTCCTCCACCTTTTGGTGAATAAGGATTGAGTCCTCCTACTGCTAGCAGACTGAGGTTGAGTCCACTGTATACTTAGGCGGTCTACTACCAAGCGATCTGTTGAGAAGGTTTCGCGGACTAGAATGTGAGGCCTCCTCTCGCAGGCAGACTGAAGAGCCTTGGTCTAGGCTGATTCTTGCTCGTGGTGACCTGGAGGAGGGGGAGTTCTTTTGCGCGATCTGGAGGCAGACTACCTGCTGCCATGGGACTTGGAGGCAAGTCGTTTACTGTTGGGTGACCTGGATTTAGGCAGCCTACTACTTGGTAACATGGAGGATGGTCGCTTACCACTGGGCGACCTGGACGTAGGTCGCCTTTGAGGGAATTGTAACCAACAATGTTCCTCAGGATTTGAAGTGGCATCACCAATCATGCTATGGGGCATAATGTATTTGATGTGTGCTCTAGTTCTTGTATGCAGGTAGTCCAAGATTGGACAAGTGACGAAAAATGAGTTGTGCAGTAAACACAAATTTCGTCAAACTCAGCTATGAGTTCGTCAAACTCAACTCACGGATCGTCAGCTCAACTCAACATTTCTTGGGTTAAGCTTAAGAAATCAGGATTCAAAATTCATCAAACTCAGCTCGAAGTCCGTCAAGCTTAGGTTCAGTTCGTCGAGCTCGGCCCAACGCTTGTCAAGTTAAAGCAAGAGAAAAATTGACAAGGGAAAAATGCTGAGACTGCTGAGAAGAAGGCGTTGAGACCGCGGAGACAGCTGAGACAACTGAGACAACTGAGAAGATTGCATTGAGATAGCTGAAGACAACTGAGAAGTTAGCATTGAGATCGCTGAGACAGCTGAGACAGCTAAGAAGATGGCGTTGACACAACTGATATTGCGGAGAAAAAATTAGCTGGAAATTTTCTAAGTCCAGAAGCATTGAGTGAAGCAGGTTCACTCAACGCTTCTAATAACACAGGAAACGTTGAGATAGATAAGAGGAAAATAGCTGAGACAAAGCTAGCTGGATTTTTTTTTAAGTCCAGAAGTGTTGAGTGAAGCAGGTTCACTCAACGGTTCTAATGAAGAAGGAAGCGCTGAAACAAAGTCTTGTCTCAGCTGGTAAATGAAAAATCGTCGAGGCCGCTGAGACAAAACCGCTGAGACAACTAAGTGCAAAAATTGTTGAGACATCAGATAAGAAGAAAGCGCTGAGACAAAGGCTTGTCTCAGCTGATAATGAAAAACCACTGAGACCGCTGAGAGAAAACCGCTGAGACAAAGCCAGAAAAATTTCTAAGTGCAGAAGCGCTGAGAGGCAAGGTTGATGGCATTGAGTGTCTCAACATCACTCAACGCATGATGGGATTTTGGAATATTTTCTAAGTCCAGATGTAGATGACCACTGCTGACGTCTTCAAAGTCAAAATTGTAGGAAGCCATTGCGGGAAAGCTGCTACAACGCCAAAAGATGTTTTCTCCCTTTCTGATGGAGTTAGCACTCACCAATCCTTGATGGGCCCACAAACTATGGTACCGTTGATTAATGTAAACACATATAAAAGGGAAAATAGAAATGGCATTATGGTTAACAAATAAAAAAAACAGAAAGAGAAATTGATAGAGGTCGCTGGACATTTTACTTCCGATCAAGCTTGAAAGTTTTAGTCCAGCCAAGATAGCCTAAAGGAAAAGAAGGATAGATGAAGCACTTCAAAGCTCAGCAAGTTTGTTCTCAGCAGAACAGTTTAGCTGATTCATCTCATCAGCAAGGTGGAAGATGCTCATAGGTGCAGCAGGAAAAAGTGATAGATGTAGAAGAATGATGATTCCTTCTACAATAAGTGAGCTGGACTGAAATCTGCTCAGTCCTACAAAGTTGACTCAGAGTCATTTCTCTGAGTCAGTTTTTATTTTCTTTAACTTACTGTTTCATTTCCTATATGATTCAAGTTTCTTAAATCTGAGTGTAGTGCACTTTGTGCCTGAGCTGTAGGTGACAAATTTGTCACTGAGGTAGGTTCCCTATTGGGGCACTGCGGTAGGATCCAAGTGAGGATCTAAGCTGTTACACTTGTGGGTTCAAAAGAGAATCTTAAGGAATAGTGCTTCAAGTCTGCAACAAGGAAAACTTTAAGACTTGGAAAAAAGGGTCAAGCAAATCATGGATGCCTCTGATTCTAGGGTCCTTGCAATAGTTCAAGAATGATCTTTCATCCCAATGAAGGTCTCAACATCAGAGCAAGCATCCTGACTCCAAAGTGTTATGCAGAGATGTCTAAAGAAGAAATCAACTTTGCATCTATAGACAAGAGGGCAATACATCATGGTGAGTGCCATGGATGACTCAACCCTAATGAGAGTGGTCCACTGCAAGTAACCAAAGAGATGTGGGATTCTCTCACTGGCTATATGGAAGGGACAGAGAATGTCAGTCTTTCTGACAGTTGTTTAGAGTCTGAATATGAGTAGAAGAAGAAAAAGTCATTTGTGGCTAAGAAGGGGAAAAGCTGGACAAATTTTTCATCCTCAGATTCTGAAGATAAAGAGGAAGAAGCAAATATTGGGCTGATATCTATTGCTGCAGATCCAGGAGAAGAGGAGGAATATCCTATTGCTAGGATAGGAATCACAGACCCTCTTTCACACTCGGACAGTGATAATGAGGAGGATGAAGAGAACTATGGATGCCATTGGTTGACGGCAATGTCTGCAGAAGAAAGAAGTCAGGAAGAATCAGAATCAATCAAGGTACAATCTCTATCAAATTCTACACCTTTCTCTGACTTTGAATCCAGTCCAGATACTGGTACATCTTCATCCTGTGATGAAAATTGCTATGAATCTGTGACTGATGTCAATCAATTAATTGACAAGTTTGGACTACTCCTAAATACTCAAAGGAGATCAGAATACTTGCAAAAAGGAAAGCCAAGGAAATAGAGGTCGTAAAGCCTTATAAAACTATATATAACAATAAATCTATTGAGTTTTATAAGAAAAGTCATGAGATGCCTGAGTTCAAGAAAAATCTTGACTGTTAGACCATGCTTCTAGAAGAAAAGAAGAAGCACATCAAATATCTGGAACAAAAGTTCTTAGAGAGGTTGTGGATTGTGATTAACCCTTCTCAGTCACAGGTTAGTTGTCAAAAGCTGCAACTTGCCAAGTCCCTAAGGAGCTGGGTATTGACCACATTAATCAACATTTCAAATCTAATTTCCCTAATAAGAGGACAGTGTTTCAGAATGCAAATACACCTAAAACTATCAAGTTTGCACCACTCCAGAAGGATCAATCAAATGTGTGCTCCACCAGTTGGGTGAAAGCACATGATCCAAGAAAGAGTGACACTGTCCACTCTTGTCACAAAGTTCATGAGAAGATCTTTAGATTTGGATCCAAGTATCCTCTATCTAAGGAAATGAGAATGTCCACTAGATGGCAGGCTCCAAAAATACATCAGTCCCATTTTGGACCAGCTGTATTTAGTTCATCAGCACCTTCATTCAGGAAGAAGGGGGCAGCATCATGCAATGATCATCCAGCAAAGTCTGGTGTTGCTCACATCTCTCATGGACAACTAGTCTGTGCTATCCTAAAGAGAAGGTACAACATTCATAAATGTTGGTGCTATGGAAAAGTGTGTCACTATGCCATTGATTGTTGGCATAACCTAACCGTGACTAGTGGACAGAAAGATACTCAGCCCAGGCAGAGAGTTGGGCAGTTGTTTTATGATGCTAACAAGAACCTAGGACCCAATTATCATTGGGTGCCTAAGGGAAAATGAATTATGTTTTGCAGGATAGTCCAAGTACCTATCCACTTAAGACTTGGTATTTGGACAATGGGTGTTCCAGGGAAATAACTGGGACAGGATAGTTGCTCTTGGAATATGCTCCAGAAAAAACAACAAATTAAGGTTGAGGCTGTCAAGTAAGTAATTCTCAAAAGATAGAGGAAGCAAGCCTCAAGGCATGTCTCTCTATCTATATTATATAGAGATTATGTTAACCATTTGTTAAGTTATGTTAGTTGTGTTCAAGATGAATCTATCTAGCATATCAAATAGAAAAACAGTGACTCAATTATTCACACTGTTAATTTTTTTAGAATTTACTCAAAAAATTCAAATAACTTATTAGCAAACTTTAGGGCAAAACAATGGACAAAATGGGTTCCAATTGAACTTGCCCATTGACATGTTTGGTCCCCTTTTATGTAACTTGACAAAAGTTTTACTAAGTTAAGTAAAATATACAACCAATCAGTAAGGAAACCACAAATTAAACAAGTATGAAATAAATAAAAGAAAAAAAGCTAAGGGATATAGTAAAAGCTCTAAGTGCCCTGTATCATAACAGGAATCATTGAGTAAGCCGTAAAGTCTAAAGTACTTAATTTAATAGTCAAATGAAAAATTTAATTAAATTAATTAAATCTTTTCATTACATATATAAAGGCGACAAGAAACGAAAAGCCACATCGCTCTCTAAAGCCCTAACCCTAGCCGTCGAGACCGAAACTGTCTCAGTATTTTGCCGCTCTGTTACAATGGCGCCAAATGTCATCAAGGAGCTCCAGGATGAATACGAAATAGTGAGGGATGGATTCAATCATGCCTCTCCTGAGATTAAAGCCGTGTTAAGGATGATTGAGGTCGCGAGCTTAGAATACACCCTTTCCGAACCCTCCACCATTCTTAGAAATGAAGTTGTGGAATTTTCTCAAACATTAAGATGTCCCCATCCCAAAACTCTCTTAGGTCTAAGATTGAAGATATCAAAATAAAGGTAAACCCTAAGAGGTTAGGAAAGGCACTTCATATCCCCTTCGTCAACCCTATCGAGGAAGATGAGCTCGCCGACATGGACAGAGACAGTGCTCTCACATGGTGTGTATATAATGAGGCCAAATCTGGGTCTCTAAAAAGGAAATTCTTCAATTAGAGAAGAAAATTGCTACCAGACATTGGAGGGAAAGCCCTTATCTGCAAACCTGGATCACATGACACCATCTCCAAGTTCATGTTTGAAATTATGACCAGAATCATCCTGAATAGAAAGACCTCATGGTATTCTCTCATCTATTAGAGAATAGTAGACTGCATATCCTCTCCAAACATGGGCAAAATTATTTCCTTATGCCTAGTGACCACCTATCCTGACACTTTCATACAAGAATATGGGGTGAAGATTCACCACTTAAAAAGAATGGATATAAAGACTTTAGATAGATTCTCTAGAGTCCTACCTATGGCCAACCCACAGGAATAAAGGAATCCTCCAAGGGTACAAGGAAGAAACCCACTGAGGAAGAAAGAACTTCAACCCCTGAACATGTGCTTGGATCATCCTCTCTAGCTGATGCTGGTCTGCAGGATGACTTATCACTCAGTCAATCCTCTACCAACATTTAACTCCAGGATGTTGTTGTGCATGTTGATAAAATCCTTGCCAGCACATGATCAGGACAGGTATCATAGAATGCTGTTGAAGAAGAGGTTGCTGTAGAAGATAACATGGAGCCTCCTGAGACTTTAGATACTTATCTTAATAGGTCAAGTCAAGTGAAGGCTACTCAGTCTGAGGGGGAGCATGATCAGATGGAGTTGACATACTTGGATCAAGTTGCCAATAAGATAGTTGAGTCTGCACCCACTACAGGTAAAACTCATTTCCTCTTAATTAGTAGTATTAAAATAACTTTAGCTATGGAAATGTTTCCTTCTATAGGTGCTGTTGTTGAGGGCGAGCCATCTCAGATCCCTACTCAGAATGCTATACCTCCTCCTATGGGCCATACTTCATCTACCCTCATATCTAATGAGGAATTTTAAACCAAATTAAAGTACTCTTGGATAATCATATCACAACCCTTAAAGAGCATGTTGATCAATGTTTTGCCAAACTAAGGGATGAAATGTCAGCTAAAGTAAATGAAAATAAAGAAGAAATTTCAAACTTAAACAAACAGGTCACCACCTATTTTGAAAAGGCTGGAACTGCTGGGCTCAAGCTGACCACCCTCATGGAATCTTTAGAAACAAGCCAAAAACTCACTACAGCTGACATAGGATATGTCAAGAATTATGTGGGTAAAACTGATGAGGTGATCAAGGGTGCCGCAGACCATGTCAATCAGCATGTCACCAAGGTTGCTCTCCACTCCATGGAGAATGCACTTCTCTTGAGGAATGAGCTGCTCACTGATAATGAGAGAATACTCCAATCTTTATCAAACAAAACTGAAGCCCACACCACATTACTTCAAAAGATAATGTCTGAAGAAGGCAGAAAGGGGGGAGAGCAGCCATGTTAAGACAGCATCACTTATTGAAATCAATCCTTCAATGTCATTCAAGGCACTAGGGTGGCACTACACCTGCCCCTCCTGGATAGAAAGAGGTCAGAGGACCTATACTTCCCTGCACAAGCTAGAATTGCACAGGATGCATAGCTTGCTGCCAGAAGAAAGAGGGAAGGAACTCAAATTGCTGAAGAGTTCATGGCAAAGAGGAGAGCTGAGAACAGAGATGACCCAGACTATGAACAGTTAAGTGAGGCCTCTGAATCCATCATTATCAATGCCTGGGTAAGCTATGGATAAATCTTGAAGAACATTGATAGTGTATATCCTTCTAAGGAATGAAAAAAACATTTGGAAAGAAATTCCCTAAGGGAAAGAGTGTTCAAGAAGAATCTAGTAAGGAAGAGAAATCCCAAGAAAATACCTTCCAGATATATTCCAAAGCCATTACTTTACTTCAAGAGGCTGAAGAATAAAACTGATAACTTGAAGAAGGTTGCTGCAACCAAGGTGTAACACCCCCATCCGTCGCATGGCATATAACAGAAGGTCCAGCTCGAACCCGACGCCATATACCACAGACAGTCGGAAGGGTTACTAAATGCATACTCAAACCATCCAATTATGACTACTCGTCCTACACAGAGCATTCTAGCGGAAGTTTTTAGAATTGAAAGAACCCAAAAATAAATCCATCAATATGAATGTCCACAGCTACAACGACAGGAATGAAACCCCAAATACACAGAAACGGGTACATGGCCTTATGGCCTTACAAATGTTCACTTAATAAAAAGAGTGTTTTATATACATTGGCTCGCAGGCCGGTCACACATGATGAATATAAAACAGCTATTCTATGGCCTTCTAGGGCCAGCACAGCAACATGGGCTCCAGCCCGCTATTTGGCGCTCGGCTCCGCAGCACCTGCAAGCACATACCACCGCACGGTGGCAAATAAAGCAACGGTCAGCTAAAAGCCGACCAAATTATAACGACCCCGCCCCTTACTCGGGATGACGGTGCTCTTTCCCTGCATAACATTAGCCCAAAAATATATATAACGCAATTATAATTCGCCACAGGTGTAGGCTCGCATGACCAAACACCCCGTGCACTCAGGGCATATTCACGGTGAATCCGGTCAATTCTGTGGCTTCGCCACCACCCCCAGGATGGCAACAACATGTGAGCATTTAGCCTTTCTAACCATCGTCTAAGGCTCCGACTATGCCAACGGCCAGTCCCCGTCTTCGGGTCTCTCGCACCGAACCACATAGCCTAGGTCCAATTCCACTTGCCCGTTGCTCACGCCGCATATACAATTTAAGTCCTATGCGCGGGCTAAGCAACTCTCGGATCCCAAATTTTCCAAAACAATCTCATAACCTAGTTATGATCAAGGCCGGTTCCCAGACCGCCAAGTTAGCAGAACACGTTTCCGCTCAATTTTCCGGGTGTGCCTTGAAGCAAACCTCCAAGGATACCTGCTACAATCTACCGCGTAGAATCCTGAAAAACCCAAAGCACGGAGTCTTTTCCGGCAAAACCACATCAAATGCAACATCACCGTTCCAGACGGTACACGTCCGGGTAGGCTTCACACACAATGCCTATGCCCGTACTTACGATTCCGGGCTCTAAATGCAACACAGGGGGACTATTCACATCAACCCCAAGGAACACCATGCACTCACCGCACACTCGTGGGATTGGGATTCCCTATGTAGAAAGAAAGAGCTTCGAACGCTTAAGTTGAGAATCATTACCCTTGTAGTTCGTTTTGGCGCCATGGAAAAACTACGCGGTTAGAACTCTTTGCAACGACCTTCCCTCCACGGATCCGCTCTACGATTTCGAAACGGTGCTCTGATGCTCCGCCAGTGGCCGGAAACCTCCTTCTTCTTCCTCTTCTCTCTCACTTTGGAAGGAGAAAGCCTTGGAGAGGAAATGAGGGATTAAACCCCCCCCCCTATTCCCGCCCTTAAGGGAGCAGGGACTCACCTGAGCCGTCGGATATAAATTAAAGAAAACGAGCGGCTCGGATGTTCACAAAATTCCCCAGACCTGGGCCGAACACGCCTTGGCACACGGCCGTGTCCCAGGCCGTGTGCCTCGATCCAGGCACCAGCGTCGAACTGAGAAACACACACGGGCCAAAACACACCTGTGTCTCACCTTACACGCCCGTGTCGGGTTCCTCGACACGCCCGTATTCGTGGGCGTGTCACGCATAACCGCCACGGCAACGGACACGACCCAACATCACACGGGTAGGCACACGCCCGTGTCGTATGATACGCCAGTGTCATCCGGCCGTGTTCCTGTCCGTGTCCTTCTCGGGATGGAAACGGCTAGAAAAATCACCAGCCAGACACGGCCTTGGACACGCCCGTGTCCTATGCCGTGTACCCCTAAAAGCACCAAAAACCCCTTTTTTCGCGACCGACTCGCACACAATATTCAGGGCATTACAAATCTCCCCCACTTAAGGAATTTCGTCCCGAAATTAAGCAAAGGTACACAATCTAAATAATACCTGAGCGGAATAACTCGGGGTATTCCTCCAACATAGCTTGCTCTCGCTCCCAAGAAAGCTCCTCACGTCCGCAATTATCACAACGAACTTTAACCATTCGAACCTCCTTGTTGCGGAGTCGTTTGACTATAACATCTTTAATTCGTACTGGCCTGACTCTTGTTGTTAACTCATAATCAACCGGTACCTGATTGTCCGCAACGATCTACGAAGGCTCTTGTACTGCCTTACGCAACACCGATACGTGGAATACGTCTTGCAGCCCACTCAACTCCGTCAACATCTTCAATCTATACGCCGCCTCGCCAACACGCTCCAGGATTTCAAATGGTCCAAGGTATCTTAGACTCAGCTTCTTCAAGCGTCGAACTCGCGATACACCCTTGAACGGCTTGATTTTTAGATATACCATGTCGCCAACATTGAACTCCACTTTTCTATGTTTTGCATTGTAATACTTTGACTATCTATCCTGAGCAATCTTTAGCCTTTCCTGAATTGTCCGTATCTTTGAAGTGGCGTCTTCCACCACTTGACGCTTATATAACTTCGATTCGCCTGCCTCCAACCAAGACAACGGCATACTACACTTCCTCCTGTACAAGGCTTCGAAAGGCGCCATTCCAATACTTGCCTGGAAGCTGTTGTTGTACGCAAACTCCACCATGTACAGGTGATCCTCCCAATGCTTACTAAAATCTAGGACGCACATGCGAAGCATGTCCTCCATGGTCTTGTTGACTCTCTCGGTCTGGCCATCTGACTGCGGGTGAAAGGCTGTGCTGAACTTTAGCTTAGTACCCGACAGACCATGCACCAACCTCCAGTCATTCGACGTGAAGCGTCCATCTAGATCACTAACAATACTACGAGGCACACCATGCAATCGTACAATATTATCCACGTAGAGTTTAGCTAACTTTTCTACTGGATCTTCCTTCCTGACTGGGATAAAGTGCGACACCTTTGTCAACCTATCTACAACCACCCAAATGGCGTCGTTTCCCTTTTGCGACTTCGACAAACCGTGAACAAAATCCATAGATATGTCGTCAAACTTCCACTCTGGGATAGGAAGGGATTTCAAGAAACCCCTGGGCTTCTGGCATTCCACCTTCACCAATGCACAAGTACGACACTTGGCCACATAAAGTGCCACATCCTTCTTCAAACCTGGCCACTAGAATATTTTCTTCATGTATCTATACATTTTCATGCTTCCCGGGTGGATTGAGTACTTGGTATGATGAGCCTCATACATCAACTCCTCCCGAATATTATCCGCACTAGGAACGCATAGACGACTGTCCTTCCTTAATAACCCATCTTCAACCACAAACTGGGAATTTGACCCATCCAAAGATTCATCCAAGATCTGCTTCATGCTGCTATCCTGAACCAAAGCCTGCCGAACTCTATCCGCTAGGTCACACTGCACCTCTGTCCAAAATAGTTTCGCCTCGGCACTAGACTGCTTATCGACACAAGATATCTCCAATGCCTCCAACTCTTGGACCAATCTCTTATCATGTACCGACAACTAGTTGGCTTGTGCGGGAATCTTACCACTCAACGCATCCGCCACTACATTTCCCTTCCCAGGCACATAATGTATCTTGAAGGTGTAGTCCCCTAAGAACTCCATCCACCTCCGCTACCTCATGTTCAGATCCTTTTGGTCCAACAGGTACTTCAAACTCTTATGATCGATGTAAATATCAACCTTCACACCATACAGATAGTGCCTCCAAAGCTTTAGAGCAAATATCATGGCTGCTAACTCTAAGTCGTTGACCGGATAATTCCTCTCGTGAACCTTCAGTTGTCGTGAACCATAAGCTATCACTCTCCCATGCTGTAGCAGAACACAGCCTAAACCACTACCCGAAGCATCACTATAGATCTCGAACCCTTCGGTTCCACTTGGCAAACATAAAATAGGCATCGTGGTCAACCGCATCTTCAACTCTTCAAAAGCCTGTTCGCACTCCGGAGACCACACAAACTTCTGATCCTTTCTTGTCAACGTCGTGAGTGGTAGTGCTATCCGCGAGAAGTTCTCTACGAAGCGCCTGTAGTAGCCAGCAAGCCCCAGAAAACTCCGGACTTCTGCCACCGTAGTCAAAGTAGGCCACTCCCGTATCGCCACTATCTTCGCCGGATCTACAGCTATTCCTTCTCCACTGACAACATGACCAAGGAACGCTATCGAGGATAACCAAAATTCACACTTGGAGAACTTTGCATACATCTGACTTTTCCTCAATGTCTCCAACACCATGTGTAAATGCTTGTAGTGATCCTCCTTGCACCGCGAATATACCAGAATATCATCAATGAATACTATCACGAAACGATCTAGGTATTCTCTGAACGTCCTATTCATCAGATTCATAAACACGGATGGCGCATTTGTCAACCCAAACGGCATGACCGTGCACTCGTAATGCCCAAACCGAGTACTGAATGCTGTCTTTGGGATGTTGCTCTCCCTTATCCTCAACTGATAGTATCCGGACTTCAAATTTAACTTCGAATATACTGTTGACCCAACCAACTGATCAAACAGATCGTCAATCCTGGGAATAGGATACTTGTTCTTCTCCGTAAGCTTGTTCAATTCCCGGTAGTCGATACAAAGTCGCAAGCTCCCATCTTTCTTCTTAACAAAGAGGACCGGTGCGCTCCAAGGCGACGAACTTGGACGCACATAACCTTGCTCTAGCAACTCTTGCAGTTGCACCTTCAACTCTGCCATTTCTCTTGGGGCTATCCGATAGGGGGAGCGTGACATCGGTTTGGCACCCGGTACCAGCTCAATAGTAAAGTCTATCTCCCGCTGAGGAGGGGCTCCTGGGAGATCATCTGGAAACACATCAGGATACTCGGACACCACTGGTATGTTGTCCAAACTAGGCTTAGGCGTCGAAGTCTGCACTAAAGTGACGTACAGTTCTGCCCCAGACCAAACTGCCTTGATCACCTGAAGGGCCGACATCAGAACTTTCCCTGACCCCTTCATGCCCGCAAAAGTAGTCTCCCGATCAGTGTCCAGACCCAACTTGACTTCTTTACGGTTGCAATCAATGCATGCACTCTGCTCCGAGAGCCAATCCATACCGAAGATTACGTCGAACTCCACCAATGGTAGAACCAACGCCCGCAAAACAAACTCCCGATCTCCAATCCGAATCTTCACAACACAAATCCTATCCGCATGCATTGAGCACCCATTAGGCAACAACACATCCAACTTGTTTTCTGCCATCGAGAACGGAACTCCGATGCGCGATATGAATTTTTCAGACAAGAAGGAATGTGATGCTCCCGTATCAAAAAGGGCTCTCGCCGAAAACCCAAAGATTAACACAAAGCCTAGCACTAACAAACGTAAGCTAACAAATACGAAGGTAACAATTATAAAAGTTTAACCACTGTAATTAAACTCATACTTGTCACCACGTCTGCTTGCTTTATGGCCTCCTGCAGACTAAGGTTGTAGACTCTAGGCCGGGCTGGAGCATGATGGGATGCGGTTGACTCCACCGCCTTCCCTTTCTCTTCATAAGTCGCTCCAGGCCTCCTCTCGGACATTGAACGTCCGCTCCAACATTCCCAAGCAAAATGCCCCATCTTCCCACAGTTCTAGCAAGCTCCGGGGACTCGACTTGTAGTTGCCCTCGACGCATCAGCCGAAGGGGCTGAGTTCGAAGTCCTTCGTTTCTTGCTCCATCTGCGGAAACCTGACTTGTTATTTGGCACCTTGAACTCGGTCTTCCTTTCTCCTGGGTCCTTCTTCTCTTGAACTTTCTTTGCAACTTTTTCCAACGATCGGGCCGAATTGACCAAGGCTAGGAAGCCCTGCGCCTTAGGCCCAGCAAGGAGTAACTGTAAATCGCCGCGAAGACCCTCATAGAATCGGTTGGTCTTCCTCTCTTCTTCTGAAAACATAGCACCAGCATAACGACTCAACCGTGTGAACTCATGAAGATATTCGTCCACGCTTCTGGATCCCTGAGTTAACCCAAGAATTTGATTCTCCATCTCTAACTTCTGAGCAGAGGGTACAAATCTGGCTAGGAACAATCTTGAAAATTCCTCCATCGGCACATCCGCAAGTTGCCTTCCCACTAGAAGATGAAACTCCAACTCGTCCCACCACAGCCTCGCTTCCCCTTCCAAAAGAAAAGTCGCTATGGTGGTCTTCTGCCACTCCTCAGTTATTATGGCCGTCAAGACCCTCTTTATGGAAGAGAGCCAGACCTCAGCTTGAGTTAGCGTTCCAACCCCATTAAACCTCGGAGGATTAAAGCCCATCACATACTTCAGCTGCCTTTCCGTAGTTCTCCTTGGATCTACTAACTCAACTGCTGCGCGCTCCACCACTCTCGGCTCTGCTGTCCTAACCGGTTCTTGCTCGTTTGCAGGAGGTGCGCGATGTATTTGCCCTGCAGGTTGGGCATTTATCATTGCGAACACAGCCTCAGCCACCATCCTAATGGTTTCCGCTGAAGGAGGTGTAGCAGGCACGTCCCTTGGTGCACTACTTTTCGCTGATTGCTGATGCTCTGACTGACCAGCACCGCCCCTAGCTGCCTATAATAACAAAGACACACGATTAGACGACAAAAAAATTGCTAAAAGCAATCATTGGAACACTCAGGTTCCACAAAACAAGTGTATTTTCCATTCCTAAGTGGTCATTCATGGGTTCTTTTGATGTTATAACGATGACACACATGTGTGCTCACCACCCCTTAAAAGAATTTGCCCACGAATTCATTTAAGGCCTGACCGTAACCAGAAGTCTGATACCAAATTGTAACACCCGCATCCGTCGCATGGCATATAACAGAAGGTCCAGCTAGAACCCGACACCATATACCATAGACAGTCGGGAGGGTTACTAAATGCATACTCAAACCATCCAATTATGGCTACTCATCCTACACAGAGCATTATAGCGTAAGTTTTTAGAATTGAAAGAACCCAAAAATAAATCCATCAATATGAATGTCCACAGCTACAACGACAGGATTGAAACCCCAAATACACAAAAACGGGTACATGGCCTTATGGCCTTACAAATGTTCACTTAATAAAAAGAGTGTTTTACATACATCGGCTCGCAGGCCGGCCACACATGATGAATATAAAATAGCTATTCTACGGCCTTCTAGGGCCAGCACAGCAATATGGGCTCCAGCCCGCTATTTGGCGCTCGGCTCCGCAGCACCTGCAAGCACATAGCACCGCACGGTGGCAAATAAAGCAACGGTCAGCTAAAAGCCGACCAAATTATAACGACCCTGCCCCTTACTCGGGACGGCAGTGCTCTTTCCCTGCATAACATTAGCCCAAAAATATATATAACGCAATTATAATTCGCCACATGTGTAGTCTCGCACGACCAAACACCCAGTGCACTCAGGGCACATTCACGGTGAATCCGGTCAATTCCGTGGCTTCACCACCACCCCCAGGATGGCAACAATATGTGAGCATTTAGCCTTTCTGACCATCGTATAAGGCTCCGACTAAGCCAATGGCTAGTCTCCGTCTTCGGTTCTCTCGCACCGAACCACATAGCCTAGGTCCAATTCCACTTGCCCGTTGCTCACGCCGCATATACAATTTAAGTCATATGCGAGGGCCAAGCTTCTCTCGGATCCCAAATTTTCCAAAACAATCTCATAACCCAGTTACGATCAAGGCCGGTTCCCAGACCGCCAAGTTAGTAGAACACGTTTCCGCTCATTTTTCCGACTGCGCCTTGAAGCTAACCTCCAAGGATCCCTGCTGCAATCTACCGCGTAGAAACCCGAAAAACCCAAAGTATGGAGTCTTCTCCGGCAAAACCACATCAAATGCAACATCATCGATCCAGACGGTACACGTCCGGGTAGGCTTCACACACAATTCCTATGCCCTTACTTACGATTCCGGGCTCTATATGCAACACAAGGGGACTATTCACATCAACCCCAAGGAACACCACGCACTCACCGCACACTCGCGGGAGCGGGATTCCCTATGCAGAAAGAAAGAGCTTCGAACGCTCAAGTTGAGAATCGTTACCCTTGTAGTTCATTTTTGCGCCATGGAAAAACTACGTGGTTAGAACTCTTCGCAACGACCTTCCCTCCACGGATCCGCTCTCCGATTTCGAAACGGTGCTCCGATGCTCCGCCGGCGGCCGGAAACCTCCTTCTTCCTCTTCTCTCTCACTTTGGAAGGAGAAATACTTGGAGAGGAAATGAGGGATTAACCCCCCTATTCCCGGCCTTAAGAGAGCAGGGACTCACCTGAGCCATCAGATCTAAATTAAAGAAAATGAATGGCTCGGATCTGCACAAAATTCCCCAGACCTGGGCCGAACACGGCTTGGCACACAGCCGTGTCCCAGGCCGTGTGCCTCGATCCAGGCACCATCATCGAACTGAGAAACGCACACGGGTCAAAACACGCATGTGTCTCACCTGACACGCCCGTGTCGGGTTCCTCGACACGCCCGTGTTCATGGGCGTGTCACGCATAACCGCCACAGCAACGGACACGACCCAACATCACACGGGTAGGGACACGGGTAGGCACACGCCCGTGTCGGATGACACGCCCGTGTCATCCGGCCGTGTTCCTGGCCATGTCCTTCTCGGGATGGAAACAGCCAGAAAATTCACCAGCCAGACACGTCCTTGGACACGCCCGTGTCCTAGGCCGTGTACCCCTAAAAGCACCAAAAACCACTTTTTTCGCGACCGACTCGCACATAATATTCGGGGCGTTACACAAGGATGCTGATGAAAGTTCTTCAAAGTCTAACTGATAAAAAATTACAATACTTATGTTTCTTTTATTTTTTTGTCTGATCTATGCCTTATAATAAATGTCAACAGTGTAAAATTTTCAAATCTTTATCAATGAAATTAATATGAGTTGACCCTGACTATATTGATGTGATAAATGTCCTTCATATATATCTTGTAATCACAAGTTTGCAACTGTTTGGCTAAAGTTAATGATTAGGTTCATCCTGATCATAATGTTTACCTTGTAAATGATTACTAAAGTTCTTGTTATTAATCATACTTTCACATTGTCAATGATTGTTAATTCACTTGTACCATTAGTGTATCAATCATAGTGTTAAGCCATATTACCTAGGGGGAGTTATCCTGTACTGGGATGGGTAGTTGTCGTGATATTGTTTCAATAGACATATCATGATATTTTTTCTGTGTTGATGCACCTTAGCATAGATGTGTGTTCTGCCTTCTTCAAATAGGGAGAGATTGTTGGGAATTGTGCCCTACAATGTTGCTCAAGATTTGAAGTGGCATCACCAATCATGCTAAGGTCATAATGTATTTGATGTGTGCTCTAGTTATTGTATACAGGTAGTCCATGATTGGACAGGTCAAGAAAAATGAGTTGGGCAGTAAACGCAAATTTCGTCGAACTCAGCTCAGAGTTCATCGAACTCAGCTCAGAGTTCGTCAAACTCAGCTCGCTGATCGTCGAGGTCAACTGAAAATTCCTTGGGTTAAGCTTAAGAACTCAGGATTCAAAATTAGTCGAACTCAACTCGAAGTTTGTCGAGCAGAAGTTACAGTTCGTCGAGCTCAGCACAATGCTTGTCAAGCTAAAGAAAGAGAAAAATTGACTAAGGCAAAAAGCGTTGAGACTGCTGAGAAGAAGGTGTTGAGACCACTGTGACAGCAGAGACAACTGCGAATATAGCGTTGAGACAGCTGAATAAAACTGAGAAGTTATTGTTGAGACCACTGAGACAGCTGAGACAACTAAGAAGATGGTGTTGAGACAGCTGAGATAGTAGAGACAAGATTAGCTGGAAATCTTCTATGTCCAGAAGTATTGAGTGAAGCAGGTTAACTCAACGCTTCTAATAACGCAGGAAATGCTTAGACAGTTAAGAGGAAAATAGCTGAGACAAAGTTAGTTGGATTTTTTCTAAGGCTCTGTTTGGTTGGGCTATTGCTGATGGAAAGCTGCTGATGAAATGTTGTTGATAAAAAAAGTGCTGATTCTGGAAAACAGAGTTTTGTTAAAAAACTATTTTGGTGAAATAGTGTTTACAAAACGGAGTTTTCAAAAAGTTATTTGGATACAAAATGGAGTTTTGAATAATTTTTTTTTCAAACATAACACAAAATAAAATTCAATTCATACATTTTTAGGTCTATGCTCTAGCTTCAAACACCTGATCTGTTATAATATTACGCAGTGCGATCATCTCCTCGACACCTGCCGTAGTGTCAGAGCAATCTTCTTGCCGCCTTTGAGAGGTCATCCCAAGATATGGATCCCTTTGCTCAGACTCAATGAAGTCTATATCTACACGTGAAGGGTGACGATGAATGAAATTATGCAGTGTCATCGTGACGATCACTTTACGTACTTGTTTGTCGAAGCTATAGCTTGGCATGTCCCGTAGTATGGCCGACTTCTTCTTCCAAACACCGAATGAGCGCTCTATCACACTTCAATTGCTCATCCCACCACTCGTCGGAGGCGTCGATAGTTTTCCTTGACGTATTCCAACCTAGCCCGGTCTCACCTCGTTTCAACTCCATCCAGAGTTTCCATTCCTTCTTCAGATGATCCCATTTATTTTTGAATTGGATCTTGTCGTATTTCTTTTCAGTTGACTCCTCAAATTTCTTCATAATATTACTCTACCCCTCCTAATTAAAATGCGTCGTTGGTCGATTTCCGAGTTTGATTTCCTTTATGCAAATATCGCAAAAGAGCAGAACATCGGCATTATCCCACATTACGACAACACCACCATCTTTTGTTTTCCCCATCTTTATAAGGAAAACATACGCATATACAAACAACATTCAAAACATTATAAATGTAAATCTAAACAATATATGTATACACACAACATATACATACACACATATATATACACACACACACATATACACACACACAGACTTATACATATACACACACACAGATATACATATACACATACACACACACACACATATATACATATACACACACATACACATATATACACACACACACATACACACAACTCATTACACACACACACATATACATATACACACACACACATACACAAACACACAAACAAACACAACACATATACACACACATATATACACACACACACACACACACACAAAAACATATACGCACACACACACACAAACACATAGACATATACACACAAACATATAACTCACACACACATACACAAACATACACACATATAAAACACACACACATATAAGAACACATTACACACACACACACACACACACACAACACCTATACACATACACATACATACACACAACTCATTACACACACACACACACACACACATACAACACATTATACACACACACACACACACACAACTCATTATACACACACATATACACAAATATAAAACACACAAATACAACACATTATACACACACACATACAACACATTATACACACAACACATTATACACACACACACACAACTCATTATACACACACATATACACCAATATAACACACATACACACACATTATACACACAACACATTACACAGACACACACAACTCATTATACACACACATATACACAAACATACAACACATTACACACACACACACACATGCAACAAAACATTACACACACACACACACACACACACACACACACACACACAAAAACATTAGACACACAAACACACACACACACACACACACACACACACACACACATATAACACATACACACATATACCACACGCAAACATATAACAACAACACATTACACACACACACACACACACACAACACATTATACACACACATACACAAATATAACACATATACCACACACACACATATATAACAACAACACATTACACACACACATACACAACACATTATACACACACATATATACAACACATTATACACACACATATACACAAATATAACACATACACACATATACCACACACACACATACAACACATTACACACACACATACACAACACATTATGCACACACATAAGAACAACACATACACAAAAACACACAAACAAAAAACAACAACACATACACAACCAGCAAATTCGCATAAGAACACCCAAACAAACAACAACAACGTACAAAAAAATGTACCAATATGTGAAAGAAGGATTGAATGGAAGAATCAACACTGAAACTTGGAATGAACCAGCCAAGGGGGATCAAAAACACCAGGATAACCGAAAATCTGCAAATCATAGAGAAACGATTAGGTTTGATGCATTGGTTTCCTTATTGCCCGCAAAAAACCAAAGAAATCACACACACACACAGGGAATCAGTTGCAAGTGAGAGAAAGAACCCAAACCTTACCGGAAATTGAATAGGAGCTGGGAATCGCCGCGAGCAGGAGAAACGCCGGAAAACGAACTGGAATTGGGCGGAAGAACAGCGGCGGGAAATCGAACGGGAAGGTTCGCCGGAGGCTAGGAAATCGAACGGGAAGAATCGCCGGCGGAGAATGCAGCACCGGTTACGGGAAGAATTTCCGGAAATCTCAGGAGAATCACATGGTATCGGAAGAAATCGCGTGAGTGTAGGGTTCAGCTGCTTCTCCGGTTAAACGTGAAAAAAAGGAGCGGATGGGTCAGACATAAAAACTGCGCTCTCTCCCAACCGCCGTTTTCCACATAAGCCGCGCCAAACATAGCTTTACTCAAAAGTTTGGTGTTTTTCCACCGCACAGCAGGACATAAGCCGCGCCAAACGTCACCTAAGTCCAGAAGCGTTGAGTGAAGTAGGTTCACTCAATGCTTCTAATGAAGAAGGCAATGCTGAAACAAAGGCTTGTCTCACCTGATAAATGAAAAACCACTGAGACTGCAGAGATAAAACCACTGAGATAGCTAAGTGCAAAAATTGCTGAGATAGCAGATAAGAAGAAAGCGCTGAGAAAAATGCTTGTCTCAGCTAATAATGAAAAACCGCTGAGAACGCTGAGGCAAAACCGCTGAGACAAAGCTAGGAAAATTTCTAAGTCCAAAAATGCTGAGAGCCAAGGCTGATGGCATTGAGTGTCTCAACATTACTCCATGCTTGATGGGATTCTGAAATAATTTCGAAGCCCAGATGTTGATGACCACTGCTAACGTCATCAAAGTCAAAATTGCAGGAAACTATTGTGGGAAAGCTGCTACAGCGCCGAAAGATGTTTTGTCCCTTTCTGATGGAGTTGGCGCTCACAAATCCTTGGTGGGCCCACATAATATGGTGTCATTAATTCAATTCAATGCATATAAAAAGGGAATACATAAATGGCATTAGTGTTAACAAACAAAACAAAACGAAAGATAAATTGATAGTGGTGGCTGGACATTTTACTTCCGATCAAACTCGAAAGCTGAAGTCCAGACAAGATAGCATGAAGGCAAAGAAGGATAGTTGAAGCACTTCAAAGCTCAGCATGTTTGTTCACAACAGAACAGTTTAGCTGATTCATCTCATCAGCAAGGTGGAAGCTGCTTATCTGTGCAACAGGAAAAAGTGATAGTTGTAGAAGAAGACTGATTCCTTCTACAACAAGTGAGCTGGACTGAAATCTGCTCAGTCCAGCAAAGTTGACTCAGGGTCATTTCTTTGAGTCAGTTTTTATTTTCTTCAACTTACTATTTCATCTCCTGTAGGATTCAGGTTTCCTGAATCTGAGTGTAGGGTACTTTGTGCCTGAGCTGTAGGTGACAAATTTGTCACTGAGGTAGGTGCCCTATTGGGGCACTAAAGTAGGATCCAAGTGAGGATTTGAGCTGTCACAACCCGCATTTTCTCATAAAAGATAAATCAGAGCACGAGATAACTACGAGCTGTGATGCCACGTCAAGCAGGGGATAACTGCTGACGCTCAGGCAACTCTCTAAACCTTCAAATCATAAGTTAAAATGAATAGAAAACTGATTTTTAAATTAATTGGTCGTATCCCTCGGCTCAGTGGATCAGATAGTCCACGGTTTGAAAACTATTTTTATACGTAGCGGAAAAATACTTCATTTATGTCTAACATACTAAAAGAGCGCATAAGTGTCCTAAGAGGACAACTTACACTATGCAAGATCCTAGTTTTCAATTTATAATATTTATAAAGAAAACAATCTTTTTACGCATTTGGAAAATAATGATTGAGCTTTTATAAAACATGCTGATCATGCAATACATATAGTAGTTCTTTATAGGTTTTAAAGTAACTAGCAATCTAGCATAAAATATTCCCATAGAGCAAGTGAAACTACCACAAAACAGGTAAACTAGCAGCTAAGCAAAGACTTAATATCACGAAGGAAAATCACCAACGAGCGTCAACAATCTGACACGAACTCGCTGGCGAGCATGTATGTCTGTACTACTACAAGGCTAAAGAACTACCTCAACAGGTGAGGAAAACACTGCCACAACGCAGTCCACAAGGAAACTCATGTAACTAGCCGCCCAGCCGGCTACAGACCTGAACCTGAGGCATTCAAAAGAAGAACACCTCAGCAAGAAATAATAAAACAAGTGGCAAAGAAATATCAGATAATAATCGAGTGAAAATAGCAGAAAGAAAAAGGGTTACCAACCCTGCAAGAGAAATGCTGAAAATCTCAGCTAAAGAATCCAAAAAGGGACAAAATGTAAGTAAAACAGTCAGTAAAGTGAGAGAAATGCAACAAGTACTAAAACGTACCAAACTCCGCTTAAGCCTGCAGAGACAAAAAGGGAACAAATATGCATCAAAAGAACAGTATGAAAGAAACTAACAGTCCTAAACTTGTAAATCGTTAGCACTGGCACAAATCCCAAACCTGTGTCAGAGACTAAGAACAGTCACAACCGAACAACCAGGTCCAGGTGTCTCAAGAGTACTAAAGGGGCCGCCACAGGGTCCACAAACATAGAGTTCCAACCTCTTATAGGAACCCGAAATGTCCAAAGGAGGGAATGGTGGTGGCCACGGCTCGAACTCCCACGGTACCATACTCCTTCAGAAACCCAGCTACCACATGCTAAGGATCCACGATTCGGCACCAAAACTAGCCGACAACACCACTTAAAAACTACCAAGTTCTACAACCAAAACCCGCCGAAATATTTCCCCATACCCGCCGAACTATTTCCCCCTACCCGCCGAATTATTTCCCCCTACCCGCTGAATTATACTTAAAATAAATTCCGATAACTTCCTAGTTTAGGCCGATCACAAGCCCTAACCTAGGAATATTTCTAATCTCACCTATATTACTCCGGTATTTTACGACAAGGAGAATAAATAAGGCGAAAAACAACCCATGGAGGCACGCAAGAGGGGAGAAATCCACTTGCCTCAAATCGATCTTGAAAACGTCCACCCAAAATACTCCAACACGTAGATCCGTCCAAAAGGGGGCACGCGGAGACGAGATCTACGAAAAAACGGTCAACCGGGGTTAGGGCCGAAAAAATCTATGGCGAAACGGTCACCGAAACGGGAAAAACTTACCGCGATCTCGAAGTTCTCGCCGAGAGCTTTCCAACGCCGCGATCGGATCGAAATTTCGTCCACCGGATCGGCGGTGGCGGCCGCCGGAAGATTCGCGAACGAAAGGTTCCGCACACGCCGAAAAAATGTCGCACAGGGGGGGGGCTGCTGTTCGGGGAAGAAGAAAGGTTTACTCTTGTTTTTTTTATATAAATATAACTTAATTTATTTATTTATATATTTTTTTTATATAAATCTAACACAACTGTTCGGTGAGAATGATTCTCACCGAACTTGAATTCGGTGAGAATCATTCTCACCGAATTCTTTTCTTTTTTTTTTAATTTTATTTTATATTATTTCTTTTATTTTATTACTTCTTATATATATATATATATATAAGTAATAATTATAATAATAAAATGATATAACCTTATATCGTTACGGAGGGCCAAACGCGCGCCGAATCGAACGAAATTCGCACCGTAGGCGAATGACGACGCTACGAATCCAACGGCGAAGTCGAAATCGAATTCCGACGCACCGTTTTCGAGATAATAATTTCTAAAGCTAACGGCGTACGCAAAAACATACAAACTTCAATCGCGCGCCGAGGCTCCAAAAATGCTCAGAACGCGACGGAACTTGACGAGCAAGTCTAAAATTAGCCGATCTAATTTCCTAATATAAAATTTTCCACTCCCGACGCAAATCCCAAAATTTGGCCGGTCAAACCTAACGAACGCAAACGCGCTACGACAAAGTCGGTAACAAAATCCGACGAACAAAACTTGGGCAAATTCTCCCGAAGCCAAAACCCAAGCATTCCCCAAGAGGCTCCACCGAGTCACCAAACAGACTCCGGCTCGCTAGGGAATCTTGCTACCAGGCATCACCAAGCCACGCTGGGAACCTAAAGAGCTAAGAGCACGCTCTAACAACGTCACATGACCAACACGCGCTAACATAACGCTCTGACGTCATAATACGTCAAATAAGAAATTAAATAAATCACTGGAAAATCGGGGGCGTTACAGTCACTCCCCCTAAAAGAAAGTTTCGTCCCGAAACTTTACGGACAAAACACTTCTACCATAGAAGGAAAAGAAAATAACCAAGGGTTATCGAATGCTTACCGAGCACAGCTAGGAGAACAAATGAGGATGCGCCACCCTCATAGCTGACTCCAACTCCCAAGTCGCGCTCTCCACGTCTTGGTTTCTCCACAGAATCTTTACCATCGGTATTGTCTTTCTCCGCAACACTCGATCTTGCACATCCAAAACACGAATAGGAACTTCCACGTAGGAAAGGTTAGGCTCCAACTGGGGCACTGCATCCAGAACTTGTCTGTCACTTAGCACGCACCTCCGCAGTTGGCTCACGTGAAAAACATTGTGCACGCCAGGAAAATTTTCGGGCAATTTCAACTTGTAGGCTGACACACCAATCCGCTCCACAATTTCAAATGGTCCCACATACCTTGGGTCCAACTTATGGTTCTTACCGAACCTCTTCACTCCAACCATCGGGGAAACCTTAAGGAATACCATGTCCCCCAGAAAAAATTCCAAAACGGACCTACGCCGATTGGCGTTCTTCTCGTATCGCTCTTGAGCTATCCGAAGCTTCTCTCGAATAAGCTTTACAGAGACTTCCATTTCTTCTAAGGCATCTGGACCTAACATCGGCCGCTCACCAACCTCAGCCCAAAATAGAGGAGTTCTACATCGTCTTCCATATAGCGCTTCGAAAGGAGCCATTTGCAGACTCTCTTGATAACTATTATTGTATGTGAACTCCATCAATCTCAAGCGTTCATCCCACGCTCCTCCGTGGTCTAATATATAACAACGGATCATATCTTCCATAATCTGATTAACACGCTCCGTTTGACCATTGGTCTGTGGATGATATGCGGTAGAATATCTCAAGTTAGTTCCCAATCCTTCTTGAAGGCTCTTCCAGAAACGAGACGTAAACCTGGAGTCTCGATCTGATACTATACTTACGGGTACTCCATGTAACCTGATAACTTCATTCAAATATAGCTCCGCTATCGTTTTCATCGAGTAACCAATCTGAAAGGGTACGAAGTGCGCACACTTTGTTAATCTATCAACAATCACCCAAACAGAGTCATGCCCTCGGGGAGATCTCGGCAAACCAGTAATGAAATCCATTGAGATACTCTCCCACTTCCAAGTTGGAATCTCTAAAGGCGCTAATTTTCCACCAGGCCTTCCATGATCAGCCTTAACTCTTTTGCACGTAAAACATTCCGACACAAACCTTGCAATTTCACCCTTCATCCCAATCCACCAGGCAATCTGTTTCAAGTCCTTATACATTTTTGTAGACCCTGGATGGTAGGCCACACTTGAACCGTGTGCCTCACTGCACAACTTAACTCGAATGTCTCGAAAATTGGGGACGCAAAATCTACCGCGGTACTTTAGAGTACCCGCATCATCGATCGAAAAGTCAGGCAGCTCCCCCTTCTCAGTTCTATTATGAAGGTGCAGTAGATCAGGATCGTCCTTTTGATGAAGCCTCATAAGAGAAATCCATGAAGGCTCAGACACTTCCAAACTGCTTGGCGAGTCACATCTACCAACTGAAATATCCATTAAAAGGAACTCTTCTACTAACAACTCAGTGGAGAGATTGAAAATTTTCCCTGTCTTCCTGCTTAAGGCGTCGGCTACCACGTTAGCCTTACCCGGATGGTATAGGATCTCCACTTCATAATCAGCCACATACTCTAACCATCTGCGCTGGTGCAAGTTCAACTCCTTTTGAGTGAAGACGTACTTCAAACTCTTATGATCTGTATAAATCTTGCACTGTGCGCCAAACAACAGGTGTCTCCATAATTTTAATGCATAAATAACTGCTGCGAATTCCAGGTCATGCGTAGGGTAGTTCCTTTCATGAATCTTAAGCTGTCTTGACCCATACGCAATCACTTTTCCTTCTTGCATCAGCACACAACCAAGACCCACGTGGGATGCGTCCACGTAAACGGCATAGTCTAATCCTTCCGTAGGCAATGTCAATATCGGAGTAGTGCACAGTCTATTCTTTAGCTCTTGGAACGCTTCTTCGCACTTATCGCTCCACACAAATGCTGCATTCTTCTGCGTCAATTTGGTCAATGGCGCAGATAACGTAGAGAAACCCTCTACAAATCTCCTGTAGTAGCCAGCCAACCCTAAGAAGCTTCTTATTTCTTTGGGTGTGGCAGGCCTCGTCCATTCCATAACTGTGGCTATCTTTTCTGGGTCGACAGAGATTCCGTCCTTATTAACCACATGACCCAGGAAAGAAACCTGAGGCAACCAGAACTCGCATTTACTTAGCTTGGCGAACAACCTATGGTCCCTCAAGGCAGATAAAACTAGACGCAAATGTTGGTCATGCTCCTCAACATTGCGTGAATACACCAACACATCGTCTATAAATACGACTACAAACTTATCCAGAAAGTTCTTGAAAACACTGTTCATCATGTCCATGAAAGCAGAAGGTGCGTTGGTCAAACCAAACGACATCACCAAAAATTCAAAATGACTATGTCTGGAACGGAAGGCAGTCCGCGGGATATCTGATTCACGGATCCTTAACTGGTGGTAGCCCGAACGAAGGTCAATCTTAGAGAACACGGCACTGCCTCGCAGTTGATCAAACAAATCATCTATCCTCGGCAACGGATACCTATTCTTAATCGTTACCTTATTTAGCTCTCTATAATCGATGCACAACCTCATCGATCCATCTTTTTTCTTGACGAACAAAACGGGAGCACCCCAAGGCGAAGAACTCGGTCTTATAAATCCGTTCTCAAGCAACTCGTCTAACTGGATACGCAACTCCTCCAGTTCGCGTGGGGCCATCCGGTAAGGCGCCTTGGCAACAGGACGCGTACCCGGCTCCAAATCTATAACAAACTCCACGTCTCGATCAGGCGGGAGACCAGGAAGGTTAGCTGGAAAGACATCAGAAAAATCACGAACCACCGGGATCTCCTCCAAACACGGCAAACTAACCTTGGTTTCTAAAACCGAAACCAAACAAGCAAAACATCCGGAATCTACAAGCTTCCGAGCACATACCGCCGATAAAGTCGGAGAATCCTGGCGCGGATAACCGTAAACACTCCCGGGCTAACCGTTGTCCATCCTGAAGTCCAAGCGTTTACCCTTGCATTGGATCACAGCATCATATCTGGACAACCAGTCCATGCCTAGGATCACATCGAAGTCTTCCAGATCCAACAGCTTCAAATCAGCAATCGCGAGAAAATCGCCTAGTAAAATCGGACAACTCTGAATACCCTGATCCGAAACTACAGATTCACCTGAAGGAAACTTGACACAGAACGCATCACCAACACGATCGAGATCCAAACGGTAACGCTCTATGAAGGCCCTAGCCACAAATGAGTGGGTAGCACCGGAATCGAACAGAACACGCGCCCAGCGGTTCTTTACCTTAAATCGTCCTATAAAATTGCACACGCGACTAAGGAAGCGAACGCTCAAAACTATAACTATGAGCCAAACATTAAAACTAGGGGAGAATCTAACCTGATATCACTTGCGTGGACGTCTGAGCTTCCTCCATAGAGACCACGTTCAACTTTCCTTTTCCCTTGTCCACTCGCTGCGGCGGCGGCAAAGCCTGAAGAGGAACTGGCTGTAGAGTAAGCTGAGCTTGCGGGCACTGATACTTGAGATGACCCTCTTGACCGCACAAGAAACAACTCCTCGCCTTCTTCCAGCAATGGGCAGCATCGTGCCCCGGCTTCTTGCATACAAAACAAAACAAGTCTTTCTTTGGGATACCTTGGATCGCATGAATCTGCTCTTTCTTCTGAGCTCCTAATCTTTGATAGCACCTTTCCAATGGATGGCCCGGTCGGCCACAGAAACTGCATACCTCTTTGTTTCTCTTCCTCAGAGCAGCGTCAGGGACCTGAGTACTCTTACCCTCATCAGACTTTCTTTTATCCTTTCTCAGTTGTTGACATCGATTCTTGGCGTTATCAATTGCCTCTACCTTTAAGGCAGCTTCCACCGTACCAGCATAACTTGAGGTCGCATAGGCACTTGCTAATTGCTGGACGTCACTCCTTAGCCCAGCCAGAAATCGCTTGCTTCTATTTTCATCGGAACTCACCAAGTCTGGGCCAAATCGGCTTAGCTTACTAAACTCGATTTCGTACGCACTAACCGTGAGCTGCCTCTGCTTTAAGTGCAGGAAATCATTCATCAGACGGTCCCTCTCGACCGATGGCAGAAACTTGCTCAGAAGTAGCTCCTTAAAGGATTCCCAGGAACACCCGTCCTTCAGACCTTCTTTCTCCCTCAGCCACCAGCCCTTTGCCAACCCTTTGAGCTGATATGCGGCTAACATCACTTTCTGATCATCAGTGATCCCGGAGTATGAGAACATCTCCTCGATTGATATCATCCAATCGTCTAAGACCATGTAATCTGCCTTGCCATCATACGTCGGAGGCCTAAGTCGCTGAAACTGAGAAATAAAGGTCATCTCTGGTGGCACCACGACCGGAGGCACCAGAGGAGCGGGGGGAACAGGGACAGCTTGACCCACAACAGGGTCCTGAACTCTCGGAACTTGCCCTACTACAACTGCTAACAAGGACTGGACCTGAGACTGCAAATCCACTACTTGTTTTGACAAGGCTTCATTGCTTTGTCGCAGACCTTCTATCACTGCGCTGCTCTGCGCACCAGAAGATTTTCCCTCCGATTGGGGAGTCAACCTTGTCGAAGGATGCCTCGACATTCTAACGGAACAACAAAACACTAATCAGACACCTAGCCCACCCACTAGAACCAAACAACATAGTACAAACAATACATACTTAAGTACTTGCTCATGCTGCTAACTTGCTCTGGGATTTTCAATAATGATGTTATGCTTAACCTACGATGATTCACTATCATCACACTAACTCTTGTGCCTAGATCGGGAATGCATGAATTTATATTCTTTTTGACTCAAAATTATGTGTGTACACATGTCATCCTGCAAATCTTTAGCTTGGCACGTTGTGCTTATGCAATGTTATGCTATGCATGATTGTGCTATGCATTCTAAAAAGGCCCTAATGCATGTTATGAGCGGCATACACATGAAAATGTTATGCATCCCATACTACATAACATTTCCATGCAACGAAAAAGAAAACGTGCTAGCCGCATTCATGTGGTGAGGTTATGCATCCCATACTACATAACCCTCACATGTTGCCTCCTATGGTGGATCCATATACAAATACATAGTATGCATCCCATACTACATAATATGCCTCGTATACTTCATGTCATGCTATGAGTGTAGTGTTCGTGCTTCAGCCAAGACGTGCTGATGACATATCGGTGTGTGTATGATATGACTCTAAACACCTAATACTTACAGGGACAGGTTGCCCGACAATTTGTCAAGCAACCTCCCTCTGATACCAACTGTCACAACCCGCATTTTCTCATAAAAGATAAATCAGAGCACGAGATAACTACGAGCTGTGATGCCACGTCAAGCAGGGGATAACTGCTGACGCTCAGACAACTCTCTAAACCTTCAAATCATAAGTTAAAATGAATAGAAAACTGATTTTTAAATTAATTGGCCGTATCCCTCGGCTCAGTGGATCAGATAGTCCACGGTTTGAAAACTATTTTTATACGTAGCGGAAAAATACTTCATTTATGCTTAACATCCTAAAAGAGCGCATAAGTGTCCTAAGAGGACAACTTACACTATGCAAGATCCTAGTTTTCAATTTATAATATTTATAAAGAAAATAATCTTTTTACGCATTTGGAAAATAATGATTGAGCTTTTATAAAACATGCTGATCATGCAATACATATAGTAGTTCTTTATAGGTTTTAAAGTAACTAGCAACCTAGCATAAAACATTCCCATAGAGCAAGTGAAACTACCACAAAACAGGTAAACTAGCAGCTAAGCAAAGACTTAAAATCACGAAGGAAAATCACCAATGAGCGTCAACAACCTGACACGAACTCGCTGGCGAGCATGTATGTCTGTACTACTACAAGGCTAAAGAACTACCTCAACAGGTGAGGAAAACACTGCCACAACGCAGTCCACAAGGAAACTCCTGTAACTAGCCGCACAGCCGGCTACAGACCTGAACCTGAGGCATTCAAAAGAAGAACACCTCAGCAAGAAATAATAAAACAAGTGGCAAAGAAATATCAGATAATAATCGAGTGAAAAGAGCAGAAAGAAAAAGGGTTACCAACCCTGCAAGAGAAATGCTGAAAATCTCAGCTAAAGAATCCAAAAAGGGACAAAATGTAAGTAAAACAGTCAGTAAAGTGAGAGAAATGCAACAAGTACTAAAACGTACCAAACTCCGCTCAAGCCTGCAGAGACAAAAAGGGAACAAATATGCATCAAAAGAACAGTATGAAAGAAACTAACAGTACTAAACTTGTAAATCGTTAGCACTGGCACAAATCCCAAACCTGTGTCGGAGACTAAGAACAGTCACAACCGAACAACCAGGTCCAGGTGTCTCAAGAGTACTAAAGGGGCCGCCACAGGGTCCACACACATAGAGTTCCAACCTCTTACAGGAACCCAAAATGTCCAAAGGAGGGAATGGTGGTGGCCACGGCTCGAACTCCCCCGGTACCATACTCCTTCAGAAACCCAGCTACCACATGCTAAGGATCCACGATTCGACACCAAAACTAGCCGACAACACCACTTAAAAACTACCAAGTTCTACAACCAAAACCCGCCGAAATATTTCCCCATACCCGCCGAACTATTTCCCCCTACCCGCCGAATTATTTCCCCCTACCCGCCGAATTATACTTAAAATAAATTCCGATAACTTCCTAGTTTAGGCCGATCACAAGCCCTAACCTAGGAATATTTCTAATCTCACCTATATTACTCCGGTATTTTACGACAAGGAGAATAAATAAGGCGAAAAACAACCCATGGAGGCACGCAAGAGGGGAGAAATCCACTTGCCTCAAATCGATCTTGAAAACGTCCACCCAGAATACTCCAACACGTAGATCCGTCCAAAAGGGGGCACGCGGAGACGAGATCTACGAAAAAACGGTCAACCGGGGTTAGGGCCGAAAAAATCTATGGCGAAACGGTCACCGAAACGGGAAAAACTTACCACGAACTCGAAGCTCTCGCCGAGAGCTTTCCAATGCCGCGATCGGATCGAAATTCCGTCCACCGGATCGGCGGTGGCGGCCGTCGGAAGATTCGCGAACGAAAGGTTCCGCACACGCCGAAAAAATGTCGCACAGGGGGGGCTGCTGTTCGGGGAAGAAGAAAGGTTTACTCTTGTTTTTTTTTAATATAAATATAACTTAATTTATTTATTTATATATATTGTTTTATATAAAACTAACACAACTGTTCGGTGAGAATGATTCTCACTCTCACCGAATTCTTTTCTTTTTTTTAATTTTATTTTATATTATTTCTTTTATTTTATTACTTCTTATATATATATATATATATATATATATATATATATATATATATATATATATATATATATATATAAGTAATAATTATAATAATAAAATGATATAACCTTATATCGTTACGGAGGGCCAAACGCGCGCCGAATCGAACGAAATTCGCACCGTAGGCGAATGACGACGCTACGAATCCAACGGCGAAGTCGAAATCGAATTCCGACGCACCGTTTTCGAGATAATAATTTCTAAAGTTAACGGCGTACGCGAAAACATACAAACTTCAATCGCGCGCCGAGGCTCCAAAAATGCTCAGAACGCGACGGAACTTGACGAGCAAGTCTAAAATTAGCCGATCTAATTTCCTAATATAAAATTTTCCACTCCCGACGCAAATCCCAAAATTTGGCCGGTCAAATCTAACGAACGCAAACGCGCTACGACAAAGTCGGTAACAAAATCCGACGAACAAAACTCGGGCAAATTCTCCCGAAGCCAAAACCCAAGCATTCCCCAAGAGGCTCCACCGAGTCACCAAACAGACTCCGGCTCGCTAGGGAATCTTGCTACCAGGCATCACCAAGCCACGCTGGGAACCTAAAGAGCTAAGAGCACGCTCTAACAACGTCACATGACCAACACGCGCTAACATAACGCTCTGACGTCATAATACGTCAAATAAGAAATTAAATAAATCACTGGAAAATCGGGGGCGTTACATGAGCTATAGGGCTTAAGTGCCCGATGTAGGAGAGTGCTGCTCTCTGAGGTAGGATCCAAGTGTGGATCTGAGATAGGGTTGTCCTCCCAACCTGAGTGTAGGGCCTTATGCTTAAGGTGTGTGATCAGTGGATTACTGAGCTATAAGTGACAAGATTGTCACTGATATTGTCGGCCTTGCTGGAGGCTAAGTTGTAGGTACCTGAAAGGGTACTGAGTTGTAGGGGTGTTGCAGCACTCTGAGAGTGGGGCCATGTGCCTGAAGCTGTAGGGCTTAAAAGCCTGAGTGTAGGCCTTAGAAATAAGGCTGAGATATGTAATCTCTGGATCACTGATCTATAGGAGCTCTGCAGAGCTATGAGGTTGGAACCCTTGTGGTTCTGAGTTGGATTATGAGAATAATCTGTCTATAAGGCTGAGGGCCTGAGGTGTAAGCTCTAAGGAGCATAAGTGGAGGAGTTTTGCCCGAGTCCAACAAATAAGTTGGAAAAGGTGGTGAGGGAAAGTGAATGTACCCAATTGGGGAACCACTATAAATCCTTGTGTTTGATGTGTGCTTGTTTTTCTTTGTTATTGCAGGACTTAAGGAAAAGCTCTAGTTAGTATAATTAGAAATTAGCAAAAGATTCAATAAAAGCTCAAAGACCTTTTCACCCCCCCCCCCACCTCTAGGTGATTATCTAACCTAAAGTTAAATAACTTTCTACCATCTTCTGAAGTGTTGAATGGGGTATCCGCTTACTCCATGGCGGACTGAGGCAGATTGGAAGGGCTATCCACACATGTAGAAGAGAGAGACCTACTGCACGGTTAGACAGACTAACCGCGCGGCCTAGAGGGGCGGAATGCGGAAGAAGTATGCACCCCTATAGAACACAGCTACTGCGCGACCTAGGCGGCCAGACCGGGGAGACCTCCCTTACCGCACGGCCTGAGCGGTCATAGAAATCTATCTGCTTGACCCAAGAAGAGTGATGTCAGGTCGCGAACTCCATGGGGAACTTGGAGCAGCCGCAACTTGCGAGCTAGCCACCTTTGGGAATGATCACTAATTTCTGGGTTAACACTCTACTTAGTGTGTTGTGAGTGAGTTAAATATTACTTCCATAACAATCACACAAAGTACACATAAGGTTTTATAGTGGTTCCCCAAGTTTTGGGTACGTCCATTTTCCCTCACCTTTCTAAGAGCTTGTTAGACAAGGCCCCTTCTCAAAAACTCGGCTCCTTACAGTTTACAACACAGATCCCTCAAGATCTCTCAGTCTCCTCCAATACCTACAACTCAGGCACAAGGCCCTACATCAGAGCAAACTGCTATTACAGCTCAGTGATCAGCAAATCACCTAACTCAAACTTGAACCCAAGTCCTATAACTCAGTCTATGAAGGATAACCCTACAACTCAGAGAGTAAACCCCTCCTACAGCTCAGATTTATTAAGATCCTACCTCAGGCCAAAGGCCATACCTCAGGAACATAAACACTACACTCAGATCCACACAACGATCCAACAAACTCAGGCTCAACAACCCTACACTCAGATCCACAAAGGGATCCTACCTTAGCCTTAATAAATCAGGATTACAACTCAGATCCAAAAGGCTCCTACAGGAATAGTAGTTGGTTGGTGATGGGTCGATTGCCCACAATGTTCCGTAGATTGGATTTGAAGAGGCATCCTCATCAACACTAAGACCAAAGTTGTATTTAATTTTGTTTAAGCTCATCATATGCAGGATGTTGTAGTGAACAAGTCTAGAAAGGTGGTCTAATTAATGTGACAAGTAGTCACAAAGTGAGGTTG
This sequence comes from Platanthera guangdongensis, assembly GCA_039583875.1. Taxonomy (NCBI): domain Eukaryota; kingdom Viridiplantae; phylum Streptophyta; class Magnoliopsida; order Asparagales; family Orchidaceae; genus Platanthera; species Platanthera guangdongensis. The sequence goes on along the minus strand of CM077151.1, from coordinate 251,135,322 downwards.
CTGGAAAGACAAGAAGTAGGCTAAGTGTCCAAAACAGGATGTTCTAGTGATCAAGTCTAGACAGGTGGTCTAAGTGATGTGACAAGTGGTCACAAAGTGAGGTTGCTGGAAATACAAGAAGTAGGCTAAGTGTCTGAAAGTGCAGGTTAAATCTGATATACTCTAGAGGGGGGGGGGGTGAATAGAATATGGTGCTTGCTAAAAACTTTTTATAACAGTTGTTGTATTCCTAAGTGAATAGGGAAGCAAAAGAACTACAGCAACTATTTAAACAAAAAGCAATCACAAACCACAGCTAGAAAACAAAAAGAAAGTAAGCAACCAGAAGACACAAGGAGCTATAGTAGTTCCCCAATCAACCTGGGTACATCCACTCTTCTGCCACCCTAGGTAGGAATCCACTGTAGGATGAGTTGATCAGGTGTCCTGAGCACCAATGAGCTTTTGATAAGATACTTAAAAACCAAACCAGATTTTTTGATCAGGTGTCTTGCCACCACTGAGTTTTGAAAAGGTCTCAGAAACTAGCACAAACTTTTGAAGGGAGTTTGAAAAACCCTTTATAACAGAGAGAGAGAGCGAGAGGGATGAGATGATCTTCTCTGTCAACAATCAAAGAGAAGATAGTGGATGTTGTCAAAGCTCCCCCTGAGATCTTGAGTTGTTCAGGAAGTTAAACTTTGCAGTAGGGTGATAGGCCTTCAGAAAATTTGATCTCCAGCAAAAGATGATTTCAGCAACAACTGAAATGTGTGGTGTTTGGAGTCTTGAATGATGATGATGGCCTTTGAACACTGGAATCAAAAGGGATCTGAAAATTTCAGTGTGTTGGTCTCCTTTTGTGATGGTGTTCTTGTATGAATTCTAAGACTGAGAATGTCTGCAACTCTTTCTCTTCTATTGTGTAATTGTTGTTATTGCAGAATATGTGTGTCTAACTCTAAGAAGAGAATAAAAAACTCACCTTTTATTCCTTAGATCTGAATAGAATATTTCTCTGTCCAAGATAGCCGTTAGCCTGTCAATAAATGACTTCCTTAACTGCATTTTGTCTTCTGGAGGAAAGTCCAATAAAAACATTCCTTTGAAAATCCCTTGAAACTTGCTCCAGATTAACTGAAAATGGCTAAAAGATCCTTGAAATAAATGCTAAGAATAATTCCTCAACTGTCTGAATTTGAATATAGAAAAATGTCAATCTCACCAAAAAAACGTCGAACTGAGCTCCACTATCGTTGAACTGAGCTCAGAGACTGGACTTAGACTGAAACAGAGATCGTCGATCTGAGCTCAACTATCGTCGAACTGAGCTTAGAGATAGAGAAACAAACTGGAGTCAAGAACGTCGATCTGAGCTCGAAGATCGTCGAATGGAGTTCGACGACTCGTTGAAGTTGAGCTCAGAGATCGTCGAATGGAGTTCGATGATTCGTCGTACTGAGCTCGACGAAATGACTTGGTCTCCTGAACTGAAAACTCTGGTCTTGAGGGCAGCTTTCAAACCTAAATACTAACCCTTAGACTCAATTTTAATTGACCTTTAGATCTATACAAGGAGGTCAAAACATATTTCCTAAAGACATAGTGATCCTTGCCTAAATCAGTAATAGGGTGTTCCAACAATCTCCCCCTATTTGGGTTAGGATTACTATTTACAGACATTGGAAAAATAAAAGCATACAAAGCAGAAATATAACAAACAAGACATAGCAGAAACACAGACATTATCTCAGATAGTTCAAAAAACAAAATATACTGTCACCTTACAGAATCATTCTTTTTCCTTGCTCTTTATAAGTACTATTTCTCTGTTGGGATTGAGAGCTTCCTTCTTAGATCTTCTATCATCAGCTGCACCTAGAGAGGTTTGTTCCTTTGGCCTGGGCACTACAGCTTCTGGATGTAGCTTCATGTAGCTTTCTGAATCAAAAAATTTACTGGATGAGTATCTTTCAAGTTCCTTCTTCCTTTGATCTGATAAAGTAGTTATATTGGATGTATCTTTTCCTTGTTCTCTAGCATTCTTGATTTGATCTAAAGCAGCCAATTCTTTCATCCTTGCTGTCCATGAGGTGGGATTATTTTCTAGGTCCTCAAATGGAACAGGAGGCTCATATCTATTTGAAGGATTATCTGGAGGAGCTCTGGAAGAGATTAAATCTTTCAGCTTATAAGGAAAGGGACCAGAAGTTGTGTCAGATGGACCTTGTCCTTCCCTTTGGTAAGGATGTTTCCTGGAATATCCTTTGGAGTACACTTGAAATTCTCTTTGATTTCCTCTATAATGTCCTCTTCTGGACTGATAACCTCTAGATTGACTACCTCTATACTGGGATCTACCTTGAGGTTGATATGAGCTTTGGCTTCTGGCAGAGGATTGGAAAGCAGAACTACCACCTGCACCTGCATCAGGAGAAGGAGGAGGATGAAGAGGATTGAAATGTGAAGATCCTTTGTCATACTTTCTCTTCTTCTTCATAGCTTTTAGTTGATTCCTGGAGTATTGCATCCAAGGTTCTATGATAGGGCAATCATGCAGTATGTAGTATGGAATATCATTTGTATCTTTTACTTTCTCTGGAGGAACTCTTTTCATAGCCTTGCTTCTGGCTTTCCTTTTCCTTGCAATTGTAGCAGAGGAATAATCTGAGTCAGTCCTGAACTGATCACTATCTGAGCTTGGAGGATTATCATATACTGCATCAATCCTTTTGAGGTAATCTTTTTGTTGTTGTGACTGAGCAGGAGAGACAGCAGAAATAGCAATAGTAGCAGCAACAACAGCAGGAAGTGGAGTAGGAGCAATACTAGCAGAAGGAGTTATGACAACAGATTCAGATACAACACTTTCAGAAACAACACTTTCAGAAATAGAAGGTACAGCATCAGTAGTAAGAGCAACAGAAACAGAAGGAGCAGCAGTAGAGAGGGAGTTTATAAAGGAGCTTATTAAGCTGGTATCACTGCTAGAAATGGGCACAATGGCCTTAGAGAGATCTTCAGATTGCTGGTATTCAGTGTGCTGGACTAGAAGATAATTGAAATAAAAAGAATCAAAAATTGATAACAGTGACCTGAGGTCCACTTTGATAACTGCAACTAGAGGTACTGGAGCTTGAGCTTGGACTGAAATAACAGCAGCAGCAGGCAATCTTTCAACTTCATGAGGCATCTCCCCCTGCCTAGATTTAGTGAGAACTGGATCAAGGCACCCATAAGAAGGTATTGCCTGAGGAGGAAGAATGGAAGAAAGCCTGGCAGACAGTTCCTGAACTATTTTTAGAAGAAGAGCCACAGAGGTTTCTAGCAAAAGGGATAGCCTGGGAGCTATCAGCTCATAGAGCCTGTCTGCAAGAGCTGGAAGATCTACTTTCTCAAGATGGACTTGAGTAGAGGTAGGAGTTAAAGTTGGAGCAATAAGAGATGTTGGTGGATAACTTGTGGATGGTGGAAAAGATGGTTGAGAGATGGGAATTGTGGAAATGGAAGATAATGGAATAGAAACAGATGGTGTGAAGGATGGTTGTGCAATTATGTCTTGAAGTAGTTGTTGGTATGAGGTGGATGAAGATGGTGGCTCAGTAGGGGATGAGGGAGAATCATCCATATAGGAATCATCTATAAGGTTGAAAGATGGAATGTGAGAGGATGAGTCAATATCTAGGTGATCGTATTGATGTAGAGGATGGAAGAGTTCTTCTGTGAGTTGTGGAGTTGGAGAAGGAATGGAAGTTGGAGATGGGATGGAGATTATGATGGTGGATGTGACTGTTGTAGATGAAACAAGAAGTGGAGGAGGAGAAGAAGAAGCTGGCAAGTCTTCTGCAGGGGAAGAAACCAGAGGGGAAGTGACTGGAGCAGTCCTTGTGCCTGAAGTAGAAATTGCAGAGGGCCTACTGGGCTTCACAATCTGCCTGTCCCATTTTCCAAATAGGGCACAGGTGAGCCTCTTGGAGGCATTGATGTGCATCTCACTGGAAACTAGCAGTGCAGGGCATCTATTTTGAAGAAACAACCCTAATATCCTTCCAAAATTAAAAAAATTCTTGTTAATCTTCTTCTTAATCAAGTCAAAGAAAATTTCTCCCCAGTTTAGTTGTTTCTTGTCCACTAGGGCACCCATCAAGCAGAGCTGATACCTGGATATGGTATCATGGGCTGAGTATTTGACCAACAATACCTTCCCAACAACATCAGCTAGAAATCTGTACTCAACAGACAGATTTTTCTTAAGCAATTTGCTAGGGTTTACTTCTGAGTGTCCCATCCTTTCAAGCATATTAAAAAACTCATCTCCAGAAAGTTCAGCAGAGTCTTTTCCAGATTTCAATTCAAAAACCTCTGTCAAGGCAGCAGGTGTTAGCGATACCTGGGTTCCTGAGATTGTTCTAACCACTGTATTCTGATCCTGATTGTGGGCAGTATACACCCATTCCTTGATCTCATCTGCAGCTAACTTGATCCTGGTAATCATTATGGTAACTAGCTGTTGTTCTTTGAAAAGTTTCAGAATGTCCTGGAAGATTTGATCACTATTGTTGAACGAATCCATGTCGATGTCAAATCCAGCATCAAATTTCATTGCGGCCAAGATGGCGACTGAAACGGCCATTGATTCCTGCAAAAAACGAACAAACAAACGACCAAGTGTAGAGAAGTTTGGAGGGAAAGAGAAAGTTTGCAGAACGTATGAAAGCGCAAAGGGAGAACGACGACCGAAAAATGAATTTTATATTAGGGTTCGACGCAGAAAATGAAAGATCGTTGAACTCTGTTCGACGATCTGGGCTTCTAAAGGAAACTGAAAGGTCATCAATAGCGTCGATCTCCGTTCGACGATATTGGAGAGCATCGAGCTCCGTTCGACGATAGTTCAGAAAACAAAATCGTCGAGCTCCGCATGATGATCGCTGAACTGAAGAAATATAGTTTAGCACTATCTGAGAAGCGCTGAACTCTGGTCAACGATTTCGGAAGTCGTCAATCTCCGTCCGACGATCTGGGGGAAAATCGTCGACCGTAGTTCAAAGATCAGAAACACACTATACATTAGAAAAAGAATTTTGATTTGCCTAGTCTTTGTCAATTTTAGAGTTTTAAAATCTTGGATCTTATTTTAGACTTCCTTCATCTAACATTCCTGACTGATTCAGGAAAAAAGTATGTTTCTTTTCATCCAAAGGTTTGGTGAAAATATCTCTCCTTTGCAAATCAGTTGGGATATATTGAAGTTCATTTTTATTTTTCTCAACATTATCCCTTAAAAAGTGAAGTCTAATTTCTATGTGTTTTGTCCTACTATGGAGGACTGGAATTTGTGCTATAGAAATAGCATTGGTATTATCACAAAATATTTTTGACTTCTCTAAGTTGTAGCCATAGTCTAGGAGTTGGTTTTGAATCCCCAAGATTTGTGAGCAACAATTACCTGCAGCCATATACTCAGCTTCAGCATTTGAAGTTAACACAGATGTTTGTTTCTTGCAAAACTAGGAGACAAGTCTGTCACCAAGAAACTGATAAGTTCCATTGGTGCTTTTCCTGTCTATTCTGCATCCAGCATAATCAGCATCTGAAAATCCAGTTAAGTCAAATGCTGAATCTTTTGGATACCAGAGACCTAGATTTTGACAACTTTTTACATACCCAAGAATCCTTTTTACTAAGGTTAGGTGTGACTCTCTAGGGCTTACTTGGAATCTAGCACATATGCATGTAGCAAACATTATGTCAGGTCTACTAGCTGTAAGGTACAATAAAGAGCCAATCATTTCTCTATATGTTGTCTGATCAACAGATTTCTCATGTTCATCAGCATCTAATACAGCATTAGTAGGCATAGGTGTTTTCATACATGATGCTTCAGACATACCAAATTTCTTAACCAATTCTTTTGCATACTTGGTTTGAGAAATGAATATGCCTTCAGCATGTTACTAGATTTGCAATCCTAGAAAGAAGGATAGCTCACCCATACTACTCATTTCAAATTTAGAATGCATTAGGTTGGAAAACCTTCTGTACAAATTTGAATCAGTAGAACCAAATATAATATCATCTACATAGATTTATACTAGTAGGGTATGAGACTTATGAGTTCTAATAAAAAGAGTTTGGTCTACTCTACCCCTTATAAACTAATCTTTCAGAAGAAAGCATGCTAGGGTCTCATACCATGCTCTTGGAGCTTGCTTTAGACTATATAATGCTTTATGCAATTTGAAAACATAATCAGGATGAGTTGAAGGGATAAAACCTGGGGGTTGTCTGACATAGACTTCTTCATTGATATCTCCATTGAGAAAGACACTCTTTACATCCATCTGGTATACTTTGAATCCTTTGTGTGCTGCATATGCTAAGAAGATTGTTATGGCCTCTAACCTTGCAACTAACGCAAAGGTCTGGTCATAATCTATCCCTTCTTCTTGAGAGTACCCTTGAGCAACTAGCCTTGCCTTGTTCCTTACAATGACTCCTTGATCATCCAACATATTTCTGAACACCCACTTTGTTCCAACAATGGAGTGATCCTTTGGCCTTGGTACTAGTTCCCAAACTTTGTTCCTTTCAAATTGATGCAACTCTTCTTACATTGCAATGATCCAGTGTGGATCTTGCTCTGTATCTTGAATAGATTGAGGTTCAATTTGAGAAAGGAAGCAAGTGTGCATCATGTTTTGGTTAACCTGATTTCTAGTTTGCACACCAGCTGAGATGTCTCCAATCACTTGGGAGATTGGATGGTCTCTTGATGTTACTAAATCAACAGGAGATGTTGATTGTTCACCAACTTGTGTTGTTGTTTCCTCTAGTGGTACAACAACTGGCTCTTCAAGAAGTTTCTCTTCAATATGTTGAATGTCTTCTTCATCTTCACTGCTTTCCTCTTTTTGAATGATTTGTAACTTGTCCAAGTCTTCAGCAAGAGAGTGTACCTGCAAAGGTTCTATGGAAGAAGTATTCTTCTCCTTGAAAGACATGTTAGATTCATCAAAAGATATATGAACAGATTCTTCAATTTTGAGAGTTGATTTATTATATACCCTATAAGCTTTACTTATCATGGAGTATCCCAGAAACACTCCTTCATCAGCTTTAGCTTGAAATTTTGCTAAGTATTTCTTGTCATTATTGTGAATGTAACAGATACAACCAAAAATTCTAAAATAGTCTATTTTAGGTTTCTTCCCTTTGAATAATTCATAGGCAGTATTGCCCTTCAGTTTATGTATTAAACTTCTATTCAACACATAGTTGGAGGTGTTCACTGCCTCTGCCAAAAAGGATAGAGGAAGGTGAGCATCTGACAATAATGTAGTGGCAGATTCAATAAGGGTTCTATTTTCCCTTTCAGCTACCCCATTTTGTAGTGTGCCTGATCCCTTCACTCTGACAGAACTCTTGCATAAGAAGATAATCAAACTCTGTCCCATGATCACTTCTGATCAGGGCAATGTGAGTATTGAACTCACTCTGTATGCATTTGAGAAACTCTGTCAAACACTTAAAGTTATCAGACTACTTCCTCAGAAAGAACACCCATGTGAATCTAGAGAAGTCATCTACAATCACTAAAGTATAGGATTTCCCTCCTAAGCTTTATACTGTAATGGGTCCAAAAAGATCCATGTGTAACAGATACAAAATCCTAGGTGAATCACTCTTATTAAGTGACTTGAAACTATTTTTGGTTTGCTTGTCTAATTGACAAGCCCTGCAGAGTCCTTCCTTCTTGTAGGATCCAGAAGGTAGTCCTCTAACAAGGTTGTCCTTGGATAGCCTAACAATGTTTCTAAGGTTTATATGTCCTAATCTCTTATGTCATAACTCATTAGGTCTACAAATAGAATTAAACAAGCAAATATCTACTTCTGTTGAAAGAAAGTCTACTAAATATATTTTACCTTTCCTTTTACCTGTCAACACAGTTGTGTTGTCCTCTGATTTGATCTTGCATAAAGATTTGCTGAAAGTCACTTGGTAGCCTTCATCACATAGTTGACTGATACTGATCAGGTTATGCTTCAGTCCTTCTACATAGGCTACTTTCTTGAATGTGATTGTGCCAATCTGGACTGCACCATATCCTTTTGTCAGTCCAAAGTTTGAATCACCAAATATTACTTTGGGTCCAAGCTTGGCTTTGAAGGATGTGAAATTATCCTTGTTTCCTGTCATGTGCTTTGAGCACCCACTATCCAAATACCATTGCTGGTTTGATGTTGGATAGGTCTTCACCTGCACATAAAATAATTTACTTGTTTTTGACCCAGTTTACCTTGGGCCTAGGTTGATAACCTTTGAATTCAGAAATAAAAGACATTCCTGGTTGAATCTTATAACCTTCAGAATGATATATCCTTTGAGGTATTATCCATTCAGTATAAGGGTTAAATCTTTGGGATGAAGGACCCCTAGGTTTGGAATATGATTTACCTTTGAAGAGGTTTTCAAAGCTCTGATCTCTGCTCGACGATCGTTGAGCTGAGTTTGATGATCTTGGGTCAGATCGTCGAGCTCCATTCGAAGATCAACTGTGGCAGACTTCATGGTTTAGAGATCGTCGACCTGAGTTCGAGGATTTTGCCTGAGATCGTTGATCTGCATTCGACTATCGTCTAGCTCCGTTCGACGATTTCTGCTGAACTCTTGTTTTCTTGGGTAAGTCAGAATTCTTCCTAGCTACCTCTACAACTCTCTTACCTTTATCAGAGATAAATTTAATTAGGGTTGTTAGTACTATAGGTTAGCTGGATGAAGCACCCAAGCCCAGTGTACTATTGAATCTTGAGTTCACTGTGCTTGTGATGTCCAATAGCTTGATACTTCTCCCATTATGGGATTCTTCAAGCTTCTTGGCCTCTGATAGTTCACTTTTCAGTGAAGCTATCTGCTCCCTACAGCACTCCAACTCCTCAGAGAGTTTGAGGTTTTCTGATTTTAAGGTATTGTGTTCAGATAATTGATTTCTGAGAGACATGATTTCCTTCTCAGATCTTAATAAGTCTAAACATAGTTCTTCAAACTCATACTTAAAGTCCTCAGAATTAAAATCAAAAGAACTTATTGTTGGGTATTGTATCCACGATTACCTAGATTTGAGGAAGCCACCTGTCAAGCTAAGATGAATTCACAATGTATTTGATGAAATATCTTAAATTGTACTTGCAGCTCCTCCACGCTAAGTGCACACCAATATCAGGGTACAGTAGGTCAATATACACGGGTCTGCACGACGTAATCCCTCGTTGAGCAGATCAGTGTGTTGGCCTACGTGTACTCTCTCTATTGGAGTGCACTTACTTTCAAGTACAGGGCAGTTGATATGGAAGAGAAGACAAGGAGCATGGATGGATCAAGGAGCAGCTCCTGGGTGGAAGACGAAAATTCGTCCAAGGAAAATTCGACGAGAATCACCAAGTGATTCTCGCCGATTCGGCGAGTATCACTAGTGATTCTCGCCGAATCGACGAGAATCATTAGTGATTCTCGTCGACTCCTTCTGGCTATCTCAAAACGGTGCCAAGTATGATTCGGCGAGAATCACTAGTAATTCTCGCCGAACCAGTGGCCAAGCAGCTCATGTATACAAAGTGAAATTCGTTGAGAATCAATAAGTGATTCGGCGAGAATCACTAACGATTCTCGACGAATCGTCGAGAATCACTTGGTGATTCTCGCCGATTCGTCGAGAATCGCTTGCGATTCTCGCCGATTTTCACTTGGCGTTTTCTCAGGATGTTGCTGGACCGGATTCTGCCTCAGGACTAGTTTGAACCGGACTTAGGGATTTCTTTTGTGGGTCCCACAAACGGTCATATTTGAGAATTCAACAGTATATATATTCCAGTATTTTGAACAGTAAAAGCACGGAAAAAGAGAAAGAAACCGAGCCGCCTCGTAACCCTAATTCCGCGACTCCTCTCCGCCGCCGCCGTCGCGCTCGGGATTGTTGGTCGCCGTCAACATTCGAGATTCCTTCGTGATCTCCGGCGACAGAAGCTTAGCAAAGCTTGTGTCTCACGTGTCTATCCAGAGATCTCTTGACTCTCGATTTGCTGACCGGGAAAAACTTCCCCGTCCGAATCGATCGAGACGACTGATCCTAGAGTGACCGTTGGTAGACCTAGTTTGCTTCGCTACGAAGTTTGGATCTCGAAGTTCAGCAGCCGCTCATCATCGTAGCCGCCGATCCCGAAGCTAGCCGCCGCTCGTGTTGCCGCCGCCAGTTCCGGGGAGATCTTCTCCAAGAGAGACCAAGGTTGTAAACTCTTCATCGACTTCAAGAACACGTCGTCGAACAAGAGGAACACCGTAGTCTACAAAAGAAGTTTGTATCACGCATACACTCTATATTCAATTTCGTTGTAAAGGAACTTTTGTTCCGTGGTGTAAGGGTTGGGTGCAACCCATTTTGTGGGAGTGTTGACTCTCACGTGTGGAAGGGCTCCTTCCGTTAGTGCAGGGATTGGATTTCAATCCCGTTGGAGAAGTGACCGAGTCGTCCCTTGTTGGGGAGATAGGTCGAAGGGGGAAAGTGGATGTACCCAAGTCGGGGAACCACTATAAATTTGCCGTGTTTTCTGTGTGCTGTGCTCTTTATTTTTATTGTGCAGGTACTCTCGTAAATTCCGCAAAAGCACTACTCGTCACCTATCCCCCCCCCCCCCATAGGTCCACATCGTTGACACTAGGTGGACTCTCAAGTGGTATCAAAGTCAGGTTACTCATCAAAAAGGTTAACACCTTGAGTAGAATCCTGCCACCAGTGTCAGAAGTATGGAGCTAGAGTATGAGATGCCGCCACTCAAACTCCCCGCCTGCACAAAGGATTATTATCCCATCTGGCGAATGAGAGTGTCATGTCACCTTGATGCTATCGATCCTCGAGCATCCTTCATCCTGGAAGAGGGTCCGTTTATTCCCATGAAGTCCTCCGACTCTGGGATCCAAGTGCCCATGTGCATTGCTAAGATGACAGAGATGGAACTCTCATTTTTTCAATTGGACCAGAGGATTCGACAAATTATCATGGATGTCTGGTCTGGAGCCTCTCGCTCTAGATTGGAAAAATGTAAAATGGCTAAATCTCTGTGGATGATGATCTCAGAGCTGATGGGGGGTCAGAGAAAGCTGAAATATGCTGCCAATCAGAGGATGAAGCGTATGTGGGGGTCCTCACTTCTGAAGATGAATGCAAGGATCCCTCGGATTGCATCAGAGCCCCCGTGTCCGTGTCAGAGACTGACGAGACCAGTGAGGAAAGCAGCTCTGACGAGGACGAAACAATCGTCATTGATTCTATTGACAATAACTCAGATGAGCAGGTAACATCTTCACCCTGCCCCATATCTTTTGACTTTTCTGAAGACAGAAACTGCTCTCCTCCAGAAAATACTGATTCCCTGAAGAGAGCCCTTCAGGAAAGCAACCTACTTGCTGAGGAGCAAGCTCGAGAGATTGCTCGACTGAAGATCTTGTTGGTTCTCCAATTGGCGTCCAATAAGGTCAAGGACTCTAAGATCTCAGCTCTAGAGAATAGTCTAGATAATGAGAAACGTATAGTATCAAACTTCTCCAAAGTTGATGCTATAAAGAGAAAGCAAGAAACCGGGTGGATCTCCCGGATTATCCAGGCATGGAGAAATGGGGAAACGGTATTCCGACCCACCACTCCAAGCAGGAAGGCAACTCATCATGCCTTCAGGTATGACCACAGGAATAGTCGTGGTCACTGTAAGGATGATCTGTCCCCATGTGGCAACGTCCATAGTGCAAGGGGCGTCATGGCCACCAATGAGAGAATACCTAAGGCTCATTCTGAGCCCTTCATATTCACTGCCACTGCCTCAACACAGTGTGGATCTGCATGTCCCAGCTCATAGAAGATTTCTCACCACTCGAGGACACGGGATCGAGAGGATAGAAGTCATGATGTCAGGTTCCATGGGGCCTCTGTAAGGGAGATGCCTGAAAGAATGGCACCACCTTCCCGGCCTCATAACGCTCACAACATGCATTCTTTCCACCCTTCCACGTGTCACGATGGAAGAGGAATTTTTGTGTTAAGATCATGCCCTATCCCGTTTAGACCTAGGACCGTGACTACATCAGTCACTAGATCAGGTCGGAAACGGCGATACAACATTCACCCATGTTGGTGTTGCGGCAAAGTGGGGCACTTTGCCATCGATTGTTGGCACAACCCCTCTGTGCCCACGACAAGGGCTTATCCACATTCTCGGGACAGAGGTAGTCTTCCAGACAGGTTTTCTGAAGGAAGGCAGTTGCGTGCTTATGCTAACAGGAACCTAGGACCCAATAGGATTTGGGTGCCTAAGGTAAAGTAATTCTTTCTTGCAGGGTAGTCTAGGTTCCCGTGAATATGATGGGAACTGGACAGTAGGTGGCTCAAGACTAAAATTGGAACAAGCGTCTGAAATAACAGATATGATATCTACTTGAGCTTCCTCACATTAAGCTTATAACATGATCTACATGTGGGACTAAAACGATGACTCTAAGAATCCCAGGTACTCATGATCAGTTCCAAGACTTGAGTCATTTTCAATTGACAATTACCTATATATATATGCATATATATATCCTTATATTCAGATACATCTTTGTATATCAGTGTATGTATGCGCATCTAAGGATAGGATAATTCGATACATGCAAACCTTTATACATCAATAAAAGGTTAACAACGATCTGTCATTGTGAATTTCGACAAATCACAATTGACATCAGAAGAATTTGAAAATGTTGCAATGCTTCCCAATGTGGAAATTCCCAGTAGAAAAACCCTTCAATTCGGAACCTCGGAACCTTTCAATTATTAGTAAAGATAACCCCTCAATTACAAGTGGTAAAGAAAAACCTCAATTTCACTTTATATACTAGGAATCCCGCCGAAGGAGCTCGCCGACCCTTGGCATTCACCCCGAATCCCGACGATTTAGATAAATCCCGCCGAAAGAGTCATTCCGCCTATTCGCCTTCTTCACGAATTCCGCAAGAGCACTCCCGACGACCCTCGCCTTCTTCACGAATCCCGCAAGAGCTCTCCCGACGACCCGCAAGAACTCTCCCGAGTTCTTCCGCCGATTCGCCGCAACCCGCAGGAGCTCTCCCTCCAACTCGCCGAAACCCGCAGCAGCTCTCATCGAATAGTGAAGTCTCCCTGTGACCGCAAGGTTCATCTCAAGGTTTTCGCAACGTTCTAGCGAGGCCGACATCTCACAGGAAACTCGTCCATCCACCGGAGGTCCTTCCGAAGCTCCTCAACTCGCCTCCAAATAAGTCCTTAGGTAACCTCTTCCTCACCCGAAGCATCCACTAATGGAGTTTTCCTTTTGAAAGTTCATTAACGTTTTGAGTAGGGCTTCTCTCTAGATCTACAATGGCTCCAAGGACGACTGCAGGGTTGGTCTCTGGCTGCGAGCTGGTTCGCACTGGATTTTCTCATGCCTCGGACGAATTCCGCAATATCATTCTAATGCTGGAAGAGGCTGGGCTAACCTTCGTCCTGGAGCACCCTTGCAAAATTCTGGACAAAGAGGTGCTGGAATTCTTCTCTACGGCCAGGCTCCGAGATAGAGACTCCATAATCAAGAGCAAGGTGGCTGGGGCAAAAGTAAAAATGTCTGCCAGCAAGCTGAGTCGCTACCTGCAGCTTTCTAGGTCGGAGTAGGAGGACTATCTGCAGGACGAGGACAAAACCAGAACTCTCCTGTTCTGCGGTCTTCCTCGAGGAACTCGATCAATAAAGAGAAAGGAAATGAATGAAGAAGGGAAGCTCCTCTCTGACATTATTGGCAAAGTGCTCATCTGCAAGCCGGGCTCACATGACCATATCTCAGGTGATATGTTCAAGATTCTCATAGCTGTTGTTTGCCGCAAGAGGTTCAATTGGGGGGAGTTGCTATTCGAGAAGATCAAGGACACTCTGGGCACTCCTAGTTTCGGCTGCATCATAAGTCTTTATCTCAACCAGCTCAACGGAGACAAGTTCGACATGAGCAAAGGAGTCCCTCTCCACTACTTGAAAAGGATGGATGCAAGTGTGTTTGATAGATGGGAGCGGCGTATCGGGCAGCCTGCTGTGGAAGAGCAACAAGAAGTATCTCCAGCAATCTCCCCCGGTGAAATTCCTGATACCGTGACTGCAGGAATCGAGGGGGAGACTCTACCTCCTCATACGGATGTATTATCTGAAATTGCCCAGATGGCCAGGGATGCGGTGGCCGAAATTCATGAAGTAAGTGAACCAGAGCTGGAGGATGAGGAGGTCCTGAACAGAAACACTCAAGGACCGAAGCTGAAGCACTGGAGACTGCTGACCGAGACTTGGAAGAGACTGCTGATATAGATGAATTCTTGGATGAGGATGGAGAGGATGATGAGAATGAGGGACAGGAAGTACGTGAGACTCCGGATCCTGTTGAACCTCCATCTGACAGGTCTGCACTAGTGGAGGGGGAGTTAGACAAATCTACAGAGGCTGCCAACATTCCTCCTTTAGAGCCAGTGATTGTATCCAGTTCTACCGATGCGTCTACTGAAGAGCAAGAGCAAGGCCAAGAAGTGCCTCCGACCATACCGTTACGAGATGAGCTGGCCACTCACACGGTCAATGTCATTCAAGGTATAGTAAATGAACTTAAAGATTCTTTTGATACAGCTCAGAAAACACTGCTGAAAAAGATTAAGACTTCTGAAAATCTCATGCTTAAGAATATGGTGGAGATCAACCATAAGCTGGACATGATGGAGAAGAAATTCGAAGAAAAGTATACCGCGGCCGGCGAAGCTGTCACACTTTTAATGGCCGGCTTGAAAAAGAATACTGATACTCTGGCTGTCGTAAATCAGAACGCACACGTTGTAGCCAACAACATTCAGAAGTTTGATGGTAATATGGTCACTTTAAATGCCAATCAGCAGGCCCTGGTCACTGAATTCACCAAGACAACGAAGCATATTGATGACTCCCTGCACTCATATGCCAACTACATAGCTGTCGAAGCCAAAAAGGGGGAGAAAGAGTATATAGCTAAGTTGGCCGAGCTTCAAGAAAGCATGGACACAAACTTCGCACAATCAAGCAAATATGTCTATGAGAGCTGCTGGTGGATGCTCCAACAGGCGCTAGGTACGTTAGGCGTCGTCTTGCCTGACCATCCTGTCGGTATTCAGGTTCCTGAGACATCTAAGGCAGCTGAGGAAGTGAGTATTGCTGAGGATGTAAGTGCAAGTGCTGCAGATATTTTCACAACTGAAGCTGATGCTAGGGCCCTCTCCAAATCTAAACTGAGGAGTATGTTTGACCAGGAGGCTTTAGCAAAAGCCAAGGGAAAGAGAAAAGCTCAAGAAGGGAACCTCAAGGAGACACAGGCTGCAAAGAGAACTCGAATGAGTGAGGAGGATGTACGAAACGAAAGGTGGAGTTCATTTTCAAGGAACATCATCCTAGACACCTTCTGGCTGCAAGAAAAAGGAGAGATCAATCGAAATGACGTATATAGCCAGTATGAGTGGGAAACGCATAAAACGTTTGAAGCCAAACGCAACATTTTTTTCAGAAATAACAAGGATGCAGATAAAGTTCCTCCTCCTAGGTACTACCCGAAGCCCAAAGAATACATGGAGAGGCAAAGCAAGAAATACTTGGCTCAAAATCTTAAGGGTGACGTAGCTAATGAAAAATAGTCAACACTTTATAGCTTGTCACTGTGTCTTAAGAACATTTAATGCTTATTATTGTCATATAAACAATTCTGGATTATATGTGAATATATTTATCTTGGTATATATATTTGAATTTGTGAATGACTCAAGTCCTGATCTGATTGCATATATTCTCTTGTGCTGCATGTTTAATTTCTGAATGCTATGCTTATTATTTGATAGGTGTTATTCATCTTAGCTAGTAGGGTTTTGGCTTCGTCAAATAGGGGGAGATTGTTGGGTATTGTATCCACGATTACCTAGATTTGAGGAAGCCACCTGTCAATCTAAGATGAATTAACAATGTATTTGATGAAACATCTTAAGTTGTACTTGCAGCTCCTCCACGCTAAGTGCACACCAATGTCAGGGTACAGTAGGTCAATATACACGGGTCTGCACGACGTAATCCCTCGTTGAGCAGATCAGTGTGTTGGCCTAAGTGTACGCTCTCTATTGGAGTGCACTTACTTTCAAGTACAGGGCAGTTGATATGGAAGAGAAGACCAGGAGCATGGATGGATCAAGGAGCAGCTCCTGGGTGGAAGACGAAAATTCGTCCAAGGAAAATTCGACGAGAATCACCAAGTGATTCTCGCCGATTTGGCAAGAATCACTAGTGATTCTCGCCGAATCGACGAGAATCATTAGTGATTCTCGCCGACTCCTTCTGGCTACCTCAAAATGGTGCCAAGTATGATTCGGCGAGAATCACTAGTAATTCTCGCTGAACCAGTGGCCAAGCAGCTCATGTATACAGAGTGAAATTCATTGAGAATCAATAAGTGATTCGGCGAGAATCACTAACGATTCTCGACGAATCGTCGAGAATCACTTGGTGATTCTCGCCGATTCGTCGAGAATCGCTTGCGATTCTCGCCGATTTTCACTTTGCGTTTTCTCAGGATGCTGCTGGATCGGATTCTGCCTCAGGACTAGTTTGAACCAGACTTAGGGATTTCTTTTGTGGGTCCCACAAACGGTCATATTTGAGAATTCAACAGTATATATATTCCAGTATTTTGAACAGTAAAAGCACGGAAAAAGAGAAAGAAACTGAGCCGCCTCGTAACCCTAATTCCGCGACTCCTCTCCGCCGCCGCCGTCGCGCTCGGGATTGTTGGTCGCCGTCAACATTCGAGATTCCTTCGTGATCTCCGGCGACAGAAGCTTAGTAAAGCTTGTGTCTCACGTGTCTATCCAGAGATCTCTTGACTCTCGATTTGTTGACCGGGAAAAACTTCCCCGTCCGAATCGATCGAGACGACCGATCCTAGAGTGACCGTTGGTAGACCTAGTTTGCTTCGCTACGAAGTTTGGATCTCGAAGTTCAGCAGCCGCTCATCATCGTAGCCGCCGATCCCGAAGCTAGCCGCCGCTCGTGTTGCCGCCGCCGGTTCCGAGGAGATCTTCTCCAAGAGAGACCAAGGTTGTAAACTCTTCATCGACTTCAAGAACACGTCGTCGAACAAGAGGAACACTGTAGTCTCCAAAAGAAGTTTGTATCACGCATACACTCTATATTCAATTTCGTTGTAAAGGAACTTTTGTTCCGTGGTGTAAGGGTTGGGTGCAACCCGTTTTGTGGGAGTGTTGACTCTCACGTGTGGAAGGGCTCCTTCCGTTAGTGCAGGGATTGGATTTCAATCCCGTTGGAGAAGTGACTGAGTCGTCCCTTGTTGGGGAGATAGGTCGAAGGGGGAAAGTGGATGTACCCAAGTCGGGGAACCACTATAAATTTGCTGTGTTTTCTATGTGCTGTGCTCTTTATTTTTATTATGCAGGTACTCTCGTAAATTCCGCAAAAGCACTACTCGTCACCTATCCCCCCCCCCCATAGGTGCACATCGTTGACACTAGGTGGACTTTCACTTATTACCTGGTCCTCTTCAGATTGAGTCTCTGATTCTGACTCTGATTCTTCTGCATCAGAATTGTGTTGTGAGGCATTGATAGCCATCATGCAGAATTCTTTTTCTTCAGCATCATCCTCATCATCACTTGAGCTGGATGAAGCTTCTGATTCTTCTTCTGTCTCACTCCAAGTTTCAGCAACAAATCCCTTCCTTGTGTGTTTGTTCTTGCTGGAGGAGGGTTTGCCATTGCTGTTCTTCTTGAAGTCTTTTTCTTTTCTCCTTTCTTTCCTGTCCTTTTTGTCCTTATTTTTGTTTTCTGGACAGTCAGGCACAATGTGGCCTGGTTCCCTGCAACCAAAACAAATAATTTCTTTGTTATTTGATTTGTCATACCTTGGCTTGTCATGCTCTCTGTATGATCTTTTCCTGAAGTCCTTTCTGGCCATTTTGTAAAATCTTTTGGTCAGTAGGCTTAGCAGCTCTTCATTGCCTGTGACCTTGTCTTCAGGATGATCTTCAATGGCTTTCAAAGCTATTGATTTTTCTTTTCTTGTAGCTAGTGAGGCAGCCTTATTCTCTTCTTCTCTATTCTTGATGAGCAGCTCATAAGACTTGAGCTTTCCCAAGAGAGCTTCAGTTGTGATCTCTTTCAGGCTTCTGGCATCGTTGATTGGCCAGATCCTTGAGTCCCGAGTGCTTGGGAAGCACATTAGGATTTTGTTATTTAGCTCAGTTAATGAGATCTCCTTGTCCAAAGTTTTCAGCTCATTGACTATGAGACTGAGTCTATTATACATGTCTGCTACTGACTCAGCTTCTCCTTTCTTGAAATTCTCATATTGGGTTATGAGGTGAGATCTTCTGTCTTTTCTCTCATCAGCAGAACCTGAGACTATCTCGGATAGCTTGTCCCAGAGGTCCTTTGCTGAGTTGCATTCAACTACCTTTTGGAATATCTCATCAGACATAGTTTGGGCTAGAATGTTCATAGCTTTTGCATCAGCCAATTTCTATTTCTTTATTTCTACATCTGTTCCTGAGGGAGGTGGAACAACACTTATGCTTGTATTCTCTGGAGGTTTTGGACACACTGTCACAATAGAATTGAAAATGTCCTCATCAATACAGTTCATGTATAGTCTAATCCTTGCCTTCCAAAGTGCAAAATTAGATAGATTGCACACTAGAGGTCTGGTGATAGCATAATCTTTGTTTTGGGCCATGTTTTGTGAAGAAATGATCCTAATAACAAACTTACAACAAGCAGATCTAACTAGAGGGATCTTTGGGTTCAGGTGTTAGCATGTGCAACCACTGAGATGTGGTATTTTTAACCAACCTGGCTCTGATACCAATTGAAAGTGCAGGTTAGATCTTATATACTCTATAGGGGGGATGAATAGAGTATGGTGCTTGCTAAAAACGTTTTACAATAGTTGTTGTATTCCTAAGTGATCAGGGAAGCAAAAGAACTACAACAACTATTTAAACAAAAAGCAATCACAAACCACAGCCAGAAAACAAAAAGAAAGTAAGCAACCAGAAGACACAAGGAGCTATAGTGGTTCCCCAATCAACCTGGGTACATCCACTCTTCTACCACCCTAGGTAGGAATCCACTGCAGGATGAGTTGATCAGGTGTCCTGGGCACCAATGAGCTTTTGATAAGGTACTCAAAAACCAAACCAGATTTTTTGATCAGGTGTCTTGCCACCACTGAGTTTTGACAAGGTCTCAAAAACCAGCACAAACTTTTGAAGGGAGTTTGAAAAACCTTTTACAGTAGAGAGAGAGAGAGGGATGAGATGATCTTCTCTATCAACAATCATAGAGAAGATAGTGGATGTTATCAAAGCTCCCCCTGAGATCTTGAGTTGTTCAGGAAGTGAAGCTTTGCAGTAGGGTGATAGGCCTTCAAAAAATTTGATCTCCAGCAAAAGATGATTTCAGCAACAACTGAAATGTGTTGTGTCTGGAGTCTTGAATGATGATGATGGCCTTTTAACACTGAAATCAAAAGGGATCTGAAAATTTCAGTGTGTTGATCTCCTTTTGTGATGGTGTTCTTGTATGAATTCTAAGACAGAGAATGTCTGCATCTCTTTCTCTTCTATCGTGTAATTGTTGTTGTTGTATAATATGTGTGTCTAACTCTAAGAAGAGAATGAAAAACTGATCTTTTATTCCTTAGAGCTGAATAGAATATTTCTCTGTCCAAGATAGTCGTTAGCCTATCAATAAATGACTTCCTTAACTGCATTTTGTCTTTTGGAGGAAAGTCCAATAAAAACATTTCTTTGAAAATCCCTTGAAACTTTCTCCAGATTAATTGAAAACGGCTACAAGATCCTTGAAATAAATGCTAAGAATAATTCCTCAACTGTCTGAATTTGAATCTAGAAAAACGTCGATCTCACCAGAAAAATGTCGAACTGAGCTCCACTATCGTTGAACTGAGCTCAGAGACTGGACTTAGACTGAAACAGAGATCGTCGATCTGAGCTCAACTATCGTCGAACTGAGCTCAGAGATAGAGAAACAAACTGGAGTCAAGAAGGTCGATCTGAGCTCGAAGATCGTCGAATGGAGGTCGACGACTCGTTGAAGTTGAGCTCAGAGATCGTCGAATGGAGTTCGACGATTCGTCGTACTGAGCTCGACGAAATGACTTGGTCTCCTGAACTGAAAACTCTAGTCTTAAGGACAGCTTTCAAACCTAAATAATAACCCTTAGACTCAATTCTAATTGACCTTTAGATCTATACAAGGAGGTCAAAACATATTTCCTAAAGACATAGTGATACTTGCCCAAATTAGTAATAGGGTGTTCCAACAGTGTCCATGATAGGTAAACTCTTACCTATATTATGGGCTGACAGAAATCTGTCTAAGTCCATAAGCGTTGAGTGATGAAGACACACTCAACGCCATACAACATAAGGCTGTGAGTAGAACTTAGTTCTGGAATACGTCGAACTGGGTTCAAAGTTCGTCGAGCAGAACTCACCATTCGTCGAGCTGAGTTCATAGTTTGAGATTCTGAGTTAGTCGAACTTAGTTCAGATAAATCATCAAACTGAGCTCAGAGATCGTCGAGCTGAGCTCAACATTCGTCGAGCTAATATCACAACAAAAAGGTTGTGAGTTGAACTCAGTCGAACTTCACAATTCTTCGATCTAAGTTCAGAATTTGTCAAACTCAGCTCAGAGAATTCATCCATGTTAGTTCAGAATTCGTCGAACCGAGTTCAGCATTCATCGAGCTTAGCTCAACTTTCCTTGGTATAAGTTCGTCGAGCTCAACTTGAAATTTGTCAAGCTCAGTTTATAGTTCGTCAAGCTCAGCTTACAGATTGTGGAACGTAACTCAACACTTATCAAGCTAACCAGAAAAATTATCTAAGGAAAAAAGCGAGGAGACATCTGAGAAGAGGGCATTAAGACCGCAGAGATAGCTGAGACAACTAAAGAAAAATTGCCGGATTTCTCTAAGTCCAGAAGCGTTGAGTGAAGTAGGAGCACTCAACACTTCTAATAAAGAAGGAAGTGTTGATACAGTTAGAAGCAAAAAAAATGCTGAGACCGCTAGGAAGATACCGTCGAGATAGAAAATTGTCTCAACTGATAAGAAGAAAGCGCCGAGACAGAATCAAGTCTGAGCTGTTAATAGGAAACTGTTGAGACCGCTATGACAGGAGTTGGTCGCAGCATAATCGCTGAGACTGTCTTAGTTGAGAACAAGAAAACACTGAGGCAAGTTAAGCAGAAAAATGGTTAAGGCAAAAAACATTGAGTGGAGGTTTCTCACTCAACGCTGTCGACGCCTAATGAAGACAGAAAATCTGTCAAACTATTTTGGTATTGAGTGATGTTTACTCACTCAATGCCTATGCTAATGATGTTTGATTTTCGGCTAAGTCCACAGCTGATGGCATCAGCAAGTCAACAAGTCAACAGAATTCAAATAAGTGGCGGGATGGCTACTGTACGCAATAAATATTGCCTCAGACCTTCTGTATAGCAGTTGGCGGTAAAGCAAGATTGCTGCAGGCCATTAATAATGTGGGGCCCACTGCTAAAGAGCCGTTGGGTCAAGAATCAACAAAAGAAAGAGGCATACAGAGAAAAGAGCACCTACTTGGGACTGCAGTAAGAAAAAGAAAGTGAGTTCTTCTTCTCTGCCATTGTTGTGGAGCTGAAGAACAAGAAGCTCGGTCTAGAAGACAAAGCAAGTTAGTTGTTGATATATATCTTCAACAACAAGATAGCTGGTGTCATTCTCACCTGCACTAGCAAGCAGTTAAGAGTATTTTCTCTGAGGGTAAAGGTAGCAGCCAAGGGCTGACCCTTGATCTAGATTCTTCACAGTTCCAGCAACTCAAGCACCTGAATATCTTAATCTGGAAGCTATGAAAATAAGAAAGCTTGAAGAAGCTGAAGAGGACTCAACGGACAATTCCTCAGGAGACAAAGCTAGGGCTAAAACTCCTTAGCCCAGGAAAGGAGCAAGAGGCAGAGCTATTTCAGTCTGCAAAGTTGAGCTGTGATTTCCATAGCTCAAGTAGAAACAGTTAGCTGTAGTTACTTCACTGACCAAAAGGAAAATTCTTGGTGCTGTGAAGAAATAGTTAGGGCTGAGCTTCAGTTTTAGTTCAGGTGGTGGCAGAACAGTGTTCTGCAAGTAACTTCCAGCACAAGTAATTACTTGTTGTTGTGGAAGAAGTTAGTACTAAGTATATCTTAGTTCAGTGAAGATAGACTCCATAATTAATTTCCTGTAGTCATTAGTTAGACTGAGTTTACCTCAGTCAGACAGCTTAACACTGAGAAACATCTCTTGTGTCAAGCACTTCCACCAAACCCCTTTTTCATCCTGTAGGATTCAGTTTATCTGAATCTAAGTTGTAGGGCACTTTGTGCCTGAGTGGTAGGTGATTAATTAGTCACTGAGCTGTAGGTGCCCTGTTGGGGTACTGAGGTAGGATTCAAGTGTAAATCTGAGCTGTTGGATTTAATTGCCTGATGTAGGAGAGTTCTGCTCTCTGAGTGTAGGGCCTTGGTGCCTGAGGTAGGTGACAAGTGTGTCACTGAGCTGTAATTGCTGGGGTACTGAGGTAGGAGAGTGCTGCTCTCTGAGTGTAGGGCCTTTGTGCCTGAGGTAGGTGACAAGTGTGTCACTGAGTTGTAGGTTCCTGGAGGGGCACTAAGGTACGTACCTGGAGGGGTACTGAGTTGTAGGAGTGCTGCAGCACTCTGAGAGTAGTGCCTTATGCCTGAAGTTATAGGGCTGAAAAACCTTAGCTGTAGGCCTTAAAGATAAGGCTGAGGTAGGTAGCTTGCGGGTCACTGAGTGTAGGAGCACTGCAGAGCTCTGAGGTAGGATCCCTTGTGGATCTGAGGTAGGGTTGTCCTCCCAGCATGAGTGTAGGGCTTAATAGCATGAGGTAGGTGGTCTGTTGACCAATGAGTGTAGGCCTTTTGTGGCTGACAAGTGAGTCTTGTAGGAGACTTGGAGATCCTTCGGGATCTGAATTGTAAGCTCTTAGGATCAATTTGGAGAAGTTATGCCAAGTCCAACAAGTTAGTTGGATAGGTCGGAGCGAAAGTGGATGTACCCAATTGGGGAACCAATATAAATCTCTGTGTGCTTTTCTGTGGTTGTTTTTTTTTCTTTTTTTACAGGTGCTAAGGACAAACTCTAGATCACTCTAAACTCAAAGATAAAAGAAAAGAAACAAAGAATTTTTAAGAAATCAAAAGATAGTCTCAAAGAGACAAATAACCTATTTGTTGGATCCGTAGTTGATTTGGGCTAGGTTCACTAACTTAGGATGTGACCCAACTTGTATAGCCAGTGTCAAATTTGTGTCCTGGAGTCTAGGCCAAGTCCCTAGAGTCAACATCAAATGGACCAGCTATCAACCAGGCCATCAGAGACTCAAGACTTAGAAGATTTCAAGACCAAGTAAAATGAGTTCGACGTTCGTCGAACTCAGGTCGACGAAAGGCGTTCTCAGCTCGACGATCTTGAGAAATTTCTCTGAGTTGAGTTCGATGATCTGCTTTATTTGGTCGACGAATATTGGGATTCTTCAACAAGCTAAAGACAGGATAACTCCAGATTATTCTAAGTCCAACTTCAAACTTCGGTCGACGAACAAGATTCTGAGGTCGACGAACTTGCACCTCAAGTTTATAATTTCTCAGGTCGAAGAAGTCAACTTCTCAGCTCGACGAACTTCAGACAGAAAGGCAAAGGTTCTGAAGTATGTAAGTTCTGTTATCAGCTCGACGAACTTGGAACTCAGCTCAATGAATAAGAAGCTGTCTGGTCGACGAATACAAAATCTCAGTTCGACGAACTGGTAACTCAGTTCGACGAATTCTGTTGTTCGTTCGACGAATCCAGACTTAGCCATTTCCGGCATTCAATCCTCACTTCAATGCAATAATTCCTGACAGATTTATGACTCAACATTCTCTGAATGTAGCCATTAGAGGAAGCATTGATTACAATCTTCTTCAGGATTATTACTTGTAGATTTTACATGGGACAGTTGAGGAAATGATTTAATGCCGATTATTCTCAAGGCGCCAACATTAATTACAGAGGATTCAAATTTCTGAATAGAGATAAAAGAATAGAGATCGAGAATCAGGAAGCAAGAAGTGAGAACAAGAATACTCATTCAAAAAAAATAGAGATACACACAGACTGACTAACTGCAAGATTTCATACAGCGCCAGAAAAAGCATCACTCAAGCAAATCATTATGTAGCTTACAGTGATAGGCAGTGATATTCAGAAGAAGAAGAACAACTATAACATATCAAGTTCCTTCTTCTTCAGCACTCTCTCTAGGACTTCTCCAAGGACAAAAGATATCAAATCAGTCAAGAAGATCCTGCATCACTGCTTGTCAAGAACACTGATTGAAAACCTATCACCCTACAACAAAGCTCCAGATTTTCACTGAACCATCAATAACTCAGGGGGAGCTATTTGCTAAACATCAATCCACATAAGTCTTCTCAGTTTATTGAGAAAGAGAAGACATAATCACTCTCTCACCCCCTCCTGTACAAAGGGTTGTCATCTCCCTTCAAAAATGATTCCTGGTTGCAAGTCTCCTTACCAAAAGACTTGAGTTGGTTTTTGGGGACCTGATCAAAACCCATTGGTGTCAGGCAGCTGATCAAAAAACTGAGTGGATTCTTACCAAGGGTGGTAGATGAGTGGATGTACCCAGTTGAGGGGGAACCTCTATAAACTTCTTGTGTCGACTGGTTGCTTATCTTTTCTTTTTGTTTCTTGCTGTGTTGCTGTGATTAGGTTGATTAGTAGTTGCATTTCAGTTTTTCTATTTCCTGCACTTTCTCAGGATACAGAAAAAGCTGTAGCAGCACTTTTATTTTGGGACCTATTAAATTTTAAATATACTCTATTCACCCCCCTCTAGAGTATTGTAGATCTAACCCTTACTTTCAATTGGTATCAAAGCAAGGTTCCTTTGGTTGCACAAGTTAATCCTTGAACCAAAGATCTTGTGTTAGATCTACACATCACTTTACTTACATTTAACTTAGAAACACAGCCATGGAACATAACAAAGATTATGCAAGCAGCAGACCTCCAGTTTGCAACTTGCAAAAGTTTGGAATCTAGAAGACAAGAATCAAGCTTTACATGAATTTTATTGATGAAGACATTTTTGCTTCTATCTTAACAGGAGTACCCCAACCACCTGCAGCTCCTTCAAGTACCTCTACAGACATGACTGCAGTCCCTCCTCCAGACTATAATGATGCTTACAGGAAAGCAAAGATGGCTGATGCAAAAGCCATGCAGATATTGACACAAATAATGTCTAATGACATATTTTAGAAGGTGGCTGAGTGCACCTAAGCTAAGGCCATTTGGGACTCCCTCAACCAAATGGTAGCTAGTTCAGCTGATGAATGGAAAGACAGGAGATCAAATCTCATATCCTTGTATGAGAATTTTAAGAAGGATGAGGCTGAATCAGTTGCTGAAATGTATAATAGGTTGAGCTCAATCATCAATGAGCTTAAAACCATGGATAAAGATATCACCCTTACAGAGGTGAATGACAAAATCTTGATGTGCTTCCCTAGCTCTTGGGACTCAAGAATCTGGCCTATCAAAGAAGCCAGAAGTCTAAATGAGATATCAACTGAATCTCTGTTAGGAAAACTAAAATCTTATGAGCAATTGATTAAACCAAGAGAAGCAGCTGAATAGAAATCAACAACTCCAGTAAGAAAAGACCACAGTATAGCTTTCAAAGCATCAGAGGAAAGTGAGACCTCAACATCCAATGAAGAACTAATGAGCCTCTTTGCAAAAAGATTTTATAAGATGGCTAGAAAGGAATTCAGAAGAAAATCATCCAGGCAGGATGATAAGCCCAAATATGACAAGACACCAACCAAGGAGGTTGTGTGTTTTGGATGCAGAAAGCCTGGGCATTTCCTCTCTGAGTGCCCAGAGAATCAGAAGAAGGAGAAGAGCAAAGAAAAATACTTCAGGAGAAAACACAGCAGCAGACCCTCTTCCAGTAAGTACAAAAAGAGAGACAAAGGCTTTGTTGCTGAAACATGGAGTGATACTGAAGAAGAATCATCCTCCTCAAGCTCTAGTGAAGATGAAGAAGAAGAAAGAGCAAAGGAGGTTTGCCTTATGGCAATTGATGCCTCCAGGAGTAGTTCAGGATCAGAAGATGAATCTGAAGATGAGGCAGCCTCAGAGTCAGAGGCAGATCCGGTTCTTTCAAGTTTTGATTATAATTCTGATTCATTTAAAATTTAATTCAAGACTATGTGCTTAGATTTAATTAGTTCAGAGAAACAAATAAAAGCCCTTAGATAAAAACTAGGAAATCTTGAATCTGTTAACTCAGAAAATCTTAAACTAAAAGATCAACTAACCTTAGCAAATGAGCAGATAATTAAATTAAAATCCGATTTATGTGAGGCTAAACAACTTGAGTAATCTCTCAATGGAAGAAGTCTCAAGCTGATGGACATAACAAGAACAGTAAATGCAGATTAAATGGCAAGCTGGGCTTGGGTGCTTCATCAGGTTTCCCCCCCCCCCCATAATTAAGAAAAATATCCTTGTGACACTCATTAAATTTGTTTCTGTCAAGGGAAAAGTGAAGATAATAGACAAACCAATGTCTGACAATAATCCAAAACCCATAGACAAAGAGCAATAAAAATTAGAAAACAGCTAATAAAAACAAGATTCAACAGCATTCGTCGAACTCAGATCGACGAAATGTGGCCCGTTCATCGAACCTAGATCGACGATTGCTGAACATAAACTTCAGTAATAACAATTCATCTAACTGATATCGACGAACTTTGTATGGTTCGTCGAGCAGAGGTCGACGAACATGGGGCGCAGAAAATGACTATTGTCATTCTCTGAGCAGAGATCGACGATCTCACCCCTATTCATCGATTCTGGTCGACAAACTTAAAGAAACTCGTCGAACCCAGAAGGACCAAACATAAATCATCTCTCTTACGTAAATTCTAAGCCAACTAATAAACCATTCACTCCAGTAGCTGATTGGGTAATTCCACCTTGGAGATATCACCCCTTAGGTTATAAATCTCAACCCACTTTGTCAGTTATATCCAGCTTTCCATTTCAAAAAAATAAAGGACACAAGGTAACCTGGGTTAAGAACAATTAATTTTTGTTTTTCATTACAGGTGAAGATCTATCCAAGGGTGAGTCAGACCTGGTACTTGGACAGTGGTTGCTCCAAGAATATGACAGACAGCAAGGACAATCTATCTAATTACAAGTCCAAGCTAGGTCCAAAGGTGATCTTTGGTGATTCAAATAGTGGACAGTCTGAAGGATATGGAGCAGTAAAGATTAGAACAGTTACTTTCAAGAGAGTAACATATGTAAGAGGACTCAAACATAACCTAATATCCATTAACAAATTATGTGATGAAGGTTATCAGGTACACTTTATCTCTACCTCTTGTTCTATTGTTAATAATGAAAACAAAACTGTTTTAATTGGAACTAGACAAGGTAATATATATCTAGTAGATTTTATTTCTGCCAAAACTGATGTATGTATACTCAATATCACTAGTAACCAAAATGAGTTGTGGCATAAAAGATTAGGTCATGTAAACTTTAAAAATATAGCTAGGTTATCTAAAGACAACCTTGTTAGAGGCTTACCTTCTGGTCCATACAATAAGGAAAACCTATGCAGGGCTTGTCAATTAGGCAAGCAAACTAAAACTAGATTCAAATCAATTAATAAGAGTGATTCACCTAGGATCTTGTACTTGCTTCACTTGGATCTTTTTGGACCCATTGCAGTACAAAGCATAGGAGGGAAATCCTACACATTAGTTATAGTGGATGACTTCTCCAGGTTTAGTTGGGTTTTCTTTCTGAGAACTAAGTCAGATATATTCAAGGTTCTTACAGATTTTCTCAGGACCATACAGATTGAGTTCTCTACTCATGTTGCATTGATCAGAAGTGATCATGGCACAGAGTTTGAGTCTCTTCTTATGCATGAGTTCTGTGAGAAGGAAGGTATCAGGCAGTGCTTCTCAGCTCCTAGAACTCCCCAATAAAATGGGGTAGCTGAAAGGAAAAACAGAACACTCATTGAAGCTGCAGGTACATTACTTGCTGATGCATACATGCCACTAACCTTTTGGCCAGAGGCTGTAGGCACAACAAACTATGTCTTGAATAGGAGTTCAATTCATAAACTAAAGAATAAGACTCACTATGAATTGCTCAAAGGGAAGAAACCTAAAATTAACTATTTCAAAGTATTTGGTTGTACATATTATATACACAATAACAAAAAGAAATACATTAGAAAGTTTGAAGCTAAGGCTGAAGTGAGAGTTTTTCTAGGATACTCACAAGTAAGCAAGGCTTATATGGTATTCAATAAATCAACCTTAAAAGTTGAAGAATCTATTCATGTGGCATTTGATGAGACTAACATGTATTGCAAGAAGAAAGAAGTTTCTACCAATAGCAAATTGCAGGTACCCCACTTGTGTGAGACATTGGATGGACTAAACCTCACCCAAGAGGTTCCCACTCATCCTTCTCCACAGGTCATTGAAGATAGTGAAGAAGATGAAGATGAAGCACATGAGCCTCAACCAACAGCAAATATAATTCCACAAGAGGAATTTATTCAAAGTTCTATTGCACAACCAACTCCACCCACTGATTTTGTCACACTTAGGGATCACCCCAGATCTCAAGTAATTGGAGACATTTCAGCAGGTGTACAAACAAGGCATCAACTTAACCAAGACTTGATGCATGCCTGTTTTCTCTCTCACGTTGAACCTCTAACCATTCATGATGCTGAGCAAGATCCCCACTGGATCCTTGCAATGCAAGAGGAACTAAATCAATTTGAGATATGTAGAGTTTGGGATTTGATTCCAAGCCCCCAAAACTACCAAGTTATTGGAACCAAATGGGTTTTCAGGAATAAGCTTGATGCCCAAAGAGTTATTGTGAGGAACAAGGCTAGGTATGTTGCTCAAGCATATAGGCAAGAAGAAGGAATTGACTATGATCAGACCTTTGCACCAGTTGCAAGGTTGGAAGCTATAAGGATTTTCCTTGCCTATGCAGCATTCAAAATTTCAAAGTCTTTCAAATGGATGTGAAGAGTGCCTTCTTAAATGGAGTGTTACAATAAGAGGTTTATGTAGAACAACCTCCAGGTATTGTTTCTCCAACTCATCCCTCTTATGTTTTTAGATTAAACAAGGCTCTTTATGGTCTAAAACAAGCTCCAAGAACTTGTTATGATACCTTGACAAGTTTTTTATTAGAGCATAAATTTACAAGAGGAACTGTAGATAAAACTCTTTTCACTAGACATTATAAGGACCAAATTTTGTTAGTACAAATCTACGTAGATGACATCATATTTGGCTTTACAGATTCAAAATTGTGCAAGTGGTTTTCTGACCTCATGCATTCTAAATTTGAAATGAGTGGCATTGGAGAGCTTTCATATTTCCTTGGTCTCCAAGTGAAACAACTCCCTGATGGCATCTTCATCTTATAAGCAAAATATGCTAAAGAACTTCTAAATAAGTTTGGGATGGCTGATGCCTCAGCAAAGAAAACTCCCATGGCCACAAATGCTGTTGTGGACTCTAATATATCAGGAAAACCAGTAGTTCAGAAACATTATAGGGGCATTGTTGGGTCCCTATTATACCTCACAGTAAGTAGGCCAGATATTATGTTTGTTACATGCCTTTGTGCTAGGTTCCAAGTGAACCCTAAAGAATCTCACCTTATTTTCTTGAAAAGATTTTTGAGATATATAAAAGGTTGTCCAAATCTAGGACTCTGGTATCTTGTAGAGTCAGAGTTTGAGTTAACTGGATACTCAGATGCTTACTATGTTGGATATAAAGTGGATAGGAAAAGTACCTCTAGAACTTGTCAGTTCCTGGGTATGAGACTTGTCTCTTGGTTTTGTAAAAAGCAAACATCTGTGTCTACATCAACTGCAGAAGCAGAATATATGGCTGCTAACAGCTGCTGCTCACAAATGTTATGGATACAAAACCAACTCCTAGACTATGGTGTCAACTTAAATAATTCAACATTATTTTGTGATAACACTAGTGCTATTGCAATAGCACAGAATTCAGTTCACCATAGTAGGACTAAGCATATTGATATAAGACATCATTTCATTAGGGAGTGTATTGATAAAAATAAGATTAAGCTTGTCTATATCTACACTGATTTACAAAAAGCTGATATATTCACCAAACCTTTGGATGAGAAAAATCATGCTTTCTTTCTAAATCAGCTGGGAATGATCAATGGAGAAGACTTAACTTAAGTTTTGTCTGCATTCGACGAATTTTCCAAAGTTTGTCGAATGGAGTTCGACGAACTGGGGAAAGTTTGAGAGATACTCGTCGACCAGAGATCGAAGAATTCTCTGTGAGTGGAACAATATTCGTCGACCAGCGATCGACGAACTTTGCTTTAGAAGATATTCGTAGATCGGAGTTCGATGAATTGTCTTCAAGTCTTCTAAATGAGATCGACGAATTATTTATCTTTAACTCATTTCGTCGACCTCAGTTTGAAGAATTAATTTTTTTTGTGGAACGGAGATTGTCGATTCATATTCTGAAAAACCTTATATCTAAGTTTTCTTCGACCTCCATACCGCACTTTCTGTTCCCTTGCACTTGATCGCCGCTTCCTCTATCTTTCTTGCAGGTAATTTCCATGGCGATTCCAACAGGAGTTCTAGCCGCCATGAAGTTTGACACTGGATTTGATGTCGACTTCGAATCATTCCAGCACTCAGACCCAATCTTTTTATATATTCTGGAACTTCTAGAGGAATAGAGTCTTAAGAACATAATGACCACCAGGATAAAGTTGGCAGGAACAGAAATCAGAGAATGGGTCTATACCTCAACCATTTCTGAAGACAATACTTTGACAGGATCGATCGTTGGTAACACTGTCTCCTTCACCCCCGCTCTTTTAACTGAAATATTTTGTCTGACAAATGGCGAAGAGGACTTAGAAATTGATTCTGAAAATTTACTATGATGGTCAATCTGATGGGTTATGCTGGTGACAACCTACAAAAATTATTGAAGAAGCATTTGTCTGCAGCATATAAGTTCCTGGCAGACATTGTAGGAAAGGTCCTGCTTGGAAAGCACACAGCCCATGACTACATTACAATACATCAATTCTTGGTCATGTGTGCAGTAATAAATAAAAAGCAAGTGGACTAGGCTCAGATCTTCTTTGATCTGATAAAGAAGAAAAATAACAAGAAAGAAGTGTGTTTTGGAAGGATCCTAGGGATCTTCCTCAAGGAAAAGGCTGGTGAATCACTGGTCTCCCAGACCATATTCATTAATGCCAGTAAAAGGCTCACTTGTCCCTTATTTGGCAGGTGGGAGAGGACAATCACCAAGCTCACTAAGGCTTCTACCTCTTCCACCCCAGCTTCTGAAGGCACCAGGGCTGTTAAAGCCACTCCCACACCTGCTGAGGAGATTCATCACACTCCACCATCTCTTTCAGCACCCCTTCTAGCAAAACAACTCCCTTCCTCTCCCATTATTTCTTCAACACCCCAATCACAACAACACCCTCATGTGCCTACTCCACCTCCATCTCCACCACTTGACATAACTGATAGTCCATCTACTCCCCTTCAAGACAATCCACACCCAACACCTCCTGCATCACCTCTTGACACCTACATTTCTACACCAACACAGTCCCCACTTCCCCCACATTTATCTTCCATACTATCTTACATCCTTCCCACAGACACTATGATGCCAGATTCCATCCCTCCATCCTCATCACCATCAAATTTCAACATACCTGATGTTCCATCCTCCATTCCATCACAGGTTGCCACCTCTTCCACACCCACTGCCAAATCATCACCAGCTTTCTCTCTCGAACCCTCCACCATATCCTCTATCATCACCCTTATCACCCCCCTTCTAAAATCCCTTCTAGCAGAGGCCATTACACCTCTTGCTATCTCCATTCAATATTTATCCACTCAAATCTCTGCCCTCACTGCTGCTCCCTCCTCAGTCACGGGCCTGGCCTCAGTTCCTACTGAAACCAGGCAGGGGGAGATGCCTGATGATGAAGCAGTAGCAACAGCAGCAACAGCTTCAGATCCTTCAGCACCAGCAGAGACTTCAGCCCTAGCAACAGCAGATACTCAAGCCAGCAGCATATACAGCCTGTATAGATAAAGATTTAATTGATTTTATTGATACTGATATGGATACTGACGAAACTGTTGGTGATTTCATTCTAAATCCCACAATCAATTTACCAAAATTGTTGAAAAGTTTTGACATTGTACATATGCAGTATCTTCTAGAAGAATTTACTAAGCCACAGTTGGCTATTGTAACCTATACTTCCCTTATCAGTCCAGTAGTTGCTAAGCAACTCTGTAATAGTTTTGAAATTCCAGTTTCTACACCAACTTCTGCAGTCATTCCATCCTCTCTAGAAGCAATCTCAGTACCAATCTTTGTGATGGATGACTCCCCAATGCCAGATCTAGATGAGTTGATCTTGGCTGATATTGAAGAAGAAAATAAGACAGCAGTTGAAAGCTCTGTCCCAGATACTTCTGATTCTTGTATAGTTTCTTCTTCAACTACTGCTGAAACTCCAGCTTTTGAAACTTCTGCTACTGCTACAGAAAAGACTGCTATGTCTGATAAAGACTTGAGAGCATTGGATGCTCTGTATGATAATCCTCAGGGTTCTGCAAGTGAAGATGATGAAGATGATGATGAAGATGATTCAGATGAAGAAGCTGCCAAGAAGAAGAAGAAAATGTTGTCAAATAAAAGGAAACTCCTCCTCCTGCTGCAAAGCCAAGCTCAAAGAATGACATCCCCTATTACATTCTGCAAAAGATAACACCATACAAGGAATGGCAGCTTGGATGTGGCTGTCCAAGAATGAACAAAAGGAGAAGAAAAGAAGTAGGAAATATTCTCCTACACCAGTTCAGAGATATAGAAGAGATCCACCTCCTCCACCTCCTCCAGCAGCTGGTGCCACTAGATCTATCTCTCAGAGATCTGCCCATATGCAAACTTATCAGAGACATCAAGAGAGATCTTCTGGAAGCAACCAACAAGAGCATTATTCTTCAGGAAATCAACATAAACAACATCAGCAGCAACAACCAACTCCCTCTGTAGAACAGGAAACTAAGAGTCCAGAAAGACTAGATTTACTTCCCATTCCTTTTGAGGATCCTGAAACAGCTAACACTGCTAAAATGGCCAGGTTCCAGGAACTTATTGGTCTTTCATTGATTAACAAAGCAAAAGCTGAAGGTAAATACATATCAGGATATACAACTATGTCAAAATACAAGAAGGAAGAACTAAAAAGATTTGATAAAGCCAACAAACTGTTTAATGTTGATGATTACATGAAGCTGCATCCTGAAGCAGTTGTCCCCAGAACTACATCACTGAAGATCATTGGGGCAGCTGACATGACCATGACAAAGGCACAGGCTTCAGATCCAAAAAGAGAAATTATCTTCACCAAGCAAGGAGAAAAGCTTAAGGAAGATAAGTCCACAAAGAAGCAGAAGAAGTAATCCTTACTTTGTTTTAATCTCTCTATTTTTCTATCTGCATTTACTCTCAAACTGTGTTATTTGTGTAAACAAAGCTTATCTACATATATATCTGTTGCATATGTTAGTAATTCTCTGCCAGATATATCTTTTTCTTACTTTGTTCATCTTTATGTTTATGTTTTGAGTCTATTAGTGACCTCACCCAAATAGGGGGAGATTGTTGGATCCCTAGTTGATTTGGGCTAGGTTCACTAACTTAGGATATGACCTAACTTGTATAGTCAGGGTCAAATTTGTGTCCTAGAGTCTAGGCCAAGTCCCTAGAGTCAACATCAGATGGACCAGCTATCAACCAGACCATCAGAGACTCAAGACTTAGAAGATTTCAAGACCAAGTAAAATGAGTTCGACGTTCGTCGAACTCAGGTCGACGAAAGGCGTTTTCAACTCGACAATCTTGAGAAATTTCTCTGAGCTGAGCTCGACGATCTGCTTTCTTTGGTCGATGAATATTGGGATTCTTCAACAAGCTAAAGACAGGATAACTCCAGATTATTCTAAGTCCAACTTCAAACTTTTGTCGACGAACAAGATTCTGAGGTCGACGAACTTGGACCTCAAGTTCATAATTTCTCATGCCGACGAAGTCAACTTCTCAGCTCGACAAACTTTAGACAGAAAAGGTAAAGGTTCTGAAGTATGTAAGTTTTGTTATCAGCTCGATGAACTAGGAAGTCAGCTCGACGAACAAGAAGTTGTCTGGTCGACGAATACAAAATCTCAGTTTGACGAACTGGTACCTCAGTTCGACGAATTCTGTTATTCGTTCGACGAATCCAGACTTAGACATTTCCGGCATTCAATCCTCACTTCAATGCAATAATTCCTGACAGATTTATGACTCAACATTCTCTGAATGTAAACGTTAGAGGAAGCATTGATTACAGTCTTCTTCAGGATTATTACTTGCAGATTTTACACGTGACAGTTGAGGAAATGATTTAATGCTGATTATTCTCAAGGCATCAGCATTAATTACAGAGGATTCAAATTTTTGAATAGAGATAGAAGAATAGAGATCGAGAATCAGGAAGCAAGAAGTGAGAACAAGAATACTCAGTAAAAAAAATAGAGATACACACAGACTGACTAAATGCAAGATTTCATACAACACCAGAAAAAGCTTCACTCAAGCAAATCATTATATAGCTTACAGTGATAGGCAGTGATATTCAGAAGAAGAAGAATAACTATAACATATTAAGAGCCTTCTTCTTCAACACTCTCTCCAGGACTTCTCCAAGGACAAAAGATATCAAATCAGTCAAGAAGATCCTGCATCACTGCTTGTCAAGAACACTGATTGAAGACCTATCACCCTACATCAAAGCTCCATATTTTCCCTGAACCATCAATAACTCAGGGGGAGCTGTTTGCTAAACATCAATCCACATAAGTCTTCTCAGTTTATTGAGAAAGAGAAGACATAATCACTCTCTCACCACCTCCTGTACAAAGGGTTGTCATCTCCCTTCAAAAGTGATTCCTGGTTGCAAGTCTCCTTACCAAAAGACTTGAGTTGGTTTTTGGGGACCTGATCAAAACCCATTGTTGTCAGGCACCTGATCAAAAACCTGAGGGGATTCCTACCAAGGGTGGAGAAGAGTGGGTGTACCCAGTTGAGGGGGAACCACTATAAACTTCTTGTGTCTTCAGGTTGCTTATCTTTTCTATTTGTTTCTTGTTGTGTTGATGTGATTAGGTTGATTAGTAGTTGTGTTTCAGTTTTTTTATTTCCTGCACTTTCTCAGGATATAGCAAAAGCTGTAGCAGCACTTTTATTTTGGGACCTATTAAATTTTAAATATACTCTATTCACCTCCCCCCCCTCTAGAGTATTGTACATCTAACCCTTACTTTCACTATTCACCCCCCCCCCTCTAGATGATTTAGTTATCCTTGAAATAAAGACTTTCAAGTGGTATTAGAGGGAGGTTACTCAAAAAGGACCTAACAGTCTGAGTTAACCTCCAAGGATAGCTAAAAGGTTAAAATTATGTGTTCAAAGGAGAACCATAAGGAGTGTAGCTCAACGGAGCTTCAAGTCTACAACAACGAGGACTTTGTGTCATGGAAAGAAAGGATCAGGCAGATTCTGGAAGCCAGTGATCCTAGAGTCTTGGCTTCAATTCAAGAAGGATCCTTCATTCCCATGAGGGTCTCTACATCAGATGCAAGCATCATGACCCCAAAGAGTTATGCAGAGATGTCTGAAGATGAAATCAACTTGGTACCTTTGGACAAGAGGGCACAATATATCATAGTAAGTGCCATAGATGACTTCACCTTCCAAATGCTTGTCCACTGAAAGACAACCAAAGAGATGTGGGATTCTCTCACTGGCTATATGGAAGGGACAGGGGAAGTCAGTCTTTTTGACAGTGGTTCAGAGTCTGAAGAAGAAGAAGCCTACTTTTGGCTAGTTGTTGCTTCTACTAAAGATGAAGCTTGAAAGTGATGTGTTATATTTGAGATACTCTAGAGGGGGGGGGTGAATAGAGTATCCTAAAATCCTTAAGGAAACTTTACAGATTTTGCTGTAAATAAAAACTGTAGAAAAAAAACTAATAAAGCAGGCACACAACAATCCTAGTTAGCACAAACACAATAAGAACAAAAGAAAGAGCAACCAGACAACACAAGAAATTATAGTGGTTCCCCAACTTTGGTACATCCACTCTTCTACCACCCTGGTAGGAATCCACTCAGATTTTTGATCAGGCGCCTGACACCAATGAGTTTTTGATCAGGTGCTCAAAAACCAAATCTCAAGTCTTTTAGTCAGCAGATTTGTAACCAAGAATAACTTTTGAAGGGAGTTAAGAACCCTTTTTACAGTGGGAGGGTTGAGATATGATTGTGTCTTCTCTTTCTCAATAAACAACTAAGAAGACTTAGTGGATATGATGTTAGCAAATGGCTCCCCCTGAGATGTCGAATGGTTCAGGAAAAACTGGAGCTTTGCTTCAGGGTGATAGACATTTAAACTTTAAGCCTTGACCAGAAACGATCTTCAGGACCTTCTTGACAGATGGAATTGATGTTGTCCTTTGAAGTGCCCTGGAGAGTTGAAGAATGAAGACTCTTGATTTTTGTTTGATTGATCTTCTTTTTCATATAGCAAATGTTCTTCTGGTCTAGGGTTTCTTCTCTGTATCTGAGATCTGTGAAAGAAAGAGCAGAGAGATCCTTGATTCAGACTAATAGTGTTTTTCTGTCTATGTGTCTGTCCTGTTGTTATTTAGGAAAAGAGAGAAAATCTATTTTATATTTTCTGTCAAAAATTGTCTTTCAAGATTTGAAATCCTCTGCAATCAATGCTGACGCCCTTGAGAATAAACTGTATTGAATTATTTCCCCAACTGCCTCATGGAAAAATGACAAAAAATAATCCTGGAGAAGACCATAATCAAAGCTCCTTTTAACGATTATATTCAGAGAATATTTGAGCATTAATTACATAGGAATTGTTGCAATAGAAAGGGGACAGAATGAAGGAAATAACTAAGTATGGATTCATCATACAGAGAACAGAAATCGTCGAGCTGAGTTAACAGTTCGTCGAGCTGAGAAGCTGTGTTCGTCGACCAGATGGCTTCTGTTCGTCGAGCTGAGTTCCAAGATCATCGAGCAGAGAGTAGAACAACATTCTCTAAAAACTTTGCCTTTTCTGTGTATGAAGTTCGTCGAGCTGATAACTGGTTTCGGCGACTGAAGTTTAGTAAAGTATTTCTGGACTTAGAATATTACAGATGCTTCTGGAATGATAGTGTTGAAGTGAAGTATCCAGAAATCTTCGACCTGAGAATTAGTTTCGTCGAGCTGAGTACTACTAACTGCTGCTTCATAATTCTTGTCATAGTTTTCAAAGTTAATTGAGCTGAGAATCTTGAATTCATCTACTGGAGATGATTCTCGACTTAGAAAACTGAGAGGCTTCTGGATTAATAAGTTGAAGTAGAGAATCCAGAAATCGTCGACTAGAGAAATAAGTTCGTCAACTGGAGTTAAGAGAATAAATTCTGGACTTGGAATGCTGAAGGTAGAGTGCAAAAGATCATCGAACTGAGAATTAAGTTCATCGAGCTCAGCTCAGAGAATGCTCTCTAAGATCGTCGGGCTGAGATCGACTTTCGTCAACCTAAGTACGACGAACGTCGAACTCATTTTACTTGGTTTGAAATTTGTCTAAGTCTTGGGTTTGTGGCAGTCTGGTTATGGCTGGTCCATACAGTGTTGACTGTAAGGACTTGGCCTAGACTCTAGGACACAATCATGACCCTGGTTATACATGGTGGGTCACAAGATCCTAAATTAGTGAATCTAGCCCAAATCAAACTAGGGATCCAACAATCTCCCCCTATTTGGGTGAGGTCACTAATTACAGATTCAGACTAAACTGAAAATAAACAAAGTAGGAAAAACATATATCTGGCAGAGAAAAATGAACACATGCAGTAGATATATATATATATAGATAAGCTTTGTTCAGAAATAAGAAAGCAGTTATAAACATAACAGAAATTAAACAGTTCAGAACTCATTTCTTTTGCTTATTCTCTTTTGGCTTTTCTTATTTGCTCTTGTATCCTGGCTTAGTAAAAACAATTTCTCTATTTGGATCTGAAGCTTGCACTTTAGTCATGGTCATATTAGCAGCCCCTATGATTTTCAAAGATGTGGCTCTGGGGACTACTGCTTCTGGGTGCAATTTCATACAATCATCAACATTAAAAATCTTATTAGCTTTATCAAACCTTTTGAGCTCTTCCTTCCTGTATTTAGACATGGTAGTATATTCTGAGGGATCCTTTCCTTCAGCTCTGGCTTTGTTGATCATAGAAAGGCCAACAAGTTCTTGGAACCTGGCCATCCTAGCTGATGTACTTGTTTCTGGATCTTCAAAAGGTACAGGAGGAGAGGGAGGTCTGTTGGAGCTTTCAGCGTGTTGATGTTCAGATAATTATTGTTGTTTTTGTTGTTGATGTTGCTGCTATTGTTGAGGTTGGTGCTGCTTGCTAGATGGATATTGTCTTTGCTGGCTGCTTCCTGAGGATGAGGATCTACCCTGATGTCTTTGATAAGTTTGAAATTGGGTAGTGCTTTGAGATGTTGAACCTGAAGCACCAGCAGCTGGAGGAGGAGGAGGAGGATCCCTTCTGTATTTCTGAGTTGGAGGAGGGGAGTATCTTCTGCTTCTCTCTCTCTTTCTGTTCGTTCTTGGATAACTACATCCAAGCAAGCATTCTCTTATAAGGGGTTATTTTCTGGAGGATGTAAAAGGGAGTATCATTTGCTGGATTGTGCTTTGGAGCAGGAGGTGGAGGTGTTTTCCTCTTCTTAGACACTTCCTTCTTCTTTGGATCCTCATCTAAATCCTCCTCCTCCTCCTCATCATCATCAGATTCTGGAGGGTCATCATACAGGGAATCCAGTGCTTTGAGAGCCTCTGCAGAAATTACAGGTTTATCTGCCTGAGAAGGAGCTGGAACTGGAGAGCTGTCTATGACAGTGCTTTTAGCAACTGCCTTATTCTCTTCTTCAATGTCATCCAAGATCAAAACATCAAGATTTGTCATTGGAGAGTCATCCATCACAAAGCTTGGAGTAGAAATAGCTTCTGGAGAGGATGGCATGACTGCAGGTTCTGAAGCAGCAAAACTGTCCCTAGTTGCTTGGCAACTTTTGGACAAATTGGTGAAGAATATGGGACAATAGCAAAAGATGGCTTAGTATACTCTGTTGGAAGGAAGTTCAAAAATGCAGTATCAAAAATTTTCAACAAATTTGTTAAATCTACTATGGGATTTAAAATAAAATCACCAGCAGTAATAATCTCTTCAGTATCTGACTCATCTAAATCCAGGCCAGTCACAATAAAATGAATGAAATCAATAAAATCTGTATCTTCTGTTGTTGCTGTCTCTACATCTACTGGAGCTGTTGAAATTGAAACTGCTGCTACTGCTGGAGCTACTGCAGCTTCTTCATCAAGCTTCTCCCCCTGCCTGGTTTTAGTATGAACTGGAGCCAGGCCATTGACAGAAGAGTGGGCAGCAGTGATGGCAGATATCTAGGCAGATTGGGTAGATATGGAAGTAGCAAGAGGTGTAATGGCCTCTGCTATTATTTTTTTGAGGAGCGGTGTGATGTGGGCAATGATAGATGAGATGGTGGAGGGATCCAGTGGTGGAGTTGCAGTTGGTGTTTCAGATGGTGGTTGGGTGGAAACATTTGGAGGGATTGTAAATGTTGGTGAGGATGGATGAGGAGCATCTGCATTTGGACATCCTGGATGGATTCAGTTGGAGGATGAGGAGTATTGGGAGGAGATGACAGTAGATTGAAGGATGGTATGGAGAACAAGTGGGGTGGAAGAGGAGATGAAGGTGGTGTTGGAGAAGGGGAGGGTTGTTGATATTCCTGAATAGGGGAAGAGGTGATGTCTGTGAGATCTATTGGTGGATTGGCGTCAGGAGATGTAGCTGGAGTAAGAACTTGAACAGATGGTTGTGGTTGTGGTTGTGATTGTTGTTGGGGTTGTTGTTGTGGTTGTGGAGTAAAGGAAATGGTTGAGGAGGGTTATTGTAGAGTCTGAGGTTGAGGTGGGAGGACAGTTGTGTGTGGTAGTTGGGTTTGGAGT
Organism: Platanthera guangdongensis; assembly: GCA_039583875.1. Lineage (NCBI taxonomy): Eukaryota > Viridiplantae > Streptophyta > Magnoliopsida > Asparagales > Orchidaceae > Platanthera > Platanthera guangdongensis. The sequence goes on along the minus strand of CM077151.1, from coordinate 251,094,834 downwards.
GCTGGAAGAGATGGGGGTGGAGGGGAGATCTCTTCAGCAGGTTGGGGAGTGGCTGAAACATCCCTTGTGCTCTCAGAAGATTTGGTGGCAGAGGATGAGGCCTTGGAAGGATTTATTATTGTCCTCTCCCACCTACCAAACAAGGCACATATAAGCCTTTTGCTGGCATTGATGAATATGGACGGGGAGACCAGTGATTCATCAGCTTTTTCTTTTAAAAAGATCCCAAGGATCCTGCCAAAACTAACTTCCTTTTTGTTGTTCTTTTTCTTGATTAAATCAAAAATTATTCTAGCCCAGTTCAATTTCTTTTTGTTCACCACTGCACACATGACCGGGAATTGGTGCCTGGTAATGTAGTCGTGTGCAGTATGTTTGCCCAGCAAGACTTTCCCAACAATATCTACAAGAAACTTGAATTCTGCAGATAGATGTTTGTTCAGCAATTTATTAGGGTTGTCTCCAGAGTAACCCATCATACTCAGCATCATGTCATATTCCACATTATCCATTTCCAGATCATCTTCTCCATTATTCAATCCAAATATCTCATTTAATATGGTTGGAGATAGAGAAACAGTATTGTTGAAACCGATTTCTCGGTCTCCTATGGAGTTCACCCTCGGAGAAGGGGCGATCTCGCACCTACTTCACTCCTGTAAGCAAAACAACAAGGAAAACAGGGAAGAAATGACCCAAGGGCTCGGCGGGAGGTCCCACCACACACCTGGAAGATCTCAGAGCGCTTCCCCTCCATAGCCAAAGGCCGAGCTAAGGTACCCTCAGGAAGCACTTGAAAGCTTGAGCAAGAGAGCACAGAAAGCGCGTCTGCTGGGGTACCCCTTGGGTCCTATTTATAGTTTTCAGAATCTGAACTGCCAATAACCAAAAAGAACTGACCTGAAGTTACCAAAGAACCCTTGGTTGGGTCTGCCAACAACCAAACTCCACTGTTTTGAAGGGCTATGGGCAGACCAGCGGGGGCAAAACATTAAAAGGTACCTCTTATATCTCGGCGAGCTGGAGAGCCTGGCCACCTCGGCAGATCCAATTCGCCTACTGTTGCCGAGCTCCATTCTCTCACTTCGCGAGTTTGCGCGGCGAGCTCGCCAGTTGGTAGGCCTCCAATGTTCGAACTCAGGTCGACGAATCCTGGCCTAGTCGGCGAATGCCGTGCTCGTGGTCTGCGACTGCCGAATTCGCGGTCGACATATGCCGAGCTTGCGTTCGACAATTGTCGATCTTCGTTCGACGGTTACTGATCTTCGGTCGACGATTACTGATCTTCGGTCGACGATTGTCGAGCTCGCCTGCTGCCTCCTAGTTTTCCTACCAAGCTCTCCTGCTGCCTGGGCGAACTACGCCGGTCGACCTCGCCCCTGATGACCCTGCTCGCCGGACACGGGGTTGTACATAATCCCCGCTCTTTCTGAACTTGGCAATGCTTGGAAAGAAACATCCAACTCCAGGTGTTCGGCGAGTGCGGGGTCGAAACCGGAGAGAATCTTTTGGTGGGGTCCACCTGCGGCTATATATATACACCTGCATACCTGCTTGACTCTTGCCCTTTCCTTTGCTCTAGTACTGCCAAGAAGCCGATTCCCAAGGAAATCCAAGAGCGCCTCAACCGAGCTCGCCAGACCTCGGCTGCTCGCGTGGCCGCTCTGACAGCGGTCCCACCCAATGTTCCTCAAATTGATTATGCCGAGCCCAGCTCCAAGAGGGCGAAGTCATTTCTCGAAGCAGCCGGGCCAATTTATGAAGACCTGAGGACCACCCTGGAGATGGGGACTGGCTCTTCCACTAGGACAGTCCTTGAGAAGGATAGAGAGATCGTCGTAGTCGGCGATGACCCGGATGGACAACCTGATGACGTGGGGGGTGCCACGCCGCGAGAGCCCACACCGCGAGGTGAGACCACTCTCGCAGACTTGCGGTTCATGACACCGGATAACCATCCCCGGGACCTGCCTCTTCTCTTTGGGATCCTTCCAGTGAGCTCGCAGAGGCCGAACTCGCCGGTGCGTGCCCCCTCTCCTCGGCAAACTGACGTGGCCGCGGGGGAGGGTCTGGGAACTATCCCCACCCCGGGATTCGAGCTCCTCTCGTCGGGGGCTCGCGGCCCAAGTCGCGGGAAGTATCTGAGATTCATCCCTCCCCGCATCTCCTTTGAGCTGCCGAGCTCGTCAGGTCAATTTTGCTTGGATTCATGCCTCATGCGCTTTTCCTGCATTCCACCTTTTTTGCTGACATCTGTCCTCACAGTTCCCCCCAATCAATCTACTACCGAGGAGTCTTCGCGGGCAGCCCACTTCTCTCCCCTCCCCTCCCCAAGCTCGCTGGACTATTACCTGGGCCCCGAGGTGGATCAAGGCGAGTTGACGAGGAGGGAGGTTAAGCTTCTTAAGAAGTTGGTGTGCGGGCTGCGCGAGGTACAGGGGCTCAACGAGGTGCTACAATGCGACTACGCGCATCTCGCTGACGAGGTGCGAAGCGGCCAGGATGGCGAGCTGATGTCCCCCTCCCGGCTTCTGGATGAGATAGATGATGGCCTCTCATTGGCGCAGAGGAACGCGGGGAGGATCCGCTAGCTGCTCCGCGTGCGGCAGTCTGGGGGGCGGGAGCCGCGAGGCCGGGGTAGGTAAGAGGGCGGCTCCTTTGCTCGCATCCTGATGCTCCCCCTGCTCGCGCGCCCCGCTTTTTTATTCTTAAACTTGGTCTCTATAATAAGTAGTTTTTTAGAATATTCTTGGACAAGCGTTATTCAAATAATATACTGCGATGTTTGACTTAGCCTTGGTTGGGACGCCCTGGAAGTTGGCGAGTTGGGGTGGCGAGTTGGGGTGGCGAGCTGAGCCAATTGGACAGCCTGACCCCAGATTTATTTTTCTATAAATATCCCCCCCCCCCTTTTTCACCAACCCCCGTACTTGTGCTTTTATTTCTCTCTTTCTGCGCTTTTCTTTCTTTTCTTGCTCGCGCTCTGCTTCTCCCTCTGCGAACATGGGCAAGGCCAACCCTGATACCGATTGCCACAGCAAGTGCGCCCAACACTTTACAGACTATTGCTTCTTCGATGGGTATATCAGCGAGGAGGAGCTCGCTGATTTCAAGGCAGAGTATGTGCCGCCGGGCTTCGAGGCGCGCAGGCCGAGGCAGGGAGAGACCATCAACACCTTTTACGATGATGAGCTCTCCTTCCCCATCTCGCATTTCGAGGTGGGGTTACGCCTCCCCCTCTGGCCGGAGTTCCGGCAAATCCTGAAGTACTATGGCGCAGTACCCGCGCAGTTAAACTCTAACACCATCGCGATGATGGCGGCGTTCGCGAGCTACCTTCGGCGGGAGAGTTTTGAGTTTAACCTGACAGTGTTCAGAAAACTCTTTTCTTACAAGGCGACGCCGGATGGGTTCGTCTACTTTGGCGGCTCGCTGATCAAGGTTCGCGGGATCGCAAACAAGCACCACAACTGGATGACCCGGATCACCTTCATCAAGGGCGACCTCGGCAACATCCCGTACTCGCTACAACAAAAAGGCGAGGAGGTCTACCGCCCCCCTGTCATGCTCGACAACGATGCCGACCTCCACAAATACTTCCTCCACAAAGACTTCGAGGTCACCTTCCAGCGAAGGGACCTCGACGTGCTTCTCCCTTTCCTCCCCGGCGAAGGTACTGCTTTCCCTGCCTTGTCGGGCTCAACCGATTGCCGAGCTCTCCATATTGCTGCTAAAATTCTTCTAACTTTTTCCGAGTATTTTCCTGCAGGGGAGTGGATAATTCCCAGGAACTCGCCGTTCGCGTACTCGGGGTCGCACCCTGACCCCCTTGCTCGCGAGAAGGCGGCGGCGGCCTGCCGAGATGAGGCGGCCTCCTCCCAACCTTCGTCCAGCAAGAGGCGACCTGAGGATGTGGGGTCGAATCCGCCACACCGCCAGCCACTGCCAAAACAGATGAGGAGAGCCCTGTTGGCTCTGCGGGCGTAAAAACAACAACATCGGCCTAGCCCCAAATACATAAGCTCGCCTGAGACCCTCCCCGACGCGTCGCCTGAGAGCCCGCTGAAGGAGATTACCAGCAAGGGCCGGAAAGGCGGCGAGGGTCCTTCTTCTACGGCAGCAATCTCCCCTCCTCCTTCGGCGAAGAGGGCGGCCCACGAGCGCGTGGTGCCGAAGCAACATCCCCTCTTCAACTTCAGGGGGCGGTGGAGGGACTCGAACGGCGAGCCCATAGGGGAGTGGGATGAACTGGCCCATCGGGTCTCCATCTCCACTCTAGATCCATCCTGGCATGACCGCGAGCCCGCCACTGGTCATGCTTATGCGAGGATGCCGTGGCCTATAAGAACATGACCTTATGGCAGCTCGGCCATGAGGGTCTGCAGGCCCATCTGCGGACCTTGGAGCTCCACCACATGTTGACCCGCCGCAGCTTCTCCCTCAGCAATCAACTCGAAAAAGCCGAGCAAGCTCGCGATGTCGCAAAGGACAAGGTTGCCGACCAGGCGAGGCAGCTTGACATCGTCGAGGGTCTCCTCGCCCAGGCCGTCGCCGGTTGGTAAGTGTCAAGCTCTCCTCTTTTCTTTTACTTAGAATATTTTGTGCAGCTGCTAACCAGATTTTCTCTCCAGGATGCCAAGGCTGCATGGGAGCTGCGAGCTCGCAATGCCGATCAAGGGGAGGAGACTGGCCAGCTACGTGCCCGCCTCGCCGAGCTGGAGGGGGCGAACGTGAAGCTGAAAGAGGAGAATCAGCACGTCCACCGCGAGGTCCGCCGCCAGGCGGAGATCTTCTTCCCGGCCAGCAGCTCTGATCCTTCCCTCCCTTACAAGAGACTGCGGATCTTCGTCGAGGCCGATCTCGTCGAGAGGCTGCTGATTAACTCCATTCAGGCCGCCGAATGCACCCTCCAGATGATGAAGGATTCTGGAGTTCTGGTGGCGGGGTGCGAGGAGATCTTGGCCTGGGACCTGATATCGAGCCTTTTCCCGGCGACGCAGCCAAGCGAGAAGGAAGATAGCTTGGACGCGATGTTCGGGAAGGGCTTCCCGGATCTGTCAGGCGAGGGAGGGGAGGACTGCCAATCTGGTGGGGGGGGGGGGGGGGCGAGCCCTATATGTATATAACCTGTAACCTCGCCGAGGAGAGCTCAGCATGTAAACATTGTCACTTAATGAAAGTTTATTTTTGTTACCTTTTGCGCTCATCATAATAATGTCAATTTATACATGTATTCTTTCTGGGTTTCTCCGTCGTTCCCTGTTCTCTTGCTCGCTCTTTCCCCAGCGACCTCGCGTAGATATATGCTGCGAGTAGGACTGTTGCTAAGACTCGCCCTCGAGAGAGTATGTTTTGTGTGCTTGCCGAGCTTCAGGCAATTCGGGAGCGGGCTGCTCTTCCCCCTTGTCACGCCACCTCAGCTTGCTCGCGAGCCATCCATGTTGAATTCAGAAAATCTTCTAAGTAAAATAGACGGGGTGAAGTGTCCTGTCCTGGCTCGCCTTCCTTTAGCGAGGTCCTGAGACCCGGGTCGCTACCCCTTTGCTGATGCCGAGCTGGGTTTGGCGAGTCCAAACTCGTTTGTGTAGAACCACTTTCCCCTTATTCCTTGGCATTCAAAACTTCTTGGTTCTTACCTGGAGAATTCAAGGCCGATACCATTGAGTGACTTCCAGCCCTGCCAGCTAGGTGAGAGCCTGACAGTGTGATCTGCTCGAGGCTAAGGATGACACCGGGTGACTTTCAGCCCTGCCAGATAGGTGAGAGCCTGACAGCGGGATCTGCTTGGGGTCCACTACTAACACCATCGAGTGACTTCCAGCCCTGCCAGCTAGGTGAGAGCCTGACAGCGGGATCTGCTCGAGGCTAAGGATGACACCGAGTGACTTCCATCCCTGCTAGTTAGGTGAGAGACTGACAGCGGGATCTGCTCGGGGTCCACTACTAACACCATCGAGTGACTTCTAGAACTGCCAGTTAGGTGAGAGCCTGACAGCGAGATCTGCTGGAGGCCAAGGATGACACCGAGTGACTTCCAGCCCTGCCAGCTAGGTGAGAGCCTGACAGCGGGATCTGCTCGGGGTCTAATACTAACACCATCGAGTGACTTCCAGCCCTGACAGCTAGGTGAGAGCCTGCCAGCGGGATCTGCTCGAGGCCAAGGATGACACCGAGTGACTTTCAGCCCTGCCAGCTAGGTGAGAGCCTGACAGCGGGATCTGCTCGGGGTCCACTACTAACACTATCGAGTGACTTCTAGCCCTGCCAGCTAGATGAGAGCCTGACAGCAGGATCTGCTCGAGGCCAAGGATGACATCGAGTGACTTCCAGCCCTGCCAGCTAGGTGAGAGTCTGACAGCGGGATCTTCTCGGGGTCCACTACTAACACCATCGAGTGACTTCCAGCCCTACCAGCTAGGTGAGAGCCTGATAGCGGGATCTGCTCGAGGCCAAGGATGACACCGAGTGACTTCCAGCCCTTCCAGCTAGGTGAGAGCCTTACAGTGATATCTGCTCGGGCTCCACTACTAACACCATCGAGTGACTTCCATCCCTGCCAGCTAGGTGAGAGCCTGACAGCGGGATCTGCTCGAGGCCAAGGATGACACCGAGTGACTTCCAGCCCTGCCATCTAGGTGAGAGCCTGATAGCGGGATCTGCTCAGGGTCCATGTTCATTTCATTCCTCCATGCGAACTCACAGCGACAATATTGGCATACTAAAGAGTTTTCATTAAAAATCAAGGCAAAATTTACAAGCTTCAAGGAATAAAGGGTTTTAAGTCGTCACCATTCCAGGTGAGACTTAAGGTCTCGCCGTTGACATTTTGTAGTCGATAACCTCCTGATTTTAAACTCTCGTTTACAATAAACGATCCTTCCCAGCTGGGGTTGAGCTTCCCTATGGATGCTGACCTCCATGCTGCATCCACCTTCTTTAGTACCAAGTCCCCTTCCACAAACTGTTTGACTCTGACATGCTTGTCAAAGTACTTGACCATTCTCCTTTTCACCTCTTTTTGTCGGATGGCGGACAGGTCCCTCAGCTCTTCCACCATGTCAAGGGAGAGCCGCAGTTCCTCCACGTTCTCTGTCGGCCATTCCACTCTGCCTTCCTTTGTCGTAACAACCCGAGGTGTTTGGACTTCAAATTCCACGGGGAGCACTGCCTCGCACCCATGAGAGAGTTTGAAGGGAGTCTCTCCGGTTGCCGTGTTGGGGGTGGTTCTCATGGCCCAGAGAACTGCGGGAAGGTGCTCCACCCAGCTCCCCTTCAAATTCTCCACTTTCTTCTTGAGGAGGTTGACGATGTTCTTGTTCGCGGCTTCCACCTGTCTGTTGCTCCTGGGGTGATGGACCGAGGCGAACCTGTGGTCAATTCCAAGTTGCTCGCAAAAACTGGTTAACTCAGCGCTGGCGAACTATGCCCGTTGTCCGTGACGATGGCCTGGGGTAGCCCGTGGCGGCAGATGATATCTCCCCAGACGAAGTTTTTGATAACCTGGGAGGTCACCTTGGCCAGCGCCTTCACCTCCAATCACTTGGAGAAGTAGTCGATCATTACTAGGAGGAACCTCCTCTGCCCACTAGCCTAGGGGAATGGCCCAACCAAATCCATACCCCAAATGGCGAAGGGCCAGGGGGGCCGTGATACTTTTGAGTCGCTGGGTCGGCTATAGCTGGAGGGGGGCAAACAACTGGCATTTATGGCACCTTCTTGCGAATTCCGTTGCATCGTGGCCCATGGTGGGCCAGAATTTCCCCTGTCTGACAATTCTTCCTTCCAGGGTCCGACTCCCAGAGTGGCTCCTACACTCTCCGGAGTGTACTTCCTCCAAGATTCTTTGTACCTCCTCCTCGGCCACGCAACGAGCCAACATCCCCGAGAGCGTGTTCCTGTACAGCTGCCCGTCCTAAGGGAGGTAGTACGCTGACTTATGCCTTAACTTCTTCTTATCTACCCCCTCCGGATACTCCCCTGTGGAAAGGAAGGTCATAACTGGATCCATCCATGAAGTCCATTGATCTATCTCCATGAGCCCCGCCTCTTGGATGGAGGGGAGGAATATGTCGGTGATGGTACCCCCACCCGAGGACCGTGCTTCGCGAGCTGATCGAACTGCTCACTTTCCTCCCGGGGCACGTGCCAGATTGTGAAAGTTTGGAACGTGCCGATGACCCCCTTCACTTTGGCTAAGTACAGTCGTAGGGTGGGCTCCCTTGCCTCTAACTCCCTATTGATCTGGGAAACTACCACCATGGAGTCGGTAAGGACCTCCACGTCCAGTACCCCCAACTCCCTGGCCAGGGGCAGCCCTGATATTACGGCCTCATACTCGGCCTGATTATTTGTAATGGGAAAGTGCACCACCACCGTCTGCTCAATTCTATTTCCTTGAGGGCTCTCCAAGATCACCCCCACTCCTAGGGAATGCCTCCCTGAGGCGCCGTCCACCATCACCTTCCAAGGGGTTGGGAGAGTGAGCTCTTCCTCCGCCACCTCCATCACATAATCGACCAAGAAGTCGGTCATTGCTTGAGCTTTGATCGAGAGGCGGGGGACAAAAGAAACGTCAAACTCGCTCAGCTCTACCGACCATTTGGCCAGCCTGCCAGAATGCTCCACCCCCTCAAATATGTTGCGGAGGGGATCGTCAGTCACCCCTCGGATTGAGTGTGCCTGGAAATAAGGCCACAGCCTTCGGGCTGAGATGATCAGGGCAAAGGCTAGCTTTTCCAAAATTGGATACCGGAGCTCGGCCTTCCTCAAGACCCGACTCATGGCGAATATGACCGCTCCCATTTCTAAGTCATGAATTGGGTAGTTTTGTTCATGCTTCTTTAGTTATCGGGAAGCGTATGCTTTCACATGCCCATTCTGCATCAGCACCACACCCATGCCCTGGTAGGAAGCGTTAGTGTAGACCTGGAATCCTTCTTTCCCCGAAGGAAGGGAAAGTATAGGAGCCGAGGTGAGTAGACCCTTCAAATCATGGAAAGCCACCTCGCACTGCGTGGTCCAGATAAAGGGCACATCCTTCCTTGTCCGGGATGTGAGTGGAAGGGAAATACGAGAAAATCCCTCCACAAACTTCCGATAGTAACCGACAAGTCCTAGGAAACTCTGCATATCTGTGGCCGACTTCAGCTGCGGCCAATCCCGAACTGCCTGAATCTTGGCCGGGTCCACTGCCAACCCAGCACCACTAATGATATGGCCTAGGAAAGCCACCTACCTCAGCCAGAACTGGCATTTGCTGAACTTCGCATAAAGCTAGTGCTCCCGCAGTCTCTCCAGTGTCAGCGTCAGATGTCGTGTGTGCTCCTCCTCTGTCCTCGAGTAGATGAGGATGTTGTCAATAAATACAATGACGAACACATCCAGATATGCCTCGAACACCCGATTCATGAGGCTCATGAATGCCGACGGTGCATTCGTGAGCCCGAAGGGCATCACAGTAAACTCGAAGAGCCCATATCTGCTGCTGAAGGCAGTGTTCGGTATGTCCTCCTCCTGGATTCGCAGATGATAGTAGCCTGACCTCAAATCCAATTTTGAAAAGAAATGCGCCCCCTCCAGCTGATCAAACAGCTCATCTATCCTTGGTAAAGGAGAGGTATTCCGGACCACCAGTCGGTTCAGTTCCCGGTAGTCGATGCACAATCTAAGTGTCTCGTCCTTCTTTTTGACGAAAAACACTAGGGCCCCCTTAGGGAAGAGCTAGGTCAGACAAATCCGGCCTCCACTAGCTCTTACAGCTGGCTTCGAAACTCTATCAGCTCCTTTGGGGCATCCGGTAAGGCGCTCTAGAGCTGGCTTAGCCCCCGACACCAGCTGTATCTGGAAATCTTGCTCTCGGTGCGGGGGTAGCCCTGGTAGCTTCTCTTGGAATACATCAGCAAAATCTCGCACCACCGGAATATCTGAGATGGAACTCTTGGCCTCAGCCATTTCAAACAACACTTCATAGACTTCCTCCCCTATAAGTGGGCCTTGACGGCCTGCACAGATGACAGCAAGAGAGAGGGAATAGGTCTAATACCTTCGATGACATTGTAGGAATCCCCGTATCTCACAGTAATCCTCTTTGACATGCAGTCAATCTGAGCATGGTTCCAGTGCACCCATGTCATTCCCAGGATCAAATCAAAGACTGGCATCTTCATGATCGTCGCTGGTACTTCAAATATCTTTCTGCCGTTCTCCACCTCCATGTAGCAGCGGGCGGTGGTGAATAACTCCCATCCGTCGGGTAGCCGTATCCTCATCATCTGGCCTGTGAATCGCTCCACGCCTTCCAGCCCTTCCACGAAGGCTTCTGACACGAATGGGTACGAAGCACCCGTATCGAAGAATGTATAGGCGGGCTTGCCGCTGATGAAGACTATGCCTGGGGTAATTTAAGGTCTAGAAATCTAATTGTGGTTTTCTTTCCTAGTTTCTCGATTTCATAACCATAACTCTAATTACTTAGGAAGGAGAAAACTAGAAATTGACCGGAGTACCTTTGATCACTTGCTCCGGATTCCGTTACTGAGTCAGATCTAGTGCATAAACTTGCTCCCTCTCCTGTCTGTGGTCTCTGCCATGGTATCCACGACCTCGGCCACATCCTCGGCCTCCAAAATACTGAGATGGCGGAGCAGCCGGAGGTGCTAGTGGTGGTGCCCCCCTCACGGGGCAGTTCCTCTGGATATGCCCCACCTGATGACAGTTGAAGCATTCTGGCGGGGGATATGCCTACCCCAGGTCTCTGCACCTCCCGCATTTGCGGTGGCTTAGGGGCCACCACTACCGTTTCCCTCTGCCCCTGTCTCACCTCCTGCTGAGGCTGCTCTTCTGCTCTTCTCACATCAGTGACGTGGCCCCGCCGCTGATCATTCCTGGCTCCCCGACCCTGATCATCAGTTGGCCGCTTCCGGACTCGGGTAGTATGCCAGTCTGCCTCGATCCTTTTTGCCATCTCCAATATCCGAGGAATAGGCACGTCATACACGAACAACAGAGCCTCCCTCAGATCCTCTCGCAGGCCCTTATAAAACCTCTTAGTGTAACCTGCCTCATCCAACTGGTAGGAATCCGCAAACCGGGCCAGATGATTGAACTCCCGATGGTACTCCACCACTGTCTTGCTGCCTTGTCTCAACTGTAGGAATCTATCCTCTAGCTCGTCTCTGGCCGTCTGTGGAACAAAATGCTCCAATAGTGCGGCCCTGAATTCCCCCCAAGATATCTCAGCAATCTCTCTGTCAGCAAACGTCGTGTCCAGCGACGTATTCCACCATCCCTTGGCATGGGACTCCATGCAAGAGACTACTAAGGGAACCCTCTCCTCCCACGGGCACCAGATCCCTATCATCATCTCATACATAATGTCCAGCCACTCCTCCATCCGAACGGCCAAATCTGTCCCCAAGTAGGATGGGGGAGAAAGCCCTTGGAAAATGCTTAGCCAGTTGGACCCCGGGTTTGGCTGTGGAATCGGAACCTGTTGAGCCCTAAAAGCCTCCAAGATAGCTGTCAGAGTCTGTCCCATCTCTGACTGTAGGAAGGGAGTGGGGATCGGGGGATGTGGTGCAACGTCCAGAGTCTGCTGGACTCCGCCTTGTGGTGTAGGCTGTGCTGGGGGCTGCGTGATAAAAGTCAATAGTAAATAATCGACTCAACATGATTAAAAGTGGACAATTTACATGTGATCACTTATATGGGCACACCACTGCTTCCGCTTCTTAGTTTGTCCCAAACTAAACTCACGCGGGGGTGACCCAGTGGTAGTGGACTGTTACTTTTCGATTGAGGTAGCTCTGATACCACCTGTAAGACCCCCTTTTTTCTTTTTAAAACACCGGGTTCTTAGGCCCCGAACCGCCACTTTGCGGTAACACCTTCGCACCTAGGAAGGTCATCACTACAAAATTCCGATCCTGCTTGCCAAATCGATCACAACTGTAGCCAATGGTAAAGCAAGTCCACAGAAATCACATATATATAAATATTCTCCATGAAGGGAGTATCCACAGATATATCACAAATACTAAATCTTGGGCTCATGCCTAGTACATCAAGTCCTCACTACAAATCTCTCATTGCGGAAGCAAACTAATATAACTACTAGTGATCAGGACTCACAGTCCCTGCCGTCTGAACTCCAGAACTAGACTACCCGATCTCCAAGCGTGATGACCTCCGGGGCTGCTCCTCAGTGTTGGGCTCCACGGTCCCCTAAAATGATGTGGTTCGAAAACTGTTAGTCTAAAAGACTAAGTCCTATCATCCTCTGCCCCTTCCCCCATGGCTCCTAGGCACCGAGCGGGGAGAAGGACAGGAGAGGACATGAAAGTGGAGATAATAAATAATCAGATGGCGGCAGAAACAGTCTAGCAGTTCTATAATATATAAGACAGTAATAAGGATATGAAAAAACTGAATAAGAAAGTAACCTTAACGTATATGAAAAACACATAAGCCAAGAGATCTTTTGCAGGGCTCCTATCGTATAAAAAGTCTCATACCAATTTATACGATAGGGTGACGGTTATCTAGCAACCTACATTTTTATTTACTGAAATAGAACCTTAACTTATAAGCACGCTCGCACGAACTTATAAACCAAGGGGTCGTTTTGCAGGGCCTATTATATAAGCATCCCATACCACTTATACAATAGGTGTCGGGGTTTTATGCAATGATTATGCTATTAAATACAATTATGTCATGATGTGTACATGCAAGTGAAACTCACCCACTTCGACTCTGTGTACACAGACCTTTAGTTCCCCCTTTCTGGAGCCGAACCTCCCAGGATACCTCCGTAGTGGCAAACGAAAGCGGTGGGTTGGGCCTTGCCCACCTCTAAACCGGTAATTGCACTACCAGTCAGACCTATCGTATGCCTCGACGCTGGTGCACTAAGCAGAGCTCCTGCATACTCATGCCGGCTAGCGCACCGGACTTCATTTGTCCATGTGCTAAACCACACTCGCCGAGTCAACGTGTTGGCATCGGTGCATCGACTCTCCAACACCGAAGACCCACCACCTTAAACTTTATGCACATGCAACCTTATGTATCAACTCCGAGCTAAAGCTCCCCGGACCAACCCGTCTGTCACAACAACAACCGAGCCAAAGCTCGCCGGGCCATCCTGCCCATCACAAACAAGAACCAAGCCAAAGCTCGCCGGGACAACCTACCCATCATAAACAACAATCGAGCCAAAGCTCGCCGGGCCAACCTGCCCATCATAAACAACAACCGAGCCAAAGCTTGCCGGGCCAACCGGCCCACCACAAAACCACTGAGCCTACAACCTGAGTGACCCATCCTACCACCCTGAGACTTCGAGGTGAGTGAAGGTGAAACCCTAGATTTTATTAGTTACTCTTGCATTTCAATTTTGCCTGCAATTTAGGTTTAGCCCAGGACTACCCAAGGTATACCCTGTGAAGGGCTCTCGAAGGCACTAGGAACTACGATGGGATTATGCCCAATGCTCCCTTTCGCAAGGCACTTATTATTGTTAGTTAATACCCAACTCCTAGTCCCTTAAAAGTTACATTGGGACTAACCTTAGTGTATTTGACCTTTCCTCTCTACGGGAAAGAGGATTTTTCATCGATCCCGAGTACCGCCTAACACTAGCAAATCCAACCCTTTTACTTATCCTACATCCAATGGTGAAATTTATTTTTATCTATCCAAACCGACCAACCACTAATCCCAACTCATGTGCTCAAGTTATAATTCAACATAGTTTCTGTAGTTTTTACTATATGCAGACCACTGAAGCTATATGACTCGTAAAATGGGTGGTATACCAAATAATCATGCAGTACTACTATAATAATTATTGGAAGGCTATTATAACCTTTGTGGCCTAAATCCAGAATTTCCCCATTTTCCTATTTATCTGATAATTTATTTAATTATTTTAGCAGCCAAAAATCCCAAGTTTGAACATGAAGTATCAATTTCAGACAAGATAATATTCCACTAAATTTATATTAAATACAAAATGAATAATTAACTTAAAATCCAAAGTCTCCGACTTTTCAGCAAGGTTTAAGCTCTTAATTTTAATTTCAAATATATCCCATAATAAATCATTTTAAGAGAACGTACAACATTAATACTTCCACAAATTCAGAGAAAATTCAAGGATGCTTGTAAGGTCATTTAAGTACTCTAGATCAAGTTTCACAATTTATCTTTTAATAATAAGGTCTATACTTGATTTTCTCATAATATCCCAAGTTAATGCGTTAATGAACAAGGTATAACAAATATTCATCTAAAACTTCCAAATAAATTCCCATATGAGCATAATGAACTAGGAACACACTTGTCAAGTTTCATAATTTTTCAACAAGTATGGAGCTCTGTAAGAATTATTTAGCAAATTCCCAAATTTATGAACTTGTGAAGTAGATACCCTAAATATGTATTCAAAAATTCAATTAAAATTCATCGATGATTAATATGGCCTAAAACGCACTCTGCCAAATTTTCATGACCTTCCAGTGGGCAGTGGCATCATAATGACCAATTCATTAATTAGGGCAATCTCATTGGTTACAAATGAAGTGCTAAGTATAATGATCCAAAATTCCCAAATAAATTACCAGAGGCTCAATATTTCCTTATGACCACACTACCCAAAGTTCATTATATTTCAAGGGGTTTCACTAACCTATCCTAGCACTACAAGGTTCATGCCCTAAGTTAGGGTTAGGGTTTTGTGGGCCCCACCCATTCCAAAATCCCTTAATATTTTTACCATAGGGTTTTATCTACCCTAGTACCCTCCCTACAAAATTTCAAGTCCATTCAAGGTGTTTTGGCCTCATGCTCTTCACAAGCCACAAAAACCCTTCCTTAGGGCTTGCCCTTAGATCTTAGGGCAAATCAATTCCAATCTACCCCCATCTAGTTCGGCTCAGGTGCTGGTCGTCGGAGAAATTCGGCAGAGCTTTGACCTGAGGAAGAAGAAGACTCGGAGGAAAAAGGTGAGAAATGAGGATACCTCATGCTCCTTTTATAGACTCCAGGAGGTGGTTACGGTGGTTATCCGGCTATCCGCACACCGTAACCATCAAATATTAATATTTTCATACAGTTTGTGGGTGCTTATTAATACCGCAGTTTGCACTCCAAAATAAATGATTAAATTTACTAATTAAATTCCCCCACTAACCTGGTGGTTAGTCGGTGGTTACGCGCGAATTGGATGGCTGTGAACGTCCCCAACTGATTGGACGATTGAGGTGGAACTCCATAGGCGGTTGGCGAACTTGCCGCCGAGTTCACCAATGAAGGGAGGACTGCCGACGGCGGCTGGGGAGGAGTAGCTGGCACGGCTACTACCTTGGCCATGCCGACGGATGGGAAGGAGCGGCCGGCGCGGCCGCTCCCTTGGTCACACCGGCGGCCGTGGGAGGGGGCTGCCCAGGCAGCCACTCCCTTAGCCGTGCCAGCGACCGAGGGAGGGGCGGCCCGGTCAGCCGCTCCCTAGGCCACCGCCGGCGGCCAAGGGTCGGAGCGACCTGGGCGGCCGTTCCCTTAGTCGCGGCCGGTGCCCGAAGGAAGAAGCGGCCCAGGCGCAGCTTCCTAAGCCGCGGTCAGCGGCCGAAGGAAGGAGTGGCTCGTGTAGCCACTCCCTGGGCTGCGGCCTGCGGCCGAGGGAAGGAGTGGCCCGGGCACCACTCCCGCGACCGCGACCGACAGAGGGGTTAGCCTGGGCGGCCGCTCCCTCGGTCGCAGCAGGTGGCCGAAGGTGGGAGCAGCCCGGGCAGCCGCTCCCTCGGTCGCGGCCAGGGTCGGCGCGGCGAGCGACGGCGTGCCGCCGACGTCAGGAGAGGAGGCCGTCCGCCCGCCTCCAGCATGGAGGGGATCGCGGTGGTTTACCCTCTATGCGTGATGGGATTGACGCGCGGGGCATCGTGCGTGGTGATCGCACGTGCGGTCAACCCCATGATTCCACCACTTTTTATGTGGAGATCAAAGATGTGTGGTATGTACACACCTAATCTTATAAAATGGGTCTCATTCACAACAAGAAAATACTAATTTGTGGAAAATTTCTTTGTTGATTTTATTTAAAATATTCATAGGCCTTAAAAACATCTCATTTGATATCTTCTAATTAATCTGCCCATATTTAGCTTTACTCTCTCTCCCCTTTCCATCCCTCTCTCTATTTGTCCACGTCATTATTACTTTTTTTTCCTAGTGAGTGGGAAATATAAATGAATTATTTAACTATTATTTGGCATGCAAATGAAGAGAGCCAAAGCTTAAGCTCAAACTAGTCATGACAATAAGCATACATTTGTCCTGCAATATTTCACGCTGAGAAAGAAACATACATAAATGAAAATCTTATGTTGAAACTGTGAGTGCTTGGGCTGGGGGGGACCAATGGAGTTTGTCACTTGGCGGAGCTCCTTAGAACCCACAATCCCTTCTTAGTCTTCATTTTAGAGACTAGACTTTCTTATGTTAAGGCGGATCTTTTTAAAATATTGTGGCAGTTGGATTGAGTATGTTTTTGGAAAATTTGAAGGATGTCCACCTCTTATCCTATTCGCCTCATCATATTAATGTTCTGGTGGCAGACATGGCTTTGGGGCTTCATGACGATTCACTGGTTTCTATGGTCACCTCTTTGTTTTTCAACGACAATATACATAGGATCTTGTTTAGTATTTGACATCGCCCTCATTAATGCCTTGGGTGTTTAGTGGGGGCTTCGATGTGTTTCTTGTTCAATCAGAATTGGACGGTCAGGTGCGGAGACCTCATTGGCAGCTGGAGGTGTTCTGGTCTGTTTTGGCGCATTGACAACTAACTGGCTTGGGATTTGCAGGGAATCAGTATACTTAAATGAATAGCCAGATGGCCCCCTTAACTCTCCGTGCTTGACTTGATCGCTTTTGCACTTCTCATCATGGATGGAGTAATTTCCTGGGGCCATGGTGGAGCATTTGCAAACTGTGCACTAGGATCACCAGCCTGTATTGCTTGCTTTGCTAGCCCAACCAGCGCCTGCTCGTATGTGTCGTCTGATCCCTTCTGAAGCATGGATGGCCGATTTTCAAAAAACATAGAGGTAGGTCTCAGCTACGTGTAATGGTATTTTGGGGGCCCAGTCGTACCTCCATTGGGTTTGGGTTGTGTGGGATTGCCTCTCTTCGCTTGTGGGTTGGAGTCGTGGAAGGTTTTGGCATATCTCGATGAGGATTATGCAGTTATAGAGGGATATTATGGTAATTCAGTGTATGCACCGTACTCCGGCATCATGTTATCGAGAGGCCTTCCTACAGGCTAAACTTGAGGACCACAATGTGTAGGAGGACATGTTGTGGATGCAACTTGGCAAGGAGGATTGGATGCAGGGTGGGGACCAGAACACTGCCTACTTTCATGCATGTGCCTCTTCTTAGCATAAGATCAATCACATTGAATGACTTCTTGATGGGGCTGGGAACCAGGTTGACTATCAGGGGGTATTCAACGGTTGATATCATCACACTTTGCAAAGTTATTTGCCTCTTCCTCCCCTTTGGGCGCTAATATTACTAATGTGATCCATGGTGGGGATAAAGTGGATTTAGATGAGATGAATGTGGATCTATGTCAACAATTTACTCCAATTTAGGTACATTCTGCCCTCTTTTTATGTCTCCTCTGAAATCCCCTGACATGGATGGCTTTCCACCATTCTTTTTTCCAAAAAATTTGGCCAACGGTGGGGCCTAGGTTACTGCTATGATTTTATATTTCTTGAAAAATAGTGTCTCCACTCCTGATTTTCATTCTACTGATAATATTTTGATTCCAAAGTGTGACATGTGGCCTATTAGTTTATGTTGTGTGGTTTATCGGATCACTTCCATGTGTATTGCTAATTAGTTAAAGTTGTATATGGATTCCCTCATCTCTCTCCACCAATCGGCTTTTATTCCAGGGTGACTTCTTATAGACAACATTTTAGTGCCTTTTGAGGTTAATCAATTCCTTTTGACTCCCCAAAGTGATAGTGACTTTTATTCCACTAACAAGCTTGATCTCTTAAAGACTTATTATCAGGTTGAATGAGAATTTCTTGTTAGGGATTTGGTCTGTTTGGGGCTTCGGGAATCCTTGATTTCACTAATTATGTCATATGCATCTTCTGCTCGATATTGTTTCATTCTCAATGGGGAGATATTTCGGAATTTCACTCCCAGCCATGATCTTCGGCAAGATGACCCTCTCTCCCCATATTTGTTTTTAATCCCCAGAGAATTTCTTAGCAGGACTTTGAGGCATGGAGAGCGGGAAGGGGTGATTCGTGGGTTGACAGTTTTCCCCTTTGCACCACGGTTCTCCTCAGCCGTGCGACTGCTACCGCATGACTCGCTTCGGCCGTGCGACCTCGCAACGGCCGCGCGGACTACACCGCACCATCGCGCTGCTGTCCTGGCCATATGGCTGCCAATGCATGGCTTCTCTTATTGTGTGATCACCGGCGCATGGCCTTCCTAGCCGTGTGCCCACCAGAGCATGGCACGCACTAGCCGTACGGCCGCCGCATGGCCCACTCACTAGAGGCATCACATGGGTGCGCATAACAAAATAAACTTTCATGAGTGTGCATATTGTGACATCCCCCTCACTTCTAGACCCCCTTGGGTTAGGGTTAGGACTTGAGTTGCGATTAGAGGTCATGGGATGACCCTAAGTTAGCATTAACCTAGGAAATTGCTATGAGCACTCCAAGGGTGCACAAGTCAACCCTGGCCAATTCACTCCAAATTGGACTCACCAACTCAAATTGACCTCACAAATAGATCTATAATCCTAAGTGAAACTCAAGTGATCCAAAAGCTAAATCATAGGGTCAACAAATTGGCCAAATTAACCAAAGTGCCCTTTAGGTCAACAAAGGTCAATCCTTCACCAATACGTCCAATTGACCCCCAAAATATGAAATTGACTTCACTACTAGTCTTAATACATCATAAGGGACCCAATTGACCAAAAAGCCCCATCATAGGGTCACTAAATTGGTCAAATTGATCGAAGTACCCTTTAGGTCAACATAGGTCAATCTTTCACCATTAGGTCCAATTTGCTCAAAAAATGTGAAATTGACCTCACCCCTTGTCTTAGGACTGATTATGGGACCCAATTGACCCAAAAGCCTCATCATGCGGTCATAAATTTGAACAATTTGATCAAAGACAAACTTAGCCCTAAATTGGTAAAAATTACACCTATTGGTAATATTGGCCGAATTAGGGCATCACCATGACCCAACCAACATTGGGTGGTGTCAAGGGACTCAAGACACAAACATTGGACCAAACCGCACATAATTTGACCAAGTCAAACCCCCAAGTCAACCATGGTCAACATAATGCCTAAAGAGGAAAAATAGGAGTCCAAGTCAAAAATAATTAGGCTAAGTCCTTGCCCAAGGCCCATATAGCAGACCCATGAGCCAATTTACAGGCAAAGCCCCTCTGGCAACTTGACGGTTTAAGCGGACCCCTTACGTTAGTTCGACAGAGTTGGCGGTTATTGTTTCTTTCCACCTAGATAGATTTTGCCATGTATGTTTTTTTGCTTCCATCGGGTACATTGGTGAATCATGTCTTATCATGTATGTCTCTCATTGTAAAGAAGTTTGATAGTACAAGATTTTCTTGCTTTTCTATTTGTATATGGTTTATTTTACTTAGTTAGATTGAGTGTTCCTGTGACCTGATTCCCGTTTTCCGCTTATCACAAATTTTGTACATATTATTAGAGGGAACAAAGATTTGAGCAGTGATCAACCATCAAGTTTGCTTCTTTTTTTGCTTCTGGAAGTTAAGTAGACCAGTGTTTGTGCAATTGAAGGAGAATTTGCAAGGGGTCTTGGAATTGAACTCTTAACGCCGAACAACTTCAAGAAGTGAAGATCGTGCATGGATAGTTACCCTTTGGGTAAGGACCTTTGGGAGGTCGTCTGTGGAGATGATAGGTAAGAGGTTACTGCTGCCACTGACATTGTTGAAGCGTTGAGTGCTTGGAGGAAGACAAATGCTAAGGCAGAGTTTACTCTCAAGAGGGTTATTTCACCGGAGCTTTTTAACCACATCATTGGATGTCGGTCAGCTGCTGAGATTTGGACTTCCCTGAATAGGTTGTTCAATAAGAAGAATGTAGCGCAATTACAGTTCTTAGAGATTGAGTTGGCGAGAGCCACTCAGGGAGATTTATACATTTTTATGTTCTTCCTGAAGATGAAGAACCTATGTGCAAAATTTTCAGCATTGGAACCTAACTAACAAATTTCAGAGGTGAAGCTTAAGAGACACATATTCCACGAATTGCGGAAGGAATATGTTTCCTTTGTTACTTTTGTTCAAGGCTAAGCCACTCTTCCATCATTGCTTGTGTTGGAGAACATGTTGGATTCATAGAAAAGCTTAGCAAGATAGATGGCTAGAGTTACTATCTCTAGTGGAGATAGTTAGGCTCTCTTCTCAGAGAAGAATTAGAGGTGGGACAAGATGAAGAAGATGTCTGCTCATGATAGTCCTTCTACTTCATATCAGAAAGAGATGAGTGTTGCTCCTAAGCGGGATTGGAAGAAGAAAGAAGGCCCAAGTGCTACAGATGCAATCTGTCTGGTCACTTCAAGAAGGACTGTAAAGTAAAACTTCAGCCAGGGCGCGCAGCATGTAAAGAATAAGCTGGTTCTAGAACTTAGGAAGGAGGATGGGAAAGGCATTTATGACGGGCATGTGTGACCATACTTTGTCCGCCATTAACTACCAAGATGACTAGATCATGGACTTAGGGTTTGGTCATCACCTTACCGAGGATGAGTTAAAGTTCTCTTATATGCAGTCGTACTCATGTAATGAAGTTATTATTACCGCTGACGATACTATTCATGTAGACGAGAAGGAGGGCGTCATCTCCTTGGGCAGTGATAAGGGTCCACTCACCTTGAGGAGTGTTTATAATGTGTCTGGCTTGAAGAATAATTGAAAGTATCTAGTTGTCTACCTAAATCACCTTGAGGGGCTGAATAGGTGAGATATGCGTCTTTTGTGGAATAAAAATTTGAGAGAGATTAACACAAAAAGTAATCAGGCACAAGCCAGACGATACAAGGAAATATAGTGGTTCCCCAATCTTGGGTATGTCCACTTTCCACCTCACCAATCTAGCACCACGACTAGCCTTGGCTACTTCACTAATTCTTTGATTGAAATAATCCTACACCTCGGAGCAACGTTCCTACAACTCGGAGCAAACACACCACTACAAACGCGATCCCCCAAAACGGGATCTAGCCTCAGAAGAATAATCTTCATACATACACGGAAACAAAGCTCCTATAAGAGTTGAAATAATTTTACAACTACAATAAAATATTACTTATAGATCTGAAATCTTCAAAGTTCTTCCCTCTTAAGATCTGAAAGTCTTGAAGAAGATGTTGAGGAAGAAATCTTGAGAGAACATGATCTGAAACTCTTAGGATCTGACACGATCAAGTGAATGATTGAGGAAACTTGAATTTGTGATCTGTCGAATCTTTTCTTCTGTTGAATCGCTGGATCGAGGAAGAAGCAACACAGAAGAACGACGATGGCAACGTGTGGATTTTCCCGATCTAGAATTTGTGGCGATTCTGATTTCTATAATTACTACTAGGGTTAATGAATCCTTGAGAAAACTTTATATAGGACATTCACTAATGGTCTGAAATTATTAAGGAATGGTCCATGTGGTTAAGGAAAAATCAATCATACTATATTTGGATTCATATTCGAAATCTCGTCTGATATTTCAAAATGAAAATTCTGCAACTGCGTTCTTCGAAAGGAATTATGATTTCTCGAAAAGGACTTGATTTCTTGAAAAATGGCATACCCTTCTCGAGAAAATGCTTCACGAAGAATTCTCTGAACTGTGGAATGGATTTTTCGAAAAATAAATTTTGCTTTTTGAAAACAACTTTTCTTTTTCAAAACATGTGTCTGATTTTTCGAAAACAACATTTCTTTTTCGAAAAACGGATTTGGCTATTTCGCAAAATCTATAAGGCATTTCTCAAAAAATGGATCTTAGACGTTTTTGGGAGTTTTTCAAAAAGTCTTTATGTTTCTAGAGAACAGTTCTACTTTCTCGAAAAATTTATCCAGACCTTTCGAAAAACTTTCTTCTTTTCGAAAAATGGACTTATGAAATTTTAGAGTTAATTCCTTTTCTTCTTCGTTCAAAGGCCAGCAACACTTCCTTTCTTCCATGTTTTAGTACTTGAAAATGAAGTGTATCCAAATAGAGAGGTTACACATGAGTCAATACAAGTGGATCACACAATGAGGGATTACATTGCCTGGTCCTGTGTTAAGTGACTCATTATAAACTGGCATTGATCTACACTTAGCAATAATGACCTGCAAGCACACAACTAGAAAATAACATCAAATACATACTTAATTCATCCTACTTCATGTGTGATTTCACACAAATCTAGGTTATTGTGGATACAATACGCAACAATCTCTCCCTATTTGTAGAAGTCAGAACCCTCTACATTAAGGCGAATTATATCAAGATAATTAAAAGAATTTACTAACAAACACAATAGTAATTGCAATGATAATTTGGAAATAATATGTCATCAAAATTCAAAATTATATATATAAAGAGTATGCCCATAGAAGTGTCCAGATCCACAAAATTTTATAAAGCAGATAAACATAGAATCATTTGAATTGTCGCTGATGTTGTCTTTCTTTCTTCTCTTGCTGTCTCTTCTAATTGTTGTAAGGTTTAGGATAGTACTTTAGAGGTTTAGGAGGTGCTTCAGGATTATTTCCGCCATATTCTCTATCATAGATCCTCTTCTTAGTCAAAGTTTTTTCATACAACTCCCACTCCTGGAAACTATAATGATCATTTCTCTCTTCATTAAAATCGATTACCAACTTTAAAGTATCAAGAATGAGTGACTTTGACGTAGGACTCCAGACTTCAGCAAATTCCTTTTCAATTTGTTTAGTTGTACCCTGACTGGGAATGGATCTGCTTGTAGAGGCACCATCACCATAGTTTTTCTTTTCTTCTGTGCAGGTACTTCAGGAGGTATTTCTTATGGAATCTCTAGTTGTTCATGAGTCCAGATCTGGGAATAGCTTTTTGGATGGAATTCATATTGCTCGGGTCTATGAGAGAAAGTAGGTTGGTAGATATTTGGGTCAAGATGTGGAGGTGGAGGCAAATTCGGATCAACCTGAAGTTTTGGAAATATTTGATTATGCATCCACACGACAGTCCCAAAAGTATAGAGATTTACCTCCTTAATCTGCTTTTCTACCCCTGTATTTATCTCTTTCAATTGTTGACCTCACTGATTTTTCATCTCAAGAACTTTCTTGTCTAAAACTTCTTTTACTCTGTCCTCCCCCTTTCTGACTTCTACAGATAAGGTTTCAATGACATCTCCTTTGAATTTCCCAACTTTCTGACAAGTTTTGAAGTTTTGTTCTACAGTTTTCTTCTCCAATTGGATCTGATTGTTTGCCAATATGATTGATTGTTCTATAACTTGACCAATGCTAATAATGCTGTGATCTATGGCTTTTCCACCAATGTTTAATAGCATTTTGAACTCAACTGTATAATGTTGAATATCAGCAAAGCCTGTGCTCATCTCTTTTTCTAGAGTAGTAACTTTATCAGTGACTTCTTAGAGAGACTTATCAAAGTACTCTCTTTGCTATGTTAACATTGATTCTATCTTACCTAGTAGGGTATCATCAGGAATGATTTCAGTTGGAGGAAGTGGAGGAGGAAGAGCTGGAGTTGATAAGATAGGTATCTCTTCAATCACAACTGAACTCTTGCCTCTCTGGAAAGTAAGTATCTCATCCTCTTCCTCACCTAAGATAGGGGGAGAGAGAAATCTACACTCCTCATGGGAGGTTCTGCAGGTTCTAGGATAATATCTTCTTCATCAGATAACATAACTAAATTCTCCCCCTGAATATGTGCCTGGTACTGAGAGACTGCTGTTATCTCTTCTAGAGGATTTTCTTCAATGGTCTTTTCAGGGATAGCTTCAGGGGACTTTGCAGTAGTCATCGCAGGAGAGATGAACGGGGGATCATCTGAATTGAGTTCTTCTATCATTTTGGCAATGTCAGCTCCAGTAGAGGAGACTCCGACATTCACTTGAGCATCTGTGAGATTTTCTTGATCGGAGGAAGAATGAATATTAATACCTAAGCAATCCTCATGTTTAGAGGTGCTATGCTCATCATCAAACTGAGCTTGACCTTCTTCTTGTACTTACACGTCATCATTAACAACTTTCTTAGGATCCGAGCTGCATGAACATCTGTGTGAAGCTCTTTCTTTGGTATTCTTGGATCTCTAATTTGGATTTGGGCTAGGTTCACTAATTAGGATCAGTTTGACCAACATTTTATAGCCAGGGTCAAGTGTTTGAGTCCTACAGTTTAGGCTAAGTCATTAGGTTCAACATTCATGTACCAGCTAGCAGAAGGCTTCAGGAGACTCAAGAATTATAAGAAATCAAAGTTCAGTATATAAGTTCGACGTTCGTCGAACTCAGCTCGACGATAGTCATTCTCTACTCGATGAACTCAAAAATCTTTCTCTGAGTTGAGCTCGACGATCTTCGAACTTAGGTCGATGAAGTCTGGAGTTCAGCTTCAACACATTCTTTCCAGATTACTTTCGGTGAACTCAGCTCGATGAAGATAGATTCTCTGCTCGACGAACTTGGACCGTAGAATTGGCAAGATATTTGTAGAATGCAGATCGCTGAGCGCAGGTCGACGAACAGGATTTCTCAACGCGACGAACTTGGATCTCTCGTCAGCGAAATCTGTTCAGAGCTCGACGAATTCTGTCCAGCGCCAGACTTAGAGTTTTTCCTTGTTTTCTGTCCTTATTTCCATATATAATTTAGCAGTAATTCTCTGGGTAATTAATACATATATTCCCCTGAATATAAGCATTATTCGCAGTATTGATTATGGTCTTCCTCAAGGTTAACTACTTGCTTAATTTATTGGAACAGTTGGGAAACTCATTAAAGGCAATATTCTCCAGCCATATTTCATTCTCCAGGACAATAAACATTCAATGTAGGGAATTCAAAATTCAAAGGAGAATTTGACAGAGAATATAAAAGATATTTTTCTCTTTTCAGTCAACATTCAGAACCATTCCCTTTGAAGAAAACATCCAGTTTTCTCCTTGATCTTACTGAAGACTGAAGAAGAACAACAAACATACATCAAGAGTCTTCTTTAACTTCAACTCCAGGAACTTTCAAAGACAACAAACTTAAATCAGTCAAAAGTCCCTGGATCATTTTAAGTCAAGGCTGAACACCTACATCCTGAGCAAGGCTCCAAGCGATTTTAGAAGGAGCTATTGATAATAGCAATCCACTAGTCTTCTCTATTGATTAGAGAAAGAGAAGACACCATCACCTCTCTCACCTCCTGTACAAAGGGTTTATTAACTCCCTTCAAAAGTTTATTCTTGGTTTTTGGGCAACTGATCAAAAGCTCAAAGGGTTGTGAGATCTCCCTGAAAATAGATCTTGTGGTAGCAGTCACCTGATCAAAAAACTGCTAGAGGATTCCTACCAGGGTGGTAGAAGAGTGTATGTACCCAGTTTGGGGAACCACTATAAATTTCTTGTGTTTTCTACTTGCCTTTTTCCTTTTGTTCTTGCTTTGATGTGTTAGACTAGTTTGCTATGACAGGTTAGCTATACTATGATAGTTTACTTTCCTGTGATAAATTAGTTTAGTTTGTTGTGTCAGTTTAGCTTAGTTTATATTTTCTATTACTACTATTGGTATCAATTCTTTAATACTCTGTTAATATTTAAAACAACCAAAATTTAAATTACTCTATTCACCTCCCCCTCTAGAGTAAATAAGATCTATCCCCTATTTGATTGGTATCTAAGGCATATCATATCTTTCAATTGGTATCAGAAGGGTGTTCCTTTGGTTGTACAAGCTAACACTTAAACCAAAAGATCCTTCTTAGATCTGATTTCCTTTTTCCTTAGTTTTTCTGTTTAGTTCACAGCATGGCACAGAACAAGGATTATGCAATCACCAGACCCCCAGTTTGCAACTTAAATAAGTTTGCTATCTGGAGGCAAGAATTAGACTTTATATGAATTCTATTGATGAAGACATATATAATTCTATTTTGACATGTCCCCCTAAACCTACAAATACTACTACATCTTCAAGTACACGTGTATTCCACCACCTGAGTGGACAGATGCTCAAAAGAATGCCAAAATAACAGATGCAAAGGCCATGAACATCCTAGCATAGACTTTGTCAGATGACATATTCCAAAAAGTGGCTGAGTGTACATCTGCCAAGGCTATCTGGGAGTCTCTTAACCAGATGGTTGCTGGATCATCAGATGAAAGAAAGGATAGGAGATCAAACATTATCTCCCAATTTGAGAACTTCAAGAAGGATGAATCTGAATCTGTTAGTGATATGTATAACAGATTAAGCTCAATCATAAATGAGCTGAAGACTCTGGATAAGGATATCACTCTAACTGAAGTGAATGACAAGATCCTCATGTACTTCCCAAGCTCATGGGATTCCAGAATATGGCCAATCAAGGAGGCCAGAAGCTTAAATGAGATTTCCACTGAATCGTTTCTGGGAAAGCTCAAATCTTTTGAGTAGCTAATAGAGTCTAGAGAAGCTCCAGAATAGAAGACTCCTCCTCCAGCAAGAAGGGAACAGAACATAGCTTTCAAAGCTACAGAATAAACAGAAGCTCCAAAAGTAAGTGAAGAACTTCTGAGTCTCTTAGCCAAGAGATTCTACAAGATAGCAAAGAAGGACTTCAGACGAAAGTCATCTAGGCAAGATGACAAACCCAGGTATGACAAGACACCCACTAAAGAGATTGTTTGTTTTGGGTGCAGGAAACCAGGACACTTCATATCAGGGTGTCCAAAAAATCAAAAGAAGGAAAGAAGAAGAGAGAAAGACTCCAGGAAGCATCACTACAACAAGCCTTCCTCCAGCAAACATAAGAGAAAAGAGAAAGGTTTTGTGGCTGAGATCTGGAGTGACACTGAAGAAGAATCCTCATCTTCTAGCTCCAGCGTAGATGAAGAAGAAGCAAAGGCAAGGGAAGTTTGCCTTATGGCTATTAATGCCTCCTGCAGTCCATTAGAAGCTAAACATTCAGATAATGAAGAATCATCTGAATCAGAGGCAGATCAGGTACTATCTTCCTTTGATTACAATTTAGAAAATTTCAAAAATGAATTTAAATATTTATGCATAGATTTAATTAATTCTGAAGAAGAAATTAACGCTCTTAGGGAAAGATTATCTGATCAAGAGAACTTGATTTCTGAAAACATTAAAGTTAAAGATGTGTTAACTCTAGCAAATGAACAGATCATCTCACTAAAATCTGAATTGGCTGAGGCAAGGCAACTTTAAGAATCCCTAAATGAGAGAAGCATCAAGTTGATGGACATCACAAACACAGTAAATGCCAGGATAAATGGCAAGCTGGGCTTAGGTGCTTCATCAAGCCAAACCCTACTGATTCAGAAAACATATATTGACAAATCCAATAAAATTTGTTTTAGAAAAAAGAAAAGAAAAGATAGATAATAATGATAATATTAAACAAACAGAAGTTAAACCAAAGAATAAGAAAAAGAATAAGAAAAAATCTAAACCATAACAATGTTCAACAGATTTCGTCGAACTTAGATCGACGAAATGTGTAGAGTTCATCGAACTCAAGTCGACGAACTCCGAACGGAAATTTCCACTATAATTATTCGTTGAACTATGATCGATGAAACCAGTATGGTTTGTCGACCCGAGATTGACAATATTGGGGCCCAGAGAATGAATACTTTCATTCTCTGAGTGGAGTTCGACGAACTCATCCCCATTCGTCGAACTCAGATCGACGAACTCACCAGAATTCGTCGAACGCAGTTCATCTTAACAAAAACTTAAATTTTTATAAAACTTATAATCAACCAAGATCATCCATTAATCAATTTAATCAATGGATTATTCCACCTATAAGATATCATCCTTTAGGTTATAAATTCCAACCTGAATACTTTTACATTTCCAGTTTTAGTTAAGTAAAGAAATAAGGACCCAAGGTATTTGGACAGTGGCTGTTAAAAATACATGACTGGAAACAAGGACAATCTAATCCACTACAAGTCAAAGTTAGGACCTAAAGTAATATTTGGTCATTCCAATTGTTGCCAGACTGAAGGATATGGAAAGGTCAAGATTGGTGCAGTCACCTTTAGGAATGTTGCTTATGTAAATGGACTGAAGCATAACCTCATCTCCATAAGTCGGTTATGTGATGAGAGGTTTCAGGTATCCTTTAATAAAACTTCATGCATTATTACTTCAGTAGATAACCTTGTAGTATTGATTAGCACTAGAGTAGGAAACATTTACATTATTAACTTTAAGTCTACCAAAATAGAAATATACTTATTTAATCAAACTAGTAATAATAATGACCTTTGGCATAGGATATTAGGACATGTCAACTTAAAAAATATTGCTAAACTCTCTAGGGACAACCTTGTTAGAGGATTGCCTTCTTGGCCCTACAAGAAGGAAAGCCTCTACAGGGCTTGTTAGTTATGCAAGCAAACAAAAAGTAGCTTTAAATCTGTTAATAAAAGTGACCCACCTAGAATATTGTACTTGCTACATATGGACCTTTTTGGTCCTATTGCTATACAAAGCCTAGGAGTGAAATCTTATACTCTAGTGATTGTAGATGACTTCTCAAGATTCACTTAGGTATTCTTTCTGAGATCTAAGTCAGATAACTTCAAGGTTCTTACATATTTTCTCAAGAACATACAAATTGAGTACTCTACTCCAATTGCATTGATCAGAAGTGATCATGGTACTGAGTTTGAGTCTCTTTTTATGCAAGAGTTTTGTGAGAAGGAAGGTATCAGGAACTACTTCTCAGCTCCTAGAACACCTCAACAAAATGGGGTTGCTGAAAGGAAAAATAGAACCCTAATTGAATCCGCAAGCACATTACTTTCAGATGCTCATTTGCCCCTATCTTTTTTGGCAGAGACTGTGAGCACAATAAATTATGTACTAAACATAAGTTTGATACACAAGCTTGAGAATAAGACTCCTTATGAGATACTTAAAGCGAAGAAACCTAAAGTAGATTATTTCAAAATTTTTGGTTGCATTTGTTATATTCACAACAATAATAAGAAACACATTAGAAAGTTTGAAGCCAAGGATGAAATGAGAATTTTTCTTGTATATTCCAAAGTAAGCAAGGCTTTTAGGGTTTATAATAAATCAACAATGAAAATAGAAGAATCTATTCATATTTCATTTGATGAGACTAACATGTTTTATAAGGAGAAATAAATTTCTACCAATAACACTTTGTAGGTACCACACTTGTGTGAGAAATTGGATGATTTAAAGCTCACCCAAGACGCTCCATCGCATCCTTCTTCACAAATTGAATAAGAGAGTGAAGAAGAAAGTTTGGAAGTGGCTGAACTTCCTCCAACAGCTATTATAATTTCACAAGATGAATTAATTCCCCAAGCTGTTGCT
Source organism: Platanthera guangdongensis (assembly GCA_039583875.1). Classification (NCBI taxonomy): domain Eukaryota; kingdom Viridiplantae; phylum Streptophyta; class Magnoliopsida; order Asparagales; family Orchidaceae; genus Platanthera; species Platanthera guangdongensis. Next base: position 251,065,150 of record CM077151.1, on the reverse strand, counting down.
CAACCAACTCCTCCTACTAAATTTGTCACAGTTAAAGAACACCCTGTATCTCTAGTGATTGGAAACATTTCAGTTGGTGTGCACACAAGACATCAACTCCACTAGGACATGATGCATTCATGCTTCATATCTCAAATTGAGCCCCAATCCATCAAAGATGCTGAGCAAGATCCAAACTTGATTATTGCAATGCAAGAGGAGCTCAACCAATTTGAGAGATGCCGAGTTTGGGATTTAGTTAAAAGACCCAAAGACTATCCAGTCATTGTAACTGAATGGGTATTTAGAAACAAGCTTGATGCTCAAGGTCTTATCATAAGGAACAAGGCCAAACTATATGCTCAAGGATATAGACAAGATGAAGGCAAAGACTATGACCAGACATTTGCACCAGTTGCAAGGATTGAAGCAATCAGAATTTTTCTAGCCTATGCAGCCTACAAGAAGTTCAAGGTTTACCAGATGGATGTCAAGAGTGCATTCCTTAATGGTGAACTTAAAGAAGAGGTTTATGTAGAACAACCACCAGATTTTATTTCTCCTACTCATCCCTCTTATGTTTCTAGATTGCGTAAGGCTCTCTATGGTCTAAAGCAAGCTCCAAGAGCTTGGTATGAAACCTTAGCTAGCTTTCTCTTAGAGCATAAATTTTCTAGAGACATAGTAGATAGGACTTTATTTATTAAGCATCATCATGATAAAATATTGTTAGTACAAATATATGTAGATGATATTATATTTGGTTCTACAGATTCCAAACTATGCAAAAGGTTCTCCAACCTTATGCATTCAAAGTTTGAAATGAGTAGTATGGGTGAGCTCTCCTACTTCTTTGGTCTCCAAGTGAAGCAGGAACCTGATGGCATCTTCCTATCCCAATCTACATATGCTAAGGAGCTAATTAAAAGGTTTGGGATGGCGGATGCTTCAGCAAAGAAAACACCTATGGATACCAATACTGTAATTGATTCTGATTAATATGAGAAACCTCTAGATTCGAAATTATATAGGGCCATTGTTGGGTCCCTATTATATCTTACAACAAATAGATCAGATATTATGTTTTCTGCATGTCTTTGTGCAAGGTTCTAGGTGAACCCTAAAGAATCTCACCTTATTTTCTTAAAAAGGATTTCAAGATATATAAAAGGTTGCCTTAATCTAGGACTCTAGTATCCAACTGAGTCATAATTTGAGTTAACTGGATACTCTGATGCTGACTTTACTGGATGTAGAGTAGACAGGAAGAGCACATTAGGGACATGTCAATTCCTTGGTGATAGGCTAGTGTCTTGGTTTTGCAAGAAACAAACATCTGTGTCTACTTCAATAACGGAAGCTGAGTATATTGCAGCTGACAGTTGTTGTTCACATATATTGTAGATTAAAAAGCAACTCTTAGACTATGATGTCAACTTAAATAATTCAACTTTACTGTGTGATAATACAAGTATAATTTCTATTGCACAGAATCTAGTGCATCATAGTAGGACTAAGAATATAGATGTAAGGCTTCATTTCATTAGGGACTGTGTAGAGAAAAGGAAAATTAATCTCACCTTTGTCTATACTAATTTTCAAAAGTCAGATATCTTCACCAAACCCTTGGATGAGAAGAAACATCTATTCCTTATGAATCTGCTAGGTATGATCAATGGAGATGAATTAATTTAATTTTCTGTCTGTGGTCGAAGAATTTGCCACAGTTCGTCGAACGGAGATCGACGAACTGAGAAAAGTTCTTGAGAAATTCGTCGACCTGAGATCGACGAACTCATTGTACGTAAAGTTCTAATCGTCGAATGGAGATCGACGATATTGCTTCAGAAAATGTTTCGTCGACCTAAGATCGACGAATTGTTTTCGCTTCTTCTGATTGAAATCGACGAACTCATTCCTCAATAAAATATTTTGTCGAACGCAGATCGAAGAATTTTTTTTTGTCGGACGGAGTCTGCCGCTTCATATTCTGAAAACCATATATCTAGGTTTTCTTCGAGCTCCGTCCTGCACATTCTATTCCCTTTGCACTTGATCTCTTTATTTTCCTTTGCAGGAGAATAATGGCGATTCCAACAAATCATCTGGCGGCGATGAAGTTGGATATGTGTTTTGACATCAATTTCGATTCATTCCAACATTCAGGCCAGATCTTTTTGGATATGCTAAAACTCCTTGAGGAACAAAATCTGAAGAATTTTATGACCAATAGAATCAAGATCGCAACGACAGAGATTAGTGAATGGGTGTTCACTTCCACCACTCCAGATCAAGATACAATGATCAGCACTATATCCGGTAATCAGATTTCTTTAACGCCCACCGTATTATCTGAGATTTTTGGTTTGCTGAATGGAAATGAAGATATTGGGATGGATAGTGATGAATATGATAACATGCTGATAAAAATGGGTCATATTGGAGAAAACCCAAATAAACTACTTAAGAAAAAATTATCTTCTGAGTATATATTCTTAGCTGATGTAGTGGAAAAGGTATTGCTTGGCAAGCACACAGCCCATGACTACATTACCAGGCACCAATTTCTGGTTATGTGTGCTCTGGTTAATAAGAAAGCAGTTAACTGGGGAAAATTGCTGTTTGATTTAATAAAGAAGAAGAATACGAAGAAAGAAGTTTGTTATGGTAGAGTTTTGGGAATTTTCCTTCAAGAGAAGGCATTTGAACTACTGGTCTCCCCGATAGTGTTCATTAATGCCTCAAAAAGGCTTACATCTGCAGTTTTTGGCAGATGGGAGAGGAAAATCTCAATGCCATCTAAGGCTTCCTCCTCTTCTAGGACTTCTGAAAGCACCAGGGCAGTGACAGCCAATCCTCCACCTCCAGAAGATGTCCTTCCCTCTAGCAGAATTCCTTCTCCTCCTACACAACAACAACCATTGATCTTCCGCTCCTCAACAATAATATTTACTTAGATCAGTTCTATCTCTAGAACATACTACACCACCTCCATCTCAACCTCCTTATTCCCCACCTCCAATCAATCTATCTGACATTCCATGTACCTCATAACCATCATTTAATCTTCTGTCTCCTCAACCATCTCCACATAATTCTCCAATTCAGGAACCCATCTCCTCACCCACAACCACAGTTCCCCTTTCTACCACTGCAATTCCATTTATTACTATCCCTCCAGTCATCCCCACTGACATTCCATCTATTGCTCCAGACTACATCCACACAGATTTCTCCAATGCATTCTCTGTATGTTCAAATTGTGGACATCAAACCCCCTACTCCTCCTCTGCTCCTGAACCCTTATACCTAATCTTTTTTGAGATTACAAAAGATCTTCTTGCTTTTATTTCTCCCACTCTTGAGAAACTTATAGCTAATACTATTGCCCCTCTTTCTACTTCCATCACCTCTCTCTCTTTAAGAATTGTTGCCTTGTCTTCTGTACCTTCTTCTGGAGGACTGGCTTCAGGACCCTCTGAACCCAGTCAGGGGAGATGTTCTGTGAAGAAGCTCCAGTTCCCCCTATATAGCAGCAACAGCAGATTTTGAGATGTCTGATGATTCAGCAGAAGCAACCCCTAAAGCAGAAATAATTGAATTGTTTACAGATTCTGACATAGAGATGGCTGATTCAGTTATAGAAGAAATAATTACTATTGGTGATTACATTTTAAATCCCACCGTTAATCTAGATTCTTTACTCGATTCATTCAGTTTTGTTTACAGAGATACTCTAACTAGGTTTTCTCATCAGCAATCTATGATATAGTTCCCTATACTTCTCCAATAAGTCCTGCAGTTGATAAGTAACTCAAGGCTAGTTTTGCAGTTCCAGTGTTCACAGAAGAACATATGATTGAGAATGTTCTTAAACCAATGTCAGCCTCTATGTCTATTTCTCCTCAAAAAGCTATCTCTCCTCCTTCCTACAAGATGGATGGCAGTCCCCTACCAGATATAGATGAAATTATTCTAGCTGATATTGAAGAAGAGAGAAAGTTAATTTTTGAAAGTGTTGCGGATATAGAAGTTGCAGAACCTCAAGTGCTTCCTCAGGCAGAGAAACAAATTTCCAAAGATATTTTGAAAGCACTTGACGACTTATATGACAATCCTCAAGGATCATATGATGATGATAATGATGATGATGATTCTGATGAATCTGACAGTTCAAAGGCTAAGAAGAATGTGGCCAAGAAAAGAAAAGCTGTTCCTAAAGCTGCCCCCAAGCTAAATCCCACCCATGATACTCCCTACTACATACTGCAGAATATTACTCCTCACCCAGGGATTCCCTAATGGATGTGGATATCCAAGAATGAGCAGAAAGCCAGGAAAAACAGCAGAAGGTACTCTCCTCCTTCTCAAAGGAACTGCAGAGGTCATCCTCCTCCTCCAGCTGCTGGTGCTTTAGGAAGCATTTCTCAGAGATCTACCTCCAACACTCAAACTTATCAAAGACAACCAGATAGATCTTCTAGATCTCAATTTCATGGAAGCAGTCAGCACAGACACTCTAGCAGTAGCAGACATTAGCAATAGCAACAACAACAAGCATCTATAACTCATAAAGCTGAAAAAGATAACAGTCCAAAAAGGCCATATTCTCCTCCAGTCCCCTTTGTGGATCCTGAACAAGATACAACTGCAAGAATGGCCAGATTTCAAGAATTGGTTGGACTCTCCTTGATCAACGAAGCCAAAGTTGAAGGCAAAGATCCTTCTCAGTACTCCATATTGTCAACCTACAGGAAAGAAGAACTTAAAAGGTATGATAATGCTAATAAATTTTTCAATGTAGATGCTTACATGAATTTGCATCCAGAGGCTGTAGTTCCCAGAGCCACTTCTCTCAATATAATTAGAGTTGCTGACATGACAATGTCTAAAAGAGAAGGTGCCAATCCAAACAGAGAAATTAAATTCAGACAGCCCTCTAAAAATTCTGAAAAAGCTGATAGAGGAAAGGCAAAGAAGAACAAGTGAACATTTTGTTTAGTTTTGTATTTCTGAACTTTATTTGTTATAACTGTCACAAATCTACTATATAAATATCTACTAGATATCTTTAAATTTTCTGCAAGATATATTATATTTGCTTTGTGATCATTTTTCTTTGTTTTTATTAGTGACCTCACCCAAATAGGGGTAGATTGTTGGATCCCAAGTTTGGATTTGGGCTAGGTTCACTAATTAGGATGAGTTTGACCCAAATTGTATAGCCAGGGTCAAGTGTTTGAGCCTTAGAGTTTAGGCTAAGTCATTAAGTTCAACATTCATGGACCAGCCAACAAAAGACTTCAGGATACTCAAGACTTAGAGGAAATCAAAGTTCAGTATATAAGTTTGACGTTCGTCGAACTCAACTCGACGATAGTCATGCTCTACTCGACGAACTCAGAAATCTTTCTCTGAGTTGAGCTCGACGATATTCGAGCTCAGGTCGATGTAGTCTGGAGTTCATCTTCAACACATTCTTTCCAGATTACTTTCGCTGAACTCTGCTCGATGAAGACAGATTCTCTGCTCGACGAACTTGGACTGTAGAATTGGCAAGATATTTGCAGAATGCAGATCACTGAGCGCAGGTCGATGAGCAGGATTTCTCAACTTGACAAACTTGGATCTCCGGTCGATGAAATCTGTCCAGAGCTCGACTAATTCTGTCCAGCGCCAGACTTAGAGTTTTTCCTTGTTTTCTGTCCTTATATCCATATATTATTTAGCAGTAATTCTTTGAGTAATTAATGCATATATTCCCCTGAATATAGCCATTATTGGCAGCATTGATTATGGTCTTCATCAGTAATTACTTTCATAATTTATTGTGACAGTTTGGAAACTCATTAAAGGCAATATTCTCCAGTCGTATTTCATTCTCCAGGCAATCAACATTCAATGCAGGGAATTCACAATTCAAAGGAGAATTCGACAGAGAATATAAAAGAGATTTTTCTCTTTTTAGTCAACAAGATACAGTGATACAGATCAGAGGATACAGAAACATTCAGAACCATTCCCTGTGCAAAAAACATCCAGTTTTCTCCTTGATCTTACTGAAGACTTAAGAAGAACAACAAACATACATCAAGAGTCTTCTTCAACTTCAACTCCAGGAACTTTCAAGGATAACAATCTTAAATCAGTCAGAAGTCCCTGGATCATTTTAAGTCAAGGCTGAAGTCCTACACCCTGAGCAAGGCTCCAAGTGATTTTAGAAGGAGCTCTTGACAACAGCAATCCACTAGTCTTATCTGTTGATTAGAGAAAGAGAAGACACCATCACCTCTCTCACCTCCTGTACAAAGGGTTTATTAACTCCCGTCAAAAGTTTATTCTTGGTTTTTGGTAACCTGATCAAAAGCTCAAAGGGTTGTGAGATCTCCCTGGAAATAGATCTTGTGGTTGCAGTCACCTGATCATAAACCTTCTAGTGGATTCCTATCAGGGTGGTAGAAGAGTGGATGTACCCAGTTTAGGGAACCACTATAAATTTCTTGTATTGTCTGGTTGCCTTTTTCCTTTTGTTCTTGCTTTGTTGTGTTAGACTAGTTTGCTGTGACAGGTTAGCTGTGCTGTGATAGTTTACTTTCCTGTGATAGATTAGTTTAGTTTGTTGTGTTAGTTTAGCTTAGTTTATATTATCTATTACTACTAGTGGTATCACTTATTTTAATACTCTGAAAAAAATTTAAAATAGCCAAAATTTTAATTACTCTATTAACCCCCCCCCCCCCCCCTCTCTAGAGTAAATCAGATATATCCCCTATTTGATTGGTATCTAAGGCATACCATATTTTTCAGGTATCTCATCTTGCTGTACTTATACAAGAACTAAATGAGCAGGCTCCGCCTCAATAACTACACCAGATGTGCTAGCTGAATCAGTGTGAGGAGGAGATGGGATCTTGTCCTCATCATCAAAGATAATTCTTGGAGCTGGTGGAGCCTGGCCTGGCCTTGGAATTCTGATCTCCTATCTGTTTATGGAGGTGCGTCTGACTTTCTTTAGGTGGTGAACAGACACATCTTTGGACAAGTCAAAGATTTTGGGGTGTACTTGATCAAGATACAAAGTGATGATCCTGGCATAATTGGGTGTATTTATACTTTCCTTAATCTTGTCAAAGAGCATTTGTCCCCATTGGAATTTCTTGTGGCAAATTACTGCTGTTATAATGTCGAAGAAATTTGAGGAAATATATCCAATGGAGTGAGTTTTGCAGAGTAGGACTTTGCTTAGAATATCATCCAGGTGCTTGCTTTCAGCATTCATGTTCGGTCGTCGAATGGAATTTGTGGATTCTGGGAGACCACAAAAGTACATGGCCCTAGAGTAGTCGGGTTCTTCGAAGTAGTCTTCCTCGTCAATTGAGGGCAATTTCAGAAACTCTGTTAAGGACGATGCCTTAATATTGATCTTCATATTCCCGATTGAGCTTTTTAATAGCTTCCCACTTCTCTTAATCTTTGCATTTCTGAAGAACTCTTCGACATCTGGAATCAATACTTTGCAAGGTTGCTCAAGAATGAAAGCGTGGCCAGCAAATTCATGGAGTATAATGATGTTTCAGAAATCATCAGAAAGTTCGTCGATTCCGGTGTGAACGAACTCACTGCCAAACCCTATCTTTGCATTAGAAGCCATCGAATACAGGGAATGAGAGATTTCTGACCAGTCGAAGAAGAACGATGGAGTTTTCACGAAGAACAACAGAACTAGAGGAACTGAATCGCCGTTCTTCGAAAATCCTATTCTTGAAATTTCAGAATCTAGATATTCTATGGACTACCCTATTTATATATACAATTAGAAATTTTGAAAATAAGGACAGGCATACCTGGAATGGTGGTTCAAATACTCAAAAAATTTCTGCAAGCCGATCAGGACATTTTTCAAAAAATAGACATTATTTTTCGAAAGTTATGGAATTTCTCGAAAAGTATATAAAACCTTTTCGAGAAGTCCCATAGTTTTTCGAGAAATCCAAGTGATTTTTCGAGAAGTCCAGGAAATTTTTCTGATACCAAGGCCACTAGTTTTTCGAGAAATCCATGATTCTTTTCGAGAAATCTAAGTTCTGTTTCGAGAAATCCATAAGTCTTTTCGAGAAATCCACTTCTGAGCCTGAGTTTTTTTGAAAGTATGCTGAGTAAGAGTTTTCCTTGGCATTTTCTGACGGGGTGATGCTGAATCCTTCCTTGACTTGAACTGTGAACTTTTCAGAACTCCATGTTGAACATACCAAGTTCTGTCTTGAAGAGCGAGAACTTGCTCTCGTCCAGTGGCTTCGTGAAAATATCTGCAACTCGCCTATCTGTGGGAACATACTGGAGGTTGATGTCCCCATTCTCCACATCCTCTCAAATGAAATGATATCTCAATTGGATATGCTTCATCCGGCGGTGAGAAACTGGATTGTTGGTGATTGCTATAGCGCTGCAGGATTCATAAAACATAGGAATGTCCCTGAACATTTAGTTGTAGTCTTCAAATTGATTCTTTATCTAGAGAATTTGTGCACAACAACTGCCTGCAGAAATATATTCTGACTTGGCTGTTGACATTGCAACACAATTCTGTTTCTCATTGCTCCAAGATATGAGCCTTCTTACAAGGAATTGGCAAGTCTCGAAAGTGCTTTTTCTGTCATCTTTGCTTCCTGCAAAATATATAGCACACACACATGTTGAGAACATTATATCAGGCCTGCTAGCAGGAAGACAATGCAAAGATCCAATTATGTTTATGTACTTAGTTTCATCGAAAGGTTTCCATTTCTCATCCTTGTCTAGAGACTTAGCTGAACCCATTGGAGTCCTCATATAGGTTACATTCTCCATTCCAAATTTCTTAACCAACTCTTTGGTGAACTTCGTCTGAGAGATGAAAATTTCATCTTCAGATTGTTTCACTTGAAATCCTAAGAAATACTTCAGCTCACTCATACTGCTCATTTCAAACTTCCCTTGAATAAGTTTGGACAACTTCTTGCAAAGGTTGTCGTCAGTAGAGCCAAAGATAATGTCGTTGACAAAGATTTGCAATAGTAAAATCTTTCCTACTACTTCCCTAAGAAATAATGTCTTATCTATCTTTCCCCTTGTGAACTTGTTCTCAAGAAGAAAGTTAGAAAACATTTCATAACAAGCTCGTGGATCTTATTTTAAACCGTATAAAGCTTTAAATAACAAATAAACATATTTAGGATGGTTAGGATCAACAAAACCTAGGGGTTGGTCCACATATACTTCTTCCTTTATATTACCATTGAGGAAAGCTAACTTCACGTCCATTTGATTGGTGATGAAGCCCATAAGTGCAGCATATGTGAAGAACAACCTGATGGCTTCGAGTCTTGCCACTAGAGCATAGGTCTGATCAAAGTCGATCCCTTCTTCATGTCTATATACTTTAGCTACGAATTTGGCTTTGTTTTTGATGATGGTTCCATCTTGTTCCTGTAGACCCACTTTGTTCCAATTATATTCTTGCCTTTGGGTCTTTGTATAAGCTTCTAGACTTGGCAGCGTTTGAACTGATTTAGTTTTTCTTCCATTGCAACTATCCAAGATGCGTCTTGATTTGCTTCTTCGAATTTCTTTGGTTCAACCTACGAGAGAAAACTCAAATGCAAATTTTCATTAGTAGTACCTCTTCAAGTTCTTACACCAACACGAGGATCTCCTATGATTTGATCAACCGTGTGATCCCTCAAGTGTCTGAGTTCTAGAGTCCTTGCATCGGGAGCTTCCTCTATTTCTGGAGTTACTTCTTCCACTTGGATAACTTCTTCATCTTGGTGATCTTCTTATCCAATTGAGGTTGGAGGAGTGATCTTGATGAACTTTTGAGCACTTTCTTCAACTGTCTCATCCAAGCTTAACTCTTTCAGCCTTGAACCTGCATCTTCAACAAAAACACTTGAAGAGTTGCTTTGTAGCAAGCTCGTCTCATCAAATACAACATTAATCGACTCTTCTACAACCAAATTTTTCTTATTAAATAATTCTATAAGCCTTACTATGGCTGCTATAACCTACGAAAATACCTTCAAAATATTTTTCTCCAAACTTTGTAAGATGATATTTTCCATTATTAAGTACATAACATTTGTAGCCAAAGATCCTAAAGTAGGACACAGTCGGTCTCCTGCCTTTCAGTAGCTCATAGGGAGTCTTACGATGATTCTTGTTGATCAATGTTCTGTTTTGCACGTGACAAGTTGTATTGACGGCCTCAACCCAGAAGTACTCTGGTAGAGAGGAGTTAATCAATATTGTAGTGCATGCCTCAATGAGTGTTCTGTTCCTTCTCTCTGCAACTCCATTTTATTGTGCAGTACACGAGGAGGAAAACTCATGAAAGATACCTATACTTCCACAAAATTTTGTCATGGCACCAGATTCGAATTCTGATTCTGACCACTGAGCAGTTTAATTCATTCTAGATTTGCCTGACAAAATTCGTGAACACAGTAAAGGTATCTGACTTTTGTTTCAGAAAGAACACCCAAGTAAAACGTGTGTGATCATCAACAATTAGCAGCATATATGACTTGTCTCCTAAGCTACGAACTTACACTGGACCAAATAAGTCCATGTGTAGTTAATACAAACACCTTGAGAAATCTTTATCAACAATGCCCTTAAAGGTAGCCCTTGTCTGCTTGCCCATCTAACATGCATGACATGGACTCTCTTTAATGCACTTAATAGTCAGTGTGTCACATTCCAGGTCTTGAGAAAATAGCATATTAATGGTTTTGAAATTTATATGTGCAAGTATCTTGTGTCATTGATCACAAAGAGATGCACTATCTTTTGCAACAAAACATACTGGGGTAGAAATTTCTAAGCATAGAAAATCGAGACAAAATATATTTTTACTACTTGTGCCTGTTAATATCATCTCCATAGTAGAGGCCAACTTTATTAGGCACTGATCCTAAGAAAAGGTAACAATAAAGCCTTTATCACATAATTGACTTATGTTTATCAGATTATGTTCAAATCCTTTCACATAAGCCACATCCGTGAATGGAACTATACTGTTAGAAATTGTACCATAGCCTTTTGTAATTCCCCGATCAGAGCCACCAAAGATAACTTTGGACCGTCTTTGACTGAAGCATAATTTTGAAGTAGGCTTCTTGTACCGGTCCTATGCTGAGAGCATCCACTATCCAAATACCAGATAGGCGATTTGTTGGCCTTTGGACATACCTGCGATAGTATATCATTTTTCCTTAGGAACCCAATAAGATTTGGGTACTAGGTTCCTTGTTAGCATACTCCCCCTTGGTGTGTTAACACTACGAGTGGACTGCCTCGTATGGTTAACTTGAGGACTTTCAAAACTTCTAGGATTAAACCTGTAGTCCTAGCAGGAGCGACTGAATTAGAGGTAGAAGCCTTATGATGATGGTGCTCACAAGGCTTCTGCACTTCCTATTCCTTATGTACAACGGGCTTGGCTTTAGGTGTCTTCTTTTTGGTTAGGGACATGAACATATGGACCATAACTCCTCATTTGAATTTCTTCGTAAGGTGCCTTAAACACACTTTCACCATACTTTCTGGGATGGGTCTATCCTTGGTACCGCAACTTAGTCTCAACATAAGTAGGTCTGGTAAAATGACCATAGGATGAATCAAAATTAAACTCATTCGTTGGGAAGAATATCTTCTTAAATGAAGTTTGATCTAGAGGGGCCTTCCCATTCTGTTTGGCTAAGGCTTTCTTAGCAGGTTTATTTTTCCTTTGAACCTTGTTCCTCCTAGAGGATTTACTATGAAAAGCCTCATGACCTAAGCCAGCTCCTTTAGCCTGAGCAGAGAATTCAGCGACAAACGGAAGGGTTGTCTTGTGCTTGGAGAAACTTTCAACAAGTTTCTTTTCAACGGTAAGCTGTTCTTCCAACTTCTCGATGATTTTCTATTTTATGTTGAGGTGCTCGAGTGCTTTGTTGTATTATTCGACCGCGACATCGAATTCCTTTCTGAGTGAGTCCATTCTTGAAACTTCCTCCTCAGAGTGATCTCCTCAGCCTCAAGGGATTTGATTACCTTGGCCTGAGTTCTAATAACTTTTCTACATCGGTCATAGACCTTGATCAGGTCTTTATACTAACCCATGAGTTATGATTCATCATCAGAGGAACAATACTCATGATCATCATCAGGAGCATCAGACTCTGAAAGAATAGTGTGAGAATTTACCTCCCCATGAATTTGGGGGACAACTTCTTCTTCGTCGGAGTGAGCCATGAGCCCGAAGTAGGATTCTTCATACTCACTTGACTCGGATGAGACAGTGTCACTGAAGGTCTTCTGCTTCTTTTCCATGAAGCTCTTCTCCTTCTTCTTTCTATGGGAGGATTTGTGTTCTTATTTTCTTCCATCCTACTTTTTCTTGTGAGGGTAGTCAATAATCACGTGACCTGGCTTATTACAATAATAACACATAATGTCTGTGGAATAATGTTTATTCTATTTATATTTGTACCTGTCGTTTGTATAATTTTATCTTTTTATGACCACCAGCATGACGTGATCTTCTGTAGGAGGAGTCATTGCCTCATTTCTTCCATGCTTTAGAACTTGAAAATGAAGTGTGTTGGATTCCTAGTTGGATTTGGGATAGGTTCACTAACTAGGATGATTGACCCACCATGTACAGCTAGGGTGTTGTCTGTGTCGTAGAGTTTAGGCTAAGCCCTTAGATTCAACCCTACATGGACTAGTCAACAAAAGACAATAGAAGACTCAAGACTTAGAAGAAAATCAAGTTCAGAAAATCAGTTCGACGTTCGTCGAACTCAGCTCGACAATAGTCGTCCTCCGCTCGACGAACTCAAAGTCAATTCTCTAAGTTGAGCTCGGCGATACTCGAGCTTAGGTCGATGATCTCTGGGAGTTCAACTTCAACACATTATGTCCAGAATAGTTTCTCTAAACTCAAGTCGATGAAGATAGATTATCAGCTCGATGAACTTGGACCACAGAATTTAGAAACTTTTCACAGAAAGCAGTTAGCTGAACTTAGGTCGACGAACTTGGAACTCAAATCGACGAACAAGAATTCTCTAGTCGACGAACATGATTTCTTTGGTCGACGAACATTGATCTCAGGTCGACGAAATATGTTCTCTGGTCGACGATTTCTGTACAGTTCCAGACCGAGAATTTTCCCTCTTTTCTGTCCATATTCCTTATATTATTTAGCAATATTTTCCTGAGTAATTAATGCATATATTCTCTGAATATAGCCGTTAGTGGCAGCATTGATGAAAATATTCTCTCCAGCCGTATTTCATTCTCCCGGCCATCAGCAATTAATGTGGAAAATTCAATATTCAAAGGATAATTCGACAGAGATATATAAAAGGGATATTCTTTTCAATCGACAACAAGTATATAGAAAATTTACAAGAATACAGATAAAAGGAAGATCTACAGCAAAACATTCTGAACCTTCTCTGTGCAGAAAACATTTTGTTTTCTCCTTGACCTTACTGAAGAAGAAGAAGAACAAAAAATACAAATCAAGAGGCTTCTTCAAACTTCCACTCCAGGATTCTTCAAGGACAACATATTCATATCAGTTAGAAGTTCCTGGAACATCATTTTCAAGTCAAGGCTGAAGACTGAAGACCTACACCTTGTGCAAGACTCCAAGTGATATTGAAAGGAGTTCTTGACAACAGCAAATCCACATGTCTTCTCCATTGAATAGAGAAAGAGAAGACACCATCAATCTCTCTTCCCCCTCTGTATAAAGGGTTTATTAACTCTCTTCAAAAATTTATTTTGGTTTTTGAGCACCTAATCAAAAGCTCAAAGTTGGCAGTCACCTGATCAAAAGCTCAAAGTTGGCAGTCACCTGATCAAAACCTGCTAGTGGATTCCTACCAGGGTGGTAGAAGAGTGGATGTATCCAGGTTGGGGAACCACTATAAAATTTCTTATATTGTCTGGTTGCCATTTTTGTCTTTGTTCTTAGTGTGGCTGTGATAGATTAGGTTATTTATGGCTGTGATAGATTAGGTTATTTGTGCTATGTTACATTAGATTAACTTAGGTTGCTTTTGCTTTCTGTTCATCTTGGTATCTCTTATTTTATTACTCTGATAATATTTAAAGCAGCAAAAAGATTTAGATTACTCTATTCACCCCCCCATCTAAAGTAAATCAGGTCTAACCCCATCTTTCAAAGTGCATCCCAATAGAGAGGTTACACATGAGTCAACATCATGGATCACACAATGAGGGATTACATTGCATGGTCCTGTGTTAAGTGACTCATTGTAAACTATCATTGGTCTATACTTAGTAATAATGACCTGCAAGCACTCAACTAGAAAATAGCATCAAATACATACTTAATTCATCTTAGTTCAAGGGTGACTTCACATAAATCTAGGTTATTCTTGATACAATACACAACAATAATCTCTTCTCAATGACCAATGCGGTGAATGCGGGTTATCACATTCTATTCATACCGATAAAATTAAAGTTTCTCCACAATGTGTCAGCGGTGAAGGCTGACATTACTCATGTTGGGAGAAGAGTAAAGGACTTGTTTGTGTTATCAATAAGTTCATATGTTGATCGGATGAGGTTCAATGATAGAGCTACTATCTGGCATGAATGACCGGGATATGTAAGGATGTACAAGTTGAAAGTTATGGTGGTAAGGAGACTTATGAAAGTCTTGCCTAGATTGTCATCCTTTGGCGACGGTCATGTCAGTGCGCGATGTTAATATGGTAAGGCTCACTTCCTTCCGTTTGACAAGTCACATACCAAGTGTAAAGCACCATTGGAATGCATCCATGGTAATCTGATGGGACTAGCCGTCACTGCCAGTATTGGAGGTAGCAGGTATAAGCTAGACTTGGATGATGACTATACAAGGTACACATGGGTGTACTTCATGAAGGAAAAGTCAGACATGTTTCAATTATTTGTGGAGTTCAAGGATCTTGTGGAGGGCCAGCTTGGTTTGCGTATAAAGAAGTTCAGAACGGACAAAAGAGGCGAGTTCGTTTCAAATGAGTTCTCGAACTACTGCAGGAAGCATGGAATCCAGAGAGTGCTCACTTATGCTCATACTCCACAGCAAAATGGAGAAGCAGAGAGAAATATCCATCATCTGATGGAGACCTACAAGTGTTGACTTCATTCCAAAGGAATTCCTAGGTCCTTCTGGGCAGAAGGGATGGCTTGCACGACCTATGTCGTTAATCGGATGCCTCTGAGTCCGATCAATATGAAGTCTGCTTATGAGTCAATATTTAAGGAGAAGTCCAGCGTTGAATAACTTCGGGTGTTTGGGTCGACTTGATGCATACATATCCTAGATGATCTCAGGACTAAGTTGAATGTGAAGGTGAGGAAGCTTGTCTTCATGGGCTATAGCTAGAGGAAGAAGGGATGGAAGTTTATGGACCCTACCACAATAAATTTCATCATTTCCAGAGATGATGTCTTCAAAGAACTGATGTCGCATGGAGGTAGCTCATCTGTAGATCTACAGGAAAGCAGGTTAGATGTCAGGCAAGAGGAAGTTGCTAAGGATGTTCTGGTGGAGCTGCCTGTATCACCCGGAGCTCCATGTATTTCTTGCTCTGAGGCGGTGGCTTCTATTTTAGGAAGCAGGGGGAGAGATGCTCCGAGTATTTCTGGTATCGGAGCTGGTTTAGAAGAAGAAGCAGAGGTGGTAAGCCATGGTCAGGTACTTCAAAGGTCGAAGAGGACCATCAAACCACTAGCTTAGTGTAATGAAGGGAACATTGTGAACTTTGCCTCTTGTTTCTTTGCAAGCCCTCTAGACAAGCAAGAGCCTTCTAACATTGAAGATGCTACTGGAGTGAAGGAGTGGGATGGTGTCATGAATGAGAAGATGGCTTCTATCTGAAAGAACAAGACTGGTGATATTGTGCCCAAGGTCGAGGACATTACTACTATGACATGCAAGTGGTGTACAAGCTGAAGAATGAGGCAGATGGAAGCATCGAATGATACAAGGCCCACCTTGTAGCTCGAGAATTCTCTCAATTGTATTAAGAAAACTATGTGGAGTTGTTTAGTCCTGTATCCAAAATGACTTCAGTGAGGGTGGTGATTGGTTTGGCGGATTGCCAAGGATGGAAGATGTGTCAGCTTGATGTAAGAAATGCTTTTCTTTTTGGAGAAATTGATAAAGACATCTTCATGGTTCAGCCACCGGGTTATGTGTCTGAAGATCATCAAGAATATTTCTACAAGCTCCAGAAGGCTCTTTATGTCTTGAAGTAGGCATCAAGGACATGGTATGGAAAGAACACAGAATACCTCTAGTTCTGGAGTTATTTTGCCTCTAACTCATAGTTAAGCATGTTCATAAAGAAGAAGGGGGAGCTTCATGTCTTGGTTCTGTTGTACGTTGATGACATTGTTGTCATGGGAAACTCTGAGGAAAAGTAGCTAGGCTCACAGCACAGCTAGCTATTCATTTTGAGATGAAGGATTTGGGTGAGCTCCACCACTTTCTTGGACTTAAGGTGGAGAGGAGAAATAGCGGCAAACTTGTTTCCTAAAGAGGATATGCAGAACGGATCGTTCAGCAGTTCAGCATACTGTAGGGAAATGTTGCTCTACTCCACTAGATGTTGGTCTCAAACAGTGATGTAATGAGGGGAGGGTTCTTCCAGATCCCTTGGTATTTCGGGTTTTGGTTGGGTGCCTTATATACTTTACGATTACGAGGCTAGACATTTCTTATATTGTAGGCCGAGTAAGTCGATATATGGTGGAGCCTCATATGCCTTATCTGGTAGTGGTCAAGAATATCTTGAAGTACGTGAAGACCACTTCTAATATAGGTGTCCTTTATGGGAGTGACACGGGCTTCAACCTATTCGATTACACAAATGCTGATTACAAGGGCGACTCAGACGAGCGAAAGTCGACGTCTGATTATGTTTTTACATGTGAACCAAAAAGTGTCTCATGGTGCAGTCAAAAATAAGATTATGGGTTCATCTATACTACAGAAGCGGAGTATAGGGCTTCGGCCTTGGCAGCTCAGGAAGCCATCTAGATCAAGAGACTAGTATAGGATGTCCAAAAAGAAGTGCGAGGTCCCACTCTGCTTCGCGGTGACAACGAAAGTGCTCTTAAAAAGGTTAACAATCTAGTTTGTCACGCACAAACAAAACATATTGAGATTGGACATCACTTCATTCGAGAGAAGTACTGGAGGGGTCTCTTATGATCGAGCATGTGTGAAGAAAGGACAATATCACAAATATCTTCACAAAACTGCTGTCGATGGGGCCATTTGAACGATTACAGGGACTGATAGGGCTGGTTTCTACTTCTCACTTCAAGGGGGTGTTGAATTTTTTAATGTAAAAGTGGCGGTCTGTCTGGGCAGACCGTGCAGCTAGATGGTAGCGGTATGATTCTCAGACCGCGTGGTCTACAGTGGTGACTAGCCAGTTCTGCTAGGTTTTCTACCATCAGCTTATTCCCAGGTTGTAACCAGCTGGATATGTTTGTTATCAGCAGCGTGTTGCAGACTCATATGGATTTCGTCGAGTCCAGCTTGTTGCGGACTCTTTTGGAGCTCATGAGATCGGCAATGGCTTGTGCTTTTTGGTCTCATTCTCTAGTGGAGTAGTTTGGTGGAAACCGCGGAGATCACTGGTTAGTGTGGTCTGGTTCATATATTCGCTGGTTTTGTGTTTGCACAAGGGATTGCTGGAGGTGTGGACTTGGTCACGATTTTTACCAAGTCTGGTTGTGCTCAGTTAGGGAGTTCACATAGGTGGCACAGTCTGCTTTTATATCTGCCGAGTTCGGCAGCTTGACAACCTGGTTTGTGGTCTAGTCGAAGGCTTGAACTATGCAGACTGGAGCAGTGTCCGCAAGATACTGTGGACTGGTTGTTGTGTCCATAGAGTCCACAGTTTTTGCGGACAGGTCCAAGTTCTGGCCTTGATGGTGTTGTTGAAGGCGGTTAGGGTTTTTGTCCAGCCTTATTGGGGTAACAAAGGCGGACTTGTTTCGTGTCCGTGCTGTATGGATACAATTATTCTAGCTGCGACATGGGTGGTGATCCTATCAATTTGGGCGGTGACCATATCCCTCTCCATGCCTATAAATAGGACCCCCCTGTCACATCATAATTAACGAACTACTGAACAGTAAGTGAGCTCGGGATGTTTTTTGCGGAGATGTTTTGTTATTCGCCCAGTTTGAGAAGTTAACTGGTTTTGCTGTTGCAAATTTTGCCGCTAGCAATGCGAAGCCAGGGACTTGGTTCTGACTTGCATCAGGGATTAGTGCGGGTTCTGCAAATACAATCAGCGGGTTGCAGTATGTCGCGGCTTGCGACCAAATGGTCTTCTCATTGGCAATCTTTCCTAGTTCAATAAGGCTGTCCGCTTCTGGTGGCTGTCTGTTCAGTTCAACAACAGCTGTCCGCGGTTATCTGGCGGCTATGTGACCTCGCAGTTAGGCGGCTTGCAGATTGCTGACAAAGTCTTCTGCTTGGAAAAACCGGGTGTTTGCGCGGTTAAGTTGTAGTCTGGCAACTTGAAGGTTTCAACGGACTCCTTAGTTCAGTTCGACAGAGTTGGCGATTACTGGTTTTATCTGCCCGGATAGTTTTTGTCGTGTATATTTTTGCTTCCATCGGGTACATTAGTGAAACATGTCTCGCCATATATGACTCGTATTGTAAAGAAGTTTGATAGTCTAAGATTTGCTTGCTCTTCTATTTGCATCTGATTTATTTGACTTGGTTAGGTTGAGTGTTCCTTCGACTTAGTTCCTGTTTTTCGCTAATCATAAATTTTTTACATGGCATCAGGGAGACAAAGGTTTGAGCAGTGATCAACCTTCAAGTTTTTTTTTTTTTTTGCTTCTGGAAGTTAAGTAGAACCGTGTTTATACAATGGAAGGAGGATTCGCAAGGGGTCTTGGAATTGAACTCTTAATTTGACCAACTTCAAGAAGTTGAGGTCGTGCATGAAGATTTACCTTCAGGGCGAGGCCCTTTAGGAGGTCGTTTATGGAGACGACATGCAAGTGGATACTGCTGGCACTAGAAATGCTGATGTAATGAGAACTTGGAGGAAGACAAATGCTAAGGCAGAGTTTACTCTCAAGCGGGGTATCTCACAAGTGCTTTTTGACCACATCATTGGACGTCAGTCAGCTGTTGAGATATGGACTTCCCTTGATGTGTTGTTCAATAAGAAGAATATAGCGTGGCTACAGTTCTTAGAGAATGTGTTGGCGAGAGCCACTCATGGAGATTTTTCCATTTCTACGTTCTTCCTGAAGATTAAGAACATGCGTGATATAATTTCAACATTGGACCATGATTAAACAATTTAAGAGACGAAGCTTTAGGGGCACAAAATCCGCAAATTGCAGAAGGAATATGCTGTCTTTGCTACTTTTGTTCAAGACTGGGCCACTCAGCCATCATTTCTTGAGCTAGAGAACCTGCTGGCTTCACAAGAAAGCCTAACAAGACAGATGGCTGGAGTTACTATCTCTGGAGGAGATAGTGAGGCTCTCTTCTCAGAAAAGAAGAAGAGGTGGGATAATAAGAATAAGATATTTGCGGGCGATGGTCCTTCTACTTCATATCAGCAAGAGAGGAGTGTTGCTCCTAAGTCGGATTGGAAGAAGAGGGAAGGGCCAAGGTGCTACAGATGCAATCATCCTGGTCACTTCAAGAAGGACTGCAAAGTCAAACTTCAGACAGGGCACGCGGCAGGTAAAGAAGAAGCTGGCTCCTGAACAAAGGAAGGAAGATGTGGAAATGCATTTATGACAGGCACATGTGTCCATGCTTTGCCCGCCATCAATTTTCAAGATGAATGGATCGTGGAATCAGGGTGCGGTCATCACCTCACAGGGGATGAGTCAAAGTTCTCTTCTCTACAGTCATACTCAGGTAATGACGCTATTACTACCACAGATGATACTGTTCATGAAGTCGAAAAAGAGGGTGTCGTCTCTTTACGCAGTGATAAGGGTCCACTCACCTTGTGGAGTGTTTATCATGTGTTGGGCATGAAGAAGAACCTCTTCTCAGTGACCAACAAGGTGGATGCGGGTTATCACGTTCTGTTCAGCCCGACAGAAGTTAAGTTTCTCCATAATGAGTTAACGGTGAAGGCCGACGTTACTTGTGTTGGGAGAAGAGTAAAGCACTTGTTTGTGTTTTCAACAAGTTCCTATGTTGATCGGATGAGGGTTAACGATGGCACTACTATCTGACATGAACTACTGGGACATGTCCGGATGGACAAGTTGAAAGCTATGGAGGTAAGGAGCCTTATGAAAAGCTTGCATAGATTGTCATCCTTCGGCGATGGTCATGTCTATGCGAGATGTTAATATGGTAAGGCTCATTGTATTTTTTTTGACAAGTCATAGACCAAGTGTGAAGCATCATTAAAATGCATTCATGGTGATTTGACGGGACCGACCGTCACCGCCAGTCTTGGAGACAGCCGGTACATGCTTGTCTTGGTGTATGACAATACCAGGTACACATGGGTGTACTTCATGAAGGAGAAGTCAGACACGTTCTAATTATTTGTGGAGTTCAATGAGCTTATGGTCGGCCGGTTTGGCCTACGAATAAAGAAGTTGAGAACGGACAACGGAGGTGAGTTCATTTCAAATGAGTTCTCGAACTTCTATAGGAAGCACAAAATCTGGAGATAGCTCACTTGTTATCATGCTCCACAACAAAATGGAGTAGCAGTGCGAAAGTTCCATTTCTAACGGAGAGCTGCATGTGTTCACTTCATGATAAAGGAATTCCTAGGTCCTTCTGGGCAGAAGGGATGGCTTGCGCTGCATATGCCATCCATCAGATGAATCTGAGTCTAATCAATATGAAGTCTCCTTATGAGCTCATGTTTAAGGAGAAGCCCAGCATTGAATACCTTCAGGTAATTGGGTAGACCTACTATATACATATCCTAGATAATCTCAGGACTAAGATGGATACGAAGGCAATGAAGCTTGTCTTCGTGCGATATGATGAGAGGAAGAAGGGATGGTAGTGTATGGACCCTGCCATAAAGAAGTTTATCATTTTCAGGGACGTTGTCTTCGATGAACTGACGTCATATATAGTTAGCTCATCTATGGAGCTACAAGAAAACAGGTTAGACAGCGGGCAAGAGGAAGCTGCTAAGGATTTTATAGTAGAGCTATCGGTATCACAAGGACCTCTAGGTGTTTATAGCTCCTGGGAAGAGGCATCTAGTTCAAGAAGCAGGGGGAGTAATGCTCCGAGTATGCCCGGGATCAGAGCTGGTTCAGAAGAAGCATCGGAGGTGGTTAGCGATGGTCAGTTCCTTCGAAGGTCGAAGTGGACCATCAAACAACCATCTCGGTACATCGAAGGGACCATGGTGAACTTTGTCTCTTATTTCTTGGGAGGACCTCTAGTTGAGCGAGAGCCTTCTAGATTTGAAGACGCCACTAGATTCAAGGGGTT
The DNA here is from genome assembly GCA_039583875.1 of Platanthera guangdongensis. Taxonomy (NCBI): domain Eukaryota; kingdom Viridiplantae; phylum Streptophyta; class Magnoliopsida; order Asparagales; family Orchidaceae; genus Platanthera; species Platanthera guangdongensis. The sequence goes on along the minus strand of CM077151.1, from coordinate 251,043,642 downwards.
GGATGGTGCCATGGATGAGGAGATTGCTGCCGTAAAAAAGAACGAGACTTGAGATCTTGTACACAAGTTCGATGGCATTACTCCTGTGACGTGCAAGTGGGTGTACAAACTGAAGAAGAAGGCGGATGGAAGCATCGAGCGATATAAGGCTCGCCTTGTAGCTCGAGGGTTCTCTCAAAAATATGGAGAGGACTATGAGGAGACATTTAGACCTATAGCCAAAATGACTTTAGTGCGGGTGGTGATTGCCTTGGCGGCTTAACAAGGTTGAAAGATGTGGTAGCTTGATGTATAGAATGCTTTTCTTTATGAAAAAATTGATAAAGACATCTTTAAGATTCAGCCACCGGGTTACGTGACTAAAGATTTGTAACAACCCCATCAGTTCATATGGTATCTTCTAGAAGGTCTGACCGGGGCCCCACAGTATATATCACAAAGCAGGCGGTGAAGGTACGGGATGATATCAGAGTCGCACATTGCACCTATCACAAAGCATTCTAGCGGAACCCTAGACTACAACTTGAACTCCTACCTTGAATCTCCAACAACTAAAACATCCTGTTTTATAGCACATAGGAATGTCTTACAAGCGTACAAATGTTGGCCTTATGGCCTTACAAGGCTTTCAGACAGTGGCTTTAACTATTGGAGCGCAGGCCGACCACAATAAAAGAAAACACACAACAAGCAACATTAGAGCCTTCGAGGGCTAGCAGCAGTAACGACAACAACAGCAGGAACATCAGCCTTTATGCATCCCGCTTGGCTCTCCAGCACCTGTACAGGGACAATCCACCCAGCGGTGGCAAACAGAAGCAACAGTCAGCGTTCAGCTGACCAAATTATAACGACCCTACCCCTTTTCTCGGGGTAGCGGTAATTTTCCCTGCTGGCATATCATATCACAGCATGGTAATATATCTCATCAAAATATGCTTTCACGCACACATGCCATCACAACCGTTCGCCACCCGGCCCAACGGTCTGTGCACTCAGGGCACATTCTTGTTGTTTTGGCAAATCACATGCCCACCACCGTATCAGGGTCATCACCCAACGATAACTTACTTGAGCATTTACTTCATGGCGTGCAGCCAGAGTTTTATAGTCTTACTACACCGGGATGGCCCGTAGACCCCCATTGTGTCATGGAGCGCAGGCCTAAGACTCTTGCTATGCGCTCCAAAAGACCGCACCTTTTGGTCTCACGTCGGATGGACATGGCACAGGTCGGATCCTCCACCCCCCGTTGCTCAAATCGCCTTGACTTCTCCGAGTACAGCGTACTCATGGCTATATCAAAGGCGCAGGTCGGTCTCACCAATCTTGTTCTTGGCACACAGCCTGGGTATTCTCTACACCCATTTCCTTATCACAGCAGCGGGTCTTTCATGGGCATCCCAGTACTTTCTGTTACTCTCTTCACAGGTGGACACCGCAAAATCACAAATGTCAGGGGTCTTTCCTGGATACCATTCCAGTACTTCATGTTACTCGCTTCACAGGTGGACACCCTATGACATCAAGCATCGCAAAGGGCCTTTCCTGTTCCTACCAGTCCTTCCTGTGCCTCATTCACAGGTCGGACCCAAAAACATAACACGGCTATTTTCTTGGGCTACCACTCCAGTACTTCCTGCTACTCATTTTCACAGGCATAACCCGTTGACTCATTAAACTACACATTTATCACGGAGTTTTCTCCGTTTCGTATGCAACATCACCAATCTAGACCAACCTGTCCAGATGGGCTTCACACATCATGCCTATTCTGTACTGCAATTCCGGATCTATATGTCAACAAAGGGGATTTCATGAATCACCCAAAAGACTCCCAAAATCAGCCACCTCTTGTTGGGGGAATCACAAATATATGCCAAAAGGAAGCCTTCACATGGCTAGGAAGAAAAGTCGTTACCCTTGAAGCCCTCTTTGGTGCCATAAGCTCCTAGCTAGCTTGAACGAATCACAAGAGCTTTTCCTCCGCAACACCGGCTTCGGATCTCTTGTCGGAAAACTACAGCACCACCGGTGATCAGCCCCCTTTCCTCCTCCTCCTTCTTCCTCTCCCTTTTTCTCTTTAACTTGTAAAAAGATAAGGCTTAAGCAAATGAGAATATGTTCTCAGTTTCGGCCTTTAGGAAAAAGAGGAAAGAAGCTCAGCCCTTGGATCCAGGCTGAAGGAATAGACGGCCACAAAAATGCCAGAAAAGATCAATTTGACCTGACACGACCTGTGACACTCCCGTGTCCCAGGCCGTGTGCCTCAAGCGGTGGTCAACCCACTGATCCAAACCAGTGACACGCCCATGGGACACGCCTGTGTCATGGGCCGTGTCACCCAACACGCCTCCAGACACGCCCGTGTCTGTGGCCGTGTTCATCGGCAAAAATAATCCCGAAACAACCCGAGACTCACACGGCCTGTGACACGCCCGTGTCCCAGGCCGTGTGTCGAGACACGGCACTTCGACACGCCCTAGGGCAAAACTCGTCACGCTGAGTTCGTCGACCCGAAATGACACGCCCTGTGACACGCCCGTATCACAGGTCGTGTTCAACTTCTCGACACTCGACGACCACATCTCGACACTCGACGATCGTCGAGCAAAAGTCGTCGAGCACAAGACACGTCCTGGGACACGCCCGTGTCCTGGGCCGTGTGCCTCCTCTCAACACATCGTCGAGTGAAAAAACGTCGACATCCAGGCCGATCGTCGACACGGCCTCGCCACGCCCTGAGACACGCCCGTGTCTCACGCCGTGTCTGCTGTTCGACGACCATCGACCCCAAATTTCATCGACCTCACGGCCAAATCATCGATCCCAGCTTGACACGCCCTGGGACACGCCCGTGTCCCAGGCCGTGTCACCCAAATATTGCCTGCTGAGAAAATTGGGTTGTTATAATCCTCCCCTCCTACAAGAAATTTCGTCCTCGAAATTCCGACACTGGAAGGCACTAAGTAACCAACAAGAAAAAATGTTAAAACATTCAACTTTTTATGTTACAACACACTACTCTCCACAGATTACAAAAACAGCTCGGGGAATTCTTCTCGCATGGTTTGCTCTCGCTCCCATGTCAGTTCTTCACGGCCGCAGTTGTCCCATCGGACTTTCACCATGCCGACCGTCTTGTTCCGCAACTGCTTCTCGGCTCGATCTTCGATCTGAATGGGTCGAACTCTCGTTGTTAGCCCATACTCCACCGGCACACGATCATCCACGATCACTTGAGCTGGATCTTTCACGACCTTCCGAAGCACCAGGATGTGAAATACATCATGTAATCCACCCAAGTCTGCCGACAGAGCTAGCCGATAAGCCGCTTCGCCAACTCGCTCAACCACTTCAAAAGGACCCAAATATCTTGGACTCAACTTTTTCAAGCGTCGAATCCTGGAGACACCTTTGAATGGCTTGATCTTCAAGTAGACCCAATCGCCAAGTGCGAATTCCACGTTTCGGTGTTTGGCGTTGTAGTACTTCGCTTGTCGATCTTGAGCAACAAGCAATCTCTCTCGAATTGTCTGTATGGTTGAGTTTGCTTCCTCAACCTCATTTGGGTTAAAAACCCGAGCTTCGCCCGCTTCTACCCAAGCCAAGGGAGTACGACACTTCCTTCCATATAGAGCTTCATATGGTGTCATCCCAATGCTCGCCTGGTAGCTATTATTATATGCAAAGTATACCATATAGAGATGATCCTCCCATCTCTTTCCGAAGTCAAGGGCGCACATTCGGAGTATGTCCTCCATTGTTCTGTTGGTACATTCAGTTTGGACATCTGTTTGGGGATGAAAGGCCGTACTGAAAGTCAATTTCGTGCCCAACAGTCGGTGAACTAGCCTCCAATCATTTGATGTGAATCGCCCATCTCGATCACTGACGATGCTCTGAGGAACACCGTGAAGCCGTACAATATGGTCAACATACAACTTTGCCAAACTTTCAACTGAATCATCTCGCCTGTTCGGGAGAAAATGTGCTTCTTTAGTTAGCCGGTCAACAATCACCCAAATGGAATCATTTCCTCGCTGCGATCTTGGCAACCCGTGCACAAAATCCATGGAAATATCATCAAATTTCCATTCTGGAATCGGCAGTGACTTCAATTAACCGCCCGGCTTTTGGCATTCTGCCTTCACCATCGCACATGTTTGGCATTTGAAGACATAAAGGGCAACATCTTTCTTGAGCCCTGGCCACCAGAAAAGCTTTTTCATATCGTTAAACATCTTCGTGCTCTCGGGGTGAATGGAATACTTTGTATAATGTGCTTCATACATCAGTTCTTCCCTCAATTTCCCCACATTTGGGACGCACAAACGGCCCTCTTTCCGCAAAAGACCATCATTCCAGGTGAATTTGCCCTCTGGCCCTTCATTCACATAGCGTACGAGATCATCATCCAACTCCATTTCCCGTCGAACTCGGTTCGCAAGGTCACATTGCACCTCGGTCCAGTTCAAACATGCAGTGGCAGTGGAATTCTTGTCAACACAATAAATCTCCAACGCCTCCAGTTCCTGGATAAGACGTTCATCATGCCGTTGTAACCAATTTGCTCTAGCCGGAACCCTCCGACTCAACGCATCCGTGACAACATTCCCCTTCCCGGGAGTGTAGTGAATCTCAAAAGTGTAGTCCCCAAGGAACTCCAACCACCTTCGTTATCGCATATTCAAGTCTTTCTGCTCCAATAGGTACTTTAGGCTCTTATGATCTGTATAGATCTCACCTTCACTCCATAAAGGTAGTGTCGCCACAACTTGAGTGCAAAAATCACCGCCGCTAGTTCCAAATCATGGACGGGATAATTTCGCTCGTGCACCTTCAGCTGGCGTGAGCCATAAGCAATTACCTTTCCACTCTGCAGAAGAACGCAGCCTAAGCCGCCCCCTGAGGCATCACTATAAATCACAAATCCATCGGTTCGGCGTGGCGAAGACAACACCGGCGCCATGGTCAACCGAATCTTCAGCTCTTCAAAAGCTCGTGCACACTATAGCGTCCAAACGAACTTCTGATCTTTTCGCGTCAGTTTGGTTAGCGGCAAAGCGATCCGCGAGAAGTTTTCCATAAATCTTCTATAGTAGCCCACAAGTCCAAGGAAACTCTTGACCTCGGCCACGGAAGAAAACATTGGCCACTCCTGTATGGCCCTTATCTTTGTTGGATCCACAGCAATGCCCGCTCCACTCACCACATGGCCCAGAAATGCCACCGACGATAGCCAAAACTCTCACTTCGAGAACTTGGCATAGAGCTGGTTTTGCCTCAACGTGTTCAACACCAACCGCAAGTGAATCTCATGCTCAGCTTTTGACTTCGAGTACACCAGGATGTCATCAATGAACACGATCACAAACAGATCCAAGTACTCAATAAAAAAAACGGTGCATCAGATCCATAAACACCGAGGGCGCATTGCACAGTCCAAATGGCATGACTGTGAACTCATAGTGCCCATAACGCGTTCCAAATGCGGTTTTGGGAATGTCACCTTCCCGAATTCTCAACTGGTAATAACGAGACGTTAGGTCCAACTTCGAATAGACTGTTGAGCCTACCAGCTGATCAAATAACTCATCAATCCGAGGTATCAGATACTTATTCTTCTCGGTCAGCTTATTCAGTTCATGGTAATCGATACACAACCGCAATCCACCGTCTTTCTTTTTTACAAAAAGCACAGGAGCGCTCCAAGGTGACATACTTGGGCGTATATTCCCTTGCTCTAACATTTCTTGTAGTTGAACCTTCAACTCTGCCATCTCTTTCGGCGCGACGCGATATGGCGAGCGGGCCATAGGTTTCACACCTGGCACCAACTCGATCGTGAAGTCAATCTCCTGCTGGGGTGGTAGCCCAGGGAGATCCGTGGGAAACACATCTGTAAAGTCCGCCACAATCGAAACCTCGCACACACTGGCCTTAGGCTCAACAGCCTGAATCAGTGCAAAGTAACACCCTGCACCCTTCCGAACAGCCTTGACTACCTGGAGTGCAGACATCAACGTCCCGCCTACTCCTCGCATACCCGCGAACTTTGTCTCCTGTTCGGTATTTTGGCCCAACGTGATTTCTTTGGACTGGCAATCAATCATGGCATGCTGCTCCGCAAGCCAATCCATCCCAAAAATCACATAGAATTCCGATATTGGCAATACAAATGCAGTTAAAATGAAATCCCGACTTCCTAACTGAACCGCCACATCGCAAGCTTGATCCGCAAGCATCCAACAACCATTCGGCAAAACCACTCTGACGCTGTCTGTCTTTGCCTGACTAGGTATCCCAAGCCGCGCTATAAACTTGCTAGACAGAAAAGAATGCGATGCAGCCTTATCAAACAGTGCTCGCGCCAGTGTGTCCCGAATCATCACAAAGCCTGTGACAAACATGTCACACACAAACCGCAAACATAGAAAGACGAAGCAAAGCATACAAGCAATAGTATATGCAAAACTAAACTCATACCTGTGACAACGTCTCTCTGCTTGATGGCCTCCTGTAGGCCAAGATTGTAGACCCGGGGTTGCGCCTGCGAGGCAGAGAAATCCACCACCGCCTTTCCTTTTTCCGCATAAGATGTTCCCGCCTTCTTTTCACTCTTTGGTGGCATCCGACAATCTCGCGCAATATGCCTCATCCGACTACAATTGTAGCAGATCCGAGTGTCCAACTTTGAAGTAGCCCCTGACGTTTCTCCCGTTGCAACTGATGAAAGAACTTGTCCACTTGTCTTGGACTTCTTGCCCCATCTCTTTTTATAAAATGGTTTCCCAGATCGGGGCGCCTTCCACTCCGGTTGAGATACAACCAAAGCTCTCTTCCCCTGCACCCTTTTCATATCCTTCTCCAGTGCGCTCGCAGTGTCAACCAATGCCTGGAAGCCTTGGTTCACCGAACTTGACACAAGGAACCTCAGCTCGTCCCTCAGTCCTTCATAGAACCGATTGGTCTTCCTCTGCTCATCCGTAAATATAGAACCCGCATACCGCCCCAAGCGAGTAAACTCATGCAGGTACGCGTCAACACTGCCATCACCTTGTGTTAGCCTTTGGAATTCATTTTCCATGACTATCCATTGCGCCGCAGGAAGGTGCTTTGCTAGGAAGAGTTGGGAGAATTCTTCCATGGATACTTGTGTTAAAGGACGACCCGCCAAGTAATGCAACTCCATCTCATCCCACCACAATCGAGCTTCTCCTTCAAGCAAGAAGGTAACTAAGGTAACTTTCTAATGCTCCGTCGTTCCAATCGCCGTCATCACTCGCTTGACGCGTGATAGCCAATCCTCAGCCTACGTCAGAGTTCCCTCTCCCGAGAACGTAGGCGGATGGAAACTCATAAACCGCGTTAGCTGCTTCTCAACCGCTCGAGGAGCCACATCCACTACAGGCTCAGGCCTCACAGTCGCTTGCTCCTGCCTAAGTGGCTGGCCTTGGATCATGGTAAATAAAGCCTCCGCAACTAAACGCATATGTTCCACAGACGGTGGAGGTGTAGGCACCGTGGCTGGTGTCGTACTTTCATCAGAACGCTGGGGCTCAGACAGTCCAGCTCCACTTTGTGTCACCTAAAGGTCGACAAGACACACACATTAGCGGTCGTACCCAAGCAAACAACACAAAATAAGAACACGCAGGTTCAACGTTGCATTCCTATCATGGACATTCAGGAGTTCATTCGTAGACTTTGGTTTGCACAAACACGTGCTCGCCACCCCACAAACAAGGCGACCATGACTTCTAGAGGGAAAGACCAAAACAACCGATACCAAAAATGTAACAACCCCATCCGTTCATATGGTATATTCTAGAAGGTCCGGCCGGGGCCCCACAGTATATATCACAAAACAGGCGGTGAAGGTACGGGATGATATCAGAGTCGCGCATCGCACCTATGACAAAGCATTCTAGCGGAAGCCTAGACTACAAGTTGAACTCCTACCTTGAATGTCCAACAACTAAAACATCTTGTTTTACAGCACATAGGAATGTCTTACAAGCGTACAAATGTTGGCCTTATGGCCTTACAATGCTTTCACACAGTGTCTTTAACTATTGGCACGCAGGCCGGCCACAATAAAAGAAAACACACAAGCAACATTAGAGCCTTTGAGGGCTAGCAGCAGTAGCGGCAACAACAGCAGGAACATTAGCCTTTATGCGTCCCGCTTGGCTCTCCAGCACCTATACAGGGACAATCCACCTAACGGTGGCAAACAGAAGCATCGGTCAGCGTTCAGCTGACCAAATTATAACGACCCTACCCCTTTTTTCGGGGTAGCGGTAATTTTCCCTGCAGACATCATATCACAGCATGACAATATATCTCATCAAAATGTGCTTTCACGCACACATGCCATCACAACCGTTCGCCACCCGGCCCAACGGTTCGTGCACTCAGGGCACATTCTTGGTGTTCTGGCAAATCACATGCCCACCACCGTATCAGGGTCATCACCCAATGGTAACTTACCTGAGCATTTACTTCATGGCGTGCAGCTGGAGTTTTATAGTCTTACTACACCGGGATGGCCCGTAGCCCCCCATTGTGTCATGGCGTGCAGGCCTAAGACTCTTATTATGCGCTCCAACAGACCGCACCTTTTGGTCTCACGTCGGACGGACATAGTGCAGGTCGGATCCTCCACCCCCCCCCCTCCCGTTGCTCAAATCACCTTGCCTTCTCCGAGTACAGCGTACTCATGGCTATATCAAAGGCGCGGGTCGGTCTCACCAATCCTGTTCTTGGCACACAGCCTGGGTATTCTCTACACCCATTTCCTTATCACAACAGCGGGTCTTTCCTGGGCATCCCAGTAATTCCTGTTACTCTCTTCACAGGTGGACACCGCAAAATCACAAATATCAGGGGTCCTTCCCGGCTACGATGCCAGTACTTCCTGTTACTCGCTTCACAGGTGGACACCCTACGACATCAAGCATCACAAAGGGCCTTTCCTGGTCCTACTAGTCCTTCCTGCGCCTCATTCACAGGTTGGACCCTAAAACATAACACGACTATTTTCCTGGGCTACCACTCCAGTACTTCATGCTACTCCTTTTCACAAGCATAACCCGTTGACTCCTTAAACTACACGTTTATCACGGAGTTTTCTCCGCTTTGTATGCAACATCACCAATCCAGACCAACCTGTCCAGATGGGATTCACACAACATGCCTATTCCGTACTCCAATTCCGGATCTATATGCCAACAAAGGGGATTTCATGAATCACCCAAAATATTCGCAAAATCAGCCACATCTTGGTGGGGGAATCACAAATATATGCCAAAAGGAAGCCTTCCCATGGCTAGGAAGAAAAGTCGTTACCCTTGAAGCCTTCTTTGGTTAAATAAGCTCCAAGCTAGCTTGAACGAATTACAAGATCTTTTCCTCCGCAACACCGGCTTCGGATCTCTTGTCGGAAAACTACAGCACCACCGGTGATCAGCCCCCTTTCCTCCTCCTCCTTCTTCCTCTCCCTTTTTCTCTTTAACTTGTAAAAAGATAAGGCTTAAGCAAATGAGAATATGTTCTCAGTTTCGGCCTTTAGGAAAAAGAGGAAAGAAGCTCAGCCCTTGGATCCAGGCTGAAGGAATGGACGGCCACAAAAATGCTAGAAAAGCTGAATTTGACCTGACACGGCCTGTGACACGCACGTGTCCCAGGCCGTGTGCCTCAAGCGGTGGTCAACCGACTGATCCAAACCAGTGACATGCCCATGGAACACGCCCGTATCATGGCCGTGTCACCGAACATGCCTCCAGACACGCCCGTGTCTATGGCCGTGTTCATCGGCGAAAATAATCCCGAAACAACCCGAGACTCACACGGCCTGTGACATGCCCGTGTCCCAGGCCGTGTGCCGAGACACGGCACTTCGACACGCCCTAGCGCAAAACTCGTCGCGCTGAGTTCGTCGACCCGAATTGACACGCCCTGTGACACGCCCGTGTCACAGGCCGTGTTCAACTTCTCGACACTCGACGACCACATCTTGACACTCGACCATCGTCGAGCAAAATTCGTCGAGCACACGACACGGTCGGGGACACGCCCGTGTCCTGGGCCGTGTGCCTCCTCTGGACACATCGTCGAGTGAAAAAACATCGACACCCAGGCCGATCGTCCACACGGCCTCGACACGCCCTGAGACATGCCCGTGTCTCACGCCGTGTCTGCTGTTCGATGACCGTCGACCAAACATTTCGTCGACCTCGTGTCCAAATCGTCGACCCCAGCTTGACACGCCCTGGGACACGCCCGTGTCCCAGGCAGTGTCACCCAAAAATTGCCTGTTGAGAAAATTGGGCTGTTACAAGATCATCCATGCTATGTATGTAATATCCAGAAGGCTTTTTATGGCTTGAAGCCGGCACCACGTGCATGGTACGAAAAGATAGACCAATACCTCCAGTTCTGCAGTTATTTTGCCTCTAACTCAGACTCACGCCTGTTCATAAAGAAGAAGGTGGAGCTTCATGTCTTGGTTATGTTGTTCGTTGAAGACATGATCGTCACGGGGAACTCTGAGGAAGAAATAGCTAGGCTCAGGGAAGAGCTAGCTATTCATTTTGAGATGAAGGATTTGGGTGAGCTCCACCACTTCATTGGACTTGAGGTGGAGAGCAGAAAGAGTGGTATACTTGTTACCAAAGAGGCTATGCAGAATGGATCGTTCAGCGGTTCGACATGCGGGAGGGAAAATTGTAACGCCCCGAAACTCAAAGGAGCGAAGGGGGACGTTTTGGGCCAGTTTTGGATTCTGGCTGCTGGCACACGGCCTGGGATACGGGCGTGTCCCAGGGCGTGTCAAGCTTGTGTCGACACTGAGCCGGGAAGTCGACACTTTGGTCTCAACATTATGTCGAGACTGGGCACACGACCTGCGACACGGGCGTGTCGCAGGGCGTGTCGACCCGTATCGACACTTAGCCGTGAAGTCGACACTCTGCGTTCGACGATGTTTCGAGACATAGCACACGGCCTACGACACGGGCGTGTCGCAGTGCGTGTCAACCCATGTCGACGCTCGTCCCGGGAAGTCGACACTTTGGTCTCGACATTATGTCGAGACAAGGCACACGGCCTAGGACACGGGCTTGTCTAAGGCCGTGTCTTCAGGTCGACAATCTTTGCTCAACGAAGTGTCGAGTGTCGAGACCGTGTACACGGCATGGGGCCCAGGCGTGTTGAGGTGACACGGGCAAGGACACGGGCGTGTCCTAGAACCCATGCAGTGCTCGGGTTGTTTTCGGGGAAAATGATGGGGGTACACGGCCGGCCACACGGCCGTCTTAGGTGGAACACGGGCATGTCAGGTCGAACACGGGCATGTTCGATACCCGTGTGTTGTTCCAGGCGAGTCGATTTTGATGGCGAATGAGGCACACGGCCCTGGATACGGGTGTGTGCTAGGCCGTATTCGGTCCAGATTGGGCATTTCAGTCCCGAATCAAAGCCATTCATTTCTTTAATTGATGATCTAACGGCTGGGGGTTGTTCCTGAAGGGATATACCCGGGATTGGACTTAGAAACCCTCACTTTTCATGAGTGGATATCTTTCTAAAACCTTAGAGAGAGAGGAGAGCCAAGGAAGGAAGAAGGAGCTAGATCCGGCCATTGGAGGAGCTTCGAAGCTCCAAATCGCGAGCCGACTCCGGATCCACAGAGGCAAAGCTAGTGCGGTGCTTTTCATCCACTTACTTTTCCATGGCGCCAAAGAGGAACGCTAGGGTAACGATTCTCTTTTTGAGCATGAGTAGCTCCCTTTCTTTGCATAGGAAGCCCGCTCTCGCGAGTTTGCGGAGAGTTGGAGGCATTCCTTCGGGTAGATATGTGAAGTCCCCGTTGTTTAGAGTCCGTAAGCGAGAACGGACATAGGCATGATGTGTGAAGGCTACCCGGACATGTTGGTCTGGATCGGTGATGTTGCATTGCATAAATGCCGGAGAAGACTTCGTGATATTGGTGGTTTTTCGGGTTTTCTACACGGTAGATTGCAGCAGGGAGCCTTGGGGATTAACCTAAAGGTGCACCCGGAAAACTGGGCGGATGCGAGATCTTGCCAACTTGGTGGCCTGAGAGCCAACTTGAACATAACCGGGTTATGTGAATTGTGATGGAAATGGGACTCGGTGGAAGTTTGACCCGCGCAAATGGCTTAAATTGTCGTTACGATGTGAGCACGGGTTAGATGGAACCGTACCCGTTCTATGTCGTTCGGTTAAAGAGACCTAAGGGTACGTGGCACTTGCCGTTGGCATAGATTAGGGTTTTCGGCGGTCAATGGCTTAAATTGTCGTGACCCAGGCCAGGAAGACAAAATGCTCATAGGTTTGGCCATCAAAGTGGCGGTGTTGAGTCCGGAATGTCTATGGCTTTAATTGACGTGACATCGACCGGTTCACCGAGAATGTGCCCTGAGAGCACGGGGCGTGTGACCGTGCGAGCCAACGTCTGTGATGAAATGGTTATATATATATTGCTCGCTTATGCTAATGAAATGCAGGGAAGGAGCATCGCCGCCCCGAGTTGGGGGCGGGATCGTTATAATTTGGTCAGCATTGCTGACCGTTGCCTTGTTTTGCCACTGTGCGGTGGTTTGTTGTTTGCAGGTGCTGCTGGACCAAGCGGTCAATAGCGGGCTAAAGCCCAAGTGCGAAGCCGGCCCTCGAAGGCCTATTTGGAAGTGTTTACTGTTTTATTCATGTATGACCGGCCTGCGTGCCGTGGTTTGTAAATCATGTAATATCAAGTGAAACATTTTGTAAGGCCTTAAGGCTTATGTTGGTATTTGTATAACATTCCTATTTTGGATTAGTGGACATTCATGCTTTAGTGATGGGTTTTTATTTGCAACTTTTATAAACTGCTTCCGCAAGAATGCACTGTGTAGGACGCTGATTGGTTGGATGGTTTCCATGAGTAACCACCCGGTCTGTCTGTGGTATATGGCGTCGGGCACCGATCAGACCTACTACTATACGCTATACGACAGATAGGGGGTGTTACAATTTGGTATCAGACTACTGGTTTTGGTCGGGCTTAAACTGAATTCGTGGGCGAATTCTTTTTAAGGGGTGGTGAGCACATTGTGTGCGTCATCGTTATAATGGTAAAAGAACCTATGAATGTCCACTTAGGAATGGGTAAGGAACCCATTGTGTGCGTCATTGTGTGTGTCATCGTGTTTGAGGAACCTGCGTGTTCCTATAATTGCTGTTTGCAATTTTATTTGGTCGCTTAACGGTGTTTTGTACCACTATAGGTGACCAGAAGTGGTGTTGGGCCGTCAGAACGCCGAGTTTCTGAGGCTAGTAGTGCACCGGATGTTGCTCCAGCAACACCTCTATCGGCTGAGAACATACGATTGGTGGCTGAAGCGGTGTTGGCCGTGATAAATGCGCAGCCTGCAAGAGAAACGTAGCAGCCCGCTCCTGCGATGGAGCAGGAACCTCTTCAAGAGGCTGAGCCGAGGAGAGCGGAGCAAGTGGTTGTGGAACCGGTGGTGCCAAGGAGGGCAACTGAGAGGCAGCTTAAGCATGTAATGAGCTTTAACCCTCCGTTATTCTCGGGGTTGGGAACCCCATGTCAGGCTGAAGACTGGCTCTCCAGGGTGAAGAGAGTCATAACAGCAACGGAGACGGAGGAGTGGCAAATGACCACCATCGCTACGTTCCTTCTGGACGGTGAAGCGATGATGTGGTGGGAAGGTTTGGAGCTGCATCATTTGAGAGGTAGACAACTTATAGACGTTCCGATGGAAGAGTTCTCGGGATTGTTCTTAGCAAGATACCTCCTTTCTACTCAGAGGATTTCGATGGAGAACAAATTTCTGAAGTTGGTTCAGTGTGAGAAGAGCGTGGATGAATATCTCCATGAGTTCACTCGTTTGAGTCGATATGCTAGCTCCACCATCGTGGATGAGGAGCGCAAGACTAATCACTTCTATGAAGTCTTGAGAGATGAGTTGAGATTACTACTTTCATGGCCGATGACGCAGGGTTTCATAACCTTGGTCAATACTGCCCGGTCCTTGGAGAAGGACATGAAGAATGTGCAAGCAAAGAAAAGCTTGGGTGATAGGAAATCTGAATTTAAAGTGCTGACTACTTCAAAGTCCGGCTATCGGAGGTCCTTCAAGAAGCAGAGGACTTCGGGGCCAGCTCCTACTGGTACTTCTGGGGCGACTACGAGTCGGACCCCGGGCGCGTGTTTTACTTGTGGAAAGACGGGGCATTTTGCCCGTGACTGTTGGAGCGGATGTCCTAAGTCCGAGAGAAGGTCGGGACCTACTTATGAAGAGAAGGGAAAGGAGGCGGAGTCGACCGCATCCCATTATGCTCCGGCCCAACCAAGGGTGTATAATCTTGGCCAACAGGAGGCCATCAAGCAGGCTGATGTGGTGACAGGTACGGTTTAATTTATAGCAAGTCAATTTCTTTAAATACTTGTTATGCACATGTTACCTTACCACTGCTTGTTTAGGATTTGTATTGATTTGTGAAAATCCGGCACGAGCACTCTTCGATACGGGAGCTTCACACTCCTTCTTGTCCGAAGGATTTATATCACGCATCGGAGTCCCATCTTCGATGGCGAAGGATAAGTTGGATGTGTTGTTGCCCAATGGGTGTTCGATGCGAGCGGATAGGATCTGCGATATTAAGATTCGTATTGGGAATCAGAAGTTCAATCTGCAGGCATCTTTACTTCCGTTGGTGGAGTTCGACGTCATATTTGGCATGGACTGGCTCTCAGAGCAGCAGGCCCATATAGATTGCGGTAGCAAGGAAGTCAAGCTTGGAGCAAGTTGTGAAACGACTTTTACGGGCTTAAAGGGGTCGAGCAAGACGTTGATGTCTGCTCTTCAGGTGGTGAAGGCGGTTCATGCTGGTGTAGAACTATTATTTACACTAGTGGAGGTTGCAAAGCCGAAGCCCGCGTTGGATTGTATTTCAGTGGTATCAGAATACCCTAATGTGTTCCCCGCAGATCTTCCTGGAGCCCCACCTCAACGGGAGATAGATTTTATGATTGAGCTAGTGCCAAGTGCAAAGCCTGTGTCACGATCTCCTTATCGGCTAGCGCCTAAGGAAATGGCGGAGCTGAAAGTTCAACTGCAAGAGTTGTTGGAGCAAGGGTATGTGCGCCTGAGTTCTTCGCCTTGGAGCGCACCGGTCCTCTTTATTAAGAAGAAGGATGGAAGCTTGAGGCTGTGTATTGATTATCGGGAGCTCAACAAGTTGACTGAGAATAACAAGTACCCAATCCCCCGGATTGATGATCTTTTTGATTAGTTAGTCGGGTCGATGGTGTACTCGAAGTTGGATCTCAAGGCTGGGTACTATCAGCTGCGAATAAGGGAGAGTGATATCCCGAAGACAGCGTTTAGTACGAGATACGGGCATTATGAGTTTACGGTCATGCCGTTTGGGCTGACTAATGTGCCGTCAGTGTTCATGGATTTGATGAACAGGACTTTCAGGGAGTACTTGTACCATTTCGTGATCGTCTTCATCGACGATATTTTGGTGTACTCGCAAAGTGAGGAAGATCACTTCAAGCATCTTCATTTGGTGTTGGAGACGCTAAGGCGAAATCAGTTGTATGACAAGTTATAGAAGTGCGAGTTTTGGCTATCCTCAGTGGCGTTCCTCGGGCATATAGTGAGTGGAGAGGGTATTGCTGTGGATCCGGCGAAGATCGTTGTGATACGGGAGTGTACTGAGCTTGTTACGGTAGCGGAAGTCCGGAGTTTTCTGTGGCTTGCCGGCTATTATAGGCGCTTCGTAGAGAACTTCTCGCAGATAGCTTTGCCTCTCACTACTTTGACGAGGAAGAAGCATAAGTTCGTTTGGACGCCGGAGTGCGCGCGAGCTTTTGAGGATTTGAAGTGTCGGTTGACCACGGCGCCTGTGCTGAGTTCGCCATGTGGGACCGAAGGCTACGAGATTTATAGCGATGCTTCGGGCAGCGGTTTGGGTTGCGTGCTACTGCAACATGGAAGTGTAATAGCTTATGGCACGAGACAACTAAAAGTGCATGAAAGGAACTATCCGGTCCACGACTTGGAGTTAGCGGCCGTGTTTTTTGCCTTGAAGCTGTGGAGACACTATTTGTACGGTGTGAAGATTGATATCTACACCGATCACAAGAGCCTGAAGTATCTTATTGATCAGAAGGATCTGAATATGCGGCAGCGTAGATGGATGGAGTTCCTGGGGGACTATACATTCAAAATCCACTACGTGCCTGGTAAGGGTAATGCGGTTGCGGACGTGTTGAGTCGCCGAGCCCCAGCTCAAGCCAATTGGTTATCGGTGCATGATGAGCGGTTGGTGCGGGAGTTGGAGGCGTTGGAGATTGTTTGTGTGGATAGACAATCAAGTGCTGAAGCAGTTCTGAATTGGACTGAAGTCCAATATGACCTGGCTGATCGTATTCGTCAGGCTTTGGATATGGATGCTCATATGAAGTAGTTCATTTTAGAGGCTCTGGATGGGTCAAATTCCCAATTCGTCGTGGAGGACGGATTACTTTGGAAAGACGGTCGTCTGTGCGTCCCAAGTGTGGGAAATTTGAGGGTGGAGTTGTTGTACGAGGCACACCATACCAAGTACTCGATTCACCCGGGGAGCACGAAGATGTACCGTGATGTGAAGAAACTATTTTGGTGGCCACGTTTGAAGAAGGATGTGACACTATACGTAGCAAAGTGCCAAACTTGCGCCTTGGTAAAGGCGGAGTGCCAAAAGCTGGGAGGATTTTTTAAGTCCTTGCCTATTCCGGAGTGGAAGTTTGACGACATCTCTATGGACTTTGTGCATGGTTTGCCAAGGTCGAAAAAGGGGAACGACGCCATTTGGGTGGTTGTTGATCGGTTAACGAAGGTGTCGCATTTTATTCCGCATAGGAAGGATGATACGGTGGAGAAGTTGGCAAAGCTTTATGTAGATAACATAGTACGGCTTCATGGTGTGCCCCGCAGCATCGTGAGTGACCGAGATGGGCGGTTCACGTCCAATGATTGGAGGCTTGTGCAGCAAATGTTGGGAACAAAGCTGAAATTCAGCTCAGCCTTCCATACACAAACGGATGGGCAGACTGAGAGGGTCAATAGAACCATGGAAGACATGCTCCGCATGTGTGTCTTGGATTTCGGAAAGCAATGGGAAGACCACCTTTATTTAGTGGAGTTCGCACACAACAATAGCTACCAGGCGAGTATTCAGATGACGCCTTTTGAGGCCCTATATGGTAGAAAATGTCGCACGCCGTTGTCTTGGTTAGAAACGGGTGAGTCAAAGTTGTATAAGCGATCGTAAGTGGAAGATGTTATTTCTTTGGTGAGAACCATTCGGGAGAGGTTGCTTATCGCTCAGGACCGGCAAGCAAAGTACTATAATGCCAAGCACAGGAACGTGGAGTTCGCTGTGGGCGATTATGTATACTTAAAGATCAAGCCGTTCAAGGGTGTCTCGCGGGTGCGGCGATTGAAAAAGCTAAGCCCGAGGTACCTTGGACCGTTTTAGGTTTTGGAGCGAGTTTGAGAAGCAGCCTATCGGTTGAAGCTTTCAGTGGAGCTTAGTGGTTTACATGATGTATTCCATATTTCAGTGCTCCGGAAGGCGGTGCAAGAGACTACGCAAGTGATCGCGGTTGATCAAGTGCCGGTGGATAGTGGGCTGATGACAAAGGTCAAGCCTGTACGGATTGAGGACACGGAGGTCAAGCGGCTACGCAATAAAGAGATCAGGATGGTCAAGGTCCGGTGGGACAATTGCGGTCGTGAGGAGCTCTCTTGGGAGCGAGAGCAGACTATGCTTGACGAGTATCCGGAGTTGTTCCGCTCAAGTACAAATTTTGGTTTTGTACATGTCTTTCCTTTATGTAATTTAGTGGACGAAATTCTTTTAAGAGGGGGAGAGTTGTAACGCCCCGAAACTCAAAGGAACGAAGGGGGACGTTTTGGGCCAGTTTTGGGTTCTGGCTGCAGGCACACAGCCTGGGACACGGGCGTGTCCCAGGGCGTGTCAAGATTGTGTCGACACTGAGCCGGGAAGTCGACACTTTGGTCTCGACATTGTGTCGAGACTGGGCACACGGCCTGCGACACGGGCGTGCCGTTGGGCGTGTCGACCCGTGTCGACACTTAGCCGTGAAGTCGACACTCAGCGTTCGATGAAGTGTCAAGACATGGCACACGGCCTATGACACGGGCGTGTTGCAGGGCGTGTCAACCCGTGTCGACACTCGTCCCGGGAAGTCGACACTTTGGTCTCGACATTATGTCGAGACAAGGCATACGGCCTAGGATACAGGCGTGTCCAAGGCCGTGTCTTCAGGTCGACGATCTTCGCTCGACGAAGTGTCGAGTGTCGAGACCGTGTACATGGCCTGGGGCCCAGGCGTGTTGAGGTGACACGGGCAAGGACACGGGCGTGTCCTAGAACCCGTGCAGTGCTCGGGTTGTTTTCGGGGAAAAATAATGGGGGTACACGGCCGGCCACACGGCCGTGTCAGGTGGAACACGGGCGTGTTCGATACCCGTGTGTTGTTCCAGGCGAGTCGATTTTGACGGCGAATGAGGCGCACGGCCCTGGACACCGGCGTGTTGCAGGCCGTGTTCGGTCCAGATTGGGCATTTCAGTCCCGAATCAAAGCCGTTAATTTCTTTAATTGATGATCTAATGGCTGGGGGTTGTTCCTGAAGGGATATACCCAGGATTGGACTTAGAAACCCTCACTTTTCATGAGTGGATATCTTTCTAAAACCTTAGAGAGAGAGGAGAGCCATGGAAGGAAGAAGGAGCTAGATCCGGCCATTGGAGGAGCTTCGAAGCTCCAAATCGCGAGCCAACTCCGGATCCATGGAGGCAAAGCTAGTGCGGTGCTTTTCATCTGCTTACTTTTCCATGGCGCCAAAGAGGAACGCTAGGGTAACGATTCTCTTTTTGAGCATGAGTAGCTCTCTTTCTTATCATAGGAAGCCCTCTCTCGCGAGTTTGCGGAGAGTTGGAGGCGTTCCTTCGGGTAGATATGTGAAGTCCCCGTTGTTTAGAGTCTGTAAGCGAGAACGGATATATGCATGATGTGTGAAGCCTACCCTGACATGTTGGTCTGGATCGGTGATGTTGCATTGCATAAATGCCGGAGAAGACTCTGTGTTATTGGTTGTTTTTCGGGTTTTCTACATGGTAGATTGCAGCAGGGAGCCTTGGGGATTAACCCAAAGGTGCACCCGAAAAACTGGGCGGATGTGAGATCTTGCCAACTTGGTGGCCTGAGAGCCAACTTGAACATAACTGAGTTATGTGAATTGTGATGGAAATGGGACTCGGTGGAAGTTTGACCCGCGTAAATGGCTTAAATTATCATTGCGATGTGAGCACGGGTTAGATGGAATCGTACCCGTTCTATGTCGTTCGGTTAAAGAGACCTAAGGGTACGTGGCACTTGCCGTTGGCATAGATTAGGGTCTTCGGCGGTCAATGGCTTAAATTGTCGTGACCCAGGCCAGGAAGACAAAATGCTCATAGGTTTGGCCGTCAAAGTGGCGGTGGTGAGTACGGAATGTCTATGGCTTTAATTGACGTGACGTCGACCGGTTCACCGAGAATGTGCCCTGAGAGCACGGGACGTGTGGCCGTGCGAGCCAACGTCTGCGATGAAATGGTTATATATATATTGCTCGCTTATGCTAATGAAATGCAGGGAAGGAGCATCGCCGCCCCGAGTTGTGGGCGGGATCGTTATAATTTGGTCAGCATTGCTGACCGTTGCCTTGTTTTGCCACTGTGCGGTGGTTTGTTATTTGCAGGTGCTGCTGGATCAAGCGGTCAATAGCGGGTTAAAGCCCAAGTGCGAAGCCGGCCCTCGAAGGCCTATTTGGAAGTGTTTACTGTTTTATTCATGTATGACCGGCCTGCATGCCGTGGTTTGTAAATCATGTAATATCAAGTGAAACATTTTGTAAGGCCTTAAGGCTTATGTTGGTATTTGTATAACATTCCTATTTTGGATTAGTGGACATTCATGCTTTAGTGCTGAGTTCTTATTTGCAACTTTTATAAACTGCTTCCGCTAGAATGCACTGTGTAGGATGCTGATTGGTTGGATGGTTTCCATGAGTAACCACCCGGTCTGTCTGTGGTATATGGCGTCGGGCCCCGGCCGGACCTACTGTTATACGCTATGCGACGGATAGGGGGTGTTACAAAAATGTTGTTCTACTCCAATGGATGTGGGTCTCAAACTTTGATGTGATTAGGGGAGGGTTCTTCACCTTGGTGTTCTGGGATCTTGTTGGGAGCCTTATATACTTGACTATTACGAGGCCAGACATTGCTTAGGCAATAGGTCAAGTAAGGAGATATTTGGCGGAGCCTCGGATGCCTCATTTGGTAGTGGCCAAGAATATCTTGAAGTACGTGAAGACCACTTCTGATACGGGTCTCTTTTATGGGAGTGACACGGGCTTCAACCTGAATGTTTTCATAGATGTTGATTATGGATGAGACTCAAACGATCGAAAGTTGACGTCTTGTTATGTTTCCACATGTGGATCAGCAGGTATCTCATGGTGCAGCAAAAAGCCAGATTGTATGTCCATCTCTACTGCAGAAGCGAGGTACAAGGCTTCAACCTTGGCAGCCCGGGAAGCCATCTGGCTCAGGAGGCTAGTTGAGGTCGTCCATGAAGAAGTGTGAGTTCCTACTCTGCTTCGCGGTGATAATGAAAGTGCTCTTAAATTGGTTAACAATCCAGTTTATCACATACATACCAAGCATATTGAGATTGAGCATCACTTCATTCAGGAGAAGTGCTGGAGGGGTCTCTTATGGTCGAGCATGTGCGGAGCGAGGACAATATAACATATATCTTCACAAAGCCGCTGTCGAAGGGGCCATTTGAACGGTTACGGGGACTGCTAGGGCTGGTTTCAACTTCTCACTTTAAGGGGGAGTGCTGATTTTTTTGAAGTGAAAGTGGCGGTCTGACCTGGCAGAGCGCGCAGCTAGATGGTAGCTGTCTATTTCTCAGACAGCGCGATCTGAAGTGGGGACTAGCCAGTTCGACTAGTGTTTCTGCAGTCTGCTTGTTCCCAGGCTGTAACTGGTCGGATAGGTATGTTATCCGCGGGGTATTGCAGACTTATATGAAGTTCGTCGAGTCCGGCTTGTTGCAGAATCTTTTGGAGCTCGCGGGATCGGCATTGTGTTAAGCTTTTTGGCCTTGTTCTCTTATGGAGCTGTTTGGTGGAGACCGCAGAGATTGTCGGTTAGTTCGACTGGTTCATATATCCGCTGGTGTTGTGTTCGCGCCTGGGATTGCTGGAGGTGTGGACTTTGTCATGATTTGTACCAAGTATGGTTGTGCTCTGCCCGGGAGTTCGCACGGGTAGCTTATATTGCTTCTCTATCATCCAAGTCTGGCAGCTTGATAGCCTGGCTTGTGCTCTTGCCGCGGGCTCAAAGTGTGCGGACTCAAGAAGTGTCCGCAGGGTGCTGCGGATTGATTATTGTGTCTGAAGAGTCTGCCGGTGTGGCGGACTGGTCGAGGTTCTAGCCTTGACGGTGGTATTCAAGGCGGATAGGGTTTCTGTCCGGCCTTATCATGGTGACAAAGGCGGACTTGTTTCGTGTCCGCTGTGTGCGAATACAATTATGTTAGCTGCGAGATGGGTGGTGATCCTATCGGTTTGGGCGGTGACCATACTCCTCTCCATGCTTGTAAATAGGACCCCCTGTCACATCATAATCAACGAACTAATGAATAGTAAGTGAGCTCGAGTTGTTTGTAGCAGACAGGTTTTGTATCCGCCCAGTTCGAGAAGTTAACCGGTTTTGGTGTTGAAGATTATGCAGCTAGCTCTGAGAAGCTAGGGACATGGTTCGGACTTGTGTCAGGGATCAGTGCGGGTTCTGTGGATACAATCAGCGGTTTGCAGCAGGTCCTGACTTGCAACCAGAAGGTATTCTCATTGGAAATCTTTTTCGGTTCAATAAGGTTATCTGCTTCTAGCGGTCTGTCTATTCAGTTCGGCAGCTACTGTTCGTGATTATCTGGCGGCAAAGCGAGCTCTCGGTTAGGCAGCTTGCAGATTGCAGACATAATTCGTCATCTTGGAATAATGGGGTGTCCGCATTGTTAAGTTGCATTTTGGCGACTTGACGGTTTCAGCGGACTCCTTAATTCAGTTTGGCAGAGTTGGTGATTACTGGTTCTATCTGCCCGGATAGTTTTTGCTTTGTGTGTTTTTAGTTTCCATCGGGTACATTAGTGAATCATGTCTAGCCATGTATATCTTGCATTATAAAAAAGTTTGATAGTACAAGATTTCCTTGCTCTTTTATTTGCATCTGATTTATTTGACTTGATTTGATTGAGTGTTCCTACGACATGGTTCTTGTCTTCCGCTTATCACAATTTTTTTTACATTCTCTGCTCACCTCATCTACAGATGGAATGCAGAATGTTTTATTCAAATTTGTCCATAACAATACTTCTTCATACAAGTCCCAAATTTGACATTTTCATAAATAGAAAAATACTCATACTTAAAAACCTTAAATGTGGTCAGCAGATTGATTCATTACCGACTATATTTAAAATATTCATACACCTTAAAACCTTAATTTGACATCATCAGATTAATATGTTCACATTTAGGATTACTCATGTTAACCTAATTTTTGTAGATGAGGTGAGCTGTGGGGATATTGTCATGTGGTGAGTAGTGGGGGCCGATGCCAGATACCGACGAAGATCTAGGCTCTGTTTAGCACAGTGGTGGCGGTCGTAAACGGGATGCTTAAATCGTCATTTGTTAAGGATCACCTAACAAAAACCATCCCTTTGAACATAAAAGTGGACAAAGCTCATAAGGTGGGCATTAATGCATGAAAATTTAACCCCCTTGTTCATGATCGCCACCACCATGCCAAATGAAGCCCTATTCTTATTCTAATACAAATTCCAATTTTGACATTGTCATGATTAGAAAATACTAATTTGTGGAAAATTTTTTTGTTGATTTTTTTTAAAATATGACGATTGTTAAATGCAACCCGTTATTGGCTAGTCGCACTCCAAAATCTCCTAACGTTTTCGCGTCTTTTCGAAATATGTCATGTACATGCAATTTTATGAAAGGTGATCAACACAAAGTTGTAGATCTACAACTTTCGTGTTGATCAATTTTCCTAAAAATGCATGTATAAGGCGTATTTTGCAAATATGCCCAGGTTATGCGCCTTTCAGAAATATGTCTTTTACATGCAATTTCAGGAAAAGTGTTCAACACGAAAGTTGTATATCTCGTCGAGATTTACAACTTTCGTGTTGAACACTTTTCCTGAAATTGCATGTACAAGACGTATTTCGAAAAAACGCGAAAAATGCGGAGATTTTGGTTTGCGACTAGCCAATAATAAGTTGCTGATAACAATCGCCTAAAATATTCATACGCCTTAAAAACACTTCATTTGACATTTTCTAATTAATCTGTCCATATTTAGTATTACTCCCCCCCCCCCCCCTTCCATCTCTTCTTTATTTGTCCACATCATTATTACTTTTTATTTTCCAGTGAGTGAGAAATATAAATGAATTATTTAACTACCATTTGGCATGCAAATGAAGAGAGCCAAAGCTTAAGCTCAAACTAATTACGACGATAAGCACACATTTGGCTTGCAATATTTCACTTGGCGGAGCTCCTTAGAACCCATAATCCCACGCAAGTCTTCATTTCAGAGACTAGAATTTCTTGTGTTAAGATGGATCTTTTGAAAATATTGTGACAGTTGGATGGAGTATCTGTTGTAGCTTGGGGTATACAATCCCGTATTCGATGAGCGGGTTTCCCTCCAGGATCAGTGATTTGTGAGATCTTCAGGAGTGAAGTCGCTCAAGAAGCGATCCCCCCCAAGCATTCGCTGAGCCGACCACGCGAGCCGGGATCTTGGCATCGTGTGAGGTGAGTTCACTCGACGCCTTCCGCCTTTGGCGTTGAGTGAGCCGAAATCACTCGACACCTTCCTCCTTTGGCCTTGAGTGAGGCGAGTTAACTCGACGCCTTCCGCCTTTGGCATTGAGTGAGGTGAGTTATATCGACGCCTTCTGCCTAAGGTGTTGAGTTAGGCGAGTGGGATCGGCAAGAGCCATACCAGCCAAATTAGGCAGTCCAAGTCCTAGGCGAGTCGGAAGGGAGGCGGGAGCTCGATAGCATCGCCGACTCGCCCAGGCGAGGTGGGATGGAAGTGGGGCAAGTTGGGGCAAGTGGGCTCGCACTCGCCCCAAGCTCTCGGTAGTAGCAGGTGAGTGGGACAGGTCAGGCCTGCACCCGCCTAGGGCCAGAAGAAGGCGGGGAGTGCCAGTCCGATCGAGCAATCGCTGCCCATGCGAGTGGAGGTTTTTGGGGGCCACTCGCCTAATGATTTATGTTGTATTTTTACCGTTTCACCCCCGCTAGCCTGCCCATAACCTTTTACGCTATTGGCTGGCCGACCTGGATTGCATATAGCCGTTCCAAGTAGCGGAGGTACGCTATTTGCAGACCAAGTTCAAAAAATATAAATAGACCCAAGGGGGTACCTCAGAAGGCAAGCTCTCAAGAATTCTAATCCTCTTTCTCTCTGATCTTCTAGTGCTTTCTGACGTGTTGTTAGCTCAGCACAGGCTAAAGAGGGGAAGCGCTATAAGATCTTCCCAGAATGTGGTGGGACCACTGTGTTGGAGCCTTGGGTCTTGTTCTGGTTCTAAGTTTTTGGTCGTTTAGGCTCGCTAGGGAGAAGTAAGTGTGTGATCACCCATTCCCTAATGGTTCGGACTCGGTAGATGCCAAATTTTGATTTCAACATTTTGGTGTGGAGAAAGTGGATTGTGATCAGCACCAAAAATCTTTTGTGAGCTCGATGGCTGAAATCGAAGGACGTGGTTCGGGAAGGGCCGACTCGCCACCTCCCCCTCCACTCGCTACCCTCGTGATGTTTGAGGATTTCAGGCAGGAGGTGCATAGCCTCGTCATGTTTGCACTTGGCACGCGTGCCGAGTGCTCGACGTAGGCGAACCCATTTGTCGCAGCGCCAAACCTGGGAATGAACGCCCCCGATAGGCAACCTGAGAAGGAGGTAGTAGAAGATGAAAGGAAGCGAGATCTGCCGGGGTGAGTTCTGTTCCCCGGCTCGGCAAGGGCATGCCGTCTGGCGAAGCGGAGGCGCGAGATCACCCAGCTCACCAGACAGGGGGTTACAGGCCCTTTAGCGAGTTTGTCTCATCTACCCCAATTCCAGAAGGGTTTTGCGAGCCGAAGATGTCCTACTACACCAGGAAGGACGATCTGGTTCAACACATATAGTGGTTTAAGGATGTTGGATCGATCCAATAGATGTCAGATGTGTTAAAGTGCAGGCACTTCGCCATCACCTCCAAGGAGAAGACAAGTGATTGGTTCCACCAATTGCTAGCCAGCTCCATCTACTATTTTGAGGACCTTTGTCGGGGGTTAATTCTGAGGTTCACCACTTCTAAGAAGAGGAAGAAAGAGTTCGAGTCTCATTTCTACATTAAGCAGGGGGTGAACGAGACCCTAAGGAGCTACGTGGACCGGTTCCAATAGGAGGTACTCCAGGTCCAGGAGATATCAGGACAAACCTTGATAATGGCCTTCACCCTAGGGCTGCGGCTGTGATTCTTCAGGATGGAACTGAAGAGGGTGTCGCCTGTAACGTCTCGATTCACACTAGGCCCCTCGTGCGCATTTTTGGCTCAGGAGAGTTGACTTGTGTTCAGGGGGAGTGCTGGCAACTGGGTTGCACCTGTAAATAAGGGGAGAAATCAGTTAAGCATAGGACACGGGTAGAGACATGGGTGTGTCCCTACCCATGTGGGAGAGCCTAGCTCTCGAGTCGATGAATCAAGTGTGTCCAGAGAAGGACACGGGTAGTGACACGGGCATGTCACTACCCATGTGAAGTGACACGGCTAGAGACACGGGCGTGTCCCTACCCATGTGTGTGTCGAGATCGACGAAACTAGTCGAGATCGACGAAACTAGTCGAGATCGACGAAACTAGTCGAGATCGACGAAGTGTATCCTGTGTAGAGACATGGGTAGAGACACGAGCGTGTCCCTACCCGTGTGTGTCGAGTTGAACTCGACGAAGCGTGTCGAGTATTGAACCGACATTAAAACCGTCCTTGACACTTTGCCCGAAGCAGGACACGGGTAAGGACATGGGCGTGTCCCTACCCGCGTCACTTTTTATATAAAAGGGGAAGTGGAAACCCTAGCCGTTTTCATGCTCATTTCATCCCCTATTGTCTGAGAGAAACTCCTGTTGAGAGAAGGTAGTTGCTGGAGCAAGTCTTGGAGGAGAAGATGCCGCCGCGAAGAGTTACGAGATCCATGGCCGGAAATGGTGGAAACACCGAAAATGAGGTGAGCTTCCTCCCGTCTCCCTTGGTGCTAGATCTGTAGATATCTAGGTGAGATGTCAACTCAAAAGACTCTAGACATGTGAGATGGTGATTTCTCTAGGAAGAGGCCGTTCTAGGGCTTGTGCTCTATGACTAGTTGTGTCTTCAACCTCTCCAACATTCTATATAGAGATGGGGGATGGTTTCGTGAAGAGTCATGGCCTCATGATGGTGAATAAGGGAGGAGGAATTTCTGATGTGATGTTTGAAGACCGACTTTAGGAGGAAGATGAACCGATGCCGTTTATTCCTCTTTAAGGTGCGTGCAGACTCTGTGTTCTGCGCGCAGCTATCTTTGTGGCCATTTTCAGGTGTGATATGTCCAGATCTGGGCTTTCGACTAAACACAAAAGTTGAAGCCCTTGAAAATACCTTTCCAACGAGTTGCTGCACGACTTCAGGTAACATATGTAGCCACAAGAAAGTCTGAACGAAAATGGTGTCCGTTAAATCCGGCATGCAGAAATTGTGTTCTGTACGCAGCAGACTTCAAGGCTGATTTCAAGTATGATACTATTAAATCTGGGTTGTGGTCTGAATATTAAAGTTGTAACCCATGGAAAGACCTTTCCATCGAGGGTTACACGTCTTCACTGGATTCCTGTTGCTTCGAGAATCTCCGTACGAATTTGCTGTCCAGATTTATTCTGCACTTAAATTCTGGGTTTTTATATAATATGGATTTGGATTCGGAGGAATCAATGAAGCAAATTAACTCGAGGCTTGGGTGAACTCTTTTATGTTAACCACCGTTGTGCTATGAATAATGAAGTTTATTAATTAGATTTCATATAACTGAATTGTGTAGCAAGCTTACTTAAACGAAATGATTTGTTAGAAACTGGTAAACTATTATATATGCGCATTATGTTATATTATGTTGAAATCATTTGGAATGACATATAGAAGGATAAACTATGGCCATGAGAATGTTTGATGGTTGGAATGAAATTTAGTAGTCCAATAATTATAGCGTAGTCTCCCTATGGGTAGTATTGTGGAAGGATGTAAGTGCGGTGTTGACTGTCACTAGTTGGGTTAGGGTTGAGATGAGGTATAGATGGATGGTTGTGCTTGATCCTCGTGCTTTCTCTGAGGCTCCTTCCATGCCACGGTGATGTGGAATTGCATGCGGAGTGAGTCGACATGCTGTGTCGTAATCCTGGGTTAGGGATAGTGTGGCAGGTATACGTGCTCGCCAGTCGTCACACTGACGGGAGTTGACGATTAGAATTTGGACAGTTGGGCCGTGTTCTCGGTGTTCACGTCCCGGGGCCCCTTCCATATCAAGTAAACAAGTGGCCTGTGTCCTCGTGCTTACTTCCGAGGCCCCTTTCGGGTCACACTAGGCCAGTTCAGGCTGTGTTCTCGGTGCACATCTACACGAGACCCCGCTGGGCCATAATACGCATGGGCTCCGATATTGTGTTCTTAGCGTTGAGGCGTACGGAGGCCTAGGTGAAGTAGTGTGGATACCCGCCTAGTAGTAGAGATGCCCAGTCTACTGTCACCGCCTGGCCACGACGGTTGATGCCTAAGAGGTTAGCTACCTGCTCGAATAGTGGGAACTATACTCTATGTCGACATAGCAGTTGCATGTGTGTGAGCATGGGTGAGTCATTGCATTGCATACATTTCATGACATTTCATTGCACAACAAGATCCTCTTCGTATAGGTTTGTATGGGCACTCCTATACGATGAGTTACATTATATAACACGATCCTTAACTTATAAGCTTGTATGAGCATCCTTATAAGTTAAGTTACTTTCCTGGTTTAGTTACTTGTACTTGATGATTGATATATATCTTGTAGAACTGCTAGTTTATAATACTGTTAATCATGTTGTACCATTACCACCTGCTTGTACCTGCTTATACTATTTATTATACCTTGTACCATTGTTCCTTTCTCCGCACGGTGCCGAGGAGTCGCCGGGGGAGTGAATGTGAAGCCACTTAGTCTTTTCGACTAACGGTTGCTACGTCTTTCTTTTTAGGAGGTCACCCTACAGGTAGAGCAGCCGCAGATTACGCAGCAGGACAGCCAGGTCAGGATGACAGGGCCTGAAGTGACGGTGCCATCGCGACCATCAGTTATCGATGTGTGTTTTGTTGAGCGACTATGATGTAGCCCTTTTGGGCAGATACTAGTTGTACTCTGATATATTGTAGAATCATGTTTTAGCTTCTCTTTTTTTATGTACTTTCGACTTATATAATTTGTGTGTATTTGACTTCTTCTTATTTTATTTTGGTTAGGTTGGCATATATATAAATTGATATTGTTTGTAGCCGGCAGAGTAGGAGTCTTGTGGTACAGGTTAGTCCGTCTGCTAATGCTACCGCAAGGCAGCTGTTCTGGGCATAAGACCCCCTTCGTGCCGTGTTTTGGGATCCGGGAGGGGGGGTCTTACAAATGGTATCAGTTTGCCACGATCCACAACTAAAGAAGTCATTCAACAATGGTACCACCCCCGTTCGATTAGTCAGTTTGGGGACAACCTGACTTAGCGGAAGCAGTGGTGTGCCCATATGTAATTCACACTAAGTATGTCCAACTTTGACCCTAAGATTAGCCAACCTGACCATATGTTTTGTATTTTACGCGTAGATTCCAGCGCTAGCTGAGCTGATGGGGGCACTCCTACGCCTTCCATACCCACTCAGTTTCAACAATCCGAGTTGGGGTAGACGCTCACCGCCATCCTAGATGCCTTTAGGGCGCAGCAGCCTCCAGTTCAACAACAGGCTCCGGGCTCTAACTGACTGGGCACCTTTCAGGCTCTCTCCCCTCCCGCCTACCTCGAGACGAAGTCGGCCGTACGCATGGAGGAATGGCTTGACATGGTGCAAGAGCTATTGGCGGGGATCCGTTGCCCCGCCAATATGGCTGTATCGTTGGCGGAGTTCGTCTTGGATCTACATGCTAAGAGGTGGTGGAAGTCACTCATGGGCTCCACATTCCAAGGACGAGTGTATACTGAGATAAGTTGGAGTGTATTCTCGGGTGTCTTCTTGGAGCACTTCATTCCTACATCGGCTCGAGATGAGCTCGAGCAGAGGTTTCTACTACTGAAGCAGAGATCAAAATCGGTTACGGAATACCAGCGAGAGTTCCAGCATCTCGCAAGGTTCGCGAACTCATATGACCTGGATGATAGAGGATACGCCAAATGCTTCTACAAAGGGCTGCGAGATCCCCTAAGGCAGGCCCTTTTATTTATAGCGGATGCTAGCTTGGCGGAGATTATCGATATGGCAAAGAGATTGGAGGCGAACCACTTGGGATGTGGTAAGAGGCCTGTGGAAGACGTGATGGAAGCTGGTCCAAGCAATAGAAGGAGGCGGGACTTTAGAGGAGGAAGAGGACATCAAAGAGGTGGAGGACGTTTCCACCGAGATTTTAGAGTGGTTCAACCGATTCCGTAGCCGCTCGCGTTGCCTCCACCGCTTCAACCTCAATAATTTCAGCAACCTGAAGGGCGTCGTGGGCTAGTGTGCTTTGAATGCAACCAGCCGGGCCACATTCGACATTTTTTCCCGCTGTTGTCTGGAAATGCCCCTCCTACCCTCCCTCCGGCAGCTCCGCGGGGCGTGGTAATATGTGTGGTCGAGGATGAGGACCGCGAGGAGGAAACCCCGGTCGTGCCTGGGATCAAGTATACGCTCTGGACATGGCACAAGAACGGAACCCCCTGGATGTCATTGCAGGTATGTTGCAGTTAGCTTTCACATTTTCTTTGTTTAACTTAACTTGCTTAAAACATACTAGACACCTAATGTTGAGTTTTGGTTATTAGTACTTAGGGACCGTGGTAGTCGGCGGGAAGACGACCTATACGCTGTTCGATACCGGTGCCTCACACTCTTTCGTGTCTGAGGATTTCATTAAGGACATGGAAGGTGTATGATACTTTACCGGTATAGCTCGACGAGTACACCTCCCGGATAGCTCTGAGATGATCGTGACCGCCAAGTGTGAATTCAAGATACTTATTGAGGGAAAGGCCTTTGATACACCCGCCGTAGTCTTGAGGATGCCAGAGTTTGATCTCATTCTGGGCATGGAATGGTTGGACTGGCACTTCGCAAGGATTGATTGTGCGAAGAAACGAATCTATTTGAGACATGGGGACTCGGATGTCATCTTCCAAGGTATTAGCTCCACACCTCGTATGTTGTTATCTTCAGTTCAGGCAGTAAAAGCCAATATGAAGGGGGATGAAGTCTTCATGATCTGTTTCGAGTTGAAGGACGTGGCATTGGATATGAAAAATGTGCGGGTAGTGTGAGACTTCCCCGAGGTATTTCCTGAGAAACTGCCAAGATTACCCCCGCATAGAGAAGTTGATTTTCAAATTAATTTAGTACCGGGCGCCAAGCCTGTCTGTATCCAAGGCCCCTTACCGAATGGCCCCGAAGGAACTCATGGAGTTTATAGTTCAACTGCAGGAACTGGTGGATTCAGGGTTCGTTCACCCCAGCTCTTCACCCTGGGGCGCCCCAGTATTGTTCATCAAGAAAAAGGATGGGACCCTACGCTTATGCATAGACTATCAGGAACTCAATCGTCTAACGATGCGAAACACCTATCCGCTTCCCCGGATCGACGAGTTTTTCGATCAACTGGTGGGAGCGCATTGGTTTTCTAAGTTGGATTTGTGCTCAAGATATCATCAGTTGAGGATACAAGAGGAGGACATCCAGAAAACGGCCTTTAGTTCAAGATATGTTCTGTACGAGTTCACCGTAATGTCGTTTGGGCTCACCAATGCCCCTTCGGCCTTTATGAGCCTGATGAACAAGGTGTTTGAGCCTTATTTGGATATCTTCGTCATTATTTTCATCGACGACATCCTGGTCTACTCAAAGATGGAAGAGGAGCATGTTGAGCACTTGACCTTGGTATTGAAGAAATTAAAAGAGCATGCCTTGTTCGCTAAGTTCAGCAGTGCGAATTCTAGCTTAAAGAGGTTGCTTTCTTGGGACATGTGATCAGTGGAGCAGGACTAGCGGTGGATCCAGCCAAGGTGCGTGCCGTGAAGGAGTGGACGCCCTTGAAGTCGGCGGCCAATGTGTGGAGCTTCCTTGGACTTGCCTGTTATTACCGCAAGTTCTAAAAGGATTCTCCAAGATTGCCCTCCCTCATACTTCCTTGACAAAGAAAGGTGTGCCATTTGAGTGGACAACCTAGTGCGAAGCAGCGTTCCAAGAGCTGAAGGGTAGACTTACCTCCGCCCCCATCCTATCACTTCCGTCTGGGAAGGAAGGATTTCAAGTCTACGCCGACGCGTCATATCAAGGGATGGGAGTGGTGTTGAAGCAGCACAGACATGTGATTGCCTATGCTTCAAGACAATTGAAGAAGCATGAAATCAATTACCCGGTTCATGATTTGGAATTGGGAGCAGTGGTGTTCGCCTTGAAGGTCTGGAGGCATTATCTATACGACGTCCACTGCGAGATCTTATCAGACCATAAAAACTTAAAGTACGTTCATATATAGAAGGAGTTGAACTTGAGGCAACGACGATGGTTAGAGTTTCGGTGCGATTATGAGTTCACCTTGAACTATCATCCCGGAAAGGCGAACTCGATGTCCGATGCATTGAGCAGAAAAGTACCAGACTCAAGCCCGGAGTCTCGGTTGATGAGTATGGAGTTGGCTCGGATGATTGAAGAGATGGATATTACTTTGGTATATAAGGCTCCTTTGGTAGAGTATACAGAGTACTTGGCAACCATGAGCATAGTTTATGATATCCGGGACCGAATTCGGGCGGAGCAATGAAGGGATACGGCTCTGGCCCCGACAATCAAGGCAATCGAAGATAGGACTACTGGTGAGTATACACTAAAAGTCGGCCTCGTTTATTTCCGCGGCCGACTCTATATTCCCAAGGGTGTTAAAATTCGGGAGGATATCTTGAGAGAGGCACATTGCTCTCAGTATTCGGTGCACCCAGGTATTGCCAAGATGTATGTCGGCTTACAGAAGACCATGTGTTGGCCGGGTATGAAGAAGGATGTCCGATATTTTGTTACACATTGCGAAGTTTGTCAAAGGGTGAAGGCGGAATGCATGAGTCCCGATGGTTTGTTACAGTCATTGCCCATCCCCGAGTGGAAGTTCGAGGATATCTCCATGGACTTCATCCATGGGTTACCTCGCTCACGCTCAGGAAATGATTCGGTGTGGGTGATCGTTGATCGACTGACGAAAGTAGCCCGGTTCATCCCTATAAAGAAAGAGGCCCACATGGATGTTTTGGTACGCCTCTTTGTGGAGCGGTTCGTATGGTATCATGGCGTGCCTAGGACAATCATATATAACCGGGATGGTCGTTTCACCTCAAGGGAGTGGAAGCCGGTACAGTCGTATTTGGGTTCGTGCCTTACCTTTAGCACCGCGTTTCATCCTCAGACAGACAGGCAGTCTGAGAGGACCATCAGAACACTAGAGGATCTACTGAGATTATGTGTATTGGATAGAGGAGATCCGTGGGAAAGGCTCTTACCACTAGTAGAGTTCTCCTACAACAACAGCAACCAGGCGAGTATCGGCATGGCGCCCCATGAAGCCCTTTACGGAAGAAGGTGTATAACCCCCTTGTCTTGGGTGCAAGATGAAGACCCGAAGGTTTTGGGCATCGAGTATATTGATGACACTGATGCAGCGGTTAGGCTAATACGGGATCACATGTTGGAGGCTCAAAGTCGACAGGCAAAGTATTATAATGCAAAGCACCGGATGGTGGAGTTTCAAGTGGGTGATAAGGCGTTCCTGAAAATCCGGCCGATGCATGGCGTGCCGCGGGTGCGTGGAGTGAAAAAGCTCAGCCCAAGGTATGTTGGGCCTTATACTATACTGGAAAGGATTGGCCTGTTGGACTATCGGTTGGAGTTACCGCCAGAGCTAGATAATCTCCATGACGTGTTCCATGTGTCGTAGCTTCGAAAGGCACTGTTGCGGCCCGATCAATACGTCCCCACGATTGATGGTGCAGTGGCGTCTGATAGGTCAGTGCGACTAGAGCCTGTTCGGATCGTAGACAATGAGACAAAAATTTTGCACCGCAAAAGTGTTCCTTCGGTGAAGGTGCTATGGTCCAATCATGGGAAGGAGGAGTACAAATTTGAGCCGGTGGACTTGAAGCAAAAACGCAACCCGGAATTATTTCCCCAAGGTAATTTTGTTTAAAAGCATATTTTATTTTCTGAAAGTTTTTTCTCCCCATAGCCTTAGCCTGATTTTGGGGACGAAATCTTTTATTTTGTTTATAGGATTTGTAACGTCCCGATTCGTACTAGGCCCCTCGTGCGCATTTTTGGGTCAGGAGAGTTGACTTGGTTTTAGGGGGAGTGCTGGCAACTGGGCTGCACCTGTAAATAAGGGGAGAAATCAGTCAAGCATAGGACACGTGTAGAGACACGGGTGTGTACCTACCCATGTGGGAGAGCCCAGCTCTCAAGTCGACGACTCGAGTTTGTCCAGAGAAGGACATGGGTAGTGACATGGACGTGTCACTACCCGTGTGAAGTGACACGGGTAGAGACACGGGCGTGTCCCTACCTGTGTGTGTGTCGAGATCGACGAAACTAGTGGAGATCGATGAAGTGTATCTTGTGTAGTGACACGGGTAGAGCTTGTCCCTACCCGTGTGTGTCGAGTTGAACTCGACGAAGCGTGTCGAGTATTGAACTGGCATTAAAACCGTCGTTGACGCTTCACCCGAAGCAGGACACGGGTAAGGACATAGGCGTATCCCTACCTGTGTCACTTTTTATATAAAAGGGGAAGTGAAAACCCTAGCCATTTTCATGCTCATTTCATCCCCTATTTTCTGAGAGAAACTCCTGTTGAGAGAAGGAAGTTGCTGGAGCAAGTCTTGGAGGAGAAGATGTCGCCGCGAAGAGTTATGAGATCCATGGCCGAAAATTGTGGAAACACCGGAAATGAGGTGAGCTTCCTCTCCTCTCACTTGGAGCTAGATCTGTAGATATCAAGGTAAGATGTCGACTCAAAAGAGTCTAGACATGTGAGATGGTGATTTCTCTAGGAAGTGGCTGTTCTATGGCTTGTGCTCTAAGTCTAGTTGTGTCTTCAACCTCTCCGGCCTTCTATGTGAAGATGAGGTATGGTTTCGTGAAGAGTAATGGCCTCATGAGGGTGAATAAGGGAGGAGAAAATTCTGATGTGATTTTCGAAGATCGACTTGAGGAGGAAGATGAACCGATGTCGTTCATTCCTCTTTAAGGTGCATGCAGAGTCTGTGGTCTGCGCGCAGTGATTTTCGTGGCCATTTTCAGGTATGGTATGGCCAGATCTGGGCTTTCGACTAAACACAAAAGTTGAATCCCTTGCAAATACCTTTCCAACAAGTGGCTGCATGACTTTAGACGACATTTATAGCCATAGGAACGTCTGAACGGAAATGGTGTCTGATAAATCCTGCATGCAGAAATTGTGTTCTGTACGCAGCGGACTTCAAGGCTGATTTCAAGTATGATACTCTTGAATCTGGGTTGTGATCTGAATACGAAAGTTGTAACCCATGGAAAGACCTTTCCATTGAGAGGTTACACGTCTTCACCGGATTCATGTAGCTTCAGGAATCCCCGGACGAATTTGCTGTCCAGATTTATTCTACACTTAAATTCTGGGTTTTTATATAATATGGATTTGGATTAGGTGGAATCAATGAAACAAATTAACTCGAGGCTTGGGTGAACTCTTTTATGTTAACCACCGTTGTGCTATGAATAATGAAGTTTATTAATTAGATTTCATATAACTGAATTGTGAAGCAAGCTTACTTAAACTAAATGATTTGTTAGAAACTGGTAGACTATTATATATACGCATTATGTTATATTATGTTGAAATCATTTGAAATGACATATAAAAGGATAAACTATGGCCATGAGAATGTTTGATGGTTGGAATGAAATTTAGTAGTCCAATACTTAGAGCGTAGTCTCCCTATGGGTAGTATTGTGGAAGGATGTAAGTGGGTGTTGACCGCCACTAGTTGGGTTAGTGTTGAGATGAGATATAGATGGATGGTTGGGCTTGATCCTCGTGCTTTCTTTGAGGTTCCTTCCATGCCACGACGATGTGGAATTGCATGCGGAGTGAGTCGACACGCGGTGTCGTAATTCTGGGTTAGGTATAGTGTGGCAGGTCTACGGGCTCACCAGTCGTCACATTGACGGGAGTTGACGGTTAGACTTTGGACGGTTGGGTTGTGTCCTCGGTGTTCACGTCCCGGGTGTTGAAACCGAAAAACGGACTTTTGTGGAGTTCACCCTTAGGGAAGGGTTGGTCGCGCGCCTACTTCACTCCTGCAAGTAAAACAACAAAGGAAATAAGGAAGGAATGACCCAAGGGCTTGGCAGGGAGGACCCACCACACACCTGAAATATCTGAGAGAGCTTCCCCTCCTCAACCAGAGGCCGAGCTAAGGTACCCTCAGAAAGCACTTGAAAACTGAAGCAGGAAGGCAGAGGAAGCATGCCTTCTGGGGTACCCCTTGGGTCCTATTTATAGTTTTTGGAATCTGAACTGCCAATAACTAAAATGAACTGACCTGAAATTACCAGAAAATGCTTGGTTGGGTCTGCCAACAGCCAAACTTCGCTGTTTTGAAGGGTTATAGGCAGACCAGCGGGGGCAAAACAGTAAAAAGTACCTCGTATATCCAGGCGAGCTGGAGAGCTTGGTCACCTCGGCAGATACTGCCCGCCTACTGTTGTCGAGCTCCGTTGCGAGGGCGCGAGATAGGATGGCGAGCTCGCCCATCTATCGGTCCCCATTTTCGACCTCAGCCCGACGATCCTTTGACTAGCTCGGTGAATACCGAGCTCACGGTCGTCAAATGCTGGGCTCGGGCTCGACTTCTCTACTGCCGAGCTCGCCCACTATCTTCATCCCGATCTGTCTGGTTCCTGGCGACCTTGCTCGGCGGATACGGGGTTGTACATAATCCCCGCTCGTTTTGAGCTTTGGCAAAGCTAGGAAAGAAACATTCAACCCCAAGTGTTCGGCGAGCGCGGGGTGGACTGGAGGGAATCTTCGGGTGGGGTCCACCTGTGGGTATATATATGCACCTTCTTACCTGCCTGACTCTTGTCATTCCCTTTGCTCTAATCCAGCCCAGATGCAGCTCCCCAAGGAGATTCAAAAGCGTCTAGACCGAGCTCGCTAGGCTTCTGCAGCTCGCGTAGCCACCCAGACGGCAGTCCATGCCACTGTGCCGCAGGGTAGCTCTGCCGAGCCCAGCTACAAGAAGATGAAAACGTTCCCTCAGGCAGCCGAACCCATCTACAATGACTTGAGGGCCACCTTAGAGCACGTGACCGGCTCCTCCACTCCGCCTGCCTCTAAAATAGGGAGGAACGTTGTAGATATCTGCGACGGCCCAGACAGCCGCCCTGATGGTGTAAAAGACACCGCGCCGCGAGACGCCACACCGCAAGGCAAGACCACTCTTAGGGATTCGCGGTTCATGACCCCGGAAAATCGCTGTAGGGAGCGGTCCCCTCCCTTTGGGACCTTGGAGTTGAGCTCGCAGAGGTCGAGCACGCTGGTGCGTGCCCCCTCTCCTCGGCAAACTGTCGTGGCCTCGGGGGCGGATATGTAAACCATCCCCATCCAGGGATTCGAGCTTCTCTCGTGGGGGACTCGCGGCCCAGGTCGCGGGAAGGATCTGAGGTTCATCCCTCCCCGCATCTCCTTCGAGTTGCCGAGCTCGTCAGGTCAACTTTGCTTGGATTCCTGCCTCATGCGCTTTTCCTGCTTTCCTCTTCTTGCCGACGTTTGTCTACATAGCTCCCCCCAGCCAATCCGCTGCCGAGGAATCTTCGTGGGCAACCCACTACACTCCCCACCCCACCCTAAGCTCGTTGGACTCTTACCTGGGCCCTAAAGTGGATCAAGGCGAGCTGACGAGGAAGGAGGTTAAGCTTCTCAAGAAATTGGTGCGCGGGCTGTGCGAGGTGTAGGGGGCAACGAGACACTACAACGCGACTATGCGCGTCTCGCTGATGAGGTGCGAAGCGGCCAGGCTGGTGAGCTGATGTCCCCCTCCCGACTTCTGGATGAGATAGATGATGGCCTCTCAGTGGCGCAGAGGATTTCAGGGAGGATCCGCGAGCTGCTCCTCGCGCGGCAGTCTGGGGGGCGGGAACCACGAGACCGGGGTAGATAAGAGGGCAGCTCCTTTGCCGAGCCGACCGGTACTCGACTCCTGGTGTTCCCCCCTGCTTGCACGCCCCGCTTTTTTATTCCTGTACTCGATCTCTGTAATAAGCAACTTTAGAATATTCTTGATCATGCGGTATTCAAATAATATATTGCGATGTTTGAATTAGCCTTGGTTGGGACGCGCCGGAAGTCGGCGAGCTGGGGTGTCGAGTTGGGGTGGCGAGCTGAGCCGATTGGATGGCCTGACCCCAGATTTCTTTTTCTATAAATTGCCCCCCCCAAACACATGTACTGCTACTTTTATTGCTTTCTCTTTATCTTTCTTCCTGCGATTTTCTTACTGCCTACTCGCGCTCCGCCTCCACTCGCAAGCAAGGGCAAGACCAACCCCGACGCCGATGGCCGCAGCAAGTGCGCCCTGCACTTCATTGATTATTGCTTTTTCGAGGGGCATACTAGCGAGGATGAGCCCGCGGAGTTCAAGGCAGAGTATGTGCCGCCGGGCTTCGAGGTGCACCGACCGAGGTAAGGGGAGGCCATCAACACTTTCTACGATGATGAGCTCACCTTCCCCATTTCTCACTTTGAGGTGGGGCTGCGCCTCCCCCTCTGGTTGGATATCCGGCAAATTCTGAAATACTACGGCGCGGTGCCCGTATAGCTGAACTCTAACGCCATCGCGATGATGGTGGCATTCGCGAGCTACCTCCGACGGGAGAGGATTGAGTTCAACCTGACAGTGTCCAGGAAGCTCTTTTCTTACAAGGCTGTGCCAGATGGGGTCCCTTACTTTGGCGGCTCGCTGATCAAAGTTCGCAAGATCGCGAACAAGCACCATAACTGGATGACCAGGATCGCCTTTATCAAGGGAGATCTCGGCAACATTCCGTACTCGCCACATCAAAAAGGTGAGGAGGTGTACCGCCCGCCTGCCCTGTCCGGCAATGATGCCGAGCTCCACAAATACTTCCTCCACAAAGACTTCGAGCTCGTCTACCTGCGAAGGGGCCTCGACACGCTTCTCCCTGTCCTACCCGACGAGGGTACTGCTCTCCCTGTATTCCCGAGCCCGCCCGGTTGCCGAGCTCGCCACATTGCTGTTGAAATTATTCTAACTCTTTCCAAGTGTTTTATTGCAGGAGAACGGTTGATTCCCGCAAACCCGCCGTTTGCGGACCCGGGGTCGCACCCGGACACCCTTGCTCGCGGGAAGGCGGCGGCGATTGCCTGTCGAGATGAGGTGGCCTTCTCTCAACCCTCTTTCAGCAAGTGGCGGCCTAAGGATGCGAGGTTGAGCCCGCCACACCACCGACCTCTATCAAAAAGGATGAAGAAAGTCGTGCTCACCCCGCGGGGAAAACATCAATCCAGCCCCAAATACATAAGCTCATTTGAGACCCTCCCCGACGCGTCGCCGGAGAGCCCGCTGAATGAGATTACCAGCAAAGGCCGAAAGGGCAGCGAGGATCCTTCTTCCACGGCTGCGATCTCCCCTCCTCCTTCAGCGAAGAGGGCGGCTCGCGAGCTCGGGGCTCCGAAGCAGCATCCCCTCTTTAACTTCGGGGGGCGGTGGAAGGACTCGGCATGTGAGCCCATGGTGCAGTGGGATGAGCTGGCCCATCGGGACTCCATCTCCACCCTGCATCCTTCCTGGCATGACCGCGAGCCCGCAACCAACCATGCTTATGCCCTCGACTTCGGCCTCTATGGCCATGAGGATGCCGAGGCCTACAAGAACATGACCCTGCGGCAGCTCGGCCATGAGGGTATGCAGGCCCATTTGCGGACCATGGAGCTCAACCACATGCTGACCCGCCGCAGCTTCGGCCTCAGCAACCAACACCAAAAAGCCGAGCAAGCCCGCGACGTCGCCAAAGACAAGGTCGTTGATCAGGTGAGGCGGCTTGGCATCGTCGAGGGTCTCCTCGCTCAGGATGCCGGCGGGTTGGTGAGTATCGGGTTTCTTCCTTCTTTTACTTGAAATATTTTGCACTGTAACTAATGATTTTTTCTTGTCAGGATGTCAAGACCGTCGGGGAGCAGCGGGCTCGTAATGCCGAGCAGGAGGAGGAGATTTTCTAGCTGCACGCTCGATTTGCCGAGATGGAGGGGGCGAATGCGAGGCTGAAGGAGGAGAATCAGAACATCAGCCGCGAGGCTCGCCGCCAGGCAAAGATCTTCTTCCCGGCCAGCGATGTCGACCCTACCCTCCCCTATAAGAGGCCACGGGTCTTTGGCGAGGCCGACCTTGCCGAGAGGCTGTGGATCAACTCCATCCAAGATGCCGAATGTAGCCTCCAAATGATGAAGGACACGCGGGTGCTGGTGGAGGGGTGCGGGGATATCTCCGCCAAGGACCTGATGTCGCGCTTGTTTCTGGCGACGCCGCCCAGAGAGAAGGAGGATAGCCTGGACGCGATGTTTAGGAAGGGCTTCCAGGATCAATCGGGCGAAGGGGAGGACCGGTCCGGGGGGGGGGGGGGGGGGGCGTGGCCTAGATGTATATGTTTTCTTTTGTTTCCTCGCCGAGGCGAGCTCCACCTGTAAATACCATTATTCAATGAAAAAGGATTTTTGATCATACCCGTGCCATTTTTTTGTTGCTTTTTCTTTTTGCTGTGTTCTGTATAACCGCGAGCACTTCCCCAGGCAGCCTCGCATAGACAGGTACTGCGAGTAGGGTAATCATTAGTGCGCCCCTGCGAGAGAGTACCTTGAGTGCTCGACAATTCCCAGGGCTTCGCCGCAGCTCGCTCACGAGCTGTCCTTGTCCTTCTTAATCAAAAAATCAAACTCACTGGATTTTTCTAAGTAAAATAAAGCGGGGGCAGGGCCTTTCAGCGGGACCCGCCTCCCCTTGGCGAGGTCCCAGGGCCTGGCTTGCCGATCTTCTCAGGATTCGCCCCAGCTTGCTCGCGAGCTGTCCGTCATCTTATCGATATGAGACCAAATTCTCTAAATCTTCCCAAGTAAAACATAGTGGGGGGACGAGGTGGCCTGGCTTGGCCCGTCTCCTCTTTGCGAGGTCCAAGGCTCTAGCTTGTCGATCTTCTACCGAGTCCGAGCTGGACCAGCGAGCTCGAACTCGCCCATGCCGAGCTCTCCTCTCTTGGAAAGGACAAGTTTGTTAAGTACTACCTGGGGGGAATAAGGACTTCCCTGGGTGACCTTCAGCCCGTCAGCTTGGTGAGAGCCTGACAGCGTTATCTTCTCGGGGTCCACTACTAACACCATCGAGTGACTTCCAGCCCTACCAGCTAGGTGAGAGCCTGATAGAGGGATCTGTTCGAGGTTCGAGGATAACATCGAGTGACTTCCAGCCCTGCCAGCTAGGTGAGAGCCTGACAGCGGGATCTGTATGGGGTCCACTACTAACACCATCGAGTGAATTCCAGCCCTGCCAGCTAGGTGAAAGCCTGACAGCACGATCTGCTCGAGGTCCAAGGATGACACTGAATGACTTCCAGCCCTACCAGCTAGGTGAGAGCCTGACAGCGGGATCTGCTCTGGGTCCACTACCAACACCATCGTGTGACTTCCAGCCCTGCCAGCTAGGTGAGAGCCTCACAGCGGGATCTGCTCGAGCTCCAAGGATGACACCGAGTGACTTCCAGCCCTGCCATATAGGTAAGAGCCTGACAGCGGGATCTGCTCAGGGTCCACTACTAAACCATCGAGTGACTTCCAGTCCTGCCAGCTAGGTGAGAGCCTGATAGCGGGATCTGCTCGAGGTCCAAAGGTGACACCAAGGGACTTCCAGCTCTACCAGCAAGGTGAGAACCTGACAGCGGGATCTGCTCGGGGTCCACTACTAACACTATCGAGTGACTTCCAACCCTGCCAGCTAGGTGAGAGCCTGACAACGGGATCTGCTCGAGGTCCAAAGATGACACTGAGTGACTTCCAGCCCTGCCAGCTAGGTGAGAGCCTGACAGCGGGATCTGCTCGGGATCCACTACTAACACCATCGAGTGACTTCCAGCCCTGCCAGCTAGGTGAGAGTCTGACAGCAGGATCTACTCGAGGTCCAAGGATGACAGCGAGTGACTTCCAGCCCTGCCAGCTAGGTGAGAGCCTGACATCGAGATCTTCTCGGGGTCCACTACTAACACCATCGAGTGACTTCCAGCCCTGCCAGCTAGGTGGGAGCCTGACAGCGGGATCTGCAAGATGTCCAAGGATGACACCGAGTGACTTCTAGCCCTGCCAGCTAGGTGAGAGCCTGACATCGGGATCTGCTCGAGGTCCTAGGATGACACCGAGTGACTTCCAGCCCTACCAGATAGGTGAGAGCCTGACAGTGGGATCTGCTCGGCATCCAAATTCACCTCACTTTTTCATGCGAGCTCATAGTGACAATATTGGCATATTAAAGAACTTTTCATTAAAAAACAAGGCACAACTTACAAGCTTCAAGGGAAAAAGCGTTTTAAGTCGTCACCACTTCAGGTGAGACTTAGGGTCTCTCCCTCCACATTTTGGAGTCGATACCCCCCTTGATCTTAAGGCTTCTTTTACAATAAATGGGCCTTCCCAGCTGGGGTTGAGCATCCCCACGGTTGCTGATCTCCCTGCTGCCTCCACCTTCTTCAGCACCAAGTCCCCGTGCACAAATTGTTTGACTCTGACGTGTTTGTCAAATTACTTGGCCATCCGCCTCTTCACCTCTTACTGCCGGAGGGCGGAAAGATCCCGTAGTTCTTTCACCATGTCAAGGGAGAGCCGCAGCTCCACCTTGTTCACTGCCTGCCATTCTTCCCTGCCTTCCTTGGCCGTAACAACTCGAGGTGTTTGGACTTCAAATTCCACGGGGAGCACTGCCTCGCACCCATGAGAGAGTTTGAAGGGGGTCTCTCCGGTAGCTGTGTTGGGGGTGGTTCTCAGGGCCCAGAGAATCGCGGGTAGCTGCTCCACCCAACTTCCCTTCAGATTTTCTACTTTCTTTTTCAGGAGGTTGAGAATGATCTTGTTCGCGGCCTCCACCTGCCCTTTGCTCCTGGGGTGATGGACCAAGGCGAACCTGAGGTCGATACCGAGCTGCTCGCAAAAACTAGTGAACTCAGTGATGGCGAACTGGGGCCCGTTGTCCGTAACGATGGCCTGGGGCAGTCCATGGCGGCAGATGATCTCCCCCCAAACAAAGTTTTTGAAAACCTGGGAGGTCACCTTGGCCAGCGCCTTCACTTCCAACCACTTGGAGAAATAATGAATCATCACTATGAGGAACCTCCTCTGCCCGCTGGCCTGGGGGAACGGTCCAACCAAATCCATTCCCCAAATGGCAAAGGGCTAGGGGGCCATGATACTTTTGAGTCGCTGAGCGGGCTGTAGCTGGAGGGGGGCGAACAACTGGCATTTGTGGCAACTTCTTGTGAGTTCCGTTGGATCGTGGCCCAGGCTGGGCCAGAAATACCCTTGCCTAATGATCCTCCCTTCCAGGGTCCGACTCCCAGAGTGACTCTCACACTCTCCGGAGTGGACTTCCTCCAAGATTATTTGTACCTCCCCCTCGGCCATGCAACGAGCCAACATCCTCGAGAGTGTCTTCTAGTATAGCTGCCCGTCCTAGAGGTGGTAGTACGCTGACTTATGCCTAATCTTCTTCTTATCTGCCCTCTCCGGATACTTTCCCGTGGAGAGGAAAGTTATAACTGGGTCCATCCATGAAGGCCGTTGATCTATCTCCATAAGCTCTCCTTCTTCGATGGAAGGACGGAACAGGTCGGTGATGGTACCCCCCCACCCGAGGGCTGTGCTTTGTGAGCTGATCGACCTGCTCATTTTCCTCCCGGGGCACGTACTGGATGGTGAAAGTTTGGAATGTGCCGATGACTCCCTTTACTTTGGCTAAGTACAACCGCAGGGTAGGCTCCCTTGCCTCAAATTCCCCATTGATCTGGGAAGCTACCACCATGGAGTCGGTAAGGACCTCACGCCCAACACCCCCAGCTCCCTGGCCAGGTGCAGCCCTACTATCACAGCTTCATACTCAGCTTGATTGTTGGTGATGGGAATGTACACCATGACCGTCTGCTCAATTCTAGTCCCCTGAGGGCTCTCCAAGATCACTCCCACTCCTAGGGAATGCTTCCCCGAGGCGCTGTCCACCTTCACCTTCCAAGGAGTCGGACGAGTGAGCTCTTCCTCCGCCACCTCAATCACATAATCAGCCAAGAAGTCTGACATTGCTTGAGCTTTGATCGAGAGGCGGCGGACAAAGGAAACGTCAAACTCACTCAACTCCACCGACCACTTGGATAGCATGCCAGAATGATCCACCCCCTCAAAGATGTTGCACAAAGGATGGTCAGTAACCACTCGGACTCAGTGTACCTGGAAATAGGGCCGCAGCCTTCGGGCTGACATGATCAGGGCGAAAGCCAGCTTCTCCAAAATTAGATACCGGAGCTCGGCCTTCCTCAGGACCCGATTCACATAGTAAATAGGGAGCTGCTTCTTTCCCTCTTCCCGAACTAGGATGGAGCTCAAGGCCTCTGCCTTGACCCCGAGATACAAAACAGGTCCTCCCCCCCTTGGGCCCTTGGAGCAGCGGAGCATGGGTCAACTGCATCTTGAGGGCCTGGAATTCCTCCTTGCACTCCTTGGTCCATTCAAATTTTTGACCATCCCTTATTGTTTTGAAGAAGGGGGAGCACTTATCCCCAGCTCGGGAGAGGAACCAACTCAGCCCTGCCAGTTTCCCTGTCAGACGCTGCACCTCCTTAGTGTTCCGTGGCGACCCTAGCTCCATGATAGCCTTGACCTTGTCAGGATTCGGCTCGACCCCCACAGGGGTGAGGAGATGTCCCAGGAACTTCCCCCTGCTAGCCCCGAAGACATATTTCAGGGGGTTCAGTCGCATCTTATACTTGCGCAGGGTAGCGAAGGTCTCCTCCAGGTCCTGGAGGTGGGAGTCCACATCCCGACTCTTGATCATGAGTTCATCCACGTACACCTCCAGATTCCTCCCCTTTTGCTCTTTGAAGACCGTATCCATCATCTTCTAGTAGGTCTCCCCTATGTTCTTTAGCCCAAAGGGCATCATATTGTAACAGTAGCATCCATCCCCCGTAATGAACGAGACATCCTTGATGTCCGGGGGGTGC
The DNA here is from genome assembly GCA_039583875.1 of Platanthera guangdongensis. NCBI lineage: Eukaryota > Viridiplantae > Streptophyta > Magnoliopsida > Asparagales > Orchidaceae > Platanthera > Platanthera guangdongensis. Next base: position 250,998,815 of record CM077151.1, on the reverse strand, counting down.
ATCCTGATTTGATGATAACCTGAAAAAGCATCTCGAAAACTCATTACAGAAAAACAATGGCTGAGTAAACCAGCGTGTCGATCCGAGGCAAGTGATAACAGTCCTTAGGACATGCTTTATTAAGTAAGGAGAAATCGATACACATTCGCCACCGGCCGTCTCCCTTTTTGACCGTGAACACATTGGAGACCCAGCCGGGGTACTGGATTTCAGACACGAAGCCGGCCTTTAGAAGCTTTGCCACCTCCTCTCTGATGGGATCTGCCAGCTTGTCTGCGTTGGACCTCTTCCTCTATTGGATGGGCGTGTTCCTGGGTCCAGGTTGAGGCGGTGGCAGGCCACATCCGCGTCAACCCCAAACATATCCGCGGCGTTCCATGCGAAGATGTCCATATTATTCTAGATGCACTCCAGCATCCTCGCCTTGGTCTTCCGGGGTCAACCCTCGGCTGACGCGAACCTTCTCCACCCTGCCTCCATGGGTGAGGACCTCCAACTCCACCACTTCCTCCGCAGCCTCTAACTTGGACTGCTCTCCCCATCCTTCAGCATCCCTCTGCTCCGGGATTGGGACCTCCACCTCCACCTCTTCTTTCATGGCCATTATTTCGGCCATCTCCTCCTCTGCGCAGTTCTCCACCACAAGCTCCTCCCTTCCTGCTTGCTGCTCAGCCTCCTCCATCCTTCGCCCCATCTCCTCGGCTCCTTCCTACCAAGAGATAGAGTTTACAGCGGTGACATAGCATTCCCGCGCCACCTTGGGGTCCCCCCTAACCCTGACCTGAATACCCTCAGCATTGAACTTCAAGCACTGATGGAATGATGAGGGGACGCAGTGGAAGGCGCTGATAAGGGGCCTCCCCAAGATGGCACTGTAGCTGCTGGCGGTGTCCACGATGATGAACCTACAGTTCCTGGACTGCCCCCCAGGGTGACATAGAGGCCACTTAATTTCTTAAATAAGTAGCAGAGTGACACGAATCAAGTGAAGGAATACCGAACCAAACACAGCCTCCTCTACCTCAAACACAGTTGAGGACCGAGATAGGATGCAGATTGACAACCCAGCGAATCCTATCGTGAATCCTCAGCAAAACTTCGGATCTGATCGATTTCACACACTTTTCTTCTCTTGTTGCTGATAGTGTAGTTGATCTCTTTTATATGATGAAGTTGCTCATATTTTGATAAACATATGTATACAATCATGTCTATTTGATTTCATATTTATGTTATTTGCTTGAGGTGCTCGTTTATTTTCCATGCTCTACCACATCCGGTTGTGCCGCACTAGCAATTGCTAATGGCGTGTGAAGCGAAGAGGTGCTCTCGACTCTCATTTCGTCATTCCCACAACCTCATCTGCAATCCTACTCGTCCATCCACCTAGCGATTCGGTGCATAGTGGCCCGTGCAGTCTTCCATCCCGCCTAGCGAAGCATTGCATAGCGGCGTTACATAGGAGTAGTTTATAGTGTTTTACTTTCTGTTTCCGCAACCATCAAAACCCCCTTCGTTAACTCCGACCTAAGGACTTCAATCTCAAGTCCCCCTCAAAATTAACTCCACCTTACTATGTTCCTTGAAGAGATCGATACTTGGGGAAATTCACCCATTTTATATTACTTGTTCCACCGGTACACTTACCGTTCAACGCATCAAGTTTTTGGTGCCGTTTCCGGGAACCACAATCGTGTGAGTTTTTGGAGAGGGAGATAAGAGATAGAAGCCATTTTCCATTTGTATATTTCATGTTCCTTCTTTGTTTTAGTTCTCAGAATTTTTATTTTTTATATTGCTTATTTATTCTTGCCCTTTTCTGATTTTTGGTTTAGATAGCTGATCTGTGCTACCTTTTTTATTCTTGTGTGTAGCACTCTTTTGGTAAATATTTTCGTTCGTGATGTATTCTGTAGCTGAGTGCCATCTACTTGACACTTTGTGCTGATACATCGACACCATGGTTATTATGAATGTGGAGCATTGTATTCCATGTTTGTAATGTCAAGGTGTAGGCCACATGGTGAAGGATTGCCCTCACTTGTGCGAGTCTTCTCCTTCTGAGGGCATGTGCGTAACAAACTCCATTCACAGAAGACTATTGTGGACATGCCTACTAGGATGTTTCTTGGCCCATACATAGACATCGCTCATCTAGCTCATTCTTTACCCATTGAGATTACCAAAGAATCTCTCGATGTATACAGATCCTTCATGGGTCTCTCGCTCCCTTTTTACAAGCTGCCTTTGAGTGATGACGATCACTCCAGTGTTAGCTAGCAAAAAGAGGATCCGGAATCCATGGGCTCTCCTGTATGGGACAAAGAGATCGTTCCAGTCGACGGGGTGGCGTCTGCGAATGATTTTGTGATGGGGCATGCTCATTCAGTGCCTGATTTTGAGAGCAGTTTCGCCCCTCCGCAATTTTTACCTGAGTTTGCTACTCCTTTTTCTTGTGAACTGGTTGATGATGCCCTATTTTTGGATGATTCGGTTCCAGATGTTGCGCCAGAGTGGGATGATGATTCTTCTATCTTCGACGGAGAATGTGGATCTTCGGAACACTTTTACGCACCCCGGTAGGATGAGGAATTTTCCCATTCTGATGCGGAGGTTTGCACCTCCTTATTGGATGAGGTCGTCTCCCTTACCACTGCAGACCTCGAGTTCTTGGTTCCCCCACGATACGACTCTTATGACACCGACGATGATCTATTCTTGGATCCTGCTGGGAGTGAGATGGGGACCACTCCCCTTATTTGATTATTTTAGTTCTTCTTCTCTTTTATTACTTGATCCCCTTCTCTATCTGAGCCTGTGCAGGTTGAGTCTCCACGGGTACGTTGGGATGATGATGAGCCTTGTGCTCATGCCGTTGTCATGACCTCCTGCGGATCTGTGGTTGACGACGCCTTGTTGGGCAAGGATATATTTTATGGTGAGATGAGTGAGGACCAATGCTCCTCCTCTTCTTACTTCCTATTTCCTCTGCCTACGAGAAGCAGGTATTTTTATTTAGGTAGAGGGGTAACTGTTTTATCCCCTTATAGGTACCCGTTACCGAAACGGATAATAGAACAATTACCTGTGCACTTTTTTTTTCATAGGCCAATTAGCTAGAACCTTTTCCTTAGCCAAATAAGTCGTGCTGGGTGGACAATAATCCCAGTCGTTATCTTTCATTTTCTGCATTTTTTTCATATCTATTTTAGTTCTAGTATTTCTTTGTATTTTGTATATTTTTCTTTTGTTTTTGCAGAGCTCACCCCTGCAGTTATTCATGGCAAACTCGTATTGGCGGGGTTGTGATTCTTCGTTTGGCGGAACTGCTTCTATGTTTTCACGCATCATCTGGTATGCTCATTTGCTGAGCATGGGTAATTGAAAGAAAGGGGTTAGATGTAATTTACTCTAGAGTGTGTGTGTGGGGGGGGGGGGGGGGTGAATAGAGTAATGAAACTTTTGGCTGTTTTTAATTTTTATCAGAGTAAATAAACTAGGTGATACCAGTAACAGTAAAAGAAAGAAAAGATAATCTAATCTAATCTACCATAGCACATCAAAATATTCTATCACAGAGATAGCAAGAACAACAAGAAAAAGGGCAACCAGACAATACAAGAAATTTTATTGTGGTTCCCCAACCTGGGTACATCCACTCTTCTATCACCCTGGTACGAATCCAATAGCAGGTTTTTGATCAGGTGACTACCACCTTTGAGCTTTTGATCAAGTGCCCAAAAATCAAATTAAACTTTTGAAGGGAGTTAATAAACCCTTTATACAGGAGGGGGAGAGAGATTTGATGATGTATTCTCTTTCTCAAACAACTGAGAAGACTTAGTGGATTGTTGTTGTCAAGGCATCTTCAGAAATCACTTGAAGTCTTGCTCAGGGTGTAGGTCTTCTTCCTTGACTTGAGATGATCTAGGAACTTCTGACCGATTCAGAGATTGTTGTCCTTGAAACCTCCTGGAGTTGAAGTTGAAGAAGACTCTTGATTTTTTGTGTTTGTTGTTCTTCTTCTTCTTCAGAAAGATCCAGGAGAAAACAAAGTGTTTTCTGCACTGAGAATGTCTGAGTGTTGTTTCTGTATTCTTTGTCTATTCTCTATGTTGTATTCTCTTCTTCTAGCCGTCTGAAAGAGAAAAATCTCTTTTATATTCTGTAGTTGAATTCACCTTTGAATTTTGAATTCTCTGTATTAATTGCTGACTGCGTGTAGAATGAAAATCGGCTGGAGAATATTTATTTTAATGATTTTCCCCAACCGTCCCAATTAATTAAGCAAGTAATTAACCTGATGAATACCATAATTAATGCTGTCAATAACGGCTATATTCAGAGAATATGTGCATTAATTACTTCAGGAAATCACTGTTAAATAATATGGAATAAAGGACAGAAAATGAGAAAAATTCTAAGTCTGGAAATGTAACAAAAATCATCGACCATAGAACATATTTCGTTGACCTGAGATCCAAGTTCGTCGACATGAGAAATCATGTTTGTCGACCTGAGAAAACTTGTTCGTTGACCTGAGATCCAAGTTCGTCGACCTGAGCTTAGCACACTGCATTCTGTGAATAACTTACCAATTCTGTGGTCCAAGTTCGTCGAGCACAGATTCTGTCTTCGTCGAGCTGAGTTCAGAGAAAAATATCCTGGAAGGAATGTGTTGAAGTTGAAATCTAGACTTCATCGACCTGAGCTCGAATATCGTCAAGCTCAACTCAAAGAATTAACTCTGAGTTTGTCGATCAGCGATCGACGATCGTTGAGCTGAGTTTGATGAACGTCAAACTTATATACTGAACTTGATTTCTTCTAAGTCTTGAGTCAATCTGAGGTCTTCTGTTGGCTAGTCCATATAAGGTTGAACCCAATAACTTAGCTTAAACTCTAGGACTCAAAGACATGACCCTGAATATACATTGTGGGTCAGAAATCCTAATTAGTGAACCTATCTCAAATCCAACTAGGGATCCAACAATCTCCCCCTATTTGGGTGACGTCACTAATACAAATGAAAGAAAAACATTCACAAAGCAGAATAAATATATCTGACAGAAAATGAAACATTCAGTTGATATGTACATAGATAGTAGCTTTGTGTTAGAAAACAAATAAAGTACAGACAATAACAACTAAACAAGATATTCATTACTTCTTCTGCTGCTTTTCCTTGTCAGCTTTGTCTTGCTTAGAAGGCTATGTGAACTTGATTTCTATATTATGATTGGATGCATATCTTTTGGACATGGTCATGTCTGCAGCTCCAATTATATTGAGAGATGTCGCTCTAGGAACAACAGCCTCTGGATGCAAGTTCCTACAGGCATCTAGATTGAAAACATTGTTAGCTTTTTCATACCTTTTAAGCTCTTCTTTTTTGTAGGAGGACATGGTTGAGTACTGAGAAGGATCTCTCCCTTCAGCTTTAGCTTTGTTAATCATTGATAATCCAACAAGCTCTTGCAATCTTGCCATTCTTGCAGTATTTTCTGTTTCAGGATCCACAAATGGAATAGGTTGTGATGCAGGCCTTTTTGGACTTTCTACTTCTTCAATTTCAGAAGCTTGTTGTTGAATGTCTTGATGTTTCCTGCTGCTGCTAGAATACCTTTGCTGACTGCTTCCATGTGATCTTGAGTATATGCCAGGTTGTCTTTGATATGTTCTAGCAAATGGAGTAGACCTCTAAGAAATGTTACCTGAAGCACCAACAGCAAGAGGAGGAGGAGGAGGGCCTCTCCAGTTCCTTCGAGAAGGGGGAGGAGGAGAGTATCTCCAACTTTTCTTTCTGGATTTCTGCTCATTTTTAGAAAGCCACATCCATGCGGGCATCCCTGGATATGAAGTGATATTCTGCAGAATATAGAATGGAGTATCATGAGTGGGATTAAGCTTAGGAGCAGCTTTTGGAGCAGTCTTTCTCTTCTTAGCAGCATTCTTCTTTGCTTTAGTATTGTCAGAATCCTCAGAATTATCATCATCTTCATCATCAGAAGATCCCTGAGGGTTGTCATATAGGTCATCAGGCGACTTCAGAATATCTTGGTAAATTTGTTTTTCAGCCCGGGGAGCCACTAAACGTTCTGAAAGAGCTGGAATATCTATCACTATAGTGCTTTCAACAACTATTTTATTTTCTTCTTCATTGTCAGCAAGAACGATGTCATCTAGCTGTGGTACAGGACTATCATCCATCTTGCATGTAGGAGGGGAGATAGCCTTTTATTCTGGGGGAGACTAACTCAAGAACATTCTTAATAATATGTTCTTTTATGTTCATTAGAGCAGCAAAAATTGCCTTGAGTTACCTGGCAACTGTGGGGCTTATTGGTGAAGTATATGGTATAATAGCCATAGAAGGCTGATGAGAAGAACTAGGGAGACAATCTCTGTAAACAAAATTGAAAGAATATAGCAAAGAATTCAAATTAACTGTGGGATTTATAATATAATCACCAAAAGTATTTATTTCTACTGTAGCTATGTCATCCATATCAGTATTAGAATAAAGTAAATCAATTATATCTGTAGGAGGAGCTGTATCTGCTGAGTCATCAGTCATTTCAGAATCTATTGCTGCTGCTTCTGTGGCAGTACATGGGGGAATTGGAGCTTCTTCATAGAACAACTCCCCTGACTGGGTTCAGTGGGTCCTGAAGCCAATCCTCCAAAAGAAGGGACAAAGGACAGAGCAGTAATTCTGGAAGATAGAGAAGTGATGGAAGCAGAAAGAGGAGCTATAGCAGTGGCTATGAGTTTTTCAAGAGTGGGAGAAATAAATGCTAGATGATCTTTAGCTATATTAGAAAAATTTAGATATAAAGATTCTAGAGCAGTGGAGGAGTAAGGAGTGTGATGTCCATAGTTTGAACACACAGAGAATGCACTGTAAAGATCTGTATATGTGTAGTCTAGAGCAGTAGATGGTATATCAGTATGTGGAACTGAATGAATAGCAACTGAAGGAGTTTCAGTGGGAACTGTGGTTGTGGTGATTGAAGGAATTGGAGAATGATGTGTAGATGGTTGAGGAGACAGTAGGTTGAAAGATGGTTCCTGTAACGCCCCCGGTTTTTCTGTGCTTTGTTTGATCTTTAGCTGGCGTTACGATGGTGTATTTCCGGCTTTTTGCCATTGTAGAACGTGGTCTTAGCTCTTAGGGTTCCCTGTGTAGCCTGTTTGTAGCCTGTTAGCAAGATTCCCCAGCTAGCCGGAGTCTGTTTGATGACTCGGCTGGGCCTCTTAGGGAATGCTTGTGTTTTTGGCTTCGGGAGATGTTATCCCGGGTTTTGTTCGTCGGATGCTAATTTCGACTTCGTAGTTGCATTCGTAGTGTGGGTTTTTAGCTGCGGCGTGAATTTCGTCTTTTTCCGAGAAGTTTCGGGTTTCGGGTTGTTTTGTTATTAAGTGTAAATAATTATTGATATGTGGTTTGTTTATTATTAAAACTGATGTATATATAGTCTTGGGTCAGTTTTAGGGCCCTTCTTGTTCTTTTCCTGTTTCTTTGCTTGAAGGAAGCCGTCGCCCGTCGCCAGTACGAGAGGAAGAGCATCGCCGACCTACCCTAGCCTTCGGACGCCGTTTTCCTGGAGTTTTTGCGGTCGGATTTTTGGTTTCGAGAGTGGATCTGGACTGCCCTCGCCTGGATCTGCACTCTTTCTGCTCCTCAGCTGGTGCTCTGCGGCTAGATCCGAGAGTTGGGGACGCCGCCGACCAAGCTTTTCTGGTATTGAGGCAAGTGATGTCCCCTCATCCTTGCCAAAGCTGATCTTTGTCTTTCTTTTGAGCTAATTTTTATCTCTTTCTTGTTTAGATCTTAGGTGTAAGCCAGGGTTTGTGCCCGATCATACTATGGTTAGTGTAGAAAGTTCCAGTTAAATCTCAGTTTTCCAAGGGATTGTGTCTTTTAGGGATGGTTTTGGTTCGGTTTAGGTCGAGTAGCTGCCTTTGCTGGTGGATGTTGTACTCTAGGGAGAGAGAGAACCCTCATTTTCGTTCCTGGTTGTGTGCTGGATCTGGCGCCTGAAGCCAGTCAGGGTGTCGACACCTTGGTGTCGACACCAGCCAGTCAGGGTGTCGACATCTTGGTGTCGACACCAGCCAGTCAGGGTGTCGACACCTTGGTGTCGACACCAGCCTGTCAGGGTGTCGACACCAGCCTGTCAGGGTGTCGACACCTTGTGTCGACACCAGCCTGTCAGGGTGTCGACACCTTGTGTCGACACCAGCCTGTCAGGGTGTCGACACCTTGGTGTCGACACCAGCCTGTCAGGGTGTCGACACCTTGTGTCGACACCAGCCTGTCAGGGTGTCGACACCTTGGTGTCGACACCAGCCTGTCAGGGTGTCGACACCTTGTGTCGACACCAGCCTGTCAGGGTGTCGACACCTTGGTGTCGACACCAGCCTGTCAGGGTGTCGACACATTGGTGTCGACACCAGCCTATCAGGGTGTCGACACCTTGGTGTCGACACCAGCCTGTCAGGGTGTCGAGACTTGGTGTCGACACCGGCCAGTCGGGGTGTCGACATCTTGTGTCGACACCGGCCGTAGTGGTGTCGACACTTGGTGTCGACACCCGCAGCGGCAGTGTCGATACCTTGTGTCGACACCGGCCGTAGAGGTGTCGACACATCGTGTCGACACTGGGTGCTGCCCTTGTTTTGGGGTCAGGGAGACTCGGGGTTGGTCTTGGTTACGCGTGCAAGGCCGCGTCGGTTGGACCCGACGTTTTTGCCTTGGGTTCGTGTGTTTCTTAGGATTGTTAGAGTGACTTTTCCCCAGGGGGAGGTTTTGGGTGTTCGGCTAATTTCTGCATGCCGACTCTTGGGTCGTGGCAGGTGGTGGAGTTTTGGTGGCCTCTAGAGGGGTGGTTTTATGTGGAGAGCTGTGGCCACCGCCTTTTGCCCCGGTTTGGGTTGGCGTGTGTGGGACCCTAAAGCTGCCACTGTTTGACCCCTTAGCCCTTTTTGGGTCTGATCCTAGTTATGTAAGCAGACCCATGTTTGACCACTGCCACTTACCCACGTGTTAGGACTGTTAGTCCCTTTCCTGCTTATGCTTCCTTTCTTTTGGCATACGTATATGTCCTAGTGCTATTGCAGGCTCTTTTGGTAGGGCAAGTTGGTTTATTGCTCGCTCTTGGTGTGCTCTGCGGTGTTTTAGACAGTACTCTTTTCCTACTATCATTCTCCTTTTCTTTTGCTTATAGCAGTTTGTTGCCGGGTTGGTAACCCTTCATCTTTTTTGCTCATTAACCTATTGCTCTATTTTAATTTTGATTGTTTCCTTGCTGAGGTGTTCTTTTCTTGAATGCCTCAGGTCCAGGTTGTTGCTAGTTCAGCGGCTAGTTCTTTTGGAGGGGCTTGTTGGTGGCCTCTAGGGTAGCTGAGATTGCTGATCCCCGTTTGTTGTGAGGTAGTTCTTTACTCTTCTGTATAGACATACATACTCGCCAGTGGGTTCGTGTCAGGTTGTTGGCGCCCACTGGTGGCTTTTTGTGATGCTGAATATGAATTTAAACTGCTGTGTTTGCCTATTTTGAGGTTGGTTACTTGATTCTGGGAAGGATTTATGCTAGGTTGCATGTTAGATATTTTAAACCCAAAAAAGTATTAATATATGTACTTCATGCATAACATGTTTTCTAAAACAAAGACACTACTTTTCCTCAGCGTAAAACACTATCTTTTTATACCTACTACATTCACCTTAGAGTCATGCACGTATAAGTCGTCCCCCGGGGACACTTATATTCTTTTAGGGTGTCAAATTAATCGAACCCAAGTATTTTCTGCTGCGTACAAATGTAGTTTTAACTGTGAACTAGCTGATCCACCGGGCCGAGGGATACGACCATTCATCGTAACTGATTCTCTTTTATATTAAATCAACATTTTTCCTTAAGATCTAATGTCTGGAGTTTTGCATGAGCGTGTGCAGTTATCCCCTACACGGCATGGCATCACGGCACGCGTTCTCTCTTACTCTGATACGATTTTTACCGTTGAGAAAATGCAGGTTGTGACAGTTGGTATCAGAGGGAGGTTGCTTGACAAATGGTTGGGCAACCTTTCCCTAGTCTGCATTAGTGTTTAGCATCATACCATTCACACACCGATATGTCATCGGCACGTCTTGGCCGAAGCACGAACACTACACTCATGAGCATAAAGAAGTATACCGGGCATATTATGTAGTATGGGATGCATAATATGTGTTTGTATATGGATCCACCATAGGAGGCAACATGTGAGGGTTATGTAGTATGGGATGCATAACCTCACCACATGAATGCGGCTAGCACGTTTTCTTTTCTCGTTACATGAGAATATTATGTAGTATGGGATGCATAACATTTTCATGTGTACATCACCCATGGCATGCACTAAGGCCTTTTTTAGAATGCATAGCACATCATGCATAACATATCATTTCATAAGCACAACGTGCCAAGCTAAAGATTTGCAAGATGACATATGTACACACATGGTTTTGAGTCAAAAAGAATACAAATACATGCATTCATGGTTTAGGCACCTGAGTCAGTATGATGGTGGTGAACCATCTTAGGATAAGCATAACATCATCATGGTAAAAACAACTCCCAGAGCAAGTTTTTCAGTTGAAGTTCACATTTAAGTGTGTTTGTCCGTACCGGGTAGTTTTGTTCTAGTTGATGGGCTAGGATTTGTCTAAAGCTTGTGCGATTCTAGGATGGCGAGACGTCCTGCGACGAGATCGACCCCCCAATCCGAGGGTGAGACGTCAGGAGCGCAGAGCGATGCGTTGGTAGAAAGCTTGCGGCAGAGTAATGAGGAGTTATCGAGACAGGTAGTGGCTATGCAGGCTCAGATTCAGTCCCTGGTAGCAGTGGCGGCGGGACAGCCCCCGAGAGCTCAGAACCCCGCAGAGGGGGTAGCTGTTCCTGCCCCTCCTACTCCTCCCGTGCCATTGGTTGTAGTGCCTCCGGAGATGGCGTTCATATCCCTGTTTCAGCGGCTGAGACCCCCTACCTATGATGGGTAGGCAGATTTCATGATTTTGGATGACTGGGTGATTACCATTGAGGAGATGTTCTCGTACTCAGGGATTACAGACGATCAGAGAGTGATGCTCGCTGCCTACCAGCTCAAGGGCTTAGCAAAGAATTGGTGGCTGAGAGAGAAAGAAAGCTTAGTGGCAGGTTGCACTTGGGAGTCATTTAAGGTGCTGTTGTTAAGTAAGTTTCTGCCTTCAGTCGAACGGGACCGGCTAATGAACGACTTTCTTCACTTAAAGCAGAGGAAACTCACGGTTAGTGAGTATGAGATTGAGTTTAATAAGTTGAGTCGGTTTGCTCCGGGTCTGGTGAGTGTTTAGGCAGACCGAGTTAAGCGATTTCTAGGTGGACTAAGAAGCGACATACAGCAGTTAGCGAATGCCTATGGAGCAGTCAGTTACGCCAGTGCGGTTGAAGCTGCTTTGAGAGTTGAGGCCATTGAGAATGCCAAGAATAGAGGCCAGCAGTTAAGGAAAGATAAGCGGAAGTCCGGTGGAGGGAAGAGCCCTCAGGAACCTGATGCTGTCACAAGAAAGAAGGTCAAAGAGATTTGTAGATTTTGTGGCCTGCCAGGCCACCCCTTTGAGAAGTGTTTCAAAAGGTTGGGAGCGCAGAAGAAGGAACAGGTGTACGCGATTCAGGGTACTTCCAGGGGAGACTTGGTGTGTGCCTTGTGTGGAAGGAAGGGGCATGAGGCTGCCCGTTGTTGGTTAAAAGATAAGGTCTGTTTTCAGTGTGGCCAGAAGGGTCATCTCAAGACAAGGTGCCCTCAGACCCAGTCTATTCTGCAGCCAGTTCCCCTCCAGGCTCTGCCACCGCCTCAGCGAGTGGATAAAGGAAAAGAAAGCTGAATGTGCTCTCGACAGACGAAGCGCAGACCTCGACCCAGGTTATCTCAGGTTCGACTCCTCCCCAGTCGTTTCGTTACGTTCTCTTTTCGGTTGTAGTTTTCGTTTTAGCGCTTGTTGCCTTAGATGCGTATGCAATTCGTAGGGCGATTTAAGGTAAAGAACCGCTGGGCGCGCGTTCTCTTCGATTCTGACGCTACCCACTCATTTGTGGCTAGAGCCTTTGTGGAGCGGTTCAGTCTGGGCCTAGATTGTGTTGGTGGTGCCTTCTACATTAAGTTCCCCTCCGGTGACTCTGTGGTTACGGACCTGGGTGTCCTCGATTGTCCAATTTTGTTGGGATATTTTCTAGCCAAGGCAGATTTGAAGGTGATTGACCTGGAGGACTTCGACGTTATTTTGGGCATGGACTGGTTGTCAAGGTACGATGCTGTGATCCAGTGCAAGGGTAAGCGCTTGGACTTCGTCAAAGACAACGGTCAGCCAGGAAGCGTTTATGGATATTCTCTCCAGGAGTCTCCAATCATTTCTGCGGTGCGTGCTCGGAAGTTGCTTGTTTATGGCTGTTTTGCGTGTGTGGTTTCCCTGGTAGGGTCGATTGTTAGTGAGCCCCGTTTGGAAGAAATTCTTGTGGTGTGTGACTTTTCTGATGTGTTTCCAGATGACATTCCCGGTCTTCCACCCGATCGAGATGTCGAGTTTGCTATAGATTTGGAGCCAGGCACGCGTCCTATCGTAAAGGCACCGTGCCGGATGGCCCCGCGAGAGCTGGAAGAATTGCGAGTTCAGTTGGATGAGTTATTGGAAAAGGGCTTTATAAGGCCGAGTTCTTCGGCTTGGGGTGCGCCAGTGCTGTTCGTTAAAAAGAAGGATGGGTCGATGAGGTTATGCATTGACTATAGAGAGCTGAACAAGATTACTATTAAGAACAGGTACCCTTTGCCACGAATCGACGATTTGTTTGACCAACTGCGTGGTAGTACCGTGTTTTCCAAGATAGATCTTCGTTCGGGCTATCACCAGTTGAGGATTCGGGAGTCAGATGTTCCGCGGACGGCGTTCCGCTCTCGTCATGGGCATTTTGAGTTTTTGGTTATGTCATTCGGTTTGACTAATGCGCCCTCAGCTTTTATGGATTTGATGAACAGAGTCTTCAAGGATTTTCTGGATAAGTTTGTGATTGTCTTTATAGATGATGTCTTGGTGTATTCTAAGGATGCGGTGGAGCATGATCGACATTTACGGCTGGTCTTGGCGACTCTGAGAGACCATAAGCTATACGCCAAGCTGAGCAAATGTGAATTTTGGTTGCCTCAAGTCTCTTTTCTAGGCCACGTGATTAATAAGGAGGGAATATCGGTGGACCCAGAAAAGATCGCTGCTGTTATGGAATGGGCGAGACCTGTTACCCCCAAAGAGATCAGAAGCTTCTTGGGTTTGGCTGGTTATTATAGAAGATTTGTAGAAGGTTTCTCTACCTTGTCCGCGCCGTTAACCAAGTTGACGCAGAAGAATGTAGCCTTTATATGGGATGATAAGTGTGAGAAGGCTTTTGAGGAACTAAAAAGAAGGCTATGTTCGGCTCCAATTTTGTCTTTGCCTACGGAGGGTAGTGAGTATGATATTTATGTGGATGCGTCGCATGTCGGTCTGGGCTGCGTTTTGATGCAGGGCGGAAAGGTGATTGCGTATGGGTCAAGGCAGCTAAATACTCACGAGAGGAATTACCCTACGCATGACCTGGAGTTTGCAGCTGTGATCTATGCGCTGAAGTTGTGGAGGCATTTGCTATATGGCGTGCAGTGCAAGATTTTCACGGATCATAAGAGTCTGAAGTATGTCTTCACTCAGAAAGAATTGAATCTGCGCCAGCGGCGGTGGTTGGAGTACGTGGCCGACTATGATGTTGAAATTCAATATCATCCAGGCAAGGCAAATGTGGTGGCTGATGCCCTGAGTCAGAAGTCAGGTAAGATTTTTAATCTTTTCGCCGAGCGTCTAGTGGAAGAGCTTCTGTTGATGGACATTTCTGTGGGAAGCTGTGATTCGTAGAGTAGCATAGCAGTAGCAGAACCTTCGTGGATTACACTTACGAGACTACATCAGAAGGACGATTCCGATCTTTTGCATTTGTATCTTCGAGCTGAGAGGGGTGAATTACCAGATTTCTCTATAGATGATGCGGGTACCTTGGAGTACCGTGGCAGGTTTTGCATCCCCGCAGTTGGAGATATCCGGGGCATGGTGTGCAAAGACGCCCATGGATCTAGTGTTGCCTACCATCCAGGGTCTACCAAGATGTATCATGATTTAAAACAAATTACCTGGTGGTACGGGATGAAGAAGGACATAGCCAGATTTGTTTCAGAGTGTTTCACTTGCAGGCGTGTGAAAGCCGACCATGGGAGGCCTGGTGGCAAGCTAACTCCCTTGGAGATTCCGATGTGGAAGTGGGAGAGTATCTTGATGGATTTCATTACCGGCTTACCGAAATCGCCTAAGGGGAATGATTCAGTTTAGGTAATTGTAGACAGATTGACGAAGAGCGCTCATTTCGTATCATTTAAGATTGATTATCCGATGAGGATGATAGCCGAGCTGTATCTGGAAGAGGTTGTCAGATTGCATGGTGTACCTGTAAGTATCATATCAGATCGAGACTCCAGGTTCACGTCTCGTTTTTGGAAGAGCCTTCAAGAAGGGTTGGGTACAGATTTGAGATACTCCACGGCTTATCATCCGCAGACCAATGGTCAGACGGAGCGAGTAAATCAGATTGTGGAAGATATGATCCGATGCTATATTCTGGACCACGGAGGAGCGTGGGACGAGCGCTTACGGCTTATGGAATTCGCATATAACAACAGTTATCAAGAAAGCTTGCAAATGACTCCTTTTGAATCCCTGTATGGGAGGCGCTGCAGGACTCCCTTGTTTTGGGCTGAGCTTGGCGAGGGACCTTTGTTGGGTCCAGAAGCGCTTGAGGAAATGGAGACTGCTGTGAAGCTTATTCGGGAAAATCTTCGGATAGCCCAGGAAAGATATGAGAAGAACGCCAATCGGCGTAGATCAGACTTGGAATTTGCTGTGGGGGACTCGGTGTTCTTAAAGGTCTCCCCGTTGATTGGAGTCAAGAGGTTTGGCAAGAATAGGAAGTTGGACCCGTGGTACGTGGGGCCGTTTCCGATTGTTGAGCGGATTGGGGTATCAGCCTACAGGCTGGCTTTGCCCGCAAATTTCCCTGGCGTGCATGATGTCTTTCACGTCAGTCAGCTGTGAAAATGTGTGATAAATGGCAGGCAGGTATTGGATTCTGTGCCTCAGTTGGAGCCGAATCTTTCTTATGTGGAGGTGCCTGTTCGAATTTTGGATTCTCAAGTTCGGGCGTTGCGGAAGAAGACTATTCCTATGGTTAAAGTTTTATGGAGGAATCAGGATGTGGAGAGCGCGACTTGGGAGTTGGAGTCGGCTATGAGGGAGGCTCACCCTCGTCTGTTTCCCTGATCTTGTGCCTGGTATGCTCTGTTTTGTTCTTATTTAATTGTGGCTCTTTCCTAGCTCTTTCTCTCTCCTACTTTATAGGAGTGTTGTGAGTAAAGTTTCGAGGCAAAACTTTCTTTTAGGGGGAGTGGCTGTAACGCCCCCGGTTTTTCTGTGCTTTGTTTGATCTTTGGCTGGCGTTACGATGGCGTATTTCCGGCTTTTTGCCGTTGTAGAGCGTGGTATTAGCTCTTAGGGTTCCCTGTGTAGCCTGTTTGTAGCCTGTTAGCAAGATTCCCCAGCTAGCCGGAGTATGTTTGATGACTCGGCTGGGCCTCTTAGGGAATGCTTGTGTTTTTGGCTTCGGGAGATGTTATCCCGGGTTTTGTTCGTCGGATGCTAATTTCGACTTCATAGTTGCGTTCGTAGTGTGGTTTTTTAGCTGCGGCGTGAATTTCGTCCTTTTCCGAGAAGTTTTGGGTTTCGTGTTGTTTTGCTATTAAGTGTAAATAATTATTGATATGTGGTTTGTTTATTATTAAAACTGATGTATATATAGTCTTGGGTCAGTTTTAGGGCCCTTCTTGTTCTTTTCCTGTTTCTTTGCTTGGAGGAAGCCGTCGCCCGTCATTTGTATGAGAGGAAGAGCATCGCCGGCCTACCATAGCCTTCGGACGCCGTTTTCCTGGAGTTTTTGCGGTCGGATTTTTGGTTTCAAGAGTGGATCTGGACTGCCCTCGCCTGGATCAGCACTCTTTCTGCTCCTCAGCTGGTGCTCTGCGGCTAGATCCGAGAGTGGGGGACGCCGCCGGCCAAGCTTTTCTGGTGTTGAGGCAAGTGATGTCCCCTCATCCTTGCCAAAGCTGATCTTTGTCTTTCTTTTGAGCTAATTTTTATCTCTTTCTTGTTTAGATCTTAGGTGTAAGCCAGGGTTTGTGCCCGATCATACTGTGGTTTGTGTAGAAAGTTCCAGTTAAATCTCAGTTTTCCGAGGGATTGTGTCTTTTAGGGACAGTTTTGGTTCGGTTTAGGTCGAGTAGCTGCCTTTGCCGGTGGATGTTGTACTCTAGGGAGAGAGAGAACCCTCGTTTTCGTTCCTGGTTGTGTGCTGGATCTGGCGCCTGAAGCCAGTCAGGGTGTCGACACCAGCCAGTCAGGGTGTCGACACCTTGGTGTCGACACCAGCCGGTCAGGGTGTCGACACCTTGGTGTCGACACCAGCCTGTCAGGGTGTCGACACCTTGGTGTCGACACCAGCCTGTCAGGGTGTCGACACCTTGGTGTCGACACCAGCCTGTCAGGGTGTCGACACCTTGTGTCGACACCAGCCTGTCAGGGTGTCGACACCTTGGTGTCGACACCAGCCTGTCAGGGTGTCGACACCTTGGTGTCGACACCAGCCTTTCAGGGTGTCGACACCTTGGTGTCGACACCAGCCTATCAGGGTGTCGACACCTTGTGTCGACACCAGCCTGTCAGGGTGTCGACACCTTGGTGTCGACACCAGCCTGTCAGGGTGTCGACACTTGGTGTCGACACCAGCCAGTCGGGGTGTCGACACCTTGTGTCGACACATGCCGCAGTGGTGTCGACACTTGGTGTCGACACCCGCAACAGCAGTTTCGACACCTTATGTTGACACCGGCCGCAGAGGTGTCGACACATCGTGTCGACACTGGGTGCTGCCCTTGTTTTGGGGTCAGGGAGACTCGGGGTTGGTCTTGGTTAGGCGTGCAAGGCCGCGTCGGTTTGACCCGACGTTTTTGCCTTGGGTTCGTGTGTTTCTTAGGATTGTTAGAGTGACTTTTCCCCAGGGGGAGGTTTTGGGTGTTCGGCTAATTTCTGCATGCCGACTCTTGGGTCGTGGCAGGTGGTGGAGTTTTGGTGGCCTCTAGAGGGGTGGTTTTATGTGGAGAGCTGTGGCCACCGCCTTTTGCCCCAGTTTGGGTTGGCGTGTGTGGGACCCTAAAGCTGCCACTGTTTGACCCCTTAGCCCTTTTTGGGTCTGATCCTAGTTATGTAAGCAGACCCATGTTTGACCACTGCCACTTACCCACGTGTTAGGACTGTTAGTCCCTTTCCTGCTTATGCTTCCTTTCTTTTGGCATACGTATATGTCCTGGTGCTATTGCAGGCTCTTTTGGTAGGGCAAGTTGGTTTATTGCTCGCTCTTGGTGTGCTCTGCAGTGTTTTAGACAGTACTCTTTTCCTACTATCATTCTCGTTTTCTTTTGCTTATAGCAGTTTGTTGCCGGGTTGGTAACCCTTCATCTTTTTTGCTCATTAACCTATTGCTCTATTTTACTTTTAATTGTTTCCTTGCTGAGGTGTTCTTTTCTTGAACGCCTCAGGTCCAGGTTGTAGCCAGTTCAGCGGCTAGTTCTTTTGGAGGGGCTTGTTGGTGGCCTCTAGGGTAGCTGAGATTGCTGATCCCCGTTTGTTGTGAGGTAGTTCTTTACTCTTCTGTATAGACATACATACTCGTCAGTGGGTTCGTGTCAGGTTGTTGGCACCCACTGGTGGCTTTTTGTGATGCTGAATATGAATTTAAACTGCTGTGTTTGCCTATTTTGAGGTTGGTTACTTGCTTCTGGGACGGATTTATGCTAGGTTGCATGTTAGATATTTTAAACCCAAAAAAGTATTAATATATGTACTTCATGCATAACATGTTTTCTAAAACAAAGACACTACTTTTCCTCAGCGTAAAACACTATCTTTTTATACCTACTACATTCACCTTAGAGTCATGCACGTATAAGTCATCCCCCGGGGACACTTATGCTCTTTTAGGGTGTCAAATTAATCAAACCCAAGTATTTTCTGCTGCGTACAAATGTAGTTTTAACTGTGGACTAGCTGATCCACCGGGCCGAGGGATACGGCCATTCATTGTAACTGATTCTCTTTTATATTAAATCAACATTTTCCCTTAAGATCTAATGTCTGGAGTTTTGCCTGAGCGTGTGCAGTTATCCCCTGCACGGCGTGGCATCACGGCACGCGTTCTCTCTTACTCTGATACGATTTTTATCGTTGAGAAAATGCGGGTTGTGATAGTTCCTGAATTGAAGTAGATGGTATTTCAGAGATATTAAGTTCAGAGATATTAAGTGGAGGAGGTGAAGAATATGGAGGTGGAGATGGAGGTGGTGTACATGGTTTTGGAGATGGAACTGGTTTTGGAACTGTGTGGGTAGATGTTGTTGTTGTTGATGTTGAGGAGGAGAAGGAATGCTAGTGGAGGGAGGAATTTCTTCTGTAGGTAGAGGAGCGACCGTTACTGCCCTGGTGCTCTTAGAAGTCCTGGAGGAGGATGAAGCCTTGGATGGCTTTGTGATTTTCCTCTCCCATCTGACAAAAAGTGCAGATGTAAGCCTTTTTGAGGCATTTAGTAACAATGTCGTGGAGACCAGTAGTTTAGGAGCCTTTTCTTGAAGGAATATTCCCAGAATCCTTCCAAAGCAAACTTCCTTCTTATTATTTTTCTTCTTTATTAAATCAAACAATATCTGACACCATTTTGTTTGTTTCTTGTTAACCAGAGCACACATCACAAGGAACTGGTGCCTGGTGATGTAATCGTGTGCGTTGTGTGTTTGCCCAATAGAACCTTCCCGACAACATCCGCCAAAAATTTATACTCAGCAAATAAATTTTTCTTCAGCAGTTTATTTGGGTTTTCTCTAAAGTGACCCATCTTTATCAACATATTTTCATACTCATCACTATCCATCTCTATTTCTTCATTACCATTCAGCAAACCAAAATTCTCAGATAGAATGGTGGGGGAAAGAGAAACTGCGTTACCGGATATTGTCCATGTCATTGTATCTGCCTCTGATGTTGTAGATGTGAACACCCATTCCTTAATCTCAGTCATTGAAATCTTGATGTGGTTGGTCATGAAGTTTTTCAGATTTTTTTTCTCAAACAATTTTAGAATATGCAGAAAAATCTGGTCAGAGTGATGGAATGATACGAAGTCGATATCAAATCCCATGTCGAATTTCATCGCAACAAGAGTGTTCACCTGAATCGTCATTAGTTCGCCTGCACAAGAAAAAATAGAGATCAAGTGCAAGGGAACAGAAAGCGCGGGATGGAGCTCGAAGAAAACCTAGATATATGGTTAGCCCGGACTGTTGGATTCCAAACATCGGCACGCAAGCTGACCACACATGAAGAAAAGACAACATTCTATGCATAGCATTCACGGGCCAGCAGCAGCAGGGACTTCAGCCCTTATATGTTTCGCTCGACTCTCCAGCACCTGCACAGAGACAGCCCACCAAACGGTGGCAAACAAGGCAATGGTCAGGATTCAGCTGACCAATTTATAACGACCCTAGCCCTTTCCTGGGGCAGTGGTATTCATTCCCTGCTGGCATAGCAATTCATATGCAGATATATCACACATTGTCCTCTCACGCACAAAAAGTCCATCAAAACCGTCAGCCACACGGCCTGACGAACCGTGCACTCAGGGCACATTCTTTGTGTACTAGCAAACCAGGGTCCCACCACCGTTCCGGGTCCGAAACCCGATGGTAAAATTTGAGCATTTAGTCTTAATGTCGCGCAGACCTAAGACTCTCATTATGCGCTCCAACTGACCACACTTTCAGGTCTCCAAGTCGGACGGACATAACGCAGGTACGGATGAGCCACCCCCCATTGCTCAAGTCGCCTTGCCATCACGAATACCAACATACTCGAGGCCAAATCTAAGGGGCGGGTCGGTTTCACCTTTCCTATTCGACACGAAGCCTTTATATGAGATTACAGCTCACAATAGCCATACTGTCTGCCAAGGACTAGCTTCACAATAGCCACACTATCCACCAAGGACTGGCTTCATAATAGCCACAATGTCCACAAAGGGCTGACTTCACAATCAAAAAGAGGAGTTCATGCTAGCATCCTTTACGATCGCTTAGCGGGTTCATCAGAAACTCTCTTTCTGCACCCAAAATCCGCCCAAACCCTGCAGCATCCTGTAGTGCTAGAAGACTGGTCTTGTCATAGCACACAGCATAAGAATCACAACGGTATTTTCCTGGACTACCACTCCAGTGCATCCTGCTACTGCCCTTCACAGGTCCAACCCATCGACTCCACAAACTACACGTCTAACCACAGAGACTTCTCCGGTGTGAAAATGAAACATCACCAATCTAGACCAACCTGTTAAGATGGCCTTCACACAGCATGCCTATTCCATACTACACATTTTCGGATCTATATGCAAGACTATTAGGGATTCCAAGAATCAACCCATGGGAAATCCCTCAGCAATCCGCCCTCTGGTGGGGGAAATCCATGCACATGCCAAAAAGAAGGACTTCACATGTCCAAGAGGGAAGATCGTTACCATTGACGACTGTAAGGGCCTGGCCTTACCGTCAGTGGGCTCAGCCCACTAGGATTAGCACGACGACGCTACCGGGCTGCAGCCCAAGCACCCTAAAGCCTCTCTACGCCTGTTTCTCAGCAGCGGTGCATTGTTGGCACGGGGTCTAAACCTGCAACCCTTGATAACCTTCCCTCAACAAAGGTCATCACCAACTGAGCTGTAGCTAAGTTGCTGATGACCATTGTTGAGGGAAGGTTATCAAGGGTTGCGGGTTCGAGACCCCATGCCAACAATGCACCGCTGCTGAGAAACAGGCGCGAGAGGCTTTGGGGTGCTTGTGCTGCAGCCTGGTAGCGGCGCCGTACTAATCCTAGTGGGTTGAGCCCACGGACGGTAAGGCCGGGCCGTTACATAAATTGTACTTTTTATGTAACGGCCCAGTCTTACCGTCTGTGGGCTCAGCCCCTAGGATTAGCACAACACCGATACCGGGCTGCAGCCCAAGCACCCCAAAGCCTCTCTGCCCCTGTTTCTCAGTAGCGGTGCATTGTTGAGGCTAGTTCTCGAACCCGCAACCCCCTTGATAAGATTCCCTTAACAAATCTCATCACCAACCGGGCTGCAGCTCAGTTGATGATGATCTTTGTTGAGTGAAGCTTATCAAGGGGGTTACGGGTTCGAGTCCTAGCCTCAACAATGCGCCGCTGCTGAGAAACAGGCGAGGAGAGGCTTTGGGGTGCATGGGCTGCATCCCGGTAGCGGCGTCGTGCTAATCCTAGTGGGCTGAGCCCACGGACGGTAAGGCCAGGCCATTACAATGACCTCTTTGGAGCCATGGAATCGAGCCAGTTGGAAAGCACCGTAGCGGCCTTGCCTCCATAAATCTGGCCTCGGATCTTGATTCAGAACTTGGAAGCTCCACCGGTGGCCGGATCCCTTTCTCCTCCTACTCATTGCTCTCCCTTCTCTCTATCTCTTTTAGAAAGAGAATGGCCAAGAATAAATGAGAGTTAATCTCTCATATCCCGGCCTTAAAGCAGTAGGGGAAAACCTGGATCATTAGATCCTATTTGGATGGAATGAACGAACACAAATCACAATCAAAACCTATTTTTTGTGCCGACACAGCCTGTGACATGCCTATGTCACAGGCTGTGTACCTTAAGCGGCACACAACTGACTTAACCTAAACAGGACACGACCATATGACATGCCCGTGTCATGGGCCGTGTACCCTGACACGGCTTTGGACATGCCCGTGTCCTGCCCGTATTCACCAGGCCTTATTGCCTTGGCCAAATCCAGAGAAGGACACGACCACGTGACACGCCCGTGTCACAGGCCATGTTCCCAACTCGACCACACAGAGAAGGACACGGCTTGGTACACGCCTGTGTCCAAGGCCGTATTGCCCAACCTGAACTAAATTTTGGGATTTGGGGTGTTACAACCCTACCCTCCTTACAAGAAATTTCATCCTGAAATTTGCACACAGCAAGGAACCTAGCAGTCAAAATGTTATAACTTCAAAATGTATGTTACAACAAGAGATGCACTGTACAACAGTTTAAACAAACAGCTCGGGAAATTCAGCTCTCATGGTCTGCTCTCTTTCCCATGTTAGCTCATCATGGCCACAGGTGTCCCCTCGGACCTTGACAATCCCGATTGTCTTGTTCCGCAACTGTTTATGGGCTCTATCCTCGATCTGAATGGGACTAACCTTGTCATTAGCCCCTGCCCCCTTGATGGCGATCCCTTCCTTGGTACCCTCTCTGTGGCCCCTGCCCTTGCCACTCAGGCCTCCAGCCCAGCCGACGGTCGGGCTCCTGACACCTACACCTCGGCTGCTGCTGCCCTTGAAGCTGCCTCTGCTCCCTCTGCCTGGGCTCTCCTCTCCTCTCCTCCTGTCCTCTTCCTCCTCTCGACTCCTTCTCCTCCTCCGTGGCCCATCTAGCCAACTTTCGCGCAAACTCCGGGTTTGACGCCTCCGCGTCAACTTCTCTCACCGCCCTCTCCATCAGCTTCTCATAGGAGAGGGGGGAACTCTCTTCAGCTCCATCCTGAAGAATCCCTGCTGCAGGCCCAGGGTAAAGGACATTATCAAACTATGGCCCGGTATCTCCTGGACCTGAGTAACCTCCTCCTGGAACTGATCCATGTAGCTCCCCAGGGTCTCATTCACCCCCTGCTTGATATAGAATAGGGACTCTGACTCCTTCTTCCTCCTATTTGAGGTAGTCAACCTCAGCATTAACCCCCGACTAGAGATAGGGCCAGAGGCCTCCTCTCCCTGATCAACATCAGGCTATGACAATAGCCCTAGGGAGGACGTGGAGAGCCCAATAGAGGAGAAGGCAAAGAGGAAGGGTGGAGTTGCCCTATTGTGACTTCCATCAGGAGGTGGGCCAAGCCATGACCATATGACCGGAGTTCCTCGAGATAAGGGGAAATAGGGAGCAACAACAACAACACCATGAGGAAGTGTAGATTGAGGAAGTCCTACTCGGGGGAGAGGAGAATAGGTGTAAGGATCGGGCTGATGTTGGAGTTCGTGGAGGGATCCAGGTGATCCATAGGGGGGTGGGAGTTGAGGTCGCCAGCAAGGTAAGCCCTCATACTATGTATCGCCGGAGTGTTGCTTCGACGTCTCTAACTCCACCCAGGAGGAGAAGATTACCTTCTTAGGGAAGGATAAGCCGGATCATGAGGATCCATTTTGCGATGCGTTGGTGATCCAGGCCGCGGTCACAAATTTTACCGTACCTCAGATCCTCATTGAAAACGGGAGCTAGGTTAACGTCATTTTCAAAAAGTCATTCGACGTGATGAAGCTGGAGGACAGGAGGGTGTTTGCCTCAGATGGGCCTCTGTTCGGATTTTCCGGAGAAAAGAACAAGGTATAAGGGGGAGTGGGACTCCATGTTACTCTAGGGATAGTCCAGATACTGCAGATTCGTCATTGTGGATGCTCCTAGCATTTACAATGCTATATTCACTCGGCCCCTCATTAGCGCCTTACGTTACGTACCCTCTTCCTTTCAGTGCCCTAAGTTCAATGTTGAAAGCATTCAAGTCCGGTTCTACGGAGACCCCAAGGTGGCAAGGGAGTACTACGTCACAGCAGTCAACACCATCTCCTAGCAGGAGGGAGCCGAGGAGATGGAGAAGAGGATGGAGAAAGTATCCAGGCATGAGGATGGAGAGGAAGCTAAGGAGATGGAGGTAGAGGGGGAAGTGGTCCACACCCGTGTGGAGGCGGCGTAGGAAGTGCTGGAGGAGCAGGCTGAGGTGATGGCCAGGGAGGAAGCTGAGGAAGAAGTTCTGGCTCCAGGAGAGGGTGTCGTAGGTGAGTGGGGAGATCTATCCTGGCTATAAGTAGGGGAAGAGGTGGTGGATATGAAGGTTCTCACCCGAGAAGGCAGGGTAGAGAAGGTGCGGATCAGCAGAGGGCTGAGCCAGGAGGACCTGGGTAGGATGTTGGAGTCCATCCAAAAGAACCTGGATGTCTTTGCATGGAGCACTACAGAGATGTTGGGGATTGATGCAGACGTCGCCTGCAACCACCTCAACCTAGATCCTATGGCTCGCCCCATCCTGCAGAAGAAGAGGTCTACCGCGGACAAGCTGGCCGAGCCAATCCGGGAGGAGGTGGGCAAGCTCCTCATGGCCTGATTCATATCCGAGATCCTGTACCCCGATTGGGTCTTCAATGTTATAATGTTTAAAAAAGGAGACGGCCATTGGAGGATGTGTGTAGATTTTTCTCTTCTTAATAAAACATGTCCTAAAGATTGTTACCCCTTGCCTCGGATCGACGCGCTTGTTGACTCAGCCATCAATTTTTCTGTAATGAGTTTTCTAGATGCTTTTTCTGGTTATCATTAGATCAGGATGTACCCGCCTGATATCAAAGATGTCTCCTTCATCACCGGGGACGGGTACTACTGCTACAAGATGATGTCATTTGGGCTAAACAATGCAGGGACAACATATCAAAGGTTGATGGATTGGGTATTCCAAGAGCAGAAGGGGAGGAACCTGGATGTGTACATGGATGATCTCATGATCAAGAGTCGGGATGTGGACTCTCACCTCCGGGACCTGGACGAGACCTTAAGTACCCTGCATAAATACAAAATGAGGCTGAACCACTTGAAGTGTGTCTTCGGGGTGAGCAGGGGCAAGTTCCTAGGCCATCTCCTTACTCCTGCGCGGGTTGAATCCAATCCTGATAAGGTAAGGGAGATCATGGAATTGGGATCACCTCGGAATGCCAAGGAGGTCCAGCGCCTGACGGGAAAGTTGGTGGGGTTGAGCAGGTTCCTCTCTCGGGTAGGAGAGAAGTGCTCCCCCTTCTTCAAAGTGCTGAGGGGAAATCAGACATTCGAATGGTCTAAGCAATGCGAGGAAGCGTTCCAAGCCTTGAAGAGGCAGCTGACCCATGCTCTACTACTCTAGGGACTGAAGGAGGGGGAAGATCTATCGCTGTATCTTGGGGTGCGGGCCGAGGCCTGGAGCTCCGTTCTGGTCCGAGAAGAGAGAAAGAAATAACTACCTATCTATTACGTGAGCCGGCTCTTGAGGAAGGCAGAGCTCTGGTACCCGATTCTGGAGAAGTTGGCCTTTTCTTAGGTCATATCAGCTTGGAGGCTCAGACCCTACTTCCAGGCTCTCTTTATCCGAGTGGTGACTGGCCATCCCCTCCACAACATCTTTGAGGGGGTGGATCATTCGGGAAGGTTGGCGAAATGGTCAGTGGAGCTTAGTGAATTTTATATATCTTTTGTTCCCCGCCTCTCAATCAAGGATCAAGCGATGACTGACTTCATGGCTGATTATGTGGTAGATGTGGTGGATGCGGAGCTCACTCACCCAGTGCCATGGAAGGTTATGGTAGATGCCCCCTCGAGCAGACATTTCTTAGGGGTAGGAGTTATCCTGGAGAGCCCCCCAGGAACAAAGATCGAGCAGATGGTGCTCGTCCATTTTCTCATCATCAACAATCAAGCAGAGTATGAAGCAGTGATAGAAGGGTTGCGTTTGGTCAGAGAGCTGGGGGTACATGATGTGGAAGTGCTCATAGATTCCATGGCGGTAGCCTCCCAGGTCAACGGTGAGTTCCAGCTATGGGAGCCTACTCTCCAATTATACTTAGCCAAAGTGAAGGGGGTCATCGGTATGTTTCAAACATTCTCCCTCTGGCAGGTGCCACGGGAGGAAAACGAGCAGGTGGAATAGTTGGCCAAGCACAGACCCCGAGTGGGAGGTACAATCACCGACTTGTTCCGCCCTTCCATCGAAGAGGGAGAGTTAATGGAGGTGGACCAACCCCCTTCTGGATGGATCCTTTTGCAACCTTCCTATCCACAGGGGAGTTCCCAGAGGGAATGGATAAAAAGCAATTCAAGCACATGTCAACATACTACCTCATGCGCGACGGGTAGTAGTATAGAAACACATTCTCAAGGTTGCTAGCATATTGCGTAGTGGAGTGAGACATCGAGAGGATCTTGGAAGAAGTCCATTCTGAAGAATACGGGAGCCACTCAAAGAGCAGAACCCTAGAGGGGAGGATAGTCAGGAAATGGTATTTCTGGCCGACCAAGGCCCAGGATGCCTCTATGATCACAAAAAATGTCACAAGTGCCAATGTTCGCCCCTCTCCAACTACTGATAGCTAAGCGGCTCAGAAGCATCACGGTACCTTGGCCCCTTGTCATCTGTGGAATGGATCTGGTAGGACCCTTCCCTCAGGCCAGTGGGCAGAGGAGATTCTTACTCGTCATGATTGACTATTTTCTAAGTGACTGGAGGTGAATGCGCTGGTCAAGGTGACCACCGAGGTAATCAGAAACTTCATATGGGTGGAGATCATCTTTCTGCATGGATTGCCTCAAGCCATTGTCGCGGACAATGGAACGCATTTTGCCAGCACTAAGTTTATCTGTTTCTGCAGCCAACTTCGGATTGATCTCAGGTTCACGTCGATCCATCATCCCAGGAGTAGCGGGCAGGTGGAGGTGATGTACAAAATCATCGTGAACCTCTTAAAGAAGAAGGTGGAAAACTTGAAGGGGATCTGCGTGGAACCATTCCCTTTGGTCCTTTGTGCCTTAAGGACCACCCCCCAACACAGCCATGGGGGAGACCCCTTCAAGCTTTCCCAAGGCTGCGCAGCAGTGCTCCCCATAGAGTTTGAGGTTCGGACACCTCGGATAGTTGACGCAGAGAAAGGCAGAGAAGGGTGGCGGGCCGAGAACGAGGATGATTTGCATCTCTCCCTGGATATGGTGGAGGAGCTGCATGATCTGTCTACCATCTGGCAGGAATAGGTCAAAGAGAGGATGGATAAGTACTTTGACAAGCATGTCCGGATCAAACTGTTTGCAAAAGCAGATCTAGTCCTGAAAAAGGTGGATGCAGTAGGAGTATCAGATGCCATAAGAAAGCTCAACCACAACTAGGAGGGTTCATTCATTGTAAAAGAAACATTTATGTCAGGAGAGTATCGCCTCCAAAAT
The DNA here is from genome assembly GCA_039583875.1 of Platanthera guangdongensis. NCBI lineage: Eukaryota > Viridiplantae > Streptophyta > Magnoliopsida > Asparagales > Orchidaceae > Platanthera > Platanthera guangdongensis. Next base: position 250,971,547 of record CM077151.1, on the reverse strand, counting down.
GTGGAGGGCGAGACCCTAAGTCACACCTAGAGCGGTGATGACTTGAAGCATTTCTATCCATGAATCGTATACGTACATCCCTTTTGTAAATATAAATTCTCTTAGTCTTTCAGCTCATCTTGAAATAGAATTTGTGACAGACCATGTTCATACCGTAGACCCCGAGAAGATCCCACTACCAAGCTCTTATCTAGCTGGTAGGGTTGGATGTCACTCGAGAGAGTCTACCCAGACCCCGAGCAGATCCCGCTGCCAGGATCTCATGTAGCTGACATGGCTGGATATCACTCGATAGAGTCTACCTAGCCCCCATGCACATCCCGCTATCAGGCTCTCATCTAGCTAGCATGGTTGGATGTCACTCGAGAGAGTCTACCAAGACCCTGAGCAGATCCCGTTGTCAGGATTTCATCTAGCTGGTAGGGTTGGATGTCACTCGAGAGAATCTACCCAGACCCCGATAAGATCCCGCTGTTAGGCTCTCATGTAGCTGGCAGGGTTGGGTGTCACTCGAGAGAGTCTACCCAGACCCCGAGGAGATCCTGCTGCCAGGCTCTCATCTAGCTGGCAGGGTTGGATGTCCCTCGAGATAGTAAACCTAGACCCCGAGAAGATCCGGCTGTCAGGCTCTCATCTAGTTGGCAGGGCTGGATGTCACTCGAGAGAGTCAACCCAGACCCCGAGTAGATCCCGCAGTTAGCTTCTCATCTACCTAGTAGGGCTATATCTCATTTGAGAGAGTCTACACCGACACCGGGCATATCCCGCTTCCAGGCTCTCATCTAGCTGGCAGGGCTAAATTTCATTCGAGAGAGTCTACCCAGACCCCGAGCCGATCTTGCTACCAGGCTTTAATCTAGCTGGTAGGGCTGGTTGTCACTCGAGAGAGTATACCCAAACCCCGAGCAGATCCAGCTGTCTGGCTCTATTCTAGCTAGCAAGGTTGGATGTCACTCAAGAGACTCTACCCAGACCCCGAGCAGATCCCGCTGACAGGATTTCATCCAGCTGACAGGGATGGATGTTACACGAGAGAGTCTACCTAGACCCTGAGCAGATCCCGTTGTCAGGCTATCATCTAGCTAGCAGGGCTGGATGTCACTCAAGAGAGTCTACCCAGACCCCGAGCAGATCCTGCTACTAGGCTGTTATCTAGCTGGCAGGGCTGAATATCACTCGAGAGAGTCTACACTAACCCTGAGAATATCCAGGTAGTAGGCTCTCATCTAGCTGGTCATGCTGAATGTCACTCAAGGGAGTCTGCCTAGACCCCAAGTAGATCCCGCTATCAGGTTCTCATCTAGCTGGCAGGGCTGGATGTCACTCGAGAAAGTCTTCCCAGACTTACGACAGATCCCGTTGTCAGGCTCTCATCTAGCTGATAGTGCAGGATGTCATTCGAGAGAGTCTACCCAGACCCCGAGCAGATCTCCCTATCAGGCTCTCATCTAGCTGGCAGTGATGTATGTCACTCGAGAGAGTCTACCCGGACGCCGAACAGATCCCGCTATCAGGCTTTCATCTAGCTGGCAGGATTGGATGTCACTTGAGAGATTCTACCCAGACCCCGAGCAAATCCCATTGTCAAGATCTCACTACCCCGCAGGGATGGATGTCTCTCTCGAGAGTCTAACCAAGTCCCGAGTTTCTCCTGTTGTTTGGCTTTCACCTAGCTGGCAGGGCTGGGACTCTCGGTGGACATTATTCTTGCTCTGGAGCCAAGTTCCAGGCTACTCCCGCTATTAGGCTCCAGTCCAACTGTTAGGGAAGGGGCATCAGTAGACATTGTTACTGCTCTAGAGTCAGGTTCCAGACATCTCTTTCCATTCAACATAAGGCATTTGACGTTAAAACTTGAGGAATAGGCAGGGGAAAAGACCACGGGGAAAACAAAAGTTAGATCCAGCAATCTCCAGGCAAGCAAGTAGTGGCGAGTTGGGATCTCAGCAATTACTCAGAGGTAGGACTATATAAGCAAGGCACTATCAATGGTGTCGAACTGAAATCTCAGCATCTACGAAGGAAGGAGATCCGGGACTGTCCTCGGCCAGGACACTCCATCGCCTCGAGATTTTACTTGGGAAAACTTTGGCCTAGCATAAATCTTTAAAAGGAAAATAAACCACTAGGTGAGCTAGGTGGTCGCGTGTCCAGCTCGGCGAGTGGTCTAGTCCCTAATATTAAGGGGTGGCAAGATCTTAAGGCCCCTGCACAGGTATGTATCTTAACTTAACAAATATATTCTAGCGGTGAGTCTAACCAAGCGAGGTCGCTTAGTGGGAGGGGGGGGGGGGGGGTACACACGCGTGTGAGTATAGTACAGGAAAGTAAATAAAGAAGAATGAAAAAATGCATTATGTCTTTTCATTTATGTATATTGGCCAATACAAAAGACCTCGCCTCAGCGAGGCTACAAAAAGGTGTGTGTGGGGCGGGGAAGATCATTTAAAATAAAATAAAAAGAAAAATATCTGAGCTATCTCTCGCCCTAGCGCCCCCCCCCCCAGAATAGCTGTCGTCGAACCCGGAAACATCCTTGAAGAACGAGTCAAAGCTGTCCTCCTTCTTGTCAGGGGAGAAGCGAGGGAGGGGGGGATAGATCCGACACCAGGTCCCATGGGGTCATCACCTCGCACCCTGCCATTAACACCTGCATGTCTTGCTTAACCTGCAGTGTGTAGTCAGTAGTGCTGATGTAGTTAACCCGCAATGTCTCGGTGACCTCCGCCTCGCTGAACATCTTCGGCCTCTTGGCTGAGACACCCGACTCACTGACAGAGGAGGCAAGGAAGATGTCCATCAGCCGAGTTAGCTCGCTCTGGAGCCCCTTATTCTGCTCCTACAACTTCATATTCTTCTCTTCCAGCTCGGCAGTTGATGCGCCCGTGAACAGACTCTTACTGTGGTTGTTTCGGTGAGTCGATCGCTGCGGGCGTGCTACAAGAGGCAAGTGCACCTATCGCAAGTAATACTCGATATTTGGGGGAATACCGAGGTCGTATTGTTCTCGGGGTCTTGTTGACTATTCTTACTCCTCCGGGAGGACTATTATTTTACTGAAAGTAAGGTGGATGTTTTAATTATGTAAAGACGGAAAAAGTAAAGGAGCGAAAAAACGATTTAGAAAATATTCGATGAAGGGTTAACGCTCGGCATCGAATCAGATTAAGACTAAAACAATTTTTAATAATTATAGGACTTAGTTTTCAAATTAATAAAATGCAACTTGGCCGTGGAGGTTCCACAAATGTGAGCTCACCTAGCTATAGGGATATCGCTCACCTGAACGTTAAGACTATTCGACCGAACGTTAGTCCGACGAAGGATTCCTCTTAACGCCCGCTTTACGCTAAGAACCCCGCTATTGGGTGGGGAACCCAATCCGATAGAATTAAGCTTGTCCTCTCTCGAGGGTATGCACGCAACTCTATTTACCCAGGGGTGATCTGTCCATACGCACGGCCTCTCGGCTAGCTAGTGTATGGATAACGGAAATAGGGCCCACACATCGATTTGTGGTCCTACGCGTCGTTAACCCGGGGTAAACCTTAAGTTATTAAGTTAAAGTGAAAATAAAGAGCTTCAATTATTACAAATCATTTTAAATGTCCCAATGCTCTTCGATGTCGAGGCTAATAGCGATTAGCCACACATCGGTGTGGGGACGGCTTTATAATTTAATGAGGCGCGAGTTCGAAATTAAACGCTAAATGATTATAAGAAGAGGACATAAAAAAATAACAAACATTTAGAAAGCTGAAAAGTTAGCTAAAACAAGAACTCACACACAGTCCAAATTATAAATAAAACGGAAACTAAGTTACACATAAAAGAAATTTGCATAATTGAAATTGCAAGTCCCACTCAAACGAGTGGGGGTGGGAAATAAAAGCTGAAAATTGGAAGTCCTACTCAAAAGAGTAGGACTAAAATGAAAGCGAGTCCTACTCAAATGAATAGGAGAAAATAAATGCGATTACAGGGCTTTCTCAAATATTTACAGGGAGATAAAGATACGCCATTTAACTCAAACGAGTAGGCGAAAATAAATGCGAGTATAAGACCTACTCAAACGAGTAGGCGGGAAATAAAGTCTGTCCATTTAACTCAAGTGAGTAGGCGAAAAAATAAAGAAAGAAAATTACAATTCCTACTCAAACGAGTAGGCGGGAAATGAAAACGATGCGCCGTTTAACTCTTAACGAGTAGGCGGAAATAAATACACACAAACACACACACTCTATATGAATTGAAAGAAAGCCATAAAACTGTCTCCTACACTCACACACTCTACATAATTTAAGAAAACGATAAAATAAAGCATGAAAAATAGAACATGAAAAACTAACACCTACACTCACACACTCTACATAATTTGAACAAAGCATTTGTTGGGTATTGTATCCACAATTACCTGGATTTGAGGAAGCCACCCATCAAGCTAAGATGAATTCACAATGTATTTGATGAAACCTCGAAAGTTGTGCTTGCAGTTATTCCACGCTAAGTGCACACCAATGTCAGGGTGCAGTAGGTCAATATACACGGGTCTGCACGACGTAATCCCCCGTTGAGCAGATCAGTGTGTTGGCCTACGTGTACTTTCTCTATTGGAGTGCACTTACTTTCAAGTACAGGGCCATGTTTATGCAAGAGAAGACAAGGAGCAAGGATGGGTCAAGGAGCAACTCTTGGGTGGAAAGACGAAAATCCTTCTAAGTATAATTCGACGAGAATACCAAGTGATTCTCGCCGATTCGGCGAGAATCACTAGTGATTCTCGCCGAATCGTCGAGAATCATTAGTGATTCTCGCTGTCTCTTTCCGGCTACCCCAAAACGGTGCCAAGTAAGATTCGGCGAGAATCATTAATGATTCTTGCCGAACCCATCGCTGGGCAGATCATGAATACCAAGTTATATTTGTTGAGAATCAACAAGTGATTCGTCGAGAATCACTAGTGATTCTCGACGAATCGGCGAGAATCACTAACTGATTCTCGCCGATTCGTCGAGAATCACCTGCGATTCTCGACGAATTTTGCTTGGCGTTTTCTCTGGATGCTGCTGGACCGGATTCTACCGCTGGACTAGTTTGAACCGGATTTCGGGGTTCTACGTGTGGGACCCACAACGGTCATATTGTATGGCTCTACAGTGTATAAATACTCGGGTATTTTTGAACAGTAACGGGGTGAAGAAGAGAAGAAATACGCGAGCACGGAAAAATCCTAAATCGTCGCTTCCGCTCCGCCGCCACCGCCGCCGCTCGCGACAAGTTGGTCTCCGCTGTTGATCGCATTTCTTCCCGATCTCCGGCGACAGAAGCCTAGCTAAGCTTAGCGTCTCACGTGTCTATCCGGAGATCTCTTGTCTCTCGATTTGTTGATCGGGAAAATCTTCCCCATCCAAATCGATCGAGACGATTGATCCTAGTGTGACCATTGGTAGACCTAGCTTGCTTTGCTATGAAGTTTGGATCAACAAAGAAGTGCAGCCTCACATCGTTGTTGCCGCCGATCCCGTGAACCTAGCCGCCGCTCATCTTGCCGCCGCCGGTTCCGGGGAGATCCTTTCCAAGAGAGATCTAAGGTTGTGAACTCCTTGTGGACGTCAAGAACACGTCGTCAATAAAGAGGGACATCTTAGTCTCCAAACAAAGTTTGTATCTCGTGTACATTCTAGTTTTACTTTTGTTGTAAAGGAACGCTTGTTCCGTATTGTAAGGGTTGGGTGCAACCCGGTTTGTGGGAGTGTTGACTCCTACGTGTGGAAGGGTTCCTTCCGATAGTGCAGGGATTGGATTTCAATCCTGTTGGAGAAGAGACCGAGTCGTCCCTTGGTGGGAGATAGGTCGAAGGGGGAAAGTGGATGTACCCAAGTTGGGGAACCACTATAAATTGCCTGTGTATTCTGTGTGCTGTGCTTTTTATTTTTATTGTGCAGGTACATTCATAAATTTCCGCAAACACGCTGCACGTCACCTATTCCCCCCCCATAGGTGAACATTGTTGACACTAGGTGGACTTTCAAGTGGTATCAGAGCAAGGTTACTCATCAAAAAGGTTAACACCTTGAGTAGAATCCTGCCACCAGTGTCAAAAGCATGGAGCTGGATTATGAGATATCGCCACTCAAACTCCCCGCATGAACAAAGAATTATTATCCCATCTGGAGGATGAGAGTGTGGTTTCACTTGGATGCTATCGATCCTCGAGCATCCTTCATCCTGGAAGAGGGTCCATTTATTCCCATGAAGACCTCCAACTCTGGGATCCAAGTGCCCATGTGCATTGCTGCGATGTAAGAAACGGAACTGTCACTATTTAACTTGGACGAGAGGATTCGTCCAATTATCTTGGATATCTGGTCTGGAGCTTCTCGCTCTAGATTAGAAAAATGTAGGATGGCTAAATCCATGTGGGTGATGATCTCAGAGTTGATGGGGTAGTCAGAGAAAGCTGGAATATGCTGTCAACCAGAGGATGAAGCCTATGTGGGGGTCCTCACCTCTGAAGATGAAGGCAAGCATCTCTCGGACAGAATCAGAGCTCCAGCGTCCATGTCTGAGACTGAAGAGACCAGTGAGGAAAGCAGCTTTGATGAGGATGACGCAATGGACACTGGCTCGAATGACAATAACACTGAAGAGCAGGTAACTTCCTCATCCTGCCCCATCTCTTTTGAACTTTCTGAAGACAGGAACTGCTTTCCTCCAGAAGATTCTGATTCTCTGAAGAGAGCCCTTCAGTCAAGCAACCTACTTGCTGAGGAGCAAGCTCAAGAGATTGCTCGACTGAAGATCTTGTTGGCTCTCCAATTGGCGTCCAACAAGGTCAAGGACTCTAAGATCTCAGCTCTAGAGAGTAGTTTAGAGAATGAGAAACGAATAGTATCAAACTTTTCCAAAGTTGATGCTATAAAGAGAAAGCAAGAAAACGGGTGGATCTCCCGGATTATCAATGCGTGGAGAAATGGGGAAACGGTGTTCCGACCCCCCACTCCAAGCAGGAAGGCAACTCATCATGCCTTCAGGTATGACCACAGGAATAGTCGTGGTCACTGCAAGGGTGATCTGTCCCCATGTGGAGACACCCATAGTGCAAGGGCCGTCGTGGCCACCGATGGGAGAATACCTAAGGCTCATTCTGAGCCCTTTGTATTCACTGCCACTGCCTCAACTCGGTGTGAATCTGCATGTCCCAGCTCACAGAAGACTTCTCACCACCCGAGGACACAGAATAGGGAGGATAGAAGTCATGGTGTAAGTTTTCATGGGGCCTCAGGAAGGGGGATGCCTGAAAGAACGACACCACCTTCCCGGCCTCATGACGCTCACAACATGCATTCCTTCCACCCTTCCACGTGTCACGATGGAAGAGGAAATTTTGTGAGGCGATCATGCTCTATCCCGTTTAGACCTGGGACCGTGACTACCTCAGTCACTAGATCAGGTCGGAAACGGCGATACAACATTCACCCATGTTGGTGCTGTGGCAAAGTGGGGCACTTTGCCATCGACTGTTGGCACAACCATTCTGTGCCAAAGGCAAGGGCTTATCCACATTCACGGGACAGAGGTAGTCTTCCTGGCAGGTTTTCTGAAGGAAGGCAGTCGAGTGCTTATGCTAACAGGAACCTAGGACCCAATATGATTTGGGTTCCTAAGGTAAAGTAATTCTTTCTTGCAGGGTAGTCTAGGTTCCCGTAAATATGATGGGAACTAGACAGTAGGTCGCTCAAGAATAAATTGGAACAAGCGTCTGGAATAACAGATGTGATATCTAATTGAGCTTATTCCCATCGAGCTCCTAATATGTTTTACCTGGGGGACTAAATGCTAACTCTCATAATCCCAGGTACGTTTGCTCAGTTCCAGGACTTGAGTCATAGGGTACCCTCAGTTATATATATATATATATATATATATATATATATATATATATATATATATATATATATATATATATATACACATATACATCTTTATACGTATACTTCACTTGTATGTAAGTACATCTAAGGAATGTCAACTGATATGAGGGTGATTGCAAGTCAGTGTTTTCTTGATCACTTTCTAGTTATCCTTGAATCATCTAATAACTTGGAGGAAAAAGTCCTTATTACATTGGCCTTAAAAGCTTATTTAGTGATCCTGGTTATTGTTCTAACCTCTTTTTTAGTGTTCCCTTCATGAACTAGGAATTGATTTTATGATGACAAATGTACCTATTTAAATAAAGGACCTGTAGCATATGCAAAACGTATTTACTAGCTCTTGAGGAAACTTAAAAGATATTCATCACTCGTTGAAGAAACCCTGAAAGAAATCATGACTTTTTCATCTGTTCACTAAAAACTAGCGAAGATTTTCACCAAGAAATATATGGAAAAGCCGGAAACCCGTTAAATTCATTCTAAATCTCGTTTATCTCACGTGGTCTCCCGCCGAACTCGTCTTTATGTACATTAGAATCCCGCCGACCCTTCACCTTCCTTAAGAATCCCGCCGAAGGAGCAAGCTTCACGAATCCCGCCGAACTTCGCAGAAAACACGCCAAATCACAAGGTTTCTTCCGCCGACCCGCAGGAAGCTCGTCGCACCGCCTTCGCAAAATCCCGCAAGCTTCTCCATCGTCTTCCCGTAAGTTCCCGCAAGGTTATCGCAAGGTTCTTGTCGAATCGCACAGGCTTCCGTCGAATCCCGCCGAACCCCGCAGGACACTCTCCTACTCACCGAAGGTCTCCATCGCTGTTTCCCGCAAGGTCTCCACCGAAGGTCTTCCCAAAGGACGCTCAAGGAAGATTTCTTGCAGGAAGCTCACCAACTCACTTCCGTCTACGCCCTTAGGTAACCTCTTCCTCACCCGTACTTGGACGTTATCACTAGTGACGCTTTCCTTTTGAATGTTCATTAAAGCTTAGAGTAGGGCTTCTCTCTCTAGATCTGCAATGGCACCAAGGACAACTGCTGGGTTGGTCACTGGTTGCGAGCTTGTTCGAACTGGGTTCTCTCACGCCTCCGACGAATTCCGCAACATCATTCTGATGCTGGAAGAGGCTGGGCTAACATTCGTCCTGGAGCACCCTTGCAAAATCTTGGACAAAGAGGTGCTGGAGTTCTTCGCTACCGCAAGACTCCGAAATGGCGACTCACTAATCAAAAGCAAGGTGGCTGGGGCAAAGGTCAAGATGTTTGCCAGCAAGCTGACCCGCTTCCTGCAGCTTTCTAGCTCGGAGCATGAGGACTATCTGGAGGAAGATGACAAAACCAGAACTCTCTTATTCTGCGGTCTCCCATGAGGAACTCGGTCAATAAAGAGAAAGGATATGAATGAAGAAGGGAAGCTCCTGTCTAACATAATTGGAAAGGTGCTCATCTGCAAGCCTGGCTCTCATGACCATATCTCAGCAGATATATTCAAGATCCTGATAGCTGTTGTCTACCGTAAAAGGTTCAACTGGGGGGAGTTGCTGTTCGAGAAGATAAAGGACACCTTGGGCTCTCCGAGTTTTGGCCGCATCATAAGTCTATATCTAAATCAGCTAAATGGAGACAAGTTTGACCTGAGTAAAGGTGTCCCTATCCACTACTTGAAGAAGATGGACTCAAGTGTGTTTGACCGATGGGAGAGGCGTATTGGGCAGACTGCAGTGGAAGACCAACAGGGAGTATCTCCAGCAGTCACCCCCAATGAAGTTCCTGATACGTTGACTGCAGGAATCGAGGGGGAGCCTCAACCCCCTCATACTGATATAGTATCTGAAATCTCCCAGGTGACCAAGGATGCTGTGGATGAAATACAAGAAGAAAGTGACACTGTTCTGGAGACTGCTGACAAAGAAATGGAAGAGGCTGCTGATGAAGATGATTTCATGGATGATGACAAAGAGGATGACGGGAATGAGGGACATGAAGCATTGGAGGCTCCGGATCTCTTTGAACCTCCATCTGACAAGCATGCACCTGAAATTGTTCCTGAAAACATTGCTGCACCAGTAGAGGGGGAGTCAGACAAATCTACCGAGGCCGCCAGCATTCCCCCATTAAAGACTGTGCTTGTATCCAGCTCTACAGATGGGTCCGCTAAAGAGCAAGGCCAAGAGGTGCCTCCGGCTATTCCGTTACGAGATGAGCTAGCCACTCACAATGTCAATGTCATTCAGGGCATAGTGAATGAACTTAAAGCCTCCTTTGATGAAGCTCAGAATAAACTGCTGAAAAGGATTAAGATATCTAAAAATCTCATGCTCAAGAATATGGTGGAGATCAACCATAAACTTGACGCGATGGAGAAGAAATTTGAAGAAAAGTACACCGCGGCCGGCGAAGCTGTCACACTTCTTATGGCCGGCTTGAAAAAGAACACTGATACTCTTGCTGTTGTAAATCAAAATGCTCATGTTGTCGCGAACAACATTCAAAAGTTTGACGGTAATATGGTCACCCTCAACGCCAATCAGCAGGCCTTGGTCACTGAATTCTCCCGGACCACCAAGCACATTGATGACTCCCTGCACTCTTATGCGAACTTCATCGCTGTTGAAGCCAAAAAGGGGGAGAAGGACTACATAGATAAGATGGCTGAGCTCCGAGAAGTTATGATCAAAAACTTCGAACAGTCAAACAAATACGTCTATGGCAGCAACTGGTGGATGCTTCACTAGGCGTTAGGCATCGCCTTGCCTGAACATCCTGCGGATATTCATGCTCCCGAGACCTCTACGGTCGCTGAGGGAGTAAGTGCTGCTGAGGAAATAAGTGCAAGTGCTGCAGATGTTCCCATAAGAGAAGCTGATGCTAGGGCTGTTTCCAAAGCTAAACTGAGGAGCATGTTTGACCAAGAGGCCCTAGCAAAAGCCAGGGGCAAGAAAAAAGCTCAGGAAGGGACCTCCAAGGAGACACTAGCTGAAAAGAGAATCAGAATGAATGAGGAGGAAGTACGAAATGAAAAGTGGAGTCCAGTCTCAAAGAACATTATTGTAACACCCCCTATCCGTCGCATAGCATATAGCAGTAGGTCCGGCCGGGGCCCGACGCCATATACCACAGACAGACCGGGTGGTTACGTATGGAAACCATCCAACCAATCTCAACGTCCTACACAGAGCATTCTAGCGGAAGCAGTTTATATAAGTTGCAAAATAAGAACCCAGCAATAAGCATGAATGTCCACTAACAAGATAATAGGAATGTTATTACAAAATACTCAAAAGTCGGCCTTAAGGCCTTACAAAATGTTTCACTTGTCTTTTACATGATTTACAAACCTCGGCTCGCAGGCCGGCCATACATGAATAAAACATAAAACATTTCCACTTGGGCCTTCGAGGGCCAGCTTCGCAAAAAGGGCTTTAGCCCGCTATTGACCGCTTGGTCCAGCTGCACCTGCAAGCAAACAAACCACCGCACGGTGGCAAACAAAGCAACGGTCAGCAATGCTGACCAAATTATAACGATCCCGCCCCCAACTCGGGGCGGCGATGCTCCTTCCCTGCATTTCATTAGCATAAGCGAGCAATGCATATAACCATAGCCAATTCATCACAGACGTTGGCTCGTACGGCCACACGTCCCGTGCACTCAGGGCACATTCTCGGTGAACCGGTCGATGTTACGTCAATTAAAGCCATTAACATTCCGGACTCACCACCGCCACTTAGACGGTCATTCCTATGAGCAATTTGTCTTCATGGTATTGGTCACGTCAATTTAAGCCATTGACCACCGAAGACCCCCATCTATGCCAACGGCGAGTGCCATGTACCTTTAGGTCTCTCTAACCCGAACGACATAAAGCGGGTACGGCTCCATCTAACCCGTGCTCACATCGCAACGGCAATTTAAGCCATTTGCGCGGGTCAAACTTTCACCGATTCCCATTCTACCGCAAGACACATAACCCCGTTATGTTCATGTTGGCACTCAGGCCACCAAGTTGGCAAGACCTCGTGTCCGCCCAGTTTTCCGGGTGCACCTTTGGGTTAGTCCCCAAGGCTCCCTGCTGCAATCTACCACGTAGAAAACCCGAAAACACCAAATAGCACGGAGTCTTCTCCGGCCTTATGCAATGCAACATCACCGATCCGGACTAACATGTCCGGGTAGGCTTCAACCAAAATGCCTATGTCCGTTCTCGCATACGGACGCTAAACAACGGGGAATTTACATATCTACCCGAAGGAACGCCTCCAACTCTTCGCAAACTCGCGAGAGAGGGCTTCCTATGCTAAGAAAGAGAGCTATCATGCTCACAAGTGAGGATCGTTACCCTTGCGTTCCTCTTTGGCGCCATCGAAATGTAATCGGATAGAAATCACCGCGCTTGCGTTGCCTCCGTAGATCCGGAGTCGGCTTGTGATTCGGAGCTCCGAAGCTCCTCCAATGGCGGATCTAGCTCCTCTTCCTCTAGCCTTGGCTCTTCTTTCTCCAAGGGTTTGGAGAGAGATCAAGTGAAGGAAAATGGATTTTTCTTAAGTCAAACCCGTGTATATCCTCCCAGGAACCATCCCCAGCCGTCGGATCTTAACCTAAGAAAACGAGCGGCTTTGATTCGGGGCTGAAATGCCCAATCTGGACCGAACACGGCCTGGCACACGCCCGTGTCCAGGGCCGTGTGCCGCATTCGCCGTCAAAATCGAATCTTCTGAACACGCACACGGGTATCGAACACGCCCGTGTTCGAGCTGACACGCCCGTGTTCCAGCTGACACGCCCGTGTAGCCGGCCGTGTACCCCATGATTTTTCCCCGTTTTCAACCCGAGCACTGCACGGGTTCTAGGACACGCCCGTGTCCTTTCCCGTGTCACATTGACACGCCTGGGCCCCCAGGCCGTATACACGGGACATTTCGTCGAGGGGAGAACGACGACTGGATGACACGGCCTTGGACACGCCCGTGTCCGAGGCCGTGTGCCTTGTCTCGACGACCGTCGAGTGAATCTCGACGATTTCACCTTGACGCTCGGCGACACGGGTCGACACGCCCGACGACACGCCCGTGTCGCGGGCCGTGTGCCCATTCTCGACGAATCGTCGAGAATAACTCGACGATTTCACGGCTAAGTGTCGACACGGGTCGACACGCCCTGCGACACGCTCGTGTCGCAGGCCGTGTGCCCATTCTCGACGAATCGTCGAGAATAACTCGACGACTTCGCGGCTAAGTGTCGACACACGCTTGACACGCCCTGGGACACGCCCGTGTCCCAGGCCGTGTGCCTTCAGCCAGAAACCAAAACTGGCCCAAAACGTCCCCCTTTGCTCCTTTGAGTTTCGGGGCGTTACAACTCTACCCCTCTTAAAAGAATTTCGCCCACGAAATTACATAAAGGGAAAAACATGTACAAAACAAAATTTGTACCTGAGCGGAACAACTCCGGATATTCGTCAAGCATCGTCTGCTCTCGCTCCCAAGAGAGCTCCTCACGACCGCAATTGTCCCACCGGACTTTGACCATCCTGATCTCTTTATTGCGCAGCCGCTTGACTTCCGAGTCCTCAATCCGCACGGGCTTGACTTTCGTCGTTAGCCCACTATCCACCGGCACTTGATTGGCCGCGATCACTTGCGTAGGCTCTTGCACCGCCTTCCGAAGCACCGAAATATGGAATACATCATGTAAACCACTTAGCTCCACTGAAAGCTTCAGCTGATAGGCCGCTTCTCCTACTCGCTCCAGAACCTCGAACGGTCCAAGGTACCTCGGGCTTAGCTTTTTCAATCGCCGCACCCGCGAGACACCCTTGAACGACTTGATCTTCAAGTATACATAATCGCCCACAGCGAACTCCACGTTCCTGTGCTTGGCATTATAGTACTTTGCTTGCCGGTCCTGAGCCATGAGCAACCTCTCCCGAATGGTTCTTACCAAGGAAGTAGCATCCTCCACTTCCGATCGCTTATACAACTTCGACTCGCCCGTTTCTAACCAAGACAACGGCGTGCGACATCTTCTACCATATAGGGCCTCGAAAGGCGCCATCTGAATACTTGCTTGGTAGCTGTTGTTGTATGCGAACTCCACCAAATAAAGGTGGTCCTCCCATTGCTTTCCAAAGTCCAAGACACACATGCGAAGCATGTCTTCCATGGTTCTATTGACCCTCTCGGTCTGCCCATCCGTTTGTGGATGGAAGGCTGTGCTAAACTTCAGCTTTGTTCCCAACATTTGCTGCACCAGCCTCCAATCATTGGACGTGAACCGCCCATCACGGTCACTCACGATGCTGCGGGGTACACCATGAAGCCGTACTATATTATCCACATAAAGCTTCGCCAGCTTCTCCACCGGATCATCCTTCCTATGCGGAATAAAATGCGACACCTTTGTTAATCGATCGACCACCACCCAAATGGCGTCGTTCCCCTTCTGCGACCTTGGCAAACCATGCACAAAGTCCATAGAGATGTCGTCGAATTTCCACTCCGGAATAGGCAAGGACTTAAGAAATCCTCCCGGCTTTTGGCACTCCGCCTTTACCAAGGCGCAAGTTTGGCACTTCGCTACGTATAGCGCCACATCCTTTTTCAAACCCGGCCACCAAAATAGCTTCTTCACATCGTGGTACATCTTCGTGCTCCCCGGGTGAATCGAGTACTTGGTGTGGTGCGCCTCGTACAACAACTCCACCCGTAAATTGCCCACACTTGGGACGCACAAACGACCGTCTCTCCAAAGCAATCCGTCCTCCACGACGAATTGGGAATTTGACCCATCCAGAGCCTCTATCATGAACTGCTTCATATGAGCATCCATATCCAAAGCCTGCCGAATCCGATCAGCCAGGTCATATTGGACTTCAGTCCAATTCAGCACTGCTTCAGCACTAGATTGTCTATCCACACAAACAATTTCCAACGCCTCCAGCTCCTGCACCAACCGCTCATCATGCACTGATAGCCAATTCGCTTGAGCTGGGGCTCGGCGACTCAACGCGTCCGCAACCGCATTCCCCTTGCCAGGCACGTAGTGGATCTTGAATGTATAGTCCCCCAGGAACTCCATCCACCTACGCTGCCGCATATTCAGATCCTTCTGATCAATCAGGTACTTTAGGCTCTTGTGATCGGTGTAGATATCAATCTTCACACCGTACAAATAGTGTCTCCACAGCTTCAAGGCAAAAATCACGGCCGCCAACTCCAAGTCGTGGACCGGATAATTCCTCTCGTGCACTTTTAGCTGTCTCGAGCCATAAGCTATCACGCTTCCGTGCTGCAGTAGCACACAACCCAAACCGCTGCCTGAAGCATCGCTATATATCTCATAGCCTTCGGTCCCAACCGGCGAACTCAACACAGGCGCCGTGGTCAACCGACACTTCAATTCCTCAAAAGCTCGCGCGCACTCCGGCGTCCAAATGAACTTATGCTCCTTCCTCGTCAAAGTAGTGAGAGGTAGCGCTATCCGCGAGAAGTTCTCTACGAAGCGCCTATAATAACCGGCAAGCCCCAAAAAGCTCCGGACTTCTGCTACCGTAGCAAGCTCAGGCCACTCCCGTATCGCAACAATCTTCGCCGGATCCACCGCAATACCCTCTCCACTCACTATATGCCCGAGGAACGCCACTGAGGATAGCCAAAACTCGCACTTCGAGAACTTGGCATACAACTGATTTCTCCTTAGCGTCTCCAGCACCAAATGAAGATGCTTGAAGTGATCTTCCTCACTTTGCGAGTACACCAAAATATCGTCGATGAAGACGATCACGAAATGGTCTAGGTACTCCCTGAACGTCCTGTTCATCAAATCCATGAACACTGACGGCGCATTAGTCAGCCCAAACGGCATGACCGTAAACTCATAATGCCCGTATCTCGTACTAAACGCTGTCTTCGGGATATCACTCTCCCTTATCCGCAGCTGATAGTACCCAGACTTGAGATCTAACTTCGAGTACACCGTCGACCCGACTAACTGATCGAAGAGATCATCAATCCGGGGGATCGGGTACTTATTCTTCTCAGTCAGCTTGTTTAGCTCCCGATAATCAATACACAATCTCAAGCTTCCGTCCTTCTTCTTAACAAAGAGGACCGGTGCGCTCCAAGGCGAAGAACTCGGGCGCACATACCCTTGCTCCAACAACTCTTGCAGTTGAACTTTCAGCTCCGCCATTTCCTTAGGCGCTAGCCGATACGGAGATCGTGACACAGGCTTTGCACCTGGCACTAGCTCGATAGAAAAATCTATCTCCCGTTGTGGCGGGGCTCCAGGAAGATCTGCGGGGAACACATCAGGGTATTCCGATACCACTGAAATACAATCCATCGCGGGCTTCGGCTTTGCAACCTCCACTAGTGTAAAGAACAGTTCTGCTCCGGCACGAACCGCCTTCACCACCTGAAGAGCAGACATCAACGTCTTGCTCGACCCCTTTAAGCCCGTAAAAGTCGTCTCACGACTTGCTCCCAGCTTGACTTCCTTGCTACCGCAATCTATATGGGCCTGCTGCTCCGAGAGCCAGTCCATGCCAAATATGACGTCAAACTCCACTAACGGAAGTAAAGACGCCCGCAGGTCGAACTCCTGCTCTCCAATACGAGTCTTAACCTCGCAGATCCTAACCGCTCGCATCGAACACCCATTGGGCAATAACACATCCAACTTGTCCTTCGCCATCGAAGAAGGGACTCCGATGCGTGATATAAATCCTTCGGACAAGAAGGAGTGTGAAGCTCCCGTATCAAAGAGTGCTCGTGCCGGGTTTTCACAAATCATTACAAATCCTAAACAAGCAGTGGTAAGGTAACATATACATAACAAGCATATAAAGGAATTGACTTGCTATAAATTAAACTGTACCTGTCACCACGTCAGCTTGTTTAATGGCCTCCTGTTGGCCAAGATTGTAAACTCTTGGTTGGGCCGGAGCATAATGGGATGCGGTCGACTCCACCGCCTTTCCCTTTTCTTCATAAGTGGCTCCCGGCCTCCTCTCGGACTTAGGACGTCCGCTCCAACAATCACGGGCGAAATGCCCCGTCTTGCCACAAGTAAAGCACGCGCCCGGGGTCCGACTCGTAGTCGCCCCAGAAGCACCAGAAGGAGCTGGACCCGAAGTCCTATGCTTCTTGAAAGCTCTCCGATAGCCAGACTTCGAAGTAGTCGACACTTTAAACTCAGATTTCTTTTCAACCAAGCCTTTCTTTGCTTGTACACTCTTCATGTCCTTCTCCAAGGACCGGGCAGTATTGACCAAGGTTAAGAAACCCTGCGTCATCGGCCCCGACAGTAATAGTCTCAGCTCATCCCTCAGACCTTCGTAGAAGCGATTAGTCTTGCGCTCCTCATCCATGATGGTAGAGCTCGCATAGCGACTCAAACGCGTAAACTCGTGGAGATATTCATCCACGCTTCGCTCACCCTGTACCAACCTCAGGAACTCATTCTCCATTGAAATCCTCTGAGTAGAAGGGAGGTATCTTGCTAAGAACAATTCCGAGAACTCTCCCATCGGAACGTCTATCAATTGTCTACCTCGCAGATGATGCAGCTCCAAACCTTCCCACCACATCCTTGCTTCACCGTCCAACAGGAACGTAGCAATGGTGGTCATCTGCCACTCCTCCGTCTCCGTCGCTGTCATGACTCTCTTCACCCTAGAGAGCCAGTCTTCAGCCTGAGATGGGGTTCCCAACCCCGAGAATAACGGAGGGTTAAAGCTCATTACATGCTTCAACTGCCTCTCAGTCGCCCTCCTTGGCACTATTGGTTCTACAACCACTTGCTCCATCCTCCTCGGCTCAGCCTCTTGAAGAGGTACTTGCTCCATCACAGGAGCGGGCTGCTGCGCTTGCCTCCCAGGCTGCGCATTTATCACGGCTAACACCGCTTCAGCCACCAATCTTATATTTTCAGCCGACAGAGGTGTTGCAGGAGCAACATCCGGTGCACTACTTGCCTCAGAACCTCGGCGTTCTGACGGCCCAACACCACTTCTGGTCACCTATAGTGGTACAAAACACCGTTAAGCGACCAAATAACATTGCAAACAGCAATTATAGGAACACGCAGGTTCCTCAAACACGAGTATTTTCATTCCTAAGTGGACATTCATGGGTTCTTTTTACTGTTATAACGATGACGCACACAATGTGCGCACCACCCCTTAAAAAAGAATTCGCCCACGAATTCAATTCAAGCCCAACCAAAACCAGTAGTCTGATACCAAATTGTAACACCCCCTATCCGTCGCATAGCATATAGCAGTAGGTCCGGCCGGGGCCCGACGCCATATACCACAGACAGACCGGGTGGTTACGTATGGAAACCATCCAACCAATCTCAACGTCCTACACAGAGCATTCTAGCGGAAGCAGTTTATATAAGTTGCAAAATAAGAACCCAGCAATAAGCATGAATGTCCACTAACAAGATAATAGGAATGTTATTACAAAATACTCAAAAGTCGGCCTTAAGGCCTTACAAAATGTTTCACTTGTCTTTTACATGATTTACAAACCTCGGCTCGCAGGCCGGCCATACATGAATAAAACATAAAACATTTCCACTTGGGCCTTCGAGGGCCAGCTTCGCAAAAAGGGCTTTAGCCCGCTATTGACCGCTTGGTCCAGCTGCACCTGCAAGCAAACAAACCACCGCACGGTGGCAAACAAAGCAACGGTCAGCAATGCTGACCAAATTATAACGATCCCGCCCCCAACTCGGGGCGGCGATGCTCCTTCCCTGCATTTCATTAGCACAAGCGAGCAATGCATATAACCATAGCCAATTCATCACAGACGTTGGCTCGTACGGCCACACGTCCCGTGCACTCAGGGCACATTCTCGGTGAACCGGTCGATGTTACGTCAATTAAAGCCATTAACATTCCGGACTCACCACCGCCACTTAGACGGTCATTCCTATGAGCAATTTGTCTTCATGGTATTGGTCACGTCAATTTAAGCCATTGACCACCGAAGACCCCCATCTATGCCAACGGCGAGTGCCATGTACCTTTAGGTCTCTCTAACCCGAACGACATAAAGCGGGTACGGCTCCATCTAACCCGTGCTCACATCGCAACGGCAATTTAAGCCATTTGCGCGGGTCAAACTTTCACCGATTCCCATTCTACCGCAAGACACATAACCCCGTTATGTTCATGTTGGCACTCAGGCCACCAAGTTGGCAAGACCTCGTGTCCGCCCAGTTTTCCGGGTGCACCTTTGGGTTAGTCCCCAAGGCTCCCTGCTGCAATCTACCGCGTAGAAAACCCGAAAACACCAAATAGCACGGAGTCTTCTCCGGCCTTATGCAATGCAACATCACCGATCCGGACTAACATGTCCGGGTAGGCTTCAACCAAAATGCCTAAGTCCGTTCTCGCATACGGACGCTAAACAACGGGGACTTTACATATCTACCCGAAGGAACGCCTCCAACTCTTCGCAAACTCGCGAGAGAGGGCTTCCTATGCTAAGAAAGAGAGCTATCATGCTCACAAGTGAGGATCGTTACCCTTGCGTTCCTCTTTGGCGCCATCGAAATGTAATCGGATAGAAATCACCGCGCTTGCGTTGCCTCCGTAGATCCGGAGTCGGCTTGCGATTCGGAGCTCCGAAGCTCCTCCAATGGCGGATCTAGCTCCTCTTCCTCTAGCCTTGGCTCTTCTTTCTCCAAGGGTTTGGAGAGAGATCAAGTGAAGGAAAATGGATTTTTCTTAAGTCAAACCCGTGTATATCCTCCCAGGAACCATCCCCAGCCGTCGGATCTCAACCTAAGAAAACGAGCGGCTTTGATTCGGGGCTGAAATGCCCAATCTGGACCGAACACGGCCTGGCACACGCCCGTGTCCAGGGCCGTGTGCCGCATTCGCCGTCAAAATCGAATCTTCTGAACACGCACACGGGTATCGAACACGCCCGTGTTCGAGCTGACACGCCCGTGTTCCAGCTGACACGGCCGTGTAGCCGGCCGTGTACCCCATGATTTTTCCCCGTTTTCAACCCGAGCACTGCACGGGTTCTAGGACACGCCCGTGTCCTTTCCCGTGTCACATTGACACGACTGGGCCCCCAGGCCGTGTACACGGGACATTTCGTCGAGGGGAGAACGACGACTGGATGACACGGCCTTGGACACGCCCGTGTCCGAGGCCGTGTGCCTTGTCTCGACGACCGTCGAGTGAATCTCGACGATTTCACCTTGACGCTCGGCGACACGGGTCGACACGCCCGCGACACGCCCGTGTCGCGGGCCGTGTGCCCATTCTCGACGAATCGTCGAGAATAACTCGACGATTTCACGGCTAAGTGTCGACACGGGTCGACACGCCCTGCGACACGCCCGTGTCGCAGGCCGTGTGCCCATTCTCGACGAATCGTCGAGAATAACTCGACGACTTCGCGGCTAAGTGTCGACACACGCTTGACACGCCCTGGGACACGCCCGTGTCCCAGGCCGTGTGCCTTCAGCCAGAAACCAAAACTGGCCCAAAACGTCCCCCTTTGCTCCTTTGAGTTTCGGGGCGTTACAATTATCTTGGATACCTTCTGGCTACAAGAGAAAGGAGAACTCAATCGAAACGAAGTATACAACCAGTATGAGTGGGAAATGCACAAAACATATGAAGCAAAATGAAACATCTTCTTCAGAAACAACATGGATGCAGAATAAAGTTCCTCCTCCCAGATACTATCCGAAGCCGAAAGAATATATGGAGAGGCAAAGGAAGATGTATTTGGCACAAAAATTCAAGGATGACTTAGCTAAGGAAAAATAGTCAACAATTTTTAGCTTGTCATTTTCTCTTAAGAACATTTAATGTTTATTGTTAGTATATGAACAATTCTGAGATTATATGTGTATATATATATATTGGTATATATATTTGAATTTGTGAATGACTCAAGTCCTGATCTGATTGCTTATATTCTCTTGTGCTACATGTTTAGATTCTGAATATTATTTTTATTTTTTATTGGTGTTATTCATCTTAGCTAGTAGCATTTTGGCTTCGTCAAATAGGGGGAGATTGTTGGGTATTGTATCCACAATTACCTGGATTTGAGGAAGCCACCCATCAAGCTAAGTGCACACACAATGTATTTGATGAAACCTTGAAAGTTGTGCTTGCAGTTATTCCACGCTAAGTGCACACCAATGTCAGGGTGCAGTAGGTCAATATACACGGGTCTGCACGACGTAATCCCTCGTTAAGCAGATCAGTGTGTTGGCCTACGTGTACTTTCTCTATTGGAGTGCACTTACTTTCAAGTACAGGGCCATGTTTATGCAAGAGAAGACAAGGAGCAAGGATGGGTCAAGGAGCAACTCTTGGGTGGAAAGACGAAAATCCGTCTAAGTATAATTCGACGAGAATCACCAAGTGATTCTCGCCGATTCGGCGAGAATCACTAGTGATTCTCGCCGAATCGTCGAGAATCATTAGTTATTCTCGCCGACTCTTTCCGGCTACCCCAAAACGGTGCCAAGTAAGATTCGGCGAGAATCACTAATAATTCTCGCCGAACCCATCGCTGGGCAGATCATGAATACCAAGTTATATTCGTTGAGAATCAACAAGTGATTCGTCGAGAATCACTAGTGATTCTCGACGAATCGGCGAGAATCACTAACTGATTCTCGCCGATTGGTCGAGAATCACCTGCGATTCTCGACGAATTTTACTTGGCGTTTTCTCTGGATGCTGCTGGACCGGATTCTGCCGCTGGACTAGTTTGAACCGGATTTCGGGGTTCTACGTGTGGGACCCACAACAGTCATATTGTATGGGTCTACAGTGTATAAATACTTGGGTATTTTTGAACAGTAACGGGGTGAAGAAGAGAAGAAATACGCGAGCACGGAAAAACCCTAAATCGTCGCTTCCGCTCCGCCGCCACCGCCGCCGCTCGCGACAAGTTTGTCGCCGCTGTTGATCGCGTTTCTTCCTGATCTCCGGCGACAGAAGGCTAGCTAAGCTTAGCGTCTCACGTGTCTATCCGGAGATATCTTGTCTCTCGATTTGTTGATCGGGAAAATCTTCCCCATCCGAATCGATCGAGACGATTGATCCTAGTGTGACCGTTGGTAGACCTAGCTTGCTTCGCTACGAAGTTTGGATCAACAAAGAAGTGCAGCCTCACCTCGTTGTTGCCGCCGATCCCGTGAACCTAGCCGCCGCTCATCTTGCTGCCGCCGGTTCCGGGGAGATCCTTTCCAAGAGAGATCTAAGGTTGTGAACTCCTTGTGGACGTCAAGAATACGTCGTCAACAAAGAGGGACATCTTAGTCTCCAAACGAAGTTTGTATCTCGTGTACATTCTAGTTTTACTTTTGTTGTAAAGGAACGCTTGTTCCGTATTGTAAGGGTTGGGTGCAACCCGGTTTGTGGGAGTGTTGACTCCTACGTGTGGAAGGGTTCCTTCCGATAGTGCAGGGATTGGATTTCAATCCTGTTGGAGAAGAGACCGAGTCGTCCCTTGGTGGGAGATAGGTCGAAGGGGGAAAGTGGATGTACCCAAGTTGGGGAACCACTATAAATTGCCTGTGTATTCTGTGTGCTGTGCTTTTTATTTTTATTGTGCAGGTACATTCATAAATTTCCGCAAACACGCTGCACGTCACCTATTCCCCCCCACATAGGTGAACATTGTTGACACTAGGTGGACTTTCAGCATTAAAATAAAGCATTAAAATTTAACACCTACACTCACACACTCTTCATAAATGAAGAAAGCAATAAAAAGTTATACTCGTACACTCACACACACATCATGAAAATTAAGAAGAACAAAAGAAAATTTATGCTCATACACTCACACACACTAATAACGAAGAAAAATCAAAGTTGCTTATAAAATAAAATAACAAGATTTCTACTCCTAAAGCTTACCTAAAACACATAAAAAGAACAAATAAAAAGAGAATGAGCAAAAGGTTTTCCAAAATAATGTCAAAATCAAAGGTGCTCAAAAATTAAAACTATAACTTTTTCATTCTTAAGAATTCATAAAAGTGATAAAAAAGGTGAAGAGTAAATGAAAAAAAACAAAAAAGGTTTTACAATCCTAAAAGAAAAACTAAGTAAAAAAAAGAACAAAATCACTTTTTAAATCTCTTTTATAAATACATAAGAATGAAGACATAAGTATCTTAAGAAAAGGACATGGTGAAAAAGAGGAAAACTTATCATACCTAATCATGAAGAAAAGTTAAAAACATGAATATTAAACATGTTACACTCATACACACACACACACTTTTCATAAAGAGAAAAACAAAGGCGAAACTAAGGATAAAATGAGAAGAAAAGTGGGCACATGAGTTCATTCCAAAGCCAAATAATAAGAGAAAAGCTAACATTTTTATTGATTAAAGGAAACGATTACAAAGCTATTACAAAGCTAAAAGATAAAGCAAAGCAAAACATGAAAGGAAGGGGGGAGAAATCTCCTTACATAGCACTAGAATCACGGATGCAGCCCACAAAAACACACTAAAGTGGCTCAAAAATCTGAACCCTTGGACCTTACAGAAATGGGCAATTTATAGGCAAAAAATTCTAAGTACACGCCCTCCGACACGGGCGTGTCGGGGGGGGGGGGCATGTCACTACTATTCATGATGGCGGCCGACGATTGGACATGAAAGTTGACTTCGGGCTGAGTTCGAGGATGTCATGCCCCAGGTCACGGGCATGACGCTGGGCATGTCAGGAGGTAGAACCGGGCGTGGGTTGCGTCAATAGTCTTCGGCATCATCTTGTCGGGCTAGGTGGAAAGGTCACGCCCCAGGTCACGGTCGTGATGCTGGGCGTGTCGGTTGGTGTCGACACTCGACAATCGTCGAGCGGAAAGTGTCGAGTTGAAATCGTCGAGCTGAGTTTGAGTCACGCCCTCTGTCACGGGCGTGACTCTGGGCGTGTCTCGTGTTCGACGATCGTTGAACTGAATTCATCGAGTGGAGTGGACAGAAGCTTCTATCACGCCCCGTGTCGAGTGACGCGGGCGTGTCGCCAGGCGTTTCAAGCTTTTTACTTTAGAAAGTTGCAACTTCACGGGATTTTGAACTTTCACGCCCAGGTCACGGGCATAATCCAAATGACACGGGCTTGTACTGCCAAACTTTGGCATATTTTGGAATTATTCTGAAAAATAAAATAAAACAAGTTAGTAGTAAATTTACAAGAATTGGAGCATTTTATTAAACAAAAATAAGTAAAAACGATGAAAATAAATGAAAATGACTAAATTAATGTGCACAAAAATACGTATATTTACAATTCATCAAATACCCCCATACTTAAGCTTTTGCTATTCCAGAGCAAAAGTTTGAGGTGAATTTATAAGGAATAGAAAAAACTCTAAGTTTAGCTACCGCTTAATCAATTATAAGAGAGATCGAAATAAATATACGGGGTGTAAGAGTTAAGTCCTAAGATTATGAAGATGATTTAAATAGCGCAAAAGTTTTGGCCAAAAGACTTCTTGATGTAATCAAATAGAAGGCAATATTTGTAATGGTTAGATTAACGAAAATAGTTTGGAATTATATGAACTCTAGCTTATAGGAGTGGTACTGAAAATAATACAATTTACTAATTATGCTCTCAAATAGATTTTTGAATTAATTCTAGAATCGTGTAATTGGCTAAGGGGGTAGTGAGTTTATGAAGAGGGTTTTGATTTTGAGGTGAGGTAATTTTTTCTCGAACCTCCATTTTTTCTGGATTATTAGGAAAATGAAATCTTATTTTCCTAATATCATATTTGTTTTTCAACTTCATAAGAATAAAATTAATCCAATGTATATGTGTAGGAGTAATGAATTTTATCCTCTTACTCCATAACATATAATCTTTTTAAATTATTGGGTGCCTATGTTTACGGAATGAAATCTTATTCCCATTGACATAGGATCTTTTAAGGATAAAATTTTTCATGCCAAGTAGGTCATGAAAGGTAAGGGGAGAAAGAAAAACTAGATTTTTAATCCTAAAATTTTTTTGAGATCAACCTTAATAATTTGTATGTTCCAATGTTTTAGAAAGCTAAAAGTAAGTATAATTGAATTCTATAGTCGTTATTTCCTAACATAATACACGTGTTCCTATTAATGGAAAATTAGAAGTAGTGCCTAAAACGAGTTCGCTATTTTTAACAAAGCATAAATAATTCTTTAAAATTTAACCCCGACTATTTAAATTTTTCACTCAATAATTAACAAACAAATAGCAAACATAGAATTTATAGTATTCACATATAAATAAACTCAAAGCAGAATTTTTGGATAGCAGGAAAGTTAAGGAGGTAATATTTGATTTATTTGTTTCAAAACATTTTTTTTAGTTTTTATCATCGCTATTTTTTTTTGTTTTTCATTTATTATCTTTTTTTGTATTTTTGTTTTGTTTTACTTAATTGTTTTTTTGAATTAATTTTTTTTCGAACTATTATCTTTTTTGTATTTTTTTTAAGAAAATTTTCATTCTATGTGCAAAAACATGGGAGAAAAAGAGAGCTTTTTACAAGAATGAGGAAGGGGGAGAGAGAAAAGAGTATTTACAAAAAGAATATGTACAAAAAATATTTACAAAGTGAAACTAAATATATTCTTCATAAATTGTTTTTTGTTGTTTTTTAATTTTTTTGAGTTTTTGGAAAAAAGAAAGAAAAAGAAAATAAAATTTTTTTTAGATTTTTCATTTAAATATTTTTTTTCATTTTAAGATGTTTTTTTTATTTTTTTGTTTTTGTTTTGTTGTTATATGTATTTTTTTTATTTTTGAAATGCAGAAAAATTGAAGTGCAGAGAGTAAAGCACAAAAATACCCCCATACTTAAGTCCAACATTGTCCCCAATGTTGTAACGTAGGTATGCAGAACAAGAGGAAAAATAATATATACAAAGAAAATAAAGAGAGTGGGGGTAGAAGCTTCCCTGAAACGCGTAGGGGTAGGCCGATCAGAAACTCTGCGTTTATTAGAAAAAGCAGCAAAGATAATAAGGAAAGAGCGAAAAGGATAAGCGAGGGGTGCCTCCCAGGAGCGCTTTATTTATAGTCATGTAGCTTGACTATTTTGGCGGGTTTATAATCTGGAGGAAAGTTATGGTTTCGCTAAAACCGGTCACTGGGTCACCTGCTATATAAGACTTTAACCGATGACCGTTTACTTTAAACGAACCTTTGTCTGGGTGGGAGACGAGTACAGTTCCATATGGAAAAACTTCTTCAACTAGGAAGGGACCGGACCATCTAGATTTTAGTTTACCCGGAAAAATCCTAAGACGTGAATTGTAAAGAAGGACAAGATCGCCCGGAGAAAATAATTTTTGGGACTTGATTTTTTGAACGTGAAATAACTTAGAGCACTCCTTATAGAATTTATTGCTCTCGTAAGCGTTCGCACGCCATTCATCGAGCTCGTTTAGTTGAAGTTTTCTATTCTGAGCGGCTAAGTTGGAGTCGAGGTTTAAGAGTTTTAAAGCCCAAAGAGCGTGATGCTCTAATTCTACGGGTAAATGGCACGCTTTGCCATAGACTAACCAGAACAGCGTACACCCAATTGCGGTTTTGTATGCCGTCCGATACGCCCACAACGCATCGTCGAGTTTAACAGACAAATCTTTCTTATTTAGTTAAACGGTTTTTTCTAAAATTCTCTTAATCTCTCGATTTACTACCTCAACTTGGCCACTTATTTGCGGGTGGTAGGGGGTGGCAAGGTTGTGCGTGACTCCGTATTTAGCTAACGTCTTAGCCATAAGAGCGTTACAGAAATGCGTTCCCCTATCACTAACAATTGCGCGAGGCGTGCCGAAGTGAGAAAATAATTTTTTAAGAAATGTAACGACGACTCGCGCATCATTTGTGGGGAGAGCTTGTGCTTCTGCCCACCTCGATACGTAGTCGACCGCCACTAAAATATACATATTTTTGAAAGACGGAGGTAGGGGGCCAACAAAATCTATGCCCCACAAATCGAAGACTTCGCACTCTAAAAACATGTTTTGGGGCATCTCGTCGCGACGAGAGAAGTTACCCGACCGCTGACAGCTATCGCATGCGCGCACAAAATTATGCACGTCTTTGTAGAGAGTGGGCCAAAAGTAGCCCGCCTCTAGCGCCTTCCGAGTGGTCCGGTTGGCTTGATAATGCCCACTGGCTGGACCCTCGTGGCAGTGCTTAAGAATTTGCAAGCACTCCACACCCGCAACGCATCTTCGGACCGCTTGGTCCGCGCAGATACGAAAAAGAAATGGGTCCTCCCAAAAGAAATTTTTCAAGTCAGAAAAGAATTTCTTCTTTTGATGACTTGAAAACTCTTTTGGAAGGACCCGCGGTACTAAGTAATTTGCAAAGTCTGCGAACCAAGGCGAATATGACGAAGAATGAATGGCAAGGATGAGTTTCTCGGGGAATCTGTCATTTATTTTAGATTCGACGAGCGCTTTCGCACCCGGATTTTCTAAACGGGAGAGGTGGTCTGCCGCTAGATTTTTCGGTCCCCGCTTATCTCGGATCTCCAAATCAAACTCTTGTAGGAGGAGAATCCATCGAAGCAGGCGGGGCTTCGCATCATTTTTAGCTAATAAATATTTAAGCGCGGAGTGATCGGTAAAAACGATAACTTTAGATAGCGTTATATACGAGCGAAACTTATTAAAAGCGAAAACGACGGCTAAAAGTTCCTTTTCCATTGTCGTGTAATTTACTTGTGCAGAAGTGAGCATCTTGCTAGCGTAATAAATAGGATGAAAATGTTTTTCTACGCGTTGGCCAAGAATGGCACCTAAGGCAATATCACTAGCGTCGCACATAATTTCGAACGGGAGGGACCAATTAGGGGCCACTAAATTTGGTGAAGTGATAAGTTTTTGTTTTATTAAATTAAAAGCGGACTCGCATTCGCTACTAAAGATGAAACGTGATTCCTTTTCCAAGAGGTGAGTAAGCGGCTTTGTTATTTTTGAAAAATCTTGAATGAAGCGTCGATAAAAGCCCGCATGGCCTAGGAAACTCCTAATAGATTTTACGTTTGTTGGATGCAGAAGTTTTTCTATAATTTCTATCTTGGCCTTATCCACCTCTATCCCCTTAGACGAAATCATATGGCCGAGGAACAAACCTCCTCGAACCATAAAGTTGCATTTTTCCCAATTTAGTACAAGACTTGTGTCCTCGCACCGTTGAAGGACACGATCTAAATTGTGAAGGCAATCGGGAAAAGAGCATCCGAAAACAGAAAAGTCATCCATAAAGACTTCCATAATGCCTTCTACTAGCTCCCCAAAGATCTCTAGCATACATCTTTGGAATGTAGCTGGCGCATTGCAGAGTCCAAATGGCATTCTTCGATATGCGAAGGTGCCAAACAGGCAAATAAAAGTTGTTTTCTCTTGATCATCGGGGCAAATGGGGATTTGGAAAAATCCCGATAAACCATCAAGAAAACAATAATATGGTTGACCGGATAAACGCTCTAAAATCAGGTCCACAAATGACAGAGGGAAATGGTCCTTTCGGGTGGCATCATTAAGTTTTCTATAATCGATGCACACTCGCCAACCCGTAACAGTACGAGTTGGGACGAGCTCGTTATGCTCATTTGCCACTACGGTTAGACCGCCCTTCTTGGGCACGAGATGCACAGGACTAACCCATGAACTGTCCGAAATAGGGTAGATAATCCCCACATCTAATAACTTAATAATTTCGGCTTTAACGATGTCTTTTATGTTTGGGTTAAGACGACGCTGCGGCAGAATCGTTTTGCGGTAATTATCATTAAGAAATATCTTATGGGTGTAAAAGGAGGGGCTAATCCCCTTTAAGTCAGAGATTTTCCACGCAATTGCGTGGTGATGTTTAAATAAAACTTCCAATAAATCGGAAGTCTCTGAATCACTCAAGTCCGAAGAAATGATAACGGGAAGCGTATCACCTTTTCCCAAAAATGCGTATTTGAGCGATGTAGGTAAGGGTTTGAGGTCTAGGATGGGCGGTTCTTCTAGGGAGGTTTTAATTTCTATGTCTTTCTTACCAATTGGTTCGAAAGGCAAGTCTAAAGAAGTATCCTCATCGTATTTAAAATTTTCGAGCGCATAAATATCGTCGTTTAAAAACACGGACTCGAAAACGGGAGAAGAACGATCTCCAAAAAAGGTATCTAAAGAGTAGCAGAAATCGTCGCTCGATGACAAATTGTCCATCGAGGGATTAATAGAGAAAGTAACCGGATCATCGCATACTCGGAGGAGAAGACTACCATTACTAACATATATTAGTGCGCGGGAGGTGGCGAGAAAAGGGCGACCGAGTATTATTGGTACCTCGGCGTCCTCCTCGATGTCTAAGATGACGAAGTCTACCGGGAAGGTAAACTTTCTACTCGGACAAGGACGTCCTCCACAGCCCTGATAGGGAACTTAACCGAGCGATCCGCTAATTGGATGCGCATATTCGTAGGACTAGGAGTACCCAAACCTAAACGTGAAAAGAGCGAGAACGACATTAGATTAATGCTAGCCCCTAAATCAGCTAAGGCGTACTTTACTAATATATCGCCAAAAAGGCACGGGATGGAAAACCGTCCCGGGTTGTTTGTTTTGTGGGCAATTTATTAGTAAGGGCCGCCGAGCAGACAACGTTGAGAGATACATACGAAATATCCTCTAATTTACGTTTATTAAAAAGTAATTCTTTTAAAAATTTCGCATATTTGGGCATTTGCGAGATAGCCTCGCAAAAAGGAACATTAATGTGAATTTGTTTTAATAATAAAATAAATTTTTCATATTGCGCGTCCTTACGCTCGTTATCTAACTTATGCGGATATGGAAGGGCCTTGTTTAAAATATTTTTTTCTTTTAAAATCGGTAAAGGCGGCGTAATCGAAGAAAGGGGAAGAGGGGTCGGAGGTGAAATATGTACCTGAGGGTCGGTCCGTTTTGGATCGACCACCTCCTTTCCGCTACGGAGGGTTATAGCGTTGGCGTTCTCCCGCGGATTCTGGTCCGTGTTTCCCGGCAGTGCCCCGAGCGCGCGCTCGGACATCATCCTCGCCAGCTGTCCAACCCGTTTGTTCGAGAGTTTTTAGCGATCCGGTGATGTTCCGGATATTTGACTCATTGGATGCAATATACTTCGAAAAATTTTCCTCCATCGGGGAGGGTTTCAGAAGAGGGGGATGAGGCAGAAATCCGGGCGCATAAGAAATAGGGGGACGCTGAGCATTATTCGGGTTGCTCCAAGAGAAATTGGGGTGATTCCTCCAACCCGAATTATAGTTATTACTATAAGGGTTGTTGTTGGGGTTGAAGGGAGGACGACCCGAATTTCCCATGAAATCCACGAACTCTTCAGCCACGCAGACGTTAGGGGAATAAAACAAGGCGGAGTGGAGGAGGCAGCAGACATCTCCGCCACCTGCTTTGTTAACCTTTCAACTTGAAGGGTCAAGAGAGCAGTGGCATCCACTTCAAAAAGTCCAGCCGCCGGCTTTGGCCGTCCCCGCGGGACGTTCCATTGATAGGTGTTCATAGCCATCTCTTCGAATAAAGCCTGGGCGGCCTCGGGGGTTTTGATGTTTAGTGTACCCCCGGCAGCCGCGTCAATCATTTGACGCATCTGAAAATTAAGCCCATTATAAAAAATTTGAACTTGCAACCACGTTGACAGTGCGTGGTGCGGGCACCGGCGGAGGGATTCCTTAAACCGTTCCCAAGTCTCATATAGAGACTCAGGATCGTTTTGCACAAGCGAAGAAATGTCCGCCCGCAACTTTGCAGTTTTTGCGGGCGGAAAGTACTTTGTTAGGAACTGTTCCGTCAACTCAGCCCACATGGTGATACATCCTCGCGGGAGGGCATTCAACCACGCCTTGGCTTTGGACTTCAGGGAAAAAGGAAATAAGCGCAAGCGAATGGCGTCATTAGTGACGCCATTAATCTTGAAGGTGTCGCATATCTCCAAGAAATTGGACAAGTGGACATTCGGGTCCTCATCCGGCATTCCATCGAACTGCACGGCATTTTGGACCATTTGAATGACAATCGACTTTATTTCAAAATTATTATTCGCCACCGCAGGGCGAACAATACACGACCTAGTATCATCCAGGTTAGGCCGGGCGTAATAAGACATAGTATGCTCGGCCGCCGTGGCAGGGTTAGGCGCGGCCATAACTACAACAGTGGGTTCTCCGATAGATTCCTCGGGATCTAAATAAGGATTTCGGCGTTCAGATCGAATACGCGCAAGAGAGCGTTCGATCTCAGGGTCGAAGTCAAAATCTTCAGACTCGGAGGGTTATCCACGGGTCATACACCCAAACAAAAATAAAACAAAATAAACTCTTTTTTGTTGTTTTAAATTTTATTTAAAATAATGTTTTTAGTTTTTTTTAGTTTATAGAAAAAAAGTAAAAGTAATAGACTCCGGAATTCGAAATAGCAACTCGAAGAAATTCCCCGGCAACGGCGCCAAAAACTTGATGCGCCCGCGAACAGACTCTTACTGTGGTTGGTTCGGTGAGTCGATCGCCGCAGGCGTGCTACAGGAGGCAAGTGCACCTATCGCAAGTAGTACTCGATATTCGGGGGAATACCGAGGTCGTATTGTTCTTGGGGTCGTGTTGACTATTCTTACTCCTCCGGGAGGACTATTATTTTACTGAAAGTAAGGTGGATGTTTTAATTAAGTAAAGACGGAAAAAGTAAAGGAGCGAAAAAATGATTTAGAAAATATTCGATGAAGGGTTAACGCTCGGCATCGAATCAGATTAAGACTAAAACAATTTTTAATAATTATAGGACTTAGTTTTCAAATTAATAAAAGGCAACTTAATTGGCCGTGGAGGTTCCACAAATGTGAGCTCACCTAGCTATAGGGATATCGCTCACCTAAACATTAAGACTATTGGACCGAACGTTAGTCCGACAAAGGATTCCTCTTAACGCCCGCTTTACGCTAAGAACCCCGCTATTGGGTGGGGAACCCAATCTGGTAGAATTACGCTTGTCCTCTCTCGAGGGTATGCACACAACTCTATTTATCCAGGGGTGATCTGTCCATACGCATAGCCTCTCGGGTAGCTAGTGTATGGATAACGGAAATATGGCCCACACATCGATTTGTGGTCCTACGCGTCGTTAACCCGAGGAAAAGCTTAAGTCCTTAAATTAAAGTGAAAATAAAGAGCTTCAATTATTACAAATCATTTTAAATGTCCCAATGCTCTTCGATGCCGAGGCTAATAGCGATTAGCCACACATCGGTATGGGGACGGCTTTATAATTTAATGAGGCGCGAGTTCGAAATTAAACGCTAAATGATTATAAGAAGAGGACATAAAAAATAACAAACATTTAGAAAGCTGAAAAGTTAGCTAAAACAAGAACTCACGCACACTAAATATTATAAATAAAACGGAAACTAAGTTACACATAAAAGAAATTTGCATAATTGAAATTGCAAGTCCCACTCAAACGAGTGGGGGCGGGAAATAAAAGCTGCAAATTGCAAGTCCTACTCAAACGAGTAGGACTAAAATGAAAGCGAGTCCTACTCAATTGAGTAGGAGAAAATAAATGCGATTACAGAGGCTTTCTCAAATATTTACAGGGAGATAAAGATACGCCATTTAACTCAAACGAGTAGGCGAAAATAAATGCGAGTACAAGTCCTACTCAAACGAGTACGCGGGAAATAAAGTCCATCCATTTAACTCAAGTGAGTAGGCGGAAAAATAAAGAAAGAAAATTACAAGTCCTACTCAAACGAGTAGGCGGGAAATGAAAACGATGCGCCGTTTAACTCTTAACGAGTAGGCGGAAATAAATGCACACAAACACACACACTCTATATGAATTGAATGAAAGCCATAAAACTATCTCGTACACTCTCACACTCTACATAATTTAAGAAAACGATAAAATAATGCATGAAAAATAAAGCATGAAAAACTAACACCTACACTCACACACTCTACATAATTTGAACAAAGCATTAAAATTTAACACCTACACTCACACACTCTTCATAAATGAAGAAAGCAATAAAAAGTAATACTCATACACTCACACACACATCATGAAAATTAAGAAGAACAAAAGAAAATTCATGCTCATACACTCACACACACTAATAACGAAGAAAAATCAAAGTTGCTTATAAATTAAAATAACAAAATTTCTACTCCTAAAGCTTACCCAAAACACATAAAAAGAACAAATAAAAAGAGAATGAGCAAAAAGTTTTCCAAAATAAAGTCAAAATCAAAGGTGCTCAAAAATTAAAACTATAACTTTTTCATTCTTAAGAATTCATAAAAGTGATAAAAACGGTGAAGAGAAAATGAAAAGAACAAAAAAGGTTTTACAATCCTAAAAGAAAAACTAAGTAAAAAAGAGCAAAATCACGTTTTAAATCTCTTTTATAAATACATAAGAATGAAAACATAAGTCTCTTAAGAAAAGGACATGGTGAAAAAGAGGAAAACTTATCATACCTAATCATGAAGAAAAGTTAAAAACATGAATATTAAACATGTTACACTCATACACACACACACACTTTTCATAAAGAGAAAAACAAAGGTGAAACTAAGGATAAAATGAGAAGAAAAGTGGGCACATGAGTTCATTCCAAAGCCAAATAAGAAGAGAAAAGCTAACATTTTTATTGATTAAAGTAAATGATTACAAAGCTATTACAAAGCTAAAAGATAAAGCAAAGCAAAACATGAAAGGAAGGGGGGAGAAATCTCCTTACATAGCACTAGAATCACAGATGTAGCCCCAAAAAACACACTAAAGTGGCTCAAAAATGCGAATCCTTAGACCTTACAGAAATGGGCAATTTATAGGCAAAAAATTCTAAGTACACGCCCGCCGACACGGGCGTGTCGGGGGGGCGTGTCGCTACTATTCATGATGGCGGCCGACGATTGGACAGGAAGGTTGACTTCGGGCTGAGTTCGAGGATGTCACGCCCCAGGTCACGGGCATGACGCTGGGCGTGTCGAGGAGGTATAACCGGGCGCGGGCTGCATCAAACGTCTTCGGCAGCATCTTGTCAGGCCAGGTGGAAAGGTCACGCCCAGGTCACGGGCGTGACGCTGGGCGTGTCGGTTAGTGTCGACACTCGACAATCGTCGTGCGGAAAGTGTCGAGTTGAAATCGTCGAGCTGAGTTTGAGTCACGCCCTCTGTCACGGGCGTGACTCTGGGCGTGTCTCGGGTTCGACGATCATTGAACTGAATTAGTCGAGTGGAGTGGACACGGGCTTTTGTCACGCCCCGTGTCGAGTGACACGGGCGTGTCGCCAGGCGTGTCAAGCTTTTTACTTCAGAAAGTTGCAACTTCACGGGATTTTGAACTATCACGCCCTGGTCACGGGCATGAATCCAAATGACACGGGCGTGTACTGCCCAACTTTGGCAGATTTTGGAATTTTCTGAAAAATAAAATAAAATAAGTTAGTAGTAAATTTACAAGAATAGGAGCATTTTATTGAACAAAAATAAGTAAAAACGACGAAAATAAATGAAAATGACTAAATTAATGTGCACAAAAATACGTATATTTACAATTCATCAGCAGTGCAAGCATGCATCCACTTCGCGGTTTCGACATCCTACATGGCGAGAAAGGTAAAAGAAGAAGACGTGTAAGTACTAAGTAAAATGAAAAGGGGTTAGCTGACACCTACCACCACTCCAGCATTTTTCTAAGGATGTCCTCGGCAATTCCAAGCTACCTTGCCAGGTCGACGACATCATCCTTGGTGTCGTCTCGCCCCTGCTTGGCCTTCAGGAGGTTATGGCTAAGGTCGAAGCCGCGGCGAACTGACATGTGTGAGAGCTCCATGACACGCATCTGGGCTAGCGAGAACTCATGGGCGAGCCGTTGGAGACTCAATTCATTATAGGCCTCAGCGTGCTCGTGACCATATATCCCAAAGCCGAGGGCATAAGCGTGCCTGTTGGGAGGGAGGCGCTTAGAACAGGAGGGGAAGAGGGTTGAGATGGAGACTCTGTGAGAATATTCATCCCATTGAATCATCAGATCGTCGAGCTGTTCATTTTCCTTCCCGCTGAGGACGTAGTTCGGGTGGTCCTCGGCAGGACCGGCTCGCGGACTGGGAAGTCCTCAACAACTGTGGAAGCAGGAGGGACGCCGCCGTCTTGATCCTTCTTAGGCGAGTCGAGGACGATCTAGTTCCCCTTGGAGATTGCCACCGCCTTCTTCATCTTCTTCGGCGGCAGGCGAGTGCGTCAGGGTAGAGTCCCGAGTCCACAAAAGGCGGATGCTTGGGAATCATTCGCTCCCCTGCGAAAAATAGCTTGTCATAAGAAATTATTTGATATTCGCGAGCCCATTAAAAGAAAAGGAAGAAAAGTTATACCTTCGCTGGGAAGAACCAGGGGGAGCGAGTTGAGGCCCCTTCGATGGAAGGTGACCTCGAATTCCTTATCGAGGAAAAAATTTTCAAGCTCGGCATCATTGCCCGTCACGGTGGGTGGCCGGTGTACAACCTCGTATCCGGCGAGTGGAGTGAACCCGGAACCAGGCCGACCAGCTCAGATTACCATGGTCCCAGGTGAGCTCGGCAGAGAAGCCCGAGCCCGAGCTCGGCATTCGTCGACCGCGAGCTCGGCATTCGTCGACCGCGAGATCGGCATTCTCCGAGTTGAGCCAAGATTCGTCGAGCTGAGGTTGAATAACGGAGGCCGATCAATAGGCGAGCTCGTCGTCCCAACTCGCACTCACGCAATGAAGCTCGGCAACAGTAGGCGAGCCGGATCTACCGAGGTGGCCAGGCTTCCCAGCTCGCCTGGATCCATGAGGTACTTTTTACTGTTTTAACCCTGCTGGTCTACCCATAGCCCTTCAAAACAGTGGAGCTTGGCTATTGGCAGACCCAACCAAGGGTATTTTGGTAACTTTATGTCAGTTCAGTTTGGTTATTGGCAGTTTAGATTTTGAAAACTATAAATAGGACCCAAGGGGTACCCCAGAAGGAATGCTCCCTGTGCTCT
This sequence comes from Platanthera guangdongensis, assembly GCA_039583875.1. Classification (NCBI taxonomy): domain Eukaryota; kingdom Viridiplantae; phylum Streptophyta; class Magnoliopsida; order Asparagales; family Orchidaceae; genus Platanthera; species Platanthera guangdongensis. The sequence continues at coordinate 250,935,548 of CM077151.1, read as the reverse complement.
TCTGCTCCAGTTTTCAAGTGCTTTCTGAGGGTACCATAGCTCGGCCTTTGGCTAAGGAGGGGAAGCGCTCTCAGATCTTCCGAGTGTGTGGTGGGTCCTCCGTGCCGAGACCTTGGGTTAGTTCCTTCCTTATTTCCCATATTATTTTGCTTGCAGGAGCAAAGTAGGTGTGCGATCACCCCTTCCCCAAGGGTGAAGTCCACAGTAGACCGATTTTCGGTTTCAACATTTTTAGTGCGGTGAGCGTGGAGCGTGGTCAGCACAAAAAAACTTCAGCGAGCTCGATGATTGGAGGAAAGGGATCTAAAAGGCCAGACTCGCCCCCCCCCCCTCCCCCCCCCCCCGCCTCTTGCCATGGTGGGGATGTTCGAGGATTTCAGGAACGAGGTGCTGAACCTTGTCAAGTTCGCACTCGACACGCGGGCCTAGTGCTCGACTCCAGTAGTTCAGATCACAACTGCCCCCTCTCTTGGCGAGGACGCCCCCGGCAGGCGAGCTGGGAAGGAGGTTGCCGAGGAAGGACGGGGGTGCGAGCTCCCCGGGTGCGAGCGCTTCCCCGGATCGGCAGGCGGAGGCCGGTTCGGTGAGCTGGGCTTGCGAGATGGACCAGCTCGCCCAGTAGGGGGAGGAAGCCCCTTTAGTGACTTGGTTTCCTCTGCCCCGATTCCAGATGGGTTCAGGGAACCCGAAATGTCCCACTACACCGGAAAGGGAGACCCCGTCCAGCATATCCATTGGTTCGAGGACGTAATTTCAATCCGATAGATGTCAGACGGCTTCAAATGCTGACTCTTCGCCATCACACTCAAGGAGAATGCAAGGGAGTGGTTCCATCAGCTACCGACCAACTCATCTACTGCTTCGAGGACCTACGCCGGAGGTTCATGCTGAGGTCCACTACCTTAAAGAGGAGGAGGAAGTAGTCGGAGTCCCTGTTCCACATCAAGCAGGAATGAATAAGACGCTGGGAAGCTATGTGGACCGGTACCAGGAGGAGGTCACCCAAGTCCATGAGATGCCAGGCCAGAGTTTGATGATGGCTTTCACCCTGTGCCTGCGGCAGGGATTCTTCAAGATGGAGCTGAAAAGAATCCCCCCTCTCTCCTATGAGGAGCTAATGGAGAGGGAGGTAAGAGAGGTTGAGTGGGAGGCGTCAAACCCGTAGTTTGCACGGAAGCTGGACAGGTGGGCCATGGAGGAGGAGAAGGAGTTGAGAGGAGGAAGAGGATAGTAGGAGAGGAGAGCCCCGACAGAGGGAGCAGAGGCAGCTCCAAGGGCAGCAGCTTCCCAGGTGGGGGCGTCAGGAGCCTGATCGTCGGCTGGGCTGGAGGCCCGAGTGGCAAGGGCAGGGGCCATAGAGAGGGTACCAAGGAAGGGACCACCACCGGGGGGGGCAAGTTCAATTCCACCCCCCGGGCTGGAGGCAGGCCCAGAGGCCACGACTCCCCGATCAAGAGGAGGCTATGGCCATAGCCATAGGGGAGAGGAGGAGAGTAGCAAGGAGGAGGAGGAGAGAAGTTAGGGTGGAGTTGCCCTATTGCGACTTCCATCAGGAGGGGGGGCACGCCACAGCCACGTGCCCGGAGTTCCTCAAAATGAGAGGTAATAGGGAGCAGCAACAACAGTAGCAGGGATGTCAGGAAGTGAGGATCGAGAGGTCCTGCCTCGGGCGGAGGAGGATCGTTGCGAAGACCGGTTGGATGTCGGGACACGAGGATGGATCGAGGTGATCCATCGTGGGGGGGGGGGGGGTGGGGGGGGGGGGGGGGGGTGGGTGGGGGTAGAGGCCTCCCGGAGGGCGAGCCTCCATACCATATATCTTCGGAGCGTTACCTCCACGCCCCAAACCCCACCCCCAGAAGAGAGGATCACCTTCTCCTTGAGCGATATGCCAGATCACGAGGATCCATTTTGCGATGCACTAGTAATCCAGGCGGCCATCGAAAACTTTACCGTCTCCAGGATCCTCGTTGACAACAGAAGCTCTGTCAACGTCATCTTTAAGAAGGCGTTTGACGCGATGAAGGTGGAGGCGAAGAGAGTGCTAGCCTAGGATGGACCCTTGTTCGGATTTTCGGGGTAGAGAAAGGAAGTAGAGGGAGGAGTAGGCCTCCATGTCACCGTGGGGGGGGGGGGGGGCAGTCCAGGAACTGTAGTTTCGTGATCGTGGATGCCCCCAACAGCTATAGCGCCATCTTCGGGATGCCCCTTATCAGTGCCTTCCGCTGCGTCCCCTCATCATTCTATCAATGCTTGAAGTTCAATGCAGAGGGAATTCAGGTTACGGTCAGGGGGGACCCCAAAGTGGCGCGGGAGTGCTATGTCACCGCCTTAAACTCCATCTCTTGGCAGGAGGGAGCGGAGGAGATGGAGCGAGGGATGGAGGAGGCAGAGCAGGAAGCTGGCAGGGAGGAGCTGGAGGCGGAGAGCTGCGTCGCGGTAGGGGCAGCAGGAGGAGATCAGGAGGAGTCGCTTGAGGCGATGGCTGTAGAAGAGGAGGTGGAGGCAGAGGCCCTCATCCTGGAGGAGATGGGTGTTGAAGAATGGGTGGAGCAGTCCCAGTTGGAAGCTTCAGAAGAGGTAGTGGAGCTGGAGGTCCACACCCATGAAGGCAGGGTGGAGAAGTTCCGCGTTAGCGGAGGGCTGACCCCGGAGGACCAAGGCAGAATGCTGGAGTGCATCCAGAAGAATGTGGACATATTCGCATGGAGCGTCGCAGAGATGTCGGGAGTTGACACGGATGTGGCTTGCCAACGCCTCAACTTGGACCCGGGAACACGCCCCGTCTAACAAAAGAAGAGCTCCATTACGGACAAGCTTGCGTAGCCCATCATGGAGGAGGTGGCAAAGATTCTCAAGGACAGCTTCATATCCGAGATTCAATACCTCGGTTGGTTCTCAAATGTTGTGATGGTGAAAAAAGGGGACGGCGGTGGCATATGTGTATCGATTTCTCCTTGCTTAATAAATCTTGTCCTAAGGACTGTTATCCCTTGCCTCGGATCGACGCGCTGGTTGACTCAGCCGTTGGTTTTTCTATAATGAGTTTTCTAGATGCATTTTTAGGTTATCATCAAATCAGGATGCACCCCCCGGACGTCAAAGATGACTCATTCATCACAGGGGATGGATGCTACTGTTACAAGATGATGCCCTTCGTGCTAAAGAATGTAGGGGAGACCTACCAAAAGATGATGGATAGGGTCTTCAAAGAGCAGAAGGGGAGGAACCTGGATGTGTACGTGGATGATCTCGTGGTCAAGAGTCAGGATGTGGACTCTCACCTCCAGGACGTAGAGCAGACCTTTGCTACCCTACGCAAGTACAAGATGCGTTTGAACCCCCTGAAGTGTGTCTTCGGGGCAAGCAGGGGAAAGTTCTTGGGGCACCTCCTCACCCCTGCGGGGGTCGAGCCAAATCATGACAAGGTCAAGGCTATCATGGAGTTGGGGTCGCCGCGGAATACTAAGGAGGTTCATCGACTAACAGGGAAGCTGGAAGGGCTAAGTAGGTTTCTCTCTCAGGCTGGGGAGAAATGCTCCCCCTTCTTCAAAACACTAAGGGGTGGTCAAAAGTTCGAGTGGACCAAGGAGTGCAAGGAGGAATTCAAAGCCCTCAAGGTGCAGTTGTCTCGGGCTCCATTGCTTCAAGGGCCCAAGGAAGGGGAAGACCTATTTCTATACCTCGGGGTCTGGACGGAGGCCTTGAGCTCCGTCCTAGTTCGTGAAGAGGGGAAGATGAAGCTCCCTATATATTACGTGAGCCGGGTCCTGAGAAAGGCCGAGCTCCGATATCCAATTTTGGAGAAGCTGGCCTTCGCCCTGGTCATCTCAGCCCGAAGGCTGCGACCCTATTTCGAGGCACACTCAATTCGAGTGGTGACCGACCATCCCCTCTGCAACATCTTTGAGGGGGTGGAGCATTCTGGCAGGCTGGCCAAGTGGTCGGTGGAGTTGAGTGAGTTTGACGTCTCCTTCATCCCCCGCCTCTCGATCAAAGCTCAAGCGATGACCGACTTCTTGTCCGATTATGTGATTGAGGTGGCAGAGGAAGAGCTCACTCGTCCGACTCCTTGGAAGGTGAAGGTGGATGGCGCCTCGGGGAGGCATTCCCTAGGAGTGGGGGTGATATTGGAGAGTCCCCAGGGAACTAGAATTGAACAGACTGTGGTGGTACACTTTCCCATCACCAATAATAAGGCCGAGTATGATGTCGTGATAGCAAGGTTGCACCTGGCCAGGGAGATGGGTGTGTTGGACGTGGAGGTCCTAACTGACTCCATGGTAGTAGCCTCTCAGATCAACGGGGAGTTTGAGGCAAGAGAGCCTACCCTATGGTTATACTTGGCCAAGGTAAAGGTGGTCATCGACACATTCCAAACTTTTTCCATCCAACACGTGCCCCTGGAGGAGAATGAGCAGGTGGATCAACTGGTAAAGCATGGTCCTCGGGTGAGTGGTACAATCACCGACCTATTTTGCCCTTCCATCGAAGAAGGGGAGCTCATGGAGATAGAACAGCAACCTTCATGGATGGACCCAGTCACGACTTTCCTTTCTAAGGGAGAGTATGCGGAGGGGGTGGATCAGAAGAAGCTCAGGCACAAGTCAGCGTATTATCTCCTCCAGGACGGGCAGCTATACAGGAAGACTCTCTCAGGGATGTTGGCTCGTTGCGTGGCTGAGTGGGAGGTGCAGATGATCTTGGAAGAAGTCCACTCTAGGGAGTATGGGAGTCACTCCGGAAGTCAGACCGTGGAATGGAGGATCGTTAGGCAAGGGTATTTCTGGCCCACCCTAGGCCGCGACGCAACAGAGTTCTCAAGAAGAAGCCACAAATGCCAGTTGTTTGCCCCCCTCCAGCTACAGCTGGCTCAGCGACTCAAAAGTATCATAGCCCCCTGTCCCTTCGCCATTTGGGTAATGGATTATGTTGGACCGTTCCCTCAGGCCAGTGGGCAGAGGAGGTTCCTGCTAGTAATGATCGATTATTTCTCCAAGTGGTTGGAAGTGAAGGCGCTGTCCAAGGTGACCTCCCAGGTTATCAGAAACTTTGTTTGGGGGTAGATCATCTGCCGCCATGGGCTACCCCAGGCCATTGTTACGGACAACGGACCCCATTTTGCCAGCGCTGATTTCACTAGCTTCTGCGAGCAGCTTGAAATCGATCAAAGGTTTGCATCGGTCCATCATTCAAGGAGCAACGGGCAGGTGTAGGCCGCGAACAAGATCATTGTCAACCTCCTGAAAAAGAAAGTGGAAAATTTGTAGGGGATATGGGCGGAGCAGCTTCCCGCAGTTCTCTGGGCCATGAGAACCACCCCCAACACAGCTACCGAAGAGACCCCCTTCAAGCTCTCCCATAGGTGCGAGGCAGTGCTTCTAGTGGAATTTGAAGTTCAAACGCATCGAGTCGTCGCAGCCAGGGAAGGCAGGGAGGAATGGCAGGCCGAGAACGAGGAAGAGCTACGACTCTCCCTTGACATGGTAGAAGAGCCGCACGACCTTTCCGCCGTTCGAGGAAGAGGTGAAAAGGAGGATGGAGAAGTACTTCGACAAGCACGTCAGAGTCAAGCAATTTGTGGAGGGGGACTTGGTGCTGAATAAGGTGGATGCATCAGGGAGGTCGGCAACTGTGGGGAAGCTCAACCCCAGCTTGGAAGGTCCATTTATTGTAAAGGAAGCTTTGAGATCCGGGGGGTATCGACTCCAAAATGTAGAGGGCGAGACCATAAGTCTCACCTGGAGTGGTGACGACTTAAAATGTTTTTTCCCCTTGAAATGTGTAAGTGGTGCTTTAATTTTTAATGAAAGTTCTTTAATACGCCAATGCTGTCACGATGAGTTTGCCTGAAAAAGTAAAGTGTACTTGGAGCCCGAGCAGATCCCGCTGTCAGGCTCTCACTAGCTGGCAAGGCTGGAAGTCACTCGGTGTCATCCTTAGACCCCGAGCAGATCCTGTTGTCAGGCTCTTACCTAGCTTGTAGGGCTGGAAGTCACACGGTGTCATCCTTAGACCTCGAGCAGATCCTGATGTCAGGCTCTCACCTTGCTTTCAGGGCTGGAAGTCACTCGATGGTATCAGCCTTGGACCCCGAGCAGATCCCGCTGTCAGGCTCTCACCTAGCTGGCAGGGTTGCAAGTCACTCGGTGTCATCCTTAGACCTCGAGCAGATCCTGCTATCAGGCTCTCATCTAAATAGCAGGGCTGGAAGTCACTCGATGGTATCCGCCTTGGACCCCGAGCAGATCCCGTTGTTAGGCTCTCACCTAGCTGGCAGTGCTGGAAGTGACTCGGTGTCATCCTTAGATCTCGAGCAGATCCCGCTGTCAGGCTCTCACCTAGCTTGCAGGGCTAGAAGTCACTCGATGGTATCAGCCTTGGACCCCGAGCAGATCCCGCTATCAGGCTCTCACCTAGCTGGCAGGGTTGTAAGTCACTCGGTGTCATCCTTAGACCTCGAGCAGATCCCGCTGTCAGGCTCTCATCTAGCTGGCAGGGATGGAAGTCACTCGATGGTATCAGCCTTGGACCCCGAGCAGGTCCTGCTGTCAGGCTCTCACCTAGCTGGCAGGGCTGGAAGTCACTCGGTATCATCCTTAGACCACGAGCAGATCCTGCTGTCAGGCTCTCACCTAGCTAGCAGGGCTGGAAGTCACTTGATGGTTTCAGCCTTAGACCCCGAGCAGATCCAGCTGTCAGGCTCTCACCTAGCTGGCAGGGCTGTAAGTTACTCGATGTCATCCTTAGACTTCGAGCAGATCCTGTTGTGTGGCTCTCATCTATCTGGCAGGACTGGAAGTCACTCGATGGTATCCGCCTTGGACCCCAAGCAGATCCCGCTGTCAGGATCTCACCTAGCTGGCAGGGCTGGAAGTAACTCAGTGTCATCCTTAGACCTCGAGCAGATCCCGCTGTCGGGCTCTCACCTAGCTGGTAGGGTTGGAAGTCACTCGATGGTATCAGCCTTGGAACCAGAGCAGATCCCACTGTCAGGCTCTCACCTAGCTGGCAGGGCTGAAAGTCACTCAGTGTTATCCTTAGACCTCAAGCAGATCCCGATGTCAGGCTTTCAAATAGCTGGCAGGGCTGGAAGTCACTCGATGGTATCATCCTTGGACCCCGAGCAGATCCCGCTGTCTCGCTCTCACCTAGCTGGCAGGGCTGGAAGTCACTCGGTGTCATCCTTAGACCACGAGCAGATCTCGTTGTTAGGCTCTCGACTAGCTGGCAGGGCTGGAAGTCACTCGATGGTTTCAGCCATGGACCCCGAGCAGATCCGGCTGTCAGGCCCTCACCTAGCTGGTAGGGCTGGAAGTCCCTCGGAGAAGTCCTATACTCCCCAGGTATTGCATAACAAGCTCCTCTTCTAAAGGTAAGAGTGGAGAGCTCGGCATGGGCGAGCTCGGGCTCGCCAGTTCACCACCGTCTCGGTAGAAAGGAAGCAATCTAGGCCCTTGGACCTCGCTAGGAGGAGGTGGATCCCGTCGGGCCGCCTCGTCTCCCCACTGTGTTTGACTCAGGAAAAGTTGATGAATTTGGTTTTCAGATTGGTAAGATTATAGGCTGCCCGCAAGCGAGTTGAGGCGAATCCTGAGAATTGGTGATCCAGGCCCTTGGACCTCGCTAAGGGGAGGCGAATCCCGCCAAGGCGCCCCGCCCCCACGATATTTTACTTGGAAAAATTATAGTGAACTTGATTTTTTGTTGAATAAGGCCATGGACAGCTCGCGAGCAGGCTATGGCGAGCCCAAATGATTGCCGAACTCTCAAAAGTTGCTCTCAGGGGGAGTCCTAGCGATTGTTCTACTCGAAGTCTATCTATGCGAGGTCGCCTGGGGAAGGGCTCGCGGGCAGGCAGAATGCGGCAAGGACAGAAAATAGAAAAAAAAGAAAGAAGAATGGCTTGACTATGATCAAAAATCTATTTCATTAAACAGTGATGTTTACAGGTGGAGCTCGCCTCGGCGAGGAAACAAAAGAAAAGTATATACATTTAGACATCCCCCCCCCTTAATATTGGTGGTCCTCCCCTTCGCCTGACGGATCTGGGAAGCCCTTCCCAAACAGCGCGTCCAGACTGTCCTCCTTCTCGCTGGGAGGCATCGCCGGGAACAGGCTCGGCATCAGGTCCTGGGCCGAGATCTCCTTGCATCCCTCCACCAGCACTCCAGTGTCCTTCATCATCTGGAGGGTGAATTCGGCAGCCTGGATGGAGTTGATACGCAGCCTCTCGGCGAGGTCGGCTTCGCCAAAAATTCTTGGCCTCTTGTAGGGGAGGGTAGGATAGGCACCGCTGGGAGGGAAGAAGATCTCCGCCTGGCGGCGGACCTCGCGGTTGATGTGCTGATTCTCCTCTTTCAGCTTCGCATTCTCCCCCTGCAGCTCGACAAGCCGGATGCAAAGCTGGCTGATCTCCTCCTCCTGCTCGGTATTGCGAGCCCACAGCTCCCGACAGCCTTGGCGTCCTGACAGGAAAAGCTTATTAGTAACAACACAAAATATTTCAAAAGAGGGAAGGGGAATCCCGATACTCACCAATCCGCCGGCGGCCTGGGCGAGAAGACCCTCGGCGATGTCGAGCCTCCTCGATAGGTCGGCGACCTTGTCCTTGGTGATGTCGCGGGCCTGCTCAGCTTTTAGGAGCTGGTTGCTGAGGCCGAAGCTGCGGCGGGTCAGCATGTGATGAAGCTCCATGGCCCGCAGATGGGCCTACAGGCCCTCATGGCCGAGCTGCCACAGGGTCATATTCTTGTAGGCCTCGGCATCCTCCCGACCATAGAGGCCAAAGCTGAGGGCATAAGTATGGACGGTGGCGGGCTCGCGGTCATGCCAGGAACGGTGCAGGGTGGAGATAGAGACCCGATGGGCCAGCTCATCCCACTGAACCATGGGCTCGCCCGCTGAGTCCTTCCACCGCCCCCCGAAGTTGAAGAGGGGATGAAGTTTCAGCGCACCGCACTCGCGAGCCGCCCTCTTCTCCAAAAGAGGTGGGGAGATCGCCGCCGCGAGAGTAGGAGCCTCGCCGCCCTTCCGCCCTTTGCTGGTGATCTCCTTCAGCGGGCTCTCCGGCGACACGTTGGGGATGGTCTCAGGAGAGCTTATGTACTTGGGGGTGGATTGATGTTGTTGATGTTGTTTCCCACGCGGAGAGAGCACTGCTTTCTTCATCTTTTTTGGTAATGGCTGGCGGTGTGGCGGGTTCGATCCTGTATACTCAGACTGCCTCTTGCTGGAAGAGGGTTGGGAGAACGCAGCCTCATCTCGGCAGGCCGCCGCCGCTAACTTCTCGCGAGCAAGGGGGTCCAGGTATAACCCAGTGTCCGCGAACGGCGGGTTCACAGGAATTAGTCGCTCCCCTGCAAGAAAAAACTTGGAAAAAGTTAGATTTTCAATAGCAATGTGGCGAGCTCGGCAACCTGGCGAATTCGGCAATGCGGTGAGAACAATACCTTCGCCAGGCAAGACGGGGTGGAGCGCGTCGAGGCCCCTTCGCGGGAAGGCGACCTCGAAGTCTTTATTGAGGAAAAGCTTATGGAGGTCGGTATCGTTGCCGGAAACGGCCGGGCGACGGTAGACCTCCTCTCCTTTCTGCTGCGGCGAGTACGGGATGTTGCCGAGACCGCCCTTGATAAATGCGTTCTTGCTCATCCAGTTGTGGTGCTTGTTCGCGATCTCGCGAACTTTGATCAGCGAGCCGCCGAAGTAGACGATCCCATCTAGCATCGCCTTGTAAGAGAAGAGTTTCCTGAATACTATCAGGTTGAACTCAATCCTCTCTCGTCGGAGGTAGCTCGCGAATGCCACCATCATGGCGATGGCGTTGGAGTTCAACTGCACGGGCACCGTGCCATAATACTTCATAGTCTGCCGGATCTCCGGCCAGAGGGGGAGGCACAACCCCACCTCCAAGTGAGAGATGGGGAAGGCGAGCTCGTCCTCATAGAAGGTATTGATAGCTTCCCGCTACCTCGGCCGGCGCGCCTCAAAGCCCGACGGAACGTGGTCGCCAACAAATTGCACGAGCTCCTCCTCGGTGGTATTCCCCTCGAAGAAGCAGTAATCGGTGAAGTGCAGGGTGCACTTGGTGCGTCCGTCGGCGTCAGGGTTGGCCTTGCCCATACTCGCAGAAGAAGGGATGGTGCGCGAACAGAAAAGGGAGAAAGCACAGGAAGAGAGAGAAGCAAGCAGTTAAGGCGGTAGTACGGGGTTTGGTGGGGGAGGGGGCTATTTTTAGAAAACGTAATCAGGTTGCCAAGCTGTCTAATCGGCCCAGCTCGCCATCCCAGCTCGCCAACCCTCAGCTCGCCGGCTTCCGGTGCATTTCGATCTCCAAAGCTGTCCAATCGGCCGAGCTCGCCGACTTCCGACGCGTTCCAATAAAGGCTAAGTAAGATAAAAGCAATACATTATTTGAATACTGCATGTCTAAGAATGTTTAAAGTTGTTTATTACAAAGACCAAGTGCAGGAATAAAATGGCGTGGCGCGCAGGCAGGGGGGAAAACCAGGAGGCGAGTACCAGTCGGCTCGGCAAACGAGCCATCCTTTATCTACCCCGGCCTCGCATCTCCTGTCCCGCAGACTGTCGCGCGCGGAGCATCTTGCTTATCCTCCCCAAATTCCTCTGCGCCACTGAGAGATTGTCGTCTATCTCATTCAGAAGCTGGGAAGGGGACGTCAACTCGCCAGCCTGGCGTATCCGCAACTCGTCAGCGAGGCGTGCATAGTCACATTGCAGCGCCTCGTTGACCTCCTGCACCTCGTGGACCCCGCACACCAGTTTCTTTAAAAACTTAACCTCCCTCCTCGCCAGCTCTTCCAGATCCACTTCGGAGCCCAGGTAAGAGTCCAGCGAGCTAGGGGAGGGGAGGGGAGAGTAATGGGTACCCGCGAAGATTCCTCGGCAGCAGATTGGCTGGGGGGAACTGAGAAGGCGAACATCAGCAAAAGGAGGTATACAGGAAAGTCACATGAGGCAGGAATCCAAGGAAAGTTTACCTGACGAGCTCGACAACTCAAAGGAGATGCGGGGGAGGGGGGGGTAAACCTTAGATCATTCCCGCGATCTGGGCCGCGCGTTCCCGGTGAGATGAGTTCGAATCCCGGTATGGGGATGGTTTCCAGACCCGCCCCCGTGGTCAGACAGCTTGCTGAGGGGAGAGGGCGCGCACCGGCGAGCTCAGCCTTTGCGAGCTCACCCCTAAGGTCCGAAAGGGAGGGGACGTGTCCCGGGGATGATTCTCAAGAGTCATGAACCGCGAGTCCCCCAGAGTGGTCTTATCTCGCGGGGTGGTGTCTCGCGGCGCGACGTCCTCCGCGCCATCAGGGTGGCTGTCTGGGCCGTTGCAGACCTCGACAATTTTCCTCCCCTTTTCAATGGCAGGAAGAGTGGAGGAGCCGGTCGCGTGCTCCAAAGTGGTCTTCAGGTCGTCAAAGATGGGCTCAGCCACCTAGGGGAATGTTTTCATCTTCTTGGAGTTAGGCTCGGCAGAGCCATCTCGCGGCACGACAGCTGGGACCGCTATTAGGGCGGCTACGCGGGCAGTTGATTCCTGGCAGGCGAGCATAAGCCGCTCTTGAATCTCCTTGGGGATCGACATCTTGGCAGGATTAGAGCAAAGGGAATGACAAGGGTCAGGCAGGTATGCAGGTGCATATATATAGCCACAGGTGGACCCCACCCATAGATTCCCTCTAGTCCACCCCACACTCGCCGAACACATAGGGTTGGATGTTTCTTTCCGAGCTTTGTCAAGCACAAAAATAGCGGGGATTGTGTACAACCCCGTATCTAGTGAGCGGGGTGAATCCGGAACCAGGCCGACCAACTCAGATTACCATGGTCCCAGGCGAGCTTGGTAGATAAGTCCGAGCCCGAGCTCGGCACTCGTCGACGGCGAGCTCGGCATTCGCCGAGTAAAGCCAAGATTCGTCGAGCTGAGGTCGACTAACGGAGGCCGATCGATAGGCGAGCTCGTCGTCCCAACTCACACTCACGCAATGAAGCTCGGTAATAGTAGTCGAGCCGGATCTTCCAGGTCACAAGGCTTCCCAGCTCGCCTGGATCCATGAGTTACTTTTTACGGTTTTGACCCTGTTGGTCTGCCCATAGCCCTTCGAAACAGCGGAGCTTGGTTGTTAGCAGACACAACCAAGGGTATTTTGGTAATTTCAGGTCAGGTCAGTTTGGCTATTGGCAGTTCAGATTCTGAAAACTATAAATAGGACCCAAGGGGTACCCCAGAAGGCATGCTCCATGTGCTCTTCTGCTCCAGTTTTCAAGTGCTTTTTGAGGGTGCCTTAGCTCGACCTTTGGCTAAGGAGGGGAAGCGCTCTCAGATCTTCTGGGTGTGTGGTGGGTCCTCCCCGCCGAGCCCTTGGGTCAGTTCCTTCCTTGTTTCCTTTGTTGTTTTACTTGCAGGAGCGAAGTAGGTGTGCGATCACCCCTTCCCTAATGGTGAACTCCACAGGAGACCGATATTCAGTTTCAACATCCGATACACTTCCTCGCTCCGCTGCCGAGGCGAGAAGGGAATGTTGTCGAGCTCGCCTTTGATGAAGACAAATTTTGAAAACCAATTATGGTTCTTATTGGCCATCTCACGAACTTTGAGTTGCGAGTCGATGAGGAAGGTGACCCCATCATTGGTCGCGAGGTATATGAACAGTTTGCAGAAGAGTGTGAGGTTGAACTATATCTGCTTTCGACGGAGGAAGCAGGCGAATGGCACAACCCCACCTTGTAGTGCGAGATGGGGAAGGCGAGTTCATCCTCAAAGAATGAATTTATTTCCTCGCCCTCCACAGCTCGGTGCACAGACAAGTCGGGGGGAATGTATTCTGCAACGAAGTTCGCGAGATGGGGGTATGATTCTGCAATAAAGGCGATGGTCTGAGGGTAGTTGAGGGGGCCTATTTATAGAAAACAAATTAATTACCGAGCCGACCGGTCAGTCTGGCTCGCTGGCCACGACTCGCCATATCCTTCGACCTGCACTATCCTAAGTCGAGTTGAGTCTAAAGCGCAACATGATTTATGAATCACAAGCATTGGAAATTATATCTAGAAAAATAGTTAAGTTATTACATAACAATGTCAAATAATCAGTTCTATAGAATTATTATAATATGCGAGCTAGGGGTCTGGGGGGTGAGTGCCGGTAAGCTCAACTAGGGAGCCATTTCCATCTTCCCCGGTCTCACGCCCCCATTCCCGAAGTTCGTCGAGGATTGCTAAACTCACAAACTTGCTCCAGATATTGGTGAATGATGCGCAGGTTTTCCTAAATCAGATCCATTAGGGGTCCTGGGGATGTCATACCGCTTAGCGACCCGCACCAGACCTTATCTGGTAGAAGCACATGGTCCAGCTCCATCACGTAAAACATATCGCTGTCAATAGCTCGCTCCTCCTAGATATCGCGCAGCACAAGCCCATACTTTTGAAGAATCCCAATAGTTCGGCTCCTCAGCTTGGCAGGGTCTAGTGAGGCATCCAAGAAATCCTCTATCGCATTGGCCGAAGGAGGTGGCGAGTGACAATATGGTTCGAAGGATTCTTCCGTTTCAGTGTAGTCAGGAAGCCCAGCAAGAACAACAAAATCAGATGAGGAGCTGAGGGTTGCAGAAATGATGAATGCTATAGACTAACTTCGCGAGATGGTCCTGCCGTGGTGGATCTGCCAAAAATAACTTGGCTAACCCTGAAATGGGAGAGCGAGAGGATGCTGAATGTCCTTGCCGCGACGCGGAGCTTGAGAGTTTCGGGAGATCAAATTGAAGTTCGTGATGGAGATGTCCGCAACACCTCATCGTGCGATTATAAGATCGGGGGTAAGAACCTGAGGCGGCTGACGATCTGACGACTTCAGTAGTAGCTAACCCCACTTAGTATCACCAAAGGGAGGCAATGGGTTTCTTGTGTGGCCTTCAGGTGATGATTTTGGCGCGAATCGCCACAAGGAGAGTCAACTCGTCGAACAAAGGTTTCCATACCATTTTGATGAGTGCCCGGGTTGGAAGGAAGGTCGATGACCAATTTTCCTTTTGGTTCGGTGGCTGTCTTAGAGGAAGAAGCGAGACCTTGATCTAGTGTTGAGGGCAGATCATGGTAGACCAACTCGAGAACATTTGGGGCAGGTTTGGCCTTCTAGGCGGGCTGGGGTTTTGGCGACTTGCATGGTAGAGGACTTGGTGAAAAAGAGACCAGCTCGGCAGCTCGAGCAGCATTGAGCTCCCTGGGCCGGTAAAGAATCTCTTGGAGCTCCTTGTAGAGAGGCATCTCAGCAGAATCAGAGTAAGGGGAATGACAAGGGTCGCCTAGGAAGGGGTGTGTGTATTTGTTGTATCTTTCTGACCCTACAAAAATATTCCCTCCCACTCCTGCAGTGCTCAACAAATATCTGAGGTTGGATGTTTCTTTACGACCTTCACGGAAGCTCGAAAAGAGCAGGGATTTTATACAATCCCATATTCTATGAGCGGGTTCCCCTCCAGGATCAGTGCTTTGTGAGAGTTTCACAAGCAAAGTCACTGATGAAGTGAGCCCCCCAAGTGTTCGCCTAGCCAGCCGCGCGAGCCGGGATCTTGTCGTCGAGTGAGGCAAGTTCACTGGACGCCTTTTTCTCTTGGCGTTGAGAGAGGTGAGTTCTCTCGATGCCTTCCTCCTTTGGAATTGAGTGAGTCGAGTTCACTCAACGCCTTCTGCCTTTGGCGTTGAGTGTGGCGAGTTCTGTCGACGCCTTCCTACTTTGGCATTTAGTGAGGCGAGTTCAATCGATGCCTTCCTCCTTTGGCGTTGAGTGATGTGAATTCTGTCGACGCCTTCCTCGTAAAGTCATCGAGTGAGGTGAGTGGTATCATCCTGAGTCGGCTTGGCCAGAGCAGGCAGTCCAAGTCCCATGTAAGTCGAGAGGGAGGAGAGAGCTCAGCAGCCTCATCGACTCGCCTAGGAGGGGTGGGATGGAAGTGGGGCGGGTGGAGAAAGTGGGCTCACACTCTCCCCTAGCTCTCGGCAGAAGCAGGCGAGTGGGGCAGGCCTGACCAACAGTCGCCCAGGGACCTAGGTTGGCGGCGAGTGCCAACCACATCGAGCACTCGCCGCCCCAGGCAAGTGGAGGTTTTTAAGGGCCACTCGCCCAGTGATTTATGTTGTATTTTTACCATTTCACCCCTGCTAGCCTCAAAATAGACTTTCAGAACAGCAAAGTTACGTTGCTGGTAGGATGACTTGGACTACACATAATCATTCCAAACAGTGTAAGTACGTTGTTGGCATACCAACTGCAAAAAACAATAGATAGACCCAAGGTGGTATCTCAGAAGGCAAGCTTTTAAGCATTCCAACCTTCTTTCTCTATTATCTTCTAGTGCTTTATGAGGTGCCCTTATCACAGCACATGCTAAGGAGGGGAAGCACTCTAAGATCTTCCGGGTTTGTGGTGGGACCTCCATGCTGGAGACTTGGGTCTAGTTCTGGTTCTAATTTTTTTGGTCGTTCAAGCTCGCTAGGGAGAAGTAAGTGTTCAATCACCCCTTCCAAGGGTTCGGACCTCACAGAAGCCGAATTTTGGTTTCAACATGGGGTAGTAGTGGAGGATTACCATTGCTTTGGGAAATATGGAAGGATGTCCACCTCTTATCCTATTCGCCTCATCATATTAATGTTCTGGTGGTAGATGATGGCTCTGAGGCTTCATGATGGTTCACTGGATTCTATGGTCACCTGTTTGCTTCTCAATGACGGTGTACATGGGATATTATTCGTTATTTGGCATTAGACTCATTACTTCCTTGGGAGTTCAGTCGGGATTTCTATGTGTTTCTAGTTCAATCTGAATTGGACGGTCAGTTGTGGCGACCTCATTGGCAGTTGGAGGTGTTCTGGTCTGTTTTAGCGCATTGACAACTAACTATCTTGGGATTTGCGGGCAATCAGTATACTTAGATGAACTTTTGGATTGCCCACTTCATTGTCTGTGCTTCACTTGATAGCTATTAAGCTTCTCATCATGGATGGAGTAATTTCTTCGGGCCTTGGTGGAGCATTTGCAAACTGTGCACTAGGATCACCAGCCTATTTTGCTTGCTTTGCTGGCCCAACTAGCGCCTTCTTGTATGCCTCATCTGATTACTTATAAAGCATTGTAAGTAGATTTGTAGAATCAGAGAGGGTGGTCTTGGCTACGTGTAATGACATTTGGGGGGCCCAATCACACATCCATTGGGGTCAGGCTGTTCAGGATTGCCTCTCTTTGCTTGTGGGTTGGATTCATGGAAGGTTTGGTCATTTCCCGATGAATATTAAGCAGTTATTGAGGGATATTATAGAAATTCAGTGGATGCAGCATACTCCGACATCGTGTTCTCCGGATGCCTTCCTACGGGCTACACTTGAGGACCAAAATGTGTAGGAGGACATGTTGTGGAGGCAACATGGAAAGGAGGATTGGTTGCAGGGCGGGGATCGGAGCTTTGCCTACTTTCATGCATGTGCCTCATCTTAGCATAGGATGAATCACATTGAATGAATTCTTGATGGGGCTGGGAACCAGGTTGACTATCAAGGGGTATTCAACAGTTGGTATCATCACACTTTGCAAAGCTCTTTGCCTCCTCCACTTCAGGTGCCAATATTAGTAATGTGATCCTTGGTGGGGATATATTGGGTTTAGATGAGATGAATGTGGATCTAGGTCGACCATTTACTCTAATTGAGGTACATTCCGACCTCCTTTGTCTCCTCTCAAATCCCCCGACCCGGATAGCCTTTCACCAATCTTCTTTCCAGAAAAATTGGCCAACGGTGGGGCCTAGGTTACTGCTATGATTTAAATTTCTTGAACAATGGTGTCTCCACTCCTGATTTTCACGCCACCGATAATATTTTGATTCCAAAGTGTGATATGTGGCCTAATAGTTTATGCAATGTTGTTTATCAGATTACTTCCATGTGTATTGCTAAATGGTTAAAGTTGTATATTGATTCCCTCATCTCACCCAACCAATCAACATTTATTCCCGTGTGACTTATTATAGATAACATTTTAGTGGCCTTTGAGGTAAATCAATTCCTTTTACTTCCCAAAGTGCTAGTGACTCTTGTTTCACGCACAAGCTTGATCTCTTAAAGACTTATGATATGGTTGAATGATATTTTCTTGCTAGGGCCTTGGCCTGTTTGGGGCTGCAGGACTCCTTCATTTCTCTAATTATGTCATATGCATCTTCTACATGATATTATTTCATTCTCAATGGGGAGATATTTGGGAATTCCACTCTAAGCCATGATCTTTGGCAAGATGACCCCATCTCCCCATATTTGCTTTTGATATGCTCAGAATTTCTTTGCACGATTTTGGGGAATGACGAGTGGGAAGGGATGCTTCATGGTTTGACAGTTTTCCCCTTTGCACAATGGTTCTCCTTACTCGTACGACCGCTATCGCATGACTCGCTTTGACCGTACGACCTCACGACGGCCGTGCGGACTACACTGCACAGTCACGCTATCGTCCAAACCGTATGGCCTCCAACGCATGGATTCTCATATTGTGCGATCGCCAGTGCATGGCCTCTCTAGTCGTGGGGCCACCAGTGCATGGCCTGCTCCAGCCGTACGTTCGTCGCCGCACAACACAATCACTATAGGCATCATGGGGGTGCTCATAACAAAATAAACTATTTTGAGTGTGCAGATAGCCCCACCCCCTAGAGGCATAATTACTAGAATACCCCTCTCAGAAATATTAAAAGGGCTTTAGAGCCCGATATACCTTGCCTTCAAGCCTGGGAGAGCTTCAGAGTCTTCCTTTAAAGATCTCTCTGAATTCTTCTTTAGTGTTGGAAGATCCCTTCAAGGATCTCCGCGGCAGTCAAAGATCTCCTTTGACACTCAAAGATCTCCTTCAGAGCTTGAAGATTCCTTAGAAGATCTCCAATGTTCGATGGTTTCCTTTGGCGCTCGAAGATCTCCTTCAGAGTTTGAAGATCACTTGAAATTTGTTCGAAGATATCATTCGGCCATTAAAGATTCATTCAAAGACTCGAAGATCTCCTTCATTCCTCGAAGGTCCATATGAAGATAGATCAAGGACCTCATTTAGCTTCTCCTTTCAAGTCCATAGACTTACTGTCACATTCATCATTCAAGATTGCTCCTAACCACGCTCCTCGACATTTTGCGCCAAAAAACCTCCACTGCCTACAAGAATTATTGTAACGAGCATTGGTCTTTCACCCTTAAGAGATAACATTTGCAATACACCAAAGGATAGTGCATATTGGTAGACTTCGATCCGTCCCCGTTGTTTTTCACCATTTTCTGGTTTTCCATATTAAAAGTCTCATTGCCAGTTGTTAGTCTTCTCTATGATTATTTGAGCGCTTGGCTTACGATCAAACTGAAAATATTTAATTCAGCTGGTTTATAAGAGCATCGAGCAACCCGTAATAGTATGACACAGTCTATAGGAACACTATTCCCTAATGCTCTCAGTAGATACTCAGATGGTAGTATGTGCTTAATGTCCATATTCGTTACTAGCAGCAAATATCAAGAAGAGGTTCCCGTATTATTGAAAGGTCCATCTCTGGTGGGTGGGTGACATGTTGTTCCAGCTCCCTCTCATTTGCTTATCAAGGCTCCTCTCCTAGAGGAAGCTTTGATCGCTCTCATAGCTGCACTGTATGGGTGAATATGCCAAATGGAAGAGCATCCGGCCGAGATGCTCGCACTCCTTAAGAACTTAAGTGTTCAACGAGCTCTTAATCCCGTACTCAAGCAAGGCAATCTGCCACTACTAGTTCCAGATTGCGCTCTGATCTAGCACTTTGCTCGTGTACATCACATTCCTGAAGAAGATTTTTCTGACATAGCCAACTCAACACGCCCAGTCCAGCCAACCAGATAACCCAAAATTTATCACCACCAACGCTCAAAAGCAGCAGGCTTCAGCACCTAATTGGAAGGCTCACTCTCGAAGAAACACTTGACATGATCGTCGAAGAGTATGTAAAGGTTAGAGTATGAGTCTCTTTTTCTCGCTACCCTCTCCGCCACGGCTCGCCATTAGCACTTGAGTTCCTAGCACATCCAATTCTGTATTACTTCAAGCTCCTAAACATCTTGTCATTCAACAGAACAGACCCACAAGTTAATTGATCAATTCATATCTAGACGTAGGATTATTAGTGACCTCTCTCATTTATCAGGGATTCGCTTGAATTTTTGAGAAACCCTCAAAGACTTCTTCTACCATTTCACTACAGAAGCACAAAAAATCCCAGGGGTCGACCTCGAGCTCTTGCAAGGCATCTTCCTGGGAGGGCTCCGCCTAAGTGGTATCTACTCGGCATTGATGAGACCATCTATCCTGACCTTGTACACTAGGCTGAAGCTCATATCGTTGTCGAAAAAGCCATTGAGGGACATTGACATCAATTTGAAAGAGATCAAAAGAGGATGAAGGGAGGAAGAGCAGGCCCATAGAAGACATGAAGAAACCCACAATAACGCATTGGAATCTTATGTGATCTAAAGGTGATCAAAGATTTAGTCTTGCGACCAACGTGATATAAGCCACTATAGGGTCACATGTTAAGAACATACGAGAATTATACAGATGATCGTTTTGGTTATGAACCAAACCTTAACTGACAACATTCAATGGAGGCATTGAATATGTGGAAAAAGGTTTCCATTGCATCGATTAGTAGGACTATTCGATGCTTGTACTGAATTCAAAAAAATGAACCTGTTCGTCGAATAATAGGAATATTCAACGCATGCATTGATTTGTAGAAATCGACGTAATGTCAAATTGGTGTGCTTATATCAGAATACTCTACTTTCAAATATTATTTGGCACAACACTGAGTTGTGGACTCTTCGACACTTGCATGGATTTGTAGAAATCGATGCTACATCAAATAGTAAGATACTATTCAATGCATGCGTTGAAAAGTAATAGATGCACACTATTCTTAGTTCTCGTTCTCAATATAGATAGTACAAGAAGTTGTAGTATAAATAATGTGTTTAAGGGGTGTGATAATAAGAGATAGCCAGTTCTTTTGTTGCCAGTTGCGTCCTCTCCGGAGAAGCAAAACTAATATTTTGGGGAGAAGAAGAAGGTCGGTCATCTTCCAGTCAGAGCTCGACTGATGACTGTCCTTGAGTTTCCGACGATCTGTGTGAAAACTTATTGAGACATAGATCTCATTCTATATTGTGGTTTTCCACGACAATCATCCGTCTCGAAACTATGATTTCAACGCAAATATAAACTAATTCTCAATATTTTAGTCTTTGTAAGAATGCCTTTTGGGTTTCTATGAAATTTTCCACTGTGTATATGATGCTTAAATAAAACCCAACAGTGGTATTAGAGCCAATTGACAATTAACAATTTTTCAAAATTCCTCCCTTTCGCAAAAATTGTCTATCTCTGTGTAGTTTGTGAAACTAAAAGCACCGATAGATGAACTTGTCTACTATCTAAGGAGAGATGAATATGAATGACATAGGTGCATGTAAATATGATGATTTAGAATTGTTCTGAATGTTTAGATTATTCCTGGAATATCACCACCAAGGCACTGCCACTTGGACCACGTTAAGTGCTCTTCTGCTATGACCCTGCTAGGGGCTTAGCCCCTTTGATCTACACAGGGAACACATCATTTTTCTTTATGGTATATGTGTATATATGGAATGTGTCTACATTATGAATGGTAAAATATTTTTTGTGATTTGTTTAAATATGTGCAATAATTAAGTGTTAATCATGATTAATTAAATATTAATCATCTGTCATGGAAAATCCATTTTTCCTGCCTAGATCGATGATGTGTGATAATGCATCAATCTATCTATCTTGGCTTTCCAAAGTAAGATGCATCAATCTATCTTGACAAAATGCGAGTAGATAATTCTGATATCCTGTTGTTAACATCTGGTCTTACTTGGCAAGATTACCTCAACGATTGAGTTCCTAGAGGTATATGCTTAGCATGCACCATAAGATGTATGCGAATAATGGTTATTCACATGAAATGCAATAGTTGCATAATGATACAATTGACAAAAATTGCATACCTAAATAAATAACCATATTATGGGTGATTAACCAAAATTGACTTATGATCGGGGTGAAATTAATACAAATCATATCCACTATAGAGTAGCTCGCATTAACTTCCCGAATGAATATTAAGGGTTGTCAATTTGAAGAAAATTGTGAGAGTATTTAATAAAATCCTTATTAAACAAAATGTATTTTAAAATATAGTACTAATTAACTTTGTAGAATTCTTGTAGAATATCCATAGATAACAATTCACCCTGCACCTTATCCTTGTGAGCTATCCTTTAGAAGGACAAGCATAATGGGGAAAACTTCCTAGACTTGTATAGAAACTTGAGGATTATCTTCAAACAAGACTGTAAGCTCTATGTCTTAGAGGAAGATCCCCGAATGTGCCATTCAGATCTGCCTCTAGAGTAGTTAAAATGCTTATAAGATGTATCAAGATAGATGACTCATTAGATGTCGAATGCCTTATACTTGCACCAATAACCTCTAAGAATCAAACACAACTTGACACCATGCTTGGTTATGTGATAATCGAGCACATCAAGAAAATATTTCATGGGTAGGTTCCCCAAGAGAGGTTCGAAGTATAAAGTATTATTTCAATGTTAGATGAGAGCTTGCGACCTTGTAGGAACTCATGTGCTTAAGATGATTAGGTACGTTGGGAACCTTGAAAGATTGGGGTTTCCATTATGCCAAGAGTTAGCCCTAAACTTGATCCTGCAATCGTTGTCTGATTGTTATAAGAAGTTTGTCTTAAATTACAATATGAATGAAATTAACAAGAAACTTCCTGAGCTCCTAGGCATGTTATGAACTACCAAAGACAACATGAAGAATGCCAATACAACTAGCCCCATATTGATGGTGCATAAAGGTATGGGCAAGGATATGGTATTCAAGGGAACTAAGATAGTATCTAAGTCATATCTTGTGTAACACCCCTATCAGTCACATATCACATAACACTAGGTCCGACCGGGGCCCGACGTCATATACTACAGACAGACCAAGGAGTCACTAGTTGAAACCGTCATCCAACGTATCTGAACACGGAGTATATTCTAGCGGAAGTAGTTTTAAGGTTATAAATAGAACCCACGAGAAACATAAATGTCCACTAAATCCAAACATAGGATTTAGTACTGAAAATACACAAAAGTAATAACATGGCCTTAAGGCCTTACCAGGTTTACTCAAGAGTTAATGTTTTACAAACATCGGAATGCAGGCCGACCACACATGATCTGTAAAGTAAACGCTAGCTTTTAGCATTGGCCTTTGAGGGCCAGCACTGCTATTAGGGCTCAAGCCCACTATTTTCCACGTGGCTCTGACGCACCTGCAATCAACATCCCACCGCAACGGTGGCAAACAAGAGCAACGATTTGCATTAGCTGACCAAATTATAACGACCCCACCCTTCACCTGGGGTGGCGGTGCTCCTTCCCTGCAGGCATTAGTTTAAACAAAATATGGCATTCTTAATGTGCAACTTAAGAAACATTCGTCACAAGCATTGACACAGCCGACCAAATGCCCCGTGCACTAAGGATACATTATCGGTGTACCAGTCTTCCCGGGTACCACCACCGTTCAGAGGTCCTTCACTTGACAGTAAATTTGAGCATTCTAGTCTTTTCGGCCACGGGGCCTAAGACTCTCATTATGCCATCAACAAAAGCCAATTAATTTAGGCAATTTATCAGATCGACACAATGCAGGTATAGTTCCGCCTTTTCCCGTTGCTCAACTCGCCATGCCATTTTTGAAAGCCGAAGCAATCAAGGACAATCGACAAGGCGGGGGTCGGCATCCCCTTTCCTATTCATCCCACTGGCCTTATCAAACTGGGCACTACAACATGCAGTTAAACATATATCAACCCCCAAGTCTCCCAAAGATGGGGCTCACAAACAAACATAGCTCACTGGGAACTAACGCCAGCGTTAGCACTACCGCCGTGCTGTACAGGACAGACTTTCGTTTCTTCCCCTTTTCATGTGTTTTCATAGGGACTTCCCCCAGTACTCTCACTGCAGTAACCTACACACCACGAGATTCCGAAATCTATACTCTTAACATGTATTCTTTGTTTGGTTTTTGGGGATGACACAACAATTGTGCACGCAGCGGAAATAAGAACAAGTAAAAACCAAACAATTTCAGATCTGACAATATTCATGAATCAAGAAGTAAAGCATGATATAATAAAAATTACCTTTGAGGGATTGAGTCAAAACTCAACCTAGATGCTCTAGAAGAATCGTGTCGGCCACACAGCGGCTAGAGTCTTGAGCGTAAAAAGAATATCCACGCCTCTATAGTAATCCACATGATCAGGGGAACCCATAACAACTTGTCACACAAGCACTAGGTAGGGAGTGGACACTCAGCATCTCCACAGACTGCTAGATATGTTGGAGGAGAGGCGGCATCGACACTCGCGGGGATGGGGTTCGGGATCGGCGAAGGCGAAGACAGAACAATTTCTGTCGGGCTTTTAGGGCTATCAGTATTTATGCACAGTACGACTCGTATACTAAGATATAAGAATGATCGCTTAAAAGTCAAACCCTAAAACTTCCTATTTATACCTAAAGGTAATAAACAAAGCAGCCCGTTGCTAATCGCAGACCAAGGACTTAGACAAAACAGTCCTTCGGCCCGACAACAGTTTGTCTAGACGGATTGTTGAATATCTACAAGATATACGACGAATCGTAGAGTATCAATTTATACTCGTTGAATCATTGAGTATCTTATAACACGTATACGACGAACTCAACGACAACCTCCATCTGAATGAACACGTGTAGCGATGAAGGAATTGAATGGACTCAATGATGTCAACGCCTTCTGCTGCGTTCGACAGATAAGCGCCAAAGGCCAAATTTGTCGAATGAAGTTCGACGAATAAGCGCCAAAGGACAATTCGTCGAACAGAGTTAGACGAATCTGCCCTAGAGGCCAAATTCATCGAACTGAGTTCGATGAGTATGCCAAGGAGTTGAGTTAACTCAACGCTTTCAATACTTTTGCCTTAGAAAATTTCAGTCCCTTTTGCTCATCATATGAACTAAACCATACAGATCCAAACTCCCAATTTCTTCATAATCTTATGTGCGACCCTGATAGTCTTATACTGAGTTGGCAGCATGGCTACATGCTTGATAACTTCCATATCACTATGGTTACACCAACAGTCTCCCACTTGATCAAGAAAGTATCAAGCAAAATCTTCACAAACAATGAGCGGCATCTAGCAATACATCACTGCTCCCCAAATAGTAAGAGTTTATAAAACTCAAATGCCATTGTGACCAATGTTACAATATTGTCATGTCCCTCCGTCCCTTACATCCGGATAGAACTAGAGGTATAGACCATGTCACCCTCATAAATGTTCAATCCCAGTTTCCTGATCTAGAATGGACTTTCAAAATTTGGTGAGCCCAATATCATATATTGACTCAACCAAGCATGGCCATGCATTTATCAGTGACATTCTATCATGGGGTCCCATAGATGCAACTCTTGTCATATAGGAGGATAAATCTCATCTATGCTCTCACACAAACATCCAAATGATTTGTAATGTATCCAATAACCACCTTTATCATCCAACTTTCTCAAGACTAGACTTTTTATGGCATAAAATCATGCTCTTCCTCACTCAATGAAAATTGTGACTTCAGTTCAAAGTACCACAAACACCATTACCACTTTAGCCATACTTGTGACACGTTCATATAACAATCCATAAAGTATTCTCACGGTAGGTCTGTCCAGAACAACTTGTTCATAACAAGTACCCATGTGATGACTTGATATAGCAATATCATGACCTATGAGGATGGATTATCAGTCAACGCACATGCTAGTCTTAAAATTATCATCATCGCCCTTAGCTTTTAAGATGATACAACGATCAGGCACCTTTAAGAATGAAGCTTCTAAAATCATAGGTTCTCACATCAAGTCACTACTTGACCTATGGAAGCAAACACTCTAAGGTTATTTATTAAATTGAACTAATCTATCAAAATAGAAATAATTTCATAATAAAAGAACTTGCCAAAATATATAAAATGAAATGTGTGCAGTACTTTTAATCATCAAATGAAATATTATACAGCCAACAAGCATACAATCTACAAGACTCAAACTAAAGTTGATCATTTAGGCATCGTATACCCATAGATCAAACATGACCATCATGCTTTCTCTATGCGAGAGGCTTTGTCAGTGGATCTGCAATGTTTTCTTCAGTCAACATTCTGCATATGCTCACATCTCCTCGATCGACAATCTCTCGAATTAGATGGAACCATCGAAGTATGTGCATGGAGCGCTGATGAGATCTAGGTTCCGAAGTAAGTGCAATTGCACCGTTGTTGTCACAGTAGATATCTACAAGATGAACAATGCTAGGAATTACATCTGGCTTGCCGATAAATTTCCTAATCCATACAGCCTCCTTCGCTGCATTTGCAGCGGCGATATACTCGGCCTCAGTAGTAGAATATGCAACTATATCCTTCTTGGAACTCTTCCAACTAATAGCACCTCCATTCAGGCAAAACACAAACCCTGATTGAGACTTTGAATCGTCCCTATCAGTTTGGAAGCTAGCATCCGTGTAACCACTTACAACGGGCTCTTCCTCTTAGCCGAATACCAAGAACATATCCTTAGTCCTTCACAAGTACTTGAGGATATTTTTGACGGCTATCCAGTGTCCTTCATAGGGATCAGACTGATACCTACTAGTCATGCTCAAAGCATAAGAGACATCGAGTCTAGCACATAACATTGCATACATGATTGATCCAATTGCCGAAGCATATGGAACCAATTTCATGCGGTCCTTATCTTTACAACACTTAGGACACTTGTCCTTAGAGAGACTCACACCATGAGACATGGGCAAGAATCCTTTCTTGGACTCAAGCATGATGAACCATTTCAACACCTTGTCAATGTATGTACATTGGGTCAAACCCAACAATTTCTTCGATCTATATTTATATGTCTTAATATCGAGTATATAAGTTGCATCCCCTAAGTCCTTTGTCGAAAAGCAGTCCCCTAGGTTGTTCTTAACAACTTATAGGGTCAGTTTGTCATTTCCAATCAACAGTATGTCATCTACATACAAAATCAGGAAGGCAACTATGCTCCCACTAATCTGGTTGTAAACACAAGGTTCATCTCATTTTTGATAAAACCAATTTTTTTTTATTTTTTCATCAAAATGAAGATTCTAACTTCGAGAAGCCTGTTTTAGTCCATAAATGGATCTCTACAACTTACATATTTTAGTGGCTTCACCTGCAGATATAAAACCCTCAGGTTGTGTCAGATACAATTCCTCGAGGAGGTTCCCATTAAGGAATGTCGTTTTGACATACATCTACCAGATATTGTAGTCATAATATGGAGCAATAGCCAGCATATTTCTGATGGACTTAACCATGGCAACTGGGGAAAAGTCTCATCATAGTCAACACCATGAATTTGCTAAAAACACTTAGCCACCAGTCGGCCTTTGAATGTCTGTACATTCCCATCCATGTCAGTCTCCTTCTTGAAGACCCACTTGCACCCTATGGATCTTACCCCTTCAGGTGGTTCCACCACAGTCCATACTTGGTTTTCATACATGGAGTCCATTTCAGATTTCATCGCCTCAAGCCACTTCTCAGAGTCCGGTCCACACATAAACTAATGGTACGTTGCAGGCTCATCACAATGATCCATAAGCAACACATTATATATTTGAGATACGAGAAATCCACATCTCTCAGTCTTAAATATTGGTCTACCAGATAGACGTGGAACTTGTGTATACTGAGCAGTTTCTCCTGCTACAACTACTTGAAGTCCTGACATGGTTTCCAATTCCGGCTCATTCACTATCTAAGGTTCCTGAACTTCTTCAAGTTCTACCTTGGCTGTCTTTCTACTTAAGAACTTTTTCTCAAGAAAGAAACTAGTCCTTGCAACAAACACTTTGCCCTCATACGGTAGGTCGAAATAGTACACTTTGGTTTCCCTAGGATACCCCCACAAGATAATACTTATCTGATTTGGGTTCCAGCTTATCGGCATTTGATGTCATACGTATGCCTCACAGCCCCAAACCTTAATGAACGACATACTGGGATGCTTCCCAGTCCATATCTCATATGGTGTATTTAGAACCACTTTCGTTGGAGCATGATTTAATGTTAAATCAGTAGTTTTTAAAGCAAATCCCCAAAAGGAAACAGGCAGATCTGCATGACTCATCCTCGACCATTCCATGTCTAACAAAGTATGATTCCTCCTCTCAGACACATCATTATGTTGTGGTGTTCTAGTTGGAGTGAGATGTGATACAATACCACAGTCTATCAGATGATCACAGAACTCACAACTTAGATATTCGCCACCTCGATCAGATTACAGTGCTTTAACCTTCTTACCCAGCTGGTTTTCTACTTCGCTTTTAAACACTTTGAGCTTTTCAAAGGTTTCAGATTTGCATTTCATAAGATACATGTATCCGTATCTACTGAAATCATCAGTAAATAAAACGAAGTAGAAGAACCCACCTCTACCCATAGAACTCATGGGTCCACATACATCACTATGTACTATACCCAAGAGATCATCAGCCCTCTCACTGAATCCAGTGAAAGGGACTTTAGTCATCTTGCCTAAGAAACAAGATTCACATCGCTCAAATGATTCATAATCAAATGAGTCCAACAGTCCATCCTTATGGAACTTGGATATATGTTTCTCATTTATATGGCCCAAACTACAATGCCCAAGATACGTACGGTTAGAGTCATTTGTTCTTAGTCTTTTAGTATTTTCAATTTTATAGATCAGATGTTCTAACTTCAAAACATACAAAACATTAAACATTTGGGCTATACCATAACAAACATCATTCTTACATGTTGAACAACAATTGTTCTTAATAATAAAAGAAAAACTCACCATGTCCAAACATGAAATGGATATAATGTTTCTAGTTATGGAAAGAACAAAATAACAATTATCTAGTTCTATTACAAGCCCACTAGGCAAAGCAAGACAATAAACCCCCATGATAACTACAACAACTCTTGCTCCATTACCAACACGTAGGTCCACCTCTGCTTTACTCAGCATTCTTCTCCTTCCCAGTTCCTGCACATTTATACAAATGTGAGAACCACATCCGGTATCCAATACCTAGGATGAAGGAGCAGAAAGCTTTATCTCTATAACAAATATACTTGAAGTGGAGGTTATACCTCTTCTTATCTTTTGCAGACCCTCAATATACGAAGGACAATTTCTCCTCCAATGAGCATCCTCGCCACAATGGTGGCACTTTCATTCTTTCCCTGAGCCTTTCTTTTTCAGTGTAGAAGACTTGGGCTCCAGTCCAGCCTTAGGACCCACCTTCGTCTTTTTGAAGCCCTTAGCCTTGCCCTTGCCATTAGGCACCATCAATATGGGGCTGGCAGGCTTGACATTCTTCATGTTTATCTCGGCAGTTTGCAACATCCCTAAGATCTCAAGCAGTGTCTTGTCTATTTCATTCATGCCATAGTTCAAGACGAACTGCTCACAACTGTCCGACAACGATTGCAAGATCAGGTCTGTAGTCAACTCTTGGCCCAGAGGGAACCCTAGTCTTTCAAGGTTCTCGATATACCCAATCATCTTGAGTATGTGAGTCCCTACTAGGTCCCAAGCTCCCATCTTACATTGGAATAACTCCTTAGTGACGTCAAATCTCTCTTAACGAGCTTCCACTTGAAACATTTTCTTGAGATGCTCATCAATGTCCTTGCAACCCATGTTCTCATGTTGCTTCTGAAGCTCAGAGTTCATTGTTGCTAACATTATACATTCGATGTCTAAGGAGTTGTCGAGATAATTCTTATAAGCGTCTTTATCAACATGGGGCGCATTCTGACAGGCTCATCAGGGGATACCTCTTCCAAAACATAGAGCTTGCACTATTGCCTGAGAACAATTCTCAGTTCCTGTACCAGTCCAAATATTAGTCCCGCTTAGCTTTTCCTTCTCAAGGGTCGCTCGGAGGGACAAGGTGGAGTGTGAACCACTTCCCATGGAAATTCTACAGGAATACAAGCAAAGCAAATTAGTACCACATTTCAAAATACAATTTATCTTTCAATTATGAATTTAATCAAAAGCTCCCACTATTTTTATCAAACTGATAACCCTCAATATTAATTCGAAGAGTTTGTCGAGTAACCCTCTTAGTGGACAAGATCCATTTTTCACTAACACTATGAGTCAGCTTTGGCTTTTCTCTCATAATGCAGCTATTTAGGTAGGCAACACTTGCCAGTTGCATCACTATGCAATTCTTGTATGGATGGTGAATAACTCTTTATTCGAATCCATCATATGGTGCATGCTAACCCAATGCCTCTTATCACTCAACCTTTGAGGTCACCCAATTAAGCTAGACCCGATGTCGACATTGGGATATCATAATTACTCGCTCGCACCCTCACCAAGATAGATTAATGCACCTTGCTTTGGCAAGCCCACACTTCCTCGATCGAGGCAGGAAGAGTGTCATCCATTAGAAGGCATCCAAATACTTAATATTACTTGAGAGATTTTAGATAGTTGATTAACTCTTTAATCATGGTTAACACTTAACCAGTGTGCACATCAAGCAAAATAAAATACAACAAGCATAATCCAATTGCATACCAGATGTGCACAGGAATCATTAACACTTGATGAATTGGGCTAAGTCTGATCATCTAGAACATGTTTAAATCTTCATACCTACATGCATTGGACATGAGCAATACCAAATCCACTTACACATTAGACAAGCTCGTCACTTCATGTGAGATTCAAAATCTAAAACATGCTTAGTTTCTCAAGACAACAAAGTGACGGTTACTGTTAAGGAGTAAACTTCAAAGAAATCACATGCATTCTTGGAAATATACAAGACAAGATTTAGTCATTTAGAACACTTCTAAATGTTCATATCTACACGTCATGGATTTAGCAACTTCTGAAATAATGTATATTGTCGGTAACCTGCCTCTGATAGTACAGTTGCGTTTTTGGGGATGACACAACACTTGTGCACGCAATGGACATTAGAACAAGTAAAACCCAAACGAGTTCGGATCTGACAATATTCATTAATCAAGAAGTAAAGCAAGTTATAATAAAAATTATCTTTGATGGATTGAGTCAAAACTCAACCTAGACGCTCCAGAAGAATCGGGCCGGCCACACAATGGCTAGAGTCTTGACACATAAAGTATATCCATGCCTCTATAGTAATCCACACGATCGCGAGAACCCGAAGCAACTTGTCACAGAAGCGCTAGGTCGGGAGCGTACACTAAGAGTCTCCATAGACTGCTAGATTTATTGTAGGAGAGTCGGAGGTGACACATGCCGGGATCGGGATAGGTGAAGATAGAACAATTTCCATCGGGTTTTTAGGGATATCGGTCTTTACGCACAGTACAGCTCGTGTGCTAAGACAGAAAAATGATCGCTTAATAGTTAAACCCTAAAACTTCCTATTTATACCCAAAGGGAATATACAAAGTAGCCTGTTGCTAATCGTAGACCCAAGACTTAGACAAAATAGTCCTTCGGCCAGACAACAGTTTGTCTAGATGGATCGTCGAATATCTACAGGATATACGACGAATCATCGCGAATCAATTTATCCCCGTCGAATCGTTGAGTATCTTGTAGCACATATACAACGAACTCAGCAACAACCTCCGGCCGAATGTTCATTTGTATCGACGAAGGCATCGAATGGACTCAATGCCGTCAACGCCTTATGTGGTGTTCGACGAATAAGTGCAAAAGGCCAAATTCGTCGAACAGAGTTAGACGAATAAGCGCCAATGGCCAATTTGTCGAATGGAGTTCGACGAATCTGTGCTAGAGGACAAATTCGTCGAACTGAGTTCGACGAGTATGCCAAGGCGTTGAGTTAACTCAATGCTTTCAATACTTTTTGCCTTAGAAAATTTCAGTCCTTTTTGCTCATCATACGAACTACACCACATAGATCCAAACTCCCAATTTTTCAACAATCTTATGTGTGACCCTGATAGGATCATACTGAGTTGACAGTGAAGCTACAAGCTTGATCACTTCCAGATCACTATAGTTACACCAACAGTCTTCTCGGGTATACAAAACATATAATCATCACCAATCTAGACCAACCAGTCCGGATGGGCTTCACACAACTTGCTTATTTCGTACTTTGATTCCAGATCTAAATGCAACACTATGGGGATACACAGATCTACCCGTCGGGTGAACCCCCAACACAAGTTTGTGGGGCGTCTACCATAAAATGCCAAAACGAAGGACTCAAATGACCAGGGAAGAGGATCGTTACCCTTGATGTCCTCTTTATCACAATGGGAGAAATCTAGATGCTTGAAAATGACCGCTTTGACCTTGCCTCCGCAAATCCGGACTCGACTTGAGAATCAGAAGTTCAGAACTTCAACGACGGTGAGATCTCCCTTCAGGCAATGCTTCTCCCCCTCATCCAAGAAATCCAGGCCAAGTCCCCAACTCCAAAAGAAAAGAAGTGAAAATCACCAAACCAGGATTATATATGAAGCTACCGCAGCGCGGTACCTTAATTCAATGCCTCGTTTCGAGCGCAACCGCCCAAAACCTCCAATCCTAAACCGACACGTGGATACGTCATTACGGTTTCACTACCGCTGAGCGATAGATGATATCGCCGTGCAATAGCCATTGTTGGTTACGACACAACACCATCCACTATCGCTGTGCGCCAACTGTTATCCCCGCGCGGTAGAATCCCAAGACCCCCCTCATTTAAATTGGCCCCACTATCGCCAGTGGTAAGACTATCGATGGGCGATAGCTTCTTGAGAACTTTACCAGAATAATTCCCGGCTAACTTAGCATGGTAATAAGTTTCCGCCGCGTGGTAACATCTTTCTCAAGAACTCGACGCTCTCCACGCAGTCGACACAAACCCTGGAGCTACCGTCGTGCGATAACTGGCTACGACCGAGCGATAACCCCTATAGAGGAATCTCCCGCCTTAGGAAATTTGGGGCATTACAAATCTCCCCCACTTAAAGAATTTATTCCCGAAATTAAGTGATGCAGGAAACTAAGAAATCAAATCAACTTTAAACTGTGTACCTTTAACAAACAACTCGGGGAACTCCGACTTCATGGTCTGCTCCCGCTCTAATGTAAGCTCCTCTCGGCCGTAGTTGTCCCATCGGATCTTAACCATCCTGATCTCTTTGTTACGAAGTCGCTTGACTTCTACATTTTCAAATTGAATGGGCCTGACCTTCGTTGTCAACCCACTATCAACAGGTACTTGATCTGAAGCAATCACTTACACAATACCGATATATGGAATATGTCATGTAGACCACTCAATTTCGTCGATAACTTCAACCAGTAAGCTGCTTCGCCAATTCTCTCCAGTATTTCAAACGGTCCAAGATATCTCAGACTCAGCTTCTTCAAGCGTCGGACCCTTGAGACACCCTTGAAACGCTAAATCTTCAAATATATATAATCGCCCACGGCGAACTCGACGTTCCTGTGCTTGGTGTTATAACACTAAGTCTGCCTATCCCGAGCAACTAGCAACCGGTCACTAATTGTTCGCACAACCCAAGTCACATCATCAACTTCCTTCTGCTTATATAGCTTTTACTTGCCTGTCTCCAAACATGACAACAGAGTACGACAATTCCTGTCGTATAGGGCCTCGAAGGGCGCCAATTGAATGCTCGCCTGGTGACTATCATTATAACCAAACTCACTCGTATACAGGCATTCTTCCAACCTCTTACCAAAATCTAGGGTACACATACGAATCATGTCCTCCAACACCTTGTTGACCCTCTCAGTCTGACCATTTGTTGCGGGTGAAAGATTGTACTGAACCTCAGCTTGGTCCAAAACATTTGATGCACCAACCTCCAGTCTGTTAAAATTTTCTCAACGTGGTCAGCAAGATAGCTCAAACACCAAATTAATATCTTCGGAACTACCCAGTTTGCACGTTGAACCAGCGGAAAACTAAGGAACAAAGGTTAATCCCAACAAATAATGGAAGCACAAGCAGGTCTTTTATACATTCACTTCTTTACAATGCAAGGCATACATAGCGAGACATGATTTCGCTAGTATAACAGCTGTAAATAGAAAGCACCACAAACCAATCCGGGCGGACAGCACCCGAGTCCGCCGAGACCGCGAGGTCGCCGAGTCCGCTGAGGTCGCCCGAACTAGCTGCAGATCGACGAATAGCCACGGAGTCCGCCGAAGCCGCGAGGCCGCGCGGACACACTGTTATTCGTCTCCTGCTGAACCTGAACTAAGGAACACACCTACCCGCCTGAAGCCGACGGACAGGTTATTGAAGCTGGCAAAGCTGAAACAGAACTGACAAGCCGCAGAGCGACCTCCTGCTGAGTCCGCAGAGACCGCGCACTTCCAAGTACTTGACTGAATTCACAGCCAAACTCCTGGCTCCTTGAAGCTACCCGCGCGACCTGCACACAACAAACGTCAGCACTGAAACAATCCGTGCGGACTGACAAACACAGACCGCAGCACTCGCACAACCCAACTTACTGTTCACTCAAGTTACTGTAGACCTGCCAGGGGGTCCTATTTATAGGCAAGGTGAGGAGTGTGGTCACCGCCCAAGAGATAGCGACACCGCCCTAGCCCGCGCATTATCAAAAACACCGTCAGCTCAGTCCGCATGGACTTAGCCGGATACCAAGGAAAACCGCCAGGAGCAAGGCAATAATGGCGAACTCTCTCCAGTCCGCCCAAGCAGTGCGGACAAGGCACCAGCCCGCAAAGCTCCTACTATTGCAGGACAACAAACCACCTTCAATGGCTGTCCGCACCAACCCGAGGCAGTCCGCAAGACTCACACCTCAATCCGCCACAAGTCCATGACCAAAGGCAGATAGCAACAGTCCGCCCGGTCGTAGCGAACTTGGTGGATACCACGGACACCATGGCCTTGGCACAGTATGTGACCAAGTCCAAAAACCACCAAAGACCAATGCAAGCACGGCGGACTCAAACTCTCGTCCGCCAAACACCCTAGCACATACCGCCAGTAGTCCGCAGGCTCATTGCACTTCTATCCAATGCAGCAACCAACCCGGACTCCAACACCAGTCTGCCACAGGCCTCCACAGCAAAGCACCTGCTGTAACACCAGAGATCGATAAGGCCTCAGCCAAGCTCTAAGCCCAGTCTGCAATTGCCAATACCGCGGACACATCAGTCCGCAAGCAACCCGCGGACACAAGCCAAACCGCCTAACAGCACAAGCCTGCACCACGGCCACTGAGCAATGCATCAGTCCGCAAGCCTCTCTATCCGCAGATACCAGGCCGCACAGCCCGCGGACTCCATGCATCCAAACCGCTCAGAAGACAGTTGGCTTCCCACTAGACCTACCACCAGGCCGCACATCTCAGTCCGCCCAGTCCGCCTAGTCTGCCAAACCTGTCCGCCCGGCCTGTCCCGTCATCCACTTCCACTTCACAAATTTCAACACTCCCCCTTGAAGTGAGAAGTGGTGGCCAAGCCCAACAAGCTGCGCAAGCGATCAAAGGGCCCCTTCGATAGCGACTTCTTGAAGATGTCAGCAAGATTATCTTCACTCCAAACATGCCCGACCAGCAGTGATCCTTCCAACACCTTCTCCCTGATGAAATGGTGATCAATCTCTATATGCTTGGTCCTGGCGTGACACACTGGATTGTTAACTAGTTTGAGAGCACTCTCATTGTCACCCCGGAGTAAAGTAGGCCCTTGCACTTCCTCATGAACATCCTCTATAAGCATCCTCAACCAAACGGCTTCCCGAGCAGCCAAGGCCGAAGCCTTATACTCCGCCTCCATGGTTGAAACCGACACTAAGTCCTGCTTCTTGCTACACCACGAGATGCCAGCTGAACTGCAAGTGAACACATAACCTGAAGTAGACCTCCGATCATCCGAATCACTACCATAGTCAGCATCCGTGTACCTGAGAAATGCAAACTCCGAGTCCCTTCCATAGAGGAGTCCCATGTCAGAAGTGACCTTGACATACTTCAGAATTCCCTTTGCCGCCACTAGATGAGATTGCCTTGGTTCAGCCATATACCGACTTACTCGGCCCACAGCATAAGCAATGTCCGTCCTTGTAATCGTCAAGTAAATCAAGCTCCCAACCATAGCCCTGAACACCAAGGTATCATGAAGAGCCCTTCCCTCATCTCGTCGAAGCTTCAGCCCAGGTTCCAGTGGAGTATAGCACTTCTTCCCTTCGCCCATGCCGAACTGCTTCACAATGCGATCAGCATACCCTTTCTGGCAAATGAGAACCCTGCACTCCTTCCTCTCCACTTCAAGACCAAGAAAGTGATGCAACTCTCCTAAGTCTTTCATCTCGAAGCGTATAGCAAGCTATGCCCTGAGCCTTGCTACTTCCCCCTCCGAGTTCCCTGTGATGATCATGTCATCCACATACAGCAGGACCAAGACTCGTAGCTCCCCCTTCTTCTTGACGAACAAGCTTGAATCCGAGTTTGAAGCAAGGTATCCACAGAATTGCAAGTACTCTGCAATCTTCCCATACCACGCTCTAGGAGCTTGCTTCAACCCACAGAGAGCCTTCCTGAGTTTGCAGACATAGTCCGGATGCTTTTCAGAGACAAAACCAAGCGGCTGATCCATGAAGATGTCCTTGTCAATCTCTTCGTAAAGAAAGGCATTCTTCACATCGAGTTGCCACAACCTCCATCCCTTGCTAGCAGCCAAGGCGATCACCACTCTTACAGAAGTCATCTTCGCAACTGGACTGAATGTCTCCTCATAGTCTTCTCCATACTGTTGTGGGAATCCTCTAGCGACCAGGCGAGCCTTGAACCGATCAATGCTACCATCAGCCTTCTTCTTCAACTTGTACACCCACTTGCACGTAACCGTAGTAATGCCATCAACCTTGGGCACAAGATCTCAGGTTTCATTCTTCTTCAGAGCATCAATCTCTTCTTTCATGGCACCTTCCCACTCCTTCACTCCAGTGGCCTCATTGAAGTTTGCAGGCTCTCGCTCATCTAGAGGACCTGCAAAGAAGCAGGAGACAAAGCTCACTGCATTCCCATCACAGTACCGAGCCGGTGGCTTAACCACCCTCTTCGATCTCCGAAGTGTTGGCTCCTTGATCACTGCTTCCGTTGCCTCTTCGGGCTCCACTCCTACCTGGGGCAAGCATTGAGCAGTGCTCCCCCTGCTTCCTGAGCCAGAAGGTTCAGCCTTGGAGTTAGAAGCAACAGGAGCTGCTGGTGAAACAACAAGCTCCTCTTCCAAGCCTTCAGCAGCTACCACCGGTGCTTCATCAACCTTGCTACTTCCGGTTAGCTCAACTGAGCCACCTCCATATGACGTCAACTCGTCAAAGACAACGTCTCTTGACACTATGAAATTCTTCGTCACAGGGTCCATGCATTTCCATCCCTTCTTCCGCTCATCGTAGCCAACATAGACAAGTTTCCTTGCCTTTGCATCCAGCTTAGTCCGTGAAGCATCCGGGACATGCACATAGCAAGTTGCACCGAACACCCGAAGGTGTCCCACACTCGGCTTCTCCTTCAGCAACAGCTCAATAGGAATCTTCATGTTGATAGGGCTGAGTGGCATCCGGTTGATAACATAAGCAGCACAAGACATTCCCTCCGCCCAAAAGGACCTTGGGATATCTTTCGCATGAAGCCAGCATTTGCAGGTCTCCGTCAGATGATAGATCTTCCGCTCCGCAACCCCATTTTGTTGTGGAGTGTGAGCACAAGTAAGCTCTCGTTGGATCCCGTGCTTCCTGCAGAAGTTAGAAAACTTGGAGGAAACAAATTCACCCCCGTTATCAGTTCTAAGCTTCTTAATCCGCAAGCCAAGCCGGCCTTCTACCAACTCCTTAAACTCCACAAACAACCGGAAGGCTTCCGACTTCTCCTTTAAGAAGAACACCCAAGTATACCTTGAGTAGTCATCAACCAAGACAAGCATGTATCTGCTTCCACCAAGGCTGGCAGTAACCGTCGGTCCCATCAATTCACCATGAACACACTCCAATGGTTTCTTGCTCCTTGTTTGTGATTTATCAAACGGAAGGCGATGTGCCTTACCGTATTGACAGCCCGCACAAACATGCCCGTCACCAAAGGAAGACAACATAAGCAACCTCTTCACCAAACTTCTACTAGCCATCGTCTTCAGCTTGTCCATGCCAACATGCCCCAGCCTCTCATGCAAGATAGCAGCTCTATCATTAGCCCTCATCTTATCAACATAAGAAGTGGTGGCAAGAACAAACAAGTTCTTCACCCTCCTCCCTACATGAGCAACATCAGCTTTCACCGTTGATACGTTGCGAAGGAACCTCACGTCTGTTGGCCCAAACAGAACGTGATAACCAGCGTCCACTGCATTGGTCACCGAGAAGAGGTTTTTCTTCATGCCCGACACGTGATACACACTCCTTAACATGAGTGGCTCCTGATCACTACCCAAAGACACGACCTCCTCTTTCTCTACTGCATAAACAGTATTATCAACAGTGATAATAGCTTCATTACCTGAGTAGGCCTGCATGGAGGTGAACTTCGATTTGTCTCCGGTGAGGTGATGACCACACCCGGAGTCCACGATCCACTCGCCGTTGAAGTCCTCAGCAGACAAGGCCCGGACACAAGTGTCCATCATAAAAGCTCTGCCCCATTCTGCTTCTTCACTTCTCGAGCAAGCCTCCTCCTTTCCCGCAGCATGCCCAGGCTGCAGTTTGACCTTGAAGTCCCGCTTGAAGTGCCATCGCTGATGATACCGGTAACACTTCAGATTCTTCTTCCAGTCCTTAGGAGCATTGCTCCTCTCCGGTGGATATGAAGATGAAGTCTCCTTCTCACCAACGACCTGCAGCTTCTTCTTCTTCTTCCCTTCCCATCCCTTCTTCTTGCCTGAGAAGAGAGCTTCACTGCCTTCCTGATTCAGGTTCACTCCAGCCATCTGCCTTGCTAAGCTCTCCTGCGAGGCAAGCAGATTCTCCAGCTCCAGCAAAGAAGGCTGAGTAGCCCACCCTTGAACAGATGTAACAAAGGCCATATACTCCTT
Organism: Platanthera guangdongensis; assembly: GCA_039583875.1. Lineage (NCBI taxonomy): Eukaryota > Viridiplantae > Streptophyta > Magnoliopsida > Asparagales > Orchidaceae > Platanthera > Platanthera guangdongensis. Next base: position 250,897,234 of record CM077151.1, on the reverse strand, counting down.
CCGCAAGCTGCGGATAATGTGTCTTTTCATCTTTGCCTCAGAGATAGGCTCATCAAGATCCAGTGCCGACAGCTCAGCGCATAAGCTCTTCATCTTTAAGAAGTATTTGGAGATGGAAAGGTCTCCCTGAGTTGCCCTGGCCAACTCATTCTCCAGGAACTAAAGCCGCGCCACATTCTTCCTATTGAACAACTCATCAATGGTTGTCCAAATATCAACAGCCGACTCACACCCAACGATGTGATCAAACAGCTCTGGAGACACATCTCTCTTCAGAATGAACTCTGCCTTAGCATTTGTTCTTCTCCAGAGCCTCACCTGCTCAGCAGTACGAAAAGCAGCAGTGACTTCCTGCCTGTCGTCACCACCGATGACTTCCCACAGCTCCTCGCCAAGAAGATAACTCTTCATGCACGACTTCCACTTCTTGAAGTTAGTCGGCGTTAAGAGTTCAATGCCCAGACCTCTTGCAAAACTTCCTTCCATTGCAACACCTGTTGACAACCATCCAGAAGCTCCGAGCAACAACACAGGTTGATCACCACTCAGTCACTGAGTAACAACACTGGCTGACTTCTGCTCACGCAACTGAACCTCGCTCTGATACCATGTTAAAATTTTCTCAACGTGGTCAGCAAGATAGCCCAATCACCAAATTAATATCTTCGGAACTACCCAGTTTGCACGTTGAACCAGCGGAAAACTAAGGAACAAAGGTTAATCCCAATATACAATGGAAGCACAACCAGGTCATTTATACATTCACTTCTTTACAATGCAAGGCATACATAGCGAGACATTATTTCGCTAGTATAACAGCTGTAAACAGAAAGCACCAAAAACCAAGCCGGGCGTACAGCACCCGAGTCCGCCGAGACCGCGAGGTCGCCGAGGTCACCGAGTCCGCTGAGGTTGCCCGAACTAGCTGCAAATCGCCGAATAGCCACGGAGTCCGCCGAAGCCGCGAGGCCGCGCGGACACACCGTTATTCGTCTCCTGCTGAACCTGAACTGAGGAACACCCCTACCCGCCTGAAGCCAGCGGACAGGTTATTGAAGCTGGCAAAGCTGAAACCGAACTGACAAGCCGCAGAGCGCCCTCCTGCTGAGTCCGCAGAGACCGTGCACTTCCAAGTACTTGACCGAAGTCACAGCCAAACTCCTGGCTCCTTGAAGCTACCCGCGCGACCTGCACACAGCAAACGTCAGCACTGAAACAATCCGCGCGGACTGACAAACACAGACTGCAGCACTCGTACAACCCAACTTACTGTTCACTCAAGTTACTGTAGACCAGCCAGGGGGGTCATATTTATAGGCAAGGTGAGGAGTGTGGTCACCGCCCAAGAGATAGCGACACCGCCCTAGCCCGCGCGTTAGCCAAAACACCGTCCGCCGAGTCTGCATGGACTTTGCCGGATACCAAGGAAAACCGCCAGGAGAAAGGCAACAATGGCGAACCCTCTCCAGTCCGCCCAAGCAGTGCGGACAAGGCACCAGCCCGCAAAGCTCCTACTGCTGCAGGACAACAAACCCCCTTCAATGGCTGTCCGCACCAACACGAGGCAGTCCGCAAGACTCACACCTCAATCCGCCACAAGTCCACGACCAAAGGCAGATAGAACAGTCCGCCCGGTCACAGTGAACTTGGCGGATACCGCGGACACCATGGCCTTGGCACAATATGTGACCAAGTCCAAAAACCACCAAAGACCAATGCAAGCATGGCAGACTCAAACTCTCGTCCGCCATACACCCTAGCACAGACCGCCAGCAGTCCGTAGGCTCCTTGCACTTCTGTCCAATGCAGCAACCAACCCGGACTCCAACACCAATCCTCCATAGGCCTCCACAGCAAAGCACCTGCTGTAACACCAGAGCTCGACAAGGCCTCAGCAAATCTCTAAGCCCAGTCCGGAACTGCCAATACCGCGGACACATCAGTCCGCAAGCAACCCGCGGACATGAGCCAAACCACCTAACAGAACAAGCCTACACCACGGCCACTGAGCAATGCATTAGTCCGCAAGCCTCTCTATCCGCAGATACTAGGCCGCACAGTCCGCGGACTCCATGCATCCAAACCGCTCAGAAGACAGCTGGCTTCCCACTAGACCTACCACCAGGCCGTACATCTCAGTCCGCCCAGTGCGCCTAGTCTGCCAAACCTGTCCGCCCAAGCCGCCCAGCCTGTCCCGCCATCCACTTCCACTTCACAAATTTCAATACAGTCATTGTACGTGAAGCACCCATCTCAGTCACTCACGATGCTACGGGGCACACTGTGCATTCATATAATGTTTTCTACATGCAACTTTGCACATAAAGTGCTATGTGCTTCTTCAGTCCTGGTCACTAGAATAGCTTTTTCGTATCTCTGTACATCTTTGTGCTCCCTAGGTGAATCGAGTGCTTAGTATGATGAGCCTCGTACATCAATTCCTCCCGTATCCTACCCATACTTGGGACGCACAAACGACTATCCTTCCAAAACAGTCCATCATCGATAGTAAATTGGGCATTTGACCCATCCACAGCCTCCGCCATGAGCCGCTTCATGCTAACATCCAATCCCAAAACTTGCCGAACCCGATCAGCCAGGTCATACTGTACATCTGTCCAGTTTAGTTGAGCTTCAGCACTACACCTCTTATCGACACAAGATGTCTCCAAGGCCTCCAAATCTCGGCCCAAACGCTCGTCAAGCATCATCAACCAATTAGCATGCGCGGGAGCTCTTCGACTTAACAGATCCGCAACTGTATTGCCTTTACAAGGCACGCAGTGAATCTTGAAGGTATAGTCCCCAAAGAACTCCATCCACCTTCATTATCGCATTTTAAGTCCTTTTGATCTAGTAAATATTTCAGGCTCTTATGGTCGGTATAAATATCAACCTTAACTCCTTATAGGTAATGCCTACAACGCTTTAGAGCGAATATCACAGCCGCCAACTCCAAGTCATTGACCGGATAATTCCTCTCACACACCTTCAACTGACGTGAGCCATACGCTTTTACAGTCCCATGTTGTAGCAGAACACAACCTAAGCCACTACCCGAAGCGTCGCTGTAAATCTCAAAGCCTTCTTTCCCACATGGAGAACATAGGATAGGTGTAATGGTCAGACAACTTTTCAGCTCCTCGAAGGCTTGCACGCACTTTGGCGACCACACAAACTTTTTATCTCTCCTTGTCAAGGTCGTGAGGGGTAATTGTATTTGCGAGAAGTTCTCCATGAAGCACCTGTAGTAGCCGACAATCCCTAGAAAACTCCGGACTTCAGTCACTGAAGATAGTATAGGCCTCTCCCGAATAACAACAATCTTCGTCGGATCCACTGCGATTCCCTCACTACTAATAATATGACCAAGTAATGCTACCGAAGAAAGCCAGAACTCACACTTCGAGAACTTGGCATAAAGCTGACCGCTTCTCAAAGTCTCCAGAACAATCGGTAAATGTTCAGCTTGATCTAACAGGTACTGGGAGTACACGTGGATATCATCAATGAACACTATCACGAACTGATCCAGATATTCATTGAATGTCCGGTTCATCAAGTCTAAGAATACGGATGACGCATTAGTTAAACCGAAAGGCATGACTGTAAACTCGTAATGCCCATAATGTTTACTGAACGCCGTCGTGGGAATATCTCTTTCCATGATTCCTAACTGATAATAGGCAGACTTCAAATCCAGCTTAGAATACACTGTCGACCCAACAAGCTGGCCGAACAGATCGTAAATTCTTGGAATCAGGTACTTGTTCTTCTTTGTTAACTTGTTCAGTTCCCGATAGTCGATACAAAGGTGCATACTTCCGTCCTTTTTCTTCACGAAAAGGACTGGGGTGCTCTAAGGTTACGTACTCAGATGCACATACCCCTGCTCTATCAATTCCTGAAGTTGCGCCTTCAACTACGCCATTTCTCTTGGTGTTAAGCGGTGAGTAGACGACGACATAGGTTTGACACAGGGCACCAACTAAATGGTGAAATCAATCTCACGCTGCGGTGGGGAACCTTGGAGATCATCGGCGAATAGGTCGGCAAACTCCGACACCACAGGAATACTGGCCAAATCAGGCTTGGGCTTCTTTTCCTCTAGAAGATTGAAGAACAGCTCCGCACCCTCATGAACAGTCTTAACTACCTGAATGGCAGACATCATTGTCTTGCTCGACCCCCTTTAGACCAGAAAGGTAGTTTTTTGGCTTGTATTCAACCCCAATCTAACGGTCTTTGAACTGTAGTCAATGAACGCACGTTCCTCCGAGAGCCAATATATTCTGAATATTACGTCAAACTCTACTATCGGTAATAGTGACGCTTCCATATCAAATGTTTGACTTCCTATCAATGTTTTCACGCAACAGACTCTATCCGCCCGCACCGAATACCCGTTCAGTAACATCACATCCATCCTATCCTTCACCACCAAAGTAGGCACTCTGATTCGTGACATAAACTCCTCGGATAAGAAAGATCGTGAGGCTCCCGTACCAAATAGTGCTCGAGCCAGACAGTCCATAGTTACGACAAATCTTAAAACATAACAGGCACAAAACCACAGTATAGGGCGCAAGGTATATAAAAATAATAATGCAAGAAAATAACGCATACTGAAAGTCCACCTAGTGTCAACTATGCGCACCTATGGGGGGGGGGGGAATAGGTGACGTGTGGTTCTTTTGCGAAATTTACGGATGTACCTGCACAATAAAAATAAAGAGCACAGCACACAGAATACACAGCAAATTTATAGTGGTTCCCCGACTTGGGTACATCCACTTTCCCCCTTCGACCTATCTCCCCAAACAAGGGACGACTCGGTCACTTCTCCAACGGGATTGAAATACAATCCCTGCACTAACGGAAGGAGCCCTTCCACACGTGAGAGTCAACACTCCCACAAAACGGGTTGCACCCAACCCTTACAACACGGAAAAAAAGTTGCTTTACAACGAAATTAAATGTAGAGTGTACACGTGATACAAACTTCTTTTGGAGACTACGGTGTTCATCTTGTTCGACGACGTGTTCTTGAAGTCGATGAAGAGTCTACAACCTTGGTCTCTCTTGGAGAAGATCTCCCGGAACTGGCGGCGGCAATCCGAGCGGCGGCTTGGTTCGGAGTCGGCGACAACGAAGGTGCGCTGCTGCAGTGCTTTGAGATCCAAACTTCTTTGCGAAGCAAACTAGGTCTACCAACGGTCACTCTAGGATCGGTCGTCTCGATCGATTAGGACGGGGGAGTTTTTCCCGGTCAACAAATCGAGAGACAAGAGATCTCTGGATAGACACGTGAGACGCAAGCTTTGCTAAGCTTCTGTCGCCGGAGATCACGAAGGAATCTCGAATGTTGACGGCGACCAACTCCCGAGCGCGACGACGACGACGACGGCGGAGAGGAGTCGCGAAATTAGGGTTACGAGGTGGCTCGGTTTCTTTCTCTTTTTCTCCGTGCATTTACTGTTCAAAATACTGGAATATTTATACTGTTGAATTCTCCAATATGACCGTTTGTGGGACCCACAAAAGAAATCCCTAAGTCCGGTTCAAACTAGTACAAAGGCAGAATCCGGTCCAGCAGTATCCTGAGAAAACGCTAAGTGAAAATTAGCGAGAATCGCAGGCGATTCTCGACGAATCGGCGCGAATCACCAAGTGATTCTCGACGATTCGTCGAGAATCGTTAGTGATTCTCGCCGAATCACTTATTGATTCTCAACGAATTTCACTTTGTATGCATGAGCTGCTTAGCTACTGGTTCGGCGGGAATTACTAGTGATTCTCGCCGAATCTTACTTGACACCATTTTGAGGTGGCCAGAAGGAGTCGGCGAGAATCACTAATGATTCTCGTCGATTCGGCGAGAATCACTAGTGATTCTCGCCGAATCGGCGAGAATCACTTGGTGATTCTCGTCGAATTTGCCTTGGACGAATTTTCGTCTTCCACCCAGGAGCTGCTCCTTGATCCTCCATGCTCCTTGTCTTCTCTTGCATATGAACGGCCCTGTACTTGAAAGTAAGTGCACTCCAATAGAGAGAGTACACATAGGCCAACACACTGATCTGCTCAACGAGGGATTACGTCGTGCAGACCCGTGTATATTGACCTACTGCACCCTGACATTGGTGTGCACTTAGCGTGGAGGAACTGCAAGCACAACTTGAAAGAGTTTATCAAATACATAGTCTATTGACCTTAGCTTGTCCAGGGGCTTCTTCAAATCAGGTACATTGTGGATACAATACCCAACAATCTCCCCCTATTTGAAGAAGCCTAAACCCTACAAGCTAAGGTGAATAGAGCAAATGGAAATGAAAGCAAAGGAAAGCAAATGAAAGCCATAAACTTAACATTGAGTGGAGTCATCCCTTACCAATACCGATTTCTTGGGAGCAAGCTGGAGCCACCTTAGCCTTGACCCCGAGAGGGTAATCTCCCCCTTTTCGGCTTCGGCAAATCGGGGTCTGTAACCTTTGGCCCTTAGCTCCCCCTCAGTTCTTGCAGCTATACTTACGCTGGAGTTCCCTGCTCCCCCTCAGATCCTGCACGAGTCGGGAGCTTCTGTAGTCTTCATGCTTCATAATTGAGCATCCCCAATTCAGTCTTGAAAAGATTGAACTTGGCCTCGTCTAAGGGCTTTGTGAATATATCAGCAATCTGCTTGTCTGTGGGGACATAACAGAGAGAGATGTCCTTGTTTTCCACGTGCTCCCGAATGAAGTGGTAGCGCACTTCAATATACTTCATTCTGCTGTGCGAGACAGGATTGTTGGCAATGGCAATTGCACTGGAGGAGTCGCAGTACATTGGAACTTCCTTGAACTGAAGGTTGTAGTCGGCCAACTGATTTCTGATCCAAAGGAGTTGTGCGCAACAGCTGCCTGCTGAGATGTACTCAGATTCTGCTATGGAGGTAGCCACACAGTTCTGCTTCTTGCTGTTCCATGAGATAAGCCTTCTTCAGAGGAATTGACACGTCCCGGAAGTTCTTTTCCTGTCATCCTTACTCCCTGCAAAATCAGCATCTGAAAAGCCTATTAGCTCGACATCATTGTTTCTCGGGTACCACAAGCCAAGATTAGGAGTACCTTTAAGGTATCTTAGAATTCGCTTGGCAGCGACATGGTGAGATTCCTTAGTGTTCACCTGATATCTGGCACAGACACATGTGGAGAACATAATATCCGGTCTACTGGCAGTAAGGTAGAGCAGGGATCCAATGATGCTTCTGTATTTGGTTTCATCGAAAGGTTTACCTTTCTCATCCTTATCCAGAGACATGGTGGATCCCATTGGAGTCTTCATAGAGGTTGCACTCTCCATACCGAATTTCTTAAGGAGTTCATTTGTGAACTTCGTCTGAGAGATGAAGATTCCATCCTCAGACTGTTTCACTTGAAGTCCTAAGAAATACTTGAGCTCTCCCATACTGCTCATTTCAAACTTTCCTTGCATAAGTTTAGAAAACTTTTTGCAAAGATTGTTGTCCGTTGAGCCGAATATTATGTCATCGACATAGATTTGCACCAGCAAAATCTTGCCTTTGACTTCCCTGAGAAACAATGTTTTATCTATTTTACCTCTAGAGAACTTGTTCTCAAGAAGAAACCTAGATAAAGTCTCATACCAAGCTCGTGGAGCTTGTTTTAACCCATATAATGCTTTATTAAGAAAGTAGACATGATTGGGAAAAGTAGGATCGACAAAACCTGGGGGTTGAGCGACGTATACTTCCTCTTTCAGGTCTCCGTTCAGGAATGCCGATTTCACATCCATTTGATAGACTGTGAATCCTTTGACTGCAGCATACGCCACGAACAACCTGATTGCCTCGAGTCTTGCTACTGCTGCGAAGGTCTAGTCGAAATCAATCCCTTCCTCATGTCTGTAACCTTGAGCCACCAGCCTGGCTTTGTTCTTTACGATGACACCATGTTCATCCAGCTTGTTTCTGAAGATCCACTTTGTGCCGATCACATTCTGCTTGTATGGTCTGGGAACCAGCGTCCAAACATTGCACCGTTCGAATTGATGTAGTTCCTCTTGCATGGCCAGAATCCATGCTGCATCCTTGTTCGCCTCGTCGAACTTCTTTGGCTCTACCTGTGACAGGAAGCTAAGATGCAATACTTCGTTAGTTGTACCTCTTCGAGTTCTGACGCCGACATGAGGATCCCCGATGATCTGTTCTCTAGGATGATCCCTCACGTGACGGAGCTCTAAAAGTCTGGCGTCTGGTGCTCCAACTACTTCTTGGGCTTCTCTTTCTTCCAAGATATTTGTTTCATCTTGATCTTCAACATTTTCAGATGACGTGGAGGTGGACACTTTGACGTACTTAGGAGTGTCATCTTTAGCGGGCTCATCCAGACTCAGCTGTTTCAATCGTGCACCTGCATCTTCAAGAATACCACTGGAAGAGTTGCTGTGAAGCAAACTTCCTTCATCAAATACAACATTTATTGATTCTTCTACCACTAGAGTTTTCTTATTGAAGACCCTATATGCCCGACTATGGGAACTATAGCCCATGAATATGCCTTCGGAGCATTTTTCACCGAATTTAGTACGCGGGTACTTCCCATTATTTAGTACATAGCATCTGCAACCAAAAATCCTTAAGTAGGACATGGTTGGTTTCCTGCCTTTCAGTAGTTCGTAAGGCATCTTACGATGATGCTTGTTGATCAATGCGCGGTTTTGTACAAGACAAGCCGTATTGACACCCTCTGCCAGAAGTATTCTGGGAGAGAAGCGTCTTACAACATTGTCGTGCAGGCTTCAATGAGAGTTCTATTTCTTCTCTCCGCAACTCCATTTTGCTGAGGAGTGCGCGGGGAGGAAAACTCATGAAAGATACCTTGTTCTTCACAAAATTCTGTCATAGCACCAGATTCGAATTCTGTTCCATGGTCACTTCTGATTTTGACCACGGAGCAGCTAAATCCGTTCTGAACCTGCTTGACAAAATTAGTGAAGATGTCAAAAGTATCTGACTTCCGTTTCAAAAAGAACACCCATGTAAACCGAGAGTGATCATCAACCATCACTAGCATATATGACTTGCCTCCCAAGCTATGAACTTGCATTGGACCAAACAAGTCCATATGTAACAGGTAGAGACATCGGGAGGAGTCTTTGTCTGCAATGCTCTTAAAGGTAGCCCGAGTCTGTTTGCCCATCTGGCATGCAGGACAGGGGCTATCTTTGATGCACTTGATACTGGGAGCATCTCTTACTAAGTTCTTAGAAAATAGCATACTAATTGTCTTGAAATTAATATGTGCCAATCTCTTGTGCCATTGTTCACAAAGAGATGCACTGCCTGTTGCCACAAGGCATACGGGGGTAGATGAATCTATACTAAGAAAATCTAAGCAGAAGATATTTCTGCTCCTAATGCCTGATAATACCGTCTCAGAAGAGGTACGTGAAATTATCAGACATTTATCCTTGCAGAACTTAACGTCATAACCTTTGTCACATAACTGACTTACGCTGATCAGGTTATGGTTTAACCCTTCAACATAAGCCACGTCGGTGATAGAGATTATACCGTTGGAAATCATACTGTAACCTCTGGTGACTCCTCGATCTGACCCTCCGAAGATGACTTTAGGTCCATTCTCGACGGGAGTGTAATCACGCAGCAGGCTTCTTGTCCCAGTCATATGCTGGGAGCATCCACTGTCCAAATACTAGATTGGCGTTTTGGTGGCCTTTGGACATTCCTGCAAAACAAAATTAATTCGCCTTAGGAACCCAATCGACTTTGGGTCCTAGATTCCTGGTTAGCACACTCCCCCTCGGTTGGTTAACCCTACGAGTGGTCGGCCTCGCATTGTTAACATGGGGAGTCTCGTAATGTCTTGGATTAAACCAACAATCCACGGCAAAGTGACCGACTTTGCCACAGCACCAACAGTCGAACCTGTTGTATCTCTTCCTAGGCTCCTGCCTTACCCTGGGAACGGTGGGTGCAGCTGGGGCCTTGGATCTGGAGGTGGAGACCTCATGGTGACAACAGTCACATGACTTTGTCACCTTCTGTATAATAGGTTTGGCCTTTGGTGCCTGCTTTCCATTATGGCCGCTAGAGAACGGACCATAATTTCCTATGTGGATTTCCTCATAAGGTGCCTTGAAGGCACTCTCACCAAAGTTCCGGGGGAAGTTCCAACCGTCATACCGGCTCTTAGGCTTTGCAACCGAGGGCCGGAAATGATGCCCAAATGTTGACTCAAAGTCATGTTGGTTGCAAGGAAAGCCAGGCTTTCTAAATGCAACAGGACTAAGAGGAGCCTTACCCTTTTCATCAGCAGAGGCCTTCTTGGCGGCCTTATTCTTTCTCTGGTTCTTGTTTCTCCTAGATGAAGAACCAGATGCCCCAATATGCCCCAAGCCAGCTCCTTTGGCCTGAGCAGAGAAGGTGTCAACGACTGGAAGAACTGTTTTTGGCATAGAGAAGCTCTGTACGATCTTCCTTTCTGCCGCAAGTAGTTCTTCCAATTTGTTGACTTCCTCCTGCTTAAGATCAAGGAGCTTCAAAGACTCTGAGTGCTTTGAAGTTAGGTCAAGGTGCTCCTGTCTGAGAGAGATCAAGCTAGTGACCTCTTCCCTTAGGGATACACACTCACCCTTAAGGAATTTTACTTCCTTCTTCTCAGCCTTCAGTCTCTTGCGGCACTCGTCGAAAGTGTTGAGCAGAAGCTCATACGTTTCGAGGAGCTCAGCTTCACGGGCCGAAGGGCCATCCTCAGGTTCATCATCCTGAGACTCAGGATCAGAGTCGGAGTCGGAGAGAGGGGTGTGAGCTTTTACCTTCCCAGTGAATGAGGGGCATTCTCCTTCTGAGTCCGATCGACCCACCAACCCGAAGTAGGCTTCTTCATCATCACTGGAGTCTGAGGAATCAGACTCACTTAGTGTCTTTGGCCGTTTAGCGATGTAGCTTCGCTCTTTCTTCTTGTCTCTGGAGGACTTGTGCTCCTCTTCTTTTCCTTTTTCCCTCTTGCCTTGATAGCAGTCGGCCACGACGTGTCCTGGCTTGTTGCATCCAAAGCAGATAATGTCAGAGGAGCAATGTTTGTTCGGTCTAGATGCATACCTGTCAGAAGAGTAGTTTTTCTTCTGAAGCCTGGAGGAGGAGCCGTCTCTCTTTCTTTGATTCCTCATCTTGAGGAACTTCTTGAACTCTCGAGTGATGAGGGAGAAATCCTCCTCCGACAGCTCTGAGCTCGAGGAGCATGGCTCGGAGTCCTCCTCCTCATCCTTTTTCCTGGCACGGTACGACACCGTACCCTTGCCTTTTCTGGAGTGACTGGCTTTTAGAGCCACAGTCTTTTCCTTTGCAGCAGCCTTTTTTGCTTCTTCCTCAGCTTTCCTGGTGTTCAGCTGAAGCTCATAAGACATCAGCTTCCCAAACAGAATTTGGGGATCAGTTTCTGCCAGTCTGCCAAATTCTCTGATGGCGCAGATCTTTGTGTCCCATTCCTTAGTAAGGGACCTGAGGAATTTGTCATTGAGTTCACCATTAGTGAACACTCTTCCGTACCACTTGAGGGCGTTGACAATCTTTAGGAAGTTCTCGTAGGTGACCCCGATCTCTTCCTTCGGCCCTTGTCTGAAGGCCTCATACTTCTGGTTCAGGAGGGATCTCCGATCATCCATCACTTCATATATGCCCTCCATTAGAATGATCAGACACTGCCAGATCTCCTGAGCTGTCCTGTAGTTGCTGAAGTTCTGCATCATAGAGTCATCAACTGCGCTGACCAGGATGTTTCTTACCTTCATGTCAAGACCCACTAGTACCATCTCATCCTTGTCCATTTCAGATAGTGTCTTCGGCACTTTCTTGGTGGGATCGATGGTGGAGGCCTTAGTGGGGACATAAGGTCCCTCCAGCACGATCATGAAAAGTCGAGGATCCACTGCTTCCATGTAGAACCTGATCCTTTCCTTCCAGATTGGAAAGTTGAGTCTGTTGCACACTGGGATCTTGCCGGAGTACTTGAGCCCGTCCATAGTAGATGTATGTCTCCTTGTTGACACTAGTGGCAGGATTCAACTCAAGGTGTTAACCTTTTTGTTGAGTAACCTGGCTCTGATACCACTTGAAAGTCCACCTAGTGTCAATTATGTGCACCTATGGGGGGGGGGGGATAGGTGACGTGTGGTTCTTTTGCGGAATTTACGGATGTACCTGCACAATAAAAATAAAGAGCACAGCACACAGAATACACAACAAATTTATAGTGGTTCCCCGACTTGGGTACATCCACTTTCCCCCTTCGACCTATCTCCCCAAACAAGGGACGACTCGGTCACTTCTCCAACAGGATTGAAATCCAATCCCTGCACTAACGGAAGGAGCCCTTCCACACGTGAGAGTCAACACTCCCACAAAACGGGTTGCACCCAACCCTTACAACACGGAACAAAAGTTCCTTTACAACGAAATTAAATGTAGAGTGTACACGTGATACAAACTTGTTTTGGAGACTACGGTGTTCCTCTTGTTCGACGACGTGTTCTTGAAGTCGATGAAGAGTCTACAACCTTGGTCTCTCTTGGAGAAGATCTCCCGGAACCGGCGGCGGCAATCCGAGCGGCGGCTTGGTTCGGAGTCGGCGGCAACGAAGGTGCGCTGCTGCAGTACTTTGAGATCCAAACTTCTTTGCGAAGCAAACTAGGTCTACCAACCGTCACTCTAGGATCGGTCGTCTCGATCGATTAGGACAGGGGAGTTTTTCCCGGTCAACAAATCGAGAGACAAGAGATCTCTGGATAGACACGTGAGACGCAAGCTTTGCTAAGCTTCTGTCGCCGGAGATCACAAAGGAATCTCGAATGTTGACGACGACCAACTCCCGAGCGCGACGACGACGACGGCGGCGGAGAGGAGTCGCGGAATTAGGGTTACGAGGCGGCTCGGTTTCTTTCTCTTTTTCTCCGTGCATTTACTGTTCAAAATACTGGAATATTTATACTGTTGAATTCTCCAATATGACCGTTTGTGGGACCCACAAAAGAAATCCCTAAGTCCGGTTCAAACTAGTCCAAAGGCAGAATCCGGTCCAGCAGCATACTGAGAAAACGCTAAGTGAAAATCGGCGAGAATCGCAGGCGATTCTCGACGAATCGGCGCGAATCACCAAGTGATTCTCGACGATTCGTCGAGAATCGTTAGTGATTCTCGCCGAATCACTTATTGATTCTCAACGAATTTCACTTTGTATGCATGAGCTGCTTAGCCACTGGTTCGGCGGGAATTACTAGTCATTCTCGCCGAATCTTACTTGGCACCATTTTGAGGTGGCCAGAAGGAGTCGGCGAGAATCACTAATGATTCTCGTCGATTCGGCGAGAATCACTAGTGATTCTCGCCGAATCGGCGAGAATCACTTGGTGATTCTCGTCGAATTTGCCTTGGACGAATTTTCGTCTTCCACCCAGGAGCTGCTCCTTGATCCTCCATGCTCCTTGTCTTCTCTTGCATATGAACGGCCCTGTACTTGAAAGTAAGTGCACTCCAATAGAGAGAGTACACATAGGCCAACACACTGATCTGCTCAACGAGGGATTACGTCGTGCAGACCCATGTATATTGACCTACTGCACCCTGATATTGGTGTGCACTTAGCGTGGAGGAACTGCAAGCACAACTTGAAAGAGTTTATCAAATACATAGTCTATTGACCTTAGCTTGTCCAGAGGCTTCTTCAAATCAGGTACATTGTGGATACAATACCCAACACATACCCATCACCACATTGCCTTGCTTGATGGACTCATGCTGGCCAAGATTGTAGACTCTCGGTTGGGCTGGAGCTTGATGGGATGCAGTTCAATCCACCGTCTTCCCTTTGTCAGCATAAGATGCCTCTGCCCTCTTTTCCGACTTACCACTCCAACAATCACGGGCCATATGTCCCTGCTTGCCACAATTGTAATAGGTGAGTGGACCTTTTTCTGTCGTCACTTCAAGTTGTCTTGAAGAAGTTGGTCCTGATGACCTAGTCTTTGATTTCCACTTCTTTTGGTACACCGATTTGGGTGGTCTAGGTACCTTGAACTCCGAGCTCTTCACCGACAAGTCCTTCTTACCTTGAACACTTTTCATATCCTTTTTCAAAGATCACGCTGTGTTGACCAGGACTAGGAAGCCCTGCATCATCGGACCTGAGATTAGCAACATCAATTCATCATGTAGTCCCTCATAGGACCGGTTGGTCTTGCTCTCCTTGTCAGTGAAAGTGGAGCCAGCATAACGACCCAACCTCCAGAACTAATAGAGGTAATCATCCATGCTACTCTCGCCTTGAGTCAGCCTCTGGAACTAATTCTCCATAACTATCTTCTGCGTGGTCGGGATGAACCGTGCCAGAAATAACCTTGAGAACTCTTCCATCGAGACATCAGAATGTTGCCTCCCAGTAAGATGTTGAAGCTCTAACTCATCCCACCATATTCTTGATTCACTGTCTGGGAGGAAAGTGACTATTATAACCTTCTGCCACTCCTCATTTTTTGTTGCGGACATGACTCTTTTAACTCTAGAAATCCAGTCCTCAGCCAGTGTTGGGGTCTCAGTCCCCAGCAATATCGGTGGATTAAAGCTCATCACATGCTTTAAATATTTCTCTATCAATCTCCTCTGCATTGCGGGCTCTGTCGCTCTCTGCTCCACCTCCATAGGTTCTGCTACACCATGCAGTACTTGACCTATGACTGGGATAGGAGGCTGCGCTTGTCGTCCTGGTTGTGCAATAATCATAGAGAACACCGCTTCCACCACCATCTATATTGTTTCAGCAGAAGGAGGGGTCACATGCATGTCGTTTTGAACACTACACTCCGCTGAGTGCTGTTGTTGTGATGGACCCACACCGCTCCTAGTCACCTATAGATGTAAAAACGCTCAATCAAGCGACAAACAGATTGCCAAAATGCAATCATAGGAACATTAAAGTTCCCTAAACATGTGTATTTTCATTCCTAAGTGGATATTCATGGGTTTTTTTATGTTATAACGGTAACACACATACAAGTGCTCACCAACCCTTAAAAGAATTCGTCCTTGAATTCAAATAAGAAAGACTGACACCCGAATCTGATACCAAATTATAACACCCATATCCGTCGCATAGCATATAAAACTATGTTTGGTCGGGGCTCAACACCATATACTAAAGAAAGACCAAGGAGTCACTAGTTGAAACCGTCATCCAACATATCCTAACACAGAGTACATTCTAACGAAAGTAGTTTTAATGTTATAAATATAACACACAAGCAACATGAATGTCCAATAAATCCAAACATAAGAATGTTTATTGAAAATACACAAAAGTAATAACACAGCCTTAAGGCCTTACACAGTTTACTCAAGAGTTAATATTTTACAAACATCGGCACGCAGGCCGGCCACACATGATCTGTAAAGTAAACGCTAGCTTTAAGCTTTGGCCTTCGAGGGCTGACATTGCTATCCCGGGTTCCAGCACACAATTTGCCACCTGGCTCCGCCGCACCGATAATCAACATCCCACCGCAACGGTGGTAAATAGGAGCAACGATCAGCATTAGCTGACTAAATTATAACGACCCCACCCCTCACCTGGGGTTGCGGTTCTCCTTCCCTGTAGGAATTAGCTTAAACAAAATATGGCATCCTTAATGTGCAGCTTAAGAACCGTTCGTCACAGGCGTTGGCATAGCCGGCCAAACGCCCCGTGCACTCAGGGCACATTATCGGTGCACCGGACTTCCCGAGTACCTCCACCGTTCTCATTATGCCATCGACAAAAGCCAATTACTTTAGGCAATCTAGTCAGATCGACACAACGCAGGTACAATTCTGCCTTTTCCCGTTACTCAACTCGCCATGTCATTTCCAAATGATGAAGCAATCATGGACAATCGACAACACATGGGTCAGCATCCCCTTTCCTGTTTGACTCACTGGCCTAATTGAACTGGGTACTATAGCATGCAGTTAAACATACAACTTCCCCCAGGTCTCCCAGAGACGGGGCTTACAAACAAACATAGCTCACTGGGAACTATCGTTGACGTTAGCACTACCGTCGTGCGGTAGGGGACAGACTATTGATTCTTCACCTTTTTGGGTATTTTCCTAGGGACTTCCCCCAGTACTCTAACTGCAATAACTTGTACACGCAGTGACTCTGAAATCTATACTCTTAACAAGGAGTCATATACGACATACAAAACATATAATCATCACCAATCCAGACCAACCTGTCCGGATGTACTTCACACAGCATGCATATTCCGTATTTCGATTCTGGATCTAAATGCAATGCTATGGGGATACACGGATCTACCCGTCGGGTAAACCACAACCATGTGTTCCTGGGGCATCTACCCTTAAATGCCAAAATGAAGGACTTCATATGTGCAAGGAAGAGGATCGTTACCCATGATGTCCTCTTTGGTGCCATGGGAGAAATCTAGATGGTTGAAAATTACTTCTTTGACCTTGCCTCCACAAATCCAGACTCGGCTTGCGAATTTGAACTTCAAAACTTCAACGACGGTGAGATCTCCCTTCAGGTGCTGCTCCTCCTCCTTCAAGAATTCCAGGCTAAGTCCCCAACTCCAAAATAAATGAAGTGAAAATGACCAAACTAGGATTATATATGAAGCTATCATTGTGCGGTAACTAGCTACCGCTGCGCGGCACCTTAATTCAATGCCTCATTTCGAGCGTAACCGCCCAAACCCTCCAATCACAGCCAACACGTGGCCACGCCGATACGGTTTCATTACCGCTGAGCGATAGGATGTTATCGCCGCTCGATATACATTATTGGTTACGACATGACACCAGCCAATATCTTTGATTGCCAACTGTTACCGTAGCGCGGTAGAATCCCGAGATCCCCATCAATTAAATTGGCCCCACTATCGCTAGTGGTAAAACTATTGCCGGGCAATAGATTCCTGAGAACTTTTCCAAAATAATTCCCGGCTACCGTCGTGCGGTAACAAGTTTCTGCCGCACGTTAACATATTTCTCAAGAACTCAACCCTCTCCACACAGTCGACGCTAACCCTGGAGCTATCACCGTACGGTAACTGGTTACCGCCGAGCGATAACCCCTAGGGAAGCATCTCCTGCCTTAAGATATTTGGGGCGTTACATCTTGATCCTATGTCTTCAGCACTGAAAAGGAAAAGAATGGATAAGAAATGAAATTGCCACCATTATGGGAAGACAAGGCAATATAGGAGGAGTTGTCCTCTTTACATTAGTGATATATGAAAGAAGAAGGGAAGTGCAACTTTCACTTCATGTATATTTATTATAGAAGTCGATCTTTCATCTCCATCATCTTGGGTATTAGATACAGGATGTGGTTCTCACATTTGTATTCGTGTGAAAGATCTTAGAAGGAGAAGAATATTGGCTAAGGGCAAGGTAGACTTATGAGTTGGAAATGGACAAAATGTTGATCCCATTTTCGTAGGAGTTTACCACCTATCTTTGGCCAATGGACTTCTAATAGAGTTAAAGAACCGTTACTACATTCCTGCTATTAATAGAAACATTATCTCAATTTCATTTTTGTTCATGAAGGGATTTTCATTTATTATTAAGAACAATAATTGTCCTATATATTTAATTGATATTTGTTAGGGCAATGCACAATTATTTAATGGTCTTTATGTTTTAAACTTAGACCATCACATCTATAATTTTAATAATAATAAAAGACTAAAAACAAATGACTCGAATCATACAAACCTTTGGAATTATTGTCTAGGCCATATACATGAGAAATGCATATCCAAACTCTGTAAGGATGGACTATCATACTCATTTGATTATGAATCATTTGAGAGATATGAACCTTGTTTGTTAGGTAAGATGATTAAAGCACATTTCACTAATCATACTAAGAGGGTTGATGAGCTTTTGGGTTTAATACATAGTGATCTATATGAACCATGGGAGATATGAATCGTGTATGCATTGTTATGTACTCATCCCGATGTCTAAAATGTTTTTTTCATAACTAGTAGATATCAGTCTGATTTAGGTGAAGGTCATTAGACGACAGTTAAGAATATTTTGAATTACTTGAGAAGGACTAAGGATGTATTCTTGGTATTTTATTGTGTGGAATAGCTTATTGTAAAGTGTTACATGTATTCTAGCTTTCAAACAGATAAGGAGTACTCCAAGTTTCAATCAAATTTTGTGTTTTACCTTAATTGAGGTGATATGAGCAGGAAGAGTTCAAAGCAAGAGATAGTTGTTGATTCTTGATGATGCTCATTATTTGTGAGACTATGGTTGATATGTTCCAGCTTAAGTGGATGATTGTTGGAATTTTTTGTAATCTAGAAGTGATTAAAGAATTGGTATTGCGACCAACGTGATATGAGCATATGGGATTACACATTAAGAATGTACATAAATTAGATAGATGATCATGTTGGTTATGAACCAATCCTTGACTGATAATATTCAATATAGGCATTTAATTCTTGGAAAAAGGATTCCACTACTTAGTTTATCAGGACTATTCAATGCATGCATTAAATTCAAGAAAATACGCATATGCATTGAAAAGTGGGACTATTCGATGCATACGTAGATTTATAGAAATCAACGTAATATCAAATTGGCATGCATATATCATAATAATATGCTATCAAATAGTATTTTTTGCAATGTCAAATAGTGGGACTATTCAACATATGTGTCGATTTGTCGAAATCAATGCTACATAAAATACTAAGAAACTATTCGACACATGCATCAAAAAGTGTTAAATGCACATTGCTCTTAGTTCACCATCTCAACACGGGAATTTTGGGTTGTTAGAATAAGTGAGAGATGATTCCTTTTGTTTTCAGTTGCGTCCTCTCCTTAGATGCAAAAATAATATTCCATGGAGACGAAGAAGGAAGGTAATCTTCTAGCCTGAGTTCATCGACTGAATGACAAAGATTTTCTAGTGATCTGTGCGGATACTCATAGATACATAGATCTCGTTCTATATTTCTAGTTTTCTATGATAGACATTCTTCTTAAAACTTTGATTTCGACACAAGTATAAACTCAATCTTGTTCTTTTGGTTTTCACAAGATTACCTTTTGGGTTTTTATGAAATCTCATGGCCGCCATTTGTTGGAAAAAGAATCTCTTCCCCATCACAGGGGTTCGCTCCCTGACCGCAACTCTCAGTTCGAATGAGAAAGATCTTCATCGGCGTAGTAGGTCCATGCCCACACTACTATAAAATGAGTTTTGGAGAATTGTTTTTGTCAGGGTGCAAAAATCGTGTCTAATATATTGATATTAGCCACAATTCCAAAAACCGTGGTCAATAGTTATGTTGTAGTTATGGTTGCAAAAACGTGGCTAATACTGATGTATTAGCAATAAAAACTACGATCGTCTCAAAAAAGTAGAATATTTTCAACGATTAATTTATTTTGTGGCAAATAGAACCCTTTGGACATAGTAATTTTCATTTCCCGCTCACCATAACCAATCTGGCACTCTCCCATACCATTAGTGCTCACTCTCATTTCCCCATTTCCTACCTTCCCGTCCCCGAAACCCTTTTTGTTCTCCTTTTTGATGCAACCATCGCGCGCATCTACTCGGTACCTTCTCCCCGCAGCAAAAATGTTTACTTCGCCTCTATTTTGCATCAATCCAGATCTATGTCACCTCTATCAGATATCTTCGAGTAGTAGCGTTTGGGGTAGGGGTGGAACCAGTCATAAACATGTTCCATGAAGAACTGTCTCAGGTAGCCCTCATCCTCGCTTCAATTTCATTGGCTCACCTCCCGCCGACAACTGATCATTGCCTCCTCTTTATTTGCCTTCATTGAGGATTGATGTTTGCCTTCGTCATGTTCACATATTGATTTGGTAATGATGGAGTCAGCCTTTCATGTTATACTACTGGTTTTTTAGCTTAGTTATATTTGTTCCAGTAATACATTAAATAGGGATTGGTAGTTTCGTGAATATTTGATAGTAATGATTGTGTTAATAATTTAGGGTATGTTTTTGGTGCACAAGAGGAGATTGATTTGTGTGTTTAACTGCATGTTTATGGGATTATCACAATGTGATGTCGATTAAGCTATCATTGTTTGACCCAGGAAGAACAATATTGTTCAATACATATTAAAAGTCTTTGATTTTAAGGATAGTTAAATCACCTAGATGGGGGTGAATAGGTTTCTTAGTACTTAGTGACTTATCTTTTATTTTCTTTTCTTTAGGAGCTTTATTAGTTGATTGGATTTTGCTTTCAAGATATGTTACCTGAAACACAACAAACACACAAAGCACACACAAGATTTATAGTGGTTACCCTAACGAGTATACATCCACTTTCCCTCCCTCCTATCCAACTATCTTGTTGAACTAGGCACTATTGGAACCCTAGTTTAGATTTGGGCAAGGATCACTATTAGGTTTGCTTAGATTGACCCACATTGTATAGTCATGGGTCATAGGTTTGCTTACAGGTTTGCCTCAGAAGAGTTCAAGAGAATTACTGAAAGAATTCCAGGAAAATCCAGATTTGTCAAAGGCAAAAAATTAGTTTAATATTGTCGAACTCAGGTCGATGAAAGTCAAACTCAGGTCGACGTACTCAGAGTTCCTTCTCTGAATTTAGATCGACAAACTCTGATCTCAAGCAAGAAGTTCAGCTCGATGAAATCCGAACTCGACAAAATCAGAGCTCAGATCGATGATCGCTGAACTAAAGACAGATTCTCAACTCGACGAAATGGAAACTGATCTCGACGATCAGCGAGCCCAGATCGACGAATTTTGTGTAGTTTTCAGGTAGATGTTTTACAGTTGGTAGAATTAATTAAGGCTATTATAACTCTCATATTTAATGGAAATATTCGTCCAAAGGCAACATTAAATGTGGGTTGTTTCATAAGTTAATTCTGAATTAATTCCCAAGGCATCTTCTACTCTCTCGGGAATGCTTCAGCCATTATCAATATAAATGAATTCAAATGTTCGAATTCGAAACAGAGCATAACAAAAAGACAGAAAGCAGTACAGAGAAATTTAGAAGGCTTTCCTTTTACAAAGAAGGAGGAACTCTGCATCTATCAAGATATTCACAGAGTTCTTCATCTGCTCCAGGCTTTCAAAAGACACAAATCAATATCATCCTAAAAAGCTTGTTGATGATCAACATCAATCTGAAGTCCTATACCCTAAAGCAAAGCTTCCTTCTTTCCTGAACCATTCAACATCTCATGGGGAGCTTTGACATCATTAAATCCACTAGTCTTCTCTCAGTGATTTGAGATAGAGAAGACAACATCATTTCTTATCCCTTTCTTGTATACACGGTTATAACTCCCTTCAAAAGTTAAACTGTTGGTGGCAGGGCGCCTGATTAAAAACCTGTGTATTGGTTTTTGGGCACCTGATCAAAAGCTCAAAGGATTGTGAGATCTCCCTGCATATAGATCTTATGGTGACAGGGCACCTGAGAAAAAACCTGTAGTGGATTCCTACCAGTGTGGTAGAAGGGTGGATGTACCCAAGTTTAGGGTAACCACTATAAACTCCTTGTGTTGTCTAGTTGTGCTTCTCTTTATTTTGCTGTGCTGTGATTTCTTTTCTCCTTATGGATTCATTTCTTGTGTAAATTTAAGATTTATTCCCAAACTTTCAGTTGGTATCAGAGGAGGTTTCTTTGGTTCGACAGGATAACAACTGAACCAAAATGATCTGATAGATCTTATATTTCTTAAGAGTTTATCATGGCACAAAATGAAGAGTTTTTAAGCACTACACCTCCTTTGTGCAATCTAGATAAGCTTGCACTATGGAAGGCGAGGATTAGGCTTTTTATGAACTCTATTGATGAAGCCATTTACAATACCATTTTGACAGGTCCTCATCAATCAGTGGAAACAACAAGCATCAATGTTGTTCCATCATCTCAATGGATAGATGCCCAGAAAAGGCTAAAGATTGATGATGCACAAGTAATGAACATTCTTACACAATTAATGTCTGATGACATTTTTCAGGAAATTGCTGAATGTTCATCAGCAAAAGATATGTGGGACTCCCTCACAGCAATGGTTGCTGGATCAGCTAAAGAAAGAAACTTTTAAGCTGAAACTTGGAGTGACTCTGAAGCTTCATCCTATACAACTGAAGATGAAGAAGAGTCTAGAGCAAGAGAATTTTGCCTAATGGCAATAAATGCCTCTTGCAGCAACCCTGATGAAGAATCAGACTCTGATGAAGAATCAAAATTTGAATCAGAAGAGGATCAGGTAATCTCTTCCTTTGATTTCTCTTCAGAACATTTTAAAGAAGATTTTAAAATCCTATGTAAAGATTTAATTCAATCTATGAAGGAAATAAAACTTATTAGAGAGAAAGTAAATAATTTATCTTCTGAAAACATAAAACTCAAAGAAGATTAAAAAATTACTTCTGAACAAATAGCCTCATTAGAATCAGTTAAAAGCAAAAAAAAGTAAATAAATTTAGACAAGATAACTGAAGTTTTACCAATTCAAACTAAAAATCTTCAGAAAATTTTTGTTCAATAAAATTCGTCGAACCAAGATCGATGAAAACAACACCATTCGTCGAACAAAGCTCAATGAACTATGAACAGAGATTTTGATCTTAACTAGTCAGGAATTTATGTTCGATGAAAAAAATATTATTCGTCGAACAGAGGTCGGCGAAAGTGGAACAGAGAAAACAATTTCTATTATTCTCTGAGTAGAGATCGATGAAACCACTATCATTCGTCGAACTCAGTTTGACGAAATTACCTTAATTCGACCAACTCAAAATTTCAAAACAGAAATTTTTATTCTCTTCAGAATTATAATCAAACTCAAAATTTTACAACTCCTTTTACCCAGTGGTTCATCCCTTCTCGGAAATTTCATCCACTAGGTTATAAAAATCAACCTGAGTGTTCTTTTATTTCTAATTATTATAAAAGAGAACCAGAACCCAAGTTAATCTGGGTCCAGAACTCCTAACATCTCTCTTCAGGAAAAGACCTATCTTACCATAGAGGAAAAATAGTATGTGATAGTAACCAAAACCTTTAGTCTTAGTCAACACAGATGTTACAACAGTTAGCAGTTTCAATTATTCAGAAATTTAGAAATGCATTCAGATATGCTGAAATAAGTTCAATTGAAGATAAGAAAAATGGCAGCTGACAACCTTAACAGATTCTTTTACAACTGCTCTTTATTTTTTAATTATGCTCTAAAAGCTTTGTTATTTTATTTTAATTCTCAAAGCACCGTTGTACATCTGCTGAAAAATTTATAATTCAGGCAGATTATTTTGCTTTGTATTTTATCTGTTTTTATGTAAATAGTGTTCTCACCCAAATAGGGGGGAGATTGTTGGAACCTTAGTTCAGATTTGGGCAAGGGTCATAGGTTTTCTTAGATTGACCCACATTGTATAGTCATGGGTCATAGGTTTACTTCCAGGTTTGACTCAGAAGAGTTCAAGAGAATTGATGAAAGAATTCCAGGAAAATTAAGATTTGTCAAAGGCAGAAAATCAGTTCGATGATAGTCGAACTCAGGTAGACGAATGTCGAACTCAGGTCGACGTACTAAAAGTTCCTTATGTAAGTTCAGATCAACGAACTCTGATCTCAAGCAAGAAGTTCAGCTCGATAAAATCCAGCTGAGCTCGACGAACTCCGAGCTCAGATCGACGATCAGTAAACTCAAGACAGATTCTCAGCTCGACAAAATGGAAACTGAGCTCGACGATCTGTGATCCCCTATCGATGAATTCTGTACAGTTTTCAGGCAGATGTTTAACAGTTGGCAGAATTAATTAAGGCGATTCAAACTCTCATATTTAATGGAAATAGTCGTTCAATGGCAACATTAAATGTTGGTTGTTTCAGAAGTTAATTCTGAATTAATTCCCAAGGCATCTTCTACTCTCTCGGGAATGCTTCAGCCATTATCAAGATAAATGAATTCAAATGTTCGAATTTGAAATAAAGCATAAAAGAAAGACAAAAAGCAGTGCAGAGAAATTTAGAAGGCTTTCCTTTTATAAATAAGGAGGAACTCTGCATCAATCAAGATATTCACAGAGTTCTTCATCTGCTCCAGGCATTCAAAAGACACAAATCAATATCAGCCTAAAAATCTTGTAGGAGATCAACATCAATCTGTAGGCCTACACCCTGAGGCAAAACTTCCTTCTTTCCTGAACCATTAAACATCTCAGGGAGAGCTTTGAGATCATCAAATCCACTAGTCTTCTCTTAGTGATTTGAGACAGAGAAGACAACATTTCTTTTCCATTTCCCGTATACAGGGTTATAAATCCCATCAACAGTTAAAGTATTGGTGGCAGGGCACCTGATCAAAAACATGTGTATTGGTTTTTGGGCACCTAATCAAAAGCTCAAAGCGTTGTGAGTCTCCCTGCAAATAGATCTTGTGGTGACAGGCCACCTGAGCAAAAACCTGTAGTGGATTCCTACCAGGGTGGTAGAAGAGTGGATGTACCCAAGTTTAGGGCAACCACTATAAACTCCTTGTGTTGTCTGGTTGTGATTCTCAT
Organism: Platanthera guangdongensis; assembly: GCA_039583875.1. NCBI lineage: Eukaryota > Viridiplantae > Streptophyta > Magnoliopsida > Asparagales > Orchidaceae > Platanthera > Platanthera guangdongensis. Next base: position 250,872,591 of record CM077151.1, on the reverse strand, counting down.
TATTTTGTTGTGTTGTGATTTCTTTTCTCCTTATGTATTCATCTCTAGTATAAATTTAAGAACTATCCATAAACTTTCAGGAACTTCTCCAAAACTCAGCTCCAAAGAGCTTATACCTCAGATCCCTCAGGATATCTCAGTCTCCTCCAAGACTTACAACTCAGCCACAAGGGCCTATAACTTAGTGATCAGCAGACCACCTACCTCAGGACAAAGGCACTACACTCAGGCTGGGAGGACAACCCTACCTCATATCCACTAGGGAACCTACCTCTAAGAGAATGACCCTCCAACAATCTCAGGCACAAAGGCCCTACCTCAGATCTACAGGTAGATCCTACCTCAGGCACAAGTGCCCTACAGCTCATTGAAAATGACTCACCTACCTTAGACTTGAAACCAAGTCCTATAGCTCAGATTCTCAATAGAATCCAACCTCAAAGCAAATTTGCTCCTACCACACAAATCCAAAAGGATCATATAAGAACGAAGTGGGTTGTGTGGTTGATCTTGACACAAGAGATGTTTCCCCCTACCAAGGTTTTGGACCGAGATAAACTCAGCCCCACTATGACTCAGTCCTACCTTCTTCTTCATAGCACCAGGTATTTTTCCTGCTGGGACTAAGAAGTGACTATAACAAAACTTACTGTTACCTGAGCTAAGAGAATCTCAGCCCAACTTCTTCTCAACTACAAGGATTGTAGATCTTGCTCTGACTTGTGCTAGAAGCAGCTTGCAGACAACCGTTCTGCTTCTTCTTTCTTTCCTGGACTGAGGAGATTCAACAATAACTTCTTCTTCACAACTTCCAGTAGATATTCTTCACAGTTGTACAACTGGATCTATGAAGAACATGCCATTGCTGATGGAAAATGACACCATCTACCTTCTTTCTTCCTTCAGAGATTTGCTCTGATCTTGTTGATGTTGATGGAGAAGACAATTAGTTAACTTGCTAAGCCTTCAGGCTTGCTATCTTGAGCTTCTTATTCTTCAGTCACAACAACAATGGCGATGAAGAAGAACAACACAAACAACTCTTTTTCTGTGAAAAGGCTTCTCCTTTTATTGATTGTAACCCAACGACTATTTTAGTATTGGGTCCCACATCATTAATGGCCAGCTGCAACCTTGCTTTAATGCCAACTATCGTACAGTTGCTATGTGGTGCCTTTTATCATGTACTGTAGCATTCACGCTATCTGTTTGAATAACGTTGGCTTGTTGACTTGCTGACGTCAGCGCCTGTGGAGTTAGTCAAAATCAAGCATTAGAAGAATAAGCATTGAGTGAATGAGCTTCACTCAATGTCAAGGCACTTAGACAGAATTCTGTCTAACTAGGCATTGATAGCGTTGAGTGAGCAAGCCTCATCCTATGCCTTTTGCCTTAGTTTATTCTACAGTCTTTTCTGCATGCTTGGCGTTGAGAGCATTTAGTGAGCATGCCTCACTCAACACCTTGTGCCTTAGGCATGTTTTCTTCATTTTAGGCATTGAGAGAGTTGAGTGAGCACTCCTCACTTAATGCTTTCTGCCTTAATCTATTTCTTGCTTCTTTAGCATCTTAAGCATTGAGAGCATTGAGTGAGAATGCCTCACTTAATGTTTTTTGCTTTAGCCAGATTTTCTGAATCATCGCGTTGAGAGCGTTGAGTGAGCATGTCTCACTCAATGCTTTCTGCCCTAGCCAGATTTTTCTGCTCCTTAGTGTTGAGTGAGTAAGCTCCACTCAACGCCAAACTACTTAATAGATATTATTCTGTTTATCCGGCGTTGAGTGAGTAAGCTACACTCAACGCATTTGGACTTAGCCAAAAATCAGCAAAGATTTTCTGTGGCTTTGACTTATAAGGCAATACTCAACAAATATAGAGTATGACGTTGCGTGAGTGATACTCACTCAATGCGTGTGGACTTAGCCACTTTTCTGCCCATTTCTCCTTAGGCTTTTATTACATTAGCCCGTCTCACAGCCTTTTGATGTATGACATTGAGTGAGTTGACTTCACTCAATTCCTGTGGACTTAGACACTTTCTCAGCTTGCCACTACTTTGTCTTTGACTATATAGGCTCCACTCAGCGCTATAATTCATCTAGCATTGAGTGAATGACCTTCACTCAATGCATGTTGAGTTAGATAGTTTTTTATCTATCCACACCTTAGGTAAGTGTTTATCTAACCTAACCACTTAGGGTACCTGTCCCATCATTATTGCTAAGACATCCCTGCAATCACTAAACTTGAGAACAAGTTAGATCACCACATGTAATACATTATTTGCAAGGCCTTCTTCAAATACAGGACATTGGGATCAATAGACCCAACACATATAAATATTTTACAAATGCACTAAAATTTGTTCACTTTACGATATATGGGAGAAATGGATGTTTAAGGGATGAGTAAAAAGCTTGATCTAAAGCCTACCATGTTCCCCTCTTCCTAAACATCACCATCTATATTTCATATATGCTGACATTAAATTCCTTGTACATTTTAAATTTCGGTCATACAGTAGGGTCAAATTTTCCTTAGTCGTTTACCATTCTTTTTAGACTCTCATCAAGTTGATTGCACTTTTCTTTTTATATATTTAGAGATACAAGTATGTGCCACCTTATTACCTTGAGGTCATGTGTTCGAGTCCTGGAAGCATCCTCTTGCAAAAATACAGGGTAAGGTTTGCCTACATTTCACCGTGGTGGTGGGACCCTTCCCCGGATCTTCATTGTGCATCGATGCTATGTGCATTGGGGTGCCCTTAGAGTTCTAATTTTTGTAAACCATGATTTTTTTACTTCTTCATTAGTTTTCCTAGATAAAATTTTATTTACTTGATATGAAATCTATTGATTTGTTCAATTCACTATTTTTATGATATGATGATAATAAAATATAAGAAACTACTCAAAAATTGAGAAGATGAAATATAAAATTAATATTTGATGTTAGAAACTCAGATTTTCTGTCATCGATGTAGCGAGTAAATAAATGGTATAATACATGCCCCAAAAATTATGTTCATATACATGATTATCTTTAAGCTTGTTATAAATGATCATCATGCTTCACCATTAACATTTGTTTGATAATTTATGTCATCATAAGAGTGCTTCCTTACTTTTTATTTATTCTTGGATTAAAACCTTATCCTACTATTGAATTGATGATTGAATACATTTTATATAATGATATTAATCATGGAATTATGAATATTTTTTGCAAATTACAGAATTCCACCATTGTGTATGGACTTCTTGTTTTCATGATATAAATAGATGTAAGATGGGTTGTATCCTTATACATGTGTATAAACATCCTTGAAATTTTTTGCATAAACTTGACTTTTTTTAAGTATCTGTTGGATATCCATATTATGTAAGGAGGATGTTTTGTTTTCTTTTAACATGTCTAATTAATTTTTTAATATGCAAATATGGATTAGTAAAACTAAAAAAACATGGATTTAAGTTATTATATGATTTCATGTTCTAAGAAGTATTGAAAAGAGGAAAAAGGAGTATTTGCATAATACTTATATAATTGTGAGTTTAGACAGTGGTCCTCAATTGGATTGACATGGGATTGTTTGCATAATATTAAATATTTGCATAATACTAAATATTTTAACAAAACTTGGATCCTCAATTTGCAGTAAAGTGTCACAATATTATACTTGGCTTGACATCTGATGGGTATAATACATATAGAACCATGTCTATTACTCATAGCATATGGCCAATTACTTTAATTCCTTATAATTTACCACAATAGATGTGCATGCCATGATCTTTTCTTTCTTACTGTACTAATTGATGGTGTAACACCCCAATTTTCTAAACTTGAGGCTTTGGGCATTACCACGCGGCGGTAGGTTCCTATCGCCTGGCGGTAACCTTGTTTCATCGAGCGGTCTACCTCGAGTGGTAAGTGTTGAGTGGTAGCGCGTGGCGTTTTCTAGTTACCGCTCGGCGGTATCCCCGGTTAATTGAGTCGAAGTCGTCGAGACAAAAGCGTCGAGTGAGCTACCGCGTGGCGGTATTGATATCGCTCACAGTAGTACTACATTATTTTTAGTCTAGCTGATCGGGAAGTTACCACAGCGCAGTAGGTAGCTACTGTTCCGCGGTAGCAAACAGAAGCAGTTCCGTGGGTTGTGGTTTTCTTCCTTCCGATTTGCTTGGGATTTGATCCTATGGCTCAGTATCCTCCACCGAAGAGGTTCAACTAGTGCTGAAAGGTTGTTTTCCCTCATTCTTATCATTTGAGTGAGATTTAGGGTTTGGGAGAGAGGGTTTGGAGGAAGAAGAAGTGCTTTCTCTGCCATTAGCGAAGCTTTGAGGCTCCGTTCGTCGACCTGAAGCCAGATCCGTGGAGAGGACTTGAAGGCACACATTTTCATCTGTTCAAATCGAGATCTCCATGTCGAGGAAGAGAAGTCATAAGGTAATGACATTTCTCCACTTGGTCTTTAGGATGCGTGCATGGCATCCATTTCATTCTTGCTTACTTTCAAGTATTTAGGTACCATATTTCTCAAATGAGAGGTGTACGGGTCGCCATGGTTCAAAAGGAGCCACTGGGTCGATTGTGTCCATCCCCAAGATTATGATGCATTAGGAATCTGCTCCGATAGCGGATTAGGCATTGTGGGTGAAACCGAAGTTGCGCACCTTAGTCTGACTCGGTGATGTTGTATAACGAGCCTTAAGGATTTTGCTAGAAATCCATTTATGGCAAGATGCCTTTTGTTATGTTTGTCCCCTCTTTTTTCATCCTAGAATGAATAGTGGATAAGGGTGGTATAGGCTATGTTTGTGGATTGATGTGTGAAGGCATGACTTTGTCTCTGTGGTCGGCTTGCTAGCCCATGACGTGCAAGTCATGTGTGAAGAGTGTCCCGACGAGACAAGTCCTCTTCTGAGAAACTGATGAGAATGCTAAGCTTTTGACAAGCCCAAGCGATGAAGCCCATGATCGTGTGGGGGCAAGCACGGGTTCTTAGCATCAGTTTGTTTATGTGATAGAATCCTGACATGAGAACTCAGAGCTTGTAGGCAAGCCCGGGTTTTGAAACCCACAAGAGGGTGGGGCCTTGGCAAGAGTTTCATGTGGAGTCTTGAATGTCGTTATGGGAAATGGAAGTACCTGTGTGATGTGATGTGATGATGGGTTATGATATGTTAGATTCATGCGTTATAGGGTGCCTTTGGTGAAACCAAAGTTTGCATACATGTTGCATTGTAAGCGCTCCTTTTATTAAATGCTCAAGCAAGAAACGTGTTGATGTTTGTGACCTCCCAACCTATTTATTTGCTATATATATGTGCATATATTTGCATTCGAAGTGCCGACCTGCAGGGTGATGGAGTTCCCCGGGGACTGCTAGGGACGGCTGGGAGGAGATGTGTTGGTTACACAATTGAGGTTAGCCTTTACTGACCCAAGTTACAACAATGTTTATAGGGAAAGGTGCACATGCTGGAGCAAGCTCGCCGGTCGAAAAATCCTAAGCCTTATGAAGTGTTCTCCTGTGTTGTACTATTAAGCTGATGAATGTTTTTGTTTAATGTATTGTAAACCGGCTTGCATGCTGAGGTAGTTTAGGAGTGCTAAGCACATTGCTATGCTTTTGGTTTTTTCAGTTTTGGAAAATTATGTGTAAGGCCGTAAGACCGCTTTGTACTCTTATGTTAGTGGAAAACTTCTAGTTGTTTTATGTTTCCTCTATCTTGTTTCTGAGTTTTGAGTTGGGTAGTTCTTAATGTTAAATTTTCTCAACGTGGTCAGCAAGATAGCCCAAACACCAAATTAATATCTTCGGAACTACCCAGTTCGCACGCTGAACCTGCGGAAACCCAAGGACTAGAGGTTGCACCCAACAAAACAATGGAAGCACAAGAAAGTCTTATTATGCATTCACTTCTTTACAATCCGAGGCATACATAGCGAGACATGATTTCGCTAGTATTACAGCTGTAAACAGAAAGAACCAAAAACAAGCCGGGCGGACAGCACTCCAGTCCGCCGAGACCGCGAGGTCGCCGAGACCGCCGAGACCGCTGAGCTCGCCCAAGCTATGCTGCAATCCGCCGAATACCACGGAGTCCGCCGAGACCGCGAGGCCGCGCGGACAGACCGTTATTCGCCTCCTGCTGAACCCGAACTGAGGAACTCCCCTACCCGCCTGAAGCCGGCGGACAGGTTATTGAAGCTGGGAAAGTTGAAACAGAACTGACAAGCCGCAGAGCGACCTCCTGCTGAGTCCGCAGAGACCGCACACTTCCAAGCACTGACCGAAGTCACAGCCAAGCTCCTGGCTCCTTGAAGTTATCCGCGCGACCTGCACACAGCAAACCGTCAGCCAGAAACAATCCGCGCGGACTGGAAAACACAGACCGCAGCACTCGCCCAACCCAATTTACTGTTCACTCACGTTACTTGGGTTACTGTAGATGTGCCAGGGGGGTCCTATTTATAGGCCGAATGAGGAGTGTGGTCACCGCCCATGAGATAGCGACACCGCCCCAGCCCGCGCGAATACAAACGACCGTCCGCTCAGTCCGCGAGGACTTAGCCAGTCACCAGGGGAAACCGCCAGGAGCAAGGCAACCATTGACGAACCCTCTCCAGTCCGCCCAAGCTAAGCAGACAAGGCACCAGCCCGCAAAGCTCCAACTACTTCAGGACAGCACCCTCTTCAATGGCAGTCCGCACCAACCCGAGGCAGTCCGCAAGACCCACACCTCAATCCGCCACAAGTCCACGACCAAAGGCAAACAACAACAGTCCGCCCGGTCACAGCGGACTTGGCGGATACGGCGGACACCATGAACTTGACACCAAGTGAGACCAAGTCCAAAACCATCCAGGTCCAGTGCGAGCATGGCGGACACAAAGTCCCGTCCGCCAAACACCCTAGCACAGACCGCAACCAGTCCGCGAGCTCCTCGCACTTGTCCAACGCAGTAGCACCAAGCCGGACTCCAAACATCAGTCCGCCAACCGGTCTCCACAGCAAGACCTGCTGTAACACCTGAGCTCGACAAGGCCTCAGCCAAGCTCAATGCCCAGTCCGCAACAGCCCCAACCGCGGACACACCAGTCCGCAAGGCTTCCCGCGAACTCGAACCAACCCGCCAACAGCGCAAACTTGCACCCGCGACCACTGAGCAAAGCACCAGTCCGCAAGCCTCTCTATCCGCAGATACCAGGCCGCACCAAACCGCGGACTCCATGCAATAACCCGCTCAGAACACAGCCGGCTTCCACCAGACTTTTCACCAGGCCGCAACCTCAGTCCGCCCAGTCCGCCCAGTCCGCCAAAGCTGTCCGCACAGGCCGCGCGGCCTGTCCCGTCACCCACTTCCACTTCACAAATTTCAACACTCCCCCTTGAAGTGAGAAGTGGTGACCAAGCCCAGCAAGCTGCGCAAGCGTTCAAAGGGCCCCTTCGACAGCGGCTTCGTGAAGATGTCAGCAAGATTATCTTCACTCCGAACATGCCCGACCAGCAGAGACCCCTCCAACACCTTCTCCCTGATGAAGTGGTGATCAATCTCTATATGCTTGGTCCTGGCGTGACACACTGGATTGTTTACCAGTTTGAGAGCACTCTCATTGTCACCCCGGAGTAAAGTAGGCCCTTGCACTTCTTCATGAACATCCTCTATGAGTCTCCTCAACCAAACGGCTTCCCGAGCAGCCAAGGTCGAAGCCTTATACTCCTCCTCCGTGGTTGAAACCGACACCGAGTCCTGCTTCTTGCTACACCACGAGATGCTAGCTGAACCACAAGTGAACACATAACCCGAAGTAGACCTTCGATCATCCGAATCACCGCCATAGTCAGCATCCGTGTACCCGAGCAATGCAAACTCCGCATCCCTTCCATAGAGGAGTCCCATCTCAGAAGTCACCTTGACATACTTCAGAATCCCCTTCGCCGCCACTAGATGAGATTGCCTTGGTTCAGCCATATACCGACTTACTCGGCCAACAGCATAAGCTATATCCGGCCTTGTAATCGTCAGATTGATCAAGCTCCCAACAAGAGCCCTGAACACCAAGGGATCATTAAGCACCCTTCCCTCATCTCGTCGAAGCTTCAGCCCAGATTCCAGTGGAGTAGAGCACTTCTTCCCTTCGCCCATGCCAAACCGCTTCACAATACGATCAGCATACCCTTTCTGGCTAATGAGAATCCCGCACTCCTTCCTCTCCACTTCCAGACCAAGAAAGTGATGCAACTCTCCCAAGTCTTTCATCTCGAAGCGTATAGCAAGCTCTCCCCTGAGCCTTGCTACTTCCTCCTCCGAGTTCCCTGTGATGATCATATCATCCACATACAGTAGGACCAAGACTCTTAGCTCTCCCTTCTTCTTGACGAACAAGCTAGAATCCGAGTTAGAAGCCAGGTATCCACAGAACTGCAGGTACTCTGCAATCTTCCCATACCACGCTCGAGGAGCTTGCTTCAACCCATAGAGAGCCTTCCTGAGTTTGCAGACATAGTCCGGATGCTTCTCAGAGACGAAACCAAGCGGCTGATCCATGAAGATGTCCTTGTCAATCTCTCCGTAAAGAAAGGCATTCTTCACATCGAGTTGCCACAACCTCCATCCCTTGCTAGCAGCCAAGGCGATCACCACTCTTACAGACGTCATCTTCGCAACTGGACTGAATGTCTCCTCATAGTCTTCTCCATACTGCTGTGAGAATCCTCTAGCGACCAGGCGAGCCTTGAACCGATCAATGCTCCCATCAGCCTTCTTCTTCAACTTATACACCCACTTGCAAGTAACCGGAGTAATGCCATCAACCTTGGGCACAAGGTCCCAGGTTTCATTCTTCTTCAGAGCATCAATCTCTTCCTTCATGGCACCTTCCCACTCCTTCACTCCAGTGGCCTCGTTGAAGTTTGCAGGCTCTCGCTCATCCAGAGGACCTGCAAAGAAGCAGGAGACAAAGCTCACTGCATTCCCATCACAGTACCGAGCCGGTGGCTTAACCACCCTCTTCGATCTCCGAAGACACGGCTCCTTGCTCACGGCTTCCGTTGCTTCTTCAGGCTCCACTCCTACCTGGGGCAAGCATTGAGCAGTGCTCCCCCTGCTTCCTGAGCCAGAAGGCTCAGCCTCGGAGTTCGAAGCAACAGGAGCTGCTGGTGAAACAGCAAGCTCCTCTTCCAAGCCTTCAGCAGCCTCCACCGGTGCTTTCTCAACCTTGCTACTTCCGGTAGGCTCCACCGAGCCACCTCCATATGACGTCAGCTCGTCAAAGACAACGTCTCTTGACACCACGAACTTCTTCGTCACAGGGTCCATGCACTTCCATCCCTTCTTCCGCTCATCATAGCCAACAAAGACAAGTTTCCTTGCCTTCGCATCCAGCTTTGTCCGTGAAGCATCCGGGACATGCACGTAGCAAGTTGAACCGAACACCCGAAGGTGTCCAACACTCGGCTTCTCCTTCAGCAACAGCTCAATGGGAGTCTTCATGTTGATAGGGCTGAGTGGCATCCGGTTGATAACATAAGCAGCACAAGACATTCCCTCCGCCCAAAAGGACCTCGGGATATCTTTCGCATGTAGCCAGCATTTGCAGGTTTCCGTCAAATGACGGATCTTCCACTCCGCTACCCCATTTTGTTGTGGAGTGTGAGCACATGTAAGCTCCCGTTGGATCCCGTGCTTCCTGCAGAAGTTAGAAAACTCGGAAGAGACAAACTCTCCCCCGTTATCAGTTCTAAACTTCATTAATCCGCAAGCCAAGCCGGCCTTCTACCAACTCCTTGAACTCCACGAACAAACGGAAGGCATCCGACTTCTCCTTTAAGAAGTACACCCAAGTATACCTTGAGTAGTCATCAACCAAGACAAGCATGTATTTGCTTCCACCAAGGCTGGCTGTAACAGTCGGTCCCATCAGGTCGCCATGAACACACTCCAATGGTTTCTTGCTCCTTGTTTGAGATTTATCAAACGGAAGGCGATGTGCCTTACCGTATTGACAGCCCGCACAAACATGCCCATCACCAAAGGAGGACAACATCGGCAACCCCCTCACCAGACTTCTACTCGCCATTACCTTTAGCTTGTCCATGCCAACATGCCCCAGCCTCTCATGCCAGATAGCCGCACTATCATTGGCTCTCATCTTATCAACATAGGCACTGGTGGAAAGAACAAACAAGTTCTTCACCCTCCTCCCAACATGAGCAACATCAGCCTTCACCGCTGATACGTTGCGAAGGAACCTCACGTCTGTTGGCCCAAACAGAACGTGATACCCAGCGTCCACCGCGTTGGTCACAAAGAAGAGGTTCTTCTTCATGCCCGGCACGTGATACACACTCCTTAACGTGAGTGGCCCCTGATCACTACCCAAAGACACGACCCCCTCCTTCTCTACTGCATAAACAGTATTATCAGCAGTGATAATAGCTTCATTACCTGAGTAAGCCTGCATGGAGGTGAACTTCGACTTGTCTCCGGTGAGGTGATGACCACACCCGGAGTCGATGATCCACTCGCTGTTGAAGTCCTCAGCAGATAAGGCCCGGACACAAGTGCCCGTCATGAAAGCTCCTCCCCATTATGCTTCTTCACTTCGCGAGCAAGCTTCCTCCTTTCCCGCAGCATGCCCAGGCTGCAGTTTGACCTTGCAGTCCCGCTTGAAGTGCCCTCGCTGATGACACCGTAGCACTTCAGATTCTTCTTCCAGTCCTTAGGAGCATTGCTCCTCTCCGGCGGATATGAAGTTGAAGTCTCCTTCTCAACAGCGGCCTGCACCTTCTTCTTCTTCTTCCCTTCCCATCCCTTCTTCTTGCCTGAGAAGAGAGCCTCGCTGCCTTCCTGATTCAGATTCACTCCAGCCATCTGCCTTGCTAAGCTCTCCTACGAGGCAAGCAGATTCTCCAGCTCCAGCAACGACGGCTGAGTAGCCCACCCTTGAACAGATATAACAAAGGCCACATACTCCTTCCGCAAGCCGCGGAAAATGTGCCTCTTCATCTTTGCCTCAGAGATAGGCTCATCAGGATCCAGTGCTGACAGCTCAGCACACAAGCTCTTCATCTTTAAGAAGTACCTGGAGATGGAAAGGTCTCCCTGAGTTGCCCTGGCCAACTCATTCTCCAGGAACTGAAGCCGCGCCACATTCTTCCTATTGAACAACTCATCAATGGTTGTCCAAATATCAGTAGCCGACTCACACCCAATGATGTGATCAAACAGTTCCGGAGAGACAGCTCTCTTCAGAACGAACTCTGCCTTAGCATTAGTTCTTCTCCAGAGCCTCACCTGCTCAGCAGTACCGAAGGCAGCAGTAACTTCCTGTCTGTCGTCTCCACCGACAACTTCCCACAGCTCCTCGCCTAGAAGATAACTCTTCATGCACGACTTCCACTTTTTATAGTTAGTCGGCGTTAAGAGTTCAATGCCCAGACCTCTTGCTAAGCTTCCTTCCATTGCAATCACCTGTTGGTACCCTTCAGCAGCTCCGAGCAACAACACAGGTTGATCACCACTCAATCACTGAGTAACAACACTGGCTGACCTCCGCTCACGCAACTGAACCTCCGCAACCTCAGAAACCTCGCTCTGATACCATGTTAAATTTTCTCAACGTGGTCAGCAAGATAGCCCAAACACCAAATTAATATCTTCGGAACTACCCAGTTCGCACGCTGAACCTGCGGAAACCCAAGGACTAGAGGTTGCACCCAACAAAACAATGGAAGCACAAGAAAGTCTTATTATGCATTCACTTCTTTACAATCTGAGGCATACATAGCGAGACATGATTTCGCTAGTATTACAGCTGTAAACAGAAAGAACCAAAAACAAGCCGGGCGGACAGCACTCCAGTCTGCCGAGACCGCGAGGTCGCCGAGACCGCCGAGACCGCTGAGCTCGCCCAAGCTATGCTGCAATCCGCCGAATACCACGGAGTCCGCCGAGACTGCGAGGCCGCGCGAACAGACCGTTATTCGCCTCCTGCTGAACCCGAACTGCGGAACTCCCCTACCCGCCTGAAGCCGGCGGACAGGTTATTGAAGCTGGGAAAGTTGAAACAGAACTGACAAGCCGCAGAGCGACCTCCTGCTGAGTCCGCAGAGACCGCACACTTCCAAGCACTGACCGAAGTCACAGCCAAGCTCCTGGCTCCTTGAAGTTATCCGCGCGACCTGCACACAGCAAACCGTCAGCCTGAAACAATCCGCGCGGACTGAAAAACACAGACCGCAGCAGTCGCCCAACCCAATTTACTGTTCACTCACGTTACTTGGGTTACTGTAGATGTGCCAGGGGGGGTCCTATTTATAGGCCGAATGAGGAGTGTGGTCACCGCCCATGAGATAGCGACACCGCCCCAGCCCGCGCGAATACAAACGACCGTCCGCTCAGTCCGCGAGGACTTAGCCAGTCACCAGGGGAAACCGCCAGGAGCAAGGCAACTATTGACGAACCCTCTCCAGTCCGCCCAAGCTAAGCGGACAAGGCACCAGCCCGCAAAGCTCCAACTGCTTCAGGACAGCACCCTCTTCAATGGCAGTCCGCACCAACCCGAGGCAGTCCGCAAGACCCACACCTCAATCCGCCACAAGTCCACGACCAAAGGCAAACAGCAACAGTCCGCCCGGTCACAGCGGACTTGGCGGATACGGCGGACACCATGAACTTGACACCAAGTGTGACCAAGTCCAAAACCATCAAGGGCCAGTGCGAGCATGGCGGACACAAAGTCCCGTCCGCCAAACACCCTAGCACAGACCGCAACCAGTCCGCGAGCTCCTCGCACTTGTCCAACGCAGTAGCACCAAGCCGGACTCCAAACATCAGTCCGCCAACCGGTCTCCACAGCAAGACCTGCTGTAACACCTGAGCTCGACAAGGCCTCAGCCAAGCTCAAGGCCCAGTCCGCAACAGCCCCAACCGCGGACACACCAGTCCGCAAGGCTTCCCGCGAACTCGAACCAACCCGCCAACAGCGCAAACTTGCACCCGCGACCACTGAGCAAAGCACCAGTCCGCAAGCCTCTCTATCCGCAGATACCAGGCCGCACCAAACCGCGGACTCCATGCAACAACCCGCTCAGAACACAGCCGGCTTCCACCAGACTTTTCACCAGGCCGCAACCTCAGTCCGCCCAGTCCGCCCAGTCCGCCAAAGCTGTCCGCACAGGCTGCGCGGCCTGTCCCGTCACCCACTTCCACTTCACAAATTTCAACACTTAATATCATCTTATAATGCTAAAGCTGTGAAGTTTGTATGCTGTGGGGCCCTGGCTGGACCCATTTTATATGGTCATTACAGGGGAGGCATTATAATTTTGTATCAAAGCGAGGTTAGTGTCCAGGGTAAGGTTTAGTGGTCGATTAGGCATAATCAGATTGCGTAAAGAAGTTATCCACGTAGGAGTATCTCAGGAATGTAAGTGTCTAAGTGTCTAAATTTTGTGAATATAAGTTGATTCTTGCTTTACCTTGCTTCTAATAAGGGAGCAAGCGACGAGGCAGGGACGTACAGGATGCGAGAGAAGCCTTCGGCAAGCAGTTCTATTGCTCCGGGTCCAATGGGCATGGGTGTAACCCTGGTCGCCTTCTGTCGCATGCTTGCAGAGGCAATGGTAGCAGCCCAAGCTGCAACGACAATGTAGGTTGTAACCCCTGTTGCACAGGTAATGACTTCGATAACCCCAGATAGGAAATCAATCATACCGGGCGGAGGAGCATGACAAGCATAGTGTAACACCCCAAAACTCAAAGGAGCGAAGGGGGATGTTTTGGGCCAGTTTGGGTTCTGGCTACAGGCACACGGCCTGGGACACGGGCGTGTCCCAGTGCGTGTCAAGCATGTGTCGACACTTAGCTACGAAGTCGTCGAGTTATACTCGACGATTCGTCGAGAATGGGCACACGGCCTGCGACACGGGCGTGTCGCAGGGCGTGTCGCCCGTGTCGACACTTAGCCGCGAAGTCCTCGAGTTATACTCGACGATTTGTCGAGAATGGGTACACGGCCCGCGACACGGGCGTGTCGCAGGGCGTGTCGACCCGTGTCGACGATCATCCCAGGGAGTCGTCGAGATTCGCTCGACGATCGTCGAGACAAGGCACACGGCCTAGGACACGGGCGTGTCCGAGGCCGTGTCATCCAGTCGTCGAACTTCACGCAACGAAATGTCGAGACCGTGTACACGGCCTGGGGTCCAGCCGTGTCAGAGTGACACGGGCAAGGACACGGGCATGTCCTAGAACCCGTGAAGTGCTCGGGTTGAAAAAGGGGGAAAAATCATGGGGTACACGGCCGGCCACACGGCCGTGTCAGGTGGAACACGGGCGTGTCAGCTCGAACACGGGCGTGTTCGATACCCGTGTGAGGTTCCAGGTGATTCGATTTTGACGGCGAATGCGGCACACGGCCCTGGACATGGGCGTGTGCCAGGCCGTGTTCGGTCCAGATTGGGCATTTCAGCCCCGAATCAAAGCCGTTCGTTTCCTTGTTTTGAGATCCAACGGCTGGGGGATGTTCCTGAAGGGATATACCCGTGAGTTGACTTAGAAATCCATCACTTTTCATACTTTACCTCTTTCCAAATCCTTAGAGAAGGAGGAGAGCCAAGGGTGGAAGAAGAGCTAGATCCCGCCATTGGAGGAGCTTCGGAGCTCCGAATCGCAAGCCGACTCCGGATCCACGGAGGCAACGCTAGTGCGGTTGTTTTCATTCGACTATGTTTCAATGGCACCGAAGAGGAACTCAAGGGTAACGATCCTCATTTTTGAGCATGAATAGCTCTCTTTCTCTCTTTCTTAGCATAGGAAGCCCGCTCTCGCGAGTTTGCGGAGAGTTGGAGGCGTTCCTTTGGGTAGATATGTGAAGTCCCCGTTGTTTAGAGTCCGTATGCGAGAACGGACATAGGCATGATGCGTGAAGCCTACCCGGACATGTTGGTCTGGATCGGTGATGTTGCATTGCATAAATGCCGGAGAAGACTCCGTGCTAGTGGTTGTTTTTCGGGTTTTCTACGTGCTAGATTGCAGCAGGGAGCCTTGGGGACTAACCCAAAGGTGCACCCGGAAAACTGGGAGGATACGAGATCTTGCCAACTTGGTGGCCTGAGAGCCAACTTGAACATAACGGGGTTATGTGACTTGTGATAGAATGGGACTCGATGGAAGTTTGACACGCGCAAATGGCTTAAATTGTCATTGCGATGTGAGCACGGGTTATATGGAACCGTACCCGCTCTATGTCGTTCGGGTTAGAGAGACCTAAGGTTACGTGGCACTCGCCGTTGGCATAGATGTGAGTCTTTGGCGGTCTATGGCTTTAATTGACGTGACCCACGCTAGGAAGACAAATAGCTCATAGGTTTGGCCGTCTAAGTGGCGGTGGTGAGTCCGGAATGTTAATGGCTTTAATTGACGTGACATCGACCGGTTCACCGAGAATGTGCCCTATGTGCACGGGGCGTGTGGCCGTGCGAGCCAACGTCTGTGATGAAATGGCTATGGTTATATACATTGCTCGCTTATGCTAATGAAATGCAGGGAAGGAGCATCGCCGCCCCGAGTTGGGGGCGGGATCGTTATAATTTGGTCAGCATTGCTGACCGTTGCCTTGTTTTGCCACCGTGCGGTGGTTTGTTGTTTGCAGGTGCAGCTGGACCAAGCAGTCAATAGCGGGCTAAAGAACTTTTTGCGAAGCTGGCCCTCGAAGGCCCATGTAGAAGTGTTTACTGCTTTATTCATGTATGACCGGCCTGCGTGCCGTGGTTTGTAAAACATGTAATATTCAAGTGAAACATTTTGTAAGGCCTTAAGGCCGGTTTTGGGTATTTTGTATACATTCCTAATTTGTACTAGTGGACATTCGTGCCTTAAATACTGAGTTCTTGTTTACAACTTTATAAACTGCTTCCGCTAGAATGCTCTGTGTAGGACGTTGAGATTGGTTGGATGGTTTCCATAAGTAACCACCCGGTCTGTCTGTGGTATATGGCGTCGGGCCCCGGCCGGACCTACTGCTATATGCTATGCGACGGATAGGGGGTGTTACAATTTGGTATCAGACTACTGGTTTTGGTCGGGCTTAAACTGAATTCGTGGGAGAATTATTTTTAAGGGGTGGTGAGCACATTGTGTGCGTCATCGTTATAATGGTAAAAGAACCCATGAATGTCCACTTAGGAATGAAAATACTCGTGTTTGAGGAACCTGCGTGTTCCTATAATTGATGTTTGCAATTTTATTTGGTCGCTTAACGGTGTTTTGTACCACTATAGGTGACCAGAAGTGGTGTTGGGCCGTCAGAACGCCGAGTTTCTAAGGCTAGTAGTGCACCGGATGTTGCTCCTGCAACACCTCTGTCGGCTGAAAATATACGATTGGTGGCTGAAGCGGTGTTGGCTGTGATCAATGCGCAGCCTGGAAGGCAAGCGCAGCAGCCCGCTCCTGTGATGGAGCAAGTACCTCTTCAAGATGCTGAGCCGAGGAGAGTGGAGCAAGTGGTTGTGGAACCAATAGTGCCAAGGAGGGCAACTAAGAGGCAGTTGAAGCATGTAATGAGCTTTAACCCTCCGTTATTCTCGGGGTTGGGAACACCATCTCAGGCTGAAGACTGGCTCTCCAGAGTGAAGAGAGTCATGACAGCGACGGAGACGGAGGAGTGGCAAATGACCACCATCGCTACGTTCCTTTTGGACGGGGAAGCGAGGATGTGGTGGGAAGGATTGGAGCTGCATCATCTGAGAGGCAGACAACTGATAGACTTTCCGATGGAAGAGTTCTCGGGATTGTTCTTAGCAAGATACCTCCCTTCTACTCAGAGGATTTCAATGGAGGATGAGTTCCTGAAGGTTGTACAGGGTGAGAGGAGCGTGGATGAATATCTCCATGAGTTTACGCGTTTGAGTCGTTATGCTAGCTCCACCATCATGGATGAGGAGCGCAAGACTAATCGCTTCTATGAAGGCCTAAGGGATGAGTTGAGACTATTACTGTCGGGGCCAATGATGCAGGGTTTCTTAACCTTGGTCAATACTGCCCGGTCCTTGGAGAAGGACATGATGTAAGACTCCCCATTCCCGGATCCCAAAACACGGCACGAAGAGGGAGTCTTATGCCCGGAACAGCCGCCTTGCGGTAACGTTAGCACACGGGCTAACCTGTACCACAAGTCGCCTATTCCGCCGGCTACAACAATATCAATATAACATGCCAACCCAACCAAATAAATAAACATCCAGAAGTCAAAATCCACACTAAGTTATAATGTCCATATACATCCATAAATAGAAGCTAAACATGCTTCTACAAAATATCAGAGTACAGCTAAACATTGCCCAAACGGGCTACAACAGAGTAATAGAACTAACATCGGTAACCGACGGCATCGATGGCACCGTCACTTCAGGCCCTATCTCCCTGGCCTGGCTGTCCTGCTGCGTAGTCTGCGGCTACTCTACCTGCGGCGTGACCTCCTAAAAAGGAAGACGTAGCAACCATTAGTCGAAACGACTAAGTGGTTTCACATCCGCTCCCCCGGCGACTCCTCGGCACCGGGCGGAGAAAAGGAACAAGAGTATAGTATATAACAAGTATGCAAGTAAAGGAAGTACAAGCAGGTGGCAGTAGTGTAAGAGTAACAACATCATAATCAGTATTTATGTAAAAGCTACACTAAACTAGCAAGTATAAGTAACAGCAGGAAAATAACTTAACTTATAAGAATGTCCATACAAACTTATAAGTTAAGGATCGGGTTACATAAAAGTAACTCATCGTATAAGAGTGCCCATACAAACTTATACGATGAGGATCTTGTGGTGCAATGATATGAAATGCTATGAATGCTATGCAATGACTCACTCATGCACACCCATGCAATTGCTATGTCGACACAGACTATAGTTCCCACTTTTCGAGCAGGTAGCTAACCTCTCAGGCATCAGCCGCCGTGGCCAGGCGGTGCATGTAGAACGGGCACTTCTACTACTAGGCGGGTATCACACTACTTCACCTAGGCCTCCGTACGCCTCAACGCTAAGAACACAACAGCGGAGCCCATGCGTACTATGGCCCAGCGGGGTCTTGGGTAGATGTGCACCAAGAACACAGCCCGAACTGGCCTTGCGTGACCCGGAAAGGGCCTCGGAAGAAAGCACGAGGACACAGCCCAACCGTTCACATGGTCGGAGGGGCCTCGGGACGTGAACACCGAGGACACAGCCCAAACTGACCAAGTCTAACTGCCAACTCCCGTCGGTGTGACGACTGGCGAGCCCGTAGACCTGCCACACTATCCTTAACCCAGGATTACGACACCGCGTGTCGACTCACAACACATGCAATTCACAACCTCATCATACCATGGAAGGGGCCTCAGAGTGAGCACGAGGACACAGCCCAACCATCTATCCACACCTTACCTCAATACGACCAGAACAGGTGGCGGTCAACACCGCACTTGCACATTTACTATAAGATGCCAATAGGATACGACCCACTATTGTTGGACTCCTAAATTCAATCTGATATATAACATATGCATGGCCATGGGTTACCCATCTATATATCATCCCAAGTGATTTCAACATGATATAAACAAGATTTGCTCTTACGACAACCTACCGAAGTATTATAAAATCAATCCAATTAAACATAAGGAAATCAGCAGGTCTCAAGCTATCTTGCAATAATAAATTGATTTCTAAAACAGTAAATATTATCATCCATAACACTTTGGTGGTTAACATAAAATTATTTCACCAAAACAACGAATTAATTGCGACATTGGATCCACCAATTTCAAATCCACAATGTATGTCGAGACCCAGAATTTCAGCGCAGGATTAGCACTGGACAGCAACTTCGACCAGAGTTCCTGAAGTTACAGGAATCCGGTGGAGGTGTGAACCACTCGTTGGAAAGGTATTTCCATGATCTACAACTTTCATATTCAGGTCACAACCCAGATCTGAAAATAACTTACTCGAAATATGCTTCAAAGTTCACTGCGCACAAAACATAATTTCTGTGTACAGGAATTGCCGGGCAGCAAACTCGATTAGGTTTTCCTGGGGCCACAGACATCACCTGAAGTCATGCAACACTCGTTGGAAAGGTATATTCCGAGGGCTACAAACTTTCGTGTTTAGCAAAAGCCCAGATCTGCACATATCCTACAAGAAAATGGCCTAGAAGATCGCTGCGTGCAGAATACAGATTCTGCGCGCATCTTAAAGAAAATGAACGGCATCGGTCCGTCTTCCTCCTCAAGCGATCCTTCCTAAATTTTCCAGAAATGTCCTCCTCCCTTATTCAACCTCAAGGGCCAAAACTCCTCATGAAACCATTCACCCATCATCGTATTGAAGAAAAGGGGACGGGTTGAAGAGATCTAAAATCTAGGATTTAAATCCTAGCATGGCCAAACCTAGAAATCTTCTCCTCTCCATCAAGCTCTCTTGAACCGATGTCTCTCCTAAACATCTAAGATCTAGCACCAAGGGAGAGGGTACGAAACTCACATTGGCTCCAGCGGTACCACCATTTCTTGCCATGGATCGCGTAGTTCTCCTCGGCGGCATCGTCTCTTTGACGGCGATGGCGAATCTCCTCCGGTAGAACTTGCTCCAGCGGTTTTCCTCTCACAGTAGTTCTCACAGGAGATAGGGGGTGAAATGAGAGTGAAAACGGCTAGGGTTTCCTCTGCCCCTTATAAACAAAATATGACACGGGTAGGGACACGACCGTGTCCGTACCCGTGTCCTGCTTCCGCGAAACGGCCGTGGCGGTTTCCATGTCGGTTCAATGTTTGACACGGGTAGGGACACGCCCGTGTCCCGACCCGTGTTCACATGACACGGCTGTGTGCCTGACCGTGTCATTGGCCGTGTACTTCTCGGGTTGCATCTCGACACCTCTCGTCGAGCTCAACTCGACGCACACGGGTAGGGACACGCCCGTGTCACTACCCGTGTCCCCCGCTCGACTATCTCGACGCATCTCGACGATCTCGACACGCTTCGTCGAGATCATCTCGACGCACACGGGTAGGGACACGCCCGTGTCGCTACCCGTGTCACCTGGTGTCGACACAGTTCGACGATCTCGACACGTCTCGTCGAGCTCAACTCGACGCATACGGGTAGGGACATGCCCGTGTCGCTACCCGTGTCGCTACCCATGTCTTTTTTTACACTGATTTCTCCATCTCACCACAAGTGCAGTCCAATTCCCGGCACTTCTCAGGACTCGAGTCAACCCTTCTGACTCAAAAACACACACACTAGGGGCCTAGAGCGATTCAGGACGTTACAAATCCTATAAACAAAATAAAAGATTTCGTCCCCGAAATCAGGCTTAGGCTGTGTGGAAAAAAAAGCTTAACATGTAATCTATCATATGTTTTTAAATAAGATTACCTTGGGCAAACAACTCCGGGTAGCGTTGCTGCATCAAATCCATTGGCTCCCAGGTGTACTCCTCCTTCCCATGATTCAACCATAGCACCTTCACTAAGGGGACACTTTTGCGGCGTAATGTTCTTGTCTCGCTGTCAACAATCCGTACCGGCTCTAGTCGCACAGACCTATCTGACGCCCCGCACCATCAGTAGTGGGAATAAATTGGTCGGGCCGCAATAGTGCTTTTCGAAGCGACGATACGTGGATCACGTCGTGAAGATTTTCTAGTTCGGTGGTAACTCCAACCGATAGGCCAACGGGCCAATTCTTTCCAATATAGTATAAGGCCCAACATACCTTGGGCTGAGCTTTTTCACTCCCGCACCCGCGACACTCCATGCATCGGCCCCGCCCGAATCTTAAGGAACACTTTTTCGCCCACTTGGAAAACTCCACCATCCAGTGCTTTTATTGTAATATTTTGCCTGTCGACTTTGAGCTCAACATGCGGTCTCTTATCAATCTGACAGCCATATCAGTACATCTATAAATTCATTTCCTAAAGCCTTCGGATCTTCATCCTGCACCCAAGACAAGGGGGTCCTACACCTTCTTCCGTTAAAGGGCTTCATGGGGCGCCATACCGATGCTCGCTGATGACTATTGTTGTAGGAGAATTCCACCAGGGGCAAGAGTCTTTCTCACGCTCTCCTCTATCCAACACACCTAAAACCTCAACAAATCCTCCAGCGTTCTGATGGTCCGCTCTGACTGTCCGTCAGTCTGAGGATGAATGCGGTACTAAAGGTTAGGCGTGAGCCAAATACGCCTGTACCGCCTTCCACTCATTGGATGTAAACCGACCACCGATCCGAAACAATTGTCTTGGGCACGCCATGATACCGTACAAATTGCCCACAAAAAGGCGTACCAAAACCATCCAGTGTGCTTCCTTCTTCATTGAATGAACCGAGCCACCTTTGTCAGTCGATCCACAATAACCCACACCGAATCATTCCGGAGCGTGAGCGAGGTAGCCCATGGACAAAGTCCATGGAGATGTCCTCGAACATCCATTCGGGGATGGGCAATGACTGCAACAAACCACCGGGAATCCTGCATTCAGCCTTCACACTCTTTGACAAGCTTCGCAATGTGTAACATAGTAGCGAACATCCTTCTTCATTCCGGCAAACACATGGTCTTCGCAATCCGGCGACATCTTAGCAATACCCGGGTGCATGAATATTGAGAGGAATGTGCCTCTCTCAAGATATCCTCCCGAATTTTGCCGCCCTTGGGATATAGAGTCGGCCACGAAAATAAACGAGGCCATCTTTGAATGTGTACTCATCGGTGGTCCCATCTTCAATTGCCTTGATTGTCGGGACAAGGCCGCATCCTTCCTTGCTCCACCGAATCCGGTCTCGGATATCACAAACTATGCTCATGTTGGCCAAATACTCCGCATACTCTGCTGAAGGAGCCATGAATACTAGAGTAATTTCCATCCTCCTATCATCCGAGCCAACTCCATACTCATCAACTGAGACTCTGGGCTACAGCCTGGCGCTTTTCTACTCAGGGCATCGGCTACCGAGTTCGCTTTCCCGGGGTGGTAGTTCATGGTGAACTCATAGTCGCACAGAAATTCCAACCACCGTCGTTGTCTCAGATTCAACTCCTTCTGAGTGTGAACATACTTCAAGTTTTTGTGATCGGAAAAGATCTCGCAGTGGACGCCATATAAAATAATGCCTCCAGACCTTCAAAGCGAACACCACTGCTCCAACTCCAAATCATGAACCCGGGTAATTGATTTCATGTTCTTTAACTGCCTAGAAGCATAAGCGATCACATGCCCGTGCTGCATCAGCACCGCACCCATCCCTTGATATGATGCGTCCGTGTAAACCTGAAATCCTTCCTTCCCCGACGGAAGTGCAAGGATGGGGGCGGAGGTAAGCCTATCCTTCAGCTCTTGAAATGCCGCTTCACATTGAGGTGTCCACTCAAATGGCACACCCTTCTTCGTCAAGGAGGTAAGGGAAGGGCAATCTGGAAAATCCTTTCACGAACTTGCGGTAGTACCCCGCAAGTCCAAGAAAGCTTCGTACATCGGCCGCCGACTTCAAGGGAGACCACTCCTTCACGGCCCGCACATTTGCTGGATCCAATGCTAACCCTGCTCCACTGATCACATGCCCCAAGAAGGCAACCTCCTTAAGCCAGAATTCACACTTGCTAAACTTGGCATACAAGGCGTGCTCCTTCAATTTCTTCAAAACTAAGGTCAGGTGCTCGACATGCTCCTCCTCCGTCTTTGAGTAGACCAAGATGTCGTCGATGAAAACAATGACGAAGATGTCCAAGTATGGTTCAAACACCTTGTTCATTAGACTCATGAAGGCCGAAGGTGCATTTGTGAGCCCAAACGGCATTACTGTGAACTCATACAAACCATATCTCGAACTGAATGCTGTTTTCTGAGTATCCCCCTCATGTATCCTCAACTGATAGTATCCGGAGCGCAAATCCAATTTAGAAAACCAATGTGCTCCCACTAGTTGATCGAACAACTCATCGATCCGCGGTAGCGGATAAGTGTTCCGCACCGTCAACCGATTGAGTTCCCGATAATCTATGCACAATCGCAGTGTTCCATCCTTCTTCTTCACGAACAGCACAGGTGCTCCCCATGGTGATGAACTGGGGCAAATGAACCCTGAATCCACCAGTTCTTGCAATTGAACTCTAAACTCCGCGAGTTCTTTCGGAGCTATCCTGTACGGAGCCTTGGATACAGGCTTGGCACCTGGTACTAGATTGATCTGGAAGTCAACCTCTCTATGCGGAGGTAATCCTGGTAGCTTCTCAGGAAATACCTCGGGAAAATCCCGCACAACCCGTACATCCTTTAATTCCAACGCTTCCTCCTTCAACTCGAACCAGATCATGAAGACCTCGTCCCCCTTCATATGAGCTTTTACAACCTGGACGGAAGATAACATCATGCGAGGAGCGAAGCCAATACCTTGGAAGATGACATCAGAGTCTCCATGTCTCAAATAGATCCGCTTCTCCGCGCAGTCGATCCTCGCGAAATGCCAATCCAGCCATGCCATGCCCAAAATGATGTCAAACCCGGCCATTCTCAGAACCGTGGCCGGCGTATCAAAGGCCTTCCCATCAATAAATATCTCCAACTCGCACTGGCGGTTGCGATCATCTCCGAGCCATCCGGAAGGCGTACACGTCGGGCTATTCCTGTGAAGTACTGTACATCCCCCACGTCTTTTATGAAATCCTCGGACACAAAAGAGTGTGAGGCACCGGTATCGAACAGCGCATAGCCGTCTTCCCGCCAATAATCACGGTGCTAAGTACCAACCACCAAAACTTATTGCTAGTATCTAGTAAGTTCTAATCAATTCAAGTTAGACCATGCAAATATGTAAATTAATTAAATGATACCTGCAATCACATCTTGTGGGTTCCGTTCCTGCGCCATGTCAAGTGCGTACACCTGATCTCGGACCGGTCCGGGGTTTCCTCTTGGCGGTCCTCGTCCTCGACCACGCATATATCCCCCCTCCTCGTGGGGCTGCTGGAGGGAGAGCAGGAGGGACGTTCCCATATAGCTGCGGGCAAAAACGCCGGATGTGGCCGGCTGGTTGCATTCGAAGCACACCAGACCACGACGCCCTCAGGTTGTTGAAATCGCTGAGGCTATGGGGGTGGAGGCAACGCAGGCGGCTGCGGAACTGGATGCTCCACCCTATAGTTTCGGTGGACACGCCCTCCACCTCTTTGATAACCTATTCCTCCTCTGAAGTCCCGTCTCCTTCTATTACTTGGGCCGGCTTCCATCACGTCCTCCCAGGCCTCTTACTGCATCCCAGGTGGTCCGCCTCCAATCTTTTCGCCATATCAATGATCTCCGCCAAGCTACCATCCGCTATAAAACAAAAGGGACTGCCTTAGGGGATCTCGCAGCCCTTTATAGAAGCGCTTGGATAACATCTGTCATCCAACTCATAAGAGTCCGCAAACCTTGCGAGATGCTGGAATTCCCGCTGGTATTCTGTAACCGACTTTGATCCCTGCTTTAGTAGAAGGAACCTCTGCTCAAGCTCATCTCGGGCCGATGTAGGGATAAAGTGCTCCAAGAAAACACCCGAGAATTCATTCCAACTTATCTCTGTGTAGATCCGACCTTGGAAGGTAGAGCCCATGAGGGACTTCCACCACCTCTTCGCATGTAAGTCCAAGACGGACACTACCAATATCACTGCCATGTTGGCTGGGCAACGGATACCGGCCAACAACTCCTGTATCGTGTTCTAGCCATTCCTCTGTACGTACGGCTGACTCCGTCCCAAGTAGACGGGAGGGGAGAGAGCCCGGAAGGTGCTCAACCAGTTGGAGCTCGGGCCTGTTGTTGCACCGAGCCTGCTGTGCCCTTAAAAGCATCAAGAATGGCGGTGAGCGTCTGCCCCAACTCAGACTGTTCGAACTGAGTGGGTATGGGAGGGGTAGGAGTACCCCCATCGGCTCAACATGCAGTGGAACCTACACATACACGACAAATTTGTGGTCAGGTTGGCTAAACCTAAGGTCAAAGTTGGACAAACTTAATGTGAATTACATATGGGCACACCACTGCTTCCGCTAAGTCAGTTTGTCCCCAACCTGACTAACCAAACGAGGGTGGCACCATTGTTGAATGACTTCTTAGTTGAGGATCGTGGCAAACTGATACCATTTGTAAGACTCCCCCTCCCCGGATCCCAAAACACGGCAAGAAGAGGGAGTCTTATGCCCGGAACAGCCGCCTTGCGGTAACGTTAGCACACGGGCTAACCTGTACCACAAGTCGCCTATTCCGCCGGCTACAACAATATCAATATAACATGCCAACCCAACCAAATAAATAAACATCCAGAAGTCAAAATTCACACTAAGTTATAATGTCCATATACATCCATAAATAGAAGCTAAACATGCTTCTACAAAATATCAGAGTACAGCTAAACATTGCCCAAACGGGCTACAACAGAGTAATAGAACTAACATCGGTAACCGACGGCATCGATGGCACCGTCACTTCAGGCCCTATCTCCCTGGCCTGGCTGTCCTGCTGCGTAGTCTGCGGCTACTCTACCTGCGGCGTGACCTCCTAAAAAGGAAGACGTAGCAACCGTTAGTCGAAACGACTAAGTGGTTTCACATCCGCTCCCCCGGCGACTCCTCGGCACCGGCGGAGAAAAGGAACAAGAGTATAGTATATAACAAGTATGCAAGTAAAGGAAGTACAAGCAGGTGGCAGTAGTGTAAGAGTAACAGCATCATAATCAGCATTTATGTAAAAGCTACACTAAATTAGCAAGTATAAGTAACAGCAGGAAAAACTTAACTTATAAGAATGCCCATACAAACTTATAAGTTAAGGATCGGGTTACATAAAAGTAACTCATCGTATAAGAGTGCTCATACAAACTTATACGATGAGGATCTTGTGGTGCAATGATATGAAATGCTATGAATGCTATGCAATGACTCACCCATGCACACCCATGCAATTGCTATGTCGACACAGACTATAGTTCTCACTTTTCGAGCAGGTAGCTAACCTCTCAGGCATCAGCCGCCGTGGCCAGGCGGTGACAGTAGAACGGGCACTTCTACTACTAGGCTGGTATCACACTACTTCACCTAGGCTCCGTACGCCTCAACGCTAAGAACACAACAGCGGAGCCCATGCGTACTATGCCCAGCGGGGTCTTGGGTAGATGTGCACCAAGAACACAGCCCGAACTGTTCTTGCGTGACCCGAAGGGGCCCTCGGAAGAAAGCACGAGGACACAGCCCAACCGTTCACATGGTCGGAGGGGACTCGGGACGTGAACACACGAGGACACAGCCCAAACTGACCAAGTCTAACTACCAACTCCCGTCGGTGTGACGACTGGCGAGCCCGTAGACCTGCCACACTATCCTTAACCCAGGATTACGACATCGCGTGTCGACTCACACCACATGCAATTCACAACCTCATCATACCATGGAAGGGGCCTCGGAGTGAGCACGAGGACACAGCCCAACCATCCATCCACACCATCCACAACACGACCAGAACAGGTGGCGGTCAACACCGCACTTGCACATTTACTATAAGATGCCAATAGGAGACGACCCACTATTGTTGGACTCCTAAATTCAATCCGATATATAACAAATTCATGGTCATGGGTTACCCATCTATATAACATCCCAAGTGATTTCAACATGATATAAACAAGATTTTGCTCTTACGACAACCTACCGAAGTATTATCAATCAATCCAATTAAACAAAAGGAAATCAGCAGGCCTCAAGCTATCTTGCCATAATAAATTGATTTCTAAAACAGTAAATATTATCATTCATAACACTTTGGTGGTTAACATAAAATTATTTCACCAAAACCACGAATTAATTGCGACATTGGGATCCACCAATTTCAAATCCACAATGTATGTAGAGACCCAGAATTTCAGCGCAGGACTAGCACTGGACAGCAACTTCGACCGAGTTTCCTGAAGTTACAGAATCCGTGGAGGCGTGTAACCCCCTCGTTGGAAAGGTATTTCCATGATCTACAACTTTCATATTCAGTCACAACAACCCAGATCTGACAATAACGTACTCGAAATCGGCTTCAAAGTTCACTGCGCACAAAACACAATTTCTGTGTACAGGAATTGCCGGACAGCAAAACTCGATTAGGTTTTCCCGGGCCACAGACATCACCTGAGTCGTGCAACCACTCGTTGGAAAGTATTTCCGAGGGCTACAACTTTTGTGTTTAGCCAAAAGCCCAGCTCTGCACATATCCTACAAGAAAATGGCCTAGCAGATCGCTGCACGCAGAATACAGATTCTGCGCGCATCTTAAAGAAAATGAAACGGCATCGGTCCGTCTTTCTCCTCAAGCGATCCTTCCTAAATTTCCAGAAATGTCCTCCTCCCTTATTCAACCTCAAGGGCCAAAACTCCTCACAAACCATTCACCCATCGTCGTATTGAAGAAAAGGGGAAGGGTTGAAGAGATCTAAAATCTAGGATTCAAATCCTAGCATGGCCAAACCTAGAAATCTTCTCCTCTCCATCAAGCTCTCTTGAACCGATGTCTCTCCTAAACATCTAAGATCTAGCACCAAGGGAGAGGTAGGAAACTCACATTGCTCCAGCGGTACCACCATTTCTTGCCATGGAGCGCGTAGTTCTCCTCGGCCGCATCTTCTCTTTCACGGCGATGGCGAATCTCCTCCGGTAGAACTGCTCCAACGATTTTCCTCTCATCAGGAGTCTCACAGGAGATAGGGGTGAAATGAGAGTGAAAACGGCTAGGGTTTCCTCTGCCCCTTATAAACAAAATATGACACGGGTAGGGACACGGCCATGTCCGTACCCGTGTCCAGCTTCCGCGAAACGCCGTGGCGGTTTCATGTCGGTTCAATATTTGACACGGGTAGGGACACGCCGTGTCCCGACCCGTGTTCACATAACACGGCCGTGTGCCTGGCCCGTGTCATTGGCCGTGTACTTCTCGGGTTGCATCTCGACACCTCTCGTCGAGCTCAACTCGACGCACACGGTAGGGACACGCCCGTGTCACTACCGTGTCCCCCTCTCGACTATCTCGACGCATCTCGACGATCTCGACACGCTTCGTCGAGATCATCTCGACACACACGGTAGGGACACGCCGTGTCGCTACACCCCGGTCACCTGGTGTCGACAACGTCTCGTCGAGCTCAACCGACGCACACGGGTAGGGACACGCCCGTGTCGCTACCCGTGTCGCTACCCATGTCTTTTTTTACACTGATTTCTCCATGTCACCACAAGTGCAGTCCAATTCCCGGCACTTCTCAGGACTCGAGTCAACCCTTCTGACTCAAAAACACACAAAGTAGGGGCCTAGAGCGATTCGGGACGTTACACATGAAGAGCGTGCAAGCAAAGAAAAGCTTGAGTGAAAAGAAATCTGAGTTCAGAGTGCCGACTACTTCAAAGTCCGCTATCAGAGGTCTTTCAAGAAGCATAGGACTTCGGGTCCAGCTCTTCTGGCGCTTCTGTCTGGCGACTACGGGTCGGACCCCGGGTGCGTATTTTACGTGTGAAAGACGGGCATTTCGCCCGTGATTGTTGGAGCGGACGTCCTAAGTCCGAGAGGAGGCCGAGAGTGCTACGTATGAAGAGAAGGGAAAGGCGGTGGAGTCGAACGCATCCCACTATGCTCCGGCCCAACCAAGAGTGTACAATCTTGGCCACAGGAGGCCATTAAACAAGCTGATGTGGTGAGGTTCGGATTTACTTTATATCAAGTCAATTCCTTTATATGCTTGTTATGCACATGTTACCTTACCACTACTTGTTTAGGATTTTTGATTGATTTGTGAAAATCCGGCACGAGCACTCTTCGATACGGGAGCTTCACACTCCTTCCTTGTCCGAAGGATTTATATCATGCATCGGAGTCCCTTCTTCGATGGCGAAGGATAAGTTGGATGTGTTGTTGCCCAATGGGTGTTCGATGCGAGTGTTAGGATTTGCGATGTTAAGATTCGTATTGGGGAGCAGGAGTTCGACCTGCGGGCGTCTTTACTTCCGTTGGTGGAGTTTGACGTCATATTTGGCATGGACTGGCTCTCGGAGCAGCAGGCCCATATAGATTGTGGTAGTAAGGAAGTCAAGCTGGGAGCAAGTCGTGAGACGACTTTTACGGGCTTAAAGGTGTCGAGTAAGATGTTGATGTCTGCTCTTCAGGTGGTGAAGGCACTTCGTGCTGGTGCAGAACTGTTATTTACGCTAGTGGAGGTTGCAAAGCCGAAGCCCGCGTTGGATTGTATTTCAGTGGTATCGGAATACCCTGATGTGTTCCCCGCAGATCTTCCTGGATCCCCGCCTCAACGGGAGATAGATTTTACGATCGAGCTAGTGCCAGGTGCAAAGCCTGTGTCACGATCTCCGTATCGGCTAGCGCCTAAGGAAATGACGGAGCTGAAAGTTCAACTCCAAGAGTTGTTGGAGCAAGGGTATGTGCGCCCGAGTTATTCGCCTTGGAGCGCACCGGTCCTCTTTGTTAAGAAGAAGGACGGAAGCTTGAGGCTATGTATTGATTATCGGGAGCTAAACAAGTTGACTGAGAAGAAAAAGTACCCGATTCCCCGGATTGATGATCTCTTCGATCAGTTAGTCGGGTCGACGGTGTACTCGAAGTTGGATCTCAAGGCTAGGTACTATCAGCTGCGGATAAGGGAGAGTGATATCCCGAAGACAGCATTTAGTATGAGGTACGGGCATTATGAGTTTATGGTCATGCCGTTTGGGCTGACTAATGCGTCGTCGGTGTTCATGGATTTGATGAACAGGACTTTCAGGGAGTACCTATACCATTTCGTGATCGTCTTCATTGACGATATTTTGGTGTACTCGCAAAGTGAGGAAGATCACTTCAAGCATCTTCATTTGGTGTTGGAGACGCTAAGGAGAAACCGGTTGTATGCCAAGTTCTCGAAGTGCGAGTTTTGGCTATCCTCAGTGGCGTTCCTCGGGCATATAGTGAGTGGAGAGGGTATTGATGTGGATCCGGCGAAGATGGTTGCGATACGGGAGTGGCCTGAGCTTGCTACGGTAGCAGAAGTCCGGAGCTTTTTGGGGCTTGCCGGCTATTATAGGCTCTTCATAGAGAACTTCTCGCGGATAGCGTTACCTCTCACTACTTTGACGAGGAAGGAGCATAAGTTCGTTTGGACGCCGAAGTGCGCGCGAGCTTTTGAGGAATTGAAGTGTCGGTTGACCACGGCGCCTGTGCTGAGTTCGCCGGTTGGGACCGAAGGCTATGAGATATATAGCGATGCTTCGGGCAGCGGTTTGGGTTGCGTGCTACTGCAGCACGGAAGCGTGATAGCTTATGGCTCGAGACAGCTAAAAGTGCACGAGAGGAATTATCCGGTCCATGACTTGGAGTTAGCAGCCGTGATATTTGCCTTGAAGCTGTGGAGACACTATTTGTACGGTGTGAAGATTGATATTTACACCGATCACAAGAGCCTGAAGTATCTTATTGATTAGAAGGATCTGAATATGCGGCAGCGTAGGTGGATGGAGTTCCTGGGGGACTATACATTCAAGATCCACTACGTGCCTGGCAAAGGGAATGCGGTTGCGTTGAGTCGCCGAGCCCCAGCTCAAGCCAATTGGCTATCGGTGCATGATGAGCGGTTGGTGCGGGAGTTGGAGGCGTTGGAGATTGCTTGTGTGGATAAGCAAGCAAGTGCTGAAGCGATTCTGAATTGGACTGAAGTCCAATATGACCTGGCTAATCGGATTCGGCAGGCTTTGGATATGGATGCTCATATGAAGCAGTTCATGATAGAGGCTCTGGATGGGTCAAATTCCCAATTCGTCGTGGAGGACGGATTGCTGTGGAAAGACGGTCGTCTGTGCGTCACTTATGTGGGCAATTTGCGGGTGGAATTGTTGTATGAGGCACACCATACCAAGTACTCGATTCACCCGGGGAGCACGAAGATGTACCGCGATGTAAAGAAACTGTTTTGGTGGCCGGGTTTGAAGAAGGATGTGGCGCTATACGTAGCAAAGTGCCAAACCTGCGCCTTGGTAAAGGCGGAGTGCCAAAAGCCGGGAGGATTTCTTAAGTCCTTGCCTATTCCGGAGTGGAAATTTGACGACATCTCTATGGACTTTGTGCACGGTTTGACAAGGTCGCAAAAGGGGAACAACGCCATTTGGGTGGTCGTTGATCGATTAACGAAGGTGTCGCATTTTATTCCGCATAAGAAGGATGATCCGGTGGAGAAGCTGGCTAAGCTTTATGTGGATAACATAGTGCGGCTTCATGGTGTGCCCCGCAGCATCGTGAGTGACCAAGATGGGCGGTTCACGTCCAATGATTGGAGGCTGGTGCAGCAAATGTTGGGAACAAAGCTGAAGTTTAGCACAGCCTTCCATCCGCAAACGGATGGGCAGACCGAGAGGGTCAATAGAACGATGGAAGACATGCTCCGCATGTGCTTCTTGGATTTTGGAAAGCAATGGGAGGACCACCTTTATTTGGTAGAGTTCGCATACAACAACAGCTACCAAGCAAGTATTCAGATGGCGCCTTTCGAGGCCCTATATGGTAGAAGATGTCGCACGTCGTTGTCTTGGTTAGAAACAGGCGAGTCAAAGTTGTATAAGCGATCAGAAGTGGATGATGCTACTTCTTTGGTGAGAACCATTCGGGAGAGGTTGCTTATCGCTCAGGACCGGCAAGCAAAGTACTATAATGCCAAGCACAGGAACGTGGAGTTCGCTGTGGGCGATTATGTATACTTAAAGATCAAGCCGTTCAAGGGTGTCTCGCGGGTGCGACGATTGAAAAAGCTAAGCCCGAGGTACCTTGGACCGTTTGAGGTTCTGGAGCGAGTTGGTGAAGCGGCCTATAGGTTGAAGCTTTCGGTGGAGCTAAGTGGTTTACACAATGTATTCCACATTTCGGTGCTTCGGAAGGCAGTGCAAGAGCCTACGCAAGTGATCGCGGTCGATCAAGTGTCGGTGGATAGTGGGCTAACGACAAAGGTCAAGCCCGTGCAGATTGAGGACTCGGAGGTCAAGCGACTACGCAATAAAGAGATCAGGATGGTCAAGATCCGGTGGGACAATTGCGGTCGTGAGGAGCTCTCTTGGGAGCGAGAGTAGACTATGCTTGACGAGTATCCGGAGTTGTTCCGCTCAGGTACAAAATTTTGGTTTTGTACATGTTTTTCCTTTATGTAATTTCGCAGGCGAAATTCTTTTAAGAGGGGTAGAGTTGTAACGCCCCGAAACTCAAAGGAGCGAAGGGGGACGTTTTGGGCCAGTTTGGGTTCTGGCTGCAGGCACACGGCCTGGGACACGGGCGTGTCCCAGGGCGTGTCAAGCGTGTGTGGAGACATAGCTGCGACGTCGTCGAGTTATACTCGACGATTCGTCGAGAATGGGCACACGTCCTGCGACACGGGCGTGTCGCCCGTGTCGACACTTAGCCGCAGAGTCGTCGAGTTATACTCTACGATTCGTCGAGAATGGGTACACGGCCCGCGACACGGGCGTGTCGCCGGGCGTGTCGACCCGTGTCGACGATCGTCCCGGGGAGTCGTCGAGATTCGCGCGACGATCGTCGAGACAAGGCACACGACCTAGGACACGGGCGTGTCCGAGGCCGTGTCATCCAGTCGTCGAACTTCACGCGACGAAATGTCGAGACCGTGTACACGGCCTGGGGTCCAGCCGTGTCAGAGTGACACGGGCAAGGACACGGGCGTGTCCTAGAACCCGTGCAGTGCTCGGGTTGAAAAAGGGGGAAAATCATGGGGTACACGGCCGGCCACACGGCCGTGTCAGGTGGAACACGGGCGTGTCAGCTCGAACACGGGCATGTTCGATACCCGTGTGAGGTTCCAGGTGATTCGATTTTGACGGCGAATGCGACACACGGCCCTGGACACGGGCGTGTGCCAGGCCGTGTTCGGTCCAGATTGGGCATTTCAGCCCGGAATCAAAGCCGTTCGTTTCCTTGTTTTGAGATCCAACGGCTGGGGGATGTTCCTGAAGGGATATACCCGTGAGTTGACTTAGAAATCCATCACTTTTCATACTTTACCTCTTTCCAAATCCTTAGAGAAGGAGGAGAGCCAAGGGTGGAAGAAGAGCTAGATCCCTCCATTGGAGGAGCTTCGGAGCTCCGAATCGCAAGCCGACTCCGGATCCACGGAGGCAACGCTAGTGCGGTGGTTTTCATCCGACTATTTTTCAATGGCGCCGAAGAGGAACTCAAGGGTAACGATCCTCATTTTTGAGAAGGAATATCTCTCTTTCTCTCTTTCTTAGCATAGGAAGCCCGCTCTCGCGAGTTTGCGGAGAGTTGGAGGCGTTCCTTCGGGTAGATATGTGAAGTCCCCGTTGTTTAGAGTCCGTATGCAAGAACGGACATAGGCATGATGTGTGAAGCCTACCCGGACATGTTGGTCTGGATCGGTGATGTTGCATTGCATAAATTCCGGAGAAGACTCCGTGCTAGTGGTTGTTTTTCCGGTTTTCTACGCGCTAGATTGCAGCAGGGAGCCTTGGGGACTAATCCAAAGGTGCACCCGGAAAACTGGGCGGATACGAGATCTTGCCAACTTGGTGGCCTGAGAGCCAACTTGAACATAACGGGGTTATGTGACTTGTGATAGAATGGGACTCGGTGGAAGTTTGACCCACGCAAATGGCTTAAATTGTCGTTGCGATGTGAGCACGGGTTAGATGGAACCGTACCCGCTCTATGTCGTTCGGGTTAGAGAGACCTAAGGTTACGTGGCACTCACCGTTGGCATAGATGTGAGTCTTCGGCGGTCTATGGCTTTAATTGACGTGACCCATGCTTGGAAGACAAATTGCTCATAGGTTTGGCCGTCTATGTGGCGGTGGTGAGTCCGGAATGTTAATGGCTTTAATTGACGTGACATCGACCGGTTCACCGAGAATGTGCCCTGTGTGCACGGGGCGTGTGGCCGTGCGAGCCAACGTCTGTGATGAAATGGCTATGGTTATATACATTGCTCGCTTATGCTAATGAAATGCAGGGAAGGAGCATCGCCGCCCCGAGTTGGTGGCGGGATCGTTATAATTTGGTCAGCATTGCTGACCGTTGCCTTGTTTTGCCACCGTGCGGTGGCTTATTGTTTGCAGGTGCAGCTGGACCAAGCGGTCAATAGCGGGCTAAAGCCCTTTTTGCGAAGCTGGCCCTCGAAGGCCCATGTAGAAGTGTTTACTGCTTTATTCATGTATGATCGGCCTGCGTGCCGTGGTTTGTAAAACATGTAATATTCAAGTGAAACATTTTGTAAGGCCTTAAGGCCGGTTTTGGGTATTTTGTATACATTCCCAATTTGTACTAGTGGACATTCGTGCCTTAAATGCTGGGTTCTTGTTTACAACTTTATAAATTGCTTCCGCTAGAATGCTCTGTGTAGGAAGTTGAGATTGGTTGGATGGTTTCCATAAGTAACCACCCGGTCTGTCTGTGGTATATGGCATCGGGCCCCGGCCGGACCTACTGCTATATGCTATGCGACGGATAGGGGGTGTTACACATAGCCGTTGTCTAATAGAGTGGTCATTGGGCAGGGAGACCAACAGGTGAAGTACTTTTTAAGTTTCCATCCTCCAATGTTCAAGGGAGTCGACACACCGACTGATGCAGAGGACTGGTTAGCAAAGATTCAAGAACTTCTGAGGGCAGTAGAGATGCCAGATGAGAAGAAATCTCAATTCACGACCTTCATGTTAGAGGGTGACCCCAAGCTATGATGGGTGAGCCATAACAACCGCCAGTTTCCTGAATGCACCCCGTCTATGGAAGAGTTCGGCAATGCCTTCTTAAAGAAGTATATCCATTCATCGACGAGGCTAGCCCATCAGAGACAGTTTTTGCACTTGGTGCAACATGATAAGACTGTGAATGAGTACGTACAGGAATTTACTTGTTTGTGCCATTATGTGGGAACGACCATGGCTGATGATGAGGAGAGGGACAACCTCTTCTACCATGGCTTGTCAGAAAATTTGAGACAACCCCTTATAGCTATGAAGAATGCGATTTTTAACGAGTTGATTGAGGCTGCTAGGATGTTGAAAAGTGATATGGAGCGAACTTAATATTGTAAGGGACTTGAAATCAAGCAGGGATAGGGAAAGCCTTCTTAATCACAGGGGAAGTATATAGGGAGTAAGTGGAAGAAGAAGACCTTAGCTTCAAGTCAAGTGAGAAGAGTAGTACAACGTCGTGGGGATACGACTTCAAGGGACCACCAATGTGCTTCAAGTGTGGCAAGTCAGGCCACATAGCTTGATTTTGTACAGATGGTGGCCCTGACAAGAGCCAAGGCAGAAGCAGTCAGTGCCTTTCGTTCCTAGCATTGCAGAGAAAGGGAAAATGGCAGAGTCGAGCGCTTCACGTTTCCAACCTTTGTAGCCAAGGGCTTACAAACTTGGCCAACAGGAAGCGATTCGACAACCTGATTTGGTGATAGGATTCAAGCTAGTTTCCAGTTACCCAGCTAGGGTAGTGTTTGACACGGTAGAGTAACACCCCTTTCTTGCTGAAATCTTTATCCATAGAATTGGAGTCGAGCCCTTTTCAGCAATCATAGAGCTTATGGTGCGCATTCCCAATGGGTCTTTCATGACCACCGAGATGAAAGGGTGTATTGGATGGATGTTAAACGGAGTTGACTTCGTGTTGGTAGCAGCGGTCCTACCGTTAGCCGAGTTTGATGTATCTTGGGGATGGATTGGCTTGCAGAGCAACGAGATAGTATTGACTGTCGATCGAATTTGGGGACCCTGAGGACCGAAGGAAAGGACAAACTCAAGTTTGATGTTCTTAGTAGAGTGGCCTGCTCCCTGATTTCGGCCTTGCAACTGGTGCAGGCAGAGGAGCAGCTTTCGTAGTATTGTTGGAAGTTAAACTTTCCAAGCTATCAATTGGAGAAGTTCCGTTAGTAGCAGATTTTGAGGATGTTTTCTTGTGGAGCTTCCTAGATCACCTCCTAGACGGGAGATCGATTTCTCGATTGAATTAGTGCTAGAAGCTATATGGGTGTCACATCCTCCTTTTTGGATGGCAACGAAGGAGTTGGCCAAACTCAAAGTGAAGTTGTAGGAATTGTTGGACCAGGGGTATATCAGACCCAGCTCATCTCCATGGAGCGCGACGATTTTGTTTGTAAAGAAGATAGATGGTAGTATGCGGTTATGCATAGACTACCGTGAACTGAAAAAACTGACCGTCAAGAATAAGTATCCAATTCCATGGATAGATGACCTGTTCTGCCGGTTGATGGGGTCAGCGGTATACTCTAAGTTGGACTTGAAGTCATGGTAGTATCAGTTGCGGATTTGAGATGAGGACATACCCAAGATAGCTTTTTGTACGAGGTATGGCCACTTCGAGTTCTCAGCGAAGTTGTTAGGTTTGGCGAATGCGCCATAGGTATTCATGGATTTGATGAACCGAGTGTCTCGGGAGCCCTTAGACTCATTTATGGTAGTATTCATCGGCGATATTTTGGTACACTCCAAATCAGAGGCGGAGCATGAGGCTCATTTGATAGTAGTCTTGCAGACATTGAGAGAGAATCAGCTTTATGAAAAGTTCTCATAGTGCGAGTTCTGCTTAAAGAAGATGGCATTTTTGGGCCGTGTGATTAGTGGTGATGGGGTAGCGTTGTATCTAGCGAACGTTGAGGCTATAAAAGATTGGCCAGTTCTGAGCACCATGGCGAAATTCAGTAGTTTTCTTGGACTAGCTGGGTACTATAGAAGGTTTGTGGAAAACTTTTCACGGATAGCTCTGCCCCTCACTTCTCTGACACGTAAGGACCAGAAGTTTGTGTGAACTCAGGAGTGCAATCAAGCATTTGATGCCTTGAAGGAAAGGTTGATGTTGGCTCGAATCCTAAGTCTCTCTAAATGGACCGAAGGATTTCAGATTTTCAGTGACGAATCAGGTTGCAGTTTGGTTTGCATGCTAATACAACATGGCAATGTGATAGCCTTTGGGTCTAGACAACTGAATCATCATGAGATAAATTACCCCATCCATGACTTGGAGTTGGCGGCGGTAATTTTTGCATTAAGGTTGTAGCGGCACTACCTTTACGGTGCGAAGGTAGAGGTTTTTACGGATGAAGAAAGCCTCAAGTATATTTTAGATAAAAAAGATTTGAACATGCGACAGCGCATGTGGGTCGAGTTCCTTGGGGACTACGATGTGACGATTCAGTATATGCCAGGCAAGGCTAATATGGTGGCTGATGTCTTGAGTAGGAAATATTTTGAACAAGGGAACTGGATTGAAGTTCATTATGAGCGGTTGGTACAAGACTTTGTGTCCCTCGACATTGATTTTGTAGTAAGGGTCGGGTCTAACATGGCCCAGTTGAACTAGATAGAGTTGAAGAATGACTTATCTGATTGTATCCGGGAAGCGGCCAATGTGGATGTAGAGTTCCATCCATTTGTCGTGGAATCTCAAAAAGGCAAGGGTAATACCTGGGGGATGGTTGGTGGGATCTTAAAGAAGGATGCAAGGGTAGGTGTACGGTAGTTCGTTAAGCTCCGTGAGCAGTTATTGTTTGAGGCCCAATTCACGAAGTACTCCATTCATCCGGGAAGTACAAAGATGTACTCGGATAGGAAGAAATCCTTTTGGTGGCCTGGATTAAAGCGGGATGTAGCCTTCTATGTGAGTCAGTGCCAAACTTGTGGCTTAGTGAAGGCCGAGTGTCATAATTCGGGCAGATTCCTGAAGCCCCTTCTTATCCTCGAGTGGAAATTTGACGACATCTCCATGGGTTTTTAATGTGTCCACTTTATATACCTATTTTCGGACTCATCTGAGCTAGTTTTCACGTGTTTGCACTTCACTTTAGTTCTTTATCGTTCTTATTTCATCTAATCATTATTTCTATAGGAAGTGCACATTTTTCCCATGGTTGTGTATTTTGTTATTTTTATAGTTTGTACTCCATTTTGTGATTTCCTGGAATGTCTACACATATCAGTGATTGGTTTTTCCTTTCGATACAGGGGTCGTGTGCGTGTTCCGGGATGGTTGTGAAACAGGAATACTGCGCACGATCATGGGATCTAATGCGCACGACCACTGGTCGTACGCCCCTGATCGTGTGCACTACTCTTCGTTTTCCAGAATGAGCCTGGGGTAAGCGCACGACCACTGGTCATAATGTGCACGACCACCGGTCGTGCGCCACTGATCGTGTGCATTGATTCCTCTTTTCTGGAGTCATGTCTGGGGTAATCACACGACCATTGGACTTAGTGCGCACGACCACTGGTCGTGCGCCACTGCTCGTGTGCGTTATCCCAGTTCTTCTTCCCGATCTTCCATTCCAGTGCGCACAATCATCGGACATAGTGCGCACGACCACTGGTCATGCGCTTGTGATCGTGCACATTGTTCATTTCTGCTTTGTATAAATAGTGCAGGTCCCGCCCTATTTAAAAAAGGAGCATCCGGAGCTCGACATTTCTCCGCCATTTTCCGCCTTCTCCGTCGTTCCCCTTCATCTTCCACCCTAGGGAGGTGCTCCAGGCAAGCTTTCACCGCCACATCCGAGCCGGAGCTTCCTCTCGGCCTTCTCCTTCATCTGTGAGCTTCAAGTAGGGTTTGACGCCATAGCCATCAAGCAAAGGAAAGCTAGCAAACTTCGTCTGCTATCGTGAGACGAAGAAGACGGGCCATTGGAAGGTAGTGAAAGCCCTTCTCTATCCCGGATGCAGTTGAGGACCGAGCTTGGATGCGGAATGACAACCTGACGATTCCAACCGTGAATCCTCATCAAGACTTCGGATTCGGTCGATCTCTTGACTTGTTCTTGCTTTCTTGTTGAATATTGGTGTTTAAATCTATTTATATTGATGAAGCGCACTTTGGTTGTATATGTTCTGCGTTTCATGTCGATGTGATTCCTATTTCATTTTACTACTTAAGTTGCTAGAGTTGCGCCATATTCCATCCACATCCATCCACCCTTACCGCACTAGCAATTGCTAGTGGCGTGTGTAGCGAAGAGGTGCTTTCGACCCTCATTCCGCCATTCTAACCACCTCATCCACAAGCCTACTCGCCAATTCGCCTAGTTATTCGGTGCATAGTGGCCCGACTAGTCTTCCATCCCGCCTAGCGAAGCATCGCATAGCGACGTTGCATAAGAGTAGTTGTTAACCTTTTATTTTCTATTTCCGCAACATCAAAAACCCCCCTTAATTAGCTCCGACTTGAGGACTTCAATCTCAAGTCCTCCTCGAAATTAAATCCACCTTACTGTGTTCCTTGTGAGATCGATACTTGGGAAAACCCCCATTTTATATTACTTGTGCGACCGGTTCACTGTCGTGATCTGACACATCAAGTTTTTGGCGCCGTTGCCGGGGAACACAGTCGTGTGAGTTTTTGGAGAGGGAGATAATAGATTGAAGCCCTTTTCCATTTGTGCGTATCAATTTTTTTATTTGCTTTGGTTATTAGTATTTTTTTTATTTTGCTTATTTCTTTTTACCCTTTTCTGATTTTTGATTTAGTTAGCAGATCCGTGCTATTTTCATTTAAGATGTGTAGCACTTTTTCAGCAATTATTTTTGTTTGTGATGGATCCTGATGCCGAGTGTCGTATCCTTGACACTTTGCGCCGATCCATCGATGTCATTGCTATTATGAATGCTGAGCATTGCATTCGATGTTTGTTATGTCAAGGTGTGGGCCACATGTTGAAGGATTGCCCTCTTTTGTGCAAGCTTTCTCCCTCTGAGGGCGTGTGCACAACAACCTCCCATTCGCGGAAGACTGTTGTGGACAGGCCTACCAGGGTGTTGCCTGGCCCATACACTGACATAACGCACTTTGCTCATTCTTTACCCATTGAGATTACTGAAGAATCTCTGGCCGCATAC
The DNA here is from genome assembly GCA_039583875.1 of Platanthera guangdongensis. Lineage (NCBI taxonomy): Eukaryota > Viridiplantae > Streptophyta > Magnoliopsida > Asparagales > Orchidaceae > Platanthera > Platanthera guangdongensis. Next base: position 250,832,614 of record CM077151.1, on the reverse strand, counting down.
AGCTCTTTCATGGGTCCCTAGATCCCTTTTTACGAGCTTTCCTTGAGTGATGATGATCACTCTGGTGTTAGCCAACAAAAAGAGGAGCAGGAACTCATGGACGCTCCTGTATGGGATGATGAGATTGTTCCGGTCATCGACGGGGTGGCGTCTGCGAATGATTTTGCGATGGGGCCTGCTCATTCAGTGCTTGATTTTGAGAGCAGCCTTGCCCCTCCGCAATTTTTGCCGGATTGTGCTATTCCTCTTTTTTGTGAGTCGGTTGATGATGCCGTGATTGTGGATGATTCGGTGCCCGAGGTTGCGCAGAAGTGGGATGATGATTCCTCTATCTCCGACGGAGAAGGTGGATCTTCGGAACACTTGTACGCACCCCGGTGGGATGAGGAATACCCTCTTTCCGATGCGGAGGTTTGCACCTCCTTATTGGATGAGGCCGTTCCTATTACCACCGCGGACCTTGAGTTCTCGGATTCCCCTCAGTACGACTCGTATGATACCGACGATGATCTCTGCTTGGATCCTGCTCAGACTGACACTGGGATCACTCTCCCATTTTCTGATTCTTTTAGTTCTTCTTCTCGTTTATTTCTTGATCCCATTTCTTTATCTGAGCCTGGGCGGGTTGAGTCTCCGCAGGAGCTTCAGGAGGACTTAGAGCTTTCAGCTCGAGTCATCAATGGTAGCGTCCTCTCTCGTGAGGAGGTTGATTCCTCCTCTGTTGAGAAAGCACCGTTGATTACTTTCTCCTCCTACCTTCTCCCTGCAGTAGACGATACCTTGCTGGGCAAGGATTCATTTTGTGGTGAGATGAGTGAGGACTAGGCCTCCTCCTCATCCTACTTCCAATTTCCTCTGCCTGCGAGGAGCAGGTATGATTATTTAGGCAGAGGGGTAACTGTTCTATCACCGTATCGGTACCCATTACCGAAACGAATATTGGAACAGTTACCTGTACATTTTTCTTTTCATAGACCCATTAGCTAGAACCTTTTCATAGCCGAATAAGTCGTTCTGGGATGACAATAACCCCAGTACTTATCTTTTATTTTCTGAAATTTTTATTTTTCATGTCTATTTTAGTTTTAGTATTTATTTGTATTTTGTATAGTTTTCTTTTGTTTTTGCGGAGCTCACCCCTGCAGGTATTCATGGCAAATTCGTATTGGCGGGGTTGTGATTCTTCGTATGGCGGGCCTGCTTCAGGTTTCCACGCGTCTTCTGGTATGCTCACTAACTGAGCATTGGGTAACCTCTTCCCTTAGCTCTTTATGATTTTAATTTCTCCATCATATGCTGTGTAGTTTACTTTAAGTCTGGAGGAGAGCTAGTTTTGTTACCTATTGCACGCACACATTTCTTATGCATACTAGAAGCCTTTATTGTTTTATTTTGCTTAGTTCATTGCATCACACACCACTGCACCCACATGAGCGCGTGCTTAGCTTTTTGCGTGCTGCGAGTTAAACTCATTTCTTCGTTAGATTTGGGAAAATTATGGTGCTGACACAGGATTGTGAGACGGAGTAAAATGTTGACCTTGCCGTGCTCCTAGTCAACTGCTCTCGTCTCGTGTAGAAATTGGAGTAGATTTAATTTTTCTGTATGCTTTTAGTCTTATATTTTTCTAAATTGCGTAAATACTTTTTATTCGACTCAAAAGTTGGTGAATCCGGTGTGAATCTGACGGTAGCTTAGGGATGTGTGTAGACGGCTGTTAGTTTTCTATTGCTCGAGTCGGGAGGATGGATAGTCTTTATCGTTGGCTAAGAACTTGCCCCAAGCTATTCTTGAAGCATGAGTAAAGGTTAGTCATGCATGAGCGTGATGTAGGCCATTATTTTGGCCCGGTTGAGCTTTGTACCGTTCCTGGCGTCTTATCCTCGCTAGCCCCGTTGTGCCTACCCCTCCTTTTGATTCAGCTCCACCATAATTTCACCAAAGCCTCATAGCCGATCCTAGTCACACACCCAAGTTGAGCTTTAGTATTTACATTTTAATGTTGGGTGTGATGTGGTGATTTTACTTGTGATTATGTGGATGTGCTCCAATGTTATATTTGCTGAAATTGCAAAAAAAAAAGATGATTTGAATAAAGAAAAAAAAAAGAAAAATATTTGTAAAGAAAAAAAAGTGAAAAGAAAAAGTTTTAATTGAAAATCATTTTGGAAATGAGAATGTATTTGGAGTAGGCGGTACACATACCCATATTTGAAAAATTAAGTCTGGGGGTGGGGTGTACTCGCGTGTATTTTGCTTAGTAGAGGGATTCATTTTTTTTATACTAGCTCATTTGGGTTAGGTGCATAGCCTTCCTGTATATCTTTGTTTACCTTACTGAAACTCAAGCCCCATCTCTTCACTTAAAGTCCTACTGATTCGTGTGTGAACCAAACCAGTGTCGTGGAGAGAATGCGAAAGGGCAAGCATATGGTCACCGACATTGGTGGATTCCTTTGGAGGTTATCTGGTGCCACGATCTTTGGCAATGCTCACCTAGCGATTCGTCTACTTTCTCCCTACGCATGACCGGATGATTCACCGTGATTCCATTTTTGAGTAATAATAAAATGTTGATACGCATTGTGAAAAGTATAAACTATTTTGTATACTTAGAAATTTGTTCTATTATATTTTTACGAGCGCGAGCATGCGACTTCGTATCGCAATTTCTTTGTTAACTAGTATTTTTCCCTATCTGCTTAGATTTTATTTGCTCGGGACGCGCAAATAGTTAAGTCTGGGGGTGTGATGAGTCCACTTTAATTACCTATTTTCGGACTCATCTGGGCTAGTTTTCATGTGTTTGCACTTCACTTTTAGTTCTTTATCGTTCCTATTTCATGTAATCATTATTTCTATAGGAAGTGCACATTTTGCCCGTGGTTGTGTATTTTGTTATTTTTATATTTTGTACTCCTTTTTGTGATTTCCTGGAATGTCTGCACATATCAGTGATTGGTTTTTCCTTTCGGTACAGGGGTCGTGTGCATGTTCTGAGATGGTTGTGAAACAGGAATACTGCGCACGATCATGGGATCTAATGCACATGACCACTGGTCGTACGCCCCTGATCCTGCGCACTACTCTTCGTTTTCCAGAATCAGCATGGGGTAAGCGCACGACCACTGGACATAATGCGCACGACCACAGGTCGTGCGCCACTGATCGTGTGCATTGATTCCTCTTTTCTGGAGTCCTATCTGGGGTAATCGCACGACCATTGGACTTAGTGCGCACGACCACTGGTCGTGCGCCACTGCTCATGCGCGTTATCCAAGTTCTTCTTCCCGATCTTCCATGCCAGTGCGCACGATCACCGGACATAGTGCGCACGACCACTGGTCGTGCCCATGTGATCGTGCACATTGTTCATTTCTGCTTTGTATAAATAGTGCAGGTCTCGCCATAATTAAAAAAGGAGGATCCGGAGCTCGACATTTCTCCGCCATTTTCCGCCTTCTCCGTCGTTCCCCTTCATCTTCCACCCTTGGGAGGTGCTCCAGGCAAGCTTTCACCTCCACATCCGAGCCGGAGCTTCCTCTCGGACTTCTCCTTCATCCGTGAGCTTCAAGTAGGGTTTGACGCCATAGTCATCAAGCAAAGGAAAGCTAGCAAACTTCGTCCGCTATCGTGAGACGAAGAAGACGGGCCATTGGAAGGTGGTGACATCCCTTCTCTATCCCGGACGCAGTTGAGGACCGATCTTGGATGCAGAATGACAACCCGACGATTACAACCGTGAATCCTCAGCAAGACTTCAGATTCGGTCGATCACTTGACTTGTTCTTGCTTTCTTGTTGAATATTGGTGTTTAAATCTATTTATATTGATGAAGTGCACTTTGGTTGTATATGTTATGCGTTTCATGTCTATGTGATTCCTATTTCATTTTACTGCTTAAGTTGCTAGAGGTGCGCCATATTCCATCCACATCCATCCACCCTTGCCGCACTAGCAATTGCTAGTGGCGTGCGTAGCGAAGATGTGCTTTCGACCCTCATTCCGCCGTTCTAACCACCTCATCCGCAAGCCTACTCGCCCATTCTCCTAGTGATTCGGTGCATAGTGGCCCGACTAGTCTTCAATCCCGCCTGTCGAAGCATCGCATAGCGACGTTGCATAGGAGTAGTTGTTAACCTTTTATTTTCTATTTCCGCAACACCAAAACCCCCCTTAGTTAGCTCCGACTTGAGGACTTCAATATCAAGTCCTCCTCGAACTTAACTCCACCTTACTGTGTTCCTTGTGAGATCGATACTTGGTAAAACCCCCATTTTATATTACTTGTGCGACCGGTTCACTGCCGTGATCTTACGCATCAGTTTTGTGCATGGCTTACCTCGATCGCAGTAGGGTAATGATGCGATTTGGGTGATCGTGGATCGCTTGACCATAGTGGCTCCCTTCATCCCGAATCAGAAGGAGGAAGGCATAGAGATGCTGGTTGAATTATTTGTTCACAATATTGTGCTGTTGCACGAAATTCCAAAGAGTATTGTTAGTGATTATGATGGTGGGTTCACGTACAAAGACTGGAGATTGGTACATAAGAGTTTGGGCACAAAGCTCAAGTTTAGTATGACGTTTCATCCTCAATTCGATGGTCAAGCGGAAAGGGAATTCGTACAATGGAGGATATGCTGAGAATGTGTGCCCTTAATTTTGGTAAGAGGTAGGAAGGCCACCTTTTCATGGTGGAGTTTGCCTACAATAATAGTTTCCAGGCAAGTATCAAGATGGCGCCATACGAGGCTTTGTATGGAAGGCGGCATCAAAAACCGATGTCATGGATAAAGGAGGGATACACCAAACTTTTGGGAAAAGAGGTGGTGACCGATGCCTGCAAGTTGGTGTGAACAATTCAGGAGCATATGAAGGTTGCTCAGGATAGGAAGAAGTATTTCAACACGCGCCATAGGAACGTTGAGTTCACGGTAGGCGACCGGGTGTATCTAAAGATTAAACTGTTCAAAGTTGTTTTGCGGATTCGCCGAATCAAGAAGTTGAGTCTGAGGTTTTTGGTGTCATTTGAAGTTATGGAATGCATTGGAGAAGCAGCGTACCGCCTTGTGTTATCCTTAGATCTGAGTGGATTACATGATGTATTCCATGTTTTAGTTCTAAAGAAAGCCTTGGGGGAGACAAGTGTTGTGGTTGAGTCAACGATGGTGCCTGTAGAAGAGGACTTGAGGACAAAAGTCCTTTCAGTCAGCATAGAGAATTCAGAAGTTCGATAGTTATGGAATAAAGAGGTTAAGCTCGTAAAAGTGCGCTGGGATAACTGCAGGCAAGACAATTTCTCCTGGGAGCTTAAGCAAGCGATGCGGGGAGAATTTCCAGATCTCTTTGCATCATGTATGCTTTGTTGTTTGAATGGGTGCTTAATTTCAAGGATGAAATTCTTTTAAGGGGGGGTGGGAGTTAGAGTTGAGTCTCTGGGCATTACCGCCTCGCGGTATGTTTCTATCTTATGGCGATAGTCTTGTTTCGTCGAGTAGTCGGCATCGTGTGGTATGGGTTGAGTGGTAGCATGCAGCATTATCTAGTTACCGCTCGGTGGTAGACCCGTTTCGTCGAGTCGAGGTCGTCGAGATGAAAGAGTTTTGTGAGCTACCGCACGACGGTATTACTACCGCTAGCGGTAGTGCTCCATTATTTTGAGCCTCGTGGGTCGGGAAGTTACCTTGGTGTGGTAGGTAGCTACCACCCGACGGTAGAAGACGAAATCAGTTCTGTGGGTTGTGGTTTCCGACAGTCTGATCTGCTTGGGATTTGATCCTATGGATCAGAATCCTCCATCCAAGAGGCTTAACTAGGGCTGAAAGTTTGTTTTTCCTCATTCTTCACATTTGAGTGAGAGTTAGGGTTTGGGAGGGAGGGTTTGGAGGTGGAAGAAGTTGTTTCTCCGCCATTAGTGAAGCTCTGAGGCTCCGTTCATCCTTCCAAAGCCAGATTCGCGGAGATGACTTGAAGGGAAATATTTTCATTTGCCCAAATCGAGATCTCCATGGCGCGGAATAGGAGTTGTAAAGTAACGACATTTCTCCTCTTGGCTTTTAGGATGCGTGCATGGAATCCATGTCATTCTTGCATACTTTAAATCATTTTGGCACCAGATCTCTCAAATGAGAGGGGTATGGGTCGCCATCGTTCAAAAGTAGCCACTGGGTTGATTGTGTCCATCCCGGACATGATGATGCATTAGAAATTCACTCTACTAGTGGATTATGCATTGTGGGTGAAGTCGAAGTCGTGACTGTTAGTCTGACTCTGTGATGTTGCATAACGAGCCTTAAGGATTTTGCTAGAAATCCTTTGTGGCAAGATGTCATTTGTGATGGTTGTCCCCCTTATTTTCGTGCGAGAACGAACAGTGTATTATGGTGGGAAAGGCTATGTGAAAGTCTTTAATTCCAAGGTAGCTAATCAAATAGAGGGGGTGAATTGGTTTTTGGTCTTTTATAATTTTTCCTCTACATAGTGTGTTGTCCGTAAGTTAAATATTTCTTCCAAGATAATCACACAAAGCACACACAAGGTTTTATAGTGGTTCCCCTGGTTATGGGTACATCCACTCTCCCAAACCTTTCTAACAGCTTGTTAGACAAGGCCCCTTTTCCAAAACTCGGCTCCTTTGAGCTTACAACACAGATCCCTCAGGATCTCTCAGTCTCCTCTAAGACCTACAACTCGGGCACCAGGCCCTACCTTAGAGAAAATTTCTCCTACAACTTAGTGATCAGCAGATCACCTACCTCATACTTGAACCCAAGTCCTACAACTCTGGCTATGGAGGTTAACCCTACAAATCAGAGAGTAAACCTCTCCTACAGCTCAGATATGTTAAGATCCTACATCAGTCTAAAGGCCCTATCTTAGGCACACAGGCCCTACACTAATATACACACAAGTATCCTATAAACTCGGGCTAAACAGCCCTACAATCAGATCCACATAGGGATCCTACCTCATCCTTTATAAATCAGGCTTACAACTCATATCCAAAAGAATCTTATATGAAGAGTAGTCGGTTGGTGTGATTGATTTGACACTAGAGAAATTTCCCTATGCCCGCCTCCTAAGCTGAATTAACAGCTCTAACTTACTTCACAGCAACAGAAGAAATATCTTTAGTAAGAAGATGCATGTGCTGAAGAAACACAAAAACTTGTTTCTAAACTTGCTGAAAAAGACTAAATATTTGACAGTTCTTACTAAAGAAACCTGAAATCTCTGCACCTTCTTCTTAATCAGATCCTATCTGAACTTGATGTAGTAGAAGAAATTAGCTATAGCAAATTGAAAGAAATTTTAGATCAGCTGATTCAACTTCGAGCTTCAAGCTCGGCAACAATGGAGAGGAAGAAGTTTAACCGCAAATTTTCAAAATGATAAAACCCAAAAATGTTAAAGTTCCTTTAGTCCATCTTGTCCCTTTTATCTTCCGCCGATTAACAGTATTTTCAAGCAGTGGGGGCATCTACAGTAATTGACTACATCTTGCTTTAATGGAAGAAGACATACAGTAGACCTTTGATGTTATTTGTCATGTTCTGCAGCTTTCCCACAACTAATTTTAACTCTGTTGACATTGTTGACTTTGGCTGACGTCAGTATTTGTGGGCTTAGCCAAAATATTCATAATCAATCCAGACATTAAGTGCGTTGAGTGAATGGTCTTTACTCAACGAATCTTGACATAGTAAAATTCTCTACACCATGAGGCGTTGAGTGCGTTGAGTGAACTGGGTTCACTCAATGCCTCTGGACTTAGCTAATTCTTCAGCCTTACTTAGGCGTTGAGTGCGTTGAGTGAACTCGCATCACTCAATGACTTTGGACTTGGCCAATCTCTTCTGCACATCCAAGCATTGAGTGCGTTGAGTGAATCTTCATCACTCAACTCCCCTAGACTTAGCTGCAACTTTCTTTATCTACTAGGCATTGAGAGCATTGAGTGTGTGATGAGTCCACAGTTTACACTGATTTTTTGACTCATCTGGGCCAGTTTTATCGTCTTAGCACTACACTTGAGAGCCTTTATTGCTTATATTTGCTTATGTACCTATTTCACGATTAAGTGCACTGTAGGTTTGTTTCTGTGTGCTTTCTGTGTTTCTATATTTTTGATATTCTTTAGCCCTATCTCGGGGATGTGGTATGCACGTTTTGGTGGACTATCTGCCTCTTTTGCTGGTGTAGGGGTCGTGTGCGTGCTCCGGACGCGCTCGGGAGACACCGACGATGCAAGAATACTGCGCACGACCACTAGACTTATTGCGCACGACCACTGGTCGTGCGCCACCGATCGTGTGCATTACACTCTCTTTTTCCTAATCCTGTCTTGGTAATCGCACGAGCACTGGCCGTAGTGCGCACGACCACTGGTCATGCACCACTGCTCGTGCGCATATATGCTGATGCTTCTTGTCCAGGTTACAGGTCTATTTGGAAAAGTCGCACGATCATCGATCGACAGTGCGCACGACAACTGGTCGTGCGCCACTGATCGTGCACACTGCTTCTGCTGCCTCCGTATTTAAGGCCCTGCTCCACGATTTAGGTCAACGCCTGTCATTTGTTGCGATCTGCGAGTGCGTGGGAATCGCCATTTCACTTCTCCAGCTGCTCCATCACCTCCACCTTCATCGGGAGGCCATTGCCAACTACTTTGAAGATTTTCAAACTCTCCGGCGTAGCCCTCGGCCATTGACGACTTCAACTCCAAGCTTTCCTCCGGAGTTGGTGAAGTAGACAACCTAGAGAACGGACTTAAAGGCCTTCGAGGTGACAGCTCGTTGGTACCGGAAGCCTCCTTGGACTGAGCCCGGAAGAGGATTGACAACTCGCTACTCTGGCCACGACCCGCGGTGGATCATCACACTCTTTTGGTTTACTCCTCTTCCCCTTCCTCTGTAGTATGGATTGGTTTAAGCATTGTAATGAACACTTCCATCCATGAACATCAAGTTTACTTTATAACTAATGGAATGTTAGTATTTTCTTATGCTTGTGAGTATTGTCTGTGAATGTGCCTCGCTCACCCCACATCCACTCCATTCCCGTGTCTTATCTGATTGCACTCCACACAAGAACACTTCAATCCATTAGCTTCCCGTCCACTCGCCCAACTGAAGTTCGGCATCGCGGCTGAAACAACACTCCACCTTGCGAAGCGGTGCCTTTGACCCATATAGCTTTTACTGGTTCAGTAGATCAAACATCCACAATCTCCCAAGTCCTCTATTTACTCTTTTTTCTATTTATAAATCTCATAACGATATTTTTTGTATTGTTGCCATTCTACGCTAATTGCATTCCTCAATAGACCGACACTCGGGGATTTATTACCAAAACTTTATTACTTGTGCGACCGGTGCGCTTGCCGATTTACACGCATCAAGTTTTTGGCACCGTTGCCGGGGAATGCAACTGTAGAGCGACTCCGGATGACTGAGAATTTCGTTATACGAGTTGTATTATTTTGTTTTGTTGTTTTTGATCCCTTTTCTCGTGTGTTGTTATTCGGTCAGATGGAATTGTTAGTTTTATTCGCACAATCTATGCCAAGTAGTTGTATCCATTATATTTGAAATCGCTGCAATGTGGGCCAATTTCAATATCAATTGCCATCATTGTGGAGACATCTCTCATGCTAGCGACAAATGCCCTCAGAAGTATAGTAGCCAGGAAATTCAGGAATCTACTTATCGTCGACATAAGCCGGTTAGCTACCGACCTGCGGAGCCATTGCCACACTACTTTTATTCAGCTTCAGCACCCGTTGCACCGTCGAAGCCGGCTAAGCAATGCCTTTTTTGTCGAAGCTGGGATCATGCATTGAAGGATTGTGCCGCGTACCTAGCTGAGCTAGAGGTGGATGACGAGCCGGATTTTTGGATTATCTCCACTTTAACCTTGGGCAGCATCCCATCTGTATCGGGGTATGCACCATTGCCATCTCTCTGTTATGGAAAAGGCATCCTAGGTATATGCACCGATACATGTGTGTTGGGTCTGGCGTTCCTTCACTTGACCCGCGGAGCTCTTCTACTTATTTAAGAAATTAAGTAGCACCCTTTCCAACAGTCCGGGCTTTTGGAACAGTTGGTTATGCGCTTGATCCTTCAATTGGTATCAGAGCAGGTCAAGGGTTCAAGACCGGGGGAGCGCTATTAAATCCTGATTTTTCCCTTCTACCTGTGTGGGTCCGGCAGGTCAAGCAACCGTGGACATGTGGTAACCCCACCTCTGAGCCGTGCAACCATGGACATGTGGTAACCCCACCTCTGAGCCGTGTGGGCCATGTGGTAACCCCACCTCTGAGACATGTGGGCCATGTGGTAACTCCACCTCTGAGCTGACGGGTTGTGCTGGATGCTGGGGGGGATTGTTGGGTCTGGCGTTCCTTCACTTAACCCGCGGCGCTCTTCTACTTATTTGAGAAATTAAGTAGCACCCTTTCCAACAGTCCGGGCTTTTGGAAGAGTTGGTTATGTGCTTGATCCTTCAATGTGCTTATCCCCATTCCGACACTGCTATTTATAGTCCTGAAGTGCATACTTCACCTAGCATAGAATCTATTAGTTGTGGTGAGCCAGTGCTCAACGTCCTACCGAGCTTCGTTCCGTCACCTTCTTCTTTGCATAGCATTCTTTCTTCTTCTGACAGTGCTGTCGAGGTTGAATCGCAGGTGGCAATTAGCATTTCCAGCATTCTGTTAGATCCAGTCAAGGAGGACGACTCTGTGGCAGAGGTTGCGACCTTCACCCCTTGTGAGGATGCCCGATGCATGGACGAGGTAGATGCTGCTTTAGAACATCCTTGCACTAGCCTAGATAGCTGTTTGGAAGCGCTCACAGTTTCACCGATGGGGGATGACTCCGGGATCATCCCCAAGATCGAGGTTCGTTTATGTTATTCTTCTAGTTTATTTCTTGACCCTGCTCCCGTGTCTACTTCCATGCAGGACCACATTGTGGAATTGATCCAATCAGTGCAAGGGCCTGTAATGCGGCCTAGCACTTATTGTGACCAGATGCAGGTGGAGTTGGAGCCGATGAGCTTCCCAATTTACTATCTATCCATGCCTGACACCTACGATAGGTATACATCTATAGGTATTGGGGCTTATGTTCTATCTCCATTCTGGTACCCGCTACCGCAGCGCGACCATGAACCTCTTCCTGAGCATTTCCCATTTCATTCACCCATCAGTTAGGAAATGCTCAGATTTTGAATAAGTCCTATTCGGAGATAATAAACCCAACAGTTATCTAGGATAGTGTTTCTTTCGTTAAATTTTTGTTTGTATTTCATTATTTGGGTGCGGTAGCCCAGCTGCTTGATGAGCTCTCTATTGCACCACGTGGTCAGCAGTGTGAAATAGACTGAAAACTCGGGCATGTGAAAAATTTCACTGCGTACGACTAGTGGTCGTGCGCACTACTTATAATCGCACAACCACTGGTCATGAGCATGCCCAGTTTCTTTTTAATACCAGCCGCTGTCCACTATGCGTGCACCCTAATTGCCTGCTTGGTCTGCTGCGCGTGCGTTGTCGATGCTCATCCTCTTTCGATTCCTCTCCGGTGGTTCGGCTCTATCTCCTCCGGTAGGATCCCTCAACTTCAAATCTCTCTTC